>OX371264.1:68899542-70203614 GCA_947311025.1 Lypha dubia | reverse complement strand
AGAAATAATTCTGAAAGGCATCCCTGTTTTATGGTAGTTTTACAATGGTTATAGACTACTTAAGGTGCCGATAGAAGAGTTCGATTATTTGTAAAATCATTGTGGAATAAATATATGTAGTAGAAAAGCAGCAATTTGTGAATTTCAACATTAAGTTAAATCCATAAACATAATAGTTAAACTTAATTAATGGCTGACCATGATGAATTAATTGCTCAATTTATTGAGATTAGTGGAGGAGAAGAAAATGTTGCTAGATTTTATTTGTCCAGTAGCAATTGGTCTTTAGAGGTATAAAAACCATGAATTACCATAAACTGTTGATGTCGACTTGATTAGTTTTGTAGGATGCTTTATCAAATTTTTTGGGCAATCAAGGGGATGAGGGAATGTCGGACGTCGCTGGTAACTTGACCGATGAACAACTGTCGGCGGACAATACGGAGAATAACCATTTATCATCAGAAGATGATAATTTTTGTAAAGGTACTTCAACAGCCAAACCAAGGTAGTGAAAATTATTGAATATTATTTCAACATGTGTTTGCGAGTTGTTCATTATTTGTCTTTCAGATTTGCCACTCTGGGTGATATGTCAAAACGTGACAGCCACAATGATGATGAAGACGGCCAGGCTTTTTACGCTGGAGGCTCAGATCGATCTGGTCAGCAAGTTTTAGGGCCACCAAAACGCAAAAACTTTCGTGAGCAATTAACTGATATGTTTCGTATGGCTCAAGAAAATAGTGGAAGTTCTGACGGTGCTCCAACGCCAAGTACATCCTCAGGAGCCAGTTGGGGACAGGGAATACGTCTTGGTATGACTGATTCCGATCATTCAGTAGTTGCACCATTAAAAAAAGATAGTGAAGGTAAAACCAAACCTGTGGTTGTTTTGAAACTATGGAGCCAAGGATTTTCCATAGATGACGGGGAATTGCGATTGTATGACGATCCTCAAAACAAAGAATTTTTGGAAACTGTTATGCGAGGGTATGTATAAAAGAATTTTAAAGTTCAGTACCCGCATGCATGTATTTAAAAATATTTACCCAACTTGAGAAATTTCATGATTTTTTTTTACTCAACTTTGGATGCGCATAGGGAGATACCCAATGAACTTCTGGAAATGGGCTGGTTAGTTAATGTTGATGTCGAGGATCATCGACATGAAGATTACAAAAAGAAAACAACTGTAAAGACTTTTAAGGGTTCTGGACATGCTTTAGGAAGGTTAAAGATTATTTCATATTAAATATATTTTACATGTATAATAAAATTTGTCCATAGTCCTGTCCCTAATATCAGCGAAAATAACACTGAGCCGAAGTCTGAAGCATCAGCGACTCAAATTTCAAGTATTGATACAAAATCAAATGAAGATGAAGCTAAAGAAAAACTTAAAATTAACTCATCTACTCCAAGTACTACACTCCAAATACGTTTAGCTGATGGTACACGTTTAGCAGCACAATTTAACCTGACGCATACAGTAGGTGACATACAGGCATATATAGAAAAGTATAAAACAATACTAACCGAAATAGTTTTATTTTCACTAACAATATTTGTTTGTTTTAGCGCACGTCCACAATATGCAAATCGTAACTTCATATTGGTTTCATCTTTTCCTACACGAGAACTTTCCGATGCTAGCGCTACTATAGAATCAGCAGGTCTAAAAAATGCTGCTTTAATGCAAAGACTAAAATAAGCTTACATTGGCTTATGGAGATATTATTCGACAGTAGTTACATACATACATTAAGATCAAGAATATATGCAACTGTATTAAAAATTCTTGAGTAAATATCAAAATTAATTCCATACAATTTTTTTTTGCATTATTTCAATGGTTTGTTTTACTGTCTCGCACCACTTATTTGTTGGATTACTATAAAAATAAACATTAAAATTCGTACATTTTCTTTTTCATTTTAATAGAGTTTATATTAAAGGTATTTTTATAAAGAAATGCGTTCTTAGTAATTTATAAAAAGATCTTACACATATGTTAAATTTTACTATAAAAATGTCTAAGCTGGATTTGTTTTCGATATTTCGTAGCACCATATTCTGTAGTGTTGCCAAGAAAAAATACATAGGATTTCTATTTAGAAAAATGAGTTACGTTATGAAAAAAACTAAAATTGTAAAATAACTAAAGGAAGTTGAATACATTAAAAGATGAGAAATGCTTAATATAACATAAGATAAACTTTTTATATTAAAGCCTTAATATCATCATTGAGTCTTTGTATGTGTTGCATGAAATCTTCTCTTAGCGAATTGCGCCAATCATGAAGCCCATCTTTACCAACGTGAATACAGTTAACATAACGATGGACAAATACTTGGGATGATAGCAATGATATTCGATTTGCTGCATTCAATAAGACTTCGGAATTCAAAGTTATTCCAGTGTGTAGCGGTCTATATATCGACACCATATGGGAAGATTTCAATTCGGGATCATACAAAGTGTTTTCGAACAAGTATTTGCTTTTATCGTTTTTGCACACTGCAAATACTGGTAATTCAAAATGGTTAACTGTATTTGGGTAGTGATTAAGTCCACGTATAACCGATTTTTCATCGTCCAATTTTGAGTTCGGATAGAAGAATTCATTGGTTGTTAAAAGCACACTATGGCGAGCTCTGTTGGTTGATCTAAGCAAACAATCTGTTTCTATTAAGTTTCGAATTCTTTCTGTAGCATTCTGTGAGGAGAATGGAAAATTAAATGGAATCAAATGAACTCGTATCTTTAAACGATTCAATACGGGTAGCAGATCTTGAGGCATATCATCGCCGTTGTATATTACGAAATCTTCTATACCCAAAGCAAAATGGTGTACGAAATATTCTAACAATTCTGGAAATAGTTTTTTTGATACAATTATAATTTCGGTTTCTCTGCTTACCATATCTACACATATTGTTAACGGACGCAGATCTAGTTTCTTAGATATATCATCTACAACCTTAATATATCTTAGTTTCAGAATATGCCCGTCCTTACTGCTGCTTGTCAAGTCGCTGAATGTTACAGATTCTGGCAAACCAAAGTCGCGTGTAAGTCGGCAAAAGAAATAATATCGGGTAAATTCTGAAAAGTCATCAACACCTTCTTTGTCTATTTTCTGAAAACGAAATTTGCCTTGTATATGATTCGAGTTCTCCTTAAAGTTTAGCGAACATCTAAAGTTTAAAACTGCTCGTTTAAGTCCAACAACAAGAACAACCGCTTCTCCGCCAGCTATTAACTCATTACGTTTCCAATAAGCTGAATAGCCATGAAAATGATCTCCAATTGATTGCCATACTGCGAGGGGATGGAGATAATCAACTAAATAGTTTAAAGTTGCATTATCAATATTTTTAAAAATAACTGCATCGTTTCGCCCAAAGAAATTTATTACATGTAAAACATCTTTTAATCGATTATTCTCCGTTTTGTACATAAATAGTACTACCACGCTTATGCAAGATATTACTAGTAGAAGGAGTTGTTGATATTTTCGCATTGTCTTTCTACATAAACTTAAAGATCTAACCAATTCTAACTATTTAGTTGTCGTAACTTGGATTTATGTTTTTTTTTTTAATTTAGTGTTTATTCACACTTGACCAGCTGTATTCCTTTTTTTATTATATGACAGAGTTACCTATTTTTGCACTCAATTGAACCAATAACAAACAGAGATGCCATATGTTTCTTAACGCAGTAAAAAGGAACTACGTTAGGAATATCGCACTTTGAACCAAACAGCAAAATAAAGTTAAGTTTTTGAAAGCATGAACAAATTTCATACATACTTACCAAGTAAGTAAAGGAGAGGAAATATTTCTCAATTAACTTGTATTCATTTTATCCAAATTAATTATTCGGGTAAAAATATTCACCAAATAGAGTACACATGCACATACAAAAGTTAAAAAATAATTTTATAAATAAACATTTTTTTTGGTACAGTACATATTATTTAAAAAGGTAGAGCTGTGCCATATTGCACGCGGGTCTCCTCTATTTATATAACCGTGGTTAAGACTTCAGCAATTGAAAACATAGTGCGTGCATTGTTTTTCCTAGGCACCATTTTCATATCACGTAACGCTCTTCCCACCGCCCCCTCCCTCAATGAAACGTTACGTAGTATGTGCACAGCCCCTTAGCGTATAACCAATCTATTTCCTCCACTTTCTACATGCCAATTGTTTCCATTCCACAGATATTGAGAAAGTTTTGATTTCTCATAGGCAATTGCCAAAATATGTGGAAAGGATTGTTGATTGATTGATGTATTAATGCGAATATAACTATGTTTTTTTAATTTATGATACAAATTTATTATGGAAATGGTGTTTAGATAAAACGTTTCCCAGTGTGTTATTTTGCGGAGACCTTCATAGCACAGTGGTAGGCAATTAATTAAACACTTGTTACCCCATAATATAATTATGTCCAATTGAATTTTCGTACACAATCAGTTACACACAAATACAAAACACAAATATATTCCACAGAAAACACAAACTTAGACAAATTTCCTTCGTTTCAATTAATAAGATTTTACAATTTGCATACACTCTTCAAATGAACAAATGAAATTAAGTTTAGTTGGCCTGCTGGTCTACAAAAAAACGCACACAGTAGTCGTATTTGGAATATTAGTTTGAAATTCTATTAAAAAGGTACGAGCAAATGGATTTTGATGAAGTACTTAGCGAAGTGGGGTCCTTTGGATTATATCAAAAAATAATAATATGTGCCGTTTTATTGCCTGCAGCTCTTCCATGCGCTTTCCATGCATATAGGTTGGTAATTAAAAAAAATACAGCATAAGATTACTAAAAAAATGTAAACGAAATCGTTTAGTCAATTGTTTATTGCAGCAACACCCAGACATTGGTGCCGTATACCCGAACTGGAGCCATGGGTGAGTGATTACACAGAATTAGTTATGAACCTGAGCATACCTCTTACAGAGGGTGAATATTCTCAATGCGAAATGTATATACGGAATTACACAGATATCGTACGTTATATGGAATATCGAACGCCAGTGGATTTGCAACGTGATAAGGTGTGGCACATAGGAAGTCCTTCAGGATCGAAATTAACGCAGTGTCAACATGGTTGGCATTATGATCGTTCACACTACCCGACAACTGTTGTCACCGAGGTAATTTTACTTGATATTTATTTTCTTTTGAAATTGTCCAAGACAAGTTTGTACGTATCATTGGACTTAACATTATAATACTTAATATCGTTACAGTGGAACTTAGTGTGCGATCGAAGCTATTTAGTAACACTTGGTTTAGTTGTATTTGGCGTAGGTGGTCTTGTAGGAAATTATATCTTTGGATATTTACAGGATATGTGGGGCAGACGACCGAGTTTTTACGCTTATCTTATATTAGAAATAGCTGCATGTGCTGCTAGCGCTCTCGCTTGGAGTTTTAACTCATGGCTAGGCCTAAGGTTCGTTGTAGGGTTAACCGTACCTTCCATATTAGCCAGTCCATATGTTTTGGGTAAGTGAAACGTTGTATGTGACGGTATATACATATATCGCCGTACATATCATTACCTAAAAAGCAAAAATTCGTCCCTAACATAATATCGCAAATCAACTTTTTTATAAATTCCGATGTAAATATTTCACATACATATGTATGTATGTATATGCATCATTACAAAAAAATCAGGATTCACCACCGAAGAAAAATATTGTTTAAAAACCATAAAAAAGGAAACTAACTAAGAAATTAAAACTATTTATAGAGATATGCGCATTATTATAAAAAAATATTTTGGATTTATTGAAAACTTGTGAATTCCCATACAAAATCCGTTACACAAAATCATTAATATTTTTTTATAAATAAGGCTGTCAGTTTTTAATTTAATTTAATAATGATACACATCCTGTTAGAATTTTATGTGGCCAGCTATTACGGCTCACAAGATATACATATATGTATATGTACATAATATTTGTATAGTATGTCCCAAAATAAAAATTACATTTAGCATGAATAGTCATTGTATCATGGAAAAGAAAAATGTTGCCATGATAAAATGATATATGTATGTATGTATATGTACATACCTAGACACATCCATACATACTTATGCATTTTTTGACAAATATTTTATGTTTTATTTTCAGCAATTGAAATGGTGGGACCTGAAAAACGCGTTTTTTGCACTATAGTATCTAACATTGCATACTCCTGCGGACTGGTTATGTTAGCTGGTATTGTGTATATTGTACGTGATTGGAGATATTTAACATTGTCAGTTTCGTTGCCCCTATTGTTACTTTTTTCTTGTTTCTTCGTTTTGCCCGAATCTCCTAGATGGTTGATGGCTGTGGGACAAACTCGGAAAGCTGCAAAGATCTTAAAGACAATGGCCAGAGTAAATGGTTTAACTGTTGTTCCAGATTTTGTCAATATAATTGAGCATAAGTTTCTTTCAACACACCAATCGCACAATAATGCAACCTCTCCCGGTATTCTGGATCTATTTAGAACAAAGAATATGTGTCGAAAAACTTTGATAATAACATTGATATGGTTCGCTAATACCAGTGTATATGTCGGTCTAAGTTATTATGCCCCAGCTTTAGGTGGTGATGAAATATGGAACTTTTTCTTAGCGGGTGTCGTTGAATTACCGACATACATTCTACTATGGCCGGGTCTGAACTATTTCGGACGTCGTTTTATATTATGCATTTCAATGCTATCTGGTGGCTTAGCATGCGTTGCCACTTTTCTTTATAGTGAAAACGCCGAAATCATGTTAATTTTGTATTGCATTGGTAAAATGGGTATTTCATCCGCTTTTGTAGTGCTACCGTTGTTGGCCTCGGAAATCTATCCCACTGTTATACGGGGTCTAGGTATGAGCTTCAGTTCAGTTATTGCTATGACTGGCCCCATTGTCATTCCCATTATAAATCATATGGGGCAACAAATGCTTGTTTTACCTTTAATAGTTATGGGTTCCCTGCTGATAATCGGTGGAATCGCTAGTCTATTTTTGCCTGAAACTAAAGGCAAAAATTTACCTCAAACTATAGCTGACGGCGAATCAGTATCACTGAGCTTTTTCTCGAATTGTTGTAATAACGAACAAAAAAATAATGCTCGAAAATCTCAAAATTTTAGATCTGATTCAAGAAGACATCAGTATATTGTATGCAGTATTTGTAAAAGTGAAATAAAGCGTCGAGGCGGTTAACATAGACTTCATTTAATGTTTTTAAGTTTAAATACAATTATAATGAAACAATGTAAGTATGTATACACAAATACATACATACTAAATACACATATGTACATATATTTAAGTTTATAAAAAAATTCAGCAAAATTTAAATATTTACATATAATAATTTTTAATCGTTTACCCAGTTTTTACAACTGACAATACTGTCTTGACAATATATAAAGTTTTTTCACATAAACACTTTTTCAATTGTCTTCAGGACTGTTTTGAATATTATGAAGACAGTAAATGAGACAGTGATTTGACGTATGTATGCCTACTATAATTTAATATTTTGTGCATTAAAGAAAAAAAAAACTAAAATACATACATATTTATAACGAAAAATACGATGATCTTCATTTTTACGTTGTTTCATTTATTGTTAGCATACATATTTTCACCGCGGAATACACTTTTATTATGTAATTGTCTTAATTATTGTCAGGACATCCACGTCCCGAAGACAATTATCAGCTTTGTTGACATCTAATATGATTATTTTTTGTCAAGACAGCATTATCAGTTGGAAATGCAAGATTAGGTATACATGTACACATTCATCAAGTCATACACTATTAAATGATATACGATTCGAAAATAAATTTTTAACTTGTTTAATTTTATTATGTATAGGATTTATATGTTTTACAAAAAATATTATTTTTTTAAGTATGTGTAAGTATGTTTTTTGTTTTTAGGGGATTTTAGTAAATATAAATACATAAATATAAACATACATACATACATACAGTTTTAAATTGAAGCCAATGAAGATATAGATACTTATAAAATATATATGTAGTATGTCGCGCGCATGTTCCATAATACCATATTAATTAAATATTTTACAATATTCAAAAGAGAAAGAAATTATTAGGGCATCACCTAAGGTCTATTTATTTTTTAAACCTGACATACATATGTACATATGAATGTATGTGCAAATTTGAATGTATGTCTCTAATTCTCAACCTACTGTATAAATTGATTATAAATTGGACAACAAAATCATTTTTAAAACAATCTCAACTCAAAATACCTAAAATATTTCTTTCCAAGAATGAATAAGCTTATACGAATAAGCAAGTGCGACATGTAAGTACATGTACATACGAGTACATACATATGTTTAGTTATTATTAAATTAAAGTTACAAACTATAAGTCTACTACGGAGTTTTGTTTTTGGTATGTGACGAAATATGTATGCTATAATCAATAACAGAAAAATATAATAAATAACAACAATACAAATGTATTTTTAAATAATGAATGCTGAATATAAAAAATATATTTAAATCTATTTAAAAAAATACGCAAATACCCCGGAGAAATATTATTAATCAGGCCTATGTTGTATATTGATCAAATCAATCTCAAAAAGCATATTTCACTTTTAATTTAAATTTTCGATAAATTTCTCTTATAGTGTGGATGATGCACATAATTTAACTGTAGCCAAGGTACATTTACTTACAAAGTGGTGTCAATATTATCACAAATAAATTACAAAAACAACAAATGCGTTTATTTTTAATTTGCTTTCATATTATTTTTCTCACAACATCAATTTGATACAAATTTGACAGGAGCAGGCAAAATTTATGCAATCAACTGTAAGTAACTGTACCTTGACTGTAACAAGTTCGGGAATTTGTCTCTGAAACTAGAGTAACAAGTAAATCTGTAATTATGTAGTATTATGTATTAAGAAGTTAACTTTCAGATTATGAATTTTACAGAATATCTACATTTTGTACCTCCAAAGAAATTTAGGAAAGTATCAAACAGTTAGACTTGTAGATGTATGTAGATTAATTTAATTTTTTAATAAATTCATAGATAAATTTACCTTTCTGCACATTTTTTTTGAGTTTTAACTTGTTTTAGTCTCTTGAAGCCCCTATAATAGTCAATATATACATGAATATGTTTACAATATCCAAGTAGAGATTTAGCGCAGCAAATATATATTCCTCGGGGCTAATGGAGTATTTGTGGTTACCTCCCAACATCAATTGGGTGTCGTACACCAAGTAAATAGAGAACAGCAAAGCTCCGATCGACGCATAAACAAGCGTCATTATGTTGCTTTTCACGAATATGGCAACAATACCAAAAATAAGAAAGACCACCATGCAAACGAGCAGAACACCACCGCACATGGTAAAGTCATATTTTGTTTGCAAAGCGAAAAGCGTTAGTGCTAAACAAACCGCTGCAGTGATTCCAACCGCCATCAAAACCTGTAAAATAAAATATATGTATGTATTGCTAAGCACATGTCTCATTATATACACAAGTTTTTGTTTCATCATTTACCTCAGTGGGAGCATACATACTGGCAGATAATCCCAATAGAAATGATTCTGCCAACGTAAATAGCCCCAAAAATATAAAGTTCATTGGTGTTTTACGACGAACTCCCTCACAACAAGCCATTGAAATCATGGTTACTAAAAGCACAGCCAAAGCAACCCAGAATAGAGCTGGGTTGCGCCTTGCAAACTCTTTTGTGCCTTTATGGAGTGCAAACAATGCCACGAAACCAAATGTTACCAGTAGTTGACCCTAAAAAATATCATGTATAGATGTTTATGTATGTATGTACATGTATATTTATGTATAATCTTCAGACCTACATATATAAATTGTTATGAAATATTTAATTATATTTACCATTAATATCATATAAACTTTGCGTAAAAATCCTCTGCGAATACTTTTATCATCGAAAGAAAAGTTTTTGGGAGCTTCCGGATCTTCATACCCTCCATATGAATCGTTTATTACTGGAGGTGGTTGTATAAAGCCAGGTTGTGGCACAAATCCACCTGGAGGATAACCTCCTGGAGCTCCGTAGCCCCCAGGTGGTGGATAGCCACCTGCAGGTGGGGGATATCCACCCGGTGCGGGATAGCCTCCCGGTGGTGGGTAGCTTCCCGGTGGGGGATATGCTCCTTGTGGTGGTGGATAGCCGCCGCCATAATATTGTTGATTGGGATCTGAAACAAATAGCTCATTACAACATAATACCGATTGCTTATTCTTACTACCATTATAAATATTGGCAAGGATAATGCGGTAATTATTGTTTCGGTAGCATTTTCTGAAGTTTCAAAAAATTAATGATGTTGAATGTTTTTTTTAAATAAATTATTATGCGCCAAAAAAAAACCTTCGTCGTATTTACACATACTTACATACGTATGTAAAAGCAAACAAGTTCAATCCCATAAAAATTAAGTACTAATTTGTACTACAAATTATCATTAATGTATGCGAAAAAAGTAAACATGTATCAACAATATTTTTATTATTATAATAGCAGCAACAACTACTACAAAAACACGTTCCCACGACAATCGGATCTTCGCTCCGGAACGACCCAAATCCAATTCGGCCAAGGATTGTCAACTCAGCGACAGCTGTACTAGACGGAAGTTTTTTCCACAGGAAAGAACTCCCGTTACCAACAGCATCAGAGCTGTTACAACAACTACTACAAAACAACAAAAAATACAAATGTAATAGGGAATTTAAAAGTTTGGTACACATTTTGAAACATTTTTTAATATCAGTTTCATTGATTTTGATAATGTGTATGTACTCGTATGTAGCTTGTAAATCGAGGTTAATACATAAAATCTAAAATGTGTACACAATATGTATTTGAATTGTATTGTTTAATACGAAAATCTTATTTATGAGTTTGGTTTAAATTACATTTATATGTATATAAATATATGTATTTAATATAGCCGGTGCATATTTTACTTCAATCTATTACTTGCATTTGTTTGTATTTATTGATTGGTACATTTGGTGCGTTATTAAAAAAATTTAATAAATAAAGTTACGCTCGAGTATGTGAAAAAGCACTGACTGTATGTATCTTCTCTTGATTGTTACTGTAGTTAGTGCGAAAAGGAATGAATAAGTTTCAGTCGAAGCAATAAAGAACATCACGTTATCAGTCAGATAAGAAAAGTATAATATAAGATATGAATAATCGTAGTAGCTATTTACTGTATCAGTAATGCAATTTACTTTTTATTTGTTATACAGACATACATACACACGTATGTACAATCTAAATTTGCTTGGAAATTGTAGCTTTAACTCGCTAGAGAGAATTAAAATTTGCTAAGAACATTTAATAATAATGTTTGTATGTATGTATTTGTTTATATTTAAAGAATTTTTTGTACAGACTTTTCAGGTCGGTTTCATTACGTACACGAAGGTATCGAAATTTAACGGAAAGCTTTTTTCAATACAAATGGGTTAAAATAAATAAATAAATGCAAAACTACAAAAAAATAATATCCAAAACAATTTATCTACATACATACTTATGTGGTGCGATAGTTTAGCAAAAAATTATAGCAAACTTTTACATATCGTCACCTAAAATCCAGAAGGCCGTAACTGCACTTTACTCTACAGAAAAAGCAAAATACTTTATAAATTTATTGCTATTTTTTTTTAATTAGGACCAGCACTCAGGGGATGACCCCTACTTATGCAGTGCACTGTGCCGGAACTCACTGAGAGGGAGGGCCATGTTGTGTACATTAGCTTGGAACAGCATCAATCGCTGTCGGAACAATTTTTAGCGACCAGTGCTATGCCTTCATCACTTAAATAGTCCGACAACAATTAATACAATGTCTCACTAATGTACATTAGAGAAATTAATGATGTTGATTGACTTTCTCTGGCCAGTGTTTGAACCCAGGCCCCAAGTTATTATTTGCTTAGTAGTCAACGCGCTAATCACTTCAGCCAACACCACCCTCATGTATGTAGTCTTTTTATGTAATATCATCATTACCTATCAAAATGTAAATTTTTACCTAATTGTCATTTATGGCCTTTTGGATTCAACGATTTGTAAATAGAAATTTGAATTGCAGTATGGGTAATACAAATTGAAAAGTTTTAAGCATGCAAATTAGTTAAACGAATTTGATGATTTGTTTATTGGTTAGCATATTTATGAAAATTTAAAAATCCAATTTCATAATAAACCTTGGTAATAAGGACCACTTTGCCAAGACATTTTTCCGTATCGCGTTTAAAAATTTATTGACTTCCTAGAGTTTAATACAACATAAAATTCTGAGCTGAAAATTGAAAAAAAAACGACCAAATTCAATTTGTTCTTTAAAAAATACATACCAGCCATCAAATAGCAGTCGTCGCTGTGAATGTGTACCAAAAATTTAATGTACCTAAAAATAGCATTATTAATAATATTTTGAAATCTTTATACCTACATACATTTTTATTTAAGTAAATATGTACATAATTATAATAACATCACAATTTGGAGTCTTTACAATACTACTTAACATCAAGAGAGAAATAAAAATTTTACACAAACATGACTAAATAATATGCTTCATATAAAAGAAATGTATCGGCGAAGTTTCAGTAAGTTCAAGTACATGCAGGAACTACCAAATAATGGTTTCCCGTATTACTTCCACTGTCATATTTGACAAAATAATTCATATTTTCCCCCCCAAAATCGCACGATTCATTTGAAACCTTATTTATTACTTCGTGACATAATTGAATATAATTTTCAATAGCTAGTATTAAATTTTTAATTCTATAGACTTTCTTTCTTTGATATTTAATTATACTATATTGCTGGCAGACTTACGAAGAACATACCAAGGTGTTATTTACCAGGTAGACTCGACAGTATAAATGATTACGTATATTTCCCAAGCCTTTCAAATATCGGCACAAAATGGCATAACTGACAGCACAGTCAGTATAATTTTTCTTTAGTAATAATATTTTGAGTTCTTTTTGAATTTTGAGGTATTTGAGCGAGTCGAAAATATACTGCAAGAAATTGCTCCAAAATTAACCAGAAAATCGTATCATAAATCATTCTTGTTAATGATTCACCAGCAGGGTACCATTTTCTAAGAACGAGGGTATCATTTATGCGAAAATTAATGTAAATAAGGGGCTGAGCACATATAACGTAACGCTCCAGGGGGAGGGGGGGTTTAAGATTTGTTACGGATTGGAAATTTTGCACTGAAAAATTAATAAAAAGTGTTACGATGGGGGTGGGTATAAAATCTCTGAAAACAGCGTTACGTAATATGTGCACAGCCCCTAAGTAAATAAAATTCACTTTATGAATTATTACAATTTTCATACGTACTAAAAATGTACATGCATCAATACCATCCAGTTTTAAAAGTAGAAATTGACTCGAAATCGTTAGGTATTTCGCTAACGAAAAATTGACTAACTACTTCACTGGCTACAAGTAATGCAAGAGTTCGCCTTTTGACTCTCTCATGTAGATATACACACACTCAGTACATGCATAAATGTTAATGCCTTCAACCTCAATTTTTCTTTTACGAGAGGAAAAAAACGGTGCCCTTATTCTAAAAAAAAACAAAAATCAATAAAATAATAAAGAAGATTTTATGTTAAGTGTTATGATTTTGTGTTGGCGTACAACTAGAAGTTCGTGGTCAGTGAATGTTAAATTTTTAGTAAAAAGTGTTTTTTTAGAAAGGTAAAATGAGCAGCAGAAGTCAACTAAAATGTTGCATAAAAAAGAACAATTAATTGATAATTTTATAAATATTGAAAAAGAAATTTGATAAATAAACAAAACTCCAAAAATTTAAAATTCTGTAGTATTTTCATTAAGGAAATATCATTAGTGATCTAACTGGTACATTATGACTAGCGAAATAGTTGGGTTTTGCTGACTAGTGATTTCACCGGTCTGATCGTGTCAATTGACTGCCGTCAATGTCATCCCCATGTTAAAATCTTCAGTCTAATGCATTGCTAATAGTTAGTCTGCTAGTTAGTGGTAACGACTACTGGTAGTTAGCGTAATAGCTAGACTGGTAGTTAGCGTAATAGCTAAATCATTCGTAGCTACGCCGACTGCAGGGTACCTACATATGTGAATCTGTTAAGTAGTACATACTTACATACATACATACATATCTACTAATATTCCAACCACAAAGATTATATGTACATATGTATGTAGAAGAAATTACTGTATTGCCTTTTACGAGATTAGATAAACAAAATACATACTAAACTAAACATACATATGAATGTATTACCTTCATAGTTACAAATTACTGATTGTGATCAAATGTTAATTTAAATTTGAAAAGAACTTTATTTAAAAAAATATATGGAATAGTATATGGATTTGTATGCATGTATAAATAATTGATTTGAGCAATGTATGTATGTATGTATGTATGTACATACATACATATGTAATACTTATTACTTATCAGAATAATTTAGCAAATCTCAAAAGTTTTATACCTATTTTGTTAAGTAAAACGTAAAATTATCCCACAAAAACTTTTCTTTTTCAACTTATGTATGTACATATGTGCAATTGAAGCCAAAGTAGGAAAACAAAACACTGAAAATTGTTAAAATAATGAGTCACACATTGAGGCCATTAGATCGAGTACAAAAAGTAATCATTTGCGTCATTATTATTATAATTTTTTGCACATATTTTACTTTTTTATTGAATTTTTTTGGGTATATTGTTCACTTACCTTCTTGTTATTAGTTTCTTAGAACTTTTTTCTTAATATTTTTATTAAACCAGTTTGTTTTGATAGATAATTCTCGACTAAAAACCAAACACACATTATACTATGAAATTTATTACACCATGGATGGATGCATTAAATTAAAACAAACGTAGTAAGATAGTGTTGCCGACTCAATGAAAATTAGATTATAAAAACAAAGTTACCGTATTAGTACCAAATCGTCAAAGAAACTTATAAGACGAGCCGGAATAGCGTATTCACGTAGCAATTATTATTGCTATGACTAAAACAGTCGGCAGAATAACTATTATGATTTTTAAAATCTCTACGCTTTCATATATTTTTTAAATCATGCCTTCAGATGACTTTTCACTACGTCTACACCTAACATGAAATGCTCTCATAACTTGAAGTTAAAACTTGCTTTTCTAATACCTGGGGTACACAAACTTATCACTTTTCATTATTTTCAGTTCGTCTTCTCAATGGCCGTTCACTAACGAGAACAATTATAGTGGAATAAATTGACAGCTTTTAGGCGATTTGTACATAAACATTATATGCCACATGAAATAATCCTGTGTGAAGAAAAGAACAAAAAATGTTCCGCTTAAAAATTCTTCCCTTTTGTTAAGACGTGTTTACATGGTAATACAAAGTACATATCAAGGTACAATAATAACAGGTACACGCATCAGCAGATTTGCTCGTCAGCTGGTTTCAGTTTGTGTGTTTGTTTGAACGCTTGAGCGTTATATTTTGACATCTTGCATGAACAGTTGATGTTTTAGGCTTTAAAAAAATTAATGTTTGTGTGTTGATTTTTTGACAAGTCACCAGAATAAAGCCGCAGACAGCAGAATAAAAAGACAGAGAAATGCAGAGTTGCATGTACCTGTTATTATTGTACCATGGTACATATCAAGGCGAATTCATAACAGGTGAATCTGAAAAAACAGCTGATGTACTTTTTTCTTGCATAATGGAGGCTCGCATGTCAAAATTTGTACATGCAAGCATAGGGGCTCATATGTCAAATGTTTTTGTAATGTTGTACTTGTTATAGTATTAACACTACCTGTTATGAATTTGCCTTGGTACATATTAAGATTTTGTAGAATCAAATTATTATGAAACTCTCTTTCATGGTGGAATAATATAAGGTTTGCGGAAGAAGGAATATGGTTTTTTGTAGGGTTGTGTTTTGACCGTTAAATAATCTGCAAACAAATGGTAAGTCTCTTCGGTCTTGTCAAAAGTTGTTTACATCTTTGGCCGCGATCATGAATATTTTTGTTTACGTTATGCTTTTTGTTTTTGCATAGCCACTATGTATGTTATGTATACAGCTTTTTTTTTGACAACATTGGCTAATTTTTACACAAACAAAATGCATGTCGTTTTTTGTTGTTGCGTTGATAAGCGCACCTTATATTATTCCACCATGCTCTCTTTATGTATAAGAAGAAATAAACATTTACCGAACGATTGTATGATTTGGTATCCGTATTCTCTGCTAATCATACATTTTGCGTTTACATGATAAGATTTGTTTTCAATTTTTGACATACTGTAACACATATTGCACTTGATCAACAAGAGGGTATTAACTCAAAATTTTAAAATTTTCAGTAGAGGCAAAAAATTTTTTTTTTTTTACTATTCTTCTATCACAAAGAGAGCTACAACTTATTTTTTTGGGTGAAAGAGTGGAGAAAATGGTGTAAAATTTTTACAGTGGCTATATATGACCACTGTTCATCGATTTCTTGCAAAAAACGAAATTTCAAAAATTTTGAGTTAATACCCTCTTGTTGATCAAGTGCGATATGTATATTACCATGTCATACACCTTTGTTGGCTGGATTGTGTTCGTTGGTTGGGGACTACTGAAGTAAGTATTTCTTTAGTCTGGTAGCTTTATTGACACGTAAAATTTTTGTATTTGTAGTTTGTTCTCTCTTATTAAGCAGTGCAGATATTGGCCTGTTTTAGTATTTTGCTTTAAGGAATTTTATATATTTTTAAAAAGTTCGCAGCAAATTTCAAAGAAACTTCTTTTTATTTTTAAGCATAAAAGTGCATAGGTATAAAAAGATTAATTAAACGTACTAAATAACAATAAATCCATTGTTTCATATATGAAGCATGTGGTCAGCTGTCAGTGTGTAGTCGAAAGTACATGTACTAATACATGTATAAATATTAAATAAATTTGTATTAAATATTTCATTATACTTAATAAAATTTCGTAGCGTGTTGTTCTGTTCGAAATTTGTTAATTTTTAATTGCAGAAATTTTCCTTATGATGCAATAAATTTTTACGATATGCAAGTAATTTAAGAGTAGTAAACGTTTTTGTCTCTTAATATGCGGCTTATCTGGTTTGGTCTGTCAGAGATGGGAAAAAAGATAGAATATAAATAAAATTAAATGTTTTGTTCTTATTGGAATGTAATTTCTGTATGTAATATTCCTAGATGTAAAATCACTGTCAGTTTGCAATAACAATGTCTCATTTATTTGTTTATATTTTGAAAACATAAATTCGTGCAAATTAATCAAAACTTTATTTTTTGTACATCCATCCATATGTACATACATACATACATAGATAAATAGGTGCACGTCTTATCAATATGGTGATTGAAACCGATTCGACTGCCATAAAAATGGAAGGAAATGAAACAGAAACTACTTCAAAAAAGGCTGCAAAAAAACAAGCGAAAGATGCTCTAAAGGCAGCGAAAGTAAGCATTTTTTTATTATTTTATCGTAAATTTTAGGTGCAATTCAAAAATAAGTTTATTTTTAATGGGTTAACTAATCTATCCTATACTGGATTTAATTTTGTCCTAATACCAAGTCATCAGCAGACCTTTACGAGAATTATTGTTTGCTTTGTAAGCAAATACGCTTGAAAGTTTTTAAGCCTGATGGTAAATATCTACTGATGAGTTGGCAACCAAATAAATGCAGCATATACATACATATGTAAATTGGCTCACCCATAGAAAATAAATAAATTTTTTAAAACCTAAATTCCCTGAGTATTACTCGAATAAAAGGTATTTTTTTTTAATTTTAGAAAGCTGAATATAAAGCAGCGTCTGGAAAAACTGAAAATACCATTGATACTGGTGATGCCATTGAGGACTGTTCAGCACATTTTTATGGAATGTCTGGCATTATTAATTCCAAAGAAAAGCATGAGGACAGACATTTTGTATCACTTCAAAAATTGAATGAACATGTTGGCAAAAATGCGATATGGGTACGAGGACGTGTTCATAACACCAGAGCTAAAGGTAAACAATGTTTCCTAATTTTACGACAACAAAGCAGTACAGTTCAATGTATTCTTGCTGTTAATGAAAGAATTTCAAAACAGTTTGTGAAATTTGCTGGAAAGTAAGTAAATTTATGCACATGTGTATGTACATATGTGTGTAGTAAATTGACAAAAGTAACATACATTATGTTAAACTTTAGCTTAAACAAGGAGAGCATCATTGATATTGAAGCTTTAGCTGTTTCTGTGCCGACGAAAATTGAATCTTGCACCGAACAAAATCTTGAATTATCGATTCAGCAATTATTTGTAGTTTCGCAAGCTAAACCCCAATTGCCTCTACAAATTGAGGATGCCTCACGGCCTGAAAACACTGATGATACCGATGGTCTTAATATTCGTGTAAACCAAGATACACGTTTGGATAATCGTGTTTTGGACTTAAGAACTCCAGCTAATCAAGCAATTTTTCGCTTGGAAGCAGGTGTTTGTCGCCTATTTCGCGACATTTTGACGGAAAAAGGATTTATTGAAATTCATACGCCTAAAATTATTTCTGCTGCCAGCGAGGGTGGAGCTAATGTATTTACCGTTAGTTATTTTAAAGGTAATTTTTGTAACATAAATGTAAAGTGGGTAATGCAATTAAAAAAAATCATTTGAATTTGGCAGATTCTGCTTACTTGGCGCAGTCGCCGCAATTGTACAAGCAAATGGCTATTGCTGCTGATTTTGATAGGGTGTATACAGTTGGAGCTGTTTTTCGTGCGGAAGATTCCAATACTCACAGACATTTGACAGAATTTGTTGGTCTAGATTTGGAAATGGCTTTCAAGTATCACTATCACGAAGTACTTCATACGATTGGAAATACTTTTACCGACATTTTTAAGGGCCTGCGTGATCGTTACAGTCGTGAAATTGAAGCTGTAGGCCAGCAGTACAAAGTAGAGCCATTCAAGTTCTTAGAACCTCCACTAATTTTAACATTTTCGGAAGGTGTAGCAATGTTGCGAGAAGCAGGAGTGGAAACTGGTGATGAAGAAGATCTTTCAACACCCAATGAAAAATTATTGGGTCGTTTAGTCAAGGCCAAATATGATACTGATTTTTATATATTGGACAAATTCCCATTGGCCATTCGTCCATTCTATACTATGCCTGATCCGGACAATCCCATATATTCTAACTCCTACGATATGTTTATGAGAGGGGAAGAGATCATATCTGGTGCACAACGTATCCACGACCCCGAATTTTTAACTGAAAGGGCTAAACATCATGGCATTGGTAAATAACTAAAAAAATATAAGACATGTAGAATTATTAATAATGAAAATATTTATTTCAGACACAAGTAAAATTGCTGCTTACATTGAGTCGTTCCGTTTTGGTTGTCCTCCTCATGCTGGTGGTGGCATTGGTATGGAACGTGTTGTCATGCTCTATTTGGGCCTTGATAATATTCGCAAGACTTCTATGTTTCCGCGTGATCCTAAGAGACTTACACCTTAAACTCTCGTCGTATTCATGGAATTTTATTGCAAAAGTAGTTATAAGTTTTGACTATTAGGCAATTGAATATTTTTTTCTTTTTTTTTGTTGTCGGAATTTGTAAAATAATATTATTTATTTTTAATGACGATAATCTGCCTTATCGCGGCTGCTATCAAACAGCTATAAAAAATTAAATTTCTAAATGAGATACATATGAACATTTTTCTACAAATTTGGTTTTCTTTAGCAATTCATGTGTCCCTGGCCGTACGGACTGTATTATTATTGGAATATATTATTTATTATTTTATCGACGAACGATTGTTTTAATTAATATTTGTCCAATTCACAAGCCTAGTTGTATTATCGCTTATTGTTGTATATGAAAACACAATTTCAAACAAAATTCTGTCAACAAAAATAAATTGTTCTAAACTTGTTTTTGTTTTGAGACATTTTGTTTTCATATACAACAATAAACGATACAACTAGGCTTTTGAATTGGGCAATTATGTTGCATTTATCCAACTATTCAATTACACGGGTCAACACAAAATTTTACCTAAACTTAAAAGTATGAAATTTCGATTCTTTTGTTGGTAATTAGACGCAAAAAAAAATATACAACATTAAAAAGTTTGCTTTTGTACTTGGGAGATCGACTGAACGAAATTTTTCAAAATCTGTGGTTTTAATTATCAATTAAAGATGAAATCATTTAAATAAACATTTTTATTATTTTTATTAAGTTTTACTATCAAAATAAGTTACAAAAAAGTAGAAAATAATTTAAAAGTGCACGCTTTTACTTTTTCTTCTATGTTCGTAAGTACTTTCTCTCAATAAACCCCAAATATAGTCTCACATTCTGAAGCCCATGGCCTTAAAATTTTTTAGCATATCCTCAACTAGCTTTTTATAGTTTTCAGCTTTGTTATTTCCTAAAAATCCAACTTGCTTTTTGAGTACGATTCAGCAACGTTGGAAACTTTTCATCGGCGAAAATCTGTCTGATTTGCGGACCAAAAAAAACGCCAGCTTTAACCTTCGCTTCTGATAATTTCGGAAAAAATTTTCTCAAGTATACAAAAGCTTCTGACGTTTGATCCAGCTTTTTCACAAACTGTTTCATCAATCCCAACTTAATATGCAGAGGTGGCATTAACACGTTTTCCGCTTCAACAATCGGCTAAAATTTTACATTTTGTTTTCCGACACAAAGCTCTGTTCTTAAAGGCCATGACCGTTGAGAATAGTGCTTACTATCTGCTCTACTATCCCACAAGCACAAATAACACGGATACTTTGTATATCCGCCCTGAAGCCCCATTAAAAATCCTACCATTTTAAAATCTCCAATCAGCTGCCAATTATACTCGCGATACTTTACAGATTCAAGCAAGATTTTAACACTTTCATAATTTTCTTTAAGATGTACTGAGTGAGCAATAGGAAGAGATGGAAATTTATTTCCGTTGTGTAATAAAACAGCTTTTAAGCTTTTTGTAGAGCTGTCGATGAATAAACGCCATTCGCTGGGGACACAAGGTATGCCAATTTCTTCAAACATACCTTTTATGTCATTACAAAAACAAAGTCCATCTTCTTTTGTGAAAAATGTTGAGTATGTTTCATGCCTATTCCGCTGATCCGTTATATTAACATAATCAAGCAAATTCCACTGTTTTAAGCGAGAGCCTAGAAGCTCTGCTTTATTTTTTGGCAAATTTAAATCTCTAATCAAGTCATTAAAATCATTTGCAGTAATAAGATGGTGTTTTGGTTGTTCTGGTGTGAGTAAAAACTCCTTATCAGAATTACTTTTATAAGAGCTCATAGATGAGCTACTTTTCTGTGATAATTTTTTTGGTGGCTCAGGTACTGGTCGTGTCAGGTCGTGTGAGATTGGAGCAGAAGAAGATTCAAGGTCAGGATATTCGATAAGTTTTGCATTTTTACCTCTACGTCTTTTACTCGGATTCACAATGCAAAAGTAGCAGTCTTTAACGTGGTCTTTTGGTTTTCTCCAGATCCTTGGTATTGCGAATTTCATCGACTTTTTCTCACCTCGATACCAACCTTAATAGAGAAATAGAAATGAATATGTCTATTATATTTAAGTCACCATTTAATTAAAATTTGCTCACCTTCCAAACATCTTTTACAATAACTACAAGCAACATGTGGAGCCCATATCTTGTCTTGATTCCGAACAGGACGGTCAAAATATGCTTCGTAGGCTTCACAGAGAACGTGAGATTTATTTAGTTCGTATTTTACGTCTCGAACTTTGATAAATTGTCCACATATATAGCAAAATGCATCAGCATCATATTTACACTTTCGCGACGACATTTCAAGTTATTCTGGACTTGCACAAAACATCTGATCGTGTTTTATGACTCAAGTGCCATCTAGGAACACTGTCTGAACGTTTAAACCCAACTCTGATTGCGCGGTATTTTTGAATGTATTTAAAATAATTAAAATTCATAAAAAATTGAAAAATGAGTATTTTTGCTATAACTATTACAAAAGCAAACTTTATACCGGAAAAAGGTATTTTCTTTTTGTTTTTGTTCATAATTAACCAGAAAATCATAAAATAAACGAAGAACAAAAATTTTTTTGTAGAGCCGTGTTATAAATGCCGGTTACATACAACTCAAAAGCATGTTTTTAATTATTATATTCTCCTCAGCAAAAATAAAAATATGGACTTATGGATACAATCAATAAATTTCATTTCTCTCTGAATTGCTTGCAAATATAGTCCGGGGAGCAAAGAACAAATTTTGGTGCCTAAAAAACTTTGCGATAATAGTAAATTTTTAGAGAATTTTGTGACGAAGCACCTATAGGCTTTTCCACGTGTAATGAAATAATCAAGCAGATATTTTCAGCATATATTTCCGGGGTTAGTAGACGTGTTAGAAAACACGCAGTGGCGAGCACAATTTGATACATGTATCTCATGTATTAATTAAATAGGCATCAAATTGCACAAAATATGTAAAAGTCAACCCCGTTTTTAACTAAAACTACAGTTGAACTTCTATAAATTGAAGCAAATCGCATGACAAGAGCGGCACTATAAATATGCAAAGTTTTGAAAACATATTCCATAACTTGAAGTCTCCCTAAATTGTAGTTTTTCTTCTGGATAATGCTGATTCAAATTATGGAAGTTCAACTGTATTTATTATGATCTGTTTTTTAATATAAACTCAAACAGGAGTTTTGGCGAATTTTATGAAAAATGTCAATCTATCCACTTTTGCCCGATTAAGTTTTTGTTTTATGGCAGCAAATTAAGTTGCCAAATATCAGTTAGTTTTTATTATATTTAAGTTATTTTTAATTTAATAAATCAGCTGTGCTATTAACACTGCCTGGTAAGTACTCGTACATAAATAAATGTAGAGAGTTATAATATCAGTTATAAAGCAAAAATAAAGTTGGTCTGTCAGAGAAAATGGGCCTGTTCGTAAATTCATCACTGCGCTGCATATTATGCGCTGTACGTTCATATATGCAAACCGTGCAACTCTGCAAAAGGTATGTGTTCAAAAATGCAGCGCTGAAGTAAATTATGAGCAAATAAACACAAAACATAAATCATAAATATGGCTGATGCAACGGATGATTAAGAGTTAAATTTTTCATTTTATTTTTTGTTTTGCTTATTATTTTTTTACCTTTTTCTTTCTTTAGATTAGACAATTTTACATCATTAGTTTTATCGTTCAGCCCAAAAATTAAATTTATCATTAACTTTTCCATTTTTGTTATATTTTTTCGTTCATAAAAATGCAAACATTAAAATGCGCAAAAATAATCATAGGCAACAGCTGATTAGCAGTGGCAGTGCAAAAAAATCATATTATGCAGCGCAGAGATGAATTTACGAACAGACCCAATATGTAAAAACTAGACTAATAAAGTTCTGCACAAAAAGTGAAGGTGGAAAGGCTAGAAACGGTTAATATGGTCTGATGAAAGCAACATAAATCGTTTTCAGTCAGATGGCAAGGAGTACTACTGACACCGTTCTTATGAAACCCTTATGAGGGTGGTGCTAGCTGAAGTGGTTAGCGCATTGACTACTAATTAAACTGATTTAGTACCTGAATTCAAACCCATCAAAACTCTAATGTACATTAGGTATATTAGTGTGGCGTTGTATTAATTGTTGTTGAATTGTTTAAGTGATGAAGGCAAAGCACTGGTTAGTAAAAAGTGTTCCGGCAGCGATTGCAACAGTTCCCAGCTAATTTACACCTCAGCACCCTCCTTCCTCCGTCTACTTAAGAACAGAGTCGCTGCAGCACTCCTCTAAAATCAAGAAAACAGCAGAGTTGTAAAGTAATAAAGCCTTTAGATCTTTACCACCGTGCTTGGATTGTATTTCGTTAACATTGAAATGCAGCATAACAAGTAAATTAACTGTTGAAAAAGTTATATTAGTTGAACTTATAGACTGAATTAGTTAAAAAAATGCTAGTACTAATAATATTTTTGAAAAACAAAATAAGTTGCAGATTTTTATCGAAAAATAGTAGAGTAAGACGAAATTAAGTCAAAATAAAATAAGTCCTTGATGTACATGTGTTGTACGTATCAGTAGTACCTTTTGAAGTTATCAATTTTTAATGTCGACACCCCAAAATTAATCAGTACTTGATTTGAAAAGCGCATTTTGACGAAAAGCTTTAAATTTTTACATGCAAAATTTCGAAAGATGCACGGTTTCATAACGCAAATTGATTGGTGGATCATTATCTTGGTATCAATTCCATGCGTTATCCATGTATACAATAATTTAAAAAATCATGTTATATGTGTATACACTAATATACAGACATCCATGTGTGAAATGAAAAACTTTCTGTAATAAGAATTTCACATTGTGAACTTCACAAAAAAAGCAAGAAGGAAACATTGCAACAGGGATACTAGTCCGTATTGTCAGGAAAGTGTTTTAATAAATTGCCAAGAAAATTTTAAAGGTTTTTGAAGTCAATGCAAATCGAATCACAGTCGGTAAAATACACGTAAATATATTAGATACTTTCGCCGCTTTTATTTTTTTTATTCTCCCTAAGAGGTCACAAAAGATTTTTCAATAAAATTTTTTTTTAATTTTTTTAAAGCAAATTTGGGCGAGTATACCTTGTATCGTTATGCCTTGACTTTATGTTGCATTTAACTCACCCTGCAATGAATCCGAAATGTAAACTTTTTATATGTCGAAACATAGGTACTTATGTGAGGTCTAACGTGCATAATATGTGAGATCATTGAAACCTCGCCAATTTTGTTTCGGTTTGCAAAATGTAAAAAATTGTGCTACTTTTCTGATAGTTAAAAAGAAAAACAGTACTGAACAATGTAATCAACACTTTATTAAGTTTAAAAAACCCCTTAATATTTTTTAATATATATTTAATATATGAAAATAAACGGAATACCTATAATTGTAATTCGCTATAGGTACACATCATTTTATAATGACCCAATGTACGACAGGAATATAGACAAATTACGGGAGTACTGCAATACGATCTTATTTATTTCATTATTTTAGATACTTTGCTATTCAATAGGTTTCATAAATAATTTGTACGGAATTACAAACTAATAAACATTGAAATGCATTCAGATTCATTTGAATTGAATTCACCTAATAAATCATATATATTTATTTATAAATTTTTCATAAGATGAATTTTGTTCAAATGTATTTAATTCATTATTAGTTAATGAATAGTAAGCTTATAGACACTTTAAATACCATTCGACCACAAAATATTCATAAAAAATCCAACACACATTGTTTCTCAGCTTATTTGCATGAATACAATAGAAAAATTTAAAGAAAATCTCAATTAGAGCTAAATTAATGAAAACTAAAAATTATATTCATACACTCACATAATATGGGACCTATATCCATATGGATGTGTGTACACTGTACATAGTATGTATGTATGTATGTGCATGCGTCAATGTGTTTACAATACATATATACATATGTACATACATACATATTTATGTATGTACGTATGCATGTGTGTATGGATTGCTGAACTTTTACTAAAACCAAACTTAACAAAACATTTAAGTTTATCGTGCAAAAATTGAAAGAGAACATGTTCTTTGCTGCTCGCCAAGCAATAAAAGCAACAACAAAACTATGCAACGGATATAAAAGTCACACCATTTTACAAAAAAAAAATGTAGGAAAAGGAAGGAAGTTCTAAATAACATTAAAAAGAGAGCCACACAAAAGCTGTTAGATGCAGTTAAACAAAAACAACACAAAAAGGCGGAGCTACGCCGTATGCACAACACACAACAGTTCACATGTTAAAACATAAAAACCGCCATATAAACATCACAACCAATTAAATTAATCTGTGTTTGTTTTCCCAACATACATATTTGTCTCTTACTATTGCATGCAATCGACAATATATTTAACATGTTTGGCAAATAGATGGCACTATTCAGGCTTGAAAGTGTTTTTGTGTGTGTGGTTGGTACCAGGGTAGTGGCGTAAATTTTTTTATATCGGGTATTAGGCAGTTTGTTGTTTATATACAGCGAATGCGCACGTTTCTTAGTACGGTCGGATTGCTGCAGTCGATTTATTTGAATTAATTCAATTCAAATGCCAAATATTTCAGTTCGTACGGTTAATTCTTCCGATAAATACCTATAAAACAAGTTGTGGAACTAATTATATACATATACAGTGCAAAAAAAATAAGTTGAATTATAATCATTTCAATTACATGCGTTGATTGATAACAATTATCTGCACACGTATGTACCTACACGATAACATGTGAATTAATGCAATCAATTTGCCGGCGTAGTTCATATTCAATAAATAAATAAATAAGATAAACACTGTTTTGCTTTAGTTCGGTTAAATTTAAAAGAAATTTATTAAAAATAAAAAAATATATACATACATACCTACTCGTATATAAAAATCTTGATCTACAATTCATAAATACAAACAAACATGCATGCAAGAAAACATACGTACATGTATACATAGATGTTTCTGTACAAACATATAAGTATGTAGTATATGTTAGAGGTTTTTACTAAGCACACGCACACGCATACACAAACAAAATCGAATTAACTCACTCGTTCGTTCACACATTTTCGCATTGTATGTACATATGTATGTACAATTTCCGCGATACATATTTATTAAATAAAACTTACGAAAATATCTCAAATATTCACGTGAGAATTTATTAAAATTTTTTCTTCATCTTTTGCCAATATTTAAATAAATTCCACAAGTTTTTCAAAGTGATATATTATGCGCAAGAAGCATTTAGAAAATTAAAATAATAAAAAAAATCGTAATAAATATATTTAGAATAAATAATTGAAAAATAAAGCAAATTGTTCATTTACGACAACATTTTATGGATTAACTTGTATTTTAAATTTGGATTAGCAGTTTTAGTAAACGGTAAGTGATTTAACAGTGTCTGTCCATTAATTAGAGCGCTCACATAGATATTCATGTTAATAAAATGGTTATTTCTGAAAATACTCGTTTACGATTAAAATTTTAATGAAAGTACCTATATGTTCTTGGTAATATCATCATTATTTTGAGTTTTTGTTCGTTACGGCCTTTTTCGATTTTAAGGTGACGATATTTATGTCCAACAACAACTCAGTTAATGCTTATGATAAAACTAAAGTACATTCTAATGTCATTTAACTATTTTTTATGTGCATTCTAAATGTCGTAAGTGTTTGTTTTTTTTTTTTTTGAATCTGAACTCTAATAAAATATTTGTTTGAAAATAAGTTTCAGTTTTTAAGAAGACTAGAAAACTATATTTAAAAAAAAGGAAGTACATATGCACAAACAAGCATTGAATTGAAAACATTATTCCATACTCCGTCCTTGAGACTTGAGTGAGCTCTTAACTTTTGTGAAAACATACCTTGATTTTAAATCACTCGCACTCCTTAACGATAAAATTGATCATTTGTATGGAATCCATACTATACTATAGATGCATATCATCATCGTCGAGAATAGCACAATTTGTAACTATTCTTATCGTCTAGTGTCGGTACTTAACTGAAAATATTACTAAATTTGTTTTCGGTCAATTAAACCACATGTTTTTTTTTTATCTTATTTGTTTGTTGGCAGACAATATTCCACAGTTTCGTAATTTGAAAAACAAAATTAATTCGATTATATTTTTTCCATTTTTGTATTTGTGATATGTTGTAAATTAATTTTCTCAAAAACGAATAATTTTGGATTTGGTTTTTCGCTATTCGAGATATTTTATTCACGGCTGGACTGATGATATTCTTTCAACATGATCTCGAATTAAGTAATTTTCTACACGAATTCTTTTCCATAGAATTTTTACGGTCGAGTGTGTATTCTACCGCATCTGAAACAAATTCAGGGGTCGAATTACGGCACTCGATATCGATCGAAATTTCAATACAATTTACATGTAAATTTCGATCGATATCGAATGCCGTAATTTGGCCCCAGCTGGATTTTTTTAATTGTAATAAAGTCCTTTACGATAGGAGGTTTATTTTACATGCAAACTATCCGAAAATCCTCCTACAGATTACCCAGTATAAGCATTGAAATCATGATTTAATTCTCTAAATTTTTCTTGAAAATCATCATCTGATGCGCATAAGAAAATTGTGACATTTTCATTAAAATTCCACCTTTTTTCTTTTTGAAGTTGTGTTTAAAAATAATATACCTTGATTTTATATATCAGTTTGGCCTAAATAAATCTATTATATCGCAATTATGGAAAAAAGCTCTAAAATAGATTAAACTCGGTGAAAATATAAGCTCTCGACAATAATAGCAAACATATAAAAGCTCGCAAAAACTTGCTAAAATTTTTAAGAATACAAAAAAAAACCTAATACGCCACCTGTAGCGAAAAATTGCTAAAACTGCAAAATTTTAAAGAAAATCTCTAAAACTTTAGGATATAAAGTTGAGAAAATTTAGCAAAACTTGGAAAAATTTTTGAAGATTACAGAACGCAATATTTATTAAAATTTTTTAAAAATGAAATGAAGCCAAAAACTTTGGAAACATTGCGTCTGTAGCAAACATAAACGAAAATTCGCGAAAAATTGCAATATAACAAAATCGGTAAAACTTTTAGGAATGCAAAAAATTCTGTAAAAATCGTGAAATTGGGGAAAAGTTGTTGACATCACGGAAACTAGCAAAAGTTATTTATATAAATTAATATCGAGTTATCGCGAATAATTGCTAAATGCTTTAAAATTATATATGTTTGTATGTACATACACTGGCGAGCACAAGTTGATACATGTATTTCATGCATTAATTAATAATTAGGCACCAAATTCCACAAAATATGAAAAAATCAACCAATTTTTTTTAACTAAAACCGATTTTGAATACGATTTTGTTGAAGGACAGAAAAAATATATATTTTTTAATGTAAACTCAAACAGGAGTTTTGGCGAATTTTATGAAAAATGTCAATCTATTCAGTTTTGCCCGATTAAGTTTTTGTTAGATGGCAGTAAATTAAGTTTGCACATAATATCAGTTATTTTTTATGATATTTACGACGATCCATAATATGGGACCAAGGTACATTTACTTACAAGGTAGTGTTAATATTAAAACATATTTAAAACATTGTCTGCATCTGTCAAAAAAAATTATACGAGTTTTTCACACTATTTTTCTCACAACAAAAATTTGGTACAAATTTGACAGGAGGAGGCAAAATTTATTAAATCAGCTGCTTTAACACTATCTGGTAAGAAAATGTAGAGACTGTCAGAGAAAATACACTCAACCAAATACTTGGGTGAAAAAAAAGGAATAATTCGATGAATCAACGAATTTATTCCTTCTTTTTCATCCAAGTAACTAGTTCTTTGATTCAACGTATGGCAATTCATTGGCTTGTTAAGACACCATACGTAAGAAGAGAATAAGAGAGAGTAAGAATAGGAATTTATTTCTTGATATAACGTATACATACCACAAAATCAACGAATTTTACTTAAAATCAAGAAACAGGTTCTTTGAATCAAACTATTTGTTCATTTTGTGTTTAAATAAATGAACGAGTTTCTTAAATTCAACGTATTACACGTTAAATCAAAAAACAAGTTAATTGTTTAATTCAACGAATAAAATCAAATAATGGTTTCAACGTTGAGTTCATAAATACATAAAATTTTACCTTTGAATTTCAAGGAATATTTTGCTGAAACAACTATAATACGTTAGGTTAGGTTTCGAGGGCCTCCACATCTGAGACGTGACGCACTTGGGTCCGTTAATTCGGTCCCTTTGTGATACCCTACAGCAGACAGGGCTCAGTCAATTGGTTATTCAATTACCTGTGATTGCCCTGTCGCCAATATAATACGTTGAATTTCAAAGAATTTAGTTCAAGGAACGTTGAATTTATGTAAAACTGTTTTTTCAGTGTAGGTATAAAGTATACTAATAGAACTCTGCACAAAAACTGAAGTGTAAAAGGCTAGAATTGGTTAATATGGTCTGATCGGCAAAACATTTCACATTAGTAATACTGATTTTGTGTCTTTCGGAAATATCATAAGTTCTATTTTGGTGTTGCAACTAAAGTTGATATTGATTTTTGCCTTGTTCTACGACCTATTGTTACTGTTTAATTCTTTCTGAATATTTATTTCGATATATAATATTTTACATATCGTTTGCAGAAATGAAAAATGAACTAAATAACTAAACCTTCTAAATTTTATGGAAGAGAAAAAAAAACACTAAATAAAATACCTCATCCATGAAATACACAATAAGTAATGGAAAATAAGTTTTCTATGTTTTTCGTTTGTTTGTTGCATGTTTTTTTCATTTCACTCAGCGATATACACTTACAAGCTGTATTGTAGCTTCGCAGCGAAAATTTTACACAAAAATTCTGATTTAAAAACAGTCGTTTGAAATCATCAAAAAATTTAACAAACATTATATTGTCTTTCTTATGCAAATTAATTATTTTAATTTATAATGGGAGTTTTATTTAAAAAACTTTTAAATGGTCACTTTTTTCTCACGTATTTTTAGATCAATAAATATTTGGAGTTTTTCCAACTTTAGCGATTTTGTGAAGACAAAAAACGCATCCATAAATTTTCCATGTTTCGCAGTATTCTTTAAACGATATTTTTGCACGGATTTTTCATTTCCGTGCAGTAGTGTAAGATCTAGGCAATTTTTCCTTTTTGTATGGATTTTTTTTTTTTTTGCAAAATTTAGAAGCGTAAGGAAAAATGCTCAGATTTTCATTTCATTTTCATGCACGGAATTTTTAAAAATTTCGGTTTTTTCTTTAAATACACTCTAGTTTATTTAAAGAAATGGTTATAATTCAAAGTATTTAGCATTCGCAACTTATTTGAAAGAGAACCCCTAAAATAAATTTCTCTAGATATGGATAAATTTTGGTCTTCTATAATTAAATTCAAAAACTTTAATGATAATTTTTAATATTTCCAAACTTTTCGAAATTGTTAAAAATTATATGTATTAGCTTTACCACATGCTAATGCGGACGCCGAGAGAATGTTTTCAGTTATAACAGATGTTTGAACAAAAAAAGGAATCAATTAAGCCACGGCGTTTTAAATTTATTTTGTATCATTAGATCTCATTTACAGTCGAATACAATGAAGTGCATAAGCTTTAACTGCACTTCTGGTAATTTTAAAAGAATGAAAGCGTATTTTTAAAATATAACTTATACTTTTAGGTTTTACTTTATTTTCATGATATTTTTGTTTTGAAAAATATTTTTGTAATTTTTGCTGAAATTAAAAATTTAAATTTTATATTATTAAGTTGTGAATTTTTTATTCGAACTGAGTGATATTTAATCAAAGAAATTTTTAATTTTTCAGTCTTAAGTTCGTTTTCTCTAAATATAATTTTGTTATAAATTAAATTATTATTTAATTCGGCTTCGGCTACCAATACCTAGGAATCAAATAAGAAACACTAGAATAAAGCTCAACTTGAACAAGATAGACTTTGAAAAGGTATAGTAAAGTTCCAGCCCATTAAAAAATGATAAAAGCTGTAGTGTAAAAACTTACATGTGATTCAGCAGATTCAATTAATGATAGAGGATCTTTAACTAACGTGTTTGCAGCTGCCGTGGTGGCAGTGAGGTCTAAGCGGTAGACAACTCTGATGATGAGACTGTGGTTAGTCTCGAAACATCGATGTCAGTTCAACCCTCCGCGCAGTCTAATTTTTCTTTGCCTGTTCAAGTATTAAGAGCCACTAGATTTTTCTTTCTAATTTAAATAATAATTTAATTTATAACAAAATTATATTTTGAGAAAACGAACTTAAGCCTGAAAAATTAAAAATTTCTTTGATTTTATATTATTAATTATTTATATATATAAAACAGGATGTGTGTATGTATGTAACGTATGGGCGGGTGACACTGTGAAGTCTGATTTTTGATTTTCGGTCTGCGGGCGGAGGGGCGTGGCAAAATCCAATTTTTATATTGCACCACCAATGACATATACATACGAGTATACATATTTATTTTTTTTTTTGCTTTTTTTTATTTTATTTTATTTTTTTTGAAAGCCGTTGTCATGTTTTTCAAAACGAGATATCAAACTCTTAAATCGGTTATGTAGTTCCGAAGATATTTACAAAAAATGTATATACATATATAAAATTAAATGTCTGTCTGTCTGTTTGTTTGTGCTTTATACGAGGCCAAACCCTTGGACCGATCTTCCTGAAATTTTCACAGCATGTTACTGTGACCCTGGAAGTATTAATAGGCTATATGAAGTTTTGATTGGGCGAAGGGGCGTGGCACCGCCCATACAACCCAAAAATTTAAATCGCCATATTTTGGGCATTTTTTGACCTACGTCGATGATATTTGGTACATATGATATTGGCATAATTAGGAATACGTACCAGGAGAAAAGTGGGTGGGACCACGCCCCTTTTTAGGAAAATTAAAAATCGTAATATACCGGTATGTTCTACATTCCGAGTAAATTTTCACTTCTAAATTCTTCAAAGCATTGTTGGTAAAAATAAAAATTTACAGCAACAATGCTTTGACAATTCAAAAATTTGTGTTTTTTTTGTATTAAAATCCATGAATTGATAGCGTAGGAAAAATATTTCGAAGTAGGGAAAACATTTAATTGAGGGAAAAAGGGATTTTTTTGAGAAACGATTTTTAAAATTGTTGTGTGACGTCACTACTTCCGTATTAAACGTTTAAAAAGAATGTTGAGTGTACACACATACATCAGATATTTTACGATTTCTCTAATATTCTTTAAGACCTGTCGTATTAATGCAGGAGAAAAGTCCCGAATTAAAATTACAAAATTTATTGGAAATATCCTAAAAACTTTGCACTAAACTTAAGAGTAAAAGATTTTTTGCGAAGCCCAAATTCAGATGATATGCAGATTATTGCTCAAAATGTCTTAAAAGGCAATTAAATTTCCTTCACAGAATGTGCAGATAATCAGTCTGCTATTAAATGGCAAATCATTTGATTGTCGGGTGAAGTTGCAGCTTTTTCTTTTTTGTTAAACTCAAATAAATCGAGATTTGTGAAAATTGAAAGTTTTATGTTACATAGCGTTTACACGTGCAAGTAAAAGTAACTCAATGCACACAAACTTTTTTACTAACAGACTTACACTTTTGGCACTTGCAGCCATCTTTCAACTCAACTCCCAAGGAATTTTACAAGACAGTAGTTTTTTGACACTTGCAGCAAGTAAAATGACAAGTTAAATAACAATGTTCCCCCATTAAAAAAAGTTTAGTAAAAACTAACTGGGTTGAGTATAATGTATTTGAAGTTTTTACTTATTTTAAATACATTTAAAAGCTAATTTAATATTTTTAACTTGAATACTCATAAATCAAGCAGTTAGTGTACGATAATTCTAAAACATACATACATACCATTTAAATAATATTATTAATGAATCTTAATGCCATCTGGTTCCCTCAATTATGATTTTTTTTTATGTTATTGGCAACTCTGCATTAAAAAGTAAACAAAACAAAAATGGGAGCATCTGCTCTCGCCGACATTTTTATTAGAATTAACTTTTTCCTTACCGTTTAAACACTCATGCAGCTTGAAAGACAGTCGCGCGTAATTTTTGCAAATTTTCGTTGATAATACGAGTACGTACACAAAAGCACGTCTAAACGCAGCATTAATCGAACACAATCAAATATTCAGTAAATTAAATTTTTATAAAGGATAAGCTTGAGATCAGTTGTCTAAGGGATTTGGCCCTACTCAGTAGGGCAATTAAATTCAATACTATTTTTCTTTTTTTTATATGTATCTTCCTATTATCCAATAGAATGATTTTAGCGCAATCAGTATCAAAAAAGTATAATCTTAGTGTCGTATTATCGCTGTGTCGTTTATTTAGATTGCGATTTAAAGAATTCGTCGATGCATTTCCGTTTTTAATCTGCTTTTTCTATTTTCTTATAAAACATTTGAATGTTTGCAAAAATTAATTAATATAACATTTTATTCGAGCAAATACATAAGATTTTTTTTAATTTTTATTTGTTATTTGTTATGGGTTAGTTTTTTCTATGTACATATACTCGTATACTCGAATAAAATATCATATGTACGAGTATGTATTTAGGTATGTACATAATTATTAAAATTAATGTGAAATTTTTTGTTTTGTGTTCCCTTTTCAGGTTTATCAAATGTCGTTTTAAAGAGGTGTCGTCAAAAATGGGAAGTATTTGGGAATCGGCGATTCAATTAAAACATTCTATCCGAATATAAAATTAACATGTGCGTGTGTATGAGTATGAAAATTGAAAACGAGACACCCTACATACACACTTCTTTTGTGACATTACGTTTGTAACAAAACAACAACAATAACGACAACGCAATGTGATGTGGTTATCTTGTACATGTTTAAGTAAAAATTTATGAATGAAAACATGATAATGAATGAATAAAGTAAGATCACATGATCACCATCATCATCATCATCATCATCATTGAACTGTTACAGTTTAAAATATAAAAAAAATAAATAAAAAGTGAGTGAGTGTAAATGTGTATTTGTTGGTGGAATGTGTATCTGGATGCATACTTTGTTTAATAACAACCATTTAAACAAACTATAATTACAGCAACAATTACAATAGATTTATTTTAACACGAATAAGTGAATAACGTTTTTGAATTGCGATACGAGCAGTACTTGTACGTTATTTTTGTATTTGTAAGATTGCTCTTGTAAAATGAGAAAATATTTCTTAATGTATCCATCCAACAACTAAACTAACTCGTTATTTTCGCAGCAGATAGTTTTGCAATAATTGTTTGTTACTCGTAGTACCACTTTGCTGATAATGGTGATAATGATTGCCACTACAATAACAATGATAAAAATAATGTACTCTCGATGTTTAAAACAATAATTAAAAAAAAAAAAAAACAAAACAACCAAGAAAATGTTGAAGCAAAAAAAACAGCAATAAACAAACAGACAGACAGACAGACATAAGACGTGTTGGACATGCACCATCGTATGTAAATAAATGTAACAAACGGAACGATGGATTTCTTTCCTAGAATTTAAGCTGCTGCTGCTGCGATTACAACTAAAAAGAAATTTTTACACGGTTTCATCAAATTAAAAAGAAAAAAAAAAAAAAAAAAAGAAAACCCGGGGAAAAATGAGTTAAAATAAAAGAAAAGTTAAAACATAAAATTATTGCCATAATTGCATGAGAAGATTTAAGTGAAAAAAATTATAAAAAAAAAATATTGGAAAAAAAAAATTCACAACAAGAAACTGAAAGAAGATTTCAAAACTTAAAATAATAGGAAAATACTCGTAACAATCAAACAAAGAAACAAACAAGTGATTCCAGACTAACAACAATCAACATTGTAAAATAAAAATTTTTAGTTGCCGTTGCCAGTTGTGTTTGGTTTTTATCTTTTTTATGCAGTTGCATTAAATTAATTGTTAAATTGATGAACAAGTTTTGTTTTTCTCTTCTTAACATCTGTCTAAATAACAACAAAAAACAGGAAAACGGGAAAAAAAGACATCAACATCCATTTAATGGACTTCATCACATCGCATCTAGATTAAGGAAAGAATTCTTTTGAAGATTATATTCTTTGTGGATACGGGAGGGAGGCAGTGTGTTTTCTGATTTTAGCAAAACAACAGAAAAAAAAAACATCAGAATTTTGAGCCTCGTTTCGAGAGCCTAAAATGGCAGTATCCTGCCCTGAAGTTATGTACGGTGCTTATTATCCATATTTATATGGCCGTGCTGGACCAAGTCGTTCGTTTTATCAATATGAAAGAGTAAGTAAAAAATTTTGAAAATATTTCAATTTTATAATATTTCCGAATATACACACACAAAAAAAAAAAACTTTTGCCATTAAGTTCCCACATTTTATTTTTAATGAAATCAATATTTGTTCATCGGTTTTCATGTTATAATGGATTGTTTTGTTTGTAAGTGAGATCAGTTACCAATGCGAAATGACATTAAGAACAGCAACTACAACATTACAAAAACATTAGACATATCTGCTCATATGGATGCATGTACTACAAACCTTGACATTTCGACCTCCATTATGCAAGTAAAAGAGTGTTAAGTGAATTTATCTTGAGATCTATTATTCAGCGTAAATATTACTTACGACCTGTCATCAACATCATGAACTTCTCCAATCTACATTATTGTGGCATTATATTAATTGGTGTTGGTGGCATAGAACTGGTCACTAAAAAAATTATCCGACAGCGATTGGTACTGTTCCCAGCAAATTTACACAACAACAGCACCGTTAGCAGAACCGTCGGGGATGTAAAACAATTAATAAAATGACTGCTCAAACATAGGTTTGCCAGACGGCCTTGAATGAGCTTGATTGTCAAGATATTTTGGCGGCAGTCAAAATTCAAGTTTAAACAATATTTGTCAAGCTGAAACTGAAAATTTTAAAAATTAAAAATTTCCAATTTGTTACATCGAAAAAATCTCAAATTCTTTAGACCCAAATTCACAGTCATTAGTGAGCTAATAGCAATAGTTTAACTAATAATATTTGATTCACACCTAATAGTTTACCATTAGTTAAGCCATCAAACAACAGCCATAGACAACAGCTGATTCGTTGGAAATTATTATTAGTATTCTTATTTTGTGAAATATTTTAGATATGGGATGTGAAATTGAAAACATGCGGTCCGATATTGAAAGTGACGCTGATATTGATAATATATGGAATATTGTTGCTAAGCGTCGCCAAGGTAATCTAACTGTCCATATTTTTTTCAAATGTTTGATGCTAGAGATTTTATGGATAGATTCTGTCTTAGCAAGGAGGTAGCGTGGCAAGTTCTTGAATGCATACGTCATTCTGCCAATACTGAAAATTAATTGCTTGATAGGGCTACCATGTTTTGTTCATATTAAGAGTGTTAGTCAAACAATAGTTATCATTTTAGTTTACTAATAGTTAACTAATTACTGTAAATTTGGCCATTAGCAGTAAAGATAAATTGATGGCAACCTTCAATTTTTTTCTCTGAGCCCACACTCGCCCCAATACACTTAATTTATATCATCACTAGTAATTTGTGCTAACACACATACATTAACTGAAAGCAAATTTTAGTTAACAAAATCTAAAGCGGTTGTGAAAAAATATTGTTCAACCAAAAATGTTAAATGTCTTTAACAAAATTATAATATTATTGCGCATTTTTAGCTTTTAAGCAAAGATCAAAATTTGTCAAGTTCTGTGTTCACGCTTCATACGCGTATGTAAATTCAAGTTACATGCAACGCTTTTTACGCGCTAATTGTTTCGTTTTGATCATATGTGGTGTAAGTATTTTCATAAAAAAAAATTATTATTAGTACAAAAAATAGAAGAAATTAATCCACGAAACAAATATATTTATCGATAACATTGAAAGTATAATATAATTTGTCATACTTAACTATCCAAACCAGCTGTCATTTTATCTTGGCGCGAGAGACGCGTTCAAAAGTAGAAAGTAAACCTACTTTACGCGTCGTACGCGTTTAAGCGTTCTACGCGTTGTGCTGTGTAACTTGCCACATACAATTACACTGATTCTACTTTTTTGACAGCCGCGTACGAAGCGTAAACGCGTGAAACGCGTGGTATGAACCTCCAGCTTAAATGCCGAGTTGTTCCACATATTGAATCTGGCAGGCCTATTGAAACAGCTGAAGAAGTTTAGTGCGTCTACTGCTTTAGAGAAATTAATGGCTTCGTTAGTCAAATCGTATCGTCTTACTTTTGAAGTTGTCGTATCGTTTAAGTTCGGATATTAGTTAGTAAAAACGTATGGCTACCAATAAATGTGTCATATGTGTGTGTATGTATGCAAGCCAAAATTTGACGTTTGGCACGTAAAAATCTATTTTCTGTAGATTTTTACGTAGCAAACGTTGCCAATACATTTTCAATAAGCATGAACATGTTTATTAAATGTTACGGATTTTGTCAGCTGATACGCAACTCCACGATACGATTTGACTCACGGAGCCATAAGCCTTCTTCTACACTTTCAACATCTATCTTCTCTATCCTACCCCTTGCCCTAAGTTCTGGCACAATTCATTGCATAACTACTGGTCCTACAAAAAACACTCAAATTATTTGAAATTTTAATTTTTAAAATTTTTGAATTTTAGTTTTTTTGTGAATTAAAGAATTCAAAAAGAGAAAAAAAAAATGATGTTTTCCAGACTTGGGCTATCTGCATTATTTTTGCTTTACGATTAAATTGGAAAAAAAAGTATTTTGTATTTTAATTACCACTGATTTTTACACCTTAAACGCACAATTTTTTTTTTGCACAACATTAATTTCTTGTCAAAATAATGCATTAACATTTCATTACCACTAAATCTTTTGGCAAGTAGTCCAACACTTTTGCATTGTGTCAATAAAATATATCATGAATACTGAATGCACTTTTGTTGCATTACATTTCACTAAAACATATTGTGAACTTAGATAAAACTTGAACAATTTTTTTTCCTGAACAGAATATTCGTTCTGCAACTTCGCTATTTTTGAAAGTGACAAATAGGATTCAATTTTCCAAATTAAGAAAAACAAAAAAACAAAACAATTGTATTTTCAATATTAATTTCTTGTCGTAAAAGCTGAGTCATTCAAAATGATTCGATCCATTTGGTAAAATTGTTCGCTGACTAACTGACTGTCTGGCTGACAGGCGGGAAGGAAGGCTTGCTGGTTGGTGGACTGCTTGCTGGTGGCTGAGTTTTCAACATGAAACAAACAAACAAACTAATGGCGGCAAAGACTATAAATTACGAAACATGATACACACACACACACGCATACCCTCATACAAAGTCTTGTTGTTTTGCTGCTGTTGCCATTTTCAAAGCGATTTCAAGTTTCTTTCTTGAAATTTTTGTTCTCGGCCTTTGAAAGCAAAATGTTTGCTAAAATCTCAAAACAGGCAACAGCAATTTTAGAGTTTTCTACTGAATACTTTTAGCAATATGTTTTGTTGGTGTTGTTGCTCTTAGTAGAGTTGTTGGCTTTTATCACATACTGATGATGACGACGATGACGATGACGGCAATGAAGATGCTGATGCTTTCCATGCACATGCGTATGTTGGCTGGTTGGTTGGCTATGCAAAGGTGCTTGGCTTGACATATTTCGTTTCGAATTTTAAAAAAAGATCAATTTTTCTTTAATGCCGCGGCCTTGTGTAATTGGGGCCTTTAGATATAAGAATCTCTTTGTATTTATGCGACACTTTTTGGCATGGTCACAACAACAAATATAGCAACAAACAAACAAACAAACAGACAGACAACTTCGACCAAATGGGTAACAAACAAACAAGGCAAAAAAAAATAAAAGGCAAAAATACTGTATTCGAACTGGACACAAAGAACACTTTTAAGGATTTTTCTCCAAATCGAGATCTACAGGTAAAATAGACACGACATTTATGGTGGTGACCGTGAGAACTTTTATATAAAAATATTAATAAGAAATACAATTCGAAAATACATACATACTTGCTAAAGCCCGGATGGAGCAAAAGAACACAGTAATTGACGCATATCATTTTTAAAGTTTAAATCAAATTTAGGACCTTAAAAATGTTACTTATGAATTTTATTCGACCCGTATTTGCATTGTTTTTAATCCAAAAATATTAAATTATTCATAAATGTTTTAAATTTTATTTATTTGTTGCGGGTTAGCAATATCTAAATATATATTTAGTTGGTAGCCATACCAACTCATCAGTAGATGTTTTACCCTTTATGTTTAAAAAGTTTTAAAAAAAAATTTTTTGTAAAGGAGAGATTTACTTTTCATTTTTTGCCTTATAAATACTTTTAATGGCAACCAGCGGTTGTCTAATTGTATAAGTGTAGAAAAGTAAAAACATTCATAATGGAAAATTATTTGTTATATGTGTTTAAACAATTTTCAAAGCTGTTTTTATGCTTTGTAATTCACAAAAATATATTTGTGAGTTTTTGTATAAATAGATGAGCTTTAAAACTTTTTAAACATAAAGGGTAAAACATCTACTGATGAGTTGGTATGGCTACCAACGAAATATATATTTAGATATTGCTAACCCGCAACAAATAAATAAAATTTAAAACATAAATACTTGAGTACATGCTCAAATAAATGTAGAATTTTTTATTATTCATTAATTTTATATGTATAGGTATTCGTATGTATACAATTTTTATTAAGAAAGAAATTCTTAAAGCGGTCAATCGTACACAGGAAAAATTTGACACAAACAATGTTGACAACTTGTAACTTTAAACCGGTATCAACAACACATATTTCACATATGGTCCGGTCCGATGAATGTGATTTAATTTATTTAATTAAAATTAGCTCGAGTTCTAGATGACTACAAAAATCGAAAATGAAATCAATGAAAACAGAGGAAAGTCAGAAAAATACCAAAATTAAAAAAAAAAAAAAAATCATTAAAAAATCGCTAATATTTTAAAAAGTAAAAAACTGGAAATGTTACTTCTCTCGCAAAAAGCTGCTATATTGGAAATTTATCCTAAAATTTGTTAAAAATTTTTAAAATTAATAAAATAATTTTTGAGAATTTTGACCAATTTTGTCAAGATTTTAGTATTTCTAAAAAAATTTACCAATTTTAAATATATTTTAAACAACTTTCGGATACAAATACAAGCCGCCGAGCTTCTTCATTATAATTATTTAAAATAATGTCAGAGAAAATTCAATGCAAACGAAAAAAAAAATGCAAATTTATCATTTTTTATACTAAATTTCTACGATGAAATGAACATAAATGTATAAAGTTATAACTTTAGATACAATTTGCGTCACTGTTGATTTTTATTAGCAAATAAAAAAATCTTCATGAAGCAAATTTTTGCGAAATATTTCAATTGTGGTCATCCGAATACATACTCGTATTCATAACTTTTCAGTATTATTCCACTTAAAGAAGTCTTCAAAAGTTTCAAAATCTTACATGTTCTTGTACGAATCATTTTCACAAAATTTCAAAATATTTTTACAAACTCAATATCTTCACTTAAAGATCTAATTACGGATGGTAGGAACGTATGAGCGTGCAACAAACATTTGATAACTAGAATAACAAAATGATCGGAAGAGATAAATCAGTCCAAATGCTGCTTAAAGACAAATCATCTGATATTCCTACAAAACTTGTTAACATACGGATGTACGGTGCATGTAATTAAATAGTATTTATGCACGTGTGCGTATGTTTGTATGTGTGTGTGTGTATGTGCTTGTGGGTTCAATTGTGTTTTTGCATATTTTGTAATTATTCTGTTCTTTTTCTTTGTACTTTTTGTTAACTTCTCTGATCTGTCAGTTGTTTTAAGCACATAATCAATGCTGTTGTTTCTTATCAAAAGACACGATCGGTACGAAGCTTAAAGTCAAATTGTTTTGCTGAGCAAATGACAAGCCAAAAGTTTGCAACGCCAACAACAAAATAACAAAAGAAAAGTGCAGTAGCCCAGATGCCGACAACCACCACAGGTCGGCCAAGTAAATATGAAGGAGGACGGACGGACAGACAGACAAGTAATCGGCAGACAAAAAACAGGACAAAGACTATGAAAAAAAATTGAAACTAACAAAATAAAATTTCCTTAGCAAACTTCGATTTGTTTTAAACTTTTATTCTCAGCTCTTCGCCAGGACGGACGGTCGCCTCTTCGTTCCAACTCATCTCTGCATTTGTGCACAAAATATTGTTCATTTTATTAAGTTTCGCATTGCCAGACATCGGATAATGTGTTCTGTTTTGATTCTGGGTCGGTTGAAAATTATAGTCACAAAAAATCTTTTCATACTCGAATGGAAGGAAACAACAAAAGGAATTTCTTGTCTTTTTGCCATTTTTTTTTTATTCAGTTTCTTTTTTTTTTTTTTTGGTTTTTGGTCAATCGATCCGTTTGTATTGATTTTACATTTTGTTTTGTATTTAATTTGTTTTATTTTGATTTTGTGCGTTTCTGTTTAGGCATTATTTGTATTTTATTTATTTAGGATTTGAGAAAAACAACAACAACAACGGCAACTATTTGAGAGAAAAAGTGTTTGCGAAGTTATTAAGCGAATTGATATTTCGATAATGTTCGAACGGTCACAAACAAAATCACACGGCATAAATCACGCATGTTTTTTTGAATTCTATCTTTTTTCTTTCATTTTTTATTTAAAACTTTATTGTTCTTGTTGTACAACAAAGAAAAACATTATGTGTGAGCGTGTGTTTTGGAATACCCTTTTACTTCTGTAGATGTACTAGATGACAATCTTTTACTGTTTAAATACGAGTCGATCGGGCACACAAGAAAAACTTTAATTCACACATCTTTTTTCTAATGTTTTTTTTTTCTTGTTTTTGTTTTTTGGTGACATAAAAGTTTACCCAACAAACACAATGAAAATCTACTTAGATTTTAGTAGAAGTCAGCAAGCGATAAAGCAAATTAATAAACAGGACAACAGTTTTGGTCTGATCAAACCAACTTTGGAAGATTTTGTATAAAATAATTTTTTAATTTTGAATTGCAAGTTTGTTGCTGTCATTGGTAGAGAAAAAAAAAGAACTCTTTTAATAATGGAAACAATACTCTGACTACTACAAATGGTATTCTAAAATATTTTAAATTTCAGGCTCTCCCTATATCAACTATTTGGATTTTAGGAAATTCACCCCACCACAGCGCACTTTAATAAAAATTCGTCATATATATAAATAAAAATAAATAAATAAATATTTCACATGTGAAATTCGACGAATGCTGGTAGAGAATTTAATTTGAAACGTTTTATTTCGGTTTAAGTTCATATTCCAATTAAGACATGTACAAATTTTTATTAGAGAAAAAAACAATGATAGAATATTTAATCAGACTAACAGAACGCATAAATTGTACTCATTATGAGGTCGTTACATCATCTCATTTGCGTTCTTTGTTCATTTTCAGAACATAAAAAAAGATAAAAGTCTGTGCTGAGCATTGAACAGGGGCTAAGTTTTTTTTTTTGCTAATTGTTTATTAATTTGTTTTGTTTTTACGGAAAGCAAAATTGATCATGCCCGCTACCACGCTCATTTTTTTTTTTAATTAATCTAAAACGGAGAACGGCTGAACCAAATTTGTCTAGGATGAGGTAAAAAACTGATAAGGCTGAGTTTGTAAAAACGTATCGGCCAACATTATACTCCTCAATATTGTTCAAGAAATGTAACTTCAAGTTTTTGAATAACCATAATTTCAATAAAACTTATTTCACAGTTTAAATAAAAGCTTCCATTCCATACATACGAGTAGATGTCAGATAAATAAAGGATCAATGCATCCTCTTAATTATTTTTTATGCAAATTTTCGATAATTTCCACCATTATTTTCCATTTCATTTAAAATTTTTTACACTACAAAAAATTTCGTCGTAGCGGAAATCGAATTCAAGCATTTTCAATCTACCATTGAATTAAAATAGATTTCTAGTTTTTTATTTCTAAAATTCAGATTCATTCGCCAAACTGATAATGATGATTTAATTGTTTTTATGAAAGATCGAACAAATATCCCACAAACATTGCTTCTTCATTATTAATTTAATTTTTTTTTTCCATTTTTTACGGATACGACAGCGTTGCAATGAAGGCATGCATGATCTTGATTTCAAAGAAAATTAATAGTGTAATTTTAAAATTAAGCTAAAAACCAAATAAAAGATACGTTGATTCAATTGTAACAATTTAATGAAAAGTAAAAGTTTTACTAATTAAAGAGTTAATTTGAGAGACAATTAGACAATCGTACATATGTATGTATGTATGTATGTTCTATGTATTGAAACATATGAAATACAAAACTTTAGTTTGGGCTGGTATTGGCGATGGTGACGATGTACAAAATAAAAAACAAAAGAACTTCTTTAAAACTCAATTAAATTTACTATTAAGATGTACTTGTTGTTTACTTAAAGATACTCGTACCATTTACATTCACTCTTTTTAAACAACTTTATTTTTTTTTTTTTTTTTTTTGTGGATGAGTTTACAAAATATAAGATAATGATGATGCTGCTCCTGTTGTACATAATCACCGAAAATAACTTAAATAGACAATTAAGTATGATGATAATTAGGATTTAAATGTTATTTAAAATAATCTTAAGTATTCAATTTACACAACATCATACGAAATTAAAATCATAATCATTATTGACTATTACGGGCTGAATTCCCAGAAGAAGCACTAAACATTTAACCCTACGGCCAAGGCCAACTAAGCCGGCCGCCAGCCGTCCCACCTTTTTAAAGTGTCAATGTGATAATGGAAACTCTCGACGAGCATAAATCAATATTTTCGTGACACTAATTCGTGGCAATAATTGTGCTGCCATGGATGAATGTTGGTTGGTTCGTTGCGAGTGGGGAAACAACTATTAAATATTGAAGCGTGTTTAAGAATCTAAAATGTGAGTTTATAATCTGGGCGCTAATAGCACTTAAGGTTAACCCCATTATTAGTGAATATTGTATTCTATGTTTGTGAAAATGAGTAGCGTGCGAGTGTGGAAGTTGTTAATCGTAAATTTAGTAACAAACAAAAACAAAACGAAGAAAAAAAAAAAAAAACTAAATGATGCTTTCAGTTTTATGCTCGAATTGAAAAGAGATATTTTTCGGGAAAATGTGTAGCGAAAATTCCAAATTTAAAAATAAATACGAAAACAAAATCAAGAGATCGACTGACGACGATGACTTCTGAAACTGATCATAAATTGTAAACTGACGTGTTTAATGGCAGCTTTAGCAGGCTGGCGGCAGGCAGCAAGCGTTACAAAATGCATGATAATAAAATAAACTAAAATGTTGTTAGAGGTTTATCTAATGCACACAAACGCGTTCGCGCTCTCACAGTCGTTTAACATTGAAAAGCATAAAATTTATGTGTTTTTTTTTTTCTTTTTGTATGAAAATGTAAACATAACCTCAACCCCTACAACCAGGCCCCAATCGCGACCCTTTACTTTTATTTTCATTTATTATCGAAACATTTAAATGAGTGCAGTTGTATGAGTATATTTAAACAAAAGTCAGTGCGAGAGTTGTTTGTATTCATCGAATGCTAATGAAAAGGTAAAACAAAAGATCGTTTGTTGTTGCTTTTGCTGTTGTTTCTTTAGCAGTTGACTACTTAAAGCTGCAATAAATTATAAATGTGACATGGTTTTTTTTTTTTTTTTGTTATTTCTTTCAGTTCGTTTTCGTTAATACAATTTTTCCATTTTCATAAATTAGCTTAAATGTCACATGCAATTAACTTTAAGGCAGTTTTATTTTAAACGCAAGGAAAAGTACGAACTAGCGAACCATTCAACTTAAATGCTGAAATGTATTTACGAGAAAAATTTAAAAAAATTGAAAATAATTTTTGCCAAAAACTTGACTAATTTATAAACAAAAAATATTACAACGAATACGAATAATAAATTTTCCTAAAATATTTGGTTTCTTTTCATTTGCAGTTTAATCAGGATTTATATTCATCATCTGGTGTACAATTGGCATCGTCCAGTGCATCGGGCAGTTCGCATTCACCCTGCAGTCCGATTTTACCGCCATCGGTGAGTGCAAATGCGGCGGCTGCTGCAGTGGCAGCAGCACACAACACAGCAGCAGCTGTTGTGGCAGCCGCAGCACAAACAGCAAATCAGGCCTCATCTTCCTCTAGTTTAAGTGCAAATTTACCTTTGAGTGCGGCCAGTAGTGGTAGTAGTGGGGGTGGCGTTGTTGTCGGTGCAAATGTTACGGGAGCTTTACACGGCAGTGCGGGTGCAAGTCTGATGGGCAGTAGTATTGGCAATACTCTACACAGTAGAACACATACCAAAGAAGAGGATCTCGGTTCGGTGGCACGTAATGAAGCAGAAGGTGAGTGAAATCGAATCGATCAATAGAGCACGAGTATTCGGTATAGTTAGAATCTGGACAATGTCCGAAATAATGAAAAATCACATTAAAAATGCCAAACAAAATTAGAAATATTTTACCTGTACACAACGTCAATATATTTGATCAAATAATAAACATTTTAATTATTCTGTTTGCAAACCATTTAAATGAAATTAAATAAATCAAAATATTTTCCAATTCTGCTTTTGCAATTCCAAAAGAAAAAAAAAAAAAAAAACATGATTTTTTTAATTTTTCATTTTTGCAAATCTGTGTTCCACTCAATCACCACGCCGCACACACACACACAAATATGAAGCTTGAGTTGGATGACGATGATAGGGTTAGTAGACACACTTACAGAAATGGACGGAAACTGACTATGCGGGCTGGCCTGGGCGACTGCCAGTAGCAGTAGATGCTAAGCAGCAGGCAGGCAGGCAGGCAGCAGTACTTGTTTGAAATGCGTGGAATGTCGTTTCTGTTAAATATGGTGTCGAAGTCCATCTAAATACTTTGCATTTCTGACAACAAGTAGCTATAAATGATTTTTTTTTTAACAATTTTACAGCAAAAAAATAAGTGACGAAAAAACAAACAAACAAACAAATCGTATTTATAAATTTTACCACGAAAGCATAATGAACACACATACAGATGAATACTTTGATGAATACAGAATTGTTGAAGTGCGTTGCTGTCCTAAAAGATTTCAGATAAATATTTAGATCAATTGGACGAATAGGAAATATTGATGTCCGTCCATTAATAAGTGAGACCATTTCTTGTGCTGAGTGTGGTACAACACTATACGTCCAATTTTGAAAAAAATTAAACCATTTTAAAGATATTTTTTGACGCAAATCATACATGCATGCACACATATGGGTGTATTTGCTTAAAATTACAAAAACGAAACCGTTTACGTCTGTTTGTAGATGTTACTTTTGCAAAGATAAACTGACAACATTTAATATCTTGTTTGTGTCTAGCAATCTAGCCTGTCTGTTGCGACTTTCCAAAAAATTAGCTCACAGGGTATTGGAAATAATAACTTGACATTTTTATTTTTTTTACTTATTTTGATTTTAGATTTAAATTTATAAGAATCTAAAGGACGGTATTTCTTCTTCTGGATTGGATAGGATTGTCTTAACCAGTCTATATGGCAGAGGCTTAAGCGCGTTTAGAAATAAAATGCTATTTTTTATAAAAAAATATCTGACAAGACGTTTTTGAAATTTTTAAACACACTTTTGAAATGCATCATTTCGTCAAATGTGTCACTTGCATTTTTATTAAATTTATTAAAACCGAAAAATCGAAATTTGTATGCCTCAACAGGAAAATAAATATCCAGTTATGGGGACAAAACCCCCGGAAGGAGGACAAACAGACGCCCAATTGTAAATTAATTGACAAAAAATAAAAATCAACATAAAAATTTTCGAAAAAATGTGTTTTTGCATCTAGATTGTGTGATTAGTGTGAAACCAACAACATACATTTTTTCATTCACTACGAATATCGAACAGAATTACTTACATACTCGTATATCGGACATGAATTGTGTGATCGTGTAGGATGGTGAATGAAGGCCCTCAAACACTACCCTAATCCCTAGAAATTTTATCGCAAATTCACATTTAACATTTCATTCGTCCCATTCATTTCCATTTAACCGAATTTTTTTTTATTTGCTGCTATTACAACAACAACAACGACGACTACGTATTCAACTCCTTCGCATGAACGCCCGCGTCACTAATTAATTTGCAAATTTTTAAGATAGTTCGACAACAAATGAACAAACGACATTTACTACTGCGAGCAAACATACTCGTACATACTCGTATATGTATGCATGTATATTTTGTTTGTTTGTATGTTTGTCTATCTGTTTTATGTTTAGTTGATTGTTGCTCAAGTAGTATTTATGCAGCAGTGGCATGCCTGAACACATTCCGAACAAATTCTTTCATGATACAATCAACAAACAGTCAACAGCAACAACGTACTACCAACACTAACAACACACATTTGTTCATCAATACGACGACGGGAACAACAACAACAACACCATATAGATAATATTTTTTATTAAATAAAAAATCATTAAAAAAATATTACTTTCATTTTCATGGAAAAATGTATCTCTTATTTTTAGTCATGAATGTGATTTTATTTTTTCAATATATTTTGTAATCAAAGGACGACACAATCAAATAACTTTTTTAAGGTTTATTAAAACAACTATTCAAATGCCCTTTAAAAAAAGGAAAAACAAATATTAAATAGTCGAAAAATAAATAAATAATGCAACTAAATAGAGGAAATGAAGTTAAAACGCATTTTTTAACACCTTAGGCGGGCCACCAGGCGGGCCAAAATTTCACCATCATGTAGCCAAAGTCCAACTCTAACATATGGTGAAGAGTGTATTCATATAAAAAATTAGTGGAAGGCATGGAATTTTCATGTACTGAAAATAACAAAAGGTGAATTAAATTCGCTTTCAGGCTTATCTGTGACGTTCTAAAAACAACAATAACAACATCAACTCAAAGAAGCAATAAAATAAACAAATTTATATCATACACGTATATGTATGTACATATGTATAATTTCTAATTTTCGATGATTAAATTCCCCAAAAATCCCTAGAATTCAATTAATATTCAAATTTTTCATTATTTTTTCATGTGAACGTCAAATTGAATTAATTTTCCAATTTTTCTTTTGACTACGCATTTGATCTAATTGAGTCGCTGCATTTGAAATCATTCGAGATATTGATAAACTGTTTTGGAATCTGGTTAATTCTTCTCCTAAATTTTAAATATGTATATATTTTTGAAATCACTAATACACTTTTCTTAAAAAAAAAACACTTTGAAACGCTGACTGATCGACTTCCCTTTCAATTGAATATTGTTTTTCCATTTTTTATTTGATTTCAGCCCGTTTAGTGGGTGCTCATCATCATAACGAGTCATCGTGCTCCTCGGGTCCAGATTCTCCGCGCCATCATTCAATACATCAAGGAGGTGGTGGTGGTTCCGGCCAAGCAAAAGATTTGCCTTTGGATACCACCAGCATAATTGCTGGCCAAGGAAGAGCACAATATTTATCAGCCACCTGCGTCGTTTTTACAAATTATTCCGGTGATACGGCCAGTGTCGTGGACGAACACTTTTCACGGGCCCTAAATTTCAATAATAAAGAAAGTAAAGGTAAGAAGAAAAACTAGCTGTAAAAAATTTTATTAAAAAAAAACAGACTGCGAATAAATGAAGGCGAACAACTTAATTATGCCACTTTGAGTTCAAAATTTCAATGCATCATCTTTAAAAAAGATCAAAAAGTTTTTCCTTAGCTGTCATGTAAATGTCACACTTGTTGTTTTTTTTCCATGTTGTTGTTCATGCTGTACAAATCCTTTTTGAAATACTAAATTACAGATATCATTTGCTCATTAGCAATCAGGCTTCATTTAGTCTTGTTTTGTCCCTGATAAATGCTGGGAAAATATAAGATTTTTTTTACTTAATTTTGAATTTCTGAATATTATTTTCATTCTTCGTTTGTTTGTTGTATATTTTTGTAATTCTCAGAAAAGTGTCAACATGACACTTAACATGAGCACCTAATGTTGCGGTTGTCATTGTCAAAGGGAAACAGACATCTTTATAAACAGAGTGTTTAAACGAATGAATAAATTAATGATTCTCTCTTTTTTAATTTAAATTTATTTTTTTTATGACTTTTTCTTGGTTTTCTTAACACACATTCTATTTATATACATACATACGATCATTATTATTGCAATTTAGATAAATGAGTTTCATTTCAATTAAAATTTAGCAAATGAGAGAAAGAGTTTTTTTCGTATCTAATATTTATTCGCTACCCCAAATCTTATTTTTTCTAAATATTTATTGTGCGCCTTTGTGTTTTTATTCTTTATTTCTGAAGACACTAAAAAATTTTCTTTTAGAAAAAAATTAAGAAGAAATAATACAAACTATACACGTGATTGTCACGCTCTCAATGTTCGCATGACTGACAAACAAAGTTTTGAAAACTCAGGTTTTTTTCAAGTCCTTAACAATTTTTCCAAAACGCCTCCTTTAAATTTAAACGTCAAACTTTGTTAATAGTGAATTTTTTTTGTGAACGAACAAATATTGCTGGTCATTAAAAATCGAACGAGGTTGATTCGAATATAATACACACTACATGTTAATCTAGACAATAAACTACATATACTCGTATAACCTGTATACCAAATTTATCGAAAAGCGAAAAAATATTAAAAGTAACAGCTTTTCTCATTTTACCCACCAGAAAGTACTTTTTGGTTTTCGCGATACACTGCAACAAACATCCAAACATACAAATTTTCTCATTTGTGCCGGTTTATCATTTGGTGTGCGATATATTTCCTTTTAAAATGTAAGTCATTTTCATGAACGTATCTTTTTTTTTAAAAAGTTCATTTTCAAAGAGTATCTTTCCAAAATACAACTTAAAACACGCGTATCCTTTTTAAAGATTCCCTGTAATGTTTTAAAACGATATCAGGGGCGAGTTACGGGACTCCATATCGCTAGTTAACGCTCCTTCATTTTCGTTAATACAATTTTTTCGGATGCTACATTTTTAATTTTCTTGATGTTTTATAAATTTGAAACGCGTTATGAAGAATAGAAATAATTATTTTTCCATTAAAACATTTTTTTTGAAAAAACTCGAAGAGCTCTCATATTTAATCCGAACTAAGCTTTAATCTGTGGACATTGATTTCTATTTTAAGAAGTTATTATTAAAATATTAATTTGCGAAGAAAGCACGTTTTGATTTAAAAAAAAAAAATTATGATATTGACATAATCCTCGCTCAATTTTCCACAAGAAATTCTATCAAGTGCGGCGAGTTTATGGCTAAGCAGCTCAAAAAAAAACAAACAAAAAAGAAAACACACCTGTTGCAAACACGACATCCATAAATACATATGTATGTACGTATGTATAAAGATAGTTATGCCATAAAGGCTGCCACAGCTACAGATCTGTTGACAACGATAACCAAAGTAAACATTTTAGAATAATCTTGAAAAGACATAAGGAAGAAGTGGCAGACAGACCACCGCAGTTGGAATGTGTACTAGAGTTGGAAAATTAAATCGATATGTTTCGTACATACATCTCAATGATGTCCTTTTTGTTTCTATTTCCTTCTTGTGCATTTTTTCTTTTTCTTTTTTTTATTTTTTTGCTCCTTCGTTTTGAAAATTCTTTAAATCATTTGACCCAATAATAATCAATGGTAAAAGATGAACACAGTATGCAACAACTGCAAATGTTTCTAATTTATTATTGCGGTTCTTTTAGACTTATTTTTTAAGAAAGAAAACGGACATTTTCCTTCATACGATTTTTATAAGTTTTCGTTTAAAATAGTTGGAAAATTCGATAAAAATAGAAAGGTACAAACGACGACGACGACGACGACGTGTGTGAATGTAGAGAAATACAAAATTGAAGGAATTTGATTGTATCTTTAAAGCGGCATCTAATTAAATTGTTTTTGCTTCATCCAACAGATAGATGGAAAAAGAAAAACTATTTACGGACAGATAGACATACTCGTACATATGTACATAGGTATGTATGTGTGTAATTATTTATTTGTTTATTTATGCCCAGTTCAGTTCATACGAGTACCACAGTGGCCCAGAGTGGCGAATTAAAAATAAATAAAAATGTCAAATAATACAAAAACCACATGTTCACTGTATATATACTCGTAAATATGTATTCACTTGTATATGTATGTACTCATATGTATTATGTAAAATTATTGCATACACAGTGACATACAAAATTTTTTTAATTTTCTTATCATATTTTCTATTTGTGTTATATACATACATACAGATATACGAGTACGTACACATATTTTAGATCACCTGAGGATGATCAACAATGTTGATCGAAATGATCATCAATTTTTTCAATTTATGAGCCAGATTTTAAGCTGAACAAATATGCAATTTACACATGGTTGTTATCCTTTTAGCCATATTTGGCCCACTATGTGCTCGGTGGAATAAAGGAATAAATAAATAAATATGACATTTGCAAATGACATGTTTAAATACATACATACATACATACATACATACATATGTACATCATCTGCACGTAAATATTTTAATATTTTACACGAACAAATTTAAGAAATCTTGTCTTAAATTGAATAAACTGATATGCACAGGTTTCGGGTCGATCTCTAAGTAACACAACTAGAATCTATCGACGATTTATACATTTTTGGACCACGAATTTTTTTCTTGATTATTTTTTTGTCGGCAGGGATCTGACAGCTCTTTGTCCAATTTTACACCTCTAAATTATTTTCTTTTTTATTTACTCTGCCTTGATAATTCATCACAAATAAACTCACAATGGAGAAACTTTTTAGCGATTTTGATAAAAATAAATATAAATAGCGCCATTATCTATAAAAAAACTCAGGTTTTTAAGCGAATCCACATTTTAAAAATGTTTAAAGATTTACCAAGATTTACTTAACTGATCTCCTTCCCAAAACCTATTTTCCTAGTTCCGGCACAATGTCATGCATACGTAGGGGTCATCCCCTGAGTGCTGGTTCTAATTAAAAAAAAAAAAAAAAAAAAAAGAAAAGCAAAGGAATATTTTTTTTGTTACACGAGGAATGAGTTACTTCATGAACACTTTTAAAACTTTTAAAACTTAGAACCATAAATTTAGTTTAAGGCATATTTTTTTCTTCTATTGAAGACTATACTCATTTTGTCATCCTAGTTTGTTTTGTTTGAAAAATTTCGTGAACTTTAGTGATATTAGAATGATATCATTTTCGATCCAGTCGAAATTTGGCACTTTGATACTTCAATCAGGTTTATAATGATTTTTTTTTAACATCCCGCAATTCAGAATGCTGGAAATTCAACATAAATCGGCGTTGTTTTTGGTTTCGCTAATTACTTCAAAAGCTTTCAAGTTTTTCAATGCATTGAGCTTGAATTTATCAAGAAGTAGCAGGGATGGTCTTCACGGTCAACCGTATCTCTGGGTTTTTAATTAAAGTTTATTAATTTAAATCCAAACTCCAATTTAAGAGATGAATACTATTTAATTGAATTCTTTTTGAAATCGAATTTTGTTATGTACCTACAAATCGGTTAAGCATTTTAGAAGTGGCATTCTTTCGTGCCACTGTGCAACTAGGACTTTCAACTATACACCTGAAATCGTATTAATGTTGTTGATCGTATGTACAATGTTTAATAAAAAAAAAATTCAAATTAAACACATTAATATATTTATTTTGACATACACTGTACTGTATTCACATACAACAAGTGTAGCTGCTATTCTGAATACATTTCTGATATTTTTAGAAAAAAAAAACAAAGAAAATCAAATGATGATGGCTACTAAATTCTTTTTTTTTTTTTTTTTTTTTTTTTTTTGGTCTTCTCGATTTTTTTTGTGTAGTACTTTCGATTTGTGTTCGAATCTTTGAAAATAGTTGGAAAATAGTACATAAATATTTTCAATAAAAATACATAAATAAATGAATAAATAGCTGCCCCTGCAAATGTACATATGTATGTATGTATGTATGTATGTATGTGTTGTAGGTACATACCATGTATTTGACTGGCTGGCAGGCTGCTTGGTTGGTTGCTTAGTTGGCTAGATGATCGACCGACTACTAGTTGGCTATTCCATTTGCTAATTGAATAATGAATGCATTTAAAAACCGCCATGAATCCAAGTGGCATGTGATGGTATTCGCCATTGGCATATGAACGGAGCAACTGGCAAGTGTTTAGCATTCCGTCGACATTTTCTTACAAAATGCCAATGTAACAAAAAAAAAAAAAACGAAGATAAAAATAATTATATAAAAATCACAAAAATAAATCAAGAAAACAACAGAGTATTAAGTAGAAAGGAAAAAAAGTAATAAATTTTCTTCTAGTTTTTTGTATTTTGATTTTAGTACTGTTATTTTACGAATTTTATCACCCCATTGCCATCGATATTAAGAAAAACCAACCAACCACTTTTTAAACCACATAATCACCTGCAACAACTGAATTTCAATTCTATTCAATTAAACTTCAGCGTAAATATAAATTCAAGATGAATAAAAATAAAACAACAACACAATCGCACACAAATGGCAATAAAAATTAAATAAATTGGAATAAATTTGTGTACTGAGATTTAATCATCACCAACCAGAATACGGAATTGTATTCGTAATCATAGAAATTATTTCTTAATTTTCTTTTAATTTGAAACATGTTGAATTTATTTGTATCCGTGATACGGTGTTCTTTAGTTCGCTTTATTTTTCATTTCACGTTTAACATAAAAAGGTGGAGGAGAAAGGAAAAATTAAAAGTTTTCTAACATGTCACTCAAATCTGTTAATGAATAATAGAATAAATTATTGCTGTTTTCATATTTCGAACGGTTGATTTGAGCAGACAATGGATGTAAATAAATTTACTTTTGGGATTCATTTCACAGAAAGTTAAATTCTGGGTCTATGGAAAATGACCCCAAACCAAAAATTTCACATTGTTCCAAAATAAGAAAAATGTCGCAAAAATTAATTTCGTTGTTTTTAATTTAGAAAACAAATCTGACAAACAAAGCTTTAAATGGCTTTAAGGTTTTCTAGCCGATGCACTTCCAGCATTTTAATGAATATTCTCGAGCCATGGTCTCTTGTACCAATTTTACACTACTCTCTGGCCGATTGCAACTTCAGAAATAAAAAATAGATAAAAAGCTTAACAAAATGCAACAATAAAATGCTGTAGGCTAGATTTTAAAGAATTAATTGAAAGAAGTTAAAAAAATGTCTAAAATTCTTTTTCTCTTAAAAAATATCCACCTTCATAAGAGAACAAGCTAAACGCAGATGAGATCAGTAGCGTATTTGAAATCACTGCTCGTATACTGAAGCTGTGACGGCTCTCGAAACCTAACCTACTGATGCATTGCGCTCATCAGAGTGGATATTCTAAAATTTCCTCGCACTTAATAATAATTTGAGTTTACATAATTTCAAGAATTGAACGTAAGCCGAAATAAAACATTAAAAAAAAAAACAAATCAATACTTCGATTTCTTACTGCCACGAGGGTTAATAATAACCAGATTGAGAGTAATATGATTTAAATTCGCGTGAGCAAAAAAATCCTGTAGCAAAGAAAAACGATGACTAAAGCAAAGCAAATATGTACTAGTAAGTCGAACGGAAGGACGGACGGACGGGGTGGCTGGCTGACTCTTTAACAAGTATTTAAATGATTTTCCGTTTTTTTTCTTCTTTTTGTTTAACAAAAAATTTTTGTAACGTAAGCGGTTCATTTTGAAAGAAACGCATCAGTATTTCAAATAAAAACAAACAGAACCACGAAAATGTTTAATAAAAAGAAACATTTATATTCGAGTATCTTTTTGAAACGTGCAACAGCAAAATTCATGTACTTCGATTTAAACTCGAAGAAAGAAAATGACAAACGCACTGCAGTGAATGTCTCTCTGTATGACGAAAAGGATTCTATGTCGACGACGACGACGACGACGACGATGATGATGATGTTGATGAAGTCACCCATTCCATCACTTGCAAAGTTTTATTATGCATCTAATGTTTTTGCTGTTGTTGTTGTTAGTTGCCTTCTTGTTTAGTGCAGTCGAGTTGAAAGCAAAGGCACACATGCATTAACATCCATCTTCATGGAAATCGTATGGAAACAAGTTAAGGAATGTTGTCATCGATGTTGGCTGTTTTTTTTTTTTTTTTTGTTACTGAGTACTACCGCTGCGAATAATGTGTACTTATTTATGTCCATGTGTATCTGCTGGCATAAACAGTGAACTCACGAAAACATAAACAGTTAAAAATCTTAACTGGTTAAGGCACACAGTAGTTCTTCAAACGTAGTTCAAGCCTATGCACACCGTGCTACCTGCCTTAGATGATAGTTTTTATTTATCAAGAACTTGTTGTTTTTTTTTTTTTTTTTGATCTGAGATATTTTAATTTGACTTTTAAGAACTGAACGGCGAACTGAGAAGGAAAAGAAATAAGTTGTAATAAATTTTGAAATTAATCTAAGCTGACATTGAATAAATTTTTTTATTCCATTAATGAAACAACAAAATCAATAATTTTTCAAATATTATTTCTTGTAGGCACTTGCTTTGACAATTTTAAAAACAATGAATTTCTGAGAATATTACAACAAATGAACAGTTAATTAATTAAATTAATTATTGTCAAATATAGTTTTTATATTCGCACAGTCTGTTAATCGGTTGAGTTGTGGGACAGAAAGCATTAAAAACTGTTTTCTATGCAAAGTGGACTGCATAAACCGCAAAAGAGTTCATGTTTTCGCAAGTTTACTGTATTGAAACGAATAAAATTATGTCGGAAAAAGTATTTATTTTGGTTACACTCGTTGTATGTTGTATGTATTTATTGGCATGCGGTGCACGGAGAGAAGAGGTACAGATATTGCGTGCCCTTAAACGCATTCCTTTAATTCACTGCGATCTCTACACTTCTTTTGCTATACTTTTCTTCTCAAATCACTGAAAAGACGCTCAAAGTTGCAGCAATAAAGTTGCAAAATGTGTATTTGAATAATAAACAGTGTTTGTCGTAAGTTTGTGTTCCCCTTTTTTTGTATTTCTGGAGCATTTTATTGCGATTCTGTTTGTATTCTGGTAAATAAACGTGAAATTCTTGAGTACTCGTTAGTAAAGGCACACTTTTCATGTGTTGGCAAATTTTCATTATAATTTGTGATCTTTTGGCGTGTAAAATGGACGAATTTTTTTTTCCCTTTTATCGAAAATGGAAACTTGCGATGGCAGGCAGAGTGTTTTCTCCAACAAGCCATGACGTAACGGTACAACGGTTACAAGGCATTAATTCTTAATCAGGCGTTTTTAACGTCTTGTTCGTTTTCATTTAATTTTCTTAATTTAAAAAAAAAAAAAAGCAAATATGATGACTAATAAATTAAATTATGTGGTACGATTAATACATCTTAATAATGCAATTAATAAAAGTTTCAAAAATTAATAAAATCTCTCTCTCGCTTCCCCTCTTTAAAGATTCAACCACACCAATGTCAACTCGCAATTTCCCACCTTCATTTTGGAATAGCAATTATGTGCATCCTGTAACGGCAACAACACATCCGCAGGTAAATTGGAAATTTTTGCACACACGATTCGAAATTTGAGTTGTTGCAAGAACACTTTGTTTACTTTGATTATTGAATTAATAATCGTTTTATGGTTTGTTGTTGTCTTAATTCATTTATTATTTTATCAATTTTGTATTACTGATAAAGATGAGTGATCTATATTCGTCTGATGGTGGTTATGCAACCGATCCTTGGGTACCCCATGCAGCGGCACACTACGGCACTTATGCTCATGCTGCCCATGCTCACGCTGCCCATGCACATGCCTATCATCATAATATGGCACAATATGGAAGCCTCTTGCGTCTGCCCCAGCAATATGGCCACAGTTCGAGGTAAATTAATGAAGGAATAAGAATTTTTTTCTTCATATTTTTCTGACACAGTTAACGTTTTTTCTTTTTTTTTTTCCTCCATACCTGTACCCGTTAACAATGTATTTTTATTACATTTTCTCTTTTATTTTATTTTTATTAATTTCTTTGCAGACTTCATCATGACCAACAGACCGCCCATGCACTAGAAAGTGCTGCTGCGTACTCCAGTTACCCCACAATGGCTGGTAAGATTTGCAATTTTCACTAGTAATAAATTTCATGAGTGTGTTGTGTGTGTGTATGTGTCTGTGTTGCCATCGCTACATTTATCGATGATTGTCATGGCAATAATTTGACCCTTGTGTTGGAACACAAACACAACGTTCAAGCATTTTATTTAATTTTTTATTTTTTGCAATTTGATTTAAATTTCAATTTAATTTAAAAATGGATGGGTGAACTTTCTTTTTTTTTTTAATATAAAACATGCATTTAATGCAAAATATATGATTGAAGTGACCATGAAAAATTACAGGAGCAGCATTTGTTTCTAGCGGAAATATATTCACATGAATATCACATACTCGTATATTGTAATTTTTAAAATACATATAATTTATTTGCCCACTATGCAAACTAAGAAAATTCTGTTAATGAGTGCCTGAGTTACATCTACACATAAAATCATGCACGATCATGGTCACTACTCTATATTAAAATTAAACTCACGTACTCAAGCCATTACGATTTAAAATGGCAATGAAAGATAGGACTCCTAATCTTTCATTTAATTGCACGTATTAAAGAGCAAAGATTGTAAAAATATTTAAATAAAAATCACATTTTCTTTTAAAATATCTCGCCCTTTTTTAATTTATTTTTAGGTCTAGAAGCTCAAGTTCAAGAATCCTCTAAGGATTTATATTGGTTTTAAGCTCTATTCATATAAGTGCTTCACTTAATAAATGCACATCCTTATATCAACAATAAAAGATGAATACTGAATTTATGAAAAAAAGATACTGAAAACGTTTTGTGGAAAAATGCAAGAAATGAAAAAAAGGGAATAGTTGAATAAATCAAACAGTTTTGAATAAATTCTACAGATACGAGTACCACAAATGAGAATGAAAGGATGGAGTGACGAATGCAGTTGTACGTGCTGTAAATTAATAATATCGTATTTAATAAATCGACAAAATATGTGCAACACTTTCTAGATTTAATTAAAAATTAACTTTAAGTAAAATGAGTATGAGTTGTTGTTTTCTTTTCTTAAAGATTGTATTTCTGTTTAATTTCTAAATTAAAAGTTACTAATTCTGAAAACCAAACAACTCCAACAATACAAAAAGAAATAATTTTAGTGGATAAAGGTAATTTTTATAAAAAATGTACCTCTTTAAAAACGTACTCTTTGAAAAAGCTACTTTATATTAAAGCTTCTTTTTATGAAATGTACGTTTTTAAGAATCTTTTCATAAGATGTACTACACACTTTATATGAAAGTTATTTTTTATAAAAGGTACTTTATATAATATGTAATATTACTAAAGGCTATTTTTTATAGAATGTACTTTCTAGAAAAAAAATTTTTAAAAAGTACTTTTAAAAAAATACTTTTACTTGTGTAAAAGTGTGTGTTTTAATTAAAAACGTTTTATAAAATTAACTTTTTGAAGAAGGTAGATTTTGTAAAAAGTACTTTTTACAACAGCTGCTTAATTTATATAAATCTTCTTTTTATAAAATGTACTTTTTATAAAAGGGTGCTGCGTTGGCTAATAGGTAGCAATAACAGCCTAGTAGTCCGGACTTTGTTAGTTCGATTCCGGCCAAATACCCTTAATGTTCTTTTTATTAAAGATACTGTTTACGTAACAATTTTTAAGTTTGTAATTCGCAAAAATTTTTTCATTGCAAAGAAAAAGTAAAGGATAAATTTTTTCGGTTAAATTTTCATATCGCGAAATGCGAACATATAAAGCGTTTACGGCGAAGCAGAAAGAAAAGCTAAAACAAAAATAAATATTTATGGTACTAAATGAATTAAATTAAAATTTTGATTTCATAAAAGTCCTATAAAATGACTTAATTGTATTGTACGTACGCACGTACCGTCGTAGTCTAGTTTAGTTATGATGATTTTAGCTTATAAGTGAAATTTAAAAGCTTACAATAAAAAATTAATTTTAATTAAATTAAATAATTATATGCGAATATATAAAACAACAACAACAACAAAAAAAGACAAAATATGTATATCAATAAAAAAAAAGAATATTAAAAATGATGCAAATCCTAAACAAAATGGAAGTGTGAGTGTGTCTGTGTTTATTTATTAATGTTGGCTTTCCTAAAGGGAAAATCGCAAAAATACTGTGCAAATCTTTTAAATACAAAATTAAAACGAGTACCTCGACCAGCCAACCAACCCACCGTTATTCATTTATACCAATTAGCCACGAATGAATGAATGAATGAAACCAAACAAACAAACAAACAAACGTCTTATCGCCGCATCGAATCAGTCAAACCAGAGTTATCGCTTCCAGTTATGACTGCAACATCATTAACAGAGGCGCCTAACTCCTGACTGATTATTTATTAACTCTCTGTGCGTTTTCGTTTTAGCGTTTTTGCTCATTTCTTGTTTCAATATTTCCTTCTTCTCTACTGCATCTTTATATGCATAATTAATGAAAATTATATACAAGATTGTCAGATACTAAGCTCGCAGGCAGCCAGACAGACAGAAAGACAGACAGACAGACAGACAGACGGAATTGAAGCGTTTATACGTATTTATACGCGTTTAAAGATGTACAAAAACGATTAAAACGTATTTTCTTTTATTTTTTTTAAGTTTAATCATAACAGTATTCCAGATAAAAAGTTAAACAATATTCTTCATCTTCATCTACAGTTGACCCTTCAAAATCAAGAGAGAACTATCTGATTATACCGATATTGTGAAAAAAAATTTCCGTGTGAAAAATTTCAATTGAAACGTAATCAGGACTTTTGTTTTTGCTGCTTTGTTTCAATTTCTCAAAAAATTACAATTTGAAAAATGTATGAATATGAAAAAAGACATGTATTTATAAACAAATAAGAAAAATTATGAAAAGTTGTTGGCTCCACAAATAAAATGCCAAAATTGACGAAAATATCACAAAAATAATCCAAACAAACAAAAAAAAAAAAAAAAAAAAACAAAACAGAGAATAAATAACGATGCATTAAAAATATAATAAATGTACTTTTTATTGTTTTGACTGAGAAAAATATTAAAGGACCTATAAAATATTACGAGGTTTTAACGATATTTAGATCCCACATGCGCAAAACCAACCCAAACCTAATAAACAGTGCAAATCGTTGGAACTTGTGAATTATTTTAATCGAATAAAATATGCGATAACCCAACGATTTTTACAGCTGCCGACCAAAAGCAATATCTGATGGAGCTTTTGACAACAGTATAAAGACACATGTTTGGAGTTTGTCCGAATTTGAACGATCCCTGACTAAGCATCAGCCATGTTATAAGAAAACTTTGTTTGAACTTTTATATGAGATAATTTTACTTGGGTGGAAAGGTTTTTAAGCCGAAAGTTTTTCAATCGGTAAGAATATTTTGAAGGTATGTTTGGCTTTTATGTAATTCCCCTGAGGTATTTTAAAATGCCAGTGACAATTGTACCACCAGAAACAAGCAGTCGATATACGATTACAAATATACAAATTTTATAAATAATTTTTAGATAATAAAAAGAAACGCAATCGCTTAATCAATTGCCGGTATTTTAACGGGAATACTTTACCTTTCTTTATAATTTTTCGTTTTTGTGTTTTAGGTTTTATTTCGTTGATTTCAGGTATGAAAGAAAGAAACCTTGATGTCTTTCCCAACCAGTATTATTTTTTTTTTTTCACTATCTTCGAGGGATCATCATAATCGCAAATAAAAGTTATCCAATTGATGTTCTTCGATTCGATTCGATTGTTTTTGTTTTTCGCATTGAAACATTTGTTTGTTACGTTTAAACTCATGAATTAAATAAACGATTTAAAAGTATTACCGGCAATCTAATGTACCACCAGGCCATATAGAAAAATTTATTAGAATGACTAAAAATGATGTCAAGAAGGGGGAAGAAGAGCAAGAAGAGTACGAAGAGTATTGAACGTGATTAGAAACACAGCGTAGGCAGCAACTAGAAATGCCAGTAGAATTTCATTACTGTTTTGATTTTACTGTTCTTTCTAACAACAGTTTTTACAATTTAAATGTATTTTTGTCTCGTATGATTAATAAAAATAATTAAAATCCAATTCTGGTTTATTAGATTTAATTTATAATTAATTGTTTGATATTAAATAAAATTGAAATTGTTGTTTGAGGTTCTGAGCAAATAGAAATTTTATATCTAAAGAAAATGATCAGAAGAAATGTTAAAAAAAAAGACAAACGCGTAGAGAATTCGCTGTAATTTCAGAAATCGATAAGTTACAGTGTCTCAAAATCGATCACACTTTTGAAAGCTTTTAACTTGTTTTTTGCAACGTGCAAATAAAATAATAAAGAAAAATCTATTTATTTCTTAAAAAATATAATTAAAAAAAGTATTTTAAAAATTTTCTATTCGCTTCGTCTTATAAAATAATTAAATCCAAAAATTTGTTTGTAAAATCGTAAAAAGTTTAAGGAAAATTTTTTAGTTCAAAATGTCTATAGATTCAGAATGCCACATTGCAAAGAACAAGAAACATTATGTGCCTTCGGAAGCCACTACAACACACGACAATTTTTAGTGCTTGCAACGACAAAGGTATTCGTACTGTATATCGTTAGAAAGGCAATTAAATCTAAATTTAACATATTTTTTCAAATCTACATACACATATGTACTTACAAACATAAATCTCCCGGGTGTTATTAGCGCTACGAAATGTCAACAGTTTTCATACATTTTGTGCAACAATCTGTAAATAAAAATTAAATTAAAACCAGTAAAAATATTTTAAAATAATCTTCAGAGAGCATGACTTTTTTTTAATACAAAAATAATTTCTCGAAAAACTCGTTTGCAGGTCACATTTTGGCACAGGATGTCTCGAGTTTTGTAGAAGTTTTATATTTTGCAAATACACATACATATGTATAAGAAAAATACACTAAAATACACATATATTTTTTAACGAGAACAATAAAAAATAAAATGTTGTAGTTTGTGTTTTTAGAAAAAAAAAATTTTTTTTGTAAAAATTTCCTTTTTTTTCGATACTAATTTGTGATTAATTAAGAAATCCCTGCTTAATTTTAAATGTTATTTTGTGTTGTTTCGATAGCCGAAATCGGACATACTGGTTTTTGTGAGTTGTGGCAAAATATACTGGTGTACCTCAAGGGGAAATATTAGATAGTCCCTAAATAAAAGTAATTGGTAGAAACTGAAAAAAAAAATATTTTTTTAGGCATCAGAGTCAGTAGAAAAATTTAGGGTTTGTTTAAAACAGAATTTCACTGCAAGCCTGCGGTAGTTTAAACAGATTAATAAATAATAAAATATTTAAAACTTTAATAGCAACTACCACAACATTTTTCAAAGACTTTAAAATCCGCAATAAAAAATGTATTTCTTAAAATCATTCATGTTCATCTAGGAAATATTTAGTGAGCGAAAGTGTAGATAACCCGCCATACAAAAGTTCTTACTAGTAAGCATAATTTATTTTAATTAAATATTGCATTTTGCAAAAATTGAAACGTATGTTGCACTCGAAAAGTATTAACAGAGAATTAATTTAAATAGTCCAACATAAATACACTTGACCTTATTTCTTTTTTTTATTCATTTTTTATCATTCTTTTTCATCGAAATTTATCCCTAAACAATTTAGAATTACAATATTTATTATCTTTCTGTAATTTAATTTCAGTTTCTTTTCTTTTTTTATTTTTTTTTTTTTTTGTGGAAAACATGTTAAAAAGAATCAATCCCTTTGCAAAAAGGGCTGCTGCTGCTGCTTTTTCTGTTGCCGTTTCGACCATTTCATACCTGGGAATTTATTTTGTTGCTTTTTCTTTTTGTTTTTTTTTTTTCACAGAATTTATTGCTTTTCGCACTAAAAGGCATGTGAGTGAATGAGTGACTGTGTCAAGCGGTTCGAAAATACATTATTTTAACATAAGAATTCAATATTTTTCGGACAACCAAGTAGAACAACAATTGATAGATGTGTGCACGGACAAGCGAACGGGACGGATGGTGGAATGGTTAGATGTTCTGCGAGTTGCAAAATAAAAATTGCAACCGAAAAAAGAAAGATAAACAATAAGAGCAACAACAAGAACAACAAGCAATGTTGTATGAAGTTGAAATATTTTTTCGTGTTGTTGTTCGTTTGTTGTTTGTATGACTATAGACGACAACGACAAAAAGCACTTGTGTTGTTTGTTATGTTGTCATTGTGGTCGTCAAGGTGTTCAACAATTCGCAAATGACTGGGTTTATCGCTTTTTAATAAGTTCGTCTGTCTGTCTGTCTGTTTGAAGCTTGAGACTAGAGAGAAGCGAGCAGTACTTTTTTTTTCTTTTAACGCAACTGTGGCCAGTGAGCTGACTCAGATACAGATACGACGGGAGCCTAAAAAAATTAAGGGGTTTCTCTAGAGGGACGACCAACATGAGTTTTCTTTGTTTGTTGGTTAGTTGATCGTTTAGTCAATACGAGTAGGAAACAAATGACAGATGTTGTTGCCAGTTTCAGTGACCAAAGAAGAAATGAAAATATGTAGAGACATGCTTCCGACTTTGTTAATGTTGCATTTATAGGTTTTTTTTGCTGTCACAAAAGATGAATAAATTTCAAAGTCTTTTTTATTTTCTTGCAGTTTTTTTTTTTTTGGCTTTTCATTTTATCGATGACACAACGATGATAAAAGTGAAACAAATTTATGACTTGTTTCAAATGAATTCTAGTTTCAAGTTTATATTATGATAACTAAATGTGTTGTAATTTTATATCGATTTACACAGAAATACACGTAGGCATACAAACACACATATATATAGGAGGGACGCTAAGGAAATAGAATAAAAAGCTGCATTACAAATGACACAAATGTTTTCAATAAAAATATACAAATTATGTTGGATCTACTTAAGTGTGCGTACACGTGTGTGTGTGTGTATGTGTGAGTTTGTCTTTTAATGATGATGAGTTGTCTTATATGTATATCCATTTAAGTTCCAACAAATTCTTTTTCCGATTGATTGTTCTTAAAAAAAAAAAAAAAATCAACATATAAATAAATTATCAAAAAAAAAATCCCAAAATGAGAATTTAATTTTAATTTTAAAAGAATTTGCTATTTTTAGTATTTATTTGACAAAATAAAACAACAACAAGAACAACAAACACTTTAGTTTATTGTGTCAACATTTCATAGCAATAGAAATATATTTGATTCTCTTTTAATTTCTTGCCTTAATGCTGCTACGACAGCATCTTTAAAAACTTTTACTTTCAAATATTGGATTTTATCTATGCAATGAACTGTCCGTTTAAAATTTGGACGTGTAGAGGATATAAAAATGTCACCGATCTAGAACTACATACAATTATCCACAGAGGTTTCCAAATGAGGGAATTGCGGTAGATAAAGCGATTGGTGCAAAAATTTGACTAAATATTTTGACATTTTATCAGACTCCATCGTCGTTGAGAGGGTAGATCTTCGGTCATTTATTAAGAAACTTCAAATTTCGACATCAAATAATTTATTTCAAATAAAAATCAAATCATTAGTGGTTTTTGTTTTTTCTAAATTAGTGGTTCCTCCAAATTTTATATGAACAGTTGTTTTTCTCGTATTTAAGTGAGTTTATGTGTATTTTTCTGATTTTATAATTTATTTTTTTTTAAATAAACAATTTTTGATTGTTTATGGGTGCAAAGGTGTTGGCTGTTGATGATGGTGGTGGTGGCGGTGCGATACATAAATATCGACAACAGTCACGCGTCTTAAGAAAATCTCTAGTGTCATTTCATTGATCGTTTTTACGAGCAGTTTGCGTTGAACCCCAAAAAAAGTAAGTAAATGTTTTTTCTATTAAAAGCTAATTTTCAAATCGTAAAATTTTATTGCTTCTTTTGGAATCTTAATGGATGAGAATTTGTCACACCAACTCCGATAAAATATATTTAAATAAACAATTTGTAGCATTTTTTTTCTTTGCTTTATTGACAACTTTGAACGATAATTGAACTTTAACAAGATGGGCAATTAGAAATTGTCACGTTAAACAAAACCAATCGATTATTAAGAGGGGAAAACATAGTTTTTGATGGTCGACAAATATGCTAATTTTTGATCGTGTTGATCAATTTTAACAATAATCAAATTTTTATTCCACACAAATTGACAATTTTTTAACCAGTTTGATTACTGAAGAGTTCTGTAAGAATAAATCTGCAGCAGCAACCAGCCACAGCCAGACATTCTAATGTCGTTGTAGTAATTCTTATTTATTTGGAGTTTTTATATAAACACAAAAATATTGAAAACATTTAACAAAGTGGGATTTTTGATGGAGAAATGTGGTAAGTAAATTGTTCTTAAAAATCTTTTTAAACTTTTTTCCATTAATTTGTTAAGATTTATTTCAAATCAACTTTTGCAACCGACTGAATTAAGAACTAAATTGTTCTCGTTATATTTTGACACGTGGGTTCATTGGTCGGATGGTATTAGTGTTATGTGAGACTCATGATACAATGGATATAAAGTATATGCAGAAATGCAAAAAAAAACCAACTCTGTGTATTTTGTTGGTAGAAAATTTGATTCCGGAAGTCAAAATTATAAATATGTATGTATGTGGGTATGTTTCAAACTGTGACAAAGATATAAATAAAAATTATTTATTTAAGAAAAAAACGAAAAAAAAACATTTGCTATGAAATTTTTTCTGAAGACTTATTTCCACGATTTTTGTTCGATTTTATTTAGGGAATTTTAAAAAAGGTTACTTTCTAAGTAAACAAAAATTTAAATTTGACACCCGAAATTAAAAACAAGTGGTTTACAACAATTGTCAGTTGTGCTTGTAAGACTATCTTATAGTCATTGGGCGCGTTCAGCTGAAAAATCTGCTACTAAACAGTTTTGATGTAGCAGCTTTTGATTTGCTTAATTTTTCTGAACGATCTGCTCACTTTTTAGTCAATAATATCAAAAAATTTGACTTTTCAATTAAAATGATTGAATTTCATTTTGTAAAAAATTTTATAATATTTATTTCTGAATTTAAATGAATTAAAATTTAAAAATATATTATGAAATTTGATTCAAAAGTCAAACTGAACTGAAATATCGTAATTTGATTAAATGTATCGTACTTTTTCTTTGCTACCTAAAACATTGAGCGCTCACTCAACATGTTCGCTCATCGCTCAGTAATCAAAGCCTTTAGAAGATTGTTGAGCAACAGTTGTGTAGCAAACTGTGTCTGCTGAACGCACCCATTGTATCATATGTGATACTCATTTTCATCGATTTTGAGTTTCCATCGAGATCTTGTATTCTACATTCCCGACGAAGTTGTGTAACACTCACTGCCAGCGATAATTTGACGCATATTAACCTGAATTCATCTGTATCTTTTTCGAATTTAAAATCAGAGTACAGTTCAGGGCGATCATTCGGATTTCTTTACAAGAGCCCAAACAATTTAATATAGAGATCGGAGATGGAAAAAACTGGAATTTGAGTTTTGGGAATTTTTATAGCAATGAGCGCACAGTCATGTCCATTAGCATAAAACAGTCCCTTGAACCGTCCCTTTAACAGTCCCACAACAACTAAAAAACACACTGAATGTCACATAATAATGACCAACAGAAAGCCTCGTAATGTTAATGATCGCCCCTGAAATTTTACTCATTTGCTTGTATGTACAGTGTAACTTGATCTACAAGAGAGAGAGAGAGAGAGAGGGAGAGAGGGGGGAAACGGTTTCCGAGTTCCGGGTTAATGTTAATTTAGTTCCCGAATTCCCCCGTGCGGCTAGGGGAAATTATATTTTGCTTGATATCAATTTCCAACATGGCAAACATCAAATAATTGGCGTTCCTGCCATAGACAGCAGGTCATCGTCGTACGGTTCATATAAATGGAGCAGATTTTTATTAAAACTTCTTCATAATTTCGTATAAACAATTTTTAGTTAGATATTAACAGCATTAAATAATAAATAAATAATAAATTCCTTTATTATAATTTTTTTTTTGTTTATTTGACGAATTTAATGATGTTTATTTATTATTGTTGTTGTACTCGTATTTAACATTCTGCACGTTGCATACAATCAATAAGATTACTCCATATACTGCATATTTATTGTTGTTGTTGTTTCTCTTTTATTTTTATAAAAATGTACGAGTATTTAATTTAAGTTCGCGTGCCTGGGTGCGGTAGTTTCTGACTGACTGTAATTCTTTTTTGTAACTTCAATTAATTTGTATAATTTTCTACTCTAGTAAGTTTAAAAATATTTTTTTTTCAACAGTTTGGTTAGAAATGAAATGTGCAACGTGAACATTTTACATTTTGAATTTAATTAAAAGCGAATTTAAACAGATTTCTTTCAACGTATCACATATTTAATGACTACAATTTGAGTAACCTTTTCCTTCTTTTACTACAACAGAGACTTTTTTGCCAATTATTATTTACATTTTGAAAACTACAATTATGTTTTAAGCCAAGCAAAGACGGATGGATGGCTGAGTTTAATAAAACGACCTTAGTGGATTGCTTTCAAAAAAATATATAAAAATGTTGTCATTAATAAAATCGAAGTGTAGGAAACAAGTCAATGTCCTTTGAATAAATTATTTATTTGTTTTTCCCCTCCCCACATTATCAATTGTAAAACATATTAAATAAAAAAATCAATTTATTCATTTATTTGTTTGTTTTTTTTTTCCTCGACAAAATCAAACAACATATTTGGACCACATGTGGTAACTAACGACAGACGGACGGACTTATAGCCAGACAGACATACTTATGCACAATCGTGTATCAAGAGTGACATTATTTAGTAGAGATAATCGGGATAAAGGCGGCATTACTTCTTTATTGAAATTGTTATTGTTTTGGTTGTTGCTGTTGTATGTATGTATTCTTCCCAATATACAGCACCGGGAAAGTAAGAAGACACTCAACCAAACAAAAAACTTACAAACACGATCAGTAGCGTTAAAAGAGCAATTCATCATTTTTATGCAGCTCATTGCGTTTCAATTCGGATTTGAATTGGTTTTTGGCGCAGTAGCCTGGCGTTTGTGTGATTTATTTGTCTCTGATTTGGGAGGATACACTCTCTAGCAGTTGTTGTTGCCACTGATCTTTCCTGCCTGCCGTCTCATATGAATTTATTTTTCGTTTTTCCTTGTACTTTTTCTTTCAAGTCGTGTGTGTCACAATGTCTGATTGTGTGAAATGATTTTTTTTAATTCTTGTGGTTTTTAATAATGATGTTATTGTTTTTATTTTTCTTAGTGAAATCTACTTACTTAATGTGATCTTCAACAACTACAGCAAAAAAGTACAAAAAACATGAAGATGAACATGCAAGAAAAATAAGGTGGAACTATTTTACATGTTTCCATTGACATTTCCGGAAGGAGAAGAGTCTGTTTTCAAATTTGTGCTTGACTGAAAATTAAATTAATTATTTATTGAATAACCAAAAAACCAATTATATAACTTGAAGTTTATTTTAAATAAAATTAATTAAAAAATCTTGAAGTTTTTTAGGGTAAAACATATTAGATGTAGGTATCTATGTATGTATGTACTCATATATAGTACGTCCTGTTTAAAAATTAAATATCCAAAATCATTTTATATTTCAACATACCCGGCTGAATAGAACAAACATTGATTTCGGTTAGAAGGCACTAAACCTCGCCAGTTTTTATGAGTTAGTTTCTTGTGAAGCCAAAAATACGACAAACGGTCCATGAATAAATTATTTAGACGACAATCCATAGTTCAGAGGGAAAAAAAAAATATTATAAAACTGTTCCGTAAATGGAGGAGTTATGCGATAATCAGTATTATAGGGACTGCTACAACTGGCCGATATTCAAAAAAATTTGTTTGAACTAAAAATATTGTGTTTAAAGTCCATAAATGATCCTAATGCGTGTTCATAAATTTAAAAAGATATAATCAATTTTATAACCTCGGTTAAAAAACATTTGAACAGAAACAAAATCGTATTACTGGGCTATAACAAGAATGTCGCTATAAAAAGGCAATATCACCAATAACAATATTGCGTTAAGCTAGCAATCATATAATGGTTATGTAACAAACATGACCGTACATTAAAACAACCCACTTTGTCTTGGGCCACTGTTTACATGATGATAATGCCAAAATGGGTAATAGAATCATTTAATTTAAATAAATATTAAAAATGTTATTAAAATATGGTTTAAAAATTGGTCAGATACTACGACTTAATTGCAACCATGTAATTTATTTATGGTTGTCTTAATCATATTTTTGCATTGCGTCAAGATAGGAAGAAAAATAATAAGAGGTTGTATGTGACCTACGATTCTTTAAGGATCCTCAACAAATACGCTCCTGCGAGATTTATGGCGGGCAAGAAGTTTTATTTCACCCCAAACTTCTATTCATAGCAATATTTTCGGTGTCGATTTGGCTCCTCCATGTGTGTAGAGGACGACCACTTCTTTGTGTTTCTAGTGATATCGTTTTGGGGTGGGGGGTTTCTTCGATCTTTTACGTACATTAAGGAAAGATTTTGGAAGCAGATTTTAAGATGGCAACATAAACGAGCAAACAAAATTCCAGCATCTTGTCTCAAATTTAAAAGCTCAACTAATTTTTACCGAACAACAAACTCTTTTCAAGTTTCATCATATCGACGATATCTTTAGTAATACGATTTTTATGAATTTTCCAACTCAAAAACAAAAATTAAAAAAAATTAAATAAAAAAGTATATTCGATTGAAAAGTTTTTCAGAAATTTACTTGTTTAAAATATGACGGACTTCCAAAACGTCAATTGCTTTGTGTTTGAACAAAGCATCACATTTCATAACGCCGCAGTACAATAGTTATACAATGTATACCATTTCAAAACGCCACCGCAAAGTATTTTTAACGCAGTAAGAGAGCAAACAAGTCATCAATTTTATAGTTATTGCATTGTTTCCGAACTTTGCATATGTATGGGATTTAAATACAGTAGCAATACTGTATACAAACATTGTATACGAACGCTTTGGAAGTCAGCCTATATTTATTTTTTCTGAATAGCTTCACCCACAGCATATAAATAATTCTTATTTAATTTTCAATTCGTACAAAGATTTTCACTACCTGAAAATTACCTCAGATCTTATCACGACCTTAATGCAACATAGTCATATCTGAAAATAAGTGAAACTTGACAAAAAGCGTTCAAAGTTTACAAAATGTTAACAATTACTAGATTTTAGTTGCAATAACTTCTATATATTTCCGAAAGTTGTTTGACATCACATGTCAAAGAGAAAGAAAAAATTATTGATCAGTAACTTCTTAAAAGTTTTGTGTTTTTATGTGGCTAAAGAAGCGACCATGTCGCGACCTTTGATGCAATAACATCATAACTCACTTCATAATGCAGATAATTAATCTAATCGTCATATTATTTTTATATCGTGCAATAATTTCATACAAATATCAGATATAATCAGCTGTTGAGAAGAATACAATTTTGTTTTACCATTAAATATTTGAAAATTTTCCTGCAAAATAAGCTTTCTTGAGTTATGACTCTTAAGGTACGGTCACATCTGGCAAACATTTGCCCAAAAAAGCGTAACCACTAAATACGAATTTAAAACTTTTTGATTTATGCATTTATTTGTTAAGTTAAACAGCTTCTAATTAGATAAGATTCTATTACAGTTTCTATAAATTGTGTAGGAAACTGTTTAACGTAATAAACAGGTATCTAAATCAAAAGTGTTTTCATTGGTATTTAGTGGTTACGCTTTTTTGGGCAAATGTTTGCCAGATGTGACCGTACCTTTATTGCACCAAAAACTCGATTGGTATCTTCTTCTCATATTTCAGAGAATTCACCAGTACGCATTCTTTACAAGAATTTGCCATAATGCCATATAACGTATACGCCTGTGTACACAAAATATAAATTTTATACGTACTCGCTTTTGTGCTTAAGCTAATAAGATTTGAGAAACTTTTAATACAAAATATCTGCTTCGACGCAATTTAAAATCTGTATGAATATGCAAAATTTGCGCGAATAGAACGATTTTGTTGCAACAATCATTTATTTCTGCTTTTAATTATTATTCAGAATAACAAATGAAAAATATAACATAACCAAAAAAAGTTTTTAACTTGATATCTATATACTAGATGGGGTGTTATATAAAAAATAGCGAATGTATTGTAATTGTGTGACGATGACCGCCGATGAAAAAAAAAATACCAGACAATAATTTTGTTCTGTTTGAAATAGGAACGACGACGATTATCCTACATGGGACGGACGTAGCACCACACAGAGCCAAAACTGCCTAATAGAATCAATAAGATTTTCTCTATGAAACGCTTTTAGGCTAAGGGGTATCGGTCGAGCCGTTTCGGAGGAGTTCGATAGCAAACATCGTGACACACGAGAATTTCATATATTAAAAGATATAAAAAATCAATACATATAAAAAATTGTTGCAAGTGTGTTGTGACTTTATAACTCACGAACGGTCGAACCGAATTCGATTTAGTTTTTATTGTTTGTTCGTATGGTCGTGTAGATGGTTTATCTAAAGTTTGCACGAAATCGGTCGACGCGTTCGTGAGTTATGACTTTTCGTGAAAGTCGTGATGTGCTTTGATTAGGTAAATCGAAATTTATAAAAGTAAATAGCTTCCGTGCGAAGCCAGGGCGCTCAGCTAGTTTGATATAAACAAAAATCTAGAAAAATTTTACATTTTCATTATAAAAAACAAAATAGTGAATTTTAATAATATATATGTACACAGATACAAATATAATGGTGTTAATTTTTAAAGTCGATGCCCAAATGCTGATTTTATTCGCAACTAACTAAAGGTGCTTAAGAGATAAAATTTTCCTACAACACCAATCCATACAAACAATTTAAAATTTTACTGTTGTATGGGATTTTTAATTTTTATCGAATGAGTTCCTTCTCTTCATTTTGAATCAAATCAACATTTGTTCCTCAATCATTTAGAGTTTATTTTGTTCGTTGGACTCTCTGTCCTTAAGTTCACAGTTCATATAAAAATTCGAGTTTTTCGGTGTTTATTCTTTTATGAATTTAAATAAATTCCTAATTTAAAAATAACTTCGAAACCGTTGACTTAAAGGTGATTTTATCACACATCTTTTGGTGTTCAATATGTTGAAATAGGAAACACCGTTCTCAAGTTATGATGAAACATATTAACGCTCCTGTTCATGTACAGACAAATTCTGAAAACGAATTTGACTTTAGTGCATTAAAGTTACGTATACGCTACTCAGTATTCGGCATTTTTACCAGAGTCGTTGTCGTGACGGATTCTATAAATTGTGCCAACGTTCGCTACATGTATTACATTGGAGTCGTTCAAGTTCGACTACGACAACGACACTCGTAATAAGGGAAATTATTTAAAGGATATTTTCGTTGCATAACAGTGCAAATGAAACAAAAGTTTGCACTTTTTCAATGGCCAGCTAAAAAAGGTTTGTATGCACAAACATGCATTATTGCATACATATGTATATACATCTGAAAGTATATACATCTGAAAGCACATACATATGTATGTATGTATATATGTACATATGAACAAATATAAAACTCAACAGAAATATATCCTCAATTCTGCGGATCCAATAAATAAATGGCATTATTAATTTCGTTACAAGATTAAGATTAAATTTCTATTTTTATTGTTTCAATAACACCAATTTTAACCAACTTAAACAATCTTTAACTTTTTTTTTGTAAAATTTTTATTTTTTCAGGTTTTGCTTCTCCCGTTAACAGAAAACTATCTACCCAGTTTGTATCTAAGTAATCAGTATGTATGTATGTATATGTACAGTTATATCTATAAAAGCATACATATAAATATGCAATGAATGTTTTGTTTTGCATATTTCTGTAACAAAAATAGTAGGTATGATGTATGTATATGTATTGTACTCGTATATGTGTATGCATTAGTGATGTTACGAATACTCGTATTCGTATTCGACTATTCGACTATTCGACTATTCGCCTGTTTTAAGATATTCGTATTCGTATTCGCCAAATTCAAGCGAATATTTTTCGAATAATTTTCCCATACATTTTCCAAAAAAAAATCATACAAAAGTTTAAAAAAAGTACATAAAATGTAAAAAAATATATTAATTTTTATTAAAAATAACCCATTGTATTTCACGCAGAGTAAGAAAAACGAAATCTGAAAGTATGTAAGAAAAATAATTAAAAAATGTTCTGTAGAGGTTTTCAAATTTGGCATCTTAATGCAATAATAATGTTAAATCACTAAATTTTTTTTTTTCATTTATAGTTACTAACGCAAACGCAGGGATTTTTTCCAATTAAATTTGAAATATAAACCTCAAAAGAAATATTCGTATTCGTATTCGTATTCGGCGAATACTGTTTTAAATATTCGTATTCGTATTCGTATTCGCGAATACTAAAAATTGATATTCGTAACATCACTAGTATGCATATCATAATTTAATATGATAAATTACACAATGGAGTGCAATAAAATATCAAATACTATTTCATTCATAACACAAAACTACAAACATTGTATATACATATTTGATGTGTATGAATGAATGTACGGTCAATATACAGTAATTCCAGTTTAATTGATTTCCTCGATTTAATGTGCAAAAGTTGCTGGCAACTTGGTATCCTTAAAATATATACTAGTACTGCAGTAAGGATACTTCACTTAATGGATTCCGCTTAAAAAATTTCCCCTATCAAAGGAATCATTTTATAGAGACACAATTTTTTAAATTGTTCTTATATTGAAAAATTAACAAAACATGCCTTTAAAATGTTTTCACTTAGCCAAAATATCAGTGGACAATTATGTGTTAAGTGCGTTAAAAGTATTAAACGCTGACTTTAAAAAAAATTGCCTGACCAGATGTATTTTATATCAAAATTTGACAACAATAAATAAATAAAGGAATGGATCATTTCAGCTTTTATTCCATACTTTTTATATGTATCATTTCGCTATTTATCCGGTACTTTGTAATATGTGCCAATTGCGCATTTATCAGAGGTTCGACTAAATGATTCTCCGGTTAAATACACCAAAATATGTACAATTTAATATGAGCACTTAAGCGGGGACTACTGTACGCTCCATTTAACTAAGTCATAGAAAATCGCAATAAAAACCAAACAACAATTGGAAAAAATTTTAAATTAATAAAATTAAAAAAAAAAAACAAAAGAAATATTTGTAAAATAATCTGAAAACACTTGCAGGAGGTCTTAAAACACATACTCGTACAAGGAGCAAAATAATGGTGGTGGATGAATGTACGAGAAGTACGAGTCTACTAGATTATATTCATTCACACAAACAAACAATGAAGCTAACAGACAAGTCTCAAGATGTGTACAGATGATGATTATGATGATGATGGATGGAGATGGTGGTTTATGTTCGTTTATGAGTACGACGACTATTTAATTAAAATAATATAAAGTGCCAATTACAAAATCATGTATAAATATGATATGAATATTGGAATGCTGTTAAAAATGTGTGAATTTCAGATAAATATGCAGTTGTGGAATAATATTGTATCATAGATACATACATATCGTATGTTCAATAAATACATTTGTAATGTCCTAAAAGATATATTTGGGGCATAACTTTTTCATGTTAAATTTTCATTTTGAAAGTGCAACAAGAACTTTATATTGAATAAATATCCTGTTGTAAAAAAGCCAGCACATATTCTGAACAAAAAAATTCACGGAAATATTCAGTGTTTCGACGTATTGTTCATTAATTTGGATCTAATGCATTAAATCAATGAACTGTTTTATTAATTTTGCTAGAGAATAAAAGCAAGGAATATTTTTAATGGACCTCTGTTGTATTTGCAAAAACAAATAATTGGTACTAAAATCAAATTCATTACATAGGTATAATTCCGTTGGGCTGGCCATACATATTTGGCACTTAGTCGTAGCAAAATCATAATCAATTTAAGAATTGTCGCAATCACATGTTTATTACAATTGTGGTATTAGGTAATGATCATTGCTAGCATTACCTAAAGTTTATCCTATTCAACCAATATTTTATCGACATAACCATAACCGTTTCCCAACTTTTTTTTTGTCTGGGTGAATAATATTGTAGCCCTTTTTTTCAATTTATTGCTATTGACATCAATCAAATTTGAAGTTTTCCAAAAAAATTATGTTCAATATTAATATTTGGTTTAGGCGTTTCAGGAAATGCAAATCTTCCTATTCGCAAATATTAAAAATTGATATTCGTAGAATCATTAATACTAGTCTATCACTAGGTACTAGTTTTATTATAAGAATATTACTGCATAGATATTTGGTTACCTCCCTAATGAACAGAGAGTGCATAACTTATACAGATGCCTAGACTGAGAAGAAAATAGCTGCAATGCTTACTCGTATTGTAATAGATCCATTGATCTACTTGTATAAGTACGAGTATATGTACATCAAATGCATCATACAACAAGACTTGAGTGCATGTATTATTCACAATTAATATTAAAAGTGTAGAGAAGTGTTTTAAGATACAAAAACAAGTCTGCAACAAACAGACACATCAAATATAAAAAGCCAAAATAAATAAAAACTACACACTATGCTCGGATGTATGTATATGTGTTAATATATATAAGGAACAATCGTACAAGCATGCAAGTGGAAGCCTGACTGAATGCGAGTGCGTGTGTGTGTAATTACCTATTCCTTCCTACAAAAAACCAAAAACAAGACACAGCAGCTGCTGCAATTTCATTGATGATGGCAAGTTAAATGGTGGTTACATTACAGAGTTAACAGATGTTAAAAAGAGACAGAAGTATTGATGGGTTTTTTTCCTGTTTCTGTGCCTGTGTATGTGTTAAATTCTTTGTTGTAGAAGTGTTAAAATAGTCTCCGCCCTTTTGGCTTAAAAAAACTGGCTCTTGTGTTTGCCACAACTTTCATCAACTAACTGAAAAAAGAAACCGGTTCATCAGTCATACATTGAATATTACAACAAGTATACGTATACGAACGTGCCATAAACCCAGTCATACACACACGCACACAACATGTATTCATATGGATATAGTATATGTATTATTCTGTGTTTGTGCATCAAAAATAAACTCTGAAAGCGGACATCTTTTGCAAGGGTTGGACTTGAGCACAAACAACAATATAAAAATTTTCACCTCCATCAGCATTTATAATTAATTCGCTGTCGCACTTTTGCAACTGCAATAAACGTACACACATCTCACCATACTCTTTGATAGAACGTTACCAGATTCGAGATTTCACAAATATTTTGATATTGAAATTCGGGAAGAATCGATCCCACCACCACCCCCAATTTAACTGTTCTGGTGCCGCTAAGTCAAGCGAATAGATACATTTTATGTTCTTCTTTAATTTAAATCAAATTTAATCATGGTTATAAACAGCGTTTTTTTTTTTTTTTTTTTTTGTTAATTTCGGTTAGTTGAGTATGAGAAGGTAAAATTTGAATAAGCCGTGCCAGTGATTACTGAAATATTGCAATAAATTAATATAGTGAAACTATTATTGGCTACTTTTTTCCAACTAACTGTTAACTCAAAATTTATTTTCAATTAATATTTTAATTAAATCAGCAATTATTTTTTATTTATGTAATTCAAGAATTTCTTCATGCCTATAAATAAAATTATATTTGTTTGCATTTGTGCAGATGCAATAGTTCTTTTTTTTTAGTATGCCACACACATTGTTTTAAGCAAATTAATTGATTTTTTTTAACAATTTTTAATAATACGAATTTTTTTAATTGAAAAATATTTTAAATTTATTCTGGTGAGTTAGTTTGACGATTTTCGCGATTGGTTAAGAACTAATTAATTTTTTTTATTGAATCGTTGTTTTTCGTAATTACTTCTTGTTTTCAATTTTTTTTGTGTATATAAGTATGTATGTATGTATATTGTTGTTATTTTAAAATGTTTAAATGTTGTTTGTAATTTCCAAAAAGAAAAACATTTTTCCAAGCAATTGGTCAGTTTTAGAGGCAAATGATGTTGTGAAAGGGCAAATGTAACTAAGGCATCTCTTTGTACGATTACGTCTGATCACCGGCGAAACTAAGCTATTTTCTTAGCAATTTCAATATTGTTGGTGTTGAAAATTATCAATAAAATTTGTGCTAATGCGGGTTAGCACGATTCCAATTTTTAATCGAATTCAGAAACAAGAAGAAGAATTCGTTTGTTCGTTCAGAACTTTTAAATATGAAAATGAATACTGGTCAATTGGTCCTGTTATAAAATATTTCATTTCGGACTTGCTGGATTCGGCTTTTTTGCAGGAACTATTTCTAAGTCTTTTTTTTTTTTAATTGTATTTCCTTAAAAATTAATTTTCGACTGGTTCCATTATTTAAAAATTTAAACTAAAGCTTTTATGCTGTGGAAGTGACCAACATAATGAAAAATTTTAATGATAAACTTTGCCAAAAAATGTTCTCAAATTCACCTCAACATTTTCATTTTTACGAGTATTTGGCAGCATTTCTTTAACAATTTTGGAGAAAATTTATTTTTATGAAAGCTAGGCAATAAATCCTTCATCCTTTTACTTAATTTCAAATTGTTGGACAATACAAAACTCAAGTTGTTCGTTGTTAACGTTGTGATGTCAATTTTATCCATGCCCATGTCGACACATAGACAAACGTTGTATTTTTTAAATAGTGAAAAACTATTCTACTCCCTTATATGCATACATTCATAGATATGTACTGCCAAAGAAGGCTGTTTAGGTTGTGCTTTATATGTTTGTGTGTGTGTGTGTTTGTGGCATTTGACAGGGAGGGATGTTACTGTTGAGCATGTAACTATTTTATCATAAAAAGTTTTATCGTAATTAAATGTCCGCCTTCTTGGCTTGTCATAAATTGCTTTTTGACCATTTTGTGACATAATGTATCAACAACATGCAATATTTGTGGCCTCATGTCCATACAAAAGTGTCACGAATGTGTCAATGTGCATTCCCTACAAATTAATAAACATGGAGATATGCGTAGTCGTGTGGGTGTGTGTGTTTAATATCGAAGTTAGAAAATAAAAGTTAATTTTACATGAGTTTGTGGAATATTTTTTTTCTTAAAATGTTTTCAAATTTTTACGAGAAAATTCATAATAGCAAGAATATTTAATCGATTAACTATTCGATTCATTAATTTAAATTGGTTATTTTCTATCAGAGACAATATCGATTAATTGCGGTTGCTTAATCCATTAAGCGTTTAAAGATTATTTGGACATATTTTTACGTTTCTAACTATTTAGTACGTCTTATTTACAAAATACACAATGTTTTGATATTATTTTCCAATGAAACCTTTAGACGTGGATATAGAAAAATTTACTAAGAATCCGATCCGGCTGTTCTAATTTAATTATAAATTTTTCTTCCAATTTCTTCGATCTTTCTTATTTTATTTAGTCTGTTTATTTAAGTAAAAAATCTACTTTTTTATATAAAAATAACAATAACAAAATTTTTATTTGAATTATTTTTTCCAATAGTTCGCTATAATTTAAATTATAAATTTTTAATTTAAATTTCATTAAACTGTATTTAATTTGAGAAAAATTAAAATTTTAAATACACTTTTTGTATTCTTCAACTCATTTTCTTGTAGTAACAGTTTATAAAAGTGGAGTACGAAAACAGAACAGACATTGTTTATAAACTTCGCCGAGATGAGCTTGATACAAAAAAAAAATCTATCGAAATTAATCGAAATTTTAGCAGCTTGAAAAATCGAAATGGGAAATGCAGAAATGAAGCAAAGGTACGTAAAAACTATTCATTTGTATATTAATTGTAATTTTTTTTTTTTTTTAATTACTACGAACTATTTATTATTAATATTTGTTAATATTTATACAGGCTAAAGTTCGTAAATGTTTATAAGGGGCTGTGCACATATTACGTAACGCTCCAGGTGGGGGGGGGGGGGGGGGGGGTTAAGATTTGTTACGGATTGGAAATTAGTAAAAAGCCTAATAAAGGCGGGGGGGGGGGGGTATAAAATCTCTGAAAATAGCGTTACGTAATATGTGCACAGCCCCTAATCAGATAAATATTAGGTAGACATTGTTAACATATTTCGAGCAACAAAGTAAAAATTTAATATTTAAGCATCCCTTTTGTAGATTTTTCAACAGCACTAGATGAAACCACGTCAGTATTCATGTGCAAATGCTTTTGTCACTACTTGTTAGATAGCTTCGTTCAACGTCACTACATACTCTATTTATATACAATTACAAATAGAATACGCGACTTATTTCTACTGGATGCTGGCTGGGGAATTTTTTATTTTTTGTTTTTATTTGTTATTATATATTAAGCATTACAGTAATTTTTATTAAAACTAAAACATATAACTAAATTATTCTTCAAAGCAATAACACAAGAAAATGTTTTTGAATTATTGAAGTACAATTTCTTTTAATTAATACATGTTTATGAATAATTCTTCAAAATTCGCCAAAACTTAAAAAAATCGTCCAAAATAAAATTTTGTTCAATCGAAAATAATACCAAAATGAAAAAAAGTTACCAAAGTGAACCAATACCTAGAACGCAAAACGAAAAAAAAAATAAAATCGGTTCCAAAATGTTACCGATGTATAAGTGAACTTTCCTTTTCAGTAAATTTAAGGAATTGCAATTTCTATACCACTTTTGTTACAGATTTTACCACCGTCCACTTAAATCTGTTACGCTACTTTTTGACCATTTTGAGAGCAATATTTCAGCGCCCCTGCTACTGAGTAGACACTTGATTCTATTAGACCGCAAGTGCATCCATTTTATTAGTTGTTTTATATCGCCAACGAACATTATTGGCAAAGGAAGGCGCTATGATGTACATTAAAACAGCACAGTATCAAACTTTCGGGTGTGATTCTGATTATCCCCTATAGTATTTTTGCTGTTGAAGTTTTCACAATACGAGTACATGTACACAGAGCCAAAACTGCCTAATAGAATCAATAAGATTTTCTCTATGAAATGCTTTCTAGCTAAGGGGTATCCCAGCAGAAAGAAGCGAAGATTTTTTCGAAAATGTTTTTATGTGGTAAATCTTATTAATTTTTTCAATAAGGAAACCACATAAAATCAAGAAGAAAACTTGTTATTTTCAATTTTTTTTACCCAATTTCCGTTATTTTTGGCACCAAAAAAACAATCCATAGAGAAAAACTTCTTGATTCTATTAGGTTTTCATATGAATTGTAAATAAAAGGGATTTCTTATTGATTTCATTAGGTCGTCTTATTGTTTTTTTCAATAAGGTTTTCTTCTTGATTTTATTAGGTTCCTGTATGATCATGTGTAAATCATCTTCTTAATTTTTTTAATAAGAATATCTTCTTGATTTCATTAGCTTGCTTGTTATTTCATACATATAAATCAACAAAGGAACAATTTTTTCATAATTTTTTTTGTGCTACAATAAATCATCTTCTTAAACTCGCTGCTAACATGTATGTAGTAGTGAGGTGGTTAGAGTGCCAATCTACTAAACCGAAGTTCCTTGGTTCAACTCCCTGAATACGTAAGTTTTATAAAAATGTTTTCATCACCCCTCCATCCAGATAATACAAATACATGTTGTAAATAAGCATTCGGGACGTACCATGACGATCTGATGACATCAAATTTCCTAACATCATAACAGAGAAAACAGTGCCTAATAAATACCTAATAATTTTATATTATTATTATTACGAATAAACGTAATTATTATTTGAACTTATATTGATTTACATATGAAAAGTGATATTATCAGGCTCAAGTTCAGTTTTATTGAAATTTTAAAAATTTAATTCTCATATTCTATTTCTGTTGAAAACTGGTTAAATAGTTGATATTCTTCTCAATTAGTATCCACTTTACGAAAATTGTAAAGATGGACAATTGAACGCTGATGAGAGGTGTAGCGGCCTTGAAATCAGTACTGATACGTTCTGCTAAAAACTGGTTGGATATAAATAATAATATTTTCCAACACAAAAAAACTCCTAGTAATTTTGAATTTTCATTAATTCAATAAAACTGAACTTGAGCCTGATAATATCACTTTTCATACCTAATAAAATAGAACAAAATTAATAAGATATCTCTACGAATTGTTTTCAAAAAGGAAGTCTTATTATTTTAATAAGGAAAACCTTTTTGAAAAAATCAATAAGAATACCTAATAAAAACCATAAGTTTCCTTCTTGATTTTTTCAATACGGTTTTCCTTATTAAAATAATAAGACTTCCTTCTTGAACAAAAAAAACCATAGAGACATCTTATTAATTTTGTTATATTTTATTAGGTATTTATTAGGCACTGTTTTCTCTGTGTACTAAGCACAAACAAACCGATTATTAGATGCTAATTTGATCATTCTATTGTTAAATGCCCCAATCTTTTTGCTTACTAAAAGCAGAGCAGACATTGATGTTCCATTTTCTTCATGTTGTGGCACTGTTTTTATTGTTCTATTTGCTACATAAAACATGAAACAAAACTAATTATGGCCGCATTTAATTCCGGTTGGATGTCATTTTTGATTAACATTTTTACAAATCTATATTTTAGTATTAGTGTGTGTGTGTGTGTGTGTATTTTCATACAAACTCATTTTTTCGCCAAAAATTAAATCAATCTAGCTTTAAGTGCGCACACTTCCAGCCAAGCACACAGATAACAAGGTGCGGCAAGACTTTAACTATTAACTGCACATTCGGTTTTCCCACAGATCACGATCATCGTCAAGTATTTAACCCCATGTTCATTTATTTAAGTACTTTAAAGTTTTCCGCTGTTTTTATATTTGGTTTAAAGTTGCATTTTGCTTTTTAAGATTGTTGCCCGATTCTCGTTTTTTTTTTTTTAATTTTTATTAATTTTTTTTTCTTAAGTTGTTGTCGTTGTTAATTTTTAATGGATAAATAAATGAATACAATTAGAAAGGACACTTTGGAAAGCATTGACAAACACGAGAGTGTACATCCATAAGTAGCACAACAACAACAATTGCCAGTCAATGTGTGTCTGAGATCAGTGGTGATCGTCTGTATTTAATTGAATGTGTGTATTGCAGGTGATGATGGCCGCTTTTGTTAGATTTGTTTCCTTCAAAACTAGGATTTTAAAAGCCAATCAATTTTTAAATGGCATTGTGCCCATTATGTACCTCACCACACTAGTAGTTGTCAACTTTATAATATAATAAACATTATCGTACACACACATACATGCGTTGCATAGATATGTTTGTACATATGTTTGTATATGTGAGAAAGTCATGATGAGTTAGTTAGTTGCTTTTTGGAATAGCGTAAAATATGACCAATCGTGTGTCAAAGTTTTTGAAAGAAGCACATCACCACTACTGCCACCATTAGCGGCAGCCACACTAGTGTTGCAACAGCAAAACAGAAAAAAAAACAATAGAGAAAAAAAGCAAATTCTTCTAGACATTGAAATGAATGTCGAGTCAAAGTCTCTACCTGACATCGTAGTGGTCTTTTGCTTTTACGCCGCCATTCAAAGGAAAAAGTCTTAACCAAAGACCAAGTATGTGTTGGTTTTGTAACAACCGCACTGTGGAAGAAAGAAAAAGACCACGACGACGGAGCAGTAAAACAAACAACAAAAAAGTCCGCGAAATGCCCAACAAGAAATATTTTCAAATTAATTTCAGTTTTTCTTATCGCGGTGGTCATTGGAAAAACGCATTCATTTAAGCCCAGCACAAACTACTAAAATTATTTTTTTTAGCTGCTGCTTATTAAGGATACAATTTTAACGTTCATTTGTGTCTGGGAGGGTTGTTACATAAGTAAAGGATGCCAAGGATTTCTTTAGTTTTGAATTGAAAAATGTTTCTTCTTATACGTTTATTACAGTTCTACACGTTACTTTGACATGTATTGCAAACTAAAATAAATATATGATTGTGACAACCATAGTGAGCTGCTTACAAATTAAATACAGAACTAACAGATAAGCGTTCATTTATTCTATTAAAGATGAAACGACATTTTTTTTAACTTTTATGGCAAAACACTATACTATTCTTGAAAGTAATCAAACTGTGATTGTAGTCAAATCTTGTTTAACATAATTGTATAATTAAATTCGAATGATAACAAAGAAAAAAAGCTAAGAAAAAGTACGATACATTTCATCAAATTATGATAAAAATAATGAAATTTTTTACAAAATAAAATTGAATAATTTATGTAGATATGTATGTATGTATGTATGTATGTATATTGAAAAGTCAATGTTTTTGATATTTTTGTTTAAAAAAAAGTGATCAGATCGTTAAGAAAAATAATCAAATAAAAAGCTGCTACAGCTAAACTATTTAGCAGCAGGTTTAAACTTGTTTTTACTAGTAAAGCTCACATTAAGCTTAACATGCAAATAATATTTAGGTACTGACGCTTCTAATTCGATTCCATTTTGGATTTTAAAAGTGATTTGATTACAAACAAAATTATCGTTTTTTAAGGACTTAACTTTTCGAAGTGAAACCACTTTTGATCGGAATTGAGTTCTGTAATATGACTGATTGACAAAATATTTAATAAAAAAACAACACTTTTCTAAGTAACTGGGTACTTTGACTTATCAAACGATCCGTGTCTCTACCAGAGGTGAGAGTCAAGTGTTCGTTTTTTTTTTTTGCATTGAGCGGCTAAAAACACTGATGTTGCTTCTTTTTTTTTTCTTATTTCGTTTAATTTTTGTAGACCGGATGAACGTGCACAAACGTAAAGATGCATTTAAGATTCTTCCGATTGGTCATTATTGCGTTTGTAAGCTGCAATGTGTCTTTTGTTTATTTTTTTTTTTAATTTTAATTTTAACTTTTTGTTTTTGTTGTCTTTGTTAATGTATACTTAGTTTTGAGTATTTTTTTTTATTGTATAATTTTTGCACAACGATTTGTCTTTAAAGAGAAAAGTTGTTGTAAGCCGCTTTTAGACTGGATTTACACATTACGGATGGATCGATCGATCTACTCATTTCTGCACTCTTCTGGTGCAACGAATGCGACTTAAATGCTTTTGTGGGGTAATGAAACTTTTGATTGATCTACTCCTGACATCGGCATGAATGGAAAATGACAAACGTACAAACGTTCAAATTATCGATGAGTGGCTCATAACCTCTTAAATATAAATAAAGCAGCGAAAAAAAAACACAGTCAGCAAACAGCAGCACAGAGCAATCGAAAAAGACCCAGTTTAAACTGTCAAACTAATAATAACAACTACATACGAGTACATATGAACAGTGACAGTCAGCAAACAGAAGTATGTATGAATGAGTGTACACTATCCATAGACCTACATAGTAACAACAAGAGCAACTTGTTTTTTCTTTGTTGTTGTTGTTTCTTTCGGTTTCTTTCTTTTAGACCAGCAATAACAACAATCTAAATACCTTGTAAACGGTTGAATGAAGATGCCAGCAGATGTTTCTTATAATACTCGATCGTATGGTCACTCATATCCAATGTCTTCTTCCTCTTCTTCATACACAATAATGCTAACAACCAGACAATTTACAATGTGATCAGCTAAGTGTACATATGTATGTATGAACAGACTTCATGATTCTGAAAATATGGAGGTTTCAAGGCTACTCTTTGGCTTCGGCGTCGCCCTTCTTTTGCCCCATCCCCCTCCCCAACCCAATAACATCGCTACTTCCAAAAGCCTGTCGCATATTAATTTAGTTTTTCTTGGTCTTTCTTTCATTAATAATGCACAAAATTCTGCATTTGTTTGTTTGTTTAGAATAAAAAGTGCACTGTAGCTGGATGGCTGGACTAGTTACAGTTTTCTTCTAAATGCATGAAGTTGCAGTACACTTCATTAAAATCCAACAATCAATACTGCAAGCTTGATCATGAACGTCGCACAGGCAAACATAACAATTGCATACAATATACGACAAGTGAATGCCACTTCATATGTATGTATGTGTATGTGTGTTGTGTGCATTCGAGTCCTGAAAGTTGAATTCACTGAATTTGAATTAAACAGTTTTTTTTCTTAAGATGTAAAAACACATACTTTGTTGTTGCAACCATTACCATAGTTATTGTTGTGTAAAGCACAGGTACATGCTGTGCATGGGTGTGTATGTGTTTGAATGGATGTGGAAGCAAAACTGCATCGCACACATTAAGATTACACATGTTCAATAATATTCCCATTTAACAAAAAAAAAAGGTGAACGTTAATCGAGATGTATGTAAAATGATTCTGTTCTTTTTTTCTTTCTCTTTCTATCAATAAATATTTAATATTGACTCAATTTTGATGCAGAGAGAACGAAGGAATCATTTTATGAAGAACTTACTAATCCTCGAAAAGCTTTTTTTTCAAAAATACAAACTTGTAAAAATTTTTTATTTATACATATATGTATATATATATATATATATATATATACGAGTATATACACATACATACATATATGAATAGGGCTAAAAAATAAAAATAGTAGTTTTCTCTTTCAAATTTTCAATTTTACTTATTGAATATACAATTGTCGGCACGCGTAGCTTAAATAACGATATTATCGCCCAGGTTCTACATTTGAAAAATAAAATTTCATGTCAAAATTGGATTCATTTTGTTGTTCCTAAGATCGTTATAGTGAATTGAAGAAAATACATATTTAATTTGCAGTTTTATGTGTTCTACACAACATTTAATTTTCCATTTCACTTTAACGAATTTGAGAACAAAAAAAATTTATTGGATTTTCAGCCCCATTCCATTTTACGAATGTAAAACCTGGGCGTATTTAATTTAATCCTAAATGGTATTTTAGTTTTGTTTTCTGCATGTGGTTGTAAGGTATTCCTATTTTTGATATTTGTTTTTTTTTTTTTTAATTTTTTAGAACTAAAAAAACATAAAAAATACTATAAGGAGCCATTATTATGGAAAATCGACAAATTTTTTAAAAAATTCTAAAATTTGTAAAAAATTTATCATTAAATTAAACCACAACACACTAAAGTCAAATATCTAGGCGTTCATCTTGATCGTCGTTTAACATGGAAATCGCACATAGAAATTAAAAGCACCTCAAATGCATTGGCTTATTGGAAAAAACTCTATAGTAAGCCTAGACTTCTATTATACAACGTGATCCTGAAACCAATATGGTTCTATGGAATCAAGTTATGGGGCACTGCCTCATCATCGAATGTAGAAAAAATTCAAAGGCGACAAGATAAAATTCTACGTACAATAACAGCAGCCCCATGGTATGTCAGAAATCTGCGAATCCATAAATAATGAATACTGTGTTTTCTAAACATGTGATAAAATATATAAAATAATAGACGTTTGGCACTCGGAGACTGCCGCGGTAAAGTTATTGCATAGCATTTTTTATCAACTTATGCAATTTCAATTTCAGTTTTCTAGCTATACTGGAAGTGCCCCATACAAAGAAGGGCACCCTAGTCCACCAGGAAAAAAGTGCATTACCCCGGAAAATTTTCCGAGAAAAGGTGGCAACACTGGACGGAAATTCCCAAAAATTTGAACAAAAATCCCTCAAAATCCCGGTAATTGTTCCGGGAAAAGTGGCAACACTGGAAATTTTAAAAAATTCCCAAAGCAGCAAAACTGTATAGTCATCATACATAGACCAAGGCAAATTCATAACAGGTAATGTTAATACTACAACAAGTACAACATTACAACAACATTTGACATATGAGCCCCTATGCTTGCATGTACAAATTTTGACATGCGAGCCTCCATTATGCAAGAAAAAAGTAGATCAGCTGTGTTTTCAGCTTCACCTGTTATGAATTCACCTTGACATAGACTATACAAAAAAGAAGTTTGCACTACAAATAACAAAAGACTTAAGAAGCAAACTTAGTTCCAGGTTTTTTCGTTTCAACAAATGACAGATTTTTTCCAGGTTTTTTCGTTTCATAAACAAAAGACTTAAGAAACAAACTTTTCAAAATTTCTTGATTCGGTCGCCTCAAAGCTCGCGATAGAAGCTATGCAATAGCTTAAAAACTTTAGTTACACCCAAATTCATATGAGAGAAATCAAAAGTTTCGCTGTATGGGCCATTTGCCACTTTCTCAAAAATTACGACGTCAACGACAATGCAGCACCCTAAAATGTCCTACATAAATATTTGCCATAAAATTATACTAAAGGCCTTCAAAGACACCAAGGCTCCAAGCTTAACTAGAACGTACGATAGAAGTTAAGCAAATAATAAAAGATGTTTTTAATAGTTAATTTCGTATTTATTTACAATTTTAGTTCTAGTACTAAAAAGAAATTATTTCAAAATAATTTCTCATTTAGAATAAAGTTTATTATCAAGTGCGGTCTTTTTTCAAATCCGAACATAATGGACACCAGCCTAAAATTTAAATTAAAAAAACAACCAAACAACCGAATAAATAAGAAATAAAAAAAATTACAACAACTAAATAACTACCTTAAAAACTTCCAATTGAAAAATAGTCAATTTAACTGGAAACCCCAACGAAGAAGATGTTGAAGAAAAAGCAACAACAAAAACAAAGAAGAAGAAAGTTCGAGAAATAAACCTTTTTTACATTTTCCTTGTAAGAATACTCGTATTAATAAGGTTGGTGGAGCGGGGGCACGGCAGGGTGCAGACACACGAAAAACGCTTGGTTAGTGCTTTATTGTTTTCCATTCACTGAATTTTCACATAATTTTCTAAGAAAAATATTTTTTATTAACAAATTCATTACAACAATATTGACACAATGCTGCTTCAGCTGCAAGAAGAGTGAATTTTCCATAGCAACAACAAGTACAAGACGTATAGAAAACAAAGACAGGATTGGAGTATCGGAAACCAACTTAACCACTTAAAAGGAAAAGTGGAAATTATGACAGAAGCAACAACTAAACAGTCAGTTAGTCAGTCAGTCATTTAGAAATAGAAAAAGGGAGGCAACAATAAAAAACGATGAATGCCAGCCAACATCATAATTTCTACTAAATACGAGTGCATTTTTATTTTAAATGGTTTTCCTTTCGATTTATTTTACATGCTGTTTTAAAAGTAAATGTTATTTGAGACTTAAAAAAGTGAAAAAAGATAAATCGGCCTTTCTCACATTTCTATTGAGTTTCTTAAAGAAACTTTAAAAACTTTCCCTCCCAAAAACTTGAGATGAATTCGCTTCCGACTAATGACTAATACGACAACAGAACATTAGTTCTGATGAGACAAAACATTGTCGGTCGCAATGCTGTTCAATTATCGTTTGTCTTTTAACACAAAAACTTAATGTTAATTCTTTTTTTGATATGGGTTAGCATCAAACAAATGTCTTTGCTTTAAAAGACAAAAACGTTTTGCCTTTCGTTGGTGTATGTTTTGCCTCAAGCCACCTGTGTGTAGGTTTTGAATTTTAAAAATATGTGCACTTTTAATAACGCACTAATTTACCTCGCATTAGTTTACGAATTATGTATTTGAAATAATGGGTTCGAAAGATGTACTCAAAACTGTTATTGTTGCATTCATTAGAAAATATTTGGAGCATTTCTCAATGTTTTACAATTTTATAGAATCCATTGTTTTTTTTTTATATTAAATTCATTTACTATTTGATACAGAACCTAAAGGAACCACCCTTTTCTAGAAGTGTAATAGAAAACACAAATTACGACAATTTTACAGCAAGTCCTCTAATGACAAGATAATCAACCGTTTCGATTTCGAATATAACTTTAATATATGAAGTGCTTAATTTTACTTCTAGATTAATGAACTTTTTCCAAGTAATTTGGTAAATCCACTTTTTATACAAATTATGCACATTTCGAAAATTTCGTTAATTTAGTTGTGTTGTATGAGACAATTCCTTTAGCAATCTACCAACGCGAAATTCTTTATTTGTTAGAAACAATTCTTATGGAAAAAATAAACGCAGACAAAATTCAGGTGGCCGATACAAGAGGCTAAATAAAGTACATACACACGCAAGTATCAAAATATAATTCTTATAAGTACCGACAAGGAGGTATGCTTAAAGTAAATTTATAAAAAAAAGAATCTACACTGTTTCTAAGCATCTACTGATACGACTAGTGTACACATTTAGATACGAGGCAGAAGTACTCGTAAGTAGTATATTACCAAAATAAGAAGAAGAAGGGAAAAAATTTTTCCAAAGTGCGTAGTGAAAAGAAATATATTAAGAAGAAGACACAAAAAGCCAACCAACCAAACAACCAACCAACAAGTTAACAAACAGCGACAAATTGCAATAATGAAAATGATTTCGAAATACGTGGTGGTACTTGAAGAAAATTATGGATTGGATGAAATAATACTTGGTGTGCTATCAACTGTGTTAAAAGGAAATTATTTACCGTCACAGCGACAAAGACTTGCAAAAGTATGCTAACGATCAAAGAAAGAATTTATTCAATTTGATGAAGCTGTGGAGAAAGGAGCAGCAGAAGTTTCAAATTCTAGAATAGAATTGTACAAGCGAATGTAGTCAGAATAAAAGTTATGTAAATTATCAAAATTTTCATTAAATAATTTTTACAACAAACAAATATTTCGAAACAATAAAACACAAGAATAAAAACATCGAGTTGGAAAAATGTTTCTAAAGAATCTTGAAAACAAGATAAACTTTATATTTTAAAGGAAAAATTGTTGAAAGGCGCGAAACAACTCGCTATTTTCGGTTGCTGTTGTTGTTTTAAATTTTTCAGGTACAAAGCGAAATGTTTTTAAAAACATCATCTTTTAAAAACTACAACAACACATCGTGAAACAGTGGATATGAAGAGAAAAAATATGAAAATGACTTTTGCAATTTATTTTTAGTCATACAAAAAGCTAACGTCGCTTCAAGGACGAATTTTTCTGAAGCACTCAAATGGTGCGGGAAATTGTTACAAACGTTCCAACGTTGAGATGTTCTCAATGCATTTAAAAAAATAATTTATTTGTTATGGGTTAGCTAGTCTACCTGTGTATATGCTGCATTTCATTGGTTGCTAAATACCAACTCATCAGTAGATTAGCCAACCCACAACAATACAATACATACTTTGCGATTTAATATGTAAAACACTTCTGCACTTATGCTTGTGTTCTTAATGTCTTCAGAACCACTGTGCACTTAAAAAAAACTCAATAACAAGAAAATATCATATAGAAATAAAAATACTACAAAACGAATATTCAAAAGATACTTTTTGTTGTTTTGTTTATCATCTATCAGATCCTCCGATTGAGCTTTATTTACGTCGGCAAAGAAAACAAACAAACAAACAGCATCCCGAAAATAAAAGCAAAAGAAGCCATCACAACAACAAACAGCAAGAAGCAACGAACGGACAACAAATAAATCGAATGGAGAGGAGCCAACTAAAATTTGTGCACGTAGATGTTTTTAAATCGCTGATAAAAACAGAACAAAGTAAAAAATCTCCCAATACATTTATTTGATACACACGGTGCTACAACATGATAATACTTGCAACAATAGCAAGAACATCAGCAACGTTTTTTTTTTTCGAGAATCGGCGCAACAACTCTCAACAAATACAAGTACAACAACAAAAACAACAGCAACGATGATAAACCGAAACACAAAATGAAACTTCATCATACGAACATTTTAAGAGGACGAAATGAAAAGACACTTACAAACCAACATCTTTAAATATTGACAAAAAAAAAATAAAACAAAGAAAGAAACAAAAAAAAAAAATACGGACAACAAAAAATACAAAGTGCAGATCGTTTTGGATCGGTTCGGTATCTTTTGAACATTTTCCAATGGCTGTAGAGTCATGGGAACCAAGTTTTTACATTCCACAAATGCTTCTGTTTTTGCTGCAACAAAACAGCAGCAACAACTTTAGAAAGAACAACAACAACACAAACTATTCCGCCAACAACAAAAGCAACGAAATATTTAGTCAAACAACCATCCAGCCAACCAACCAACAACTGAAGAACCAACCAGCCAGCCATTTAGTCATCTCGCTGGCAGCTTAAAGGCAGCAGCTGAATACAACAAACATTTAAATTGAACTTTTCATCGAAGTTGGTTTATTCGGTTGGGTTAGCCTTTTTTATCATTTTTTTATTTTTTACATTTTGTGCTTTTTGTCGGCGTGCACAGTAGGCCTTTTGAATAAATATAAATGGAAGAAACTTTTTTAAGTTTTTAGAGTAAAAAAAGTTTTGTTCGTATCGATAATATTAAAACTTAATACTATTTTTTTTAAGATTAATGAACAAAATACAGCATATAAAAAAGTACTGTACAAAGGTTTTAGTTATGACTTTCGATTTCTACATGTGTACATAATCAGCTGAGCACAGAGAGAAAAATTAAAACTTTTTTAAATTTACTAGCAAATAAAAATTCAAAAGTCTTCTATTCCACAAAAGTTTAAAAAATTTGTCATACCGATTTACTATAAAATGTAGAAAGCGAGGGGAATTACACTCAATGTAAAATAAATCTCAGAGAAAAACTTTCCGTGTTTGATCCCATTTTTCAGCTTTTTAGGACTTGGAAACCAAAAATAAGAAAAATATTAAAAATAAATCATTTCCATATATTTTTATGCATTTTAGTCCACTGTAAACATTTTGTTATCCTTTTTTCTGAAGTAAGTACATATTTTTGGTAAAATATCTTTTGTTCATGACGTTTTTATTGTTCACCAGCATCTTTTTCAAATTTGATTAAAGAGTGTGAGAGAGAGCAACAAGATCTTTAAACTGAAATGTTTGGAACTTCAAATGTGGCGCTGAACTAAAATGGTTTCTACGAAAAGAATTTATCTATTTAATCAATAATTGTGAATATTTAGTTTCGATTTATAGTTTTAATTAAATTTATTTCGCAGCCACATTTCTTGTTCACCTGCTTCCATTCAATAATATTTAATTGTGACAAATATACAAACAGCAAAACATGTACGAGTGCATACATACTTGCAACACAACAACAAACATTTCCTTAGTTAATTATTCATACATCTTTTATTTTTTTCATATTGGAGAGCAATTTTAAATTTACAATATTGGGAAACAAAGTTAAAAACGTAAGAGACACACACGAATAACACTCACACAATCGGTCGCAGATGACCGATCGACCACCATGAACGAATCATGAAATGCGTCAATCGACGAACAACTGGACAGGACACAATCAGCGTGTTAATGTCTTATCTTAATTGCTACTGGCCTGTTTTAAATATTCCAAATGCATCTTTAATGTTAAACCAGACAAGATGTTTGTTTAACAAATTAAAAAAAAAAACAAAAGAAAAAAAACTCATTCACACACACGCACACGCATGCACGCACATGCATACTTGGGATTAAAGAAAATTTAAATAAAATAAAATAAAATAAAATGAAATGTTGCAGTTAAAAAAGATCATTTGGAAATGTAGGTAAACATTTTAAAATGTCATCAAACCACTTAAATTCAAATATAATTTCAGAATCAAAATCAAACAAATAGATCATCAACAAACGAACGAACGAATCGAATCGAATCGGCAAATGACTAAATAAATGAGTGAATGAATGACGTTCGCAAATTAAAACAAAAATGAAGGAATGAGAGAAAATTCCTCTTTGGGTGGTAAAAATTCATAATATCATCCAGCCAGCTTTACTAACGGTCGTTGCCGCGAACCGAATGACGTTACACAACTGGCTGACAGACAGTCTGACTGATTGACAAGAAAAGTGTATTGAAAAATAAACTAAAAAAAAAAAATATGTCCTGATCATTAGTTGGCAATAAAACAATGGTATGCATGCAGACTTATTTACTCACTCGCCGGACGACAACTACAACACGCACACGCACACGCAAGCCATTAAAAAGCATTAAAAGTATTCACGAGTTTATACATTCTGTAACAAGCGATCGCATTTTAACAGGGTTGACTGTTATTTTTCTTTTCCTGTTTTTTTTTTTTTTTTTTTTTTTTTTTTTTAACAATAGTATGCATGATCATGCTAACTATACAAATGGTGATATAAATAGTTGGGCTAACTCTCGTATGGACGATACGAACTAACTAACTAACTTCTCTGCCTATTTTGACCATATATTGAAAGCAGTTTACCAACTATCACTCCAAATTCTAAGCGTAATTCTATTGAAATAGAGTGTAAATTGCAATTCATCATTATATTTACACACACTCATACCTATACTTGCATATATACATACACATATATATATATATGTGTTGAAGTCTATATTCAGCAAGATCTTGTTCATTCTTCGTCACTTGCAGTAAAACAAAAAAAAAAAAATTAAAGACCAGAAAGAAAAAAAGCATCCACTTCATTTCTTGGCATTTTTTCATATCGACACACTAGTACACAAGATGTTCAAATTGCTCCCTTTTCCGTATAAATCCACTCCACGTCTATGTTTTGCGTGCAGTCGTTTCAAACAAAACCAAACTTTTTCTCAAATCGTTCGTTCGTTCATTTCTGTTTTTCTTTCTTTGCCATTTTTTACCACCATAGATGGCCTACGAAAGCATTTTCTTTGTAATGCCGCTTTAGAAAATTATTTTGAAATGGTTTTCCACACTTCATTTTATTATAAAAGATTTTGTTCCAGTCTTAAGAGCAAGCAGAGCAGTCAGTATATTAAATTAGTCGTTGGCTATGAGACATTAGAGACATCACACAGAAAAAACAGTGCTCAATAAATACCTAATGAAATAGAACCAAACTAATAAGATATCTCTAAGGATTTTTTTCAAGAAGGAAGTCTTATTATTTTAATAAGGAAAACCTTTTTGAAAAAATCAATAAGAATACCTAATAAAAACCATAAGATTCCTTCTTGATATTTTCAAAAAGGTTTTCCTTATTAAAATAATAAGACTTCCTTCTTGAAAAAAATCAGTAGAGATATCTTATTAATTTTGTTCTATTTTATTAGGTATTTATAAGGCACTGTTTTCTCTGTTGTGATGTTAGGAAATGCAAATTTGATGTCATCAGAACGTCATGGTACGTTCGGAATGCTTATTTACAACATGAAGTTTTATTATCTGGATGAGGGGTAATGAAAACATTTTTATAAAATTTACGTCTGTTGGGACTCGAACCAAGGAGCTTCGGTTTCGTAAATAGGCATTCTAACCACCTCACTACTACAGCTTGCTACATGTTACCAGCCAGTTTATGAAGATGATTTACACATGATTATACAGGAACCTAATGAAATCAATAAGAAATCCCTTTTTTATACAATTCATATGAAAACCTAATAGAATCAAAAAGTTTTTCTCTATGGATCTCTATGGAATCTCTTCGGAAAAATCTTCACTTCTTTCTGCTGGGATACCGCTTAGCCTAAAAACGTTTCGTAGAGAAAATTTTCTTGATTCTATTAGGCAGTTTTGGCTTTGTGTAATTCTATTAATTAATTCTATTAATTAATTAGTTTAATCAATTAATCACAAAATTTTCACAATTGTCTTCACTAAAAAAAAAACTCTATTATATTATTAAAAAAATTAGTTCAATTAATTTTCAAGCATATACAAAATAATTTTACATAAACAACTAAAAAATTAATTGAGACTATTTGAAGATTCAATAAACAAAATAATTGATATGCAGTTTTTTCCTATTTGTAACATCTAGAAAATATTTTAAAGAATTAAAAAAATATGGGATACAGCTGACCCAGTAGGTCATCCCAGAAGAATGCCAATAATTTTAAGCTCAAATCCCAAGAAAATGCTTAAGATTTTTTTAGTAAATAAATTAATTAATTATGACCTATTTGCTGCCAATACGAATATATCACTTTTTCGAAAATTCTCGATATCTTCAAATCGAAATCGTTTGTCATAAAAATAGCGAAAATTGTTAAGATCGTCTAAGCTGTTCTAAGGTTATAAGTATATTAACTAAATACACACATACCGGTACATCGTCTGTACATTCACAGCATTGTATGGTCAGAAAATATCGAGAACTGATGAAAATTTTATTTTGAAATTTAGAATGAAATCAGTAACTTAAAATATATAAGAGATAATGGAATATGTGTTACTGGTACTTCGCCCTCTAATTTGTTTCCCGAGTTTGATCACAAAGTCCACAAGTTGAGGAAAACGGTCATAAAATGTTTCGAAAATCATATCTGTATGTGATTCGTCACAAGACATCGGACTTTTTTTTTTTTTTTGTTTCTGGGCATTATGAAAAGTATTTCGAGAGAATTCTGTGCGAATAATGAAGGAATTTTATTGAAGAAGTGCCAAAAGAATTTTCAAATCTTTCTAAGCAATATTGGGAATATACCTGACAACAGTCCAGACAGTTTCCGGATTTTTCTAATACATTTTGCAATGAGCAGTATTTTGCTTAAAGTAATATTAAAAAATTATCACAGATATTGCATAAAATTCATGAGCACTTTTCTTAAACTTACGACATTTATGCACAAACTTTCAAGAAATAAATGAGAATTATTATGAAAAAATATGATGCATTCGCGAGTCTCATATGCTGAACATTTCTCATTTAACTTTTAATGCAAAAAAAAAAAAGAGAGACAGACAGCAAGAAATCTTTAAAAGTTAAGCAAATACGAGCACTCGCTCGTACATAATATTCTTCCATTTGCAATAATGCGGACGGACGGACTGGACTGACTATTTTTCTCGTATCTATTAAATTCTTATTGTTGTCTATTCAAAATGGCAATGGATATTATTTAAACTTATATGGATTTGAAAATTTTAACAATATTATTGAAAAGATTGTGTCAATTTTATATGTAAAAATACCAGAGACAGGAGGAGGATATTGTCGAAATTTTTATAAGGAATTTTGCAATCTTTAGATTTATAAAGAAATTTAGTTGTTAAAAAAAATTGAGTTTAATAAAGTTTGATAAACAAATATTTGAATATCTCCGTCCTAAGGGAAATTCATGTGTTAATAAGGATATTACCTACCCATCCTTCAAACGAATAAAACATAAATAAGCGACTCTTCTCAGATAGCTAATAATGAATTTTCTAAATAATTCTCACGATATAAATAAGCAATGGAACAGATTACAAAGCCATCACAAGATCAAAATTTCTAGGAAAGATTTTAATGCCTTCGTAAATAAATTTGTTTACTTTTATCAAAATCTGATCATAAACGTCAGGATAAAAACGAAATTACTTGATTAAACTGCAATCAAGCTTTCTAAAGCTAAAACCGATTTTCAAAATCGGTAGTTATGCACTCTTTTTGATGTCGTACTTAAGGACCGCTGCAGTAGAATTTCATGACAAATATTTTTACAAGATATTTTTCCCAGCTACATCACAGTTTAACTAACGAAACAGAAAACCTATGCAGCATTTTTTCAACAAAAATGTTCCTCGCTGCCCTGCTCACTGGCGTAAAAGAAGAAACTAAATAGATTTGTTAAAATATCCTAAAATTAAACAAAAAATTATCGCTCGCTATTGTTGTATGTTATAAAATATTAGAGTAAGCACACACACACACATGTACGAGTGAGTATCTTAACTTTTAATCATTTGACAAATGCATTTTACAAACTAATAAAATATTTCACATTTTTATTAAAATTCTTATTAGGGAAAAATTTAATTTTAACCCTTCTATTTTTTTTTTTTCAACATTTTAATTAGTGATGACATACAACATTTTCATCAAACATTTACATAACATAAGTATGTATGTGCGTGTATGTGTGTATTTGTATATCTAGATGTTAGTAATTTTACACAATAGTTGTGTTGTTAAACGGAACCTTTTAGTTATTAAACATTGTGTTTGTCTCCAATAATAAATCATAAAAAATGAATGAACATTTTTCATTTTATGGCACCAACTTATGGCCGGCCATCTATCGAAGATAAAATTTTATTTGAAGAGTTTACAAGAGGTTTAGCAAGGCAGGCAGACAGACAGACAGACAGACAGGCATATGTACATGTAGATACAGAAAGAACATCAAGTTTCTAAGTCATACAAAATGGACATGATATATGTAGAAAGAGTTTCTTTATTTTTTATCTATATCCACACCTTGAAACATCTAAACGAAACTTGTCAACACTTGGTAGGCAGCTAAGAGCAGCTACCAGCACTGTAACACAGTTAATACTTCAATGTCCTTCTTTTACTGTTATAACCCTTGCGGTAATAAACATACCAGGACGTTTTTATCTTGATTATATTTTCTACCAAATAAAGTTTTAGCTCTGAACTGAACATGTCCTTTTCTTCACAATTCTTCTTTTTCTTTTTCATTAAACTGTTTTAGAAATTAAATATAGAATAAAAAAAAATAAAAATGTGCGATTATTTCTTTAGCAGCACGAAGAAAACAAACAGCAACGACGGGCTATAAAACGAAAATATTAAATGAAAAACATTTAAACGTCTAAGTCAGCTCTCTTTATGAAAAGGATATAAAACAACAACAAGAAATTAAGTTGGTGGACCCATTGGAATGTTTATTACGAAGAAATAAAATTCAATGGTTTATACACTCAGCTGCCTTCATCAACATTTCTTCTTCTTCTTCTTCCTTTAAAGCCTTTTTCAAGAACTAAAAAGGGTTTTCATTTTGTACGAATACAACTTTAATATCTACGTGCTTTTGATATTTAAAATTTCGAATGCCTCCTCTTAAAGTTTAAATTTAAACAGCAGAAATAGAAATTTTTTGTTTTGATCAAAAACAAAACAAAAAGTAAAGAAAAATTATTTTTCCTATTTAATTTTGGATTTGTAATAAAAATGTAATTAAATAATTTGTCTTCTTTACTTTTGTAATAAATTTTATGAATCTGTCTTTTTCTTCCCAGCATCCCTTAAGCGGCCTAAACAACGGTAGACAGACACATCAAGCAAAAGCAGCAAATAAATAAATTAACAACAACAATAAAAGGTTGGAGGCATTATTTTAAAGGTGGCCAGTTTCCCGGCATTAACTTGAAAAAAAAAAAAAAAAACGGCTAACTCACATTCGGCTTAATGGCGAATGCACACCGTCAACCAAATTGGGACATCAACGTTACGACAAATGTCATCAATTGAGCGAAATCTGACATTAACCTGATGACAAATTACGTTGTTTTGACACTTAAATTTATTTTAAAACTTTCCTGAACCAAAGAAAAACACGAATCGGGAAAAACACAGTTGAAATGACCCAGCAAAAAATAATCATGTTTTTGGAAGCAGTATATACTTTTTCTGCCTTAAGAACGTGCTTCGTATTAAGCACATACATATGTATTATCTTAACAAATGCAGAAATGTATGGCAGAAAATGTAAAATTTCTTGATAACTTTATTTAATCAATGTAGAAACAAAAACAAATAACACTAAAGCAAATAATCCCTATACACTAGCAAATAATCCCTAAGCACTATTGTAAGGCAGTGATTGAAATTGTAAATTTTACGAAGTGTAACGAACATAATAAGACGACAGTACGAATGTTTGGATGATGCAATAAAAAATAATATATATATAATTCAGTTGATATTGTTTTCGTTCTTTACTTCATACTCACTGCTCTGAAATAAGCACTTAAAATGAAATGCTCCAAAGTGGGACATCGCGAACAAATATCATGCCATACGTAAGCAGGTTTGTAAGCAAATATCACCTGATATTCCCTTACAAACCTGCTTACGGGGAAGCAGGAATTTTTGTTGGGGAATTAAATAAATTTATAATAAACAAAAAGTTTTTTCTTAGAGTGGCTATAGGAGTCCTACCCACCGCCGCAGGACAATTCCTTAGCTAAGCCGGTGGTGAAATAAACTCGTGAAACATATTCATTTGCTTCTTTATTCGAAAATATATTTCTCTCATACCTCCAAAGAATTATAAGGGTGTTCAAGAATTTGGTTTGTAGTTATCGGTTGAACTACTCGTATACTCATGTCTTCTTCAGAGAAATCGAACGCGTTTTCATTTTCACCGCTTGCTCAAGTATCGATTTTAGAATTGAATATGTTCTACAACACATCGTATCTATCTATGGTTATTAGCTGAACAGCCCATTTCAATATAAAGTTTTAGCATCAACTTTGACCAGCTTTTATCAATTTCTAAATTAGTTCATTTCATTTTATTCCTGCTCATACACAAATGTAAAGAAGCTACGTTCACATTTATTAAATATTTGTACAAAAAAACGTAACCACTAGTTTTGCTTAGCGATAGTGTCATTTAACGTGGTTTTTATATTACAAAATAAAATTAATTATTCTACAAAAAAGCACTTTTATACAGTTCTTAAAAGATGTGCACCCAAAATTAAACAAAATATTGGAGGAAATAAATTATTAGTTTCTTTCTTGGTTACGTTTTTCTCGACAAATATTTGATAAATGTGAATGTAGCTTAAGGGTTGCGTTTCTTATTTTTAAAAAATCGAACGAAAAATTAATTTGGGTCCATTCTTGGATGATTTCAGCAGAACTTCATTTTCATCATTCTCATTTTACGAAAATAATACATATAATTTTTTAAAGGATCCGAAAAAATCAGGCAAAAAAAATTATATTTCTTCTACTTTGTGAAAATTGTTATTTCAAAATCGTGTAAAAAATGGACATATGAAAAAAGGGTTGTGGGTTGTACGGTATGTTTGGCGGTAAAATAATGATGAAATATAATTGAGAAAATAAACGCTTGTCCTTCCTTGTAAAATTTTTAAATTGTCCGAAACATTAACAGCTGCAGATTACTGGATGGTACGAACTATCGAGTATCGGGCTTATAGAGGTGATGCAACACTTTTTGTAAAAATGAAATAAAAACAAAAATTTAAAGTAGATTTCGTAAATTTTTGCCATCCAAAAATAGTAGATTCGTATATGTACGAGTATGTTTGTTTGCCTTGAACGTTCTAATTTACAAAATTTTTTATGGTAAAAAAGGTATACTCTTGAATTAATTTTATGTTAAAATTGTTATCTAAAATAATTGGGATTTTTTTTGCTCGTATCAACATTTTAGAGGATTATTTAAAGGGTTTTCCAATAAGGACTTAACAACTTTTTTTTTAAATAAAACGCAAACCTTTTGAGATATTTCCAAAACTTTATGATCGACTTGAAATACAATCAAAACATTTATGAATGGAATTCGACTTCGTTCATATGGCCAGTTAGATGATCAGTGAAATAGCGCATATACAAATGAAATTAATGGTGTTTTCTTTTCTGAACAAAAATGTTGCCCTTTCAATGTGTAACACTTTTTACAGTTTGCCGCTACCTTTAAAAAGTGGTACTTTTTTATTGCCACAATGGTACAAAATATATGAGGCTTAACATTAATGTATACTTTCATTACTTTTTAAATTTTTAATAATAAGTTTTTTCGCTTAAGCAAATAGAATGACAAGAATAAAGGTTCTTACTTGTATAAAAAGGTACTTAACGAAGATGTAAAAAGGGCAGTATCTCACCCCGACTTGATAGTAGAGGGTAAAATATGTTGCATATTTTGCCATTTATTGGTGCAACATCTTTCGAAAAGAACGAAATCGCTTTTAAATATGCTACATATTTTTTAGAATGGATCACGAAAATTGAATAATGTAGCATAAGTGCAACACTTTTGTCAGAAAAGAAAACTCCATCAAAGTTGTCAAGTACCAATTGGAAAACCCATTATAAAAACGCGACTTAAAAAATATAATGAGCTACGGAATTTCTACATTAATTATTAAATTGAATGTCGCAACGTGTAATAAATTTTATATTAACTTCGGCCTGTCGACTGATGTCGGGGGGCTAATGTAGATGGCGTTGTCCTATAAACATGTCATGAATTGAGAAATCTTAGATAAAGACCAGACTTAGAAATAAAATAATGTACATTTATTACACCAACGGTTTTTTATCAGTGTAATCTTATTCCTTTTGCCTTTTGCCGAATGCTAATGCAGCAATTCTTTAAATCTGGTCACTTTACATAGAATAGATATAAAAGTAGTCATCATTATCACTTGTATACGCTAAATAAATCATTGTACTAAACCACCCTTCTCCTCAGTGCTAATTTTTTTTCTTCGCTCTTCTGTTTGTAGAATATTGAAATAAACATATTTTCAAAATCTACACACAATTAAATGGGTGCCACTATAAACACTGTGTGTGTGGCGGCAGCGGCAGCAAGCGACCCTTATGAATTCTAATACAAATTCTTTTATGATGATATGGCAATCATTACAATCGTTTTATTAAATTCTCCGCTCTATTGCTGCAGAAAAGCAAAATGTAATAATCAAAAAAAAAAAAAAAAAATAGAAGAGAAAAACTAATAAAAAAAATAAATTTAAATCTATTCATACGTTGTCCTTGTTGTCTCACACTTTCACGTCGTTCGTTGTAGGCCAGCTGAAAGACAAATAAGTCAAGGATGGTGAATTTTGGCATTTGGCGAGAATGTGAGTGGATGAGTCTATTCTAATTTTTTAATATGTGTTTGTCCTTTTAATAGCATAAAAGCACCATTAATCCTTATTTCATGGCATTGTTGTCAAATTACCACTTGTATTATGATCAGCATCATCATCATCATCAACAGCATAAGTTTAAGAGTCAAAGAAAGGGCCAGGACTCAGTCAGCTTCTCTCTTTTATATGTATTTTATCAAAGAACAAGTGTGTATCTTTGTTTTGTTGTTTAATTTTATTTGTTCGGTTGTTTGGTTGCATGTATTAAACTCGAAGGATTATTTTTTTTTTTTTCGTTGTGAATATCTACTAACGGAAGGGGGTAGTGGGTGCGGTGCGCCTGCCAATGACTTTTGATGTGTAAAACATATTAGAGCAATAAATGTCAAATAAATAAATGTTTATCAACAATTTCAAACGCAAGTAGTTAAATAGAAAAGTCATGATGAATAGAGAAAGTTTAAGACAATAAAATTGAGAAAAAAAAAAAAACAGAAAACTTATTTTTGTAATTTATAACACTTTAGTAAAGTTATAATGGGAAAAATTTTAAATTCTTATGGAAATATAGATAAGTTAAGTACCAGACATACATACATAAATTTGTATGATTATACATGCACACATACGAGCATATTCAAATGGGAAAGCTTTGAAAATTCGTTTAGATATATATTTTTATTTTCATATGAAAATTTGTGTCCAATCGATTTTCCGATTTTTAGTTTTTAAACAAACACAACCCGCAGAGCGATTCTTTGCCTGCAGAAAAAAGCCAGGACCTCTGGCCGGAATAGAACCGACATCCTCCGGACTACTAGGCTAGCATTGCGCTACCTATCAGCCTCGGCGGCACCTTTGAATAAAAATGGAATAAATGAATCTTTTAATTTCTGCAACTAAAAAGTGTGATTTGGCATCAACAGGTCGTTAATAATAAAATTTATACTCAACACGTGAAGAACCATAGAATTTGTGTGTTTTTTAATGAAATTGATAATTTTCGAATACAGCTGAAACACGTGCACACAAATCTTGCTCAGCATCATCAGTATGTATTTGTAATGTATAAATATGTATGTGTGTTTAAATGCATGTATGAATGTATGTATGCATTCATGCATGTACGAGTACATACGTTCGCAACTAATGCACAACAACCATCAATATTTTACTTTTTGGGTTGCCTTTTTGTCTACTTTAAGATTTAATTAAATTTTTAGTTTCAAACACATGCAAACGTACACTCGAGCAAACACACACACACACACACACACGCACACTAGTATGTATGTATATTCCCATTCTAACCTATTCTAGATGTCATGACGATTCGTTTTTTATTAAAAAAGCAAACAAAAGAAAGTCATAAATGGGGTGGATGAATACACGGACAATTACATGGCCACACCACTTCAAATGACAAGTGTTTAGATTAGCAAAAATAGATACGACTGTAAACACTTTTATTCATGCATGTGCAACCAACCACCACTTTGAATCCTCTAAACAGTCAAGAAATCCAACCCAACAAAAATTCTCATGTCAAAAATTCCTTTAGAATTTCTTTAGAAAAGTTTTCTGATATGAATTCGGCCACACTTTCTGGTTGCTTTTGGATAGATTTCAGCAAAAATATTTGCTGGCTTATGTACATGCTTATTCATTTGATTTTTAATAAAACAGGTGCAGATGGTGATTCGATTTGAGATACTCGTACATGTTTGTTTTTTTGTTTTTTGCTCGAGGAGAAAATTACCGAAAGACTCTGGCCCCCAAAAACCAGAAGTGCGGGACTTTAATACGCTTAAAGGTCTCACGAAACACAGAGCAGCAATACCTGCGGAACCACAGCAAAAGTATTTCGTCGCTGGTGGAAGGTATTAAACCTTTGCTATTGTTTGAAATTCATTTACGAATTTCTTCTTGTCGGTAAAGTTCAAACAAAAAACATACTCCCAATTGTCAAAAGAGACTAACATTAGTGGAACTATGTTACCTGAACATACAGCACTTCCTAGTAGCCGCTCTTATCTTACCCATTCTCCACTAAATCTACAGATGTATTTGTAATGCCAAAATTTTAACGACGAATACATACTAAAGGCCGTGCTTCACTATCCTACACAATCGTACGATTCATTCACAGGAAAATCTTGCAAAAATCTGACCGACTTTAAAAAATCGTTTCAAAATGGTGTTGTAGGTGCCACACTATCATACAAATCTGATGCCAAAACATCTGGTTGACAATAAATACTCCTCTGATCGCATGAAAACTATCATTTTATGAAAATTTTCATAAAATTTTACAAATAGCACGACTTGCCAAAAAATCTGTCACACAGTTGCATTTTTAGTCCACACTACCATACATTTTTAGCACACATGTCATATTTTGCAAATCGCGCGACTGTGTAGGATAGTGCGGCACGGCCTTAAACCTGACCGAACATGTCTCTTCAAAGATCTAAATTTGACGTCTTCAAGGGGTGAATTTTTTTTAGTATCGAACTCCTGAAAACCGGACGTAGGATATGGCAATTGATACACAAAAGGATAATGAAGCACCCTTGAAACACTTTTTAAGCCACTTGGCCAAGAATTTCGTTTATTGTAATGCCTCCGATTTTAGATAACTTGTAAATTAATTACATGCCATATTCGAAAAAAAAAATTGTTTTAAAAGTATCCCGATTTCAAAAAATTGTGGCATACTCTTAAAGACTACACCAAGGCGGATTAGTCAGGTGTATGTATGCATGGGAGAATTTCAGCCGAATTTTCCTAATTCTTACTATCAAACACCAAATATACGATAGATGAGAGTCGCGGCGAATAGTCACAAGTCACATTTTTTGAGCGGTGTAGGAAAGAAAGAGGGTAAACAAAAAGACTCAATTTGTGTTTTTCAAGACTTTTCTTCTATTTCTCTTTGTTACTTTTCATTATTTTTTTTTCTTAGTTTTGTTATTTATCTTTGTTACTTTTCATTATTTCAAAACAAAATTGGGAAAAAAGACATGAAACTAAAAGACATCGTATGAACACACAAAGATTTTGGTAGCAACTTCAAATGGGAATTCAGTAAAAACGACGTCGCAAAAGTCATCATGTGAATTGGGTGTTAGTTACACTATTTACAACTCAAGAACGGCTGAACTGATTTGGCTGAAAATTGGTGCGGAGGTAGCTTAGAACCAGGAGAAGGACATAGAATACTAAGGTAAGGCAGTTTTCATGTAGGTGGACAAGGGTGCCCCTTCTTTATTTGGGGCAATTCCAGTATAGCTAGAAAGCTTTACATTAAATTACATTAAATAACCTATAGGTTGCCTAGAAATGGGATGGAATTGTACCTATCAATAACTTGGTTCTTATTTTGATCTCAGTACTTTTTACGGCCGAAATTTATTGGATAGGAACTTGGCCTTATTTTCACATTTATGTTTGTACGGATCTCACTTCTTTTTTCTAAGTTGTTTTTGTATAAATATTTATATGTATTGCTTATCTGGGCTTACCTGTGTAGAAAATTTCAGCTTTCTAGCTATACTAGAAGTGCCCTATAAAAAGAAGGGGCACCATAGTCGCACCAGATGAAAAGTGCCGGTTTAAAAATCATTTTCGTTAATTTCTTATCAGGACCTACCTGTGTACCAAATTTCAGCTTTCTAGCTATACTGGAAGTGCCCCATACAAATAAGGGAACCCAGGTGAAAAGTGCCCGTTTAAAAATTATTTTTGTTAATTTCTCATCAGGACCTATCTGTGTACGAAATTTAAGCTTTCTAGAAGAAGTGCCCCATACAAAGAAGGGGCATGATTGTCCCCCCAGATGAAAAGTGCCCGTTAAGAAATCATTTTCGGTAATTTCTCATCACTACCTGCCTGTGTACCAAATTTCAGCTTTCTAGCTATACTGGAAGTGCCCCATACAAAGAAGGGGAACCCTAGTCCCCCCTGGGTGGAAAGTGCCCGTTTTCAGATTTTTCTGGTTATTTTCTCACCAAGACCTACCTGTGTACCAAGTTTCAGCTCTCTAGCTTTACTGGAAGTGCCCAATAATATTGATAAATCAGTGAATATGTACTAAAATATGGACTTTTCACACCTTAATATCTCGGGAAGCTTTTGTGGTAGAACTTTCAAATTTAACCTGTGAGGTCACCTCTGTGGGGAGACCTTATGTTTCAAGTTTTATTATATTATGATCAGGAGGAGCAAAGTTATGAGGCTCGAATGGTTTCGTGTAAATATACACACTGTGTGGCCGAACTTGGCATGGCACACTACCGTGCGCCTAGATTTAAAGTAAATATTAATGAGATGAATTCTGAAAATTATTCTGAATAATTCGATATTGCAAAAAAAATCACAAACTGGAATATATGTAAGCTTGCGACTATAATCAAAAATAGTAAATAATGAGCCATGTCGCTAAAAAGTATTTCGTCGCCAGTTAATTAATAATTGTTTCTTTAATGCGGTGTTTGTTTCATATAAATTAAGTTATTTTTAAGCAAAACGTGCTTTAAAATTGATCCAAAATACTAAAAGGGAGTAATTATTTTACATTAAACAGTGTTCTCTTAGCCGAATTCGACTGTATTGTGTATGTGTAACAGCGACCACCACCCACCAGCTTATAAACCAACAAGTTTTGTTGTACCCGTACCATTTCTTGTTGTTGTCACGATTGCGTTTGAAATTACGTACAAGCGTGTAAAATCAAAGGATACGATTTTTACAACAAAGGACTTTTAAAATTAAAAACAAAAACAAATACATAAAAATTTATCCTTTCAAGATTATTGGTGGGTGTGTGTGTGTGATTGTAAGTTAAGTGTCATTTTTCATTTTGTATTCACAACATACTTATGAAAAACTTCGAAATATTTGAGGGGACACTTTCACATTTTTCTTTTGCATTGTTTTTTAACATTTCCTTTTTAATTTTCTATTTACACATTTGTTTTTTTCGTTTGCAAAGTGTAACAGCAAATAAAGCAAGCTTTTTTTATCAAACTAATTTTAAAATATGTACATATGCATGTATGTACATTGTACTTTTTTACAAATAAATAAATCTTTATGAAAGATAGTTTCTCTAATAGTCAATCATGAAATTAAAAAATCACTGTGTCAGATTTTTCAGAACATCTCTATATTCGAAACTACATAAATCATTGATATTTTGTTTTTCGCTAACACTGGACCAGACACACCACCCATAAGGTATCGATGTTGATAAATAGATTTTAAAATATACTTATATTTATAGTGTAAATAAAAACATTTTTACGATATACAGTAATCGATTAATTGATTGGATCTTACCTGGATAAAAAATGTTTAAAAAATCCGATTTTTATGGCATTCAACTTTGCTGAAGTCACCTGTAGTGTGTTTGACTAACCACTACTGCATGCCGTCTGCATGCAGCAAGTGAAACATAACACTTTTCTTTCTCTTGCAAATTAATAATAATAAAATTAAGTTCATAAATGTAAACCATAATTCCAGAACCAGAATTTTTTCTTCGTGTTTTCAAAATAATTTTGAATTTGGAAATGAGATACATAAATAAAAATAGGAATGGCGATAAACTAAAAAACATTATTATACTTTTATAACATGGCGATCCTGCCAAACCAAAAAGGACATTTAGTAAAATATTAAAATGTAGTGAAAAAAAGAAAAGAAAATAAATTAAATCTTATAACATGTAAAATAATAAATTACCATCTATAACATCCTGCCAAGTATTGAACAAAGAAGCTGAAATGAAGTAAGAGAAATATCATAAAGAAACGACATAAATCTACTTGTGCAAGAGCAACTGAGTGAAATTTAAAATAATAAGCCTATGTGATTGGAATTGCCTTGGAATGGATAAATAGGTTATATACAACATAAGACCAAATCTATTTAGGGAAGGCACGATGAAATTGCAGCAGAATTTCTAGATTACCTTGCTATTGTACTCAACTTAAATCTTCTTTTGAAATAAGTACATACCTTCGGAGCAGCAAATAACACAACAACAAAGACAACGAAGTCAATCATCATGAACCAACTATAGTTTTGGAACCCAAAGGAAACAACGAGAATGCTGAATAATCAACCACAACAACATGGACTTAACCTCTGGAAGGAAAAAGGAACAGACTGATCAAAGTAAGACAGAGTAGTGAAGGTTAGATTTTTAAGTTTCCAAAAAGAAACAAAAGTTTATCATTATGTTTGCTTAATTTGGTTTTGTACTTTTCAAAGAGTTTTGTTGAATTTCCATTTAATTGATTAAAGAGAATTTTAATTTTTTTTTCATAAGAACATTTACAATTCTTATGTTTTCCTAAAAATTGTTTTGAATATTTTCTTATTAAGGAAACAAGAGTTTAAGACAATGAAAATAAGATAATTATAGAAAAAACAAAAAGGAATTTTTTTTTACAACCTGTTAAATTGTAAGATCTCCTTTAAGAGTTTGAAGATATAAACTATTTTATAAAAAAAAAAAAAAATAATAATATTTGAGAAAAATATCTTAACCAAACCATCATTGGTAAAATGATGAATAAAGTTTGTTAAAGATCAATTTGCAAGAGAAAGAATTTTTTTAAAGAATTTTTTTAATAATTTTGATTAATCACTGAGAAACTCACGAGTCCCTCCAGTCGATAATATCAAGCATAAATTAAACAAAATTGTCAATAATATACATCACTGAGAAACTCACGAGTCCCTCCAGTTGATGTATATATTCTATTATATAAGGGTAACCGTTTCGATCAGTAATTGGTTCTGATCGATATGTTTCTGATGACCGGTCCTCGGTATACAGAGTGTACAGAGTGCTGAAACTTAGACATATGTACCAATTTTTTTTTAACTAATACGACCCATGACATAAAAAAGGGACATACTAATATTCATGCAGTTGTGTAAACTTAAATATAAGTAAGATTTTTGTAAACTTAATTTTGTCTAATGTAAACAACTGTATGAAAGACTAACACGAACAGATTAAAATGATTTAAAATATTAATTGATTTATTTTGTCTTGAATTAAATTTTGATTTATGATTCTAATTTTAATTTTGCTAGAAATAATATGGAATTTTTTGAAAACCTAATAACTGATTTTTCTTTTAAATTAAATACATTTTCGGTAACACCTTAATGTTTTTTATATAAAGTAATGCTTCGAATTTTGAAAAATTTTAATATATTAAAAATATGTATATACAATGAAAAATAAAAATAAATGAATTCAAACATAAATATTATCGGTTGGTTTAGAAATATATGAGGCGATAAATGCCCATGAGCAGTGTGAAGTACCTAGACTACTTCACTAAATTAATAATGCATATAAAAAGGGAAAGCGAGTACTTTCCAAATTTGAGTTGAACGACAAAATTATAAATAGAAACGTAGACTTAGGTCACCACTTTCTAAAGCTTGAAAAAGTAGCTGATAATATTGCTCTGACAACATTGCGACTTTCACTAGATGATAGTACGCTTAATAACCTAGGAATGAATATTGAAAACCTTCAAAGAGAAAGGTATTGAAATCTTGCAAGATGCAGATATAACTATTGTGCTCACAAAAAAATTAAATAAATCACCACCGATCAAAAAAAAAAAGTAAATGAATAAGAATTTTTGATAAACAGGGTAAATGAATAGAAATATGTAAATTTGAATTGAATTTTTTCTTCCTGTTTTCAAAATAATTTTGAATTAGGAAATGAGATAAATAAAAATAGGATCGGGGTATGATAGATTTGAAATCAAAATGTATTGTTTGAAATGAATTTTGTCGCACAAGCGGCTGTCCAGAACTAAAATATTAATAAATAAAACTTCAAACATTAAATAAATTCTTATCATTTTTATAACATGGCGATAAACTAAAAAACATTAATATACTTTTATAACACACCTCTGCCCCATATACATACATGCACATATACATATGTACATACATAAGAAATTAGCATTTTGTTTTGTCTAAAAGTAGAAAAAAAATTGGTTTTTTAAATTTAGCTTTTTAAATTTTTAGAATATAAAAATATAACAAAATAAAAGCCGCTGTTCAATTTTTGTAGCAACACTGCTTTACCGTTACTTTATTAATTATAAACGCAATTATGAATAACAGTTATCTTGAAGTTCCTCATTCCTCATATTATTAATTAAAATATTCCCGACAATTCCCGAAACAATTTTCCCAAAAACATTTTAAAGTTTAAAAATTTCATTAATTCAATAAAACTGAACTTGAGCCTGATAATATTACTTTTCATATGTACATCAATATAAGTTCGAATAATAATTACTTAATAATATAAAAATGTTTAAAAATTAATTAATGAAATGTGGTGAATGTTTCACCAAAAGAAAAAATAATAAATAATTAAATAAAAAAAAAAACACATAAAGGGGAGTTTTTTTTTCATTTATTTTAATATAAAAGAAAAAAAAAAACAGAAAAGTAAACACATTCATATCGAATGAAGATAATTATTTGTTATAATGTTTGTAAAGTTTTTTAAAAAACTATTTTGCTTGTGTTTTAGTAATTCGCAAATATTATTTGCGTGTTCATGTACTTATGAGTAGATGAGTTTTGGGACTTTTCAAACATGAATGGTAAAGATCTACTGATGAGTTGAGATTAGCTAATCCATAATAAATATTTGGGGTATTCACACTGTAGTCATAAAGTCATATGTCATAAAATAATAGCACACCAAAATATGACAAGTATGAACACCCCGTGAAAAAGGGGTAAAGACTTAAATCGAATCAAATACTTTTAGTTGTGATGGAAATCGGATCGAATCAATTTACATAAATATTTCTGTGTGACCTCCGTCCGCTGGCAAATTCCTGCTAATTTTTTTTTTTTTGCATTTGCATTTGCTCTCAAATCTTTTAAATATTAGCAATTTTTTTTATTTTGGCGATTTTCAATGCCTTTTTTGCATTTGTAAAAGTTTTTGCAAAGTTTTTGGCATTCTTACATCTTTAGGGACTTCAATCAATCATTAATTAAAATTTTAGCAAATTTTGCACTCTCATAAATTTCGCGGTTTTTTTCCGAAAGCGATGAATTTTAGCCATTTTTAACAAATATTTTGAATTGGTTCATATTTTGCAGATTTGAAATAATAATTTTTGGTTGTATAAAAATTTGAAATTTTTAGCGAACTTTCGCGACAGCATAATTTTGCATATAATAAACTTATATCGATTTTTGATCAATATTATGGTTTATTTAAAATATTGAAATTTTTGCAAATTTTCACTTTAGCGATATAGTTTTTTAGTTAAAATTGTTAAAAACAGGCATGCACTTGAACATTTTATCGAAAAAAAAAAAAATTAAAACATTATTTATGACATTATAATAAACATAGCCTGTAGAATTGTATATTGTATTATTATAGTACACTTTTTATGAAAAAAATTATAAAATATTTTAAACTAGTTTAAATATTTGGGACATTATGACAATATGACTGATATGACTACAGTGTGAACCCCCCAATAATTTTTGAAAACACTCGTATGTTTAGTATATTTAAAAATTTTAAATTTGTGTTTATGAAAAATGTTAAAAGTCAGTTAAAATGTTCTTTGAAAGAGTGGAAAAAATGGTATAAAATTTTTACAGTGGGTAGATGTGACCACTGTGGTTTGGTTTTTTGCAAAAAGTGAAAATTTGAAGATTTTTAGTTGTTACGCTTTTGAGGAACAATTGCGATATGTATGACCCAATCTCTTAAGAGTAAAATAATAAAGTTGCGTTGTTATATTAATAAAGACCTTTATATAATTGAAAGGAGGAGGATGTGTAATATAAAATTGTAATATTAAAGTTTTATTTGCAATTTTTATAGCATGTTAATGAAACATTTAAATACTATATTTAAAATAATAAACAAGTGTTATTGGATAAAATACAGATACATATGTATGTACAAACACCAAAAGAAATATGAAGAATATTTTAAAACTTTCACTCGTGAGAGCAAGTAACCAAAAAAAATTACTTGGGAATAGAGTGATTAATAAACAAACTTTAAGAAGCTTGACAAGGCGTTTTCTAAAGATCGAAACAAAAAAAGAGATGGTTCAAGTTTCACTGTAATCAAGTCTTTTGTCAATAAAAAAGAAATTATGAAATTTTCTACAGTGCGTTTAATGGAATAAGTAATAGGTTTTGGAGAAATGCTAAAAAATACATGTACATACATACATACATATGTTTAAAGATTCGATTTTTTTGCGAGTTAAGAGTTGTCAACCAGTGACCGACGATATGCAATTCTTCAATCCAAACTTCATCCAAATTGAGCTAATTCAGCGTATTCCGAGTTATAGTGCAATAAACAATCAAACATCTCAATATACAAATATATAGTAGGATTTATTTATTTTCTTAGTGAAGGATTTTATAGCAGGAATTTATTGTAAAATTACAAAATTTTTATTTGTATTTTTCTAGTCATGGAAAATATTTCTCTTTGAAAATGTGATACATACATTAAAACATGTTACAGATTTCATGAATTTCACGAAAAGTCGTAAGTATAAAACTGATGTATAAAAAATAATTTCAAATTTTAGCATCGATAATAAATAAACAGTTTCAACTAACCTAAACAATATTTTCTTGTAACTTAAACAGAAGTTTTCAGCAAAATTAAATCACAATTCGTCCCTGTCGAAGTCATAGTCCTCTTGGATTGGAGCATCATCGCAGTAGTTAGCATGTTCAGAACAGATTTTTATATCTAAATTATCATCTAATATGGACGATTGAAAGCTTTTCAAAAAGATATATTCATCATTGTCCAAAATTTCCAGACACTAAAGCATAGGAACAAAATTAGAGTTTATGAATTTCAAATTATATGCATACTTACATAATGCCCTAAGATCTTGTTGAGGTCCTCGTCTTGTACAAAATCGACATTACTTGAATCGGGATTCATTTTGCCATCAATCATTATTTTTAATAAACGAAATTTTCCAGTTTTTTTGTCTGTTACTCTTACATAGTCTTCCATTTTATCGCATATCTTTTCCATAACTTCACTTAAAAACGTCTCAGACATTCGCATAGGAACACTTTTACCACCAACATTTCCATCAGCATCCAATCTAAACCCACTAACATCTACTTTTTTGCTAGGATCTACTTTAGATACTACATCATTCATTTCCTGAACGACCGCTTTGCAAACTTAAAAAATGTTAGGATATTAAATAATAAACTATTGTTTTAATTACATGCTGTAAATTAATTTAACTTACCATGACATTTAACTTCATCTGAAGTAAACTTTTTACCCGAAGATAAAGCCACATATACACAAAGCATTAGAAATAATATTTTGTTCAACATTTTTACCTTACTTTGAAATTTGACCCGACCCGGCTTTTATATGGTTTTTCCCTTTCAAGGCTATTGTTTATCACAGATTGTTTGTTACGTGGCCAATAACTATCCAACAGGGTATTATCGAATGTGAGGAGTCAGCTGATTCATTACCACTTGAAAAAACTCAAGAGATGCCAGATGTAATAAATCAGTAGCAAATTAACAACAGGCTGCTCCAAATAATTCGGCTTGAAAAATCTACTCAAGGCGAATTAACATACCAGGTGGTGTCACTATTTAAACAACTACAACATTTTACATATCGATCTCTATGCTTGCATGTGCAAATTTTGACATACCTTATCCCTTACAAAAATATACAAAGAAAAGTAACTTACTTCTAATTATAGGCCATTTGTGAGTCCAAGGTTGCACAGGTTATGTTAACGTAGGCTAATAAGACCGCCTGGTAATGAATTTGCATTGATATTGCACACACGCCATTCCAATATTTTAGAATTGTGATTGTACATAGTGAAAACATGTCAGAGTTGCACAAATAGCACCAAATTAAGGCAAATTCATAAGAGGTAGTCTTAACACCCCAGTTGATTATTTTCGCGTTGATTTAACCCTTGTATTTGTGTGCTAGTTACTTTATTAAATGCTTTGTTGACACATTTTTCGGTACATTTTTTGACAAAGTAATTGCCAATAAATTAGTGGATGATGTTTCATTTATTTTTAAAACTCGTTTAAATGAAAAATTTTGTTTTTCATTGCAATATTAAATCAACACTAAATAGCCAACGTTGTGTATTTAAACTTGGTTTAAGTTATGCAAATTGAACATATGTTTTCGACTGCATCTTTTTTCGCTATTACCCTTTTAATCGTTCTGAAAATTGCTCTTATTCTTTTAAAACATTTCAACAGTTCTTAATTATTCTTATTTATAGCTAATATAATATTATATTTTTTTAGATTTTTCTTTATTTGCTCTAGTCAGCTGTTTTTTGTGGGAAATTTGTGGGAAATTTTTTATATTACGTAGTGCTACCATATTTTCAACGTAATTACATAAGAATTTTAAGTTTGACTGAAAAAATGAAAGTGTGTTTAAACGAATTTAAAATTTTTATGAAAATTAACTAAAACTATAATTAAATATCCACTCATTTATTGGCCATAAGTGTAGGTTATTCAAAGCGAATTGGGCCGAGTCTACATGTTATGAATTTGCTTTGGAGCAATATTATACAAAAAGTTATACATACAAAAGCTGTTAGCTCCAAAAACGTATTGTGCAAAACTGGCATCACTCGCAACAAATTGGCGAGGTTACAAAAAATGATTACTTTTACGAAGTTCATTACACATCACTAATTTATATTTCATTCGATATTTGTCTTTGGAATTTCGTCTTTGTGCATCAATTCTGCAGTTAATTTTACATAAAGGTGAGTTGTAAAAAATATACATTAAAAGTATTTAAAAAATATATAGTCCAAAAGAAAGTAAAAGCTTAAAAAATGTTAAAATATCGAAAGATTAAAATTAAAGTGAGAATGTGTGAGTGTACTTGCAGAAAAACAATGTCAAATTTTTCTATACATGGGCTTGGCTAAATGGCGGAAGCAGCCTTGAAATAATCAAAATCAATAAATGCAAATTTTTGCAAACATTTTAGTTAACTTTATGCAATAAACTACATAGTACTATTAAGAAAATAATTCAAGCTGAAATTAAGCAATTTATACATGATGAAAACTTTAATTAATCAAGATGGCGGCTGTAATTGAAGAAAAAAACCTGCAGTCACAAAGAGACTACATACGTTTACAAAACAAATGGCGTTTTTGTGTGTATGCATACCAAAGAAAAAACCTCGTCACTTGGGGGGACTCACAGCTTCAGTTTGCTACAAAAAAATTTCACTTTGTTCATGTATTTAGTGCAAATATACATACTTACATATGTACATATATACAGGCATATTTATGTATATACTGTTTTCTATATCTCATTTACTTATGTACTAAAATTATTAAAAAATTACAAATGGGAAATCCTGTAAATGGTCAAGATACTTGAGATAGACGCACTTCAGAAAAATTTTCAACTTGAAAAAAAATGAGGTCGAAATATGTAATATGAAATGTAGGTTGGCACTTTGTGTATTTTTTTAATAGAGACTCATATAACCTCAAAATTGCAAAACACCAATCTTTAGATGTATGTATGTATGTATGTACATATACATACATATAATAATACTCGCCCACGTCAATTCACAGATAAGGGTGATATTTATGAACACCCCTCATTCTTTTAAGAACGAAAACACCCTTATTCTTAAAATTTCATCGATTATGAAAAATGAAATCAATGACCTGTTTATAAACGAAATTCATTAGTTTTAAAATGGTACAATGATCCTATTTTAACAATACAAAACAAAATATCAAGAATTAATTTCTTTGTGAATTTGAAAATTGTTGTTCGTATTTGTGAATACCTATGATTGTAATACATATGTACATGTATACATACTTCTATTTAGTAATGTTTTTAATTTACATTATTCTTAACTTTGTTTGCAAAAATTTTGTTTGATTTTCACAATGATTTCTTTGTGCTGGAGAACAAAGAAAGTTTCTACATTTTAAACACAGATAATTAGAAATTTACAAATGCATACATACTAACATTTGTATGTATTTAAGTAATGATTCATTAACGCACTTGTAAATTTTGTTAAACTTAAAATTAAAAAAAAAAAAAATAAATAAAACGATTATTATTTTCCACCATGTTTGCGTGTGAGTGTTTTTATAAATTTTAAGATTTTGAAGTGTTTATTAAAATTAATGGAAAATTATATTCCCTAAAGTTCATCAATGATTGTTTATTTAAAGAAACAATTTAGTAAGAAAAAAAATCTAAAAACTAACTTTCTTTAACTACCTACGTGTTTGGTTTTTTGTGTAAATAATTTTAACACATATCGCACAATTACTCTGATACCAATGCAACGTATACGATATTTGTGGTAATATTGTAGAATTAATATTGAGATTTATTTAAGATTTTAATTTATAATATGATAATTCGTCCCATTAGGGGCTGTATGTATGATATATGTAACTCTCCAAGGGGGGTTAAAGATTTGTTACGGATTGAAAATTTTGTACTGAAAAATTAGTAAAAAGCGTTACCGTAGGGGGGGGGGGTATAAAATCTCTGAAAACAGCGTTACGTAATAACGCCCCTTATAACATATGCTTGTCAGTTATGGTTTCACAAAACTGCTAAAACGCATACAAAGAGACTGCAAATAATTCAAAACAAGAATCTGAAAATAATACATGGATTATCAGTAACTCAACTGAGTTACTGTACATAAACTTTAATCATAAAATGTTTAATACATTTGCAAGGGAACTGACGCTGTCATTCAATGAAAAATTCAGAATGTCTGAATCTGAAACCATAAGGGATTTGCTAAGCAACCACTGAGTTTCTTTTGTATTGAAAAAATCTAGCAAATGATTGTCATCTAAAATTTTTTATACATACTTTTTTGTGTTTACACAAGGTTTTTTATATAACAACTTTCTTTTCCTTAATACCTACTGAGATATTTTTACTTTTGTCCTTATATTCAATTATTTAGATTTTAATTGCTGTAGTACTTTTTAAGTCAAATATCATAACTTGTACATACCTAAATATGTAAAATAGTAATAAATATAATTAAAAAAAAAACATACTTACAAAGTTAAAGAATTATTAAATTGAAGTGCATCAACTTTTTTAAAAATTTTGCCAACAAGTACCAGGTAATGAAATATATCATAAATATGTACAAGCGGAAAGTAGGTCTGCCGAGGCCATCTGATATACATATATTAACGTTGACTGCATTAAAAAAACAATTGGTATTTATTTTTTTTTTTTTAATTTTTGTTCGTCTAATTAATATTTTTCGCATTACCGTGCAGGTAATTCCTATACTGTCGCTCCATGCAAAACTCGATCAGTAGTAAACTAAATTTGAATGCAAAATTTGTCCATTTTATAGTGTAAATTTGGTACGTTAGTTTTGTGAGCTGGAATCTAATCTTCCCTTTACCAGCAGCCTGCTAACCTAACCTAGGTACGTTAGTTTTCTTGCATTCGTCGTCTTGATTTCTTGTGCATTGTCGATTTTAATTAACTGGAAATCTATCTAAGTCCGGTGATTCACATGAATATACAGGACCAAGTTTAGAGTGATTTGTAGCTCACTATTATTTGCTATTTGATAATTTGACGAGTATTGCAACAAACATACTACTTTTTATTCAATTTCTTATCATTAGAAATAAGTTAAGATCTAAAATCTATTCTATATATGTACATACTCGTATAAAGGTCAGATTCATCAACAGCACGTCAGCCTATTATTGGTTTGGCGCACCGACCATTTTTAAAAAAAAAATGAGTTAGGTATGGGATATATATATTTTGGTTGGCCTCTTTCTGAATCCAAAATCTGTTTCACGAAATTGTCTATGGTTTTTGAAATATCAAGCATTGACTTTGGCTCATATCCACAAGTTTAACGTCTACTGAGTTTTGGTTTGCTTTACAAATCACTATTTGGCGTATGCAGCATATTTTTCATATACAATGTAAATAAATTTAAGTTTTGTTTTGCACTATTTACTGCAAAGTACATAAAAAAATCAAAGAAAAGACAAACAAAGTAAGAAAGCGGCTACGAGAATCTGGCAAACCTTACGTTTCCATAAATAAAAAAGAAGTACATACCAGGAAGAGTTTTGAAATCCCCATGCAATAATTACTTCCTCAAATGTATGAATATTTTCTCCCATGATGACCGCATGCAGATCCATTAAGCATTTTGGTATATGTGTGACGATGGAAAAACCAAATACGACTTTAAATTTGTTACACGACATCCAGTAAAACGTCGCAGACCAAATTCACCCCTGAAGCAATTCTCGTTTTTATATTATTTCGATAAGGATATACGTTTACATACCGCGTGTGTTGAAAATTTATTTTAAATACGCTTTGCATAGATCATAAACGAATATATTATTGCTTCGAAGATTTCAATGACGCTAAAGTGGGAGTTCTACTTGCAAGAAAAAAGGGTAAACATGTTAAGCGCGTTACGCCAGACTATAATTTGTCCGATGTGCGTGCTCACATATCAAGTTTTCCCACTATCGATTCCCATTACTGCCGTTCATATTTTTTATGTTTTTACGTTTTTATCAAATAAATTAAGATAAAATACCAAATTTCCTCACCTACATGTTTTGTTTCATTATTATTATCTACTCCACTGATATACACGCTCATTCTTCGTTTCTACTAAAAAATTATACATCTGTTTCTATGGATATGCGGCAAAAAAAAAGCAACGTTTGAAAAAAAGTTTGATATGCAGCACAAATCAAGATTTTTCATTTTCAGAAACAGGCTACATACTAACTTTGGATTAAATGCATGAAAGTTAATAAAAATTTACATTTTTGATCAGAACATATGCCGGTAGCAGTGGTGAAAATATAAAAAAACTTATCGGGTATACTTTGAGAAAATTTTATGTAAACCTTCTCTGTCGTTTTTCTCCATTCCGAGTTTTTGGCATATGCGCCAACCCAATAGTAAACTGACGAGCAGTCAATTTTTTATATTCTATATACTCAGAAATCTTTAAGTAACAAATAAGTAGACTTTTCAACAACAAGAATAATATTTTATACATATACATACATATGTATCTACTAATTTACTAATATAGTAATTTTATATTTTCCTCTTTTTTTTCTTTTTCCAGGAATTCAAGACATTTATCTTTTAAAATATACATACAAAGAAATTAGGGATATTTTATCCACTTTAAATTATTAGATCAATACAAAATAATTTATAAACGGTGAAAGTAATTTAAATCACACTTAAAAAATATCCATATACAAAAAATAAATACAGCAAAAAATTCAAAGTTATTTTATTTGTGAAATATCGATTTTTTTTATCAAAAATTTAAACGGTTTGGTGTCGTATAACTTCTGCAAAATCAGTCTATAATATTTTTCATAAAGTGTATCTTTCACAGTGTTTCGTAAATTAGAAAGTGAAAAGAAAAACGATTTCATACAAAAACTAATTAAAATCACTTGAAATTCATTTATAAGGTTTTAGAACAGTTTTTATTAAAAAATTGTTATTTAAATAAAAACACACAAAACTATAATAAAAATCGGGCAGACTTTATATCGTCGTGCTGCGAGTATATTATATAAATAAATATTTATTTGCTCCAGTGTTCTTCGTAAAGTTTTCATCATTCCTCATTCAACGCTTAACACTCATTTCTCTCAGTCTTTTGACGACCCTCGACAGCGTTGGAGTTCAACCAACACTGTAACGCTACCAGAAGCAGCATTTGCTAACAATTTCACGTTGCAGGACCACAATTATAAAACAAGCACCATTGAGGGAGGCAATAGCACCGGTGATCCAAGCATCGGAGGCAGCAATTTGAAGCTAACAATAACGGCTAATCAAAGCGATTCTGAGCATTTCAACGACAACTTTAGTAATCGAGGAGGGGGCGGAGGCCAATCCCCGGCGACACCCGCTGTCGGGAAAACTCTACTCAATACCAGTGGTAATCTTTTGCCCATAACTACAGCATCAGACACTTTTAACAACTTGAAGAATCTTCTAAAGATCGATAAAGGCTCTTCGCCGACTAACGGCGGCGGTAATAGCAACGGCGGAAAACGCGTAAACGAAGGTGGTAACAACGGTTATAAGCGTTCGGCCAATTCAGGTGACAACCGCACTAATTTTAGCGGTGGTAGTAGATCTGGAGCTTCGGTTGCTTCGGGACATTTTTCGTCAGGTTATAGCAAGAATTCCGCCAAAATTCGTCAACACGATTCTGAAGTAAGCCCACGGCCTCGACGATCTTTCCAGAGTGATTCGTCGTCGTCGCGTTACTATAACAAAAATAGTGACATTTTGGGAGGCTCTCAAGGTGGTAGTATTGGTAACAACACCAACACTAGCAACGGCAACACTTACAACAATAACAATAACACTGGAGGACGTGGCAATTCACTAAATACAGTTAACGATAACGGTGGACGTAGCGGAAACGAAGGTAGAGGAGGCTACAACAATTATAACAACTATAACGAAGGCGGTCGACGTAATTATCAACCGCACAATTCACAGCCTGATGGCAGCTATACACGCAATATAAATTCGGGCTCTGGCAGCAACTATCGCTCATATCAGGGCTCTCGTTACGAAAACGGAAATGGAAGCGGACAACAGCGTCAGTACGGTTCTTCAAATAACGCAGGTTACAACAACTACAATAATAAATCGTATGGATCCCGATCAACCGCCAATGATGGCAATGTAAACGGCAACAACACCAACAATTATCGTTCATCCCAAAGAGAAAGAGGCGGAGAACGCGAGCGTGAAAGAGACGATTACGGAACTAATAACTACCGTGATTACGAAGATTCTCCTCGTGGAGGAGGTGGTGGCGGACGTTATAACAATAACAACCAAAACAATTCGTATCAAAACGGTTCTTCAAATAGTAATACAAATAGTTTAGAACGACGTTTACCCCCTTCTGCGTTGCGTCAGTCGGGCGGAGAACGCAGTGGCTACACAGATCACCGTGATCGTTCACTAAACGACAATAACAATTCAAACAATAGGTCATTGAATAATCGCTCACCAATTACACGCGGAGGAGATAATGTGTTGGTTGGTCAATCATCTTCAATACCGTCATCGACCGTAAATTCTTCATCATCTTCACGTGGTATTTCACCTAATTCGCCAGCTGTAACAACCACAAGTCAGCATCCTACATCGGCTCCAACACCTCCACCGTCGACTGGACGTTGGGTGCCACCTTCTTTGCGTCCACAGCATGGACTTTCACAAGCCGAAAAGAATGATGCAGTTTTCAGAAAGGTATACATCTATTTATTATTATTATTATTATTATTGCAACCGATCTAATAATATGCATTCGTTTTAGGTTCGCGGTATTCTTAATAAATTGACTCCAGAAAAGTTCCAGGAACTGAGCGATGAACTACTCAAACTCGATTTAAATTCAATTGTCATTTTGAACGGTGTAATTTTACTTATTTTCGACAAGGCATTGGACGAGCCTAAATATTCGTCTATGTATGCACAGCTTTGCAAGCGCCTATCAGAAGAAGCTCCGTCATTTGAAAAGGATCCAAACAGTTCGTGTACTTTCTTAAGACTACTCATCGCAGTCTGTCGTGATAAATTCAATAATCGACTAAAGCGTGACGTCGCCGAAGGAGATTCTCAATTTAATAAGGTTCATCGTCCTCAACAGGCAGCTGCTGATAATGATGCCGACGAAGAGGAACGTCGCCATTTGGCCAAACAGCGAATGCTCGGTAATGTCAAATTCATTGGCGAGTTGCACAAGTTGGACATGCTTTCCAAGAACGTATTGCATCAATGCATCATGGAGTTGTTGGATAAGAAAAAAAAGCGTACGGCCTCGAAGGAAGAAATGTGCGAGGACATGGAGTGCTTGGCACAGTTGCTCAAGACGTGCGGCAAGAACTTGGATTCAAAACAGGGCAAAGAGCTGATGAACCAGTACTTTGAGACATTGGAACGTCGATCAAAATCTACTGACTATCCGCCCAGGATACGCTTTATGCTAAAAGATGTAATCGAATTGCGTGAAAACAACTGGATACCTCGTAAAGTGGTCAACACTGAGGGCCCAGTTCCAATCAAGCAAATACGCAGCGACGATGAGCCATTAATACGTACCCCGTTCACTAATCGCAATCGTGATATGCGCAATAATCGGGATGATCGTGACAACGACAGCTGGATGAATCGTTTAACAGTTAATTTACAACAGGGAGGTTTAAATGATATGTTTTCAGGACTGAGTATTACGGGATCATCACCCATCATCTCACCGTAAGTAAAAATAACGAAAATTAAGTGTAATTTTTTTCTTAAAATATTTCTATTCATAATATTTAAAAATCTCATCCATTTAAAGCTTCACAACACCTGTAGGAGGAAACAGCCGTTCATACAACAACAGAGATCATCGCAACAATCAAAGTGGTGGAAATAACAACTTTAACAACCGATACAACAAAAATAACAACCAGAACGGTATAGGGAATGTTAATGATCGTGGCAATCGCGAAGATCGCCAACATCAAAGAGCCAATGAACCATCCGGTTCTCAATATAATAATAGTGGTGGTAGCAATCAATTGAACATGGTTAACAAGGAGTTGGCACCTCGTTTTAGACGCAATCTCATCACGCCAAATCAGGAGTCTGTTGAGAATTTACAAATGCGACCAGCTGCCAATTCGTTGCTCTTTAAGGCTGCATCACAAAATCAAAAACTTCCATCTATGCTGCCCATATCTACACCACCAAATGGTAACCACGGCAATATAAACTCTTCCACTGTTGGATTTGCAGGGAGTTTCAGTCACAATAAAGACTCACAGTTGTCAAATGCTCAATATCCGGTATTGGGCACACCCACATCTCATTTGAGCTCAATAAACCAAAATGCTCGACCATCTTCTACGCCCTCAGCAGAATCGGAAAATAAAAGCTTGCAAAATATGAGTCAGAACAACGAGAAGACTTTAAAAAATACATCTTCAAATCCAAACTTTTACAGCAATGAAAGAAATGATGGTGGTTTCGAAAATCAGAATGATGGAAACGACAAGAAATCACTTTATACTGCGCCACAGGTTCAGTTAGTAACAAAACAAGAATCAACTGAAAAAGCTTCCGGTGCTAATGGATCCGCAAAGCAGCAAAAGAAGGAAAAAACGTTTAACAAAGAAGAGGTGCTAAATAAAACAGCTTCGTACATTAAAGAGAAATTTTTCTACACAAAAGCAAACGATGAAATTATTACAAGTTTGGAAAACGAAGATGAAAACAAACTAACACCTGATGATAAGCAATTGGGAGAAATGTTCGATGGTTTCGTGGATTTAAAAGTGCCAGAGAAGTGTATGAAAGATGTTTGCATCAACATCATATTAGATGTTCTGGAAAAAGCAGATGAACAATACTTGGATCGAATTTTGAAATTTTTACAAGTCTTCAAAAAACAGGCTAATCTCAAACCCAACCTTCTTCTTGAGGTCTTTAAGCAAGTGGTCAAGAAAATGAATGAGCGTGAAGCACTTAACCCCCGTATAACAACATTTGTTGCTAGTTTATTAGCCAAAGCCACCCTAGGAGAATCGAATCTTTTGAAGCTAAATGATATCGCCACCTACACAGATAATGGTCAACATTATCCATTATTCTTACTGGTGCTGCAACAGTTGCATAAAGCCATAGGCAAAGAGCAATTAGAGGAAATGTTCCGTGCCAGTAAAGTAGATCTTATAAATTGTTTGCCTGAATCTGATCGCAATAAAACTCGACTAGCAGAAATCCTCGATGATCGTTCTTTGACATTCCTTTATCCGCTGCTAAAAGTACAAGCAGAAATGAGTAAACAATTAGCAACAGATCCTGATCCAACAAATTTCTATAAATGGATCAAGAATAATGTCGATTCCAAATATTTTAAAGAGGAAGGTTTTATTAATGCTCTTATGACGGTCATTGTTAAATATGTGACCTCAGAAACAAGCTTCCCTGAAGGATCTGACGTGAAAAATTGTCCCGATAAACCGACCATACAAAAGGAAGAAAGCTTATTGCACAAATACTGTCAAATACTTAAATCCTTTTTAGGCCACAGCATCGAACTCCAATTAATTGCCATTTATGCTTTACAAGTCTTTTGCGTAAATGAAAATTTCCCGAAAGGTACGTACAAACATAATAAAACTTTCTGCGACATTTGTTTTTTAATTACATTATTTCATATTACTTTCCGCCTTTGAAATTAGAAGAGTGATGTTTATCAAAACTAAATAGAAAAATTTTCATAGGCCAATTTCAACATTTTTTAAATAATTTTGATTTAATTCCGATTTTCCGATAAATAATAAGTTTATTTTTATTTTTTCAAAGGTATGCTTTGTCGTTGGTTCAAATATTTGTATGAAGCCGAAGTTATCTATGAAGACACATTTTTACACTGGAAAGAGGAAATATCTGACAAGTATCCTGGCAAGGGTACCGCTTTATTCCAGGTTAATAACTGGTTGACTTGGTTGCAGGAAGCTGAGTCAGAAGATGATGAAGATTAAGAAACAATATATTTATCAAGATTTACTCTTAACAACCATTATTACATATAAAAAAAAAATAATAGATTTTAATCAAATTTCCCCTTACTAATAAAAAAAAAAAAAAAAAAAAAACATAAATATGTACGAGGTGAGATTCCCACTTGCATACCCGAAAGAGCTAAATTCACTTTCAATAGGAAATGTTTTTCGATATACATAAATCACATTTGAAATATAATGGCTCAATTTGTCAATAGATGAGTTTTTTTTCTCTTATATTTTTTTTTAATATTTTATATACCAATTATGACTAACTTTTATCGAACACAAAGATTATTAAAATCATTGAGCAAAAATTTAGCTTTACTCTTCAAAACGAAAATTATTGTAAAATTGATTTACTATTAATTAAACAACTAAACAACTCATAACTTAAAATTGTATTGAACAAGTGTAGAAAAATAAATAAAAATTCCAAAAAAAAGTGAAGCGAAAACAACAACCTGCTCAATTAAAAATGTTTTATTTAAATATGGAAAATTTAAATGTATGTAAAGTAATGAAATTAATGATTTATTGTGTTCAAAAATTATCGAAGTCCATAATCTCATATCTATTTCATCATCACTATTACATATGTATATATTCATTACAAACAGCAAACTTTTGGCTTAAAAAAAATAAAAAGTTTGAAAAGTAAACTTCATTTACTTTTCTCGAACATACCTGTTTACTTCCGAATCAAATCACGGCAATCAAATATTCTACAAAAGCAAATACTCCTTTGATGACATATCGAATACCGTGAATTATTTTAACATGAAAATTTTTCGTAATAGATACAAATACATATTTTTAACCACAAATTACTAAAGGAATGAAAACATTAATAATTATCTCTTCTACGTTTTAGATGTTATGCATGAATGAAAATTTACGTTTCTACATGAATAAAAACTTTTAACTTTTTCAAAATCTAAAAAATTTTAAATAGTTCAAGTATCCATAAATGGCAACACTGTATATTTAATCTGCCGTCTTACTTGCTTCAGTTGACGCCGGTACAAATTAAATTGCGACTTAGTAGTCTGTTTTGGTACCAAGAAGAAGACCGTAAACGGGATGGAATCAACAAACAAAAATGCAATTAATTGTGATGAATTTACCTCTAACTTGAGCCAACTCACTGTGGGGGAACAAAAATACAACATACGAATTTTGAAAATGAACGGTTCAACAATGGTATTTTTGAGTTCAGCCGAGCCAGAGTGTCTGGACGAAGTTGCTTTGGCCATGAAAATGCCAAATGACAATAATATTGTTGGTACATTTGTCCTAGGACCTCAAATTATAACTGACTCGCAGCGTATGGCTGAAAAGCTGTGTAAACGTTTTGGAAGGCAATTTATTGTCAGCTATAATGTCAACGTTGATCGCATGACAGCACCACTTCTCGAAAAACAACTTGGTGAATATATACGGGCTCATGAAGACCAGTTTGCTTAGTAAAAATTTTTGCAAAAACAATTTATTTTTAAAGTTAATTCGTATTGTACATGTAAATTTATTTAATAAGATTTTTTAAAATAAAGCAAGCAAACTTGTTCAAACACATTAGTTTAAATACATTTTAACAAGTTTCAACTTTATTCAAGTTGGAATAAAGCAGCTGCATGTACTTCAGATTTCCAAAATTTATATGTATGCTAAGCAACAGCACAATACAAAAAACAAATGACAACTTAAATAAAGTGTGCCCATGCATTATAGCATGACGATATTGCATGGTACATTCGAATTTACAATATGAATATTCATATGTAAATAGATGCACACCGTGGAGGGTCACCTACTACACATATTGTTTGTGGATTAATTCACCCAACAGAAGTGTGTGCGTGTCTTTTATAGTACTGTTTCATAGCGTTTAAGTTTATTCTTTTATTATACATAAATACATGCATTTTGTAAATTTTTCCAAAATAGATCACAATAATGATGAAGGTGGACCCCACGGACTGAACTCTACACCAATTCATGGCACATGCCTTTGGCGCATAAATGATAAGAGCATTGTCAGTGGTGATCATCATTTTGAAACAAACACATCGCGAATAACCTGAGTTTTGTTTAAAACTCTTACATAAATACATTATTAAAGAGAACATACATATACTATAGTAATTTCGAACTGATTCATTTTCAAAAGGAAGTAAAAATACGTACATATGTATGTATGTATGTGGGTGCTGTGGAATTAAAATTGTTTTATTTTGTTGTTTGGTTAGTGAGAGGTTTGAAATCTAAAAGTTCTTTTATTATTATTAAAATATATTTCTTGAAAGAAGTTCGAGTTCATTTTGATCCTTTGCTGCAATGTATGTATGACTTATATGTACATAAAAAAAATGATTTTTGAGTTAATAATAAAAATGTCATATCGTTACTCTACTAAACTTTTGGGAGAAAAATAAAATTTTTCTTTGCCATTAAGTATTTAGCGAATTACTTTATAGAGTTAAGACTCAATTAGAGCAAAGGCTTAATATTATACTAACTCCAAATTCGTAATGGAAGTCTTCTGACACCACTAAATCGTTGGCCAAAATAACACACATATGTATGTAAACACCGTTCTATGTACATATGTATATAACGTCACATAACGCGTAAAACCATGTACATAAGTGACGGGGTTTCAATTACCGAAGTCTATCGTGTCTGTCATGAGTTTCACATCCGTGTGAAAGTGAATCTTCCGAATATTTTGGTGTCCTGACATTCACTTCCGAACAATTTTTTCGTTTTACTTTCGACTGCACTAAGCTGTGTGAAAGCAAAGAGAATTTTATTTGTTACACAATAAAACTAATCGAGCAAAAAATTTCGGAAGTATGCCGGACAACAAATATTCTATTTTGTGATTCGGATAATTTCATTCTAATTGAAAACGTTCGGAACTTATGACAGACATGTATATATCTGAAAAATGTTAGGCTCCTATCTACTGTCATGCTTGGCGACATAAAAAGGGGAAATAACAACGTAGCAACTATTGCTTATAATATTATAAATGTTACAACATTTAAAAAATTCTAGTTGTACATGGTTTTACGTTTTATATCTATGACTATACATATATAGTACGTGTACGATTTACATATAACATTTAATCATTTTTTTGCTCCAAAGTTTGATATGAGGTTCTAAAATATTAAAGATTCATCAAAGCTAGAAGAAATTTGATTACAAATCACAATAAAAAACATTGCATAACTTCTTTTAGGTATCGAAAGATACCGATAACATCGGTCTCTCGAACAAAATAAATAGTAACGGAAAAAATGGCTTGATACAAATTAATTCTAACACTCGTATTCTGAATTTATAGAGCTGAATCGAAATATACTAAAATAAATATATGAACATAGTATACTAAAATATATGAACTTTTTTCGAATTTTTCGTGAACACTCCGAAATAAGAAAAATCTAGAAATTAGTTAGAAATGTATTATAGAAACTATAGTAGACACAAAATATTTATGCCGTCATTATCCTGTAAATGATTTAGTAACTTGCTATACCCGGTGCGCTTCGCTACCGCCATTCACATAAAATAAAATTAACATTTGTTTTTATAACTTATTGATTATACATTAAAAAGCCTCAAAAAAGATTTGCCCAATTGAACACGTTTAAATTATTACAAAAAAAAGATAAAATAATAAAAAATTAATTTTTTATTTACATTATTACGAATAAACGTAATTATTATTCGAACTTATATACGTTCTGCTAAAAACTGATTGGATATAAATAATAATATTTTTCAACGTAAAAAACTCTTAAGCTACGTTCACATTTATCAAATATTTGCCCAAAAAAACGTAACCAATAGTTTTGCTTAGGGATAGTGTCATTTAACACGATTTTTATATTACAAAATAAAATTAATTCTTCTCCAGAAGAGTATTTTTATACAGTTTTTAAAAAATTCGAACCCAAAATTAAAAAAATATTGGAATTAAAGGAAATAAATTATTAGTTTTTTTCTTGGTTACGTTTTTTTCGACAAATATTTGATAAATGTGAACGTAGCTTTAGTAATTTTGAATTTTCATTAATTCAATAACACTGAACTTGAGCCTAAATAATATTACTTCTCATAATAAAAAATTGGAATTGCACAAAGTTAAACCCATTTCACTCAGAATGTATGAAAAGGGTGAATATCGTACGAACCAAGATAAGCTTTATTTTTAACTTTTTATTGCCATGCGCATTAACTTGCTTAGTTAAAGTCTAACAATAACAATATAATAAAGTTTAACGTCTAGACGAGATATTGTCACAAATAAACCAATACAAGCTATTATGTTTTTATTTTAATTTTTAAGTATGTATGTATGTATGTATAGATCACTCGCAACAATCTTAAACACACTTCCTCTCTATTTGCCCCACCAATTATGATTTTCCGCCAATTGAGCAAAATAATCATAAAGCTGGTGGGGTAATATTTTTAATTAGAGTATGGGTTTTTTTTTTGTTGAAAATTGTCCACAAACAAGTTCATTGATAATTAATAAAAATAGTTAACCTAATATAAAGGACTTTGAACGTCTGGTAAATACTTCAGGCATGGAAGGTTTTTCTGCAATTGCAAAATAAAATAAATCGGAAACAAGTGCAAAGTCTGTGGTCATCATCTGCATTTTTCAAGTTATATAGTAAGTAAATGTAATTTTACATACGTACATACATATGTACATACATACATATATTTAAAACTTAATATTTTAACAGATAACACCCACAAAGAAGCGAATAGAGTTTATAGATAGTATAATTGCATGTACATATAAGTACATACTACATGTGTATGTATGTATGTCTGGCCTCCAGGCTTGTTTTGTTTTTAAATAAATGAAGCGTTTAATCAGAGTCCGAAATGAAATAGTACATACATACATATGTATATGTAGAAATAATCAACAAAATATGGGGAGAAGAACATGAAATGCGCCAAACCTATTGTGACTGATACATAAAATAATATTTATTTTAATATAAGATCTCTGTTAGACTATTAACAATTAAAATTAAAACTTAGAATGTACATACATTCATACATTCTTAAATATATTTAAAATGTTCATTTAAAAAATAATGACCGAACAAAATAAACCAACCACACATATGGCGGGCATTTAAATGTTATCAGTTCAACCGAAACGCTACCGCTTAATATTTAAAGTATTTTTCACTGTTTTAATTTATATTTATGTTTGTATGTATGTACATACTTATATAATATTGGCCGGTCGATTGGTTTGTTGGAATTGTCTATCTGGTTTTAGCCGGATCATGCCCAACAGTACGTTTAACAACTCGGGAACTTTTTATAGATTAAAATATTCAAAATGATTTGGTTTGTTTATATTCATTCACACATTAAGAAATATTTTCGAAATAAATTGTTAAAAATGTGTTAATACTTATAGAAGAAGTACAGTATCTGTGTTATCGCCATTTAATTTTAAGGTAGGGCTTTAATTAATATTGAGCGATTTAGTTCGCTGAGCTAATGTTTAAAAGATCATTTAATCTAGTTTTTAAAAAAGTACATCGCAAAAAATTAGTTTTAAATAAAAGACTATGAAAATATGAACGTATGTACATACTGCCATACATAAATACTGCTACATATAGAACTATTTTAACATTATCATGTACACAAATAAATAGGTGAAAGATCGTTAAAGATTTCAAAACTGCTTAATTTCCAGTTTAATTTTAAAAAATATATACGAATAAATATATGTATGTACGATTGTATGTGTTTACATGCAATTACTCGCATATGTATAATTATCAAATTTGTTTAACAAAACAATAGTAAATCGAAATTTCATATTTAATATTCTTCGGTTGAAATTGTATAGAATCGTAAATATCGTTTTTTATAATTGCAACATTGCCTGCCTTATGGATCCTATAATTTTAAATTTTGGATTAGGGAATTGTTCACATATTTCGTAGAGCCATTTTATCATTTCTTTCTAACACTTTACCGCTGAAATGCCACAATATTAATTTCTAGAACAAACTAAAAAACCCAACCTATTATAAGCTCAATTATTGAATATTGGACTAAATATCAGAATAACACATATACCCCAATTCAAATTTAATGCAATCTTCATAAAAAATTTAATACAAAAACAAACTATGTACATACATACTTATGTACATATAAATATGTACGAGTACGTATAATAGGTACGTACTAATTTGAATATACAAAATATTGTTGAAAAATTTTTGAGTTGAAAAAAAATATTTTTTTGGCTCGTCATTATTGGCAGCCATGAGCAATTTTTTTCTCCTCGATTAAATTTTAATATGTATTAGACAGAAAATAAGCAAGTCACACATTCCGATCGGAACGGTTTCAATTTCATTCTTGTATTCCGATTATTTTTAAGTTACTGTCTTTTGTATTTTGATTTTACAGTGATACAACAAGTTTTTTATACGCTTAGACGATTGTTTCAGTTTTTTCACTAGCAAATCTCACATTAAACTGTTTTACTAACATGCCAAGCATAATGCAAAATATTTTACTGACAAATGAAAGTAGTAAAAAATATTTATTTTTAATTCCAATTTGAATTTTAAAAGTGGTTTGATTACAAAAAAATTGTTTTTTAAGGGTCAACTTTCGGAATTGAAACCACTTTTGATCGGAATTGAGTTCTGTGATACGGTTCATTGACAAAATAATTAATGGCTTTTTGTTTAATTTAATTAGGTACATACATATGTATGTATGTATGTACATATTTATATATATATATATATGTACATATAAATATGCAAGTCAGCTTTCTAATTTTTTTTATATTTTACCTTCACTACAACCAGCCATTACAGTGTTTGTTCTTTTCAATCGCTATTGGTCAGTTTTAGAATCGATTACAACAGTTACTTTTTAATACAATACATTGTTAACGTAAGGTTCGAAGTACAGCAGACAAATATGGAAATCACGTATGTTCTGTTATCAAATTGCCCCCCAAAGATTGTTCAGCTGGTGTATTTACTAATGTATAACATACATACTTATGTATGTATGAATTCATGTATGAGCACTTGTATGTATATGAATGCGTTCATTTGTGCTTAACAGCAGTCGCGAGTAAATTACCCTGAGTTTGTGATTTTTCCATTTGGCCAAATGATAAGAGCAGATAAGAGTCCGTCTTGGTAGAAATGAACGCAAACCGACATGTTTATCGCATTCGTTAATAAGTATGTATATAAAGATACATACATATATAGAACATAAAGAATGGAGAAAAAATATTCCTCTAAGGACCAGCAGCGGTTTTTTTTGGACACACAAACATACGTAGTTTTTTCAAATATAAATTCGAAGCTTTCCTTAAGTGCAGATTTGTTCACTTCAATTCAATTTAGTTATAAAGAAGCAAAAATAGCACTTGCAACGAAAGAAGATGCTATGAATACGAAATACTAATTTTCAGTATTATTTAATGACCGAAAATGTATTTCTTAAAAAAATAAATAATTTAATTTTTTCACTTTGTAATCTGATTTTAAAAATTGTATGGCTATTTTCATCTTAATTGCGATAACATTTTTACTTTATTATTTATACTTAACACTTTATTATCTTTCGATTTTATAGGTGTTTTTTTCGAATTTGTCAATAGAAAATACATCTTCATATTTTACAACAAAAGTTTGTCTTATTTAGTTTTTTGTGCTGATGTAGAACCAAGTTTCATAGAATATTCGAAAATTGAAAAACTACAAATTATTTGCCTTTATTACCCTTTAAGAAGTAAGCTTTATTTTAATCTGGGTCATGTGCTAAGCCCATCCACCAAATTTCATCGAAATCCATTCAAAGGTTTTCGCGTTATAGTGGAACAAATATACAAACTTTTACATTTATAATATTAGTTGTATGTGGTATAAGTAATCAAATTTGTTGAAAAGCATTTTGTCTCTCAATTGGTTTATACAAAGAACTTTAGTTGTTTCGAGAATTATGATCATAAATACAAGCAGTTTAGTCAGACAAAAATAAAGTTAAAAAAATGTATGCATGGAACTAGACAATTAATACCAAGAAACCGAGAGCTCTCTGTTTTGTATATGTCATACTGAAAAGGCCCAAATGATAAGACCTTATCGCACAATTCGCATACAATATTACACTAGTACCGAGACTGAAACAATTCAGTCGTTCACATAACGAGCTACAGAAAACGTTAAAGAATATTGTTCTTAAATTAAAAAAACATAAATAAAACAACACAAAAAAAATAATAATAGTCAATTAACAAAATAAGCTCTAAGAAAATTGTAAACTTTTAAAAACCTTATAATGGAGAGCCAAAAAATTATAATATCCAACAGTGCACACACCGCCCCACTTGTACCGTTTTATACATCATATCACACACCTCCATATACATATAACTCAAGCTCGTGGCCTGAGGCAGTATACCACCCCTTTATTATGAATGAAGATGTACTACAAATGCAACAACAGCTAAGATTCCCTACACCTCCTATGACCCCGCCCAGAGGCTACATAAATACAACAGCAGAGTTTGCCTATGCGCAACCACTACAAGAATCAGCTGAAAGTCAAAATAGAACTCAGCAACAAAGAACAAAATCCGTTATTATGAAAATTGGGCGTGATAAAAATTCACAATATTTAACGGCTAATCTACCTTATGAAAACTTTACAGAGGATTCTAATTATGTTCAATCAAAACTTCATGAACAAGATCATCACCATCATGATCAGCAACAGTTGCAATCACACAATGACACTCCTAGCAGCGGAAATTCATCACCTACATCACACAATGTATTTATATGCGAATGGATAGATTGTGGAAGGTGAGTTGATATCTTGAATTTTTACAATATATAATTATCACTTTATTAGTCTTAATGATTGTGTGAGTGTGTGTACAATAAACTAGTCAAAAGCATTTACTTATCAATTTGTCATTTACGTTCTGATTACTTATAGATATTTTGATAGTCTAGATCTACTGGCCCATCACGTAACCCTAATTCACGCAGTGGCTTCATTAACTGATGGACTTTATTACTGCCAGTGGAAAGGTTGTCAGCGAACAGAACGAGGTTTCAATGCTCGATACAAAATGTTAGTGCATGTACGAACACATACTAAGGAGAAACCTCACCTGTGTCATTTATGTGAGAAACGCTTTTCAAGAGCTGAAAATTTAAAGATTCATATACGCTCGCACTCAGGTGAGAAGCCATATATTTGCACCTTCGAAGGTTGCAAAAAAGCCTACTCAAACTCTTCAGACCGGTTTAAACATACACGTACACACTCTATGGAGAAACCATACATGTGCAAGGTTTCAGGTTGTCAGAAACGATACACAGATCCTTCTTCCCTACGTAAGCATGTAAAAACATTTAAGCATTCAGTACAAATACTGGATTTCAAGGCTTCAACTAATGTTCAACAAATAAAAAATATCAAGAATGCTGAAGATGAATGTTCTTTTCAATCCACTGAAGCAAATCACAATCGGCCATATCTTATGTTTCCAAATCAATCATCAGTAGCAACAACTCATGATTCCGTTTGCATGGCTATGGAAGAAATGTGTCACATAAAAGCAACTTTTAATTGTTATTCTTCATCTGGATCCACACCAGCCGGTAGAGAATACCCATATTGGTTACACCAAGAAGCTGAAACAAAAAACGCCCTAAACAACATACATCCATTATCGTTTCAGCAGACCGAAAATTATACTATGCAATTAGATTTACCTACAGATAAACCTCTTGATCTAAGAGTAAAAAATTTTTGAAGAACTTGCAATCTATCCTTTTTTGCAGAAATAATAGTTTCAAGAGTATTATTTTGAGTAAACATAAAAAAAATGAGCAATTATATTTTCTAGTCTGACTTTTGTCTTCCTAATGATTCTTCTTCTGTTTCTCTTAACTCTTTTACTTACATACATATGTATATACATATTTATTTTAATTAAATTAACATACATACTTATACTTTTGTTCTTTAGAAAATACAGATTTCAAATTAACAAAGAACTTTATTTTTTATTAGTTTTTTACTGATTTGTTTTTTTCAAATTATTAAAGGAGATGTTACTAGCGGCAACGGTGTAACTGAAACAAAATTTTGTTTTTCGGATTCAAAAAGGAAAAATTTTCTTATTGAGAATTTTATTTTTTATTAGTTTTTTACTGATTTGTTTTTTTCAAATTATTAAATGAGATGTTACTAACGGCAATCTAACGGCAACGGTGGAACTGAAACAAAATTTTGTTTTTCGGATTCAAAAAGGAAAAATTTTCTTATTGAGAATTAGAATTGATTGGATAAAATATTTATGATATATGGAAAGAATGATATCCAAGAAAGTTGTTTATGAACATAAAGATGTATTATTATTTAAATGATCACAAAACAACAAATTCATTAGGAGCCGTTTCGAACTGTAATGCAATTTTAACTTACATATATTGAAGATAATGAAACCCTGACAGGATAATTTTTTTTTTCATTTTCAAACAAAAACTAAATGAAGGTTTAAGAACTTCAAAGTACTTAAGGTCTGGTTTATAGTGCGAAACTGCCTTAAGTGCAAAGAAATTTTATAATTATTCATTATTTTAGATATTCATGTTCTAGAAACTCAATGCCATCATATTTAACTTTTATACGTTTGTCATTTAAGTAATAATAATCATTTTCGCGTTTAAGTTTTAACCGATAGTCAATCATTGCATGTGGAAAATATGAGAACGGCTTTGATTTTATCGCTAAATAGTTGACATCAACAGTATAAGCACAGCAAATATTATGCTCTTCGCACAATGGTTTTAAACGTTGAACTAATTTCTTATAATGTGTTGTCATACGTTGCAACTTATTATAACATTCGTCCCAGTAAAATGTGTCTAAACCATCAACAGCTATCAATGAGACACGTTTATAGTCCCACAGTAACGTTTCGAATTCTTCAAAAGCATACTCAAACTGATCCGCCGTATAACATGGTAGATGTATAATATTTGCACAGTACTTTTTTGATGGTGTTTCAAACGATCGTTGAGATGATACAACGGCATTTTGGGTCATTAAATTTTGAACCAAATTTTCAAAAACATCATAATCGAACTTATGGGTTAAATCAACAAAAAATATTTGACTGTACTTGCCTCCATAGAAAGTCGACAACGATGCTCGTGCCATTAGTTCGTATAGTAGTATACTCTTCCCAGTTCCTGGTTCTCCAGAAATTTCAATAAGAGACTTGGCCACAGGTGCATTTGGCGAAAAAACGTCATTCCATATGTTTTGTAAAGTAGGCCTTTGCGCTGCAAAAGTTTTTACCATCAACTGATACCCGGATAGAATCATTTCACTTATATACATTAACTTTATAACAAATACATATCTTTCTTTCTGTTAAAAAATTTCACTTTTTAATAAACCGTAATAAGGCGCGCTTTTACTTTTCTACCCGATAAGAATTCTTTGTACCAATCACTCACAGCGAAATGTTAACACCAAGGTGAATTTATTATACGGTGGGAGCCATGGTGGAATAATATAAGGTGCGCATATCAACACAACAATAAAAAACGACATGCATTTTGTTTGTGTAAAAATTAGCCAATGTTGTCAAAAAAAAGCTGTATACATAACATACATTGTGGTTATGCACAAACAGAAAGCATAACGTAAACAAAAATATTCATGATGGCGGCCAAAAATGTAAACATCTTTTGACAAGACCGGAGAGATTTGCCATTTTTTTTGCAGATTATTTAACGTTCAAAACACCACCCTACAAAAAACCATATTCCTTCTTGCGCACACCTTATATTATTCCACCATGCTGGGAGCCACAATAAAACAAAGACAACACGAAAAACAACAGGCATTTTGTTTGTGTAAATTTTCAAACGATTGTCAAATTTGTTTTGTAAAGAAAGTAAGAAATAAAGAAACAAGGCGTATCCAACAGGTGAGCTTACAGCTGACTGAGCTCGCTTTATCACAAATTTTCATACAAACTGATACAGTTTGAAAAGAGTACATAAATAATGGTTACAGTTTTGTGACCATCCGTGAGAAAATGCTTTAAATTTGTTTGTGTATTTTGATATGAAGCGAGTGCTTTATACCAACAAAATACATGTTGTTTTTGGATTGTTGTACTTGTTGTCGAACTGAAATATATATTAGAGCTCCCATCTAGAAAGTCATATCCAAAAACTGGGGGTATTTATTTGTAGTTAGGATTAAAAAATGTACTCTATACCATGGTGGAATAATAAGGTGCGCGTATCAACGCAACAACAAAAAACGACATGCATTTTGTTTGTGTAAAATTCATTCAAAATTGTCAAAACAAAGCTGTATACAAAACAAAACAAAAGTTGTTTTGTATGTATTTATTGGTTATGCAAAAACAAAAAGCATAACGTAAACAAAAATATTCATGATGGCGGCCAAAAATGTAAACAACTTTTGACAAGACCGAATTAACTTACCATATTTTTGCAGATTATTTAACGGTCAAAACACAACCCTACAAAAAACCATATTCCTTCTTGCGCAGACCTGATTATTAGACCATGCTCTATACATACAACTTTTACAATGTTCATAAAAAGTAAAATAATTTTGAAATATGTACAAGTTTTAATGAAAAATGTCCATTAAATTAAAGGCAGCTAAGATACATACATTTAGTTGCATTAAAAAAATTAAATAATAATAAACAAAAATATATTTTTTAACAACTCCAAAATTAAAAGTAATCAATTTTGATCAATACTTGGTGTTTTTTCTAATTTTTCGCTATTGGTATTTTCACAATATAAGATACAAATTTAATTAATTTTTTCTCTAGGATAAGATTTTATATGTTTGTTGCGGTGTTTTGTTAAAATCGGTGCGGCTTATTTGCAATTTTTCTATTTTATTATATGTATGCATATGTTTTTATTACTAAGTTTAAGGTATGTATGCAATTTTTTTTTTAAATAAATGAAAGTGTACTTAACGGATATTTTAAAGATAGTGGGTGCCAATATTTGCTCATTATCTTGCGTGGTCTGAATGATGCGAGTGGTCCTATGCTCTACCGCAGTGGTCACATGTGACCTTCGTTAGGCCGACTAACCTGCACTCAGCCTTGTTAGTCCCCGTCCAGGATATGAAACTCCGTTTTTCCAGGATATGAAAGTTTTGAGTTTGTTGACGCAAGGGAAAGTCGAATAGAAAACGTTAATTTGCAGTTCTTGTTGAGTACGTCACTCATTAGAAAAAAAAAAAAGTTATAAAATATACTCTAACTGTATGCAGTTTTAAAAGTGCATTTAAAAAAGGCTCGAGCCAAAAGTTTTATTTTGTGGGCGGGAAAGATTTTTTTTTGCAGACTTAAGCTTAATCACGAGAGGGGGCTTACATATTTGTATTTATATTAGAGATGTGCGCGTGAGTAAAAGTACGCTCAAGATCACGAAACATAAATATTTTTCACGCACGGCATGATTTGAAACTTTCACGATCACGCACGCTCACGAACACAATATGTTTAATCACACGGGCACGGTGAAATACAAATTTTGCAATAAAAGATTTAGTATATGCTAAAAAAATTTTATTTTGTAATTAATTTCTTTATTTACTTTAAGATTATCAATTAAATAAAAAAAAATTCAGGAAATGCTCGAAAAATTAGCATTACAAAGGATAAACTTAATATAAAAAATCTAGCACTGGCTGCCAAGGCAGGTTATTTAAATTTAATACTTATATGTAAAGGAATTCAAAAGGAGTACTAGTGTTATCAGCAGGGCAAGTTTAAATAAGCACAAAATGAAAGAAAAAAAGCAAGCACAAAATAAACGCAAAATAAGCCCAAGAATAAGCAAAAAAAGCTCAAATATGCTTCCAAAAATTAAGCAATGTAACCACTTTTCCTTTATTTAATTAAATAATTTTTTATTGCAAAGCATAATCATATGTTTTTTAGATTTTCAAAAAGAAAAGATCGATTATCGCATAAAACTGTAAAATAAATTGAAAAAATTCATTCAACATCATTGGATATAGTAGGTGCGAACTTAAACAATAATAATTCGCTTGAAGATAGCGAATCAATGTATTCATCAGCTTCGCTTTTGTTTAAAAAAATATTATTTTTAATTTTAACTAAAGTTTGAATTTCAACGTTTCGATTCATAATAGACAAATTTTCTTTTAAATAAAGTCCTCTTCTTTCTAGTTTGATTATACTTCGGAAAATATACTCGAAATTATCTTTTATGTACGGGAGATCAGATTTTAAAGATGCATTTTTAAATAGAGCTTTTGCTTTATATATTGATTCCACATCATCATCGGAAAGTGCATTTAACACATTGCAAATTTCTGTATAGTTGTCACACTAATAAATAACAACTTTAAGCCAATCTAGTTTGCAATGTCAAGAGTTAAAGAAGAAAATTGCATGTGTGAAAAAAGGACAAACTTTTGCTTTTTAATTGCAACAGAGAGAATCAAAAATTATTTTCAAGGGCTGCCAAAGTGCATTATAAGCAAATTCAAGAAGAGTATAAAGCAATTTTGCAAAAAAAGGTATAAAATAAGCGAAATCAAGCTTTTCCAACAAAAAGCTTAAAAAACTTGCTTTAGGTTAATGCAAGATTTCCAAAGATGTATGTAAGTATGTGTGCACAGCGTACATGGATATGTATTCATCTGCACACGAATGTCTGCATTTGTATCGGAGATTTTAATGCATGAATCCACAATCATACATACATATGTACGTAATTACATATGTATGTACAAATGGATGTAATTTTAGCAAAGATCAAAAAATAAATATTCTGTGACACTAAGTACAGTGTGGAGTATAATAAATCTACTGTGAATATAACAAATATTTTACTGTTCTACACGTACAATTTTTTGTTACTAAAATTATTAATTTTGTGCGACTGAGTAAAAATGAAAATATATATGTATGTATGTATGTCTACTCCTCTATGGCTCTTCCTAAACAATATATGTAATTGCATTATTAAAAGTTACATTTGTAGATGGGCTTGTATATTAGAATTGGATCTTGGAGACCCATATTTGAAAGACAAATTTTATTCCTTTTTAAATTCAAACAGAATTTAATTAGGAAACTTATGGAAGAAAATACTACAGTTAAAAAACTAGTAGGGATCAAGGTAACTTTTAATTTTAGTTATGTAAAATGTACCAGTTTATCTCTGATTATTGATTATGTGGGCATTTTTTCGAAGTAATTTCGAAATTTATATATTACATTTCTCTGAATTAGTAAGCCAGGCACAAATTTAATTTGTGTAGTGGCATGTCAACTGACTCCTTACATTATTACAGTGAAGGTTTTACGCTAATTTGCAAACATAAATTTTAGTTATTCTATGCTATAAATCGCTAAATATTTCATAAACCTTTATTAATATTTAAGGTACGAACAATGTTTGTTTACAATTTATATTACATATTTGTTTTTAAATATTTTTAAAATTGGAATGAAAATCTCAAATAATTATCACTGTTTATTTCTAATCTATATCTAATATATTTAAAGTATATTTTAACCATACATACAATAGTTATTAATTACTGAATATACTTAATATGGGAAAATCAAAAATTTCTTATATAAATATTAAATATTTGCATTGTTTTAAGTGGTCTTAGTATTTAACATTTGAATTCATATATAATTACTGTTTATAGTTATTTAAATAAAATAAAATAAAAGAAAATAAAAAAATTTGGTAAATTGTCATTAAAGGATTTAAATAAAAAACAGGTTTCTGCCTCAAGGATATCTTCAAATTAAGCGCGAAAGAAACGGACCACTCTAACAATGTATTGACGACAAATTGGACATTCACTTAAAACTTTACCACAATTAGTACAAGTTGCCATATGACCACATTCTAAAATTACACATTCTATAGGTGCATCCATGCAAATTTTACATAACTCATATGTTGGTAACTTTTCTACAGCTGAAAAAAATTTAATTTTTAAATTTAAATGTAAATATATGTATATATATATATTTCGGTTTACCTGGAGTTGACTTCAGATTTTTCCACAATCTCTCAACTCGATCTAAAAGTTCTTGTTTTTCACAACAGCCCTTGTAATCAACTCTATGCAGCATTAGTATTACCTTGAGCTGTTTAACAGTTAAACATTCCAGTTGTTTACTAAAATAATGTGAATTTGTTATTGCTGTTATGTTTTTAAATAAAAGAAATAAAATTTAAAAATACGTACATTGACAAAATTTCCTCTAGATTTATAAAACGTGAATCTTTATCATAAAAATATGAGGAGTTGCCTTCCGACTCGTCTCCCATTGCATTAAATGACGGTGAGCATCTATTAACTGTTTGCTCTTCTAACTGTGCCTCTACCGAAGTCCCGTTTTCCTCGCCGATTTCATTTGTATGCCTACTGACACTGGCTGTTGAAATGCCTGCTTCCGAATCAGAATATTCAAAAGACTTTGTACGTTGCTCTAAATATGTTAAAAATTTCGACAGCTCTAGTTTTATGTCCGTTTCAGACATTTGTGAACTTTCTAAATGTTTGCGCATTTTTCCTACTTGCTGGCGAATGTTTGCTTTATTTTTTCCACAGCGGACACAACAACGTTTTGCAGCCGATTTTCTACTGGTAGAATTTAAGTTTGTTTGACTTTCTTCTTCTATTCTAATATTTTTTAGAGCATGATTAATATTGTCATCTTCATCGTCAACACTAGTCTCAGGTCTCCTTCGATTAAGGTAACTCTCTGACCGCCGTCGGATTACCTTTTTAACTAGAGGCCTTGGAAGTAGCTGCATAGGCGTAGGTAGTACATGATTGATTTGTTCTTGAGTCTCTACATAGGTTTCGGCTATGAGGTCTTTATTTTCTGGCGACTCATCGTTAAATGTTAAAGTTGATTTGTCAATATTTTCTTCAAGTTGCATCTGCTGTTGTTGCGCACTTGGTGCACTAAGCGCAGTCTCAGTTTCATTGATTTTCAAATCCAAAATTTGCCAATGATCTGTGGTATTGCTATTAGTATCTGTGGTAGTTTTACTATCATCCGATATGCCACCTATTGCACCTAACTCTTCAAAAGAAGAATGTGATGAGTCTTCATCGTTGACATATATTTCTAATTTTGAAAGAAGTTTTGAGGTACTTGTAGAAGTTGAAGGTGCACAAAAGTTCTTCTTGGTGTTTGTGTCGGTGCCATTGAGAGAATCGGCTTCATTCTTATTCATCGAAAAATTATGCAATTCAAGCTCGGATTTCGGGGATCGAGTTCGACCATTAAATGATGCAATAATTTCTTCTTCGTCTGAACAGTTGCATTCCTCTTGATTAGTGCTGCTAGAATTAGTTTCTTCGGTTTCTTGCGAAGATGGAGGCAAATTTACTACCAGACTATTAGTAGTTAAGGAAGCATTACCATTTAGTTCTCGTTCTTCTATTGGAGTGGTTGTAGGATTTTCCGGGGAATTTTGTTGACTACTTGCATATGTGGGTATGAACCTAGTAGTCACTCTAGGCTGCTCAGTAACATTTGTTGGCATTGTCATAGTTGTTGATGGTCGGTTTTTCGAACACGCTCGATTTTCGAAATTAGCAAGGGAATCACTAATGTTATCACCCAAATTACTAAAAAAGTTTTGGCACGTCTGTTTTATACTATCAAAGGAGTTATTTCCATTAGCACTGTTGTCAGTTGATCTTCTTGCACCATCACCGACACCTATACCACCGATCGAATTTGAATCACGATTTTGATGTTGCGGTGTTGTATGATGACTGCTATTCCCACTGCTGCTGCCACTGCCACCCGAAAATTTTTCACCATTCATATCCATTTTATTGGCGTATTGTATTACCAAATCGATCAGCTCTTCTTTTTCCACACAACCAGCAGTAGAAATATGTTTTGATTGTAAATAAAATATTAAATCCTTCGCTTTCAATTTTAATAAATCTGAACGAACCAAAGGCCTTTTATTGAAAAGAAGACACCTTTCGCACAAGGAATGTTTGCGATTGTTACTATTGGCCAAACAGTTGTGGCAGTAGTAACGTTTGCAATCGTAACAACTACGCTTACGTTTGAATACCGTAAATTGTACATGACATCCTTCGCACGGCATTGCTTTTATTCCAACAATAAATACTCATTCGACAAAACGCAGTTTCTATATTACTTCTGTCCTCTAATATAAGTATGTAACTATGTTTGTATGCTACGAAATTAATGAATCACTTTCTTGGCAGTTGCATATATCCAATTGCTAAACGTCGCTTCCATCAGTTCAATAAGTTTGTAATCTTTACTCATATTTCCTCGCAAAGTTTTATAGTGGTATAAACTCTATGCGTGACTGTTGATTATTTTAATCATAACAAAATATTTTTGTTATTAATCTTTTACTAGCTACTTTTAATTTGTTTATTTTAGAAATTAAAAATCTGTGATTTTTTCTAAACTTGGGATTTTTTCATTTCACTTTTTTCACAATTTTTTGTTATTATTGACATTGCTAAATAATTAGCATTCTCAGAGCAATGATAACACTCAACTGTCATTGTGGATTTCAGCAAAGAATTTGAAGACAGTGGGTAAAGAATTTCGCTCTTATGTGGTTGCAAGCTGGCATCTGCTTATAATATTACTTCGACTATGGTCCAATAAGTATACTACATATATATGTACATAGATAATAAAAGCTGACGACAAAGCAATTTTATGCAGCTGATATTGGACGTAGACAGTAAGGCTCCGTTATAACTTACCCCATGTGAAAAAAAAAATCGTTATAAATGTAAAACTTTCGACATATTGCATTTTCGAATTATAACACAGCTGCGATGTTAATATTTATATTTTAAAGCCCCATATTCTTAGATCAATCTGTCATTGCTAATTCATTGTGATTGCAAACACATTAATCTGCCTTTACACATATCGATGGCTTAATATAGAAAGGTCGTATCTCAACTTTTAGCTACTTTACAGGAGAAGGAAAAAACTCCATAAAATCTTTAGATAGTTAGGGTTTTTTTGTAATTACTGTAAATCTGTTATTCGTCAACATAGGAAACTGAATTTTTTAAGAGAGGTGTACTTGAGTTTTGTCTACCAGAACATGTGAAAAAACCGATTTTGAAAAAAACGAATACGACCTTTCTATATTAAGCCAGCGATATGTATGTATTTAGTTCGAAACGTTTCTGGTATTTTACACATTGAATGATAAAAACAGGGACACAACTCGCGATCATAAAAATAATACAACAACAGTTTTTATTTTAGAATGTATTTAATGTAAAATGTTTAAAAAATGCATGAAATTTCATGAATTAAATTTTTTTTATATGTATATGTATGTATGTAGTATGTATGTATTTTTGTAGAGTTGAGTATGCAGTTGTATGTCGTTTATTCTTCGGTATGTATAAAATTAATACAAGATTACAGTAATTTTTATGCCATGACTTACAAAGAGACTGTTTTATGTACAAAATGTATATGAAATTTTTAAATGATAATAAAATAAATTTTATTAAGCTAATAAGAAAAAAAGAGATCGTTTTTCATAGATGAGGTTGCCAGCACCAAAAATACGTCTCCTTGTTTGATAATTTAAAAGATTGTGAAAAAATGCATACGCAAATAGATATGAGTGCGGGGACAAAATTAAACTCTATTGTAAAGCGATTAATTATTTCAGTGTAAAGATAATCTAATTGGATGGTTTTTAATATACAATTTTACACGTTTGCCGTTTTGTTATTGCTATGTATGTATGCATGTAAGTATGTTTAAATGCTATTGTTTTAGTTGAAATGAACATGTTTTCTTAATACTATAACACATTCATTGAGCTTGTATTATCTTGAGTTTGTTTTTGCTGCTGAGGATCATCATTATTGTTATCATCGTCATGTGTTAAAGCAGTCGTAGCACCCATTTCTATGCGAGATTTTTCGTAATCAACAAAGTCATCAAATAGACTTGGCCAAGCTTCGGTATCATCATAATTATTAATATCACACTGTTCTGAAAAATTTAAAAACATATTCCATGTATCCTTTGGAATGCCTCTAATATTCGGATGCTGGTCTAGGAAATGAATCCATTTACTTAGTAAATCTGGTGTGTGGACGGTGAAAACTAATTTCCACAATGAAATGGCCATATCCAATGACAAAATACGTTGGTCTGGCTCCAAACCGAATCTATAAAATATATTTATACATACATATGTTCATATAGAAAAGTTTAAACTATTGTCAGCTGAAATTTTAATTTCAATATTTTAATAACATTAACATTAAGTTAATGAAAACAAACTGAAACAAATTTATTTACTTTACTAATTACTTTCGGAAAACTAATGAAAAAAGAAAAAATTAAATGGAAATAGATCAACGCAAAACTAGAAAAGTAATTTATGCATATACATATGTAGGTATGTACATATGTATGATTCAAGTCAATACAAATATTTATATGTATACTTGCAATTGACTATTTCCGTTCTCAGTTACCGTAACAGTAACTAAATGAAACGCATTGATGCTAAGAAGAGCTAAGTATTGTATCTGAATACATATATTAAGTTCTGCTTACCTGAAAGTAAACCGATATAGTTGTTTGAACAATTCTGCATCAACTTTCAGTGTTTCGATTGTCTGCTCCAGTCTTATACGTATTGTTTCTATTGTATCTGCACGCATTTTATGTAGACCTTCTATAAACTCAGTTCGAGTAAACCGACACATCTGTGAAGCGTCTAAGCACCAGGCTAGCACCAAAATAGCGAATTCATCTGGTTGATAATTGAGATCTCGACACAATCGTTCAATACCTTCTGCTAATATCATATCTTCGTCGGGTTCTTTATATTCTTCAAATAATTTATTTAATGTGTTATCCGACACTTCAGACGTTTCTGTTACTAATTTGAAACGGAATATTTACAAAAATTTCATTTTAGGAAACTAGAAAAAAAATTTTTTTAAACATACCGGTTGCTATTATATCGCTCATGGCTGCGACATTACCATTAAGTAGTACTAATGATTTCTTAAAACTACTACGTTTTGTATCACAATGGTTTGATGGTTTGAGTGGACTCCTTGCAGAGAGCAATTCATCAGTTTCTTTAATATACATATAATAATAAAAAATTTAATTTAATCATAACTAAAACAAACTTACTACATATGTACTTATGTTGTTTCACAAAACACAAATTTACATTAATAAATTGAATTTGATAAAATGATACTTTTTTAGTTACCTAGTTTGTTTGTTTTTTTTCACATTATATTAAGTAATATGTATGTAAATCTTGTTTTTATTATGATACAACATTCTTGAAGTAAATTAAAAATTTTCCAAGAGATTATTTTTATTTAATGCTTAAAACTTTCAGTGTTTATGTGAATCATTTTAGCTTTACAAGTTATTTACCAAACAACCAGGACATTTATTTATTTATTTATAGATTTCAAAACTTACCTTGAGATCGTTCCTTATAGAAAGTGCCTCCTCCTCTTCCTGTGTGCATTTGATGATGCTGTGTATTGTAGTGCTGTTGCTGCTGATAATGGCTTTCATTTGAGTTTATGTTTAATGAAATACCAGTATATCTACCGTCCACAAGATTTGTTGTATGTCCGATCGAATGAATAGGTGAAGTTGCAGCAGCAGCGCCACTACCTAAAGTAGCTGACATTTGCTCTGTAGATTGGAAGCATTTCAGACAGTTTCCCATAGCGGGAAAGCTTATAAAAGTTGATAGCTATAAGCCTTAATTAGGAATTTTTTCGACGTATGTATGTATGTTTTTTTTTCACCTACATATATGTAAGTACATATCTACATATGTATGTATGCATATGTATTTATTGCTTTTTTAATATGTATTTAGAAACAGTGTGCTCGAAATAAATTATTATTTTTTGCAATTTGTCCGTGTTTCAATAAAATATAAGCCTTTTAGATGGAAAATCTAAGCTCTGTTTTTTATAAATATGTTTGCTTGTGTTGTTTTTGTAATTGGCACTACGTTTCTAAGAGCTACATTCTAAAAATGATATATGAAGAAAAACAAAACAAAGAATTATTATTATTTTGCTTGCAGCTTTTTCTTGAAAGTAAATGGAAAACATATACATATGTATGTAAGTATGTATGTACTCTTATTAGCATATGCAAACATATGTTTATTGTTTTGTTGTCTCATGATTACCTCTGTGTGTAATATTGTTTCTATGTGAGAGACTTGGGGATGGTGGTTTCCCAGTCGCTTGTACTTCTAAATAATTATTTCTGCTTTTGGTTTTTTCTCCCGATATTTTCTGCTTCAAATTACTTACATAAATAAAATGTTACTTTTTAAAGTTCTTTGCGACATTTTTCCTAACTTAAATGGTCGTTTTGGCGTGAAATGTAGCTGCTGGTTAGAGTAAATGTTTTTTTTTCAATGTTCAAGGATGTTCTGCTATATTTTTCAGAAATATTTCACACACTTGCACCGTAATTTTGCAGATAGCTCATTATTAAAAATATATTTTTGTTGACAGTTTTGCATGATTTAAATTTAAAAAGACTTCCTAATTATTGCTAATTTTAAAATTATTTGGCTACCAGCGATAAGTATTATAATTTTAAGTTTTTTTTTAACGCCAGTGTTGTGAAAATAAAACAAAAAATATGTGTATTGTTCTTTTTAACAAAAACTTCCACGCCGACAAATTATGTTGACGCCGGTGTCAATATATTGGTAACGGCGGCATTAATACTTCATAATGTTAAATCATATGTTATGTTTGAGAACGTGAAGAAAACAGTGTTTCTCAAATCCGAGATTTTTGGAATTTCAGATTTTTTTTTTCAATAGCATCTATTATAAAATAACTAATATATTTAAATTTGTTTGTATTGCTATATAATTTTTTTTTAAATATTTAGTCAAAGAGTTATCGTTGCACGATTGGGGCACGATTTCAAAACCATTTTTCTTTCGTACAAATTACAGTTAAAACACAAACTATATAGTTAATATTTTTAAATAAAGTATACATACATACATACATACTTATTTACATACTTTTTAGAGTTTATTTTTTAATAATGAAAATAATAATTAATTGAAAAAATTTGATTGTCAACAAAATGATGTTAAAATGCTCATACGTATATATGTATGTACATACATACATACATATCGCACACTACGTTTTAAACAGTCCAAATCATATATGACAAATCTTCAGGAGAGGTAAAATACGGTATGATATTTAGAGATTCTGTTCTTTGAACTACATACTTTATAGCACAAAAAAAAAAAATAAAAGACGATTTTAAAAATTTTGGAGTTGTGACTGTAATCCCCTTAGGATGCGATATGTATGTACATATGTATGTAGATATTTACTTTGTTTACATAGAATTATTTGTTCAATTGTTATCAATATGATAAATTTATTAGATACCTACATTTTGATATAAAGAATCACATTAGGTCTCTTACACAAACTTGATCAAAAATAGTGTTGGCAGTAAAAAATTTTGTATCCGGCCGAACTTGTCTATTATTCTACCGAAACCCAAAATCGATCCATAAATGCAATAATCAACGTTTGCTGCAAGTTCTGCATGCCACTATTCGATAATTCTAAGGAAAGAAATCATGTAAAAAAGCACTTAATACCTTGTGGGGTGGGACAGGATTAACATTATTCCTAACATTCCTTTTTATTGTTAAGTAAAGCTTTAAGCCCGCCAACATTATCATCTACGACGTAAAATCCGTTTTTCATCTGCTAAAAAATAAATAGGGTGACATATTGAATACGCGATTTGAAAAAGAAATAATTAGTTAGGGCCTTTCTATATTAAGATAACGAATGTATTAGCGTTATTAGTGGTTATAACTTTGATTATAATTAAGAAACATTTTAGGTATAACACAAAGAAAGGTTTTATCTTCACTAATTAAAAAAATGTCGGTTTCTTGAGATATGATTACGTAGTAATAAAGGTATACATATGTATATAAATAAGTACATTCATTAATTAAAATTTTTGTAGGTATTATCTACATATTTTTTTTTTTTTTTTGAAAGTGACTCCATTAAAATTTTCTATTCACATTGCCACAACTTTCAAATAAAATTCATTGTCCTCTCCTCTCGCACAAACATTCAATTTCAAACAAAACGTACTCTTACATTTACTTACTGTAGCTGTACCTACTTGGCTTAAACTGACACAATAAGCCAACTTTTTCTTTAGTCAAGTTCTTTAACTCTTCGTTGGCAGATGTTGCACGCAACTTTAAAACCGTATCCGTTTAATTAGTGAATTTTATTTTGTATGGAAAATTTAAATTTTTAACTTATCAAGTGATTTTTTACGATCTACTGCAATACATGTTTTGCAAGAAGCAATAATGGAATACATATACTTACATACTTACATAAACAATAAAAACAAAATTAGTTTCTCTGCATGACATGGTGGAAAGAAAGCATGCAAGATGAGATTTTCGATTTTCAACTTCATTTAAATTTTATGTCAAATTACTTAAAGAACTACAAAATTATAACATTTTAGTAGTACGATCTACTTAATTTCGGTTTGGTTTTAGTCTGCAATACATACAATAAGTACTTACATACAAATGTAAACACTACTTCAATTAATGTTACATGATGACACTTTGTGAACTTGTCTCATCAAAATAAATTTCTAAATTATAAAATAAAAATACAAGAAGTTCTTTTAGACATGTTGCCAGCGGTAGCCATAGTGACGGTTGAATTACTTTCACAGAGTTTGTTGGAATCGTACATGCACACACACACATACAAACATAAAAAAGCAAAAAAAAGTATCTACCAAATTCAGCGTTGCCGATGATGATTTTATAAAATTTTTGATGATTTTTTTTACCCAATATTGTATTTAATAATTCATTCAAGTCCTATAAAGGATGTTTTCTAGGCTCGTTCAAGATATTTGTTTGTAGAAAATTATTTTTTTGGCTGATACAATGAGTGTGTGCGTGGCTGTGAGTGCAGAAGCTTCTTTCCAGCCTACAAAATCTAAAAAAAAAAATTTTGTACAAAAGTACTTTGCCGTACCTGTTCTTGACAATATGGATTTATTTTTTAAAAGTTACTAATATCTTTAAGATGCTTCTATTGCTAACGATCATTTTGCAACGTGTAATTCTTATTTTTTATATTTTTGTTTTTCTCGTAAATGTTTTTTTTTTTTTAGATCGTGTCGGTATTCAAATACGCATGTAATAAATATATCTGATCCGAGGAATGTCTTCCGATCGTTATCACAAGTAAGTATTTTATCGTCTAGTTCGAAAGCTGTTAAAGAGTTGGCCATCAAAAGTTTTTAAACTTATTTTAAAGATTCATTAACCAGATACTACTTTTAGTTCCGTATTGAATTCTTGACTTTTCCACTTTGGCGAAAAAAAGATCCACTAGCCATGACAGTAGAGCCGATCTTTGAAACAAATTGTTTTCTTATTCAATTTAATTTTAACTCTTAAAATATTTTCTCCACATTTCAGCTTAACTTGTTTTCGGAGTTAAGTCCTTTTCCTCCAAATTTGTACATATGTATGTATATTTATTTTAAAAATAGACAGACTATGATGTTTCACTAAAACGCATCGTTAAAATAATGACTAAAAAAAAGACATGTGGCACTCGGAGACTGCCGCGGTAAAGCTATTGCACAGCATTTTTTATCAACTTATGCAATTATATTATTACGTTTTGTTTAATAACTACTTTGTTATTCTGGCAATACTGTATGTTAATGATATCAATATACATTGGGCGATTTAAATACTTAACAACACAAAAGACTTAAGAAACAAACTTAGTGCCAGGTTTTTACGTTTCAAAAACAAAAGACTTAAGAAACAAACGTTTAAAAATTTCTTGATTCGGTCGCCTCAAAGCCCGCGATAGAATGCATAGCTTCTAGCTTAAAAATAGTAGAATCAACAGATAAATCAAATTTCGAAATTCTGGGGCTTACACGGCCTCACAACTTATAAAAATTTAAGAAAATATATATAAATCTGTGGACCATTTCAATTATATATTTTTTGCTTTAGCAATTTTGTGACCACCTGTATCTACGTATTGCATTTGAAACGAGTTTGTTTTTAATATTTTAGAGCGGCTAAGGATGGTCTCTTGGACGTTTTAAAAGAGGCCACACGTAAAGATGCCAATTCAAAAGATGACGATTCCATGACTCCAGTATTGTGGACTTCCTTTGAAGGCCACTTGGAAGCATTGCGGTTACTTTGTGGCAGAGGGTAAGTGGAATCATAACTCCCACGGTATCAGTTAGAAATTCACAAACATTTTACAAAGTGGTGACCCCGACAAATGCGATCAGTTCGGAAATACGGCTCTGCATTTGGCATCGGCGAAGGGACACTTAAGATGTGTGGATTTTTTGGTAAAGTTTGGAGTTAACATCTATGCTTTGGATATCGACAAGCACAGTGCTAAAGATTTGGCAGCAATAAATAACCGTGATGAAATTTTACGCTATTTGGATGCAGCTACAGCCAATTTCGAGGCAACCGAAAGGTGAGTGAAATAAACTTTAAAGATGCCATTAAGTATAACTTTTAGTGCCTGTTCGCCGATATCGAAGAAGTTCTTTCTTTCGAGTAATTACACTTGAAACAAAAACAAATTCAAAAATTTTGTTTTTGTTTCAAATGTAATTGTTCGAAAGATAGAACTTCTTCGACATCGGCGAACAGGCAGTTAATATATAAAAAAAATAATAACGAAATTTTATGAAGGAAAAAAGCCAAAGCTATGAAAGATGTAGCTGAAAAAAACTGCGAAAAACGCATCAAAGAATATATGAAACGCCAACAGAAGCAGGATCAAGACTTTAAAGAGCTGAAATCAACAATATCAACTGCAAATAGTGGAAAATCGGGCAGAATGTTGTCCACACTTAAACAAAAAATTTGGTCTAGTCAAGGAAATCTGCATAAAATAATCAAAGAGGTATCGCCAGAACCGCCGGGTGTTTCAGTGAGTAACAGTGGTATCGGTGGCAGTGTGAAATTTAGTGAATTGGTTCAAACTGGTTCAGAAAGTTGTGGTGGCTCTGTTGCAAGTCGTCAGGGAAAGTCGCCATCTAAAGTGAACAGCTGTACAAGAAGTGATGGCAGTTTTAAAATAGGAGAAATTGAAGCGGACGGTAGACGCACTATTACCTCATTAAGTGGTGTGCAAAGAGATTCCGAAGTTATGTACGTGGGTACATTTAGTTCAAATGAAGACAATGGCAAGCGTGGCAAAATAAGTGGTCTCTTTGATGTTGACGATATGGGAAATTCCGACACAGATCTCGGCAATTGCAAGCCGGGCTATGGTACATTATCAAGATCATTTTCACAACCTGACATTTTGGCTGACAAAGAATCAAATGATCATTTGAGATCTGAAATAAGTTTACAGAGACCCACTGGTTTGTTCGATCGACCAATGCTAGGCAGCATCGCTTTTCGTAGATCAGTAACAGCTGCCCTTAGTCAACTTAATAATGACGCTTATACTATGGATCAAGTAACTGCAACGCAACCTTCAACACGAACAAATTCAATTAGCTCCAAATCCCGTTCAGGCAAACAGAGATCATTTTTGAATCTTACCGATTCCGATTCGGATGATGCCGAAGCGTACAGTGATGATGAAGACCAGGATGTTGCCGGAGGACCTATACAAAGATTCTTGTGCGTCTGGGGCTTAGAGGAGTATTTACCGATGTATGATTTTTTTTTATAATTCTTTTCTAATACTTTTCTCAACTAAATAATATTTTCTTTTATATTCCCCATTTTAGTTTTAAAAAGCAACAAATTGATTTGGATACTTTATTATTATTAACCGAATCCGATTTGAAATCACTTGGTTTACCATTGGGACCATTTCGTAAATTAAGTTTTGCAATACAAGAGCGTAAAAATGCCCTGGCTAATCCTGGCATAATAAAGGATTCACATTTATAAGGAATATTTGAAGTAAACTGGCTGCTAATTGGACACTATAAATTTGTACATAATTGGTTCGATCCGTAACATCCGACTCCTTTTCTTTTGTTATGAAATGGAATAATTCTTATAAAAGTAGTAAATAATTAAAAGCGAAAATTTTATATTCCATTTCAATATATTATTATTACGAATAAACGTAATTATTATTTGAACTTATATTGATAATAATATAAAAATATTAATTCCGCTTGGGCACGAGCTATAAATACCCTAATAACAAGGGTTACAGTAATATGTGAATTTCCCTAATATAGAGTAAAAAATAACAAAAACGTTAGAATACAAAGTAGAATACTTTGATGATAACGGACTATGAGTTTGTGTTCATTATTAGTACTTTCCAAACAGTAATGAGGTAATTTCGTACTAACCAGCACTGTTTCAAGGTAGAATAAAAAATGAATTTCAAATTAAAATTTATTGAGCCCTTTTTTTTAACTTTTTTTTTTTTTTTAATTTTTTTTTTTTATATATTTTTATATATTTTTCGTTTTGTAAGAATTCACTTTTGTTAAGATTGTTTAATTATATAAACATTTTTTTTATTTACTACCGCAACATTGTTGCGAAATTTTATTGCTTCACAGCAGAAAATGCATTTAATTTTTCGTTATTTTCGTTATTTATAGTACAGTGAAACTTCGATATAAAGAACTTCGTTATAACGAAAAACTCAATATAACGTATGTTTTATTGAGTCCCTTGAGAAAACCTCTTTATTGTAAAGTTTTTCATACAAAATTGCACTATAGCTATAACGAATAAATTCTGAGCAAAAAAGCGTCTATATATAGCGAAATATTATTCAAATGCCTCAGTATAACGAAATCAGAAGAAATCATAAATAGTAGAGTCCCGTTATAAAAACAGCGAAGTCTAAATGTATTTATAAGCGCATTTGTAAGGCCTCTATACAACGAAGTACTCGTACAAAAGCCTCTATACAACGAAGTAAGAATAAAATGGTAAAGTGCCGTTATCAAAAGAACGAATTCTAAATGTGTGTGCAAATGTAATGCATTAGAAACGTATGTAATCAGTATTGACTTGGTTCTTGTCAAAATGAGTAAAGTAAAGCGTAAATCAATATATGTATATTCGAGAAAAAAATTCTATGATTGACGCCGTTATGAGCAATCTCATGTTAAATAGATTTGAATAAAGAAAACTATAGTTATAACGAATTGTTTTCGTATTTCTTCAAATTTCGTTATATCAAGGCATTGCTGTTTATATTTATAGCGAAGCAATAGCTTAAACGAAGTATTTTCGGATCCCCTTGGAATTCGTTATATCGAAGTTTCACTGTACTTTCCAAACAGTAATGAGGGAATTTCGTACTAACCAGCACTGTTTCAAGGTAGAATAAAAAATGAATTAAAAATTAATTCTCATATTCTATTTCTGTTGAAAACTGGTTAAATAGTTGATATTCTTCTCAATTAGTATCCACTTTACGAAAATTGTAAAGATGGACAATTGAACGCTGATGAGAGGTGTACCCTACAAAAATTGTTGGAGTACATGGTCCATTTTATATAAAAGGAGTAGTTTTTGGACTACTCCTATGTAATGCGGCCGTGGACCATTTCATTTGTACACACATTTGTAGTTAAATACCATTTGACAACACTAAAAATGTTTGGAGTTTTATTGAAAATGTGGCAGCTCCCCTGTTAAAATTAAAACAAATTCATGGAAGCTGAAAGAAACACAAGTTAGCTCGTGTTTTTTCAATTTCTGAATTTTATTTTGTATTTTTATATAAATGTAATGGAAGGGCTGAATTTGCACATTTGTATATACTTAAAATATCATTCAATTATATTAGTGACAGAGATACATACATATATGTATACATATTTACCGGGTACTCCATGGAATAGCAAAATAGAGTAGTTTCGAAACTAGTCCCTGTGGGTACTCCTTGGATTAGTAACATGGAGTAGTTTTTGGGTTACGTGGTCCAGCCCTAGGACATCGCAATGTAAATTGGACCATGTTTTTCCCATACATTTGGATTAGTTTTGGAGTAGTCCTACTCCATTGTGGAGTAGTCCATACACGCATGTATGGACTAGTCTCATTTTTTGTAGGGTAGTGGCCTTGAAATCAGTACTGATACGTTCTGCTAAAAACTGATTGGATATAAATAATAATATTTTCCAACATAAAAAAACTCTTAGTAATTTTTAATTTTCATTAATTCAATAAAACTGAACTTGAGCCTGATAATATTACTTTTCATATATACAAAATAGTTTAATTTTTATTTAAATTTGTTCTTTCGCTCGTATGAGTTGTTTTAGACAACTTGTTGCATCATGTACAAATCATAATACATTCCTCTAAGTGCCATCAATTCATCGTGGGTACCCTGTTCGATGACCACGCCCTTTTTTAAGACACAAATCAAGTCGGCATCATGAACTGTTGTCAACCGGTGGGCAATAGTTACACAAGTGCGACCACTTCGTGCCGCATCTAAGGCTTCTTGTACAATTTTTTCACTTTCCATGTCCAGAGCGGAAGTGGCTTCATCCAAGACTAGAATCTTGGGATTTCTAACCATAGCTCTGGCTATGGCAATACGCTGTTTTTGTCCACCGGACAACTGGGTACCTTTACTGCCTAATGAAGTGGCATAGCCCTGTGGCAAGGACGTAATAAAATTGTGTATATTTGATTTTTTTGCAGCTTCTATTATTTCTGCCATGGGTATAGCATCCCGGAAGTTATTGCCATATGCTATATTTTCAGCTATAGTACGATCGAACAGAACTGGTTCTTGTGATACGAGGCCCATTTTAGACCGTAGCGTATCGAATGAGAAATCCGTTGTCGGTGTGTCTTCCAAATTCACTGACCCACTTATAGGATCATAGTAACGCAATAGTAATTGTACACATGTAGATTTTCCGGAACCCGAAGGACCCACTAGTGCAACTGTTGTGCCCTTTTCTATTTTCAAATTGAAATTCTGTAAAATCGGTATTCCTTTTCGTGTCGGATATTCAAAATTTACATTTTTATAAGTAATATTACCCTCGGCTTTCTAAGGACGAAAGAACCAGAAATAAATGCATAGTTAAAGGTTAGGTTAAAAATTTGTAAGGCAAATTTACGCTTACGTCGGCAGTATTAAAAGGCTTTTCCTGAGGATTGTGCATATTAGGTATGCGATTGAACAGCTTCATTAGACGTCCAGCTGAAATGACTGCCTCATTAATATTGGGAGCAAAAGCCAAAGCCTGGCCCAACATCCAAGAGCCGAAAATCAATGCTTCGGAAACCCTAAAAATAATTCCAATTTAATAAAATGAGAAACTATAAACGTAGTATTCATAGAAATATTCACTTTATGATATTTTCATAGTCTATTTCTCCATTTGCTACCAGAATACCACCATAATACAGCGACAGTCCATATGCCAAAAACGGAGAAGCTTGACCCAGGCCAAAAACAAATCCCCTAAATCTTAACTTTTTGATGCAGGCAATCTCCACTAAATTGATTTGAGTCGCGTAGCGTTCCAATACATTTTTCTCTTGGCCTAAACTGGCAACTGTACGAACATTTGCTATGGCTTCCACAGCCACTTGTGATGCTTTCTCAACGGCTGCCTTCTCGGCCAAAGCACTTGATTCCATAAATTTCGCTTCTAAGCATATCGAGAGACAAACAAACGGTACCGTTACCAGCGTTACTAAAGTCAAACTCCACGAATAAATAAAAGCCAAGATCATACCAACAGACAACGAAGACAAGGCCTGCATAATAATGCCGATTCTTGCACCGGTAGCCTTAAAAGAAAAACCGTATCACTTATAAAAATAATAAATCAAAACGATATTGTTTTGTTGCACCTACTCCTTGGACATGGGAGCAATCTCCTGCTAACCGGCTGCACAACGCACCCACAGAATTTTTTTCATCATCGAAAAAGGCGACTTCTTGCTTTAGAAGTGTTCGAAAGGTGGTCGTTCTCAAGCGAGAAGTCATTTTCACACCGGCCGCATTAAAGGCATACGTTTGTATCAGAGTACCCAGTCCAGCGAACACTCCAATCACAAGGAACATGTACGAAAAGTAAATCGACTGCGATTTAACGTATTCATCATCATCGCTGGATAGAATCTATGGACAGATGGAAGTTTTAAAAGGACTCTTTATGAATGTTTTACTCTACTTACACCAAAGAAATCACCGAAGAAAACTGCCCATATGGGAAATGTCGCACCATGCAGTATCGATGCTACACATCCGATCAGAATATAACGCCATTCGGGAGCATTTAGTTTCATCAATTGGCCGATGGATATGTTGTACTTTTCCTCCTTTTCTTTTTTAAATATTTTACTCTTCTTGCTCTTCTTTCCTGAAAAATATACATATATTATTTTAGAAAATGATCAAATTAAGTGCAATTAAACTCGACAATGAGCGAGTATGAATCGAATCCTGCTGAGGAACATACTTTTTCCAATTGTTTCTCCAACTGTTGGCTTTAACACATGATTATCTCTTTGCTGGACATCTTCTTCGACTACACTGATGTCTTCGTCGGCATCATCTTCATCGTCGTCATCGTAGTCATCGCCATGTTCCTGTTGTCTGATATTCTTAAGATATATTCCAGTTTTATCCCCTTCAGTGTCTTCAGTACGTTGTGATATTTTAACCAGCTGATAGTATAAGCCCCGCCTGGCCATTAGCTCATTATGAGTGCCTTGTTCAGCCACCACACCATCTTTGACAAACACAATATTGTCAGCATTTGTTATGGTCGATAAACGATGAGAAACAACGAGTGTCGTTCTACCTTCGCTAGCGATTTCTAAAGCTTCTTGTACACGTTTCTCGGATGTGGGATCTAAGGCCGAAGTGGCTTCATCTAATAACAAAATTTTTGGATCTCTTATAATGGCTCTAGCGATGGCAATGCGCTGCTTTTGTCCTCCCGATATTTGAGCACCACGTTCGCCTACCAGAGTCTTATAGCCTTGGGGTAATTTGACAATAAAGTCATGGCAATTGGCGGTGCGTGCGGCATTTTCTATATCAGCCATTGAACAATTGGGTTTGCCATAACGTATATTTTCTTCGATTGTGGTGGCAAATAGAACAGGTTCTTGGCCCACTACACCGATTTGGGATCGAAGCCACGAAACATTCAAATTTCGAACATCACGACCATCCAGTTTAACAGTTCCCTGAAGAGGATCATAAAATCGTTGCATCAACTGCAATGTAGTGGATTTTCCACAACCTGAAGGGCCAACAAACGCCACAGTCTGACCTGATTTTATTTCCAAAGAAAGTCCTCTAAGAACTTGAACATCTGGTCTCGCTGGATAACGGAAATAAATGTCATCAAACTGTATATCTCCCACTACTTGACTGGGCCTATCGCCGCAGGTATCGAATGGATCTATATTCGAATTGCGATCAATAATGGAAAATATATTTTGTCCAGCAGCTTTTGCCGTGGCAAAGGACTCTACGTGAGGCGAAGAAAATCCCAAATTCTGGGCTCCCATTATGACACCAAACAATATAATTACCAAAACAGCCGGTGTATAGTGTCTATCCTCATCATAGCGCTCGGACACAATCAATTTTACGCCGTACCACATGGCAACAGCATAACAACAATAAATGATGAACCACATTGTTCCTGCTCCAATACCTGAATAAAGACCTTTCTTGCGACCAGTTTGTTCGGCTGGCACTAACAGTTTTGCAAAGCGTTCTTCCTCTTTGCGTTCGCCACTAAAGGCGAATACCGTTCGAATGCCAGCAAATACCTCTTCGGCAACGGCTCCTGCTCCTGCATATGCTTGAAGTTCTTTTTGAGTTAACGAGCTCTGAATCTTTGCCACCATTGCTGTTGAGACTATAATGAAAGGGCAGCACACAAGCACAACCAAGGTAAGTTTCCAGCCATACAAAAATGAAGCTATAATTGCCAGCACAAAGGTCATGATAAGAAATACAAAGATGGCGATTTTTTCATTAAGCCCTTCTTTCATTTTATCCAAGTCCCTAAAAGAAGTCACACATGCACTCGATTATAACATATATACGAGTATGTATTTTATACAACTCTCTTCAAAAGTTACACTTACTCAGTCATTTTGCTGGCGAAATTATTTCCCGATGAGGTATCAAACCAAGACATATCTTGCCTAAGAATGGCCTCTAAAAATAGTTTTCGTACTCTGCCAATCTGAAGGGAAAATTAATACCAGTTTTCTCCAAAAATTTTAAAAATAAAATTAACATTTAATATCCGTACCTGGTTTAGGGCCACTCTGTTTAAAATATTCACAGCGATAGCCAACAACAGCAATTCGGCCAAAGCTCCGGTTAAACTTCCCAAACCGAATGCAGTTGAATCATCTCTGATAGCTTGCATATTTTCCTCGTAAGAGGCATTGGTTCTTAAGGAATGAGAAAAAATAATATTGAAATTTTAAAATGTTGCAGTCGAGAAGGAAATGAAAAAGATTTACAATCTTTGGCCGCCTCCAAAAATTTTTAATATAAAAGTATTTGATGATGTACCGACACCCACAGTGCGATCAATTAATAATGATGAAAACTCGCCATATATAACTATGGAATAAGGGATACCAATCGATCCTAACGATGCTAATATTATGCCGACAACGATCAGCAGTCTTTCACCGATTGTGGAATAACGAAACTGGAAAAAAATTATTTAGAAAAATAAATGTATTTCTAAAAAAATTTCTATCAATAAAGTTAGCAAAATTTATAACTACTTTCAATTAATTCCGTAATTGAATCATTTATTTATGTGATCAAAATCAGATTTGTACAAATTGAATACGCAATTTTTGTCGTATATGTTGAAATTCAACAACGAAATTAATTGAATCTCTTGTACATATTTGACTTTTGCCTGGATGGTAAACAAAATTTTTAAAATTTTTTTTATTTGTTGCAGATTTCGCTGTTTCGTATGCCTGCATATTTCCAATGAAATGCAGTCATATTGAAAAGCTAAACCAACAACAAAGAAAAGTTTTTTTTTAATAAATTTCTCAAACAAATTTTATTTATTAATTGTGTTATATGGAAATTGTGAAATAATTTACTGCCATACCAACCGAGATTAGATGTGTTCCGTTTCATTAATTAATGGACTTAGTACATAAAAGCAATAAACTGATTTGGTTCATTAATTCTATTTAAGAATAACAACAACGACTGCTTTCAACGAACCATTTTAAATGGAACTTCAATGAATATTTTCATTGCAACTACGTATACGTATATTAAATAGTGTAAAAAAAAATTAATGGATCTTGAGATATTTTAATTTAACCGATTTTATATGTTTTTATTAGATTAACACGTACCAATTGAAAATATCCAAATTTATTGATTTTATTTGATGTATTTGACGATTCATCTGACCTTTGAAAATCATTTGGTTGTGGCAAATAATTTTCACTTTTTTTCGCTGCTGCTGTGGTGGACGGCAATGTTGTGTTTTTGTTTCCAGAATTCGTGGATGATGTTTCTGTTGCTTCATATCCCATTTTGTAAGACTATTGAGATTTCTTCATCTTCATGTATAAAAAGTAAAAATAGTTATAATTTTTTATAAATTAATTCGATTCATCTAAAAAATATTTCTTTAAATTTACGTTAACTATTGGATAATTGAGGCAATTTTCCATAAAACAAAATAAAACCTTAATTAATATAATTTAAAAGTCAGAACATAATAAAGGTAAATAGTTCTAATGGTCAATTGCGTAATTTAAGGCCATGTTGTAAAGGAGACCACCGATACACGTTGAGAGAAATCGTTATGGTTTCCAAAACCAAAACTTTTAAAGTAAAATATTACGAACACGACTAGAATATAAATAAATATTTTTTAAATATTCCAGAAAATCTTTTAGTTCCAATTTAATGATCATTTTACATATGTCACATGCATCTTAAAAATAAACAAACTTTAACTTAAAATTATTTTTCAAATTATTTTTTATGAACACGTCCCTCTGTAAATCTTACACTTTTTTATATAATAAAAAAAAATTATCTATTGATATCTATTTGCTTTGTAATATAATTATTTGTAAATATTGTCTCCGCTTTTATTTGTTGAATTTTGAAAAATTATATGTATGTAAATAAAAAAAAATTTAACTGCCACTTTCACTGAAAAATTAGTAAAAAGCGTTACAAAGGGGGGGGTAAAAAAATCTCTGTAAACAGCGTTACGTAATATGTGCACAGCCCCTTACTTGCGTAAATAAAAATTTACCAACAACGGAATTGTAGTGGCCTGAAATAATAAGTGTTCAAGGATAAATTTTTCACTTCTTTACAAATTCTATTAGCAAAATATCCTAATAATTCAAGGCTGTTTCTTTTATTTAAATTTTACAATAACTCGTACGTATAATTTCACTACAAGTCAACATACAAAATGAATCGAAGAAAAAAAAATGAAATTTTGTTGTTTTGTGTTTTTCAATCTATTCTGATGATGGTTCATATTTTTTTAAAAATATTATATGCAAATAATCAGGTCATTGACATTTAATTTGGGACATTAAACCATAATGCACACTCCTTAGCAGCTACGCTCATGTAGCAGCAGACAGACTCCATCTGTGTTATCTCAGTCGTCACATTAAAGATAATTTTAAATTCTGTTCTATATATTTTTTTTCAATTTTCTTGTAAACATTCAAACAAAATAGTCTTTTAATTTATAAGCACATGTATGTTGTCTCAATCCGCGCACAAGAACAAAATTTATTTAAATTAATAAAAATCAGCACTTTTCAATTAAAAACAAAAACAAAAACAAAAAAACGAAAAGCTTTTATTTACTCATTCATGTTGTAGTAAATTAAAACTAATGAAAACTGATACAATTCATAAAAGAATATTCATAAAGTTTTTTTAAAACAAAATTTATTTTTTATAAATAAATAGAACTTTAGCACATACAAACGATACAATAACAGTTAAATCATACTTGTTTAATGCTTATAATTGACATAAATAAATAACTTTTTAGAAAACAATTATATTCCTTATTCGAGTATACGAACCCGATCGTAATATAATATTTAAGCAGTTGCAATACAAAAACAAACAATTATTACCAGGAATAAAATAAAATGATTAATATTTCGCACACGAACGAATACGCATAAACAGAAAAGTATTTATATCTTTTTTGTTTTTTCTTTTGAGGAAGTAACCGATAAATCCAACCTTAATTTAACAATGAACTCAACCGACTAATTTGGATGTTTTCCCGAATCTAGCCATTTTGACTGGTTGGCTGGCAGTTAGCAATTTCATCAGATTCTTGTTTGTGATTCTTTTTTTTTTTTTTTTGTTTTTTGTAATTGTGTCGAAGGGCCATAAAACAATTCACTCAATGGATTTGATACTAAGCGAATAGTGATATGAAATCTTAAAAAGATAATAGTAATATAATAAAAATTGACTGTATCCACATACTCGTACATATCTATATGTACAGTGACTACCAAAATTTTTTAGAACATGATGAAATGATATCTCTTGCAAGAGATAAGCACAAAATTGTACTGACTTGAAATTTTTTCCATTTTCCCGCTGAGTATTTTTACCGGAATTATCGGTGGTAATCAGTATTAAAGATTTTGGGACTTTTCAACACTTTCGGCGAAGGTATTATGTGGATTTATTTAAGATACATTTTTTTTTCAAATCTTTTCAACATCTGCAAAAGAGTCATTTGGAACAAAAAATTCCTTTAATATATAAATTTTAAAATAAAACAAGTAAGATTGCTAAATTCGGCTGTGCCGGATCTTATATACTCTTCAGCAAGCCGTAAATGTATAATAATTCATTGAAAAAAAAAAAAAAATACGGACTGTTTAAAATATTTTACAATTTTTCATCCATCAGTGAACAAAAAGGGGGGTTTATACGAAAAAATAAACAAAGTTATTATTAAGGTAATATACACATAACATTAACAAGCCTCCGTAGCACGATGGTTCGTGCCTTGAATTATAATCGAAAGATTCCATATTCAACACTGGGGCACCTCATGTATTTAAAAATTTATTATCTTCATTTATTAATATATATATAAATCAATATCAGAACCGACATTTCATTTTTGCTGATTTTCAATACGAAGCATCTTAAGAAAATTCCTTACATTTCAGTCCAAGACACAAGTCTCTAGCTCTTCTAGTGTCTTCGGAAAATCGATTTCACGTACAGACAGACGGATAGACGGACATGACTAGGCTTGCCACCCGTACTTTATAATAAAGTATTGTACGTTTTTTTTGATTAATTGTACTCTATACTTTATAGAAACAATAAAGTATACCAAAATACTTTATTTCGCATGATTTGATTTTTCTACAATTCAAAATAGATTCGGGTTATATTAGTCATTTGTTGACGTTTTTTTACAGTGGCGATTCTTTCTTAAGACTATGTCATGGCAATTTGAATATTTGGATATGAAAAAAATTAACCTTTTGTCTGCACCGGAACTAACCAGGGTAATTCACATGAATTTTTCATTATTTATCGATAAAGCCTTAGAGTACCTGAATAAATGGTTTGATTTAAAAAAAAAATTGGTTATTTACAATTAGCAATAAAAATTTAAAGAGCAAAGTTGAATTTGATAATATTGTTAGCATAAACGAAAATTTAAATCTGCAAAAACTTAATAAAAATATGGATGATCTTTATGGAGAAATTGCGTCATTAAACATAATTTATGATCAGATATACAGTTCTGAAGGTTTTGCGGAATTATCTACAGCAAGTAAATGGAATCTATTATTTAATAAGACTGATGATAATTTATCAAATTTTTATAAAGTAATTTCATTTTTAATTTCTATTCCTGCCACGTCAGCATTCACAGAGAGTGTTTTTTCTGTAATGAAGAGCAAATGGCGAGACGAAAGAAACAAAGCGTCTCTGAATCTGATAAAAATTGAATTAATTATTTACTTTAATTTAAATATGATAATTATTTGATAAAACTTGCGAAAAGCAATAAAAAATACGTTTTCAAATATAACAATAAAGAAAAATTAATTGTACTTTATTTTTATACTGTGTGTACTTATTTTTCCTAACCTTTAACAACCAATGTACTTTAATTGCAAAAAGAAAAAAGGTGGGAACCCTAGACATGACTCATTCAACTTCCCTACCTATAAGGATTCAAAATATATATACTATATGGACCTCATATAAATATTGTGGAAGTTACACACGTAATGACAAACCTATAAATACTCTTACCAATTTTGGTGAAGAGTATAATATTAACTCGGAGAAATTTTTCATCAATTTTGTGAATCACCACGAGAAACATTTTTGAGGAACATTTTAAACCTCTAACGTTTCGTTGCGTCTATTTTGTCGTTCCTTTTTTTAACAAGAGTGGAGAAACAACATCATAGAATTTTACTTCAAGTCTTCAATCACATACACCAAAACTTCAAACTCAACTTGAGCGCTTAAAATCAATGAAAACTTTAAATTTGTTTAAGGGTTAATTTCATATTTATTTACAGTTCTTGCCTAAATAGATTAGGAAACCGGATTTTAGCAGGCTAGATTATGCTCAAAAATATCAAATTTAATTAAACCATTTTGTATGAATTAATTACATTAAAATACTACGTTTTCGATAATAAAAAAAATATCTTTTCTTAAGATTAGAAGATTTTTGGTATTTTCCATATTTATTTGGGAGCAACGAAACATGTACCTCAAATCCTTGGGGAAATATACGTGTCAACAATTATCGTAAATTTCCCGTAATTCTATACATATTGACATTTTTAACCACTTATGGGAGCCATTGTAATGTACATGTATGTGTATGTATGTACATCTGTATTTATTTCATTATAGTAGACGGAACGAATCAATCCGATTGCACACTTGACACATGTATTTAAAAATTTTATCTAAAGTTGTGTTTGTTTGCTTGTTTGTTTATAACAAAAAAAAAACAAACATTTTTGTCGATATAAATTTTTTTTTCTTAAATATGCTTCGTAATTTTGCAAAAACAATTTCTAAGAGTCCTTCTTATCTTGTTTAAACACTTGATTTGTAGAGCTGATATAGATTTTATAACAAAGAAACTCAATCTTATCTCATTATCAGTCATTAAGCGATAAGATCGTCTTGAATTGGAATTTTTTTTTTTCAACAGTAAAATTTTCATAAATTTTCTAACAATTTTAAAATATTTTTTATTTTTTCGTCCAGATACAATTCCAGTTAATTTGTTTTAGATATATTAAAATTTTTTGTAATATTTGTTTTGTATATTTTTTAAAGAAAATAAAAAATTATTTACAAGCAAAAAATTACAAGCTCCATTCCACTCGCATGATTTTTATTATCAGTAATTTTTCGTTGTACCACTCAGAAACGTTCAAACGTGACTCGAGAAGAGTGTGCGTGCATTTTTTTATTAGTAAAAAAATATACATATATAGTGTGGTTGTTACGAATAACCGCATATGTCATGAAAATATATGTGTTTTCGAGTTTGTGTGTGTATTGCATTTTTTAAAGTTCATTTGTATTAAACGATGTAGTACATTCATTCTGGGGTGGGCAAACGTTGGCCCGCCTTCAACAAATCACGTCTATATTATGAAAGTTTTTTTTTTTCGTAATATATTGCAGAAATTATTTAAAGTGGATTTAAAACTATGGGGTTTTTATTTAATAATTTAATCAATTTCATTTTAAGTTGTGAATTTTTTTATTCGAACTGAGTGATTTTAATCAAAGAAATTTTTTAATTTTTAAGGCTTAAGTTCGTTTTCTCTAAATATAATTTTGTTAGAAATTAAATTATTATTTAAATTAGAAAGAAAAATCTAGTGGCTCTTAATATTCTTAATTTAAATAATAATTTAATTAAAATTATATTTAGAGAAAACAAACTTAAGCCCCAAAAATTAAAAAATTTCTTTGATTAAATTTCATTTTATTTGAAAGTAAAATTTCTTTTGTGAAAGAAATTTGTAGTGATAAAAATTGTAGATAAGAACCCATAATTTGTATTAATAATTTAATAAATTGATTAAACAATAAATAAATGTATTATTAAAAAAAAAACCATTTCATAAAAAATTATATTAATTTCCAATTAAAAAAAATAACATGGGATACGGTTGACTTTGTAGGCATCTCTGGATCAGTCTTTCAAGTCTAATAGAAACAGCGGAATCTCATAACTAAATTTTACAAGAAGTTTTGAGTGTTTTAAAAGAAAACAATATTTTCGACACCGATATCACATGAACCAACACTTAACCGATTTCAATCAAGCAAAAAGTTAAATGGATCTTGAAAATCGATTTGAGAAAAACTTTCAGAATTATCCTTTTTCAAATTTTTTTCTACAACGATTGGGGTCGATCGATTTACTCGATTTTAAGCAAACTTTTTTACGCTGGTTTTCGATTTTTTTGAAAACTTTACTTTGGAAAATTCTCAAAATCTAGCGAGCCGATTTATTGTATTATAGAATTTAAGTGAGATGAATGTTTTTAGGATGCCGCAAAGTGTTTTACACAAAAAAAAAGTGTAAGATACTAAAACCGTAACAAATTCTTTTTTTTTTTTATTAAAATGATTCTATACTTCAATTGCTTTTGGATTATTTTTTTTTTTACAATTCACATACATATACACATACATGAACACATTGTTAGATACATTAATAATAAATATAAGAGTCATGGTTGTTAATATTTGCGAGTATTTAAAAAAAATATATACATTTTTTTATTTTGTTCTTAATAACTCAAACCAACTGTTTGGCCACGATTGTGAAGATTCCTGTCAACTAGAATTTCATAACCATGACCAATTCTCACTTCTCGACCACCGAATGGTATGTAAAGACAATTGTGGGAGCGTTGGATTTTACCACAAGTCAAACTGCCGTTGTAATGGGCTCTACCTACAAATAATGGTTCCCCACTGCTGGTGCGGCCAGCATCTATGGCACCCGCTGCAAAACCATTAACAGCTGGTACCCACATGTAGTTTGTGCCCAACAACATTTCGTAACTGGTCTTTTGAATTTCCTGTCCTTGATATGAAACGTAGGCATACGAACGGCCGGGTAAAGCTTTTCCGGGCAGAAGGTCTCCATTATGATGAGCTCGACAGACATAAATTGTGGTCATATCGATGTCATGACCTGCATGTACAGCATTACCGGCTATACTACCTGGATGTCCAGGAACCCACATATTGTAAGTTCGTGAAGAGCTGGTTCCATGCGACGATGGAGGGGGGTTTGGGAAATGTTGCGCTGCACCATTATATGTTTCAGCTGGTATTGCTGGAGGATAGTTATGTTCAGGCTTGGGAAAATGGCAAATAGGCATAGTAGGGCAGTTTGGTAAAGGACTGGGTATTGGCATTGGTAGTGGCATAGGCATAGGCAAGTTAGTGGCAACAGCCACATAAGGTGGTGGTGGATCATGTGGCACTGTTAGTGCTGGTTTTATTTCTGGATAAGGGCATGGCTTTTCCAAAGTGGGATATGGACACGGAGAAAGAAGAGCTGGTGGAGGAGGAGTCAGTGCTGTTACCATTGAAGATGGTGCTGAAGGCACTTGCCATCCTTGCAACATCGTTTCCTCCACTAATATCTCATAAGTTTCTAAACGTCTCTCCACACCTTTAAATGGAATAAATAAAGCTTTATGTACCGATGAAATTTTTCCAACCGTCAAACTGCCCTCGTAATGACCGCGACCAATATAAACGGGTTGACCCAGAGCCGTTTTTCCGCATAGCACTGCCTTCTCTGGTATCATGTGATTGTAACAATGCCGCCAAATTAAATTGTTGCCGCATAAAACTTCAAAATGATCTTTTGGCAGCTCCGCACCTCTAAAGGAAACAAATGATATTTGCTTGGCCGGTATAACTTTGGCCACTAACATATCACCTTCGTGATAAGCACGGCCCACATAGATCATATCGCCATTAACATCATTGCCACCGACCACAGCATTAGGCGGCATGTTTGCGTAGGCAGACGAATGAACCCATTTGTAATCTTTACAAAAGTGAAGAGAAAAAGCATAACTTTTTATTATTTTAATTAAAACAAAACATTGAAAATACTCGTATGTACCTTCAAATTTGATTAGATCATTATCCCCAGAGTGATTTGCAGCAGCAGATGATCCTCCATAGACAAGAATTTCATATTTATCTAATCGTTTTTCCTTACCAGCAAATGGAATATACAGACAAGCATGAGAGGGCTGTATTTTTCCCACAACCAAACTGTTGCCAAAATGACCACGACCGATAAACAATGGCTCACTTGCATCGGCTGTTTCACCCGCTCGTATTGCATTTGGTGGTATGTTTGCACCAAAGCATGGCTGCCAGGTGTAATGTTCTCCCACTAATAGTTCATAATGATTTTTGGAGTGCTCGACGCCAGCCCATGAGACATAAGCTGCCTTCTTACTGGGGACAACCTTGGCTGGTAAGGGATTGCCTTCATGATGTGATCGTCCCACGTATATAACACTGCCGTCGCTATCGTAACCACCGACAACAGCATTGGGTGGCAGTGGAGCAAAGGGGGATGATTGCAACCAGTTTGCGGCTAAAATATTAAAAACCAGAATTGTACTACACTTTACTGATACTTTAGAAATTTATAAAAATGAGTGCAAGAGTGGAGTAATTAAAAGAAAAACAAATAAGGAAACAGGTACTTAAATACGTAAGGATGCATTGGTAGTAGCAAATATATTTTTTTTTTGTGGGTAAAACTCTAAATAAAAGACAGTTTGTGATACCACTGTGTTTGCTTGGTTCATTATCTCATTCCCACTGCAGTGGAAGGAAAAGCTTTCAGGAAACCCTGTTTCAGTTCACTTAAGTAATTCTTATTATGAACCACATACAATTTTATTATTTTTGCTAAAAACTCACCCATATTTCAATTTAATTTGTTTATTTGTTTGTTTTATTTAATTTCAATAAAATAGAAATTACACCCACCGGCGGTAATATTTTATGTTCGTTATCGCTGTTCGACTTCTTAACTTGTTGTTATTTTATGGCGAAATGCTAAAGCTGATTCATGTGTCGACAATTAAAAACAATTCTTTTTTTCATGAATTTGCTTTTTTTTTTTTTGGAAGAACAAAAAATAAATTTACAATTACTTCCAATGAACTGTGAAGATAAAAAAGCTCAATTTCCATAGAAAATAAATCTAGAACATGAGTCATTGAAGCTTTCGACTGGCATCGGAAACATTGTGGTTATGGTATTAAATTTTTTATTATACTATTTATTTTCAAAATTTATGATTATTAGATAAGTAAAAATGGAATAAATATGAACATATGTACATACATATATACTTAGATTATGAACGTCGGCAAGGAAATAAGTGGATCCAGAAGTCTGCTTGTAGACAAACTCTCAAACAATAAATGAGAATTTCATAAATAAATACGTATTAATGATCTACTGATGAGTTGGCATTAGCATATAAGTTAGCTACGCCACAAATGGGTTGTCTTCCAGTCGTTATTCAATTAAAACTAATATTAAATTTATCCATAACATGTTATAATCAAAAAACAAAACACCTGATCCCAAAAACGAAATGTTCATCTTAACATCGAAAATAAATGCCCAGTTTTAAAATAAATCCCCTAAATCGGGAACTGGCGGAATATACATATTTTAAACTGTCAGTGTGACTGATGAATGGAAAGTTAAGTTAAGTTGAGCCAACCTCCCCAGCACCACCTTCAATCCATTGGAAAATTTTTCACCTGGAATATTATTAACTGTTAGTCATTGGAGTGGTTTCCAGAAGAAAAGAAAATAAAACACGTCAATTTTACTACAAGAATGTTTAAATGTATAAGTTTATGAAACACAAACACACACACTCAATATATATTTAACCAGAGAAAGATAGATAAGATAAATAGCTTAGGTACTCACATAATACAGGGTGCTTGCTACTACAACTATTATAACGTGAAGAACTTTTGCCAATTCCTAGAGATGTTGATCGTCATCGATTTCACTTTAGCACCCATTTTAAACGCCGGTAACAATTATTTTATCAGGTGTTTTGTGAAAAACAAGTGCGAATATCAGCAAAAGAAGTTTGATAAGAAAATAAAAAACAAACTTGATAAATAAATTCGTTCATGCTAAACGTATCAGTTGAAGTGAAAAGCTCAAAGACTGAAGTTCTTAAAATAGTAAATTATATAATTGAAAAATAAACAGTATTTAAATTTAAATTATTTAAATAAATAAAAAAAGAATTACTAAAATGGGTAAGTGAAAAAAAAAACATCTATATATTAATATAAAACAAGTGTTTTTGGGTTTAACTTTGTGCATGACATGCATCAACTTGAGGTACAGCTGGTATTTAAGAAACCTTTTGTTAATTTTACTTGGGATGAATTGAAACGTGAGACAGAATTATTTAAAAAGTAAGAATAATAAAATACAGGAATTACGTAAATGCTGTTTCTATAAAAAAACCACGATTTTAAATATTTTGAAAGAAAGTGAATATTTTCAAATCAAATTATTTATTACCATTTTATTCTTTTTACTTTTAGTGATATTTTCAGAAAATTTAAAGTTTATAGAAAAACAAAAGAAATCATTTCTTGTATCCCAACTTATACCAAGCGCTTTGGACATTTTTGGTTGGTAGATAGAAAACGAATTTTGAATCTCACGATCTTCTTCTGGAATATTTTTCATAAGGTCACTTGAATTAGAATTCCATTTTCTTAAGTGAAATCCACCTGATTTCTTAATGAAGGGTCATCAAAATCATGTAAATACAATTAGAAATTATCAAAATTTGAATCACTTCTATATCAAAAGGTCGAATTAATGTGATAGATTTACACATTTTCACTGCTGTTTGAACAAATTCTCATTCAGTTCCAATTAAAGATAACAAAACCCCCAACCATCTGAACTTTGTTTTCACTTCTATGGGAGAATATTTTTCTTTTACCGGTTAATAATGCAAGATTGAGACTAAACTAAAGAAAATTGTCTGCAAACTATCTTATCTTTTAACAATTCTTTGATATTTGAAACACACATCACACGGGCATAATATTTCTTTACGAAATCAATTCCAATGTCAGTTTTTCATTGGAAATTCTAATTTTTACCTTTAAAATCTATATACATACATACATGTATATATTTTGCTGATTACGAAAATGATGATGTTGATTAAGTTTCGATATCATAAACTAAATAATTAATTGTTCATGTTAAATTCGAAATGATAATTTTAAAAACCCCACAAATAAATAAAATAAATTGCAGGAATTAAATGAATAAAGTTTTAAGCTACTTATAGCCAACAAATTTGGACATTTCACAATAAGTGGTATTAATTCTTGAAACAATATACGAGTATACCACCACCAATTAATTAAATTTTAAATCCTTGTTTATGGATTGCTTTTGTCTTTTAAAAAAACTTAAGTGATTCATTATTGTTTATCATTTTAAAAATGGATGTGTTTGAAATGCTGTCATTTTATAAGGCCTGGAACATACATACATACATACAAATTTCACATACGTAAATTAGTGTATGCTTGTGTACGAGCATGTACATATGTGTGTATGTATATGCCACATCTACCAGATATTTTCTGTATTCTAAATACATACGAGTGCATATATGTACATTGTACATAGATATTTAAGTATGATAAAGATATTAAATTTATAGTGTATGGGGGTGGGGGCGAATGATTAATACGAACGCCTATCTTCTTACAATATTTCCATTTACCTACATATTTAGTTTTCGTATTTTTGCAAAGCAAACGAAACAACAAACGAAAAAATACAATTGTTTAAATAAGAATTTAATATGTAGTACATACATACGTATGTATGTATATCTATATTTTTAAACAAAAGGTAAAGAAATATACACAAATGTGTTTCATTTATTAAATAATTCACAATTAAAAATTATGTCGCCAGAGCATTTTATTTAGAGATGTGCAAATGACGCCTCAGTCACACGTCATAGTGATTAAGTTTACAAATGTGAGAGTCTAAACGTGATTGGAAAATACTTAAAAATTAAATGCGTAATTGTGCGTGAATTAAATTATAATTCACACAAAAACACAAATGTGAAAATAAGGCCAAGTTCCTATACAAAATATTTCGGCCGTAAAAAGTACTGAGATCAAAATATGGTACAATTCCATCTCATTTCTAGGCAACCTATAAGCTAGGCAAAATTTTTCCAAGAATTCTTTCCCATATTATAAAGGCAAAAAAATTTTGCCAAGCTTACAGTTTGCCTAGAAATGAGATTGAATTGTATCTATCATGAACTTGGTCCATATTTTGATCTCAGTACTTTTTACGGCCGAAATATTTTGGATAGGAACTTGGCCTTATTTTCACATTTGTGTTTTTGTGTGGATCTCACTTCTTTTTTCTAAGTTGTTTTTGTATAAATATTTATATGTATTGCTTATCTGGGCCTACCCGTTTAGAAAATTTCAGCTTTCTAGCTGTACTTGAAGTGCCCTTTACAAAAAAGGGGCACCATAGTCGCACCAGATGAAAAGAGCCCGTTAAAAAATCATTTTCGGTAATTTCTTATCACTACCTACCTGTGTACCAAATTTCAGCTTTCTAGCTATACTGGAAAGGCCCCATAGAAATAAGGGCACCCAAGTACCCCCAGGTGAAAAGTTCCCATTTAAAAATTATTTTTGTTAATTTCTCATCTCTTTGTACGAAATTTAAGCTTTCTAGCTCTACTAGAAGTGCCCCATACAAAGAAGGGGAATTATTGTCCCCCCAGATGAAAAGTGCCCGTTAAGAAATCATTTTCGTTAATTTCTCATCACTACCTACCTGTGTACCAAATTTCAGCTTTCTAGCTATACTGGAAGTGCCCCATACAAAGAAGGGGAACCCTAGTCCCCCCGGCTGAAAAGTGCCCGTTTTCAGATTTTTTCTGGTTATTTTCTCACCAAAACCTACCTGTGTACCAAGTTTCAGCTCGCTAGCTTTACTGGAAGTGCCCAATAATATTGATGAGTCAGTGAGTCAGTGAATATGTACTAAAATATGGACTTTTCACACCTTCATATCTCGGGAAGCTTTTATACTAGAACTTTCAAATTTAACTGTGAGGTCACCTCTGTGGGGAGACCTTATGTTTCAAGTTTCATTATATTATGATCAAGATTAGCAAAGTTATGAGGGGGGTAAAAACAGCTCGAATGGTTTCGTGTAAATATACACACTGAGTGGCCGAACTTGGCCTAGATCCATATAATGAAATCGTTTCACTGGTTTAATTAATCGATCACTTGCTACACGAACGTCATACTTTGTATAATCTTTAGATTCGATATTTCCGATCGTCTAACTATTATTTATAAAACATATAATAAAATAATTTTATTATAAAACTTATTTATTTGTCTTTCGACAGATCACACTTGGGTTGCCAGAAATGTTTACGAAGAATTACCACCATTCGCCATTCATGCCGGTCACGATTCCGATGGCGATCCCATTTATGTTGGACGCGCTTATCACAACGGTGACATGTTGCCAGCCAAAATTGTGCCAAACAAACGGCAAGCTTATGTTGCATGGGGCGGTGAGGAAATCAGCAAACATGATGTCGAAATTTTAACTGGTCATCACTATGGTGAGTACTTGATGTGGCGAAAAATGGAATTCTTTCAATAATCACTTCCGGTTTATTATTTCTATTTAGTTTGGATTCCCGCCAGTAACGGCAGTGTACCGCCACATGCATTGCAGGTGGGTCAAACGGGTGACGGTGAACCTTTATATGTGGGTCGTGGCCACTGGGCTGGCAGTTTGACCCCTGGTAAAATTCATCCTTCGCACGGTTGTTTGTACATCCCATTCGGTGGCGGTGAACACAAATTGGAACATTACGAAGTTTTGGTACAACCCGAAACTTGGGTGTCTTCTTCGGGCAGTAATGTTGTACCTGGAACTGTCATTGCCGGTCATGATTCGGATGGCGATCAAATCTTTGTTGGCCGTGCCTACCACAACGGTGACTTGTTGCCGGCCAAGGTTGTGCCTAACAAGGGCTGCGCATATATTGCCTATGGAGGCCAAGAGCATAGCAAACACGACTTTGAGTTATTGGCTGGGTATGGTTATGGTTGGGTACCCGATTCCAATGGCAGCGTGCCACCTGGTGCCATTGTTTGTGGCCGCACCGCTGATGGCGAACCATTGTATATTGGCCGCGGTCATTGGAGTGGAAGTTTGACACCCGGTAAAATTCATCCATCTCATGGTTGTTTGTACATTCCTTTTGCCGGCCAAGAGGTACGCATTCATGACTATGAAGTTTTGGTGAGAGGCTAAAGTCTGTTTCTGGTACGGATCGATTGTTCAATTATACATACACATATTTTCAATGTCTTTTTCTACGCCCACGTTATTTAATGTTAATTTATAATAAAGATATTTTTGTTTAATAAACAAACAAAATAATTAAAATTCTTTAAATTGAAAGATTGAAATTTTAATTAAATTAAAAATATTCTTGTAGTAACAGTATCGAGTTATAGCGAGTTTAGAATAGACCGTATCTTCTTCTGAAGGCCTTTCTACATGTAAATTCTTGCATTGATGCAGTTTTAGATTATCAATTTAAGCATGTAAAATTCGAATAATATAAAATCACCTTTTAAATAAAACAAATTGGTACATAAGAACATACATATGTAAATCAAAATCGATCCAGACGTTTTGGCTCTAATATGGTACAGATAGATACGAGTAGATAGATACCTACACATTTTTTGAATTTAACGTTTGAAAGTGTTGATTTGATGGCAAACATAAATACATACATATGTACGTACGTACATACATTTAGATATATAAGTATATGTTATCGAAATAAGCCAAAAAACGCGAACTGAAATGAAATGAGTTAGGGTACTTACTCACTGTAGGTACTAACCCCTCCTTAGTAAGTACCTATACAAATTATATGTAGGTAAGTAGGTACATACGATATACCTGTATAACCTTTATAAAAACATACTATAATTACATACATGCATACATATGTACAAAGTATGTACAAATACATACATACATACTTATGTACAACACAATGAACAAAAAGTCATATGCTGGCACAACTCTTAATTTTTCAAAATGCTTTTACATAATTAATTTTTAACAACCTTGAAAGCTTATTTTCAATTCCCGCCTTCCTTACTTGGGGGTTACACGTTCAAGTTTTCTTTCAATTTTTGTTTCAAGATTCAATACACTTACAATTTTTTACTAACACACTCACACATTTGGATATTGACTATTAACTTGATTTCAATTTTGCTTTCAAGTTCTCTTTCAATTTTTCTTTCAAGTAAGCAGCTGTTGAGAGCTGTTGTAAATAATTTTTGCATTTATTTCTAAGAAAATATATTATTTAAAATAGAAAATGAATAAAATTAACAAAAATTGTGATGTGTTGCGATTTTATTGTTTTTTCTTACTTAATTTTTAATTTCTTTCTTGACGACGCCATCTTGAAAATAAAATTGACCGTCAAGTTGCTTACAGCCTACGTCACAACGTCAATTAACATAAATTTTGACAAACAGTAAATGTGTTAATATTGAAAGCAACTTCTTGAACGTGTAACTGCAGAGTTAACTGGAAAAATACATACATATGTACATACATATGTATGTACCTGCGTTCCTGTTTTCACCGGTATTTTATCTCTACTGGACATTTATGTTTTTTGTTTGATGTCAGTTAATGATTTAGTAGGTACATAAGTACATACTAAAATATTTATTTAAATCAATAAATAATGAAAATATTAACAAAAAAGTGGTTGGGTATCGTTCCCATGAAAATATATTAAATAAAATTTTGTTTTGCATTCTCTTATGATTTATGCAGTAGCAGGTAGAAGAGAAATTAAAAGAGAAAAATAAGCATTTCAGAAAAAAATTAATGAGAGAATTTATAAAACTATAAACTCCACCTCTTCTAACAAGTACTCAATTCAGCAAAAATTGGGTTGTTTCTTGAATAACCCAATCAAAATTAAGTAAAAGCCGAAGAGTATTCGTGTACTTCTGTACAAAAGCAATTGAGCACATTTGTTTTTTATTTACTGCATCATTAATTCCATTAGAATAATAGGTATGTACATACATATCTATCTAGTATTTCAATTTATAGATTGACGGCCTTATTTATTTACATATCTACATACATACATGCATATGTACATAAATATGTATGTATATAGAAAACCAATTTTTTTTTATTTATTAAAGGCTTATAAAATGCAAAACTTTTTACCAAAACACTCATCGAATTTTAAAAATTTATCTCCTCTTGTTTTTAATCTAATACATACATATGTACATACACATACATATACATATATACATAGGTAAATCGTCATATTTTTGGGCAAAAATCGTCATTATCGAAAATATAGCTTATTGAAATCGTCATAAAAACGTCAAATTAAAAACCGTTTTTTTTACCAACAAAACATTCTTTATCAGAGGCAAAACCTAACAAAAATCTTAAATCAACAAATCTTATTAATGAAACATCATTCTTTTAAATACAGAGATCAGATACTTCAATTAGAATTCACAATAAAATCACAATAAATAGACTGGATGTATTTCAATACTTTGAAATATATATGTACATATGTATATACATTGTATGGAAAAATATAAAAAAATTTAATCTTTTAGTTATTTTTACCAATGTAGTAAAATATGCAATTTAAATTTAATTTTTGGAAACATCTTTTCTAAAAATGTATAAAAACCAATAAAATTTATACAATAGAAATATAATTTTTAAAGAAAATAGACTTATATACATATATGTACATATATGTATGTATGTATAATATATTTTACAAATATATATTCCAATTAAACATATTGATTAATTCAGGTACAACTGTTAGATCATAGCAGCTACATTTGTTAATCTTTTGTATTGCTTCCAAAGACGAATTTTTCAATGAAATTCTTACTTTAGTTTTATTTGTGTTCAGTCTAAATATTCTTTCCACATTTGGTGAAAAATGTGGTAAAAGTATGATATATATAATAAATTTAGTCAAAACCGGAAACAAATAACTAGAATCCCACGTTTGTATCTCTGATATTTTTTTTCCAAAAATCCAATAGTTATATGATTTTAACAGGACAATAATTTTAATTGTTTGAGCTCAGTTTCTAACTCTTGGCTTTCACTTTCTTCAACAAAATAAGAAAATTCTTTTATAATTTCAAAAAACCAACTTTTTTTTTCATTAATAATAAATGGATTTATTTGGCCAAGAGCCATAAGCGTAGCTACACTGTTATTCTCGGGTGGGGAAGTGCACCGCTTTCGCAAAACGAAAAAATAAATCCTATTTTTATTAAAACAAAATAATTTTTTATTAAAACAAAACTAAAAATATAGGTATCACAAAAATTCAGTTTGCAATAAATGTAACAAAAACAAAGTACATATTTAAAAAGTTAAAGGTAACTACCTATGTAGTATTTTCAAGTTTAATATATGTATATTAATAATAATTATACCTATTAAAATCAATTTTTCTATTCTAACGTTAGTTTTCTATTTTTTTTACAAAATATGTTTAATACCCCTTCTGAAGTTATTTTGTATTTGACTATTTCATTTTGAATAGAACTGCTAAACTTGAAAATCGTACTACCTATGTCTCAAGCAATTAAAATTTGCTTGTAACTTTCTTAAATTCCAAAATTTGTTATTACTACTAATTAAATATTCTCAACTCAATAAAATTATTTTGTGCACCTACATATGTACATACACATGTAGTTACTAAATGTGTACGTACATACATATGCAAATATTTATGAGCGACAATCGCATAAGTATGTATGTCTTCTACTGCATCTTTATTACACCTTCTCACCACCCTTTACTCATCGTAAACTCTTTTTCTTACCGAAACACATCATAAGCAGCGTTGTCAACTTGGTCCGTTTCGCACCTATTTTTTGGTGCTTTTCTAAATGTTTTGTGCGAAAAATATCTGAGTTGGTGCGTGGTGAGCTTTTTTTTCAATTTTGGTGCGTTTTTTTAATTTCGGGTGGCTCCAAAGCAAATTCAACACAATTTTTTTTTTCAGTATGAGAAAAAACAATTTTGTACAAAAAATACAACTGTTTCAATAACATTTCATTCAATTGTGTACAATTTTTACATTCAATTTTACATACCACAATAAGAGCAACCATTAATGATGTTTACGAGGTACCAAAACACATTCACAAAAACCCTAAAACCGTCTTGTGGTTATAGATAATTTGTAACATTTCATTATAAGAAATTTGTTGTCCCTTTTAGATTTTCAGGGTACATAATTGTTTTTTGTCGTAAAAGTTGCTGTCAAGTATATTAAAGAGCTTAGCAAAAACAAAGTATTCTTGAGACTTGCGTGATCCCAATGTTGAGTAAAGAAACAGACCTAGTGTTGTAATATTAAAATTAATAAAATTTCTATTTACTAAAAGAAATAGTTAAAGTTAGTGTCAATAATGGAGTCTAAAAAGGGAGATCAAAAGCTATATACAAAAACATTTCTGAATCACAACGTAAGTTTTAACAATGGATTCGGCCTTGACCAAATAATGACCCAAAAGCAAGATGTTTTATTGCAAATGCGATATCACGCCTAAATATCCAACCTTGTTCGGAATGCTGGAACAAGGAAACACATTGCAGCTTTAAGCCCATTTAGCTACAAATGACATCAAGAACCAACATTGCACAAAATGTTTTATCCCATTACCAATATGATATCATGCCATTAGCAGTAGAATTTGAATCCGATGTCGAAATATTATCTACAAGTTTTGAAAAAGGGTGAGAATGATGCACTTCATGCAATGGCACAATATTGTATCAACATTAGAATTTTGGACTAAAGTTAAATGTTGTAAAGACGCAAAATTAGTTCAATAAATATTTTCAATAAAAAAAAAATCTGAACTTGGTGCGTTTTTTTCTCCATTTTTGTGCCTTTTGAAATTTCAAAGTTGACAACGCTGATCACAAGCCAACAGGTTGAACAATTTGGCATTCTTTTAATGACTTTAGTTTTCTTTAAATCGTCCGCGCGATAGTTCGTTGTCCGTTTTAAATCGTTTTAACTTGTTCAGCTGTTAAAATAAGTTCATACTTACATAAGTACATACATACATACTATATATAATATTAATATATGTATTGCTGTAGTGTTGTATAAGTTCCGCAATGTGTAAAAGAAATGTATATATGTAAATAAATATGTAGATATGTACAACATACTTATGTAGTGTGATTAATAAAAGTTTAAAATAAATTAAATTGCAAAACGTAGCGTATTATATTCCCTAATGTGAGCCACTTACATACATTTGTACATATGTACATATGTACATGAATGTAATGACGTCAACAATTTTACCGCAATTCGTGAGAGTGTAATAATCGGTTAAATGCGGTCGGTTTAATAAAATGTTTAGAAGTATTTACACATATGTACATACCTACAATAATTATTTGTTTGAATATTCCTACAGTATGGCTTAAAAAGCCAAATAAAGAAATAAGTGAGTATAGCAACAACATTGAGAGACTTATTTATTTGGTACATGTACATAAGTACATACATACATATATAAGTAGTAGGTATGTATGTACATATGTACATATATAAATATGTGTTGCTTTAATATGCTTTAATACCTACATACCTACAATCATACCTATATTGTTCATTTGTACTCTTATAAACTCAACTATTTTTTGGTTTGTAAACATTTTTGTTTTTACCAGTGTTTTTCAAAGATCTTATGAACCCGACGGTCTGAAAAATAAAAGAAAATATTTGCAAGACAAAAATTAAAAATAAAAAAAATGAAAATAAGGTGCAAACCTACCTACACATACATAAGTACATATGTATGTGTGTATATCTCTGAATTTAGATTTGCATTATAACATTTTTTCGGACAAAAACAATTCAATGAGTGTTTTTATTTTCACTGGTGTAGATGAAGTTAGAGATAAATAAATTTTATGAAATAAAGAATCTAGGCGCACGGTAGTGCGCCAGGCCTAGTTCGGCCACACAGTGTGCATATTTACACGAAACCATTCGAGCTGTTTTTACCCCCCTCATAACTTTGCTCCCCTTGATCATAATAGGTATAATGAAATATAAGGTATCCCCACAGAGGTGACCTCACAGGTTAAATTTGAAAGTTCTACCGTAAAAGCTTCCCGAGATATTAATGTGTGAAAAGTCCATATTTTAGTACATATTCACTGACTCACTCACTGACTCATCAAGATTATTGGGCACTTCCAGTACAGCTAGAAATCTGAATTTCGGTACACAGGTAGGTCCCGGGGGGACTAGGGTGTCCCTTCTTTGCATGGGGCACTTCCAGTAGAGCTAGATCGCTTACCTACCTGGTACACAGGTAGGTCCTGATGAGAAAAAATTCTTGGAAAAATTTTGCCAAGCTTACAGGTTGCCTAGAAATTAGATGGAATTGTACCTATCAAGAACTTGGTCCTTATTTTGATCTTAGTGCTTTTTGCGGCCGAAATATTTTGGATAGGAACTTGGCCTTATTTTCACATTTGTGTGTTTGTGCGGATTCTTTTTATATTTTTAATTTGCAGATAATTTTGCATTCCTTAGTAGGTAGTTACTTACATACATATGTTTGTATGTACATATTAGGCTAAAGTTGGAGCATTTATTAAGAAGGAAATTGACTAGATACGTTGGAATTAGGAATAATTAATTAGTCTCATCATAACCATATTACACACTAATGACTTAAGTAAAAGAAAAGTTGGACCTTTGAGAATACTTAAATGGAGAAGATAGTTTTAGTTTTGCCGCTGTGAAGCTCAAAGAAATACTTATGGCCGCATGTACATATGTATAACTATGTATGTATGCATGTACATGGCTATGTATTTCAATTTGCTTTTATTTGTGAATTTTATTTTATAAATGTTTGTTTCATAGTTATAAAGATTCCATTCATAAAATTAATTTTAGACTGTATTTTTACCGACGGCATTTGTGCTTGCGAGCAATCACATTGGCACATTTTTTTTTAAATCCAGCCAGCCATATTGTCCAGAAAAATGATACATATGTATGTATGTATTTGTGGTCGTGTGTATTTTCATGATTATTTCCGATACATACATATGTGTATATGTATGTTTGTAAATAATTTATTTTAGATACCTACTTATTTTGATTGATTATTTAATTTGTTAGGCAATTGTTAATGTATTCCAAAAATTTCTACAATGCATAGCGAAATGGAGAGGATGTTCAAGAACTGCAATTATATAGCTTTAGGTAGCGTGAAATCTTACAATGAAATGCATCTTTCTAAAATGCAATATTTACTAATTGCATGGACACGAACTCGACAAAAATTTAACTACATACATACATAAAATGAATAAATGTTTTACCGTCGGCAGGTAAGCGACAGAATTTAAAAATTGCTTGGACACGGACTACATTAATTCTACAGTTTCGGATTGCAATGGTGATTTCTGTTTCTTTTATTTCACTATTCTCTCCCACTAGAGCCAATGTAGCGGAGAACATTTTTTATGATACAAAAATAAGCCAAGTACGAATTATGTATGTATATCTTTACCATGCTTAACTGCAATTAAATTCTTTTATTTTTTGTATGGCTATTATGTTTTTATAAATTAGGTGAAGATGTCCATTGTTAGTAATTAAAAAAAAAACAATATGGTACTCTGGAATATTTAATTGTGTTTGATATGTTCTTACACTCTTCCACTTAATTTTTAATGAGGATGATCCCTACACCATCTGACAAACAAATAGTCTGATCGTCAACAAAATTAGATTCCGTTCGAAAACTTTTATCAATATTTTCATAATCCGAATGTTTAAAAAAAAAATAATATATTAAAAAACTTATAAGGGTCGTTTAATTATGAAACAAATTAAATTTTCCTTAAACGCATAAATAAAAATTTTCAATCTACTTCTCAGTTGTAGGTACCGAGTTTTGTTCTATTGAGAATTTTTAAAATTATACTTAAGTTGTTTTATCTGAAGTCCGCAGTAGCCACACGTTTTATGTTGGGCTTTTCTAGTCAAAATACTGATTTCTTTTTAATGCTCTGCCTACAATTCCACCTTTCCTTTTTGGCAAAAGCTCAAAGTGCCTCCCATTTAAATGCTCTTTTTGTTTGCCTAATAGGTATTTATTAAAGATAAAAATACCTATGTGAAATAATATTGACATACAAACATACATATGTATGTAGATATCCACAGTGTGCATTCCTCAAAAATAAAATACAGCATTAAAATATGATAATCTCTAAGCAGTATTTAAGTGGCTTGTTTGTTGAACGTTTGTTATAAATACCAAAAAAGAGAAGAATAAGACATGAAAATTGCATTAATTATATATACATATGTATGTATGTACATACATATGTACATGTTCACTAAATACTAGCTCTTGTACGTTGTCTGAAAAAGAAAATTATTGATGTCTATTTTTATTGTAAATAAACTAAAGTCGGGAAAATATATACATATGTATGTATAAAGTAGTGTCAGATGTAGGGAATTTTCCCTTTTCGTAGTGATATATTTTTTTTTTAATTTTGAATGTAGGAAATTTTTAATAAAGGTATTCGGTATTTTCTTTAAATACGCTATAGTTTATTTATAGAAATATGTAGTTAAAATTCAAAATATTAACTTCCCAACTTATTTGCAAGAGAATCCCTACAATAAATTTTTCTAGATGTGGAGAAATTTTAGTCTTCTAAAATTATGTAAAAAAACATTAATGATAAATTTTAATATATGTAGGTATCTAGGTAGGTATTCAAACTTTTCGAAAATGGTAAAAATTATATTGGCTTTACCGCATGCTAATGCGGACGCCGAGACCGAGATAATATAACAGATGTCCCAATAAAAAAAAGGAATAAATTAAGCCACTACGTTTTAAACTCAGTTTTTATCATTGGATCTCATTTACAGTCGAATACAATGAACTGCATAAGATTAAGTGCACTACATACTAGTCATTTCAAAAGAATGAACTGTAAATAATTTTATAATTAACCAAATATTTTTATTTATATTTTTAAAAAATAACGTATAGGTACCTACCTACTTTTAGTTTTTACTTAATTTTTGTTATTTTTGCTGACATTAAAAAAAATAAATTTTTCATTATTTCATTACAATATACAAGTTCTGGTAGACAAAACTTAAATACACCTCCCGTAAAAAAATTCAGATTCCTATGTTGACAAATAACATATTTACAGTAATTAAAAAATAACTATTTTTTTACATGTTATTTCTTCAGTTTTCATTGAGTTTTTTCCTTCTCCTGTAAAATAGCTAAAAGTTGAGATACGATCTTTCTATATTAAGCCATCGATATATACATATGTACTTACATACATAGTACATAAAAGTAGAACTGTATCTGAATTAATTATAGGTAGTATGTACTTAGGTACATACAAGTATTTTTAAATGTAAATAAAATTAACTTTTGCTTAAAAAATTAATGCTTTTTTTTATTAAAATAATTGAATTATTGATAGCGTAGGGAAAAAAGGGAATTTTTCACGAAACGTAGGGATTTTTAAAATTATTTTCCGACATCACTTTATGTAGCTATCAAAATAAATAGAAACATATACTCGTATGTGAGTTTGTTTTCCCGAATGAAAGTATATACTGAATACGCGCCCACCCTAAAGGTACGTTCACATTCATCAAATATTTGTCGAAAAAAACGTGACCGAGATAGGTAGAAACTAATTATTTATTTCCTTTAATTATAATATTTTTCTTAATTATGAGTTTGCATTTATTAAAAACTGTATAAAAATATATCTTTGTAGATAAATTAATTTTATTTTTTAACAGAAAAACCAAGTTAGTTGACACTATCCTTAAGAAAAACTAGTGGTTACGTTTTTTTGGACAAATATTTAATAAATGTGAACGTAGCTTAAGACAGAAGTGATACAAGCAACAGGGTTCCCAGATTTCTTTTGAGTCGCATCCCCAATTAAAAAATTTTGATCCCCGAAATTCCCCAAAAAACAATTTTTACTATCCCCGAAAATCCCCACTAAAAATAATACTACTTCAATTTCAATTCACTTAAGTATTAACTTATGAATACTTTATTTGCAGTGTAGTTCATTTCTAAGTATACATTTGTATATGTGTTCTAGCAAATTAGTTAGGTTGACTGATAAAATCAAAAAGTTGGGAGTCCAAATCTTCTTTAACGCAGTCTGAAGAAATTTTTTGGTACGTGCTTTTAGAATTAAACAATTTGACCATTTCTGGAGATGGATCAAAAGTTTCACAACAAATTCCATTATTTTTAAAATGTACATATGTATATTAATTCTCAACAGAGATTCGAGCAAGTCGTACTGCATTTTGTTTCTAATTTTTGTTTTTACCGTGTTCATTGCCGAAAAACTCCTTCAACGCAAGCATTGTATATCAAATAAATCATTCCACCTTATAAATGGCATTTTTTCCACTGTGACTCATATATATGTATCTCTTGGAACATTTTCATTTGACGCTGGTTGTAGTATTTTTATGATTGAACTAAATTTGGGTTGTACTAATGGGTTGCAACACATATTTGGAGAAAATTGCTTATATGTTTTGAAAATGTTGAGATTTGACGCAAATGTTTCAATAAAGTTTTTGGGTATAAAAAACAAGTCCTCTTTACCTTTAATAACAAAGTTTTAGTTACCACTTATGTACTCAAAAAAGAACAATTAGAATATGTTGATATTAAAATAATAGTCCAAAAAATAAACCAAATTATATAAACAAAATAAAAATCCCCAAAAAAATCTCATAAATTCCCCAAAGCATATAAATTATCCTCAATGAATTCCCCAATCCCCAAACCAAATTTTTCATCCCCATTTTGAAAAAAAATCCCCGATTTGGGGATAAATCCCCTACTCTGACAACACTGAGAAACAATCATCTAAAATGTAGATTCTACAATTTAGAATGTGAAAGTTTTAATAAACTAAAATAGGTACATATGTACATAGTACCTATGTATGTAGCTCATGTGTTAATGAGTGATAAGAAATTTTAGACTCTAACATGAACAGCTCTTCTTACTTATAAATATATGTATGTAGGTATATACACGTATGTAAATATATATTATGCATTCTCTCCCTGGCCTTTGTATTTGCATGGAAATTGAAAATTAAGTATAAGTAAATACAAAGTGCTCAAATGAATTTGTTTACTCATTTGCATTATTATATTTTTATGTATACATACATACATACATATGTATGTATAGTGTATGCACATCGAAGTTGCCCGATAATTTTAAAAGTTCTTTAAAAAATATTTAATACCTACTACCTACTTAGTTACCCATTAGAAATTAATTTTTATTTTAACAATTTATATACATATGTATGTATGTAGGTACCACCTCTTCGAATTTTTTGTACTACTCTGTAATTTGTAATTGTAATTTCATAAGAATGCTGGAATAAAATGCCCATTCAAATTCCCACTGTAGAACAACAAATTTTTTCGGAAATTATCATATTTCCAATTAAAAAAAATTAACGATTATCATGTAAATTCATCTGGCAGCTCTGATGGTAAATTATTTAAGTTAATGGACATAAGTATCTATGTATGGATGTACTCGTACGTATGTACATAAGTATGTGTGGATATATAATTTCTTGTTTTGCTTTATTAGCCATTCTCCCCTCTAGCGAATAATAATGGAAAAATCCAACCTTTCAAATCAACCAGTCAGCCTGCAATTTGGTTGAGCAATTTTAATTTAGCTCTTTAAATTGAGGACACTTGACAGTGGGTTTATATACAAGTACATATATACTTGCAACATTGAAAGTTTATTAACGTTATCACAAAGAGATTTGGAAAAAATTGTTTTTTTGCGTTAGGGGCTACGCGTTTTCTGAAGAGAATAGTTATAAACTTAAGTTCGATTCGAAGAAGTTTTCGCTGGTAAACCATAGGAGCGATAGGAAGAACTACACCACGTAATTTATTCTCTTCTTGAACATAAAATCCAACAAAACAAAAACTTGAAAAAATATCCAAATAAAATTGGATATAATTTTTTCCTCTTTTAGTTCACTGTAGTCGACATTATGCCATACTCTTTTCTGGAAGTAATTTTTTTTTATTATTGTTTTCTGAGTTTGCCTTCATGTAGATACACCCAGCTAACAGATTTCTTCGCCGGCATAGGTACCTGATCTCAAGAAATCTTAAAATAACCTCTTTAACATATTGAACCAGTTTACTGAACAGTCGGATAGCCGACATTACCCAATTTCAGTTTGCCGAGCGTGATCTAAATTCTCTTAAACTTTTCAGGAATCTCTTCAGAATTTCATCCGTTGTGCAGATCTTCTGACCGAATTTGATAGAATATGTTCGCTGGGTTTTTATTGAATACTTCAGCAATAGCACAATATTGCTGCCTTAGCACATTCTGAACAAAACTCACTCAATCAAAAACAAGAACTTTTTAAGATACAAATATGGGTTGTTGTTTTACTTGTAAATTTTACTGTGCCACACCAGTTTTATAATAGGTACAGATTGGTGCATATGTATATACGCACATACATACTTTTATGTACCCTGTAGTAAACTCGGGGCCAATTGTCTCCAAGTCACCACTGTTGTCTACTTGATTGGTGACTTCTTACTGGGCTTATTGCTGACAGGTCACCAATTTGATGACTAGTGCTGACTTCTTGATGACATTGTCAACGATACGTCTACACTTTTTAGTTTGCTTTAACAGGTATAGACTAAAATTATTGAAATGTACTAGTAATTTTCTGATTCGAATGTCTCTACTTGGTCCCATTAGAACTACGTAATCTCTACCTAGTCAACACTCTCAAAGTTAGTAGTACATTTTCAATGACAAGCACAGGCTAAATGTCTATAGCACAAATCATTGTATGGGGGGTAATAGAGAGTAGTACTGGTGACAAAGTCAAAAGCGAGTCAGTATAATTTCACTAACGACATTTCCTGCAGGGAACATATACACACATACATCGAAAGATCCTGGGAGTGGTAGTAGGACTTCTTCAGCAGGCCTGATTAGAAGAATATTTGCTTATAATTTTTCAATAAAACATTTTGATTTTCTAATTTTGATAAACGCCTAAACGATGTTCTATTCATTTTGTTATTTTAATAAAAATTTTAATGTTTACCAGGAAAAAAACAGTTTTGTCAGAATATTTTGATATAATCAAAACCATGGTATTTAACATACACGTAATAGAAAAAAACAACATGTACAAGGAAGACGGTTTCCCCTCCACATGGACTTTCAGAGAAGGCAAGCGAGTATGACTGACTACTGGATCTAAAATATATGTTTAGGAAGGTCTTACAGTAGGCCTTAAAAAGTTAGCCGCTGGGCATGCATATTTATGTACTTACATACATTTAGTATAGTTATGAATGGAAGTATGTACATGTGATCACTCCTTGTATAAAGTTGACTTTTTAACTGTAGCTTCTGTATATACAATGATACATTTTAGGTATTTCAAAAACTAAATAAAATCCATTTTTTTTTTTTGAACAAAGCGAACAGCAAACAAACATTTTATAGAATTTTTGTGGCAGTCGTTATTGTTGTGTACACAGAATTATGGAACCACCCCTGCTCAGTGAGATGAAACCAAGAGAGTATGCGATGAAATATACACAGATACCTACTAACACTTAAATAAACAACTTTAGTTCTGTTTGGTGCAGAGATGGAAACTTGGAAGATGTGATGTATAATTCTTAATATCTGGAAAATATAATAAAGAACGTGATATAAACACAGATGAGGTTATAGGTATACATAAATCGAAGGTATTGAACTACATATTAAGAAAAATATTGAGTGATAACTTATGCGAAAATTATGTAAGAATTACCATCGTATTGTGAAATTGTAAAAAGTAATATACCCATGCACATAAAATGAATTGAGTAAAGTTTGCTAGTACATACCTACTACTTACTACATACATATCTAATGAAAATGGCGCAATGAAAGACAATAGAAAATACATATCCATCTCTGATGTCAACTATACAGTCATGGTTGTAATAATTGCGAAAACATGTTTCAAGCCATCACGAAAAACACACACAGAGAAAAAAATCGCGTACTCAGCATTTAAATGAAACCTCATAAATGTGCCGTTTATACAATCCAGACGATTTATTCGTTTTGAAAATACCTACATATGTACTTAAAAATTACTAAAAAATACAGTGGTTTTCATAACAGCATCAACGTGCTTATCTACATATCAACTTATATATATGTATATACTAGCTTATCCAGGTGTGCTTCGCAACCCCCCTCGTTATAAAATAAAATTCCTACTGTGAAAATTTAATGACGATCGGTCCAGTAGTTAAGACTATATTACGATTTTTAATTTTTCTAAAAATGGGCGTGGTCCCACTCACTTTTCTCCTGGTACGTATTCCAAATTATGCCAATACTATATGTACCAAATATCATCGACGTAGGTCAAAAAATGCCCAAAGTATGGCGATTTAAATTTTTGGGTTATATGGGAGGTGCCACGCCTCTTTGTCCAATCAAAACTTCATATAGCCTATAATTCATCCGAGAGTTCCAGTTAAATACTGTGAAAAATTCAGGAAGATCGGTCCAAGGGTTTGGCCTCCTATAAGGAACAAACAAATAAACAAACACACATTCGGTTTTATATACATATGTACATATATAGATGTACATAATAAAGGTATAAATGCCTAAAGATATGTGTATACATACATGAATTTATATAGAGAGTGTATGTATAATCATACCCCAAATGCATTATATACTTGTAGATATGTATGTAAGTACATACATATGTACATACATACATATGTAAATACTTTACATACAAATTTGTATGTATATAAACAAGAGTACATAATTGTGTATATTTTCGATATTCATGCACACATGAGAGTTCTAACTAACCCCGATAAAATACATATTGTATTTTTCTATCGTTTATTTTGTGTTTATTTTTTTCCTTAATTCCATAAATAAAATTAATGGTTGGGTGGTAAGTTTTCAATGGTTTCAGTGATTGTTGTTGTAAGTTCTTAAAACACATTTAAGTACAATATTCAATCCGATCATTCAATAATCAAGCAGTGCGGTGCCACACGGGTCTTCTGTTCCAAAGATACTCTTCTCTCATGCTCTTTCTTTCTAATTATGTCTATACATACAACATACAACACTGGTATGGATTACTATGTATGTACGTATCGTGGATTATGTATGTAAGTATGTATGTATGATATCTACTAGTGGTATCGTGTTGTATGTTTGATTATTGATCATAAAAGTAGAATATTTAAGTTAAATCATGCAACATAAACATGGCATAGAAAAACCATATAAAACAACTGACGACATCAGTCTCAGAGTTACTGCAAAGAAATAACATTCAAACATACAGGCTTGCATAGATACACACATACATACGTATTGGTATGTACATACCCCGCAAACATTTTTTTTTCGAATTCGACAGAAAGATTTAACAGTTTAGGTACTACGAGTATGACTGAGGATATTCAGCAAACTTTTCCGATACATCTGAAAAAATTCTATACGAAATCTCGTGTTAATGTTAATGAAAATTTTTTCTTCTAATTTCTTCGATCTTTTATTAAATTTATTTTCAGTCTGATTTTCGCGAGTTAAAGATCCACTTTTTTGTTTTTTTTTTTAAAAATAACAATAACAAATTTTATTTTTTTAAAAAACCAATATTTCGCTACCAGTACGTTAATATTTATATGAAAAAATGTTTTGTTTGTTTACAAATTTTTGATAGGAAATTGAAAAATTATTTCAAAAAACATTTTCTGGCGCCAAATCAAAAAATTAATATTTGTATGAACAAATTAACAAAATTATTTTAAAGCATATCTTAAGGATTATAGAGAACATTAATATATAAAAACAAAACAACATATATTACAAAAAGTTAGCTTAAATTTCTACTTCTATTAACTAAATATCTATAATTCTGAGCTATATTTGCTGTATCTATTTTGTAATTAATCCGTTGTGTACTGTGAACTTTACTGATCTGTAACATTTGTAGCATTAATCTACGCTTATAATTATTTTCTTTGTTTAAAATTAATGTATTTTTAAAATCAGGACAATGATTAGAGCTAGCGCAATGTAATGACAAAGCTGCCTTTTGTGTTAATGTAGTGTTTCTGTACTTATAATTTGATCTATGTCCCGCAATTCTACTTTTTAATTTGTTCTTGGTAGTACCTTATTATAATTATCATTATCATTTCCACCACATGGAATCTTATAAACTAAGTTAGACATCTCTAATTTATCTATCTTATCTTTTGTGTTAATTAATAGTCTTCCTAATGTATTATACATTTTATGGGCCATTACATATTTCTTATTGTCATAAATCTTCGACTTTTCTAATCTTTCAGATATGAGAGGTACATAAGTTAGTGATTTATAAATCTTTGGTTCAATACTTGGTCTTGTATTTAAATTATTGTGAATAAAAAATTGTCTTATTAAACAACAGATCAATTGAATTGGATAATTATTCTTCAATAAAATATTTTTAATTCTTTCTATATAAGTCTTATGAAATTCTTTATCACTAATCTTTAGTATTCCCTGTATTAAATTTTTAACCGTAATCCTTTTAGGATGTTTAGAAAAATAATTACTAAGCCGATCAGAAGATGTTGGCTTCTGATACCAATCAATTAATAAATTATTGCCTCTTTTTATTACTAATGTATCTAAATATGGAAGTTTAGAATTACATTCCTTTTCAATAGTAAATTTTATATCATTATGAAATGAATTAAACATTGATAAAATAACTTTAATTGAACTATCTGAAGCAATGCAAAAGAGATCATCAAAGTATTTTAATACAACTTTTGGTTTAATGATTAATTTTTCTATAGATTTATCTAATAATTTTTCCATAACAATATCTTCCATAATTGGTGAAGCAGGAGATCCCATTGGAATTCCCCTTAGCTGCATGTATATATTTTATCATATTTAAAATACCTATTGTCTATAATACAAAATTTCAGAATACGCATAAACAAATTTTTCTCAATTTTTGTATATTTCTTTATTGTATCCCATTTTTCCTCAACAATATCTAGAGTTATATCTATTGGTATGCTAGGAAATAAAGATACGACATCAAAAGAAACTAACTTCTCATCATTTTGTATTCTCAAATTTGTTATTTTCTCTTTAAATTGTAAATAATCTTTTATATTATATTTTGAGTTCTCTGTAATTTTTCTAAGAATATACTTACAAAGTTTATATGAAGGAGAATTTACAAAAGAACATATTGGCCTTAAGGGATATTGTTGTTTATGAATTTTTGGGACCCCGTATAATCTGGGTGCTAAAGCTACATTCGTTTTAAGTTTATTCTTTTCTAAAGTTGTGATTATTTTTGATTTGAAAAAGCTCCTCAACTAAACTGTTTTTTTTAGCCTGTAATTTCGTTGTTGAATTTCTATCTAATAATTTATGTATGTATATGTATGTGGTATTATCACCCAATATGTTATTCATACTTAATTCATAAACACACTTATTCCCTTTATCAGCATTTAAAATTAATAAATTCCTATTATTCTTTAAAAATCTTTTAGTAATATTTACTTTATCCAATATATATTTATCTCTATTACTCAATCGTTCTCTATCTGTAAATCTGTTTCTTGCTATTTCCTGTTCTTCTCTATCGGTCAAAGTTTGTATAAAATCCTCACCATCTGCTATAATATTCAAAACAGGAATATCTTCTCTTTTGACCGGTAATGCATGCTTTTTTCCCAAAGATAAAATCCACGGAACAATAAAATCCGTCGGAATGTCAAAATCTGATTTATTAACAAACCATTTCCTATTATATCTAATATCCAGATCTCTGTTATGCATTCTAACAAGACAATTGAACTTTTTCTTATATACCTCTCTTACCATAAAGCTTAAAAACATCGAGAGACTATCTTGATGTCCAATAAAATATTTAAAAGTGTTGAAAAATAATATCTCAAATTAGTTGTTATCCTCTCCATTTCTTTTGTAAATTGCTTTAATTGCTCAAGCCTAGAATTTTGCTCTGCAAAAATTGTATGTACTTTGATATTGAATGTTGAATATGTTGGAATCCATTTTTCTCAAAAAGATTAAAAATATTTATAGTAGAATTCCTAATAAATTTTGGCGTTATACCTGCTTTTCGGCAACGAATTAAAAATGTTATAGATGACTTTGTCTTAACTATTTTGTCCCTTATTGATTTGTACCTATTGATTCCAGTTTTTACTTCTTGATTCCTCTTGAAATTGTTGCAGTTACTGCAATACATCTCTTTTATTCTGATGAACTCTCAGTTATTTAAATATTTCTTCTAATTTCTTCGATCTTTTATTAAATTTATAGAAGCTAGAACCTGTCGAGCATTTTATCCACCATTACTCGAGACAGTAATGCCATGAACTTAAATGGTTGGGCATTCTTTTCTGTCAGAGAATTTGTGTGATAAAAGTTGTGTATTTAAGTATGTATGTATGTATTTTGTACGTAAATGTAAAAGATAATAACTATAAATCCAATTAAGTCTTCGATTAGAAGTCTGTAGGGCAGTGTACCTTTCTTACAGAACGTACAAATTCGTGTAGAATTACTACAAAAAATAAACTATGTACTCGTATATGTACACACGAATCAACACTGTTTCTTGTTAAGCTATATTTACAGACATCTATGTTAGGCGTTTTAAATGAAATATAAACTATATTTTGGATAATGTAAAGATTAGTCTAATTAATAAATTCTTATATTTTTTGTGTGTCGGAGACATGCTTGCTGGGTTGTACTTGCATGAGGTACGGTATTGTCGTTCGGCTTTAAATGTGAAATCCATACAAACAATTTCAGCTTTAAAATGAAAACCCAAAACATTCCAAACAGCATTTAAGGCAACGAAAACGTCATACATATTTACGAGTACTTACATACATACTTAGTCGTGCGTACACTCAGAGAGTAGGAAAGGCTAACAGTTGCGAAGGCAAACCTAAAAGAAGTAAATAAAATTAAGCTAAGATCACGAAAATTTTGTAATCGAGAAATTGCAGAGTGTTTAATGACAAGCGCAAACAAATTGTACTTTAACGTATTTAAAGCTTCAGGATTGTGGACTTATCAAATGCGGAAGTTACAAGCTTTTAGCCACCGAAGCGTTTAACGAGTAATCGGAGTACATATTCGATAATATTATAAAAAGGAGAGATTTGATTTTTTGTTTGTTTGTTTGTTTGAAATGAAAAACGGCTGGGCCGATTTTGATGAAATTTTCAGGGAATCTTCAGAATATTCAGGCGGGTGACATAGGCTATATGAAGTTTTGATTGGACAAAGAGGCGTGACACCGCCCATATAACCCAAAAATTTAAATCGCCATATTTTTGGCATTTTTTTACCTACGTCGATGATATTTGGTACATATGGTATTGGCATAATTTGGTTACGTACCAGGAGAAAAGTGGGTGGGACCACGCCGGTTTTTAGGAAAACCAAACCCTTGGACCGATCTTCCTGAAATTTTCACAGCATGTTACTGTGACTCAGGAAGGAATAATAGGCTATATGAAGTTTTGATTGGAAAAAGGGGCGTGGCACCGCCCATGTGACCCAAAAATTTAAATCGCCATATTTTGGGCATTTTCTGACCTACGTCGATGATATTTGGTACATATGGTATTGGCATAATTTGGAATACGTACCAGGAGAAAAGTGGGTGGGACCACGCCCATTTTTATAAAAATTAAAAATCGTAATATAGTCTTAACTACTGGACCGATCGTCATTAAATTTTCACAATAGGAATTTTATTTTATAACGAGGGGGGTAGTAGCGAAGCGCACCGGGTATATCTAGTATTACAACATATCCATTGAAAATGTTGACGGGTATTCTCAGAATTTGGGCATATTCGTCATGGGTTAGCTTAGTTAAATGTTGCTTTTCATTGGTTGCTAAATAGCAACTCACTTGCTTTTACACAAACTCTCAAGCAATAACCGAGAATTACTAAAGAAAACCACAATTAGAAAACTTATACAAGTAACAGGACAAATAATTTTTATTTGATAACCCATAACAAATAAATTAGTTTCCAGTCGTGTAGAAATCGTTAAATGACTGCCAATGTTTCTAAAATACTTACCGTGAACTAAGTGCAATATTAACTAAACAAGAATTAGTACCTTGTGTCTGTTTGGAATAACTGCCTGTTCGCCGATATCGAAGAAGTTCTTTCTTTCGAACAAATAAATTTGATACAAAAACAAAATTTTTGAATTTGTTTTTGTTTCAAATGTAATTGCTCGAAAGAAAGAACTTCTTCGATATCGGCGAACAGGCACTAAATATAAATAAATAAATAAATAGATCCCTAAACCTGATTTCAAGACAAAGTTTGTTTTTTGTAGGTATTAAGAAATTTTAGATTTAAGAACATTAAAAGTCTGCACTTGTTGTATCTGAGTAAAATATCTTTACTAAAGTGCACATAATACATTATACATATAAGTATGCACATACATACATCTGTACATACATATTTCAGTTTACATGCTAACGTACTTACTTACCCTGCAGTTCATGGTACTCGTAATAAAGTTATCACTTGATTGATAATGATGTGATGCCCTTTTCAATATGATCAGTTTTTTCTTTACAAAAAAATTAAGAAGACATTGTATTATTGAATAATTATTTCTTATAAGATCCATGATCTTATAACCGTAACGTATATCCAGGAATATAATATAATATAATAATACCAATAATTACTCATCCTCAGATCAGATCATAAAATATGTACTGACAAGAAGGACGTGACAACTAATGGATGAACGACCGGGTAGACACATCTACGCACAAACATACATAAATACGACTTTACTTGCATTTATATACATACTCGTATATGTATGTATGCATTATATAAAATGAATATACCTATTAAATACATATCTTCATAGATATGTAAATAATTATTTAGATATAGGGGTTTCTCATATACATTTTATACAAAAATTCGAAATATATGGCAACAGAAGTAGCTATGTATGTATGTATGTACGTACTTTCTTATATAAATGAGCTGTAAAGGGGGTAGATATGTATGTTCGTTCACAAAAAATTTAATAAACCAAATAAATATGCACATACAAACAATATATGTATGTACATACTCGTATATGTATGTTTGTACCATTTATTGCATAATTTTTGGATAAGTTCAGAAAAATATAAAATTGCATTTAGAAGAGAAGCTGAGATGACATAATGAGTAAAAAATATAACTTTTCACTCATAAATTATTCATTTTGAACATACATACATACATGCAGACATACAGTAACAAGACCAAAGTATAGTAGCTCGGGTATAGAAACTTTCCCATCCGCGTGATATGAAACTTTGCTGCAGTTCGTCGGAAAACGTTTGGCTCATTGAACCGTCCAAAGTTTTTCAATGAACCTGGAAGGTGGAACATACATATGCCATTAGTAGCCACGACGCTGGATGTGACGCAGTTTATCCGTACACTAATTCCTCCGGGGGGTACGTTTTGTAATCTTATTGATATCCACACCTTGGTGCTGTGCCTGCTGGAAAGAACTGTAGTTGTCTTTTCCAGACATTATCTTTTGGCAAATACCCATAAAACTTCTATGTGTTACTACCCAATCTCTGAAATCGCAGAGTAGCGGATGTACATATAAGGTAGATAAAGGAAGTAGGTAATCTATGTTAGTCTGGTAGAAGGTGAACAGGCAGGCACCTAAGGGCCAAAGTCTATAGAAAGATAATCCTTCGGGGTTTTTTTTCGAGACCTTACCAGGTACTATGTGATTCGGTAAGCCCCATGAAAGAGTGCTAAGGGGCGGGTGGGGGGGTTTGAGTGTGTTGGTCTACATTGGACACACATTTGCGGTGTGTTATTGCAAGATGCATATTTGTTCTTTTGGGTTGGATATGCATTGGCATATTCCTTCACCTTGAGAATGGATATGCCGGCACCATCACACTACCCTCCTTGATGGCATGATTCCTTGACCGGTTATTGGTGAGGTTTCCTTTGGGAGTACACGTGGTGGCTGTGGTTGCTACCATAGCTGGGAGAGGTATTGGTTGGCTTAAGGACCGGTGCTAGTGGCTGGTAGGACTTCGGCCTATCAATAAAAAAAACCTCTATGTGTGGTTGCGAAACAACAGATACGAGAGATTAGATAGCTCCAACACTTCAGCAATGAGTTAAGGCATGGGAGGAGGACCATGCGTAAGAATATGCCACCTGATGTGAGCCTCAAGGTCACCCTTGTGAGCACTTACGGTGGGCTTAGGTCGTAATGTAGGTTCCCACCTTAATCCGTAACACATTTGTCCGTAAAGTAAAAAAGCTCTATAGAAATATTTAAGTTTAAAACCAAATTGAAACCAGTTCCTCGTTTCTGTAACTTGTGAAAAGTTCTCACATCAAACCTATAAAGAATTAAAAAATGTACATCTTTCTTTTCACTCATCCTGCTTTTCACAGAATGATAATAAACTTTTCGATGCGAGTAACTCTCACATTCGTTACAGAAACGAGGGTCAGCTCTAGACCTTAGCGGAAATTTTTGTATTTAGGGACATCGAAACCACGAGGACTCAGTTTATGTTGAATCAATTGAAAACCTGCTGGACAATATTTTTACTTTTCCAACATGGAAAACAATTTTAATGAACAATTTTACAGAACTCGCTGGCTTCACAGGGTGTTTTAAACATGGATGACAAAATATGCGACCGCTGAGACAAAATTTGGAAAAGTTTCTTAAACTTTTTCTCGTTATAAGTTGAAAGGGATTTATGTAAAAGAGTTGTGGTTTGGAAGAAATGTTGTGATCATTCGAATCCCTAGATTCAAATAACTCCGTTCACGGAAACATCATATTTGAAATACCAAAAACGATATAAATAATCTTGAATGCCTGATTATTGTAGATAATCAAGAAAAATATTTATATAGAGATATAAAAAGGACGATACCTTAAACATTTTGTAGTTGTAAAGATTTTAACATAAAAGGCACAGTGACTGTGTGGATATTGAGCAAAAGCAAAATTAAATGAATATAGGATTAGACTTTATATTACAAGTTTTAGTTTAACTATCCAGTTGATGTTGTCTGTTTATCAGCGTAGTTGTTAATAATACCATGCATAAACAGGACTCCAAATTATACTTCAACTTGTTTTAAAATCAAAATATTAAAACGAAGAAAGAAAAACATTAACGTTAGCAATTTCAAGTAATAATTAACTAATTTTGCGCCAATGGCAGAGACAGCTACACGAACCCACACCACTCCCAGCAACCTTTGCCCCCCTCAAAAAATAAAATAAAACTGATGGCCAAAGAAAGTCTAAAAAGTCTTTGTCATATCAAAACTTCTTAAGCATTAATAACATCGCGTTTACATATGATTTAACAAGAAAAATTACAATTTCGTTTTCTTATTTATTATTAATAAATAAAATTTCATGTTGTAAAATAATTTCCACTAACGAACACTCTAATTAAGGGTGTAACTCAGTGGTCGTCGTCATTCTTTGATGCAATAAAACTGGAATATAAGAACGGCCTCATAATTATCTACGAGTACAAATCTATACATGCGAGTATGAGTAAAAACATAAATACAAGCAAGGATACTTACATAAGCATATAAATATATACCTATACATACATACATATATGTACGTGTGTAAGTGGCTGCATGCAACATTGAAATAGGGTGGCTGTACATAATATTTCATCAACACAACTCTGACATGACACACAGTTGATGTTGATGGAAAAACAGCAGAAAAAAATAAAATATGTTCGAAAAGCAACCAACCCCGCTTTTTAACTGCTCACAAAATTAAATTTACAATGAAGGAAGCGATTTCAAGTTGTATAAGAAACAACTAACACATGCAACATCTACATACTAACCAGTGAACAAACTTACTACCAAACGTCCATTGTACCCAAAAGAAACCAAGAAAAAAAAAGCAGCAACAACGGCAATCGTAAGTGCGTACGACGTATAAAAACTTCGAATCATATAAATGCTGTCAGTAGCGTATGAAAAAACTTCCTTAACTTTTTTTTTTTTTTTATTTTAACTCTTGCAAGCGACGTCTCTATGGTGCTTCCTCGATACTTATTAATGGGTGGGTGCTGAGTTTATACACACATGCAAGTACGTGAGGCAAGGTATTGTTCTTCGCTACGTCTGTCCTGAATTAACATTAAATGGTGCTCCCAGATCATTAAGAAAAATATGTCAGAACTTAGGGAAACGGATATGATAGTCAAGATAGATGTTGAAAATGGCTTAATTTTTTTTTACAAATCCGCTATTGCGCGTTTTGTTAATTCTGAGAGCATTTTTGCAGCTGTATAAACTGTATATGCAGGCATTTTATTCATTGTTTTTCTTCACCGAAGTTTCTGCTAACCGGCGAAGGAAGCTTGTAAGCAACAGTACGCCATAAGTGACTTCGAGTTCGTATAAACTGGTTGTTCATGTAATCCTGCCTCACATTGATGAAAGCGGACGAACGTAAAAACTACTTTATCAGCCCAATTGTAAATAATAATTCCTCGGGAATTTTTCGCAATTTCCACAAGGAAAAAACTAATTATTTTAAAATGGTTACAAATTTGAGTATATATTTTCATTTTTCTTATGGAAATCAGTATTAATAATAAGAGGAGTGGGAAAAAGGAGACAATTTTCCATGGATCACTAATAGTGGATTAGTTTTGAAACTTTCCCCTATCATTTCGTACACACTTTGAACTCTGTAACAATTTCTTAAACACTTCGCCTTAAATGCGCTCCCTCAATAAAATGTGAACATCGCTTAATCTGCATTTCTAGCATTATTTATTTCTCTTATGATTGTTGCGAATACGCCACCGATATTAAATATATCATATATTTTCTTAGTCCAATTCGAAAGCAGACCCTTGAGTTTTCTTTGTCCAACATCTCGTTGTGAAATTGATTAAAAACGAAGCATAAAGTTTAATTTATGCTTCGTGAAAAGTTATGAAAAATTATAAGAACCGACAGGATATTCGAAGTATTCCTTTCAATGAAACACATCCAGAAGATAATCTAACTGTCTGTTTGTAGAAGACGATTAAAAATTTTCAATTGTCCATCGTCAACATAAATGGACATTGGAATTGGGTACTTTCCATAGCTATCAAAAGCAAACTAATAGACGTGGCTTTCTCGACTAACAGTTAACGTGAATAGCGTTGGATCTAAAGTTGCTGCTCTGGAAATATTAATGGTAACGGAATTATCAAAATGCCTTCGTACTATAATCACGTATCCCTGTGTTTGTTTAAGCTAACCTTCGAAACCGCTCACATGGTTTCAATCGTACCTATTCATTGACTTTAACTTGAAAGTTACAATATTTTTGGAACCACTAGGTGGCGCTGTTCTAGAGATTGGGTTTTGTGATACAACAACGTTTGAAAGGTCACAAGGACTTATACTATAAATTTACCCAGAGAGCAGATACCTTTCCTAAGGGTATTAATCTCTGAAGAAACTTGGACGTTTCCCGTGGTGTTGTGTACACATTCGCCTTTGAACGCTTATAGTCTTGGCTCATGTGGGTGGCAGAACTGAAATTATTAGCATGCTAACAATCAACCACGAAGCGTGTAAAGTTGCTTTAATGAGTTGTGGATTTTCGTTGGTTGGGGTACTTTTGCTGGCCGCTCAGTCGCTAGTTTATGCTCATAAATTTATTCCTGTTTATTTTGATACATATTTCTTTTAAATTTTGCTGTCTCCTTTTTTTATTTAAGGCCACTACATACATATGTACGAGTATTCACGTACATACTTATTTTATTTGTCATAATTTTTGTACGGGAGTAAAATGTCACTGTCACTGCTGGCTGTGACTGAGTGGTTTTTTCCATTTAAGCTACAACTTTTGTAAATGGATATTTAAATACAAATATATGTGTGTATGTATGCCTAACAGTGTATTTATATACAAAATTGTTATGTACTACGCGCTTTAAAAAGTTGTTGACAAATTTTATTGTATATATTTTCGTAATTGTTTTGGTATTTTCTGAATATTCCTTTTCGCTTCGATATATTTTCCACAACAGGAAAACTCTAATATATAAATGCACACCCGCGCATATAAATACATTGGTATGAATGTACATGTTAACCCTAAAAGGTATTTTAAACATTAAAGAGATGTGAAGTGATTTGCGGTTGGTCTGTATGTTTCGTTTGATAATTTAATTTTAAACTTGAATTAATGTTTGTTTTAACATTTCTGTGAAGTAAATACATACATACGTATTAATAAATATTTGTGTGTATGTACACTGTACCTACTTATGTATAACTGAATGCAAGTTGAAATTGTGCAGACCTATTCCAGCTGACATGATACTCTAATGTTCATTACATAATACGAAAAAGTACCTATTAAAAAATTAGTTTTTAAGAACAATTAATTTAAAAAAAATATATGTTTTGGAAAAACGTACCTTTTATAAAAAAGTACTTTTTGTGAAAAAGTACCTTCAAGAAAGAGTACCTTTTTTGAAAAAGTACCTTTAATAAAAAATTACCTTATGTTATAACGTATCTATTTTTTTTTTTATAAAGAGTACCTTTTATAAACAAGTACATGATAGGAAAGAGGTCCTTCTATGGAAAAGTAACTACCTATTAAGCAAACGTACTTTTAACAAGTAAGAGTGCTACATTCGGCTGTGCCGAATCTTATATACCCTTCACCAATGCATAAATATGTGATTCACTGAATGTAATACAGGCTTTCCTTTCTCTTGTAAATATAGCATTTCAAACAACATACAAAGTAAGTAAGTTTAAACTGCATACTTCAACACACTTTCATATTTTCTTCAGTGCTATATACTTATGTACAAAGAATTAAGACTGTTTAAAATATTTTACAATTTTTTTGCGGTTTGTACGAAAAAATATATAAAGTTATTATTAAGTTATTTTTTCACATAACACTAACAAGCCTCAGTAGCACGATGGTTCGTGCGTTGAATTATAATCGAAAGATGCCATATTCAATACTGGGGCACCTCATGTATTTATAAATTTATTATCTTGATTTATTTATATACTATATATAATTCAATATCAGAACCGACATTTTATTTTTGCTGATTTTCAATACGAAGCATCTTAAGAAATATCCTTACATTTCAGTCCAAGACACAAGTCTCCAGCTCTTCTAGTGTCTTCGGAAAATCGATTTCACTTACAGACAGACGGATAGACGGACATGCCTCATTCAACTTCCCTATATTTAGGGATTCAGAATATATATACTATATGGGCCTCATATAAATATTGTGGAAATTACACACGTAATGACAAACCTATAAATACCGTGGTGAAGGGTATAAAAAAGTACATTCTAAAACAGCATTGGAATTTTAAAACTTTGATTTAAGAAAAATCAACTCTTAATTAAATAGATATTCTACTAAAAAAATATCTTTAAAGAAAAATTTGGGTTTTTTCTATAAAAAATAAACGCGCACATGCTTTTTACCGAACTCTGGTGTGGGTATAAATATTATTTATATAAATATTTGCGTTTAAAATTATGAACCGAATTATTTATTAATGTATTTATGTATGTACTCGTATGTATATGCTCGAGTATCTACTACATACGATTTTATAAAGTTCATGATGTTGTTTATATTTTGTTATGTTTAAATATTCGATATACATTAATATTTCTTCATGCTTCAATGGTTTCCATTACCAAGTTGTATATATGGATGTGTGTTGTTGATGTTCACTGTCTCACTGTCTAACGTATACATACGTACATTTGTGCTAATGTTGAACACTGATTATCATACAAAAGCTGACAGCCAACAAAGACGTTGTTGTACGAAACATGTTTAAAGTCGATACATCGATCTGTTTTAACAAACAATAAGATTCGAAAACTCGAGTTTAGTTCAGTTTGGAAACTTACGAATGAGTTATCAACAAGATAGAAAGCCACGAGAATGTTCATACATACATACATACATACGGAGTGAACATTTTTTGCGCCAAGCAATTTGCTAAGAAATTTCCTCAGAATGTTTTACGAGTTTTTGGTACACAGAAAAAAATATTTAGTTTTTTTTCAATTAACCCTTTAATTAAAAATAAAAAAAAATTTTTAATTGTAATAAATAATTTTAGTTAATAAGTGATAAAAATTTAATTGATACTATTAATTTGTTTACCGGTGCAAATTTAATTAAATTTTTAATTGATATCACAAATTTTTTAATTGAAATCAATTTTTATTTTTTTCTGTGTACAAAGTGACTGCACATTATCTGAACGCAATTTAGTATATTTTTTAAGACATTTTACAAAAGATTCTGCCAATTTTTAGCGGTCATTTCAGCACATAAATTTTTTTAATTTCTTAAGAAATTTCTGATAAACTTTGAATTTCATCATCGACTTTATGACGACTGGAATTAAATTTGTAGTGTTAAAAGAAATTGGAAAAATTTCTGATACATATTTTGTCAGCCATTTATAAGAAGTGTCGAAAATACTTTTAATATTTCCCTAGAAAATTCTATTAAATGTTTCGGCCAAGTTTTCATAATTTCTTCAGGCAGGTTGGCTTTATGTCAACTGCGAATTCGCCATCTTTTGCAAATTTTTTGACTGATTTCAGTACAAATTCGGTATTTTAGCGTTTTTCTACTACATAAATCGCCAATACGAGATTTCAACTGTAAATGTTCATATAATAAATTTATGTTTAAATTAGCTTTGAGTGTTCTGGGAAAATCGCTAATGCGATTGGTTCTAGACGTACCTACATTTAGACCCGATTAGAAGCTTTTGAAGTACGTCATTATCAGTTAATTTTAACTAATACTTTTCTATAAAAACTCTAACTCCTTCTACACTAGTTTTTAGCAATGGATTTCAGACAATAAACACTTATTCTTTTTCAGGATCTGACGCGGATCCATTTTAACCTTTGGAGAGGAAACCTATTAATGATGTACATATATCATTTTGTAAAATTGCTTACAATATATTTTCCCCTCCCCTAGACAATTAATCCCTGTTAGAATGTATGTATGTATGTATATTCAAATATCCGTTTGATTTCCAAAACATTTAATTTTTGACCTTTTACTGAGCCGATCCAATCCAAAATTATCTCTTAAACTCAAAAAGCAACGTCTACTACATAAAGTTTGATTAAAATCGATAGATTCGTTCCACAGATATGATTATCGAAAAATGTCAAAACAGCGCTTCAAATGCCTAAAATTCTGAAAACGTGAAAAAGTTTAAGAGAAATCGGTGTCGAAAAATTTCGGATTAATTTGTGTTAAATTTTTTGCGAAATTGATTTTCAGGATTCGGCTACTTTTTTTTAACATAAAAGACAGCGTCAGCTGACCCAAATTTTATATAAAGGGTATGCTTAGCGGGAAGTTCCGGGTATGACCCACAAAAACAACCGTATACCATGTTGTTTTCTTTTTTTTAAATAAATATGCATAAAAATTTAGTAGGAAACTACAAACTATGGGAATGCTGATATGTATTTATAATTATGTATATACATACATATATCCATTTATGTACATAGTATGTATGTGTGTGTATTCGTGTATCTGTGCAATATGCCTTATCTGTGCTATCCAATTGCTGTGCTTAAGGTTTTATTATGTTCAAGTTACAAAATGATTAACAACTTTTGTTGTCGTTGTTATTGTTTGAGCTATTTTTTTCTTTTGCTTGAGTTGTTTGAAAGAATTTTGTACAAACAATTCCCAGATACATACGTTTGCTAGCAGCGTTGTGTTAATAATTATAGTTTTTTGTGTCTTGTATTGTTGCTGTTGCTTTACAATGATGCAGTCAGTTAGAGTCATGTACAAACGTACAAATTTACAATTTCTACATTATGCAGTTTGTATGTATGAGCGTATAAAAGTTTCTCAGTATGTCAAGTTTTTAAATTTTTTGTGTCAGTGTGTGTTTATGTGCTCTTAAATATCATTAAGGCCAAATAACAGGGCAGAGTTGCCATGTCACATTTTCTTTTAGGTTGTTTACTTTCATCGATATTTTCATCGTTTTTAATACATGGACTATAAAAAAGATATTTGAAGATAGTGTTTATTACAATCTATAGAAATTCTAAATTAATGACTCTGTTCTGAAAAAAAAAACGTTTTTGTCAATAAGTATTAAAATTTTAATTTTTATCAAGTTTACCTCTGCTATGAAATTGAATTGGCAACCTTCTATAGGCATACAAAAAAAAAAAAAAAAAAATGAACACCCTATAATACGGATACATACGGGTCTGTTCTAGAATCCGAATTCACTTTCGAGTGAATTACTTTAGCATTTTTGGTGTTCTGCAATTCACATCCACATGTTTTTATTAATAAAAATATGTGGATCTGAATTGCAGAACACCAAAAATGCTAAAGTAATCCACTTTCGAGTGAATTCGGATTCTAGAACAGACCCGATAAATACGTTCAATGAAACTTATTAAAACTTTTCTTTTAGCCTTACCCAAAAATTTACTTTTAGACCATCTAAAAATAAGTTTAATTTGTTGAGTACTTAAAGTTTTTATTTAATTACGATGTAAATGTGGTAGCACTACGTAATATAAAAAGACATGTGGCACTCGGGGACTGCCGCAGTAAAGCTATTACATAGCTTTTTTTATCAACGTATGCAATTATATTATTACGTTTTGTTTAATAACTGCGTTGTTATTCTAGCAATACTGTATGTTAATGAAATCAAAATCAATAGCATATTTTAGAGGTTAACATACATTGGGCGATTTAAATACTTAAAAAAACAAAAGACTTAAGAAACAAACTTAATGTCAGGTTTTTCGTTTCAAAAACAAAAGACTTAAGAAACAAACGTTTCAAAATTTCTTGATTCGATCGCATCAAAGCCCGCGATAGAAGCTATGCAATAGCTTAAAAATTTTCCACAAATTTCCCAAAAGAACAGCTGACTACAGCAAATAAAGAAAAATCGAAAAAAATATATTATTTTAGCTAAAAATAAGAATAATTAAGAACTGCGGATATGTTTTAAAAGAATAAGAGCAAATTTCAGAACGATTAAAAAGGTAGTAGCGAAAAAAATGCCAAAATTTTATGCAACATGTCAGCAAACACAAATTTTTTATTTGCTTTTTTTTAAACAAGAACAAGCAGTCAAAAAAATTTGGAAATTCGTAAAACTTATGTAGTGTATAAATACACAACGTTGGATATTTAATGCTGATTAAATATTGCAATGAAAAACTAAATTTTGTATTTAAACGGGTTTTAAAAATAAATGAAACATTATCATCCATCAATTTATTGGCCCTAAGTCCAGTGAAAATCTTTCGATTGAAGTGCAACTCTGTGCTTAAACGTTTAACAGTCAAAAATATCGAGTAGTGTTGAGTAGTAATCTAAAGTAACAGAATTTGCCAGCACTATTTCATAACCTCTTAGTTTATGAAGCAACAATTTAAAAAAATCATTTGAGAATTATAAAAAAATAATCGTAGCAAGTAAATGAACGTGTTAAGCACAAAAAATTGCAATTTCATGGTTACAATTTCAAAATTTGATTATTAAGTGGTTATTCGATATTGATATTTTAATATAAGGGAAGGAACGTTTTTAAAAAAAGTGCTGTTAAAATACGTCAAAGCATTCTAAAATTAATGCAATTATTTTTAACAAACTCTGACGACGTGTTCTCATTTAATGGTAAAATCTGAACTCGAAATTTTTTTTAATATTAAATAAAAATTAGTTACAATTTTAACTTTTATTTCTGACAAAAAATATCGGTTAAACTTTAGCTCTTATTTGACTGTTAAAAATTAAAATTATTTGTTAAAAGTTATGGCCCCTGTTTGGAACTGTAAAAATATTATGATCCCCATCAAAGAGTCGGTAAAAAATTTTTATCAGTTTTTAAACAAGACAACGCACATTTTTTTCAGCATATAAAACCATCTTAAAGAACATACTTGCTAAATGAACGGTATACGAGTATGAACATGTTGGGTTGCTTTTGCCTCATACTGCAATAGTGAAGGGTGCAACAAAATTTATTACTGCCGCTTGCAGAAGTCTCTTAAGGTTTTTGTATAAATTTTTTTGTTCATCGTTACACACAGCACAGAGTAAATTCAAATGGGAATATAAAGTGGAGAAAAAGTTTCAACAAAATAAAAATCGGTTTTTTGTTTTAATGCATAAAGCAGAGGTGTGCGCATGCTATAACTTTTTCAATACCGTGCGTGATTTGTGCATGACGATAATTGTGATAAAATAATAAAATCTCATCATTCATTAATGATTGCGTTAGCGTGACTTAAGAATAAAACAACTTGCGTGTGGATACATGGCGACGGCGTAGCTCCCCTTAGCCGCTCTATCTATGCCGGTGTCCATTTCTTTTTGAAAAATTGCATAAATACGATCTATACTTTTTGAATTACAGTTTATCAAAATATAAAAATTGTTTTTCATGTAATTCCATTCTTGATTGGAAAACTAAAATCTCCCAATAATGAAATTTGAATTTTAGTAAATATTTACATACATATGAGATTATCATAAATTGATGAACTTTAAAGAAAGTTTTAGTTTTGAGCAAAATTCACAATATTTTTAATTTAACTAAATTTGTAATTAAAGCAATTACTCATGTTTTATTTTAAACTAAAAGAATTAAGATTTTTAATTACTCGAGTATTCTTTAAGGGTTTTGAAAATTTTATTTTTTGATCGAATTAGTAACACATTGAAGACTGCATCAGGGTGCACGTCAAAGCCGCTACCTGTAATTGTCGTCCTGTAGTCAGCTACTTAATTAATTAATACTCTTACTGCTCAATAATAGTTAGATACAAAAAACAAACAAAAAAATAAAAAATAAATTCAATTAAAATATATTGCAGAAATTCGTCAAGAGAATTGTAGTTGGTAGTCCGCTGCCTTCAATTACAAAAACTAATTTTTATTTTTGAGAACCCGTTTTTCTCGAGGTCTGTTGAAATTATACCAATTAAGATGATCGAATTCACTCACTTTTTTCGATGAATACTTTTTCCTGTACGGGATGAGTTGTCAATGATGTATAAATGTGACCGGATAAATAATTTGAACATTTAAAAAAAAGTGGACTTGCTTTAAAAAAATATTGTGTGGCACTATAAAGCAAAGTGGTCTAATACGTTGCATTTTCGCACAGTCGGGCTGATTTCCTAAACGCTTGTTGCAAATCATAATTTGATAAACTTTTAGCAGAAACCCTACCTTGCAAATAAATGTTTTGCATAAAAACGTCATAAAGGAACGTGACTGTGGACTTATACATATTTTAGAGCTGATTCTCATGAAAAGGAGTTGCAATACAATAATTTCAATTGTTACTAGCGTTTAGGAAGTGGGGGCCCTTTGCTGTAAAGTATTTGATTATATCGCTTATTTTGACGTGAGCATATCCCATGATATTTAGTTAAAACGGGCGCACACGAGCACATCACTAGTTTCAAATTAATGATATGATTTCAATTGTGTGTTTTTTGTAGATTTTCTTTTGCTCCGTATTTTCGTAAAATAAAATACAAAATTCGTGAATATATTTCAGAACCAAGAAATTTTTTTTTTTTTTAAATAAGAAAAAAAAAACAGACGAAATTGGTAAACACAGAAAAAACGTGAGAGTGAATGCGAGTGGCAGTCATAATACGAGTAGGTACACACGTTATTAAATAGAAATAATTGAATGAAAGAATAGTTGGTTGGTTGATTAGTTAAGCGGATGGTAGGCCGCCGAAATAAGTGCTTGGTTGGGTGTTTAGAATTATTTATGAGAAGAAAAAGTTTACTAATGAAATAAAAATAAACCCACCACCACCACCAAACAATATTGATGGCAAGAAGTGCCCGAATAGGATTTTAATCATTTGACGACAAACCAAAAAATAAGGGAACGAATCAACAATTATTCGAAAACTGTTTGTTTGTTCCAACTCTCAAGATACGCGCGTAGTATGAGTATGAAGTTTTCTTTTATGTTATTTTTTTAATTTAGAATGAAATTTGCAGCATGCTGTATAGTAATGCTGACTGACGACTGACTGACTACGTTCCGAAGTTCTGTTTACGCGTGTGAGTGAGTGATTCTGTTTAAGTGTTTGTGTGTGTGTGTGCGAGAGTGTACATTATTGTTATTTCCGGTTAAGGTATTTTTCTTATTGCCTTTTGTTGTTGTGTTTTTGTACTTTAAGCGGGATATTTTGTTCATCTACTTTCGTCTGCTCATCCATTTTTGGTTGTATTTTTATTGTTTATTTTTTTTCTTTTTGAAGAAAGACGATACACGTTGCTTTAATTTTCGGGTAACATTTGTCGCCTGGGTGCACGCATACACACACAATAGCACATAAATCAACGAATTTAATAATCACTAAGTATGTCCGTCCGTTTGTCTATAGAAATTTTTAATGTAATAAAGATATTTTCGTTTAAACGCGTAAGTCAAATTTTATCTGCTGGGGATTTTTGACAGATGAACCATAAAAATTTTAGAAATTAAATTAAAGAAGAGGTGAGAAATTTTTTTGTAATAAAAAAATATTTTGGATTTATTTTATTGATATTTCATTCTTTTTTTTTTTGCATTATTCTTAAATATATTTTTAAACAATTTAATTTTCAATATTAAATAAAAATTTGCGTTCTTCTTCTTCTTCCTTTTTTTTATATATACAATTTGTACAGTGTTTTTGTTGTTATTTACATAAAACTAATTTATGTTTTGTTTTTTCTTGTTAAATTTAAATCTAAATTACAAATAAAATAAAATTATAATAATAAAATAGAAAAAAACTTGAAATCTTAAATTAAATGATAAAATAAGAAACAATTGTTAAACTAATGAAAAAATAGCAAAGAAAAAAAAAAACATAAAAACAAATAATTTAATTTTTTCTTTTCTTTTCTTTTTTTGTATTCGAATTAATTTGAAATGGTTGATTTGAAAGGAATTTGATTCCTTTTGCAGTGCAGGAGGGTGATGGATGTTGCAAACTCATTTCATTTCGTTTTTGTTGCCTGATGGTCTTTAGCGGTAACATTAGGAATATTGCTGGCCGAGCAGGTTGCTGCTGCTGCAGTTGGAGATGAATTGGTAGGATTGTTTTGGCCAACTAGTGATTTGGGACTGGACTGTTTCTTGGCGCTTTGAATTGGTTTTGTTTGTTGGTGTGTTGGTGGCGCTGGCGGCGGTGGCTGTGTTTGTATCTCAGCGGGAGATTTATTGGCTTCCATGCTGCTTTTTAACTTTTGCATATATTCAGAGAAGGCTTCATTGCCAGCTCGCTGCATCCGCGATAACTGATCCATGATGTAAGCCTGCTGATAATTGTACATGGTGGGATTAAATTGACCCAATTGTGCTGCGGCAGCAGCATTGGCAGCATATGGATAAAACATATTTGATTGATTAGCAACAGCCGCTTGAACTTGAGCTCTTAATAAATTTTCCTTGAGAAATTTGCTCAGTTCAGCTTGACTGGCAGCGGCATTTTGACAAACAGCTGCAGCTGCCAAGTGTGGTGGCAAAATTGATTGCATGGGATGTGTGAGAGCAGGTGGCAGGCTGGGTGGTGGAAGTGTCGGTATATTTGGCGTAGATGACAACTTATTAGTGTTGTTGGCATTTAAACCTGCTGATGTATTCGTCTTGTTGTTGTTGCTGTTTTTAGGATTTTGTTGAGCTTTTGTTGCCGTTTTAACACCGTTTGGACTTGTATTGGCGGATTGTTGTTGTTGCTGTTGGTGTTTATTCGCTGTTGCCGCAGAATTTACTCCAGGAGATTTTTTACCAGTTTGTGCTTTTTTGTTTGAATGAATTTTAACGTTAATGCCGCTTGGTGATGCATAAGTTCCAATTATATTTCCATTTTTTCCCGGTTTTACTGGATTTACTTCAGTGGGTGTATTATTATTTGATGCTATTTGACGGGGCAAAATGTGCCGGAACTTTTTAGCTGCAGAGTTATCACCTCCATTTGGAGATTTTTGTTCTGCCAGCGAGGGATTTAAACGTTTTTCGGGGCTTGGAGTCTTTTTGTCATTTGTCAAGCTATTGGGAGATTTGTTGTTGCTGCTGCCCGGCGATTTACTATTAGCTGATGCTGCAGGCGATTTATTAGATATATTTTGATTCTTTGTCAATAAGTTCATGTTAGAGGCCACACTATTTGCCGCAGACTTTTGTGATGGTGTTGCTGAAGGAGGGGTAGACGTTGGTTTTGTGGTGTTGTTGCCACTTTGAGTAGAGTTGTTGTTCTGTTTTGTTGTATTCAAAGGTGGTGTTGCTCCTCTTCTCACCGGTGGATTGGGGAACAAAGAGTTACTGGTGTTTTGAATTGGTGGCGAGGAACGTTTGCTCTCTCCACTATCTGTTGGGTGATCGGGCAACTTCAGAATTTCGATGTAGTTGTTTACAGGACTCTTGTGTTTGGGGTATGTGGTGCCATTGCAAGAAGTTTCGCCATCTTCGCGTGTTATTGTGATGGAGAGCGAAGACGGTATGTTAATGTTGCATGAATTCAGCAAAGATTTTACCTTCAATTGTTTCTCTGGTGGATCTTCAATGGGACTGGGGCTTCTGGCGAAGGGATAAGCACGTTTTCCTGTCTGAGCTTCACTACGGCCATTGCCTGAATTTGAAGAATTGTTGTTGTTATTGTTGGCCGATGAATTGCTATTCTTGCCGTTCGAGTCCTTTTTTACTGGAGGAGTTGGAAATAGGCTAGACATCTTATTATTATTGGATCCCAATACATTTTGCAAGTACGAGTTTCCATTGTTGCTGGGCTTTGGAGTGTATTTGTAGGTCGGCATTGTGGGAATGTTGTAATTAGGCACGTACTGAGGCGAGCTGGGAGAGTAAATAGGCGAATTGGGCGTGTACATGGGTGTACGGCAACCGGGTGGAACTTCGTTGCCTTTAGATTTAGAAGCGTTGAACAGTGCCAAGTTTAAATAACTGTTATTTTTGCCACTAGCAGCCGTCTTGGACGACGATGTGGAAACATTGACACTGCTACGGACGCTGGAAGCGGATTGAGATTTTGAGGATGGTGCTGGTATCGATGGTGGTCCCATGACTGCGTTGGTTGTATCTGATTTTGGGCCATATACTTTAGATGAGCTGGGCTCCTTCGGTATACTTTTTATTTCTGTACCAGCATCCTTAAGAAGTTTATTAACTTCGCTGGGTATATTAGCGAACGGATTCACTCTGTGTGCTTTGGGTAAAATTGGTTGAAATCTCTTCGCTATGGGTGTACGACTGCCAGGGGCTGCCAATTGTATACCCGCACTACTGCCATGCATTGGATGTGGAGTTAAAGAGCCAGGTGGAGCTGCTGTCACTTTGGAATGTAGTGACTTGTGCAGCTTTTTGGGCAGTGCTGAGGGTGGTTTCATGGTTGTTACAGCGGCGGGTGGAGGCATTAAAGATTTACTGGTACTTGAACTAATGACTTTAGCAGGAGGTTGCAGTACAGGCTTTGAAATCAATATTGGTGGTAACTTTATTTTAAAGTCGTCAGTTGCTAAGGGTGGAGAGAGTTTAGGCTTTTTGACTACTGCTTTAACGGGCTCCTTGCTCTTACGCTTTGAAGCGGAGGATATTTGCAATGGGTCCTTGTTATTTATGATTTTATTAACAATGCTGTGAGTGAACTCTTTCTTTAATGCTTTTGCTTCTAATTTTTCCGCTTTAATACTTTTAATGGGAGCCAAAGCAAATGATTTCAAAAATTGTGATTTCTTATCGTCCTCTTCCAAAAAGGAGGGAGTGGTGTTTGTTTTGGCCAAAGGACTTATGCGCTCCGCTTTGATGGTTAAAGGAGGCACTGTTAACGGACTAGGCGTCTTACTTTTGCGGTCACTGTGAGGCGATGATTTTGGTGAAGATTTTGGACTGCTGTCCTTGTCTTTCTTGGTCTTTACCTTCCATTCCTTTTCGGGTTTAACTGACTTGACTATTTCTTTACGTTCCGGATCTGACATGTTTATAATTGTCACACTATTCTGTTTTGACAGATCAATTTTTAATTTAATATTTTCTACTTTACGCTCGTCTTTCACTGGCGCTGTTGATGGAGACGTTTTATTATTCTCCTTCTTCTCCTTGTTCACTTTAGTACGAGCCGGCGAGTTTGCATCGCCGAAGCTAGTCTTGTCTTTTATGGCCTTATTTACCAAAGTAATTTTAAGCTTATCGGTTAGAGACGTCTCATGTGAACTGGTCGTAGAGCTTTGGGGCTGCACAATTTCAAATTGTTTAGGTTCCGGCAAAGGAAGAGCTACAATTTCTGTAGTTGAAGATACTTCCGCTTCATTTTCTTGTTTGATCTCTTCCGGTTCTAGAATTTTATTACTATTTGCCTCTATGTCAACAGCCAGCGGCGGCTCAGTAACAATAGAAATATTTTCGGCAAGCGATTTGGGTTCCTCTTTAGCAGGAGCAGACTCTTTCTTAGGCTGTGTCAAGAGATTTTTCTTAACTCTAATGAGAGGTTTCAGTGACTGTTTAACGCGGAAATAGAAACGCATGGGTGCATCTCTTTTCCACGTGTATATGTAGGCCACATCCATTAGCGTGTAATGGTCGAGCAGTACTATTGTTTTCACTTTGTACATGATATCAATCGTAAATCGGTTACAATTAATTTCAAATTTGCCATAGACTAACTTTTTCAAATGCGCAACAGTACACATGGCCGGGCACTGGAGGTATCGAGGTTTTAATAACTCATTATATTCTGCATTTGATTTCATGTGCTCCCTAAACGAAAATCAAGAAAAATAAAATAGTGCAACAAAAAGTGAAATAAGTAATCGTACATAAATGAAAGAACAGTTAACACAGCTTTTTAAATTAATCGATAACTTTGAAACTTTGAAGAGTGTAAAAGACAATTAGAAAGGTCAAACTTACTCAATGTCGGCATATTCCAGCGATATTGACATGTAATCGGAGGGACTAAATATTAAATGTTCCGTATCGTCGCCTCTTTGTTCTGGGGTAGCCAAAGCTGCTTCTTCTGGACGATCTTTGTAAAAAGCACGTTTGCGCATTAATTCCCTTTCATAGAGACCTGGCACGAGTTTATAAACAATCGCTTGCAAAGTTGTATCAGGCCTAAAATAACACCGAGAAAAAAAATTGACATAATTTATAAATCCATTCTATTGCTAAAGTAATATTATTTAAAAATGAATTTTGCAGTTTTGCAAAGTTTCATTAAAGCGTAAAACTTGACTTTTTTCAAGAAAATAATGTTGCGAGAGAAACAAATTATGCTGATAAAAAAGGTAATAATGTTGACCACAATAATAGTAAGAACAGCACAAGTTTTGTCGCAAGTAGTATGTGCGTAAGTGTATGTATATTAGGGTGCACCGAGATGTATTTAGAAAATTAAAATTTTGCATTTTTTTTAATCTTTTCACTAGTCGAGAAGGTTGTTGTTCAAAACGAAATGGCCAAATGGCCAAATTCTCTCAGAGATGACCAGAAATTTTTAAAATTTTATGGAAAAATTCTCAAATACAATTGGGAAATGGGACTTATATCGCCAATAGGTATGGATGTATTCTTGGCTTTAAATCTGCAGTTGGTCCAAATGAGTGATAAGCAAAAATGTGCCCACAAATATAAATTTTAGACGTAAATCTCTCGATTTCTCACTAATGCCAGCTGAGTTTCGAATTCTGCCTTAATGTTCATTTGTGTAAGCATGCATTAGTTTGTCAATCATCTCATTTTATATCTACTTGTACGTGTATCTATGTATTCGTATGCATATGTATGCGTGACTTGCACGTTTATTGGGACGTGTAATGAAATGTTGACGCAGATGTTCTATTATTAGGCTCATTACTTGGCACACTGTTTGCATTCTAGCATGGCAAATGCATAACTAAAATATGCACCTAATCCTCGTACAACGCGCTTAAAGAATTTGATTAAAATACTTAGACTGCGTTCACACGTGAAAGTTTTCTTTCATGAAAGTGGTAGTTTGTTGGTGAGAGGGGAGAGGAGAATGGTACCCGACACTATTCTTCTCTCCCCTCTCACCAACAACCTACCACTTTCATGAAAGAAAACTTTCACGTGTGAACCCAGACTTATTTCCTTTTCTCATCACTACGTAATTAGCATTTGTTGTTTTACAAACAAGACAAAAAGTTTTTGTATGTTGCACGAGAGTCGCATGTATCATGTTTATGTTTCATTGCCTTTTCGTTCTATATTTTTCTATGGGATTCCAAGGGTATGCAGTCAGTCTGCTCGTTTTGTTGTCTTGTTTGTCGTTGCTTTAATACTTTTTTTATTTGGGATTTCATTTCGTATAGTTTTTTTTTTCAATATTATTAATTCTTGTCTTTATTTTGTTCAAGTCAAATATCACCATCAAGGTTTTCCAATGCCGTCGGCAATTTGACGGCAAATTCTCTTTAACTTTCAGATAAGAATATCTTGGCTGTTCTTTTTTTTTTTTAAGATGTTTTAAAATTTGTATAAAATACTTACTTTATATTTGGCTTGGCAGTGTTTATCATCATTTCGCATCGAGGACAATACTGCTCCGTTCTCAAGTGTTTGATCAAACAACTGTGGCAAACTGGAATACATAAAAGGGGGAAAAGAAAAATATTAAAATAAAATTATTATAAACTGTTCGTGTACTCGTATCAAAATTTCTCAACTATTTTTTGTTTTAATTTTTGCCTAAAAATCTACAATTAAAAAAGGACTCAACGCACAGAATCCTTTTACCTATTGTGTAATTCAATAGCTGTTCATTTTCATCCCCTGTTTATTCAAATAATATTTTATCATCTTACTTATATTTTTTTAATATTTGCAATATGGCAAAAGGAGATATTTCTTCCTTAACACAGAAGCAAAAAAAAAAAAAAAAAAGGGACGTTTTCAAGTTCTTAATACATCTCACGAGAAATTTACTTGGAAGGAATGAATTCGGAAAAATCTTCTTCAACGACAAGATAAATGCAAATATTTGTGCCCTCGTCTTTTAAGATCATATTGCTTCATTTTGGCAAAAAGTGTGTTGTTGGCTAATAAAAATCTAATACCTTCATAATATGAAAAATGACAAAGAAATCAACTTACATGAATGCAAACATTCCACAATAGTTGTGGCGTCAATCAAGTAGCCGAAGCAGAGGCTGCAGATGATGTGCGGATTAACGGAACTCAATAAGATGGGCCGTTGGCGCATTGCAGACAATTGCAGATCATTAGGATCCATTGTTATTGCATCGTTAACATCTTGACCAATTTTATTCTTCGTCATATAATTTGATTCTAATTCGGTTTTAATGACGGCTTCGCAAGATTGATTGCATTCGATTTTGATGTTTTTGTCATTGTTGCTGCTGCTGCTACTGCTGCTGTCACATTGCGTTGTTATGACATTCTTGGAGTTACTGGACGTTGCACAGGAAAATGACGATATGGAAGAGCTGGAAGATGTTGAAGAGGCTGATGATGACATTTCTTTTCTTTGTTGTTTTTGTTGTTGTTGCTGGCTTTGAGTTTTCACTTTATTTGCATTTGTTGTTGGTGCCACAACATCATTGCAATTGTCATTGTTGCTACTTTTGTTGTTGTGTTCCATTTGTTTATACGTGCTGTTGAAATTCGCCATGTTTCTAGTTGTTGCTTCATTTGCATTTTCTGGTAAAGTTGACGCAGTTGTTGCTGCTGCTGCCATTTTAGCCGCTGTATTCATTTGAGTTTTTAAGGCTGAATTTGTTACTAGAAGGGGTACTGGGGACATCGCTATTTGCTTTTGTCTCTTTGAATTCGACTCTACTTGGCTTTATTTTTGCTTCTTTTGTTGTGGGTATTTGTTTTGTTGTACCAAAACGTTGAAAGTAAATTGATATTTTTAACGCTGAAATATTAGTTAGTAAATTTGTTTTGTTGCTTTATTTGGTTAATTTAGTTAAAAAGAGTGTGTATGTGTGTGTGTAGGTAGGTCTGTGTGTACGTAAGGTAAACTTATGAAATACAATTTCAAAAGTTATATAAATGCGCAGTAAAATATACTTAAACAGACTTTGAATGGATATAAAATACTTGTAGTTTATTTGGCAGCATAATTGACGAAGTTGTACTGAAGCGTAACAAGTTTTTCTAATTGTATAATTTTATTGTAAAAATCACACTAGACCGTAAAAAAAGAAATCTTAATTTACTTCTGAGTTCTGGGATAAATAAAGAAATAGAAACTATTCTCCTCTCTGTTGGTCCAAATATAGAAGAATGCTCAATTCCTTTACAACTCTTCTATTGAGCTTTTTGTTAATTATAGAGTAGCATATTACAGTAAATGGTGTTGAGTAGAAGGAAGCATTTTTTCTTAAGCTTATGAGCAACAATTTTATTAATTATTTTACTTTGCCAACGTAGCTGTTAACCGACGAAGGAGGGCGCTATAATAGACATTAGCATCGAAAAATATCACTTACTGCCGAAACAGTTTAGTAAAAATTTCAAATATTTTCGTGTTGTTTAAGTAAAATTACTGTTGAAAGAGTACTTGTGTAGATGAATTTAATGTGATATAAATCGTGTGAAGATCGTATAACTGTTCATTAGCGATCGGGCACAAGTTGTTAGTCATACAATTATTTTTAGTCATCTCGGTAACCACTTCAATGTCTACTTTAAGTCTTTAAAAACATTAAAGTTCAAAACTAAATTTGAGTGCCAGAAATAAGTAAAAAATTAAAATATAATTAAGGATTATTTACGTCCTTATTATGCTAAAATGCCTACAATTTTGTATTAAAAGTATTTTTTAATGGAAAATTTTACAAAAGAAAATCACAACCTGTTGTATGACTGAAATGTTGATCGATTTTTCTAGTAAACATTTGCATAGAAACATGTTTTATGAGATATTACCAGCAACATTTGTAAGATCTACACTGATTCCACAGCATGTTGTGAATTGAAAAAAATATACACACTTACAGGGTTTAAAAAAACTAATATATTTACTAAAAGTTCCCCTCATATTCCATAATTTTATGTGAAAACTAGAAATATATTTACCTGATAACAAATAAATTTTATCAATTATCAACGCATATTTTGTGTAATTTGTTGGGTTGCTAGTTGTTGATACAAGGAGAAAAATTTTTAAGTATTAGTCATTGTAAGATCGGCATGTTTGTTAACTAGTCGAAGTTGTGTTTGGTTGGATTGGCATATATTTTATTGTTTGGTATTTTTGATAGCGGCATATTGTATGAAAAAAATATTTTGTATATGTGTGTTTTTGCAGTTTTGTGTGGATGGCTAGTTTTCATTGACAAGAAATTGTTGCTGAACAATATATTACAGAGAATTAATTTTATTTATATGTAGAACTTTCGTTTGGAACATAATAAAGATTACATACAAAAGGTGAGGTCTGCATGCGATCGAAGCGACCCATAACCATGTGCTACTGTACTTGAGGTCCTGTAAAGTGTATTTTTGGCATCTTTTCACGGCTTTATATTTTCAACAGACTGTTTCTTAATCTACGTGAAAGGCAACTGGTTAATGATATTAAAACTAGAATTCAGAGAAACTAGATTGATAATATCGTAAATTAATAAATCTTTTCGGTAAAGTGAGCACCAGCAGAAGTGTGTAACTTTTCTGGTGCCATGTGTATAGTTCTTCTTCAATATTTTCAAATTCGTTCATGAAATACATTTCTATAGCGAACACCTTAACACCATTGGCGAAGAAGAAAACTAACGAAACCCTGTCTATGATGTGGTATTTTTCAAAGTACTTTGGAGAAGCTCAATTCATTAACACACACACATGATTATTTCGTCAAATAAAAGAAATGGTGCATGCAACCAGCTGAATGTTCTCCACAGGATTTAGTTTTCTCTCCACATTTATAGAATCCAAATGTACTGGCAGGCACTCAACAAACTGCCCAAAAACATGAAGGAGGAAAGTAAGTCTGGAAATCAATCCTGCAAAAACAGACTTGGTACTTTTTTGCAAAAGGTACGATTTAATATCAAGGTCTGCGTAGTACTGCGTTAGAACTATTGAAAGATAATCAATAAATCGTCATAATAATGTAGTTCAAGCTGTCGTTGAAAGAGAATGTGTGGTATGAGGTTCAGCCGTATACCCAACACTGGTGGTATACGTTAGTAATCCGATATTTCTCACCTGTAAATCTTTACGGAATAATTATAAATTGGGTGCTGGTACTGAATGGATCAGGAATATTCTCTGAAGATCTTTGTTTACCGGCACGTACACCATATTGTAGAGGGATATTTATGTGTGTGGCAGAAACCATTGCTGTAGAAGTTGGTGCGATTTGTTCTATGATACTTTGGGATGACAGGTGGTGCAATCGGTCATTATATACAAATTTATTCAAAATCTTAATAGAATGTGCTATGTTGGTATTAGAGTTATAACCAAATAAAACCTAATAATGAGAATAGTATCTATCGCTACCACCAGAACTAGTTCAAGGTACTAACTTAACTCTTAAGGTGGAGGTAAATAAGACGCGTTCTATGCGTCACCGCTCTTCATGCGCCTGTCAAAAAAGTTGAATTAGTGTAATTGTATATGAGAACGCGTTGAAGTAGAACTACTTTCTACTTTTGTAAACATTCTATGCGTCACTCAAAGTGATCAGCTGTTTTTGATAGTTATTTCGTTGCACAAAACGCGTCATATGTAACTTGCAATTAAGAAAGCTTCAAACGCGTGTTATGTACCTCCACCTTTAGTTTTCTATTTGATGGGCACTGCAGAAACTGCTCCCAGTATCCTAATCTGCAGTCGGTATTTTCCAATCCTATTTACAGACTTCACTGAATAAGCATGATTTCCCATTGAATAAGGTGAAACCTATGACTTTTACGGAAACCTTATGACGTCATAAAAATAGTATACGTGCAATTTGTTAATTTGCATTAGTATACGGATTTTTATTGTAAAACTTTGCCGATTTTGTAGCAAGAGCAGATCTGGCAACAATGATTAAACGATAACAAAAGAGAATTACAGAGAGGATGAAAAGAGAGAGAGGTAGCAAATGTTTTGCTAAGAGAGCGGTTTGTAATGTAGAAATACGTATGTATGTATTTTTATTTTTGTTGGTGATAAAAACTCCAGCTGGAAAAATATTTATGTACCTAAAAAAAAAACTTAGATACTTGTATTCAAATACATACATGGTGGTAGTGGTAAATATTTGTTTGAAGCAACATGAAACAAATAAAGGTGAAAAACAAAAAAGGAAAAATAATTGTATACTGCGTACATACTACATATGAATATTTGAATTTGGATATGTATTTATGTATGTAAGCATGTACATATTCATAGTGAATAGTTTAGTAAAGAGTTGTAAATATGAATAAGATACGAAATATATGTACGTACGCACACACACACTTATGTACATACATAAATAAGGGATAAAATAATAACTGAAAGAAGCAAATTTTAATATGAACATACATACATACTTATGTACGTACTTATGCATATGTATATGGATGTGCAATTAACATGCATGCATACATACATATGGATGTGTGTATGTATGGTAAATAAAAGTGGACTTCCTTTTTAGCTAAATAATATCGAAATGATTTCCTACCTTTTATAGAATAGCCAATCTATTATTTATTATAATAATCCAAAAGTTTGAATCCATGTTTACAAGTTTAATCCGAATCGGTAGATAATTGTAGATAGTATCTATGTATGTATGTTTGTACGTAATCCAATTTATTTGCTGGATTTCATGTACATACATATGTATGTACTTATGTTGTTCTCTATGTTTAGAGCGTATTCCCAATTCAGATTTGAGTTGTTTAATTAAAAATAATCATCCACTTTCCACAATAAAAAAAACTTTCACAATAATTTTTTCTGAACATTATCTTTTGTGTATAATTTTTCCTTTTTTGTAAGAGATTTTCTCTTTTTTATTTAATTTGGTAATTTTTTTTTTCGTGTATCTATTTTTTTTATTCCTTTTTAGTTTTATATTTGTATGCATGTGGGCATGGGGGCTAATACACTTCTTCAACTCAATCTACTCAACTTATTATACTTAGCACTCACTGTATTTATTTTATTTTTCTTAGCTTGTTTTCTCATTATAAATATCTATGTATGTATTATGCATTCTGCTTTCCATGATCTTTCGTGATATTTCTCAACATATATTTTATTTGTATCTCCCACACATTCATACACATTAAAATTTATCAAAGTTTTTAAATTGAATACATTTTTTTTGTTGCACAAGCAGAATATTTTTATTCATGTGAATATGTATGTATGTATGTACATATGTATGTTCATATGTATGTAACTTGGCTTCAATATTTTTAAATTAATTAATTTTTTTTATTATGTGTATTATAGTTATGTATAAGATTTTAGAATTTTTTTACAAATCTTTCGCACAAGTCTTTGCACGGCAACGTTCCGCGTTGAAATGTGGCTTTAGCATTGAGTTAATACGCTGCTGTCGCATACATATGCATGTATGTATGAATGGATGTGTAATGTCTGATTCTTATATTCAAACACAGCTTTTAGTATATAAGCATTTCTTATATACTACATTTCTGCCAACTAAATATACATATGCATTTATTTACCTACACACTAAACTAGTACTGGTTTTTATTTACTCATCAAAAATATGTTTTTAGGTAAATGAGTACAATTTTTTACTCTACAAGAGTTATTGACTTTTTCTCGCCCTAATCTCGTTTGTCTCTTTTTCACATTTATTTTGGCTATGAAATGCTGTTGTATTTCTATCTCTTTCTGTTGCTCAACTCTCTTGTATTGCAAATTGAGTATTATTTGGTAACAGTAATAAATTGAGTACTATTTGCAATTGTCACTCATCACTAACGCACAGCGTTACAGGAGAATTGTACTCATCTATTTATTCTATATTTTGTTATAATTCTTGTTTTTCATTTAACACACACTCTCTCCAAACCAGATAATACCAAATATAAAAACAACAATGGAAATTATAAAACTGATGTCGTCCGTCGACTCTGAGATGCGTTTTTATCGTATTGCGACGAACCGTTTGTATTCGCTGTTGAATTTATACTAAAAGGTCTTGTATCATAAATGGCTTGGCTTGCCTGACTGACAGTCAGCCGCCTGTGAGTTCGTATGTATGTACATGGTTTGCCTTTTTAGTAGCTATGTAGGTAGGTATAAAAATACATATTTATTTTTCATGTTTTTTGCAGTCGTTGCATTTGGATCTTATGTACAGATACATAAACATACACATACCAGGCATGTATTACATACAAAAAATTCTATTTAAGTAATACCAACCAGTTTTTGTATCTATGTATGTACATATGTATGTATGTGTGTATGAATAAACAACATATGCATCTATGGATACGAGTGCATGGATGTATCTATGTTTGTTTGTTTGTTTGTTTGTTTGCTTGTTAATATACCTACATACATACAAAACACGCAATTTAATATCTTCTCTCCGCCACACATTCTTTCCAAAAAACTTCAATAGAGTTTTATATAACAACGTTCTGTTAACATTCGATTTGTGAACATTTTTTATTTTGGTTTGATTTTGTATTTTAGGGAGACAAGATACATATATTTTATTTCAATGGTTGTGTTTGAAGATTTTACGGATTATGATTCTATTTACTTCTTTATGTACATACCTACTTACATATGTATGTTTGTATCGTTTTTCTGTATGTAAATACATACATATGTACGTACAGTAAGTTTTTATACACTTTTGCTTTTGCATTTCGAGCGTATAACAACAACCTCCTACTTATTCTCCTGGGATATTTCTTTAGAGCTTTTAACACATTTTGTTTTTCTTTCTAAGTATTTGAAAATTCTTTAGAAACTTTTCAGACAAATGGTGGAAAATGTGTAAGGTTGTGTGTGTGTGTTTCTTTATGTATTATTTTAATCTTCCTTGTCTCAACCTATTAAAAATGTTGCTGTTTGCAACAACGAATCCTTTGTGTTTCACTGGATTCAATGAACTTTAAACAGAATTTTTACTAAATATATCTGAGTTTCATACACAAATGTATGAATGTACATACATACATACATACATACATACATATATAAAAATGTAGATCTATATATGTAGGTATATTGTAGTACATATTTAAGTACAACAAGATTTTTACTGTATTTACGAGTACAAATGTAAACTTTGAATTTTGGATACAAAACATTTATGTACAAGCAAAATTGAGAAACTGGTTATTTCTCTCTCTCCCTTTCTGTCTCCATTAGACTTGAAATTTGTTTAACTTTGCTTTAAATTCTTTAAACAATTTCTATGGAATACAAATAATCAAATTTATATTTTATCGCTGTAGGTACTCAATATACCTACATATCCGTACATAGGTAGTAAGTAATTAAATTGTCAAAAAAAATGTGTTCTTGTACCAATATCGAGAGTCTCTATTCAAAATGTATGGCAATAGCGGCATAAACGGCAATCCAATCCGTCAGGTATACTGGCTCATGTCGGGAAGGCCTTTTAAAATATACCTACTCTACGTTATCGCAAGCTTAATCGCCGGCTTAACATAGGAAGGTCGTATCTGTACTTTTAGCTACTTTACTAGAGAAGGAAAAAAGTAAATAAAATTTTTAGTTAGTTTGGCCTTTTTTAATTACTGTAAATCTGTTATTCGTCAACATAAGAAACTGAACTTTTTAAGGGAGGTGAGTTTGAGTTTTGTCTTTGTTTTTTGAAAAAAAAAAAAATAGATACGACCTTTCTATATTAAACCATCGATATGCATATACTATGTGCAACGTATATATGTGGCTCAATTTAGGAATCATTACAATCAGATTCCCTAAGAATAAAAATAAACCCAATATTGCTCATAAGTATTAAGTGAAGTTGTCAGAAAAGAAGAGTAGAGTACCCTGGAGAAAGTTGTTAAGGGAGTTGTCTTCTTTTGAACCAGCTTAATTACACTTCCAACATTAATTAACGCATTCTCTACGTTTAATAAAAATTTCACAGTAAAAGGTTAAGTTGAAAGTTAAGGTGAAAGGAGAATTAGTAATAGTGCTTTCTTTTCTACACACAAAATGGCACTTTGTTGAAAGTTACATGTTTAAAATCTTTTGCCAACCCTGTAATAATGCAACTTGTTATTTCACTAGAACTGAACACAACTTATGAAAAAGTGGAACGCCCTGACAGCTAAGTTTTACAGGGCACTATCAACACTGTCGGGTTTTACGGGGCAAAAATTGCAATGCCTTCCACCATTAGTGAGGGCGATTTTTTTAGAATCAAACACACTGCCCTTTTAGAGAGCAAAACATTTTTAAGAAACGAACACCAAAGTTCATTTTCTGCATGGAGATGTACCATTTTTTTGTAGAAAACAAAACACCATAAGGTACAGTACAAACTTTCTTATAGCCGCCTGAGCACTGAGTTTCTTCTTTATAAATCCGTTTATAAATTTTAAATCAGTTTGTATTCTACTGAGTTATTATCTAATAAGTGCTCAGATATATTTAAAACCAGGTTTTTCCCTTTAACTCCTGATTTTGGCGGCGTCTTGAAAAGCCGATTCTAGTTATTCTCGATAAAACCTACAAGAAAATATAAGTTTTCTCTTTTTTTTTTGTCTCACGGTGTAAAAGAGATTGTTTTAAATTTTTATGGTAGAATATGTTGAAATACATATTAGCAATAGGTACAAGACAAAATTATAACCATATTAGTGTCAGAGTTTAGGCTTAGTGTAGATGGTTTTAATTTTATTTAGTTCAACTTTCACTAAAGTAAGTGGGATACGAGTAGATACTAGTGGTGTTACAAATATCAATACGAATAAGAATATTTAAAACAATATTCGGCGAATACGTATACCTATTACTTTTAAGGTTTAGAGCCACATAATATTTCAAATTTAATTGGAAAAAGCATCCCTTTGCGTCAGTAATAATAAATTGAAAAAAAAAAAATGTCACACTAATTTAGGTATTTATCATTATTATGATATTGAGATGCGGAATTTGAAGACCACTACTGAACAATTTTAAATTATTTTACCTGCATGCATACTTTGAGATTTCGTTTTTCTTACTCTGGTTGCGCTTTTAATTAGTAATTCAGTGTTGTTTGGGAAAATATATTTACGCACAAGGCGCAGCCTCCAGTGTCGATGGACTTTCACATATAAAATTTTAGTTCTTCTAAGATTCCTCTACTGAGAATTGATTACTAACTTAACATGATATACATTTACATATAAGACTTTAACTTTTAAATGATGACGAAATATAATATTCGTTTGTTTTTTAAGAAGTTTATTATCTTGAGTGAAAGATAAAGGGCTTTCTTTCTTTAAATAAAAATTATTATAAATTAATTAATTTTTGTACATTTTATGTACTTTTTTAAACTTTTTCTATGATTCTATCTTTTTTTTTTTTTGTGGGGAAAATGTATGTGTAAATTATTCGAGAAATATTCGCTTGAATTTGGCGAATACGAATATCTTAAAATAGGCGAATAGTCGAATAATCGCATACGAATACGAGTATTCGTAACATCACTAGTACATACTTCAGCTTTTTTGCAGGAAGCTTCTAGAGGGGTTTGGTGAATTCTTAGGAATCTGATTAATAATTTTAACATTAATATTTTCTATGTTATTACTCATCGGAAAATCAGCGACATACATATATCACATATATACATCTAATATTGGACTGAAAATGATGCTTATCATCGGCCTTAGTCGGTCGGAGAGAGATTAAAAAATTTCCTTTCTTAATTATAAATATTTTGCAGGATAACTTTTGCTTTAATTTATAGATTAAAGCTTCATAAAATTAATTTGAAAAAGCCACGGAACAGTTTTTCTATTCTTCGAAAGTTTTTCTAACAACATTCACAACTACTTTTTGCAATTTATTAACGAACAGAGTATCCAGCAGCAATTCTTCCTTGAAATCTTTTTCATGTTAAAAAATTTAGTATGGATTTATTGTAAGACTTTTTTAAAAATTTTGACTGGCTTAACATCACATATTATTAAGACAGTAAATAGTCACTTCATTCTAGTACCAAGCATTCGGCTATTGCAGTGCATATCTGCAAGCATACAATTAAATATACTATTTTTTATTGCCAGCAAACTTCATATTCCTGCTAGAATACTTAGACGACCCAGTAATATTTATAGAATAACATCTGTTTAGAATGAACCTTTAAATAAATCTATGATTTTATGTAATTAACCACATCACCTATGATGTCAAACGATATCGTTCGCTGGATGTTTAGACCTAAAAAAGCTAACTTGCATTCGCTAATAACCAATTTTATTTAACTTATTATAGTTAAAGCTAACAAATAAACAAAATGGATGGTTAGATGGTCTCAAGTCAGTTGATTGTCGTTTACAACTCCATCATTATCGATCAGTCGACATCATGGGTCAGGCCGGTAATTTTGAAAGTCGGAATTTAAAAATTATTTTTAACAATATGTATTTTATTTATACCTACGTAATTTAAAAAGTTAATGAACTATAATTTGTTGTAGGATTTTCCTGGATCCATATTTATTTTTTAAATTCATTTTGTGTGTCTGGAAAATTAGTAAAAACTTTTAGACTGACGCTATATACGGTCGTAAATGTTGTATTAAGTGAATGGTTTTAGTTAGATTTTTTGTAAGCAAACGAAAAAGCTTTTTAAAATTATCTGTTAAAGTTTGTCTGCTAATGACTTGCCTTAAATACCAGCGAAATGCAGGCATAACCTACAACAAAACTGCACTGGAAAGCTCTTTATGTAAAATATACGTACGTACAGAGATAACGAAAATTATTGAAAGATATTTTTGGGAAATTACTGAAACTAAGTCCCCGCTGCTCAGTATTAGCAAATATGTGTTTCCTTTTTCTTACGAAGTTTTTAGTAACAACATCTTGTAAAATAAAAAAAAAAGTTATTATTCCACTTCCTTAATATTCTCCTCACTTTTCTTAAATACTTTCAAATTTATTTAATTTAAATATTAATTTTATTCCGTGTCTGTTGTTAGATGATGATGATGACAGAATTATGCATATCAGTCAAATAAATAGTATAGGATGGAGTATTGTCAATCAATTTAAAAATTTAAGCTTCCCAGATTGTTCAGACAGATCAGTGCAGTAATTGGCGGGGCAAGTCACACATTACGGTCGTAATGTTTTCACTTCCGTTTTAAGTTCCTTAGTAAATGGTGCTTACTATCAAAGCTCTCATTTAGCTTTTCTATTAACATACAAAGCATATTTTACTCACGCTCCTAAAAGTATGCATCTTTTAAATGCCTTCTTCAAAATGAAGTTAGGGGCCATTTACATATTACGTAACGCTGTTTTCGGATATTTCATAGTCCCTGCCCCGTTTGGAGCGTTACCTAATGTGTGCACAGCCCCTTAGTAAAAAAAATTCAATATTAATTCCACTTCAAATTTTAAAAATAGTTTGATTACAAAAAAAAAATAAATTTATTATTGGTTTTTAAAGTAAAACTACTTTCGATCGCAATGGAGTTCTGTGACATGGCTGACTATGTGTTGTTGTATAGTCCATATCAGAAAAAGGGTTTTTATTTTTAATGTGTGTTAAACATGTGTATGGGTTCGCATTTTGTTTTTTGTTTTTTAGGATCAGCACTAAGGGGATGACCCCTACTTATGCAATGCATTCTTTCAGAACTAAAGAGATAGAGATAGGGTAGACACGATGATCAAAAAATAAACTAAAATGTTTAAATTTAAAATGAAATATTCTTTCATTTTACCATCTAAGCTCTGTACCCTATCACTTTCTCCCTAAGTCTGGCGCATCATCTGGGTACTGGTCATAAAAAAAAACTTTGTAAGATACAGACTGATTTAAAAATTAAAGTTCCTAAATTGTGTAAAATTATGGTATATTATTTTCAAACTATCGGAATTACAAATAAAAGATTTTAAATAAATTTGCATTAAAAGTCATGATTTTTTTTATAAAAAAATCATGTTTTTAAGAATAATTACAGTACGTAACTTTGTCTAAACCGTATCTTCACTAAGTTTAGATAAATATTTGAAGCCTTTTCGGTATAAAATCTAAATAACATTTCCAAAGAGTCTTTTTTAATCCATTTTTTTTTTGCCAAAGCAAAAACTTTATGAAGCAAATGTATAAAAAAATCAGTTTTTAGAACTTTTAAGGAATGCTGAAACTCTCAGAAGCTTTTCAAACTTTCCTTAATTTATTTGACACTTACAATGCCCATTCCTTTTTTCATAAGTGCAAAAATTTTTTTTAAAATATCATTAATTAACAACACAATTTCCTACTTGTTTTGCAAAAAGTCTATTCAGAAATTTTAAATTTAAACTAAAAGTTAATACATATTTTGTAATAAATACGGTCACATTGGGGAAACATTTGCTTCAGATATGTTGGTTCGTGTTTAACAAAAATTTAGGTAAATAAATACACAACTTGTGGTCACACTTCGCACATTTATTTTCCCATTTTGTTTGTTGAAACAGCTGTCAAACAACGGCAGGTGCTAATGTGGGAAAACATATTTTCCCAGTGGTCACACTTGAACAAATATTTTCCTTAACAAAATATTAGAAAAAACTATCAAAAAACATAAATTAGTTTTTTAACAAACATTTCGTTGCTAATGATTAGTTTCTGCAGTTCGGCAACCAAAATGTAATATTAATAAAATATTTTTGCAAATTGCACAAAAACTATTACTTTCACGCTTATTCCATATTTCGTCGTCAATTTTCAGTCAACACCGATTTGTACATTTCAACACTAGTGATTAAGCACTTTTTTGCGAAGTGTGATTTTTCGCGATTGCGATTTCTGATGCAATTTATGTGCAAGTTTGTGGGTTTGTAATTTTTTCGTTAACAAGATTTGCAAGTTTTCGACACATTCTCGATTTAGGAAGAATTGTTTTGATTTCTTTGAGGTTTTAGCGTTTTTTTTTTAATAGTATGGCTTTATTGGTATATAATAATTTTTCCTAAGTTGCCGCATTTTCACGAAATTTGCAATTCTGCCAAACTCTTGGCTTTCTTGCCTTTTTTTATTTTTTTTTTTTATTTTCAATTTTGGCTTTTTAAAAATGTTGCAATTTATAGAGATTGTTTGGTTTTCTTGCGGAAGGAAGCAACACAATAGTTTAAAGTTTTTATCAGACAGCATCAGTAGTAGTTTTAGAGAATCACAAAGAAAATAAAAATCGCACTAATTTTGCAAGTGCCAAAAGTTCGACAAGATCTCATTCGCAATAACCGCAATAATTAGCAAACTGCTGTGCTTGTTTCTTTATTTTGGATTTAAAATTTTCAGTATCTTGCCATCTCTGAGAATTTTTTCAAATTTTTTCAAGATCTTATTTTCCGCGAATTGGCTCCTCTTATTCAGGCATTTATTTGCATTATTAAGGTAAAAATCTTTTATTGAAGCATTGCTTAACGGTAGATAGGTATATTTATTTGACTCTATTTGTTCTTAAAAAAATTTTTTAAGATCTAATAATTGTTTTCCCAAAATAAATCAAAATATTTGCCTTTTAGTGGTCATACTTTGTTCACATTAGACACATTTTTGTTTGGCAGCAAATAATTTTGTTTGCCATTACACAGCTGTTTTGATGTTTGCCTCTAATAAACATTTTATGGTCACACTACAGCAATCAAATATTTAATATTTTTCATCAAATGTTTCCCCAATGTGAACATACCTTTATATAAATTAATGTGATTTCAAATTATCGGCCATTCTGAATAAACGAAAAATTTAAAACTTGTCAATTGAGTATAAGAAAATTTACAATATTTCTCGTATTCTATTTTTTTAAATAACGTTGGTTAGTTTGATTTTGTGCAGATTGACTAGTTCTTTAGAGTATCCGACATTGTCTTAAATAAAGTGTGTAATTTTTTTCTTTTGAATATTTCAATTAATTTTTTAATTGATATGGAATTTTTTTTAATTGAAAAATTTCAAAATCTTTTTAATTAATTCTGCAGATTACGACTACGATTTTTGTTATTGTTACACAACTAATTAGCTTTATAAATTATTCTTGTTGTTAGTACCTATTTTTTTTTACAGTTAAAAATGAAATTTCAATGTCGGTCTGTTTTATTGGTGCCTACAAGTTTGTGTGATGCGGTCACACATTTATTCTGCAAAGCAAATTTTTTTTATCAAATGATAACACGCACAAAAACATAAACACGTACTCCCCCACATGCACTAATATTTATTCACAATCATTCGTTTTCACTTTGTGCATTTTAAGCGAACAGAAATAAACACTCACACAGATGCACACATACTTCGATAACGACGTCAGTGTAGTTTAGTGTGGGTGGTAACATACTCGTACAAAACTTTATTGTTAAAAAATTCCAACTGCACGAGTACACGACACGGTCACACACACACACATATACACACACTTGCAGGTATAAACACAAACACACATCCAAAACAATCATACATATGTACGTATACGTATATTGTGTCCATACGTAACACTTGTGATAAGTATTGCGCAGGTTGGATGAGGGTGTGAACAGCAACAAGAACAAACAAACAGCAACAACAGACAGAAACACAGAGAAACAAAAAATTCAATGGGTTTTAAATTTAATACTCAGATTTAGATTGTAGCTGCAAAGCCAGCAGTGGCAGCAGCAGAACTATTTATTTGTATACATAAATAATTCTGAATACAAAGCACTTTCTGTTATTGGTGTTGTTGTTATTGTGGTGATTATGTGAGTGAGTTTGTTTTCCTTTTTTTTACTTTTAATTGTGAAGAGAATCAGATTGTACAACAAAATCCGTCTGCTTGATGATAAAACATTTGTATGCATCATTATTTTTATCGAATTCTGGCACGAAATACATACATACCTTTAAATTTACATAAAATGTAGAAATACGAATATGAATGTGGGTGGGTTATGTATGAATTTGTAACAAGCGTGTTGAAAAATACATTTTAAATAAACGATCTCTTATTAAATACCAAAAGATTTTCATACATATTTTTGCATTTCTATTAAAATGGCTTGAGAAAATTTGATAAAAAAAACTGCTTACATACATATACAATTTTTTACTTACCTCAGATGCTTATTCAGTTTATGATGTTCATAAAGAGCATGTAGACATTTTATTAGATAACGGAAAGAACCAAGCACAAGCTACTGCTTCGAATAAAGGAAGTTTGTAAGGGCGAGTTATGCTGGTGTTTGTTATTTGAAGTTAACTGAAAAGTTGATATTTAGCAACCAACAAAATGCAGCCTATATGAGGAGGGCCAGAACAAAACGCACTTTTTCGCATTTTTTGACAAGTTGTTTTTTTTTTTTTTTGTATTTTTAGAATATTTGGATTGAAATCTTCTAGAAAAGTTAGCATAATTTTTTTCTTTTAGTCCCCGTCCAGACTTGCAATTTTATTGGCTGCATTTCTTGCTTTTTTAGGTCATAGAGGTAAGAAGCTTGGGTAGGGGTAGAGAGTTTCATGTGCTCGGCAATTCTCTTTTGCCTTGCAATTCGCACAGGGTTCTTCTATGTGTATTTGACGTTTTATATAGTATTTCTTCAATTATAAGAAAAACAAAATAAAAGGAAAATTAAATTAATTTGTGAAGCATTAGAATTTTTTTATGTTAAAAATATTAAGTATAAATTTGTCTATGGTGGTGTAAATATAAAAATTGCAAAATTAGATTTTTATAATGTGGACACTAATGCAATTTTAAAGCAGAATTTTTTAGAATTGCAGCCAATAAAATTGCAAGTCTGGACGGGGACTTGCTAAGAAAATGTGTTCTAAAGAAATTGATGCACAACAAAATGTACTTTTATAATTTTTTTTTTTTAACAAAACTTACTTTCTTTCATAGTCTGCCCTTTTCGTGTAGTTGCACTTTTTGATTTAATGAAATATGCAATCCATGTATCAATACAACTAGAATCCAAAGTAAACTTTAAACAGATGTCAAACCAATATAAACTCCACGTTTGTTCTCTTTTTCCTATTTTATTTTCAAAACATATCTTAGTATTCTCAATTTCTTTGACGTTTTTTTAAGAAATTCTATTTTCGTTTAAATTAACTGTTAGATAGTAATTGCTAAAACATAAGTATGGTTTCATGACTGAGTGTTTTTAAAAAAAATATTTAATAATATTTATAATATACATATTTATAATATTTAATAATTAAAACATGGAAGAATTAAAAGATGGCGTAAAAATTTAAATGTGGGTACTCGAAAAAAGCAAAAATTTTGCAAATGTTCAAAAAAGTAAATATTTCGTGTTTTATAGCAATAAATTTAACTTAGATTACTTCTGAATTACAATTTTGAGAAAAGTTTTTTGTTTTTAGATGATATAACAAAAAAAAAAAAACATTGTAAATAACGAAAAAAATATATACATACATATTTATTTACAATGTGTAATTTCTTTTATGTTGCAGCAGGTTTACAAACAATCAGCCAAAAGCATCGTGTAAAAAAACGCAGACCAAAACGTGTTGTTTTTATTTTTTTTTAACAAAACGAACTTTTTTACTTATATTTTTAACAAAACATATTTCCAATATAAAATTGGTTTGGTGTCAAACATCCTTAACGATTAATGTGATGACTTTTGGCAGTTTGATGCATTTATTGATGACTAAAAAACTAGTTATCATTTCCAGGTTCATGCAGTTTTTTAAGGAAACGAAATAATTAAACATCAATTTCCCAAAAATAGCTTACATAGTGGGAGAATAGAACAGAATCGCAAATATTAGCGAATAAATTGTTCAATCGGTTATTATTATTATTATTCATTTCCAATAGTTCCTAGTGGAACATAGGGCCTCATCGGTTTCTTTAATCGGTTGAATTTAAGATGATTAGGGGATTGGCCTTCAGCATCCGATCCTGGTACCGCGATTGCCGGTAACGCCTCCAGGCTGACGTTGGTGTACCATATGACCCCTCCTGACTAGGGCTTTGGCTGCTACCGTTGATTCCGAATGAATTCTTCCGCTAACAGTCCTAAAAGAATACCCGTGGGTTAGTATTCCTTATTTCAATTGGCCATTAGATAGTGTATGACAAAATTGCCCAGTTGAAACTCCCTCTCTCGTCTGCCCCGACCTAACTTCCCATGGGGGTTAGGTACCTCATCTTTAGTTAGGTTACTCGGGTTTCCAGGGGGCACCGCGTGGAGGTGAGATTATGAATTGAGTGGAATTGGCCTTCAGTGTCAGCATACCGGAAGTGGCACTTTCAGCCCATTTCACCCCTCAATCGGTTATTAATGAAGCTTTATTCTCTATTTTAAAATTTGATCATGTGTAAATTGAAGAGGTGTTATTATTTTATTGAAGGGAATTTGATTATAAAATTTATAAAAAACTAGCTAAACGCCCCGGCTTCGCATGGAAGATATTTACTTTTATAAATTTTGATTTAAACTTAAAATGATTACTCACTGACAGCTGTAAATGTGTATGCGTGTATGCGCTACAACGTGTATTTACCGTGTGTATGAAGTCAGCACACAGAATACATGTTGTCATGAAAAGTCATAACTCACGAACGCGTCGACCGATTTCGTGCAAACTTTAGATAAACCATCTACACGACCATACGAACAAACCCTTGAAACTTAATCGAATTCGGTTTGACCGTTCGTGAGTTATAAAGTGACACCACACTTGCAACAATTTTTTATATGTATATATTTGTGAAAAGTGTAATAAAAAAGAGATTTACAATTTCATTGAGTACTTCAATCTCGATCTACATTCTGAAACTTTTGCAAAACACGATTCGAATTATTTATTTTATTATTTTCTATTTTAAAAATAAATCTACTTTAAATATTCTTCACGAAACTCTGATTCGTTTATATTCTGGCGTAATGCCGTCCAAACTTAAAATCAAAATCACACTTTAGTACTTCAGTTTTCAAATGAGTTCTGCCTTATCTGAGAAATTACTTTGTATTTCAGAAACACAAAAATGTATGGAAAAATTGTCATACTCTACACTACGGTATTCGTAATAAATTATTATATGTAACACGTATACGCCTAGGATAACAATTGAGGCGAATTAATGTTAATAGATAACAGCGCAGCGCAGCGCTGCTTCCTCGCATACAACAGTAGAAAACAGTCAAGAATTTTTGGTATACGATAGATTTCATATAAAATATGAGGAAAAATGTTTGAACTAAACTTTCATTTAGAGAATTTAATTTCCATCGTACATCGCAGGCCGATTTTAATTCGCCCCAAACAGCTACTTTATAAAACTAATTCGCCTTGATTACCATATTTATCACAGTTTGACTTCCGAACTACCTGTTCTGAATTGGTCTTGTTTTCAAACATGAATTTTTTTATTCAAATAACATTTAAAAACATAATTTCAAAATTATTTGCTGTTAAATATTGAAAATATTTTCAAATTTGTTTAAAAAATCGAAAAAAACAATAAATTTTTAAAATCAAATATTATTTGCTGTTCATTAATTTTTTGTTCTCTAGTTTTTTATCAATTTTTAATGCTGTTCAAGAACTTGTTGTTATCTACTTTGTATATATGTAGTTTCAAAAAAAAAAAAAAAAAAAGATAGAAAAAGTAGCAATAAAATCCAAGAATTTTTAAGTATCGCCAATGGAATCAAAGTGATAACAATTTCAAAATATTTGATTATTCTTACAAATGTTTTCAGCAAGTTTTTATTCGAATTGGGAACTTGTCGTGAAAGAAGAGATTTGATTTTCTCCAAAAAAGTGATGTACATATAAGTAAAACTCATTTGATTAAAAATACGTCAAAATTTTCGCAGCCGATGCATCGGCTACATTTCCGCGATCGTTTTCTTATTAATAAACGATTTCTAAACTTCTTTTTGGTTTTCTGCTTAATAACAATAAACTAAAATGTATTTTTTTTTGTTACAACAGTACTTTACACCACAAGCTCGTATAAAAATTTTAAAATTTAAAATTTTTTAAAATTTATAACTGAAGAACTGGTGATGGGAGAAGAGGTGCTAACAAACCTTACAACAATTGCTACGTTGTCTAACACGATTTCTTTGGTTAAACGGCTTCGAAAATGCTTAGAAAGCAGTTTCTACATTTCATAAACAAAAAAGGAGAATATATTGAAATCGAAAATATCAGCGACTCTCAATTCGTATGGGCACTTTAAAGAAAAATTTGACAATTCTGAAAACATCACCCGCTAAAAAATAAATTGATAAAGAATTCATAGCTTTGCTATGCCTGGAGCAGGCATTCTATTGTTGCATGGGGGCAACTAAAAAAAAATCTTTCCTGTGCCAAATTCATTTTTATGTGTTGTAGCTTTTATAAATCGTATTCGATATTTTAGAAATAAAATACCTTAATTTCCATAAAACAATTATTATTATTAAGTAATTAAGTAATTATTTCGATAATATTTTTCAGCAGTTTTCTGCATAATTTCATGCTCAATAAAATAAAATAAAAAATACTTCATAGGTAGGGTAAGTGCTCCTAAGTTCGGCATGTCCCAGTAGTCGGCAGTTTTCAAATTTAAACTCAAATAACTAAGAATAACAGTGATAATATATTAAAGTATAAACACATAAGATTCACAAATAGTCCCAGAATTATATATGAGAAAACAAAACTGAGCATATTTGCATAAATGTGAATGAATCTTTGAGTTCTCGCACTTTAACGAACGGGGAAAGCTTTTGAATAAATAAAGTAAAAACTGTATGTTTTATTGTTTTGTTGGCACAATCGTTATTATCATCACCATCACCATCACCAACAACTCTTTCCAACTCTTTCAGTGGTAGTACGAGTATTTTCGTACAGATGTATAAAATGCGCGCTTTTTTGTCTCTGCTCCTACTTTTTTCCTCCACTTATTCGTCCGCCTGTCTTTTTGTAGCCGAAAACCACGAGCGTCACGAGTTCTGTCTTTTATCATTAAAGTAATGAAAAAATTAAAAAACAACAACAAAATCAACGCAAATCAAATAAAAAAAAAAAAAAAATCTATACGATTCATGTATTTAAGAATTCCCGTTGTGTTTGAAACCAATTTGAGTTTGAATTTCTATACGAGTATCTGTGAAATCGTTCTGCTTGGCAGCTTCTGGATGTTTAATAGTATTGGTTTGTGCCAATGTGTGCAAAATAATTGCTATTGGGATGCGATACTTCTCTGCAATATGCTCTTTCTTTTGCTCTTGGCTGTTGTGAGACAATTCTTATTTATCCATATAAAAAAATTGCCATCTATCTTTCACTTTTGAACCACATATCCAAACGTACTCGTACACGTACTAATGAACAATCAGAAATTCATTTGATATGTGTGCTTCTGGTTTTGTGTTACCAGTCTGTTTGAAACATTTTAATGAAGGCTAAAATTATATGCAATAGAAATACTTGTGTTTTTCTAAGAACAAATAAAACCTACAAAATATCATACGGGGTAAGCCGTATTCCGGGGGTTTTCGGTATGCCAATTCCGATCCAGATGTCAGTTTGATCTAGAGAAAAAAAAAAATCGCAACACGGGATTTACGAAACTCAGCTCCGTTTAGCATCGCTAGTCGGATTGACTGACCTGCTACAAAAATTACGATTATGAAGAAATATGTGGAGTTTCATTCGAGGACTGTCATCCTATTTCCGAATTCATATTAATCTTGCCCAAAAAAAAAACTATAGGCAGTACGTGATAGAAAAAAAAAGCCTTATCAAATTAAGGGCATCAAATTGTTTATAGGCACTCCCCATTCTAATATTTAAGAACGCGAAACAAATTTTCTGCCGGCTAGTTTAACTCCAGTCTGGCAACAATTCCAAATACATGTGTTGTTTTGTATGGAAACCGTTAGATGAATATTTTATACAAACAATCATACCTACTTAATACATACTTACATCTTTTTGATACTGATTACAATACAATGGCGATGACGTTGATAAAAAGAAAAGCCAACAACACAAAAACTGTAAAAAAATATGCCTGTAAATAAAACGGCTGCTGATTTATGTAGTTAGTTTCTTCATCGTGTTTTTGTTGTTTCTAGCGCATGCCGACTGCCTTGTGAATTTTCAATTCGATTCAGAGTTTGTCTTCTCTTGCAGTTTTATAATGTTTTGTTGCCTTTTCCCTTCTCTTTCACAGTGTAAAACATTCACTTATAGTGGGTTTTCATAGGCAATTATATGTTTCATGTGCGGACATACAATATATATATATATACATATGTACATACCTACGTATGTACATTCATACACACACAAACCCAGTATGTTTGTGCATGCATTAATTCATAATCATTTAAGTGGTAATTTTTGTTTTTCATGCTTTTCCTTCAAATTCATTGAGAAATAAAAAACATCTCACATATCAAAATACGTTCATCTAGCAACACTTTCATACATACATACATACTTATGTACATATCCACATGTATTAATAGACATATGAACAAATACGACCCAGGGTTTTCAAGCCGCTTATTAATGCCTCACGATTTTATTTCAAATGTTGTTTTTTTGTTCATTTTCATTTAAACGAACAACAAACTCAGGGCACAAAAGCAACAGCTTCCACTTTTATTTATTTTCTGTGACAGCATGTCGGTGTGTGTATGTGTGTGAATTTCTTGTTCAAAGGTTTATGACGTCACAATGCTAAACACACATACACACACACACATCCATACACAATTAGTTAAACCCAAAAATTTCGACAATGTGCCATAAGCAGATCGTATTAAAGGTTTTACATTTATATTTCTGTCGTTTTAGTTGCTGTCGTTGTTTATATTGTATTTTAATGCTCGAAGTAATGAAGTTGACGGCAGATGTTTTTATTTCCTATTCGTTCTTGCTCTCATTTGGGTCATCAGAACTTAAAGAGTTGCCGTCTGCACGTACATGTACTCTACACTTTTAGTAGTCCAGAGAAAATGTTTAAAAATTCCACCAAAAATAATAACGACAACTCTATTTAGATGAAATGTAGTTTAATATATAATTACCCTGCAGTTCTGAGGCAAGTATATAAAGGCAAGTTATACATACTTATATCTGCCATATTGTAGTCTCTTTCAATAACAACCAATTTGTTTTGTCAGGTATGTGGCATCTGATGATTGCATGCGAAAATTTTGAAAATATATTCAACATATTTGATTCACACGAACTGTGAATGAGAGTTTGATACGAGAATTATGAATACTTTATTTTTCAATCGATGGATAAGTTAATGGCTCAAATTAATGGCTCGATTATGGATAGCAACCGACCTTCAGTTGCGTTGCCAGCCGGCAACTGCAATTTTGTGGTTTCCAGAAAAACACTAAATAGCAACTGAAACTGGCAGCTCTAAGTTGCCAGTTGCCATCCATAATACAATTCTTAGCAACTGACAACGCAAATGTGGTTCGGTTGCCATCCGTAATCTACCCATAAGTAAAATTTCCAATATTTTAGTTCATATTTATTTTTTTTTCGAGTGTGCAGAGTTAATGCAGAATTCCCTCAAGACCCATCGGGAACATTTTTAGAATTGTTTTCCGTGAGAGATTAGGTCATATCTACTTCGGAACATTTTCTGATTGACTTTGAACACAAATCTGCCTTATCCAGAACACCTAAACAGATTCGAATCGAACTGTGTTTTCTTTGGTCACGGGCGAAAACTTATCAGCGCCTTTATATTCCAATTTAGTTTTCAGAAGTAATATGACACATATTGTAACGTATTTTTTTTATTATTAAGTCGGAAAAAACATAGAAATTTTTATTAACTATAAAATATTGCCTTTTACCAAACAAGAGAATGTTCAACTCATGTTGCCTTCTCTGATGAAGTAAATTCTTGTAAAAACTGATTGGTGACAAAGAATATGCAATACATTGTACCAGGGAAAGGGATATGTAGGTTAGAGAAGATAGATGTTAAAAATTAAGCCGGCTCAATTCTTCTACAGGTTGATAATGCTGTTGATTAAGCTGTCTCTCAATATTATTATCGGTCATAAAGGGAAATAAATAATTTTTATACAACAACATCCGGACACTAACAAGATTATGACAGAAACGGAATGAATTTTAATCAAGGATTATTCCGTGCAGTCAATTTGAAAAAAAAAAAACATTTAAATTCTAAGCAATTTTATTTTTCAATGATTCTAACAGTCATTAAAAAAAAACTACATGCAGATAAATATAGATTTTCGGTTGCTTTCAATATAAGTAGTTAACTAATAATCTAGCATGGCTAGCTATCAGCCACGGCGGTTCCCAAAGTCATACCAAATTCTGTGATCATCAATCATACAATCAATCAACAGTTCAATCATTGAAAATTCGATTTCGCGACCCGAGCTAAACAAAACATTTAGCCTTTTAGGGTGCTACACAATTGGAATTATTTAGAATAGTAATCTATCGGGGCGATCGTCAGGTCCTCTGGCCGAATTGTTCCCGACACTTTTTATAATTTATGTATGTAACAACTCTTTATGGTAGAAATCGTAATAAATCACTATTCTCATATTTAATAAAAATAAAACTCACTGTCTAATTCCAATTTTCACTTAATAAATTTCTCGATAAATTAAATTAATCGAAAATTGTAAATTGAATTTTTAAATTTATCTACAAAAATTTATTAAAAGTATAAAATGTTTATTCCTGCTACGGATTTCTTAAAAAGCTGCTTTATGTAACATATGGATGTGGATGCACATACATACATATGTATCTATGTACATACATAAATATGTATACATATATATAAATAAGTATCTGTATCTGTATTTACTTATGTATGTATGAAGCTGTGTAGACTTTGCCATATTACGTCTTTTGCAAATGTTCGATTGTGTGTGTTTGTGACAAGCAGTTGCTGCTGCTGTTTTTTTTTTTTTTTTTTTTATTTTGCTTTTGGCTCTGTTACACAAAGTTAATGATTTGGTGTCTTTTCTTCCTCGTCTTGGCATTTTAAGCATAATCATCCTTTTTTTTCTCCTTTCAGCTTAAATGTGTATGAATGTTTGTTTGTTTGTATCTACGAACACAACGGATGGATGGATAGATGGATGGATGGATGGATGGATGGATGGATGGATGGATGTGTGTTTAGTATTTATTTAAACGTGTATGGTTGGTACGTTGGCTGGTTGGTTGGTTGGGTGTCTTCTATCTATCTGTCAGGTTGTTATTTAGTTTGTTCGTCACATAGAAACACTTAATATTCAGGCACTTATTGAAATTACAATTTATGTTCATGGGTGTTTTGGTGTATTACGTGAGCATTTACAGGGGCGTCGTTATGTTATTTATTATTCGAAATATTTGATATCAAAAAATTTTCACTTTCCAGATAGGTTTTGATTAAAATGAGAATTAGTTGAAAATGTTGAGGCTGAAACATTTTAATAACTATTATTGAAAAAGTAGGTACTTACATTATAGCAGTTGAACCGATTTCATATGATGTCATTTACCAGGAGGCAAGCGAATTGCGTGAATTCAATTACATATATATACTTAGATACATATCTACATAGGTAGTAACATATATACATATGTATGTATGTATATTAATTTTTTTCAATCCTCCCTTAAATAAATATAAACTACGTTCTAGCCCTGCAGGAAATGTCTATAGTGAAACTGTACTGATTCACTACTGACATTGTCACCAGTACTAGTGACTTATCATACCCCAGACAATGTTATTTACTATAGACATTTAACATTTACGTGTCATTGAAAATCCACTACTGACATTGGTACTATTGAGTAGGTAGTTCTTTTGGGACCATATGTATGACTTTGGAACCATTGATTCACTAGTTCAATTAAGAAATTATAGTCTACGCTTTTGGTGCTTTTCTAAAGCAGATGTTGATAATGAAAATGCATATTTTTTCACCTTAACCGACACATTATCTGCCATCTTTCGCCACCACAAATTGTTTTTGTCATCAAAGCCAAATTTAAATTTGTAGACGCTTTATTGACAATGTCGCCTAATATTCACCAATATTGTTGACAAAAGTGGTGACTTGGAGACACTTGCCCCCAGGATTCCTTCAGGGAGGTTATATGTACTCGTATATACGAGTTTGTAGTTACCCAACAAACAAATTCCCATTTTATATCATTTGATACACTTACATGCATCCATTTTCTTGGACGCACAGAAATCCTGCTATTTCCGCTTTGGTTACTTTTAACCAAAATTGGTTATATTTTTCGTCAATGTGTACTTGTGCACTCACTTTATTCTCATTTTAGTTACTTTTATCTCAAACAAAAATGTATGTGTCTGTAAATTAATTTTACTTCTGAAATGTGACTAATGAAATAACGTTTTTGAAGCTCTTCATATAAAAGAACATTAAAAAAAAAATCTACCGACAAAAAAAATATCCTGTATTGCTAATAGATGTTCCTGTACAAAAGCATAGTCCACTTCAAATATTAAGCCATAAAATAAAAAATAAAAAAAAAATTGTAAAAATTTAATCGATCTTTCACATACTTATTTAAAACTTCTAAACGGGTGGACCGAAATGTTTATGAAATTTTCCAAAAATTTCATTTGATTTTCAATAATCATAACGACTTTTTGCAGATCTCAAATAGAAAAATTGCAGTGTAAAATGTAAAAATCACATTATTTTTTTTTTTTATAAATGTAGTTTTTTTACTTGAAATCTACACTTAAAAATATTATTATACATAGTTTCAGTAGATGACATTCATTGATTTTGTTTTCCTTAAAGGACTTTAATGACTTAACGCACCAACTCCAAATTTGTAAACAATTCGTTGAAATAATGAAGTTTTACGTTGAACTTTTGCTTTAGAAATAATTACATATTAATTATTCTTCACATTTATTCACAATCAATATTTTTAAAGACAATCTTTTAAAGTGGATGGGAAATAAAGGAATGCAAACTTTTTGTTTTGTTGATTTTGATCTCAAATTATTTCTGACTTTGAAATCTCATTCGCTTGTTTGCTGGGTGCAAGTACTATAAAGGAGTGTTTTTTCCAAAATTCAGACCACAAAGCTCTTCATTTTATTCGATAGCACCTTTCTCAGTTAGCGAATGTTTGAAGAAGACATTAAAATAGAAATAAAATTAATTTTATTTTCACTGTAGGATACATTTAAGTCGTACAGGCGGCTTGTGTGATTTTTCAATGAAATCAAGTAAATTTGAAAATTTGTGCTACATTTTCACAAAACTTGTTACTACTGATAATTTTAATAATATTTTAAGACGCCGTTGAATTGTTGGTGTGTATCAGCCTTGTTGTCTTCAAACTGGTTGGATTTCAAACAACATACCAAAAATAAAAGACAAGTAGGTATACTTTTACGTACATAGTTTTTGTTTGTGTAGATACTGCGTCTGCATTCGGATGGTTGAATAGATACAAAAGTATTTGTGTGTTTGTGTGTAAGAGTGTATCTATGGGTAAATTAAAGTACATACATGCTTCAGCACAAACCAGGGTTGGAAAATTAAATTTATGTAGGTAATACTTGTGTAAAATTTTATTGCTTTAGTTTTAACATAAAGATAATTAGTGAATTTTAAATCATATTAAAAGAAAAATAATATCTAACTAAACAATTTGTATGTATGTTATTGAGATCGATCTAACATACGAGTATAACGGATTAAAGCTTGAGTGTATGAATTACTGACATTTTCAACATAAAATATCAATTTTAACGTGATTTATGTATACATTTTGTTCTGATCGACTCTCCAGCCCTGATATACTGAAGCCATCAATATGCCATAGTTGGGTTGAACAAAATAAACAACAACAACACAACATTAATGTCTTTCTACGTATCTTTCCTTCCGTCCGCTCATCAGTTAAATTAAAAATAAGAAGAAGAAAACGTGCAACAACTACAACAAGCAGGCTAAAGTATTAAAGTCGTTAGGGCAAAGAAGAAAAAAAAACATAAAAAATTAACGTTAAAATAAATGTTGTCTTGTTTTGTTTGTTGCTTTGGTATCGCATTCGCATTCGTATTCGTATTCGCATCCTATCGCTCGCTACAGCCAACTTTAATAAATATTTAGGTTTATGTTGCAGTGTATGTTTGTGCCTGTGTGTGTGTGTATGTTTGTGTGTGTGCGTGTATCTGATAAATCCAAACTACCAACACAAATTGTAAAGTTTTTTTTTCTTCTTTATGTACAGTATTCGTAAATACAGATATTCGACGAGTACATACTATTTAACACATTGAGTGGATGCATGAGTTAAATCCAGATATACTGGTACTCGTACATAGAATTTCATTAAAATTATAAAAAAATACAAAATTCAATTTATTTTTGCCTTTTACGTACTTAATTACGTTGGTATGTATTGAGTATAAGCATACTTACATAGACACACATACATATTTACATATTTATTATAAAATTATGTAGATGTAACTCATAGTTGTGGTGCTGTTTGTATTGCCGTAACAGACTTTTCTTTTCCCCCATGGCTTTATTTACTAGGAAAACATACATACTTATTTGTATGTATGTATTTATATATTTAAGCATATACATATTTACATATATACATAAATATTCTTATCGATGTATACACTCATGTATAGCGAAGTTCCACAGTTGACTGTTTGTAATAAAGAGCAGGGAGAATTGAACTTTTCTATATACTGAATTAAATAAATAGGGAAACGTCTATTTACAAAACTATTCATGTATGTACATATGAAGTATGTATGTATATACGTTTCTATACACACAAACACATATGTATGTATGTACATCAAATCGTGTGAGCATATGAAAGAAATTTCTATTTCGTTTTTCTGTAGATTTTATTACAAAATTGTTTTCGAACTATTGTGAGAACTAAGGACACAAGCAAAAAATACAATATTTTTTTTTCGTTTGGTTCATTGCAGTTGTGACTTTGGTTGTGCTCTTAACAACAGTGTAACGTTTACTACAAATTTCAGTTAAAACTATTGGCAAAACATGATTTTCTTTCTTCGAACGAAAAATACTGGTTTGGGTACGAATATCGGCCTTCTTTAATTCAGTGTTCTTTTTGACAAAAAAAGCCTATTTTACATAATTTCAATGTATTCATACGAGGTTTCTATCAAACTATTCATTGACGATCAGTATAAAATTGTTTATTGAAAGCATTCAGTGTTTTTATTAAACTATTGCATAGCTTCTATCGCGGGCCTTGAGGCGACCGAATCAAGAAATTTTGAAACGTTTGTTTCTTAAGTCTTTTGTTTTTTTAAGTACATATTTAAATCGCCCAATGTATGTTAACCCCTAAGGTATGCTATTGATTTTGATTTCATTAACATACAGTATTGCCAGAATAACAACGGAGTTATTAAACAAAACGTAATAATATAATTGCATAAGTTAATGAAAAATGCTATGCAATAGTTTTACCGCGGCAGTCCCCTAGTGCCACATGTCTTTTTTTTAACAAAATTAATGAATTATTTCGTTGCTTTAATGTATCAATACATTAGGCCAAACCTAATACACAATTCGTTGAAACAATGAGCCTTTTACTAAAATACATATTTGCTTCTCTAATGGAGAGTTGAAATGCGACTGTCTAAAATAACGACCAACGAAAAAGTTTTCGACTGTTTTGAAAAAAAATTTCCAAGTTTCATGAAGAAAAGATATTGTATAAATAAAAAATCGACCAAATATTATGAAAAATAAAAATTTTTTAATATAGAATAGCAATTATGAAAAAAAAATTCATAAAACTTATGAATTTTTTGGCCAATACTGTCAAAAACAGCAAATTGGCATTCTTCTGTACAATTTTGTTTGTATATTTTCAGAAACAACGATTTCAGTAACATAATTTATATGGTTGCAAATAGTTTTAAAACTATTGAGAATTTGTTTCTAAATTTTTGTTTCTATGTATAGATAAAAATATACAGTGTAGTTACGACTTTCTTAATTTTAGGTGACGATATGTAGTGTTTGATGCGAATAGATAATAAGATTTAAATTTAATAAAAAGTAAAAAAAATTTTTCAAGTCATGTCGTTTGACCATCTTTGCAATCTTAAGTGGCAAGTTATCGAACGTTAAAACAACTGGTTCAGCATTTCGAAAACGATAGTGAGGAATGAATACTAAAAAGCAAACAAAGCAAAAATTGCATTCTATTAGTTAATTTAAACTTGAAACTAAAGTGTTTTTGTAAAAAAAATCGCTAAAATGAAAACATTAAAAAAAAATCATTAAAAGAGAAGAAAAATCGTAAGAAATAAAATATTCGCAAAAAATTATATAAAAATCGCCAAGACGAACAACAAATCGCGAAAAGATAATAAATTTGGGAGAAATCACCGAAAAAACAAAGATCCATACATATTAATATTTTACTAAATAATCAGCAGCTTTGCGAAAACATTTAACTGGGTTCTGAATTTATTTTGATTGAAAAATATTATTTTTGTTTCTAAATTTATTATCAATTCGGAATTACAAACTCATTTCGGTGGAAAAAATGATTTAAATGTTAAGGACCTTTCGGTCAGGATTAATGGTTTTACTCCTCTGCGTAAATCGAATAGCTGAAGCATATTCTTCCAGCTCTGTCATAAGATTATCTTCACAGGTGCCGATATTCATAAATGTATATATGTATTTTGTCAGAAAAGTGACAACTGATGTCGTTGTGGGTCTTTGTTGATATGGGTGCGCATGTAATTGTGGTAATAAATGGACTTCAATAGATCGTACTACCAAATATTGTAAACCAATAACTTCAATCACAAGAGACTCAAATGCGATTCTTTTTGAATTTTATGCAAAACGAAACACTGTGCTCTTGTAGCAATATGTATAAAAAAAAATTCTCTTACCTCTTTTTCTAATACCTTTCAAACTATGTTGCCACAAGAGAAAATAAAAACCACACTCAGGATGAAAAAACTTTTTAACAATTTGGTGGAAAAAATATAATACTCTCCTGGAAAAAGAAGCATTGAAAGGATAAGAAATTTTAATATATATTTCTTTAGTATACTAAAATATGATGTATCTATACACGTACACGTGTGTATGTATGTGTATATAGTAGATATTTACGACAAATAACAAAAATCTACCAAGTTAACAATCCGTTAGGACACGAGTATAAAAATCCATAATCTGGCTACACTGCTTCCATGCAGCTCAGAGGATTTACAAACTTTCCTACATACAAACAAACACGTATACTTTCATACACATCAATTTGCAATTGATAACAAACACTACAGGATAATATTGATAATTCCTGGAATTTAAAACTCAACTGGATGTATTTTTCATCACTTTTGTTGTTGTTAGAGTGGTACTTCTTTATATAACAGGCACGTTTACGCATTTAAAGGAACGACTAAAGCCGAAGGCAACAAACAAACGACCCTCACGTTGAAACCATTTGTCTGTCTGCCAGAAAGCAAAAAGATGTACAAAGAAACACAAAAAAGAGGACAACAACAAAATTTCAAACAAAAAGGAAATGAAAACATAAATCGAGAACAGCGATGTAGGAAAAAATTTAAAACAAGTATATAAGGGTTTTATATAAACAGTTTTATATAATTTTTTGTTTTATATGTATGTATGTATAAAAAGAGAGAAACTATATACGAGTTTGTAAAGCCAAATGAGTATCCTTGGAAACGACAGAGTGGAGAGGAATTTTAGAAAACGACACAACTCAACACAACACAGTGAAACAAATGATAGAAAGGAAAAAAAACACAATAGCATTTCCACAATTATTCAGGATTTATTAGCCGATACATATACTCAAGCACGCCGACACCTACAGACACAATTCTTGTAAAATATAAAATGCATTCGAGTATGAGTGTTTGTATTGCCGTTATTGAGAGAAACTTTTATTTATATTTAGTTTTTATTTTAATTGTGTTCGCAGAATATCCTTGTTGTATACATACACACACTCGCTCATACATATATGTAAATAAATAAACAAATACACTTTACCAGCCATGAATTTGTATATTCATCCCACTCAACATTTTAATGCTCCCTTAGGTCCTGTTAAAATTGAAAATGTGGAGTTGTTGTTGTGTGTGTGTGTGTTGTATGTATGTATGTAAGTTATTTTAGTAAATAAGTTTTCTTTATTCCTTTATAGCTTTTCGCAATATCATATCACAGGTTACATTTGAGTGAATTTGAACAAAGAGTTTTGTTTCTAACGAGACAAGAATAACAAAAGAATTCATTTCTTTCTGAACTTCAAGGAAGTTAGTTGTCTTTCATCAAAGACTTTTTGTTGTTCGTTGATTGCAGTTAAAGTGGCAACAACACAACACAACATGCTTTTGTGACATAAAATATTTAAGCGCTGCCTGCCTCTGTCAGGTTGCCGTTGCTTCCTTCTTCTTTCTTGTACAAAATTTTTGTTTGAAAACTTGATTAATGTTTTTGCACAAATTAAATTCATTTCACTTTTTTCTAATGCTGTTCAACTTTTAGGAAATTGTTGTTGTTTTAGTTGTTCGTATCGTTAAGCTTCTTAGGATTTTCGTTGCAAGTGAAACTGGTAGAAATTCCATATAATTAAAGCTCTTTACCATGAATTAGAAAGATTAAAAACACAGTCTTCTTTCTGTCTAGTCTTTAGTATACTTTTGCTTTATTGTCAAGATATCTTAACTGAGAAGAAGCAAATTTACTATAAAAGTGCAACATTTGCATTAGTTTTTTTTTCCAACAGACAAAATAAAAAATTATTTTAGTGTTTTCAAAACGATTCAGTATTTATGAATATTTTAAGTTTTCATCTGCTAGATTTAAGATTTTAAGTTAACAACGAATACCACAAAACGCATTGCGATTTTTCCGGGGTACTGATTTTTTTTATTGATTTTCCAGAGATTCTTTAACTTAAAATAATTAAGAAAAGCAGCTTATTTCGTAGATATCCCGCTAAGGGTGCTCAATACAACTCATGAAGAATATTTTCGTGCTCAGCGGTCTTAAATTAGGTTAGGAAACATTTCTTTTCTAATGTTGGCCATTTTTTAGCAAAAGTTATTCCTAAGTTATGAAGAGAGTCTCTTGTGACTGTGACCTGGTTATAAGTGAACTGATGACAATAACAACAATAAGTATAATAATTAATCATATGATCGACTGCACTTTTTCATTAGTAATAATCGTTGGTATAATCGAATTATTCAGCTAAAGTTTGTTTATTTTTTTCCATAATACAACTACATTAAGTCACAACGAAACTAGTTACATTTTAGTAATTTTAAATCGGTGTTTCTGCCACTATTGGTAGTGCCACTATTGGAGGCACCCAAAGTGATTCTTATAAAATTTGTAAATTTTATAAAAATTAAAGCTTAAAAGTCAGTTTATAAATTACAAACTAATCAATTCCATTTAAGACAAATGAAAATGAGACAAGCAATAACTTTATTTGCGGTTGCATCTCAAAAGATAGTTTGCTCCACAAAAGGGTCTCAGCTTTAAAGTTCATCGAAAGCTTTGAAAAGTTTTCCAAGAAGTTTGGAAATCCTTGGAAATGGATCTTCTAAGTAGTGAGAGTTATTTAGATTGTGATTATTCTTCAACGAAAACAACTGTTTGTATGTAATAGTGTATAAATAGAATATGTAATCACGAGGTTTAGTGACTTCTACCGAAAACAACGTTTGTTCTATTCGGCCAGTGCAGTTGAAATCTAAAAAGGGATATTTAGATATTAAATTTTTCCTTTCTTGCTCGAAATATGTTAACAATGTCTACTTAATATTTCTCTGATAATAACATTTACGAACTTTAGCCTAAATAAATATTAACGAAAACTACTGTAGTTGTGACCATGTTGTGATTCACCTTCCAACTGAGTTGAGTTGTTTTTATTTTTATTTTCCATTATGATTCACAACCAATTTTGCTGGCTATCAAAGGTTAAGTAATCAACTAATTAAAAGTTAAGTTGTGATTTATAAGAAGAATTTGACAACTACCACACATTAAAGTGAAAATATTTTTTTTTTTTAAATAGGAAAATTGATTTCCAAATATATTAATTTTGGATATAAAAATTTATGTATTTAAAATATGAATTTTTAATTAAAGAAATTTTAATTTTGGGAGCTCGTAACAATTGAACTGTCAAAGAAACCTTCCGTGCAGTCTAATTTTTCTTTGTCTGTTCAATTGTTATGAGCTCCCACATTTTTCCTTTCAAATAAAAATAATAATTTAATTTATAAAAATTAAATTTAAAGAAAACGAACAAATTAAAATTTCTTTGATTAATGTACTCGTAAGTATTTTATATTTGCAATATAAAATTGCAGAAATCGAAAAAAATTTTTAATGTTTTACTTCCTATTTGCTGTTTAATCGTTATTTTTAATTTTTGTCACTCTATTTTCTACAAAAAGTTGGCATCACTTATTGGGAGGAGATGACGACAATTTTACTTTTTTTTCTTCAATTTTTCAAATAACTGTAAATTTGTCTTGAAAATGGTACATCTCCATGCAGAAAATGTACTTTGGTGTTCGTTTCTTAAAAATGTTTTGCTCTCTAAAAGGGCAGTGTGTTTGATTTAAAAAAAAAATTGCCAGCACTAAAGGTGGAAGGCATTGCACTTTATGCCGCGTACAAATTTACAGTGTTGATAGTTGCCTGCAAATTTTTGGCTGTCAGCTCTTAAAAAAAGGGCGTTCCACTTTTTCGTAAGTTGTTTTTTGTTCTAGTGAAATAACAAGTTGCATTATTATAGGATTGGCAAGATATTTTGTACATGTTCCTTTCAACAAGGTGTTATTTTGTGTGTGGAAAAGAAAACACCATAAGCTGCAGTTTATTTGTTGCGGGACCATCACTCAGGGATGATCCCAACTTTTGCAATGCATTTCACTAGAACTTAGGGAAATCGATAAGGTAGAGAAGGAGATATATTTTGAAAATGTAGAAGTCAGGTACAAAACGGAAATAAATCTAAAAATAAAAAATCTCCAAAAAAATTTCATGCGGAAAACATTAAAAGAAATTTACAAACTATGTAGGGAGGTACGAGTACATATACACAGTGAAAATTCTTAAGCGGACATCACTTAGAAGCGGAGACCTCCCGTAACCGGACAATTTATGCATATCCAAAATTAAAAAGTATGTAGACGCCTCTGATAAGTGGAAAGAAGTACCGCGAGGGCGATTGTCTGGTTATGGGACGTTTCACTGTATTACCCGATCTAAGGTTTCAAAGAGTAATATTATAATATTCAGATTAAAGAAATATTGGCTTTAAAGTTAACGAAGCTGAATATCAAATTCAACTCTTTCATCTGACCATTTGCTAAATTCTAATATTGTTTTTATTTACGAATACATGTATGACTATCAGTTTGGGGTCTAGTCTAAAACATATTGAATCTGTCGGTAAACGAGACAAAGTCAAAAACGATTTACAAAAGCTGACGAGTTCAATCCAAGTTTTATACTCCTCCTGGTTTTCATAAAATTTTAATGGTCTTTATAATTTTAATTGAATTATTAAAAGAAAACATCAAGGTACAAACATATTTTCGTTTAAAATGCGAAACACGTAAAACTTCATTAGGAATTTCTTCGTATTTGGAATGGAAATCCTCCCTTATTTTTTTGTTTTTTTTTTCTGTTTAGTTTTTGTAGCCGTTTTCACTTAATAATTTTTTTCAGGTACAAATATTTATACAAACACAAATGCATACATGGGTTTGTATGCATGTATTTTTTAAATTGAAATAAAATAATACAAATAATAAATTTAAAAAATTCAGCTTGAATCTTTCTGTTGTTGTTGTTGTTATCGTAGCAATGTTTGTATTTCTGTTATGACAGAAGTTTGTTGTCATTAAGCTGACTTTGGTACTTTAGCCCACAATAATTTAAATTTAAAATTAATTTTTATAACGTAAATTTAGTTGTAACAATAATTTCAATTTGTGTCAGTTTTAACATCATTAGTGGGAGCGACAGCGGAAGAGAAAAGAAAATGTGGCAAAAAAGTGAAGTGAAAACTGAAAACTGGAAACAATTTTTTATAACCAAAAATCAATTGAGTTATAAAAACTTTTCTTCTATGCGATATTTTTCCATGAAAACATTTATTTTTTGTAACTACGCCTAAAATCGGTTTATTAAAAAGGAAGAGGGTGGATTACTTGACATAATGTCGAAGGAAGAAGGACGCATAGACGATAAAAATAATCATATTCTTCGTTGAGTTCCTCGGCTACTTGTCTTAAGCTTACATTGAAGCAAGTGGAAAAGTCTTTGATATCCAAATTTTAGAAATGTACAAAATGCCGGTTAATATGGGTTTTGATATTCCAATAATGGGATACAAAATATCACATTAGACTTGTTTGTGTATAAGTAAGATGTATTTTATTTAAAAGTTTTACATAATTGAAATTTTTAAAAAGGAATCACAAAAAATACATTCATATAAGAAACATAATTTTAAGTTTTTTTTTATTTCCATCAAATGTAAAGAAAAATAATACAGGACATGCGCCTCATCATAGCTTTTTGAGTATTGAAACTTCAATCCACTAAAACATATTCAATAGATCAATTTCGAGTCAGACATTAAGATCTGACAACTCTTGCGTTGATGTAAATGATGAGATCACCGTCACCAATTTGAGTCCATTAAAAAATATGCATTGGCTGCCAAAAATTATAAGAAAACATTTATGAATAACGACTTAAGTATTTATAAAAAAATTAGCAAAATTTTCATCATGGGCGTCAACTGCCCATCTGTCATCTAGGAACAATGATTTCATTATGTGGTTCACTTCCTTGCTATGTGATTGTTTATCTTTGCTAAACAGTTCTTATTTCCATGTTTAACCTTCTGAATCATGCATGTGGTACAACGAAGCTTTTGGAATATCCAGGTATGCTTCTTTGCAGGTACGATGATTAAGGATTTATAAAACAAATTTTGTATGGAATTTTATTTTATAAATCAAAAATAGTTTTTATATAATAAAAACTTTTGCAGGACATTTTAACTCGCCATAGGTTTGATTAAGAGATTTTTTTTTACGGAAAGAAACAAAAAGTTAGTGTTCAAACGATTCACAATTATGTTGCATAAAAATCCAGAGTAGAAAATTTTTTTTTATAATTTTATTTTGTATTGAAACCACTATTTACGACTTTTGATTTTAAAAATATCGAACTCTTCGAATACTTTCTCGAAATATTAACATGTTACTGCAACTTGACGAGACACGTACAGTTTCCTTTAAAAACATTTCAACAACTAAAACCTAAAATGTTTGTAAGTAAAATTTTATTCAATACGTTGGAGTAAAAATAAATTTTTTAATTACAATTAAAAGGATAAATTCCACACATACAGACTAATTAATTAAACTTGTAACAGACACATACATAATTGTAGATATTTTATATTGATTAGAAATAAAAGAGATGGAAAAACTATAGAGATTAAGTTGTTTTTGAAAAAAAAAATGGAGAAAAATTAATCAATAAACTGCTTGTCCCACGATGACGACCCATATCGTTTGCTAGATTTCTAGACTTCTAGATTAAACTACCATGCGCTTCACTAATAACTGATTTTATTTAAATAATTATTTGCTAAAGAAATATATAAAATCGATGGTTAGAAGGTCACAAATCAGTTGTTTTTCGTTGACAATTTCAGGATTATCGATCGGATGAAATCGTGCGTCAAAAATTATGGTCCACTGATCAGTTAGATTAAGCATCAAAGTAATCGTAATCGAGGCCCTATAGACTGCTCTAATCCACTAATTATGGGACACACACAGCTATATTTCTTATCAGAATTTCGCTTCAGGGCACTTTTCTTTATATGTACATATATTTTTTTTAAGTTTTTAATAATATTCAACATGATAATGAATTATAGTCAAATATCAAAAAAAAAAAAAAAGTCTTTGTAAATTAAAAAAAAACTATTTTTAGTTTAAAGTAATTTTGTAAAGAACATTTTTAAATAATAAATTAAAATTTTTTACAAACACCGATAAGAATTTAAATAGAACAACATTTGCTGCTTGAAACATTTTGAGGCAGAGTTTAGTTTTCTGAAGCGCTTTTGAAATCAATAGAAATGAAATTATCACAAAAATGGTATCAAATTACACCCATTTCTATTTTTTTTTTAATATTTAATAAATTCGTTCACACACACACATAAATACCTACACATGTACACACAATGACATACACACACACGCACAATATATAGAGTTTTTTATCTCCCACATCCCTGCGCCAGCATAAAGTCGTAAATTGAATGTTGGCGACATTCTCATCTTCCTTCATACGCTGCAGGAAGTTATATCTTTGCTTTTGTTGTTGTTAATGTTAATGTTGCACCAATAAAACTTTAATAAATAAAAATTTTAAAGCCATTTAATGTTGATCCGTTCGTAGTCATAATGAAAAACTAGAATTAAATATTTTCTGTTGCTGTTGTGGTTTCACTGTGGTATGGCAGGTAGTCACGTCACTCAGTGTGTCCAGTGTCGCTTCATTTTTACCCAACTTAAAGCTGTGATGCGATATTTTTTTTTGTATATTTAAAGAGATTAAAACAATACACTTTTATTTAACATTATTTGTTCGGTTTTAATGAGTTTCATTGATGTTATCGTTATGATTCGCCATTATCTTGAACATCATTATGGTCACAGTAGGTGGCGGCAGGCAACATTTTGTGTCGTTATTGTACGATTACTAAAGAACCAGCTAAATATAAAGACAACGAATTGAGTAGATATTTATTGTGTGTTTTCTTTTCTATTGTTGTTGTCCATATGGACAGATAGATAGACAGACAGATAGATGGAGGAATTGTACAAATCTGGTTTGAAATAAAGAAAATGTTATCTTGCATTATTGTTTTAAAGGAAAAGTAGTAAAATTTAAGTCAGCATTTGTAAAGTATTTTTTCTCCATTTTATTTTCAATAATAATAGTTTTTCCCTGTCTTTTATTTCTACTCAAAATAAAATATCTACAATTATATATGTATGTGTCTGTTACAATTTTAATTAATTAGTCTGTATGTGTGGTAGTGTGTATTTCTCCCATTAATTGTAATTGAAAAATTTGTTTTTACTGCATCGTATTGAATAAAAGTTTACTTACAAAAATTATAGATTTTAGATGTTTTAAATAAAGTTGAAATGTTTTCAAAGGACACCTACGTGTTTCGTCGAGTGGCTGTACATGTCAACATTTCGAGAAAGTATTCGAAAAGTTTGATATATTTTAAAACAATTTCTAGGAAATCGTAAAAGTTAGAGTGCAGAAATGTTCGTTTTGTAATTTTATAAACGATTTTTAACTAATTTTTTCAACACTTTTAATCGAAATTCTGGAAATTCTGACATGTCACAAATTTAATGCACTAAAATATGTAAGAAAAATTAAAAAAAAAAAAATCCTTTTAAAAGGCCTCTGAAATAGTTCTAAGTAAGCGATAACATCCGAAATATACACTTATGGTGTTTTCCTTTCTACACACAAAATGACACCTTGTTGAAAGTTACATTTATAAAATGTCTTGCCACAAGCTGTAATAGTGCAATTTGTTATTTCTCTGGAACAAAACTCAATTTATGAAAAAGTAGAACGCACTGTTTTTAACAGATTTGTCATCTAGGGGCACGGTAGTGCGCCAGGCCAAGCTCGGCCACACAGTGTGTATATTTACACGAAACCATTCGAGCTGCTTTTACCGCTCTCATAGCTTTGCTCCTCTTGATCATAATAGAATGAAACTTGAGACATACGATTTCCCCACAGAGGTGACCTCACAGGTTAAATTTGAAAGTTTTACCGTAAAAGCTTCCCGAAATATTAAGGCGTGAAAAGTCCATATTTTAGTACATATTCACGCACTCACTCACTCACTCACTCACTCACTGACTCACTCACCAATATTATTGGGCACTTCCAGTAAAGCTAGAGAGCTGAAACTTGGTACACAGGTAGTTGGTGTGAAATTAACCAGAAAAGTCTAAAAACGGGCACTTTCCTCCCAGGGGGACCTGGGTGCCCCTTCTTTGTAAGGGACACTTCCAGTATAGCTAGAAAGCTGAAATTTGGTACACAGGTCCTGACGAACAATTAACAAAAATTATTTTTAAACAGGCTTTTTCCACCTGGGGAGACTAGGGTGCCCCTTCTTTGAATGGGGCACTTCAAGAGTAGCTAGAAAGCTTAAATTTCATACACAGGTGGGTCCTGATGAGAAATTAGCAAAAATGATTTTTAAACGGGCACTTTTTACCTTGGGGACTTAGGTGCCGCTTCTTTGTATGAGGCACTTCCACTATAGCTATAAAACGGAAATTTCCGACACAGGTAGGCCCTGATAAGCAATACATATAAATATTTTTACAAAAACAGCTTAGAAAAAAGAAGTGAAATCCGCACAAAAACATAAATGTCAAAATATTTTTCCAAGAGTTCTTTCCCATATTAGAAAAGCAAAAAAAATTTTGCCAAGCTTACAGGTTGCCTAGAAATGAGATGGAATTGTACCTATCATGAACTTGGTCCTTATTTTGATCTCAGTACTTTTTACGGCCGAAATTTTTTGGATAGGAGCTTGGCCTTATTTTCACATTTATGTTTTTGTGCGGATCTGTTTTACAGGGCACTATGTCGCTTTATGCGGGACATATGATTAGTGAGGGTGATTTTTTTCTAGAATAAAACACACCACCCTTTTAGAGTAAAACATTTTTAAGAACCGATCACCAAAGTACACTTTCTACATGGAGATGTACCATTTTCTTCTAGTAAAGAAAACACCATTAGAAAGAAACCCATGAAATGAATTTGAAATTGGGGAAAAATTACTTAAAATCTTTAATATCAATAAATTACTGAAAAGTAACAAAAAAATATTTTTTATTACAAAACTGATTTTTTTTCTTTTTCTTGTTTTTATTTCTAAAACTTTTTATTAACGTTTTAAATTTTATTTATTTGTTACAGGTTAGCAATATCTAGATATATATTTCGTTGGTAGCCATACCAACTCATCAGTAGATGTTTTACCCTTTATTTTTTTTTACTATTTAATTTTTTATTTACTATTTATTAACATGAAAAAATGTCAGAATATGTCTAGCAAATAGTAAAAAAATGCTCTAAATATGCTTCTAGTAGGAAAAATGCAGCGAAAAACTTTATGGCAAAATTCTTAAAAGGTTCAAAAATTTCTAATTATTTTACTTGAGTCCACATTCATCGTACAGGAAAAAACATGCAACTGCATATTTGGGGTTTCTCTGCTTTTTATTTTCTCTTCGTTGTGAAAAACTTTCTGATTTTATCATCAGCATTCATCGTCACTGGTCGATCTGTTGTAGTACATAAAAGTTGTTCTATTAAGTGATTCGTTCGTTAGCACTTTATTTGTAAGCCTACGAATTGGAAACATATTGATTGTATCACTTGCATTTTCACCAGTCATGAGACGAGTACGTTCAAGATTAATATTAAAAAATTCGCTGCAGGCTAATTGCTAGCTGCAATACTTATGTTTACAAAGGATTTCTACTGCATTGCAATTTGTTCTTGTTGTAGGGAGCTGTTTCTTTTTCTATATTTGTGTACTTATGTATTTCTATTGTTATTTAACCTCCTTATTAGCATTTCTTATTATCATTTTCGAATTCTACTTCAGATTAAACTGTTTCTTTTATTAAATTTTATCTAAAAAAAAAAATTGTATTTTTAACGCGTTGAAGTTTCGCATAAACATTTTTTATAGCTTTTTGTTTTTTGCTGTTTGCGCTAGTTCCCATTTCCGTGCTTTTTATAAAAAGTTTTCCTTTTTTTATCTTTTGCAAAAAGCAAAAACATTTTAAACAAATAAAAATATTAAAGCAAAAAAAAAAAAAAAAGCTGAAATAAATTAAACTGAAAAATAAAGAATAAAAATGTAAAAATAAACTTTTGCTCTTTTTCAAACGTACGTAAACATCATTTCTCTTCGCTGCTGCTCTTTGGACATGCGATTGTGACAACAATTTGCTCTGGCAAATACACTAGTCAACAAACTAGGCAGAACCCCCCTCCTCATCAGGCCCATTCCATAAGCAAAGTTTTGAAACGAATAAATAGCAGACTACTTGTACTACTTACGAGTTTACAATATTTTGTATGTAATTATTTTTCGTACACATACAGACTAACATACTAAATACACGAAAGTACGTTGTATGCGTGTGTGTGTTTATCTGTGTCTTTAAAAATGTTTTGAGTTTGTAAATTCTATATGTACTCGTATGTTTGTGTGTACTGCGAGTAGTACCCAGTGGAGAAGTGGGGCTTATGCGCTGTGATACCTTAACTCTGGGTTATGAAATTTTTACTTTACGTTTTTTCCATTAAGAATAAAAAACCACAACACAATTTTACTGTTACTGCTGCTTCTGCTACTGTAGCAAAGCACAATGGGTGGCTCATGGAAAAGCAGGCAGAGTGAGTGACGATTAGGAGAGGAGAAGGAAGAACAGAACTGAATCTATTAAACACTACACAATTGCACAATAGGCTAGAATTGGCAAAATGCTGTGAAATTTAATGGAAAATAAAACAATGATGCAGTCAGTCTTGATTTACGGTCTAAAACGGTACGGCCTTGAATTAGTTGCATAGTAGATGTCCGTCAAGGTCTCAGTCCAAATCAAGTCCAATTGTTAACAAAATCTAAACTGGCACTTTGAAATTATATACTTTGGACTAAAATCAAATCTAGCCGGCCATATTATTGGCTAAAATTGCCCAAGTAGGCGTGGCAAATTGGGTTTGAATCAAGCGACCTGTACTTGATTAAAAAAAATAAAAAAATTTGTTATAACTCTTATTAAAGTACGTTAATTTAGGATTTTTATTATGTATTAATATTTTTGCTTTCATATTTTGTCGTTCTCTGCTACGGAATACATTGAAATAACGAAAATATTGATTATTTTAATGAATTTTTTTTATTAATTTTGATCTAATGTTAAACATAGTGCGTTAAATCAATTAATTGTGGAATTCATTTTGTTAAAGAATGAATATTTTAATTGAATATTTTAATTGAATTAACGTATTTTTGCAAGAAAACTCATTAAGTCTAGAATAATATTTAGACTTAGTGATGAAACAGAACAAGACCGCAACGTCAATCGCAGAGAAAAATACAATAAAAGCGACGACCGAGGCAACAATTTTCTAATTTATTTAGTTAAATTAAATAACAATAAAACAATTAATAACTTAATTTCAATTCGATAGAAAATTTAAGAAGTAGCTTTACTTGAGAAAAACGAGTTGGGCAAAACATCTCACCGAAGCAATTGAACAAATGCTGCACACTGGACCAGAATCAAAATATTTTCGAAATAAAGTGATAATCCGATCGGCATGCAATTTTACATGTGATTGACAGCGAATATTTATTATTTTCATTTAGAAGTTGAAAATTGCTCCGGTTACTCAAAATATGACACTGCGGTGGATAAACCACTTTTCATATTGACTGAAAAAATATTTTGTGGAACGGGTAAACAATTAAATAAAGACCTAAAATGTTTGGTTCTTTTATAATTTAAACAATTTAAAAATTAAAAATTTTTTGAATAGTGGTTTTCAGCATTTCTTTGTATCAATTTTAGTGTAGCGAAATTATTTGAAATATCTTCAGAATTTGTGAAGGGCTCAAGGGCCTCTTTTAATTTTCAAGCTAATGTTTTAGTTAAAGCAGCAGTGAATTACAGTGAAGCAGTGAGTGTAAAAATACAATGTGGTTGATTAGTGTTTTATTAAAATATTTCAAAAATGAAGAATCTCTGCCCCTCTCAATCTTTCTCACTTTCGTCGCTTACACATTGTCAGAAAAGAAAAAAAAAAAGAACAAGTCCCATTGTGCACTCACAGTACTCAATAAAGTATTATTCGTTTTGTACATTTAAAACTTAAACTCATGATATGGCAAAAGTGCCCGATAGGAAATTCACCATTTTCCACTTTGATTCACATGTAAAATTTCGCATAATTTGGCAACCGGGTCATAATATTTTATTGTCTGGTGGTTTGTTGTGTTTGCGGCTTCAATCTCAATTATTTCTCTTGGCGCTTTTGTTTTTTTTTATAATTTTTTGTTGACTTTTTTTTTCCTGGCCGTTCGTCTACTCGTTCGTAGTTGGGCTCTGCGAGTGGTTGGATTTCATACATTCAGCAGTCTAAAGTAGATTTAACTCATACGAACAATACTATCTTGGCTTGTTTTTTACTTTGTACACACTCACATAGATACTTCCTATAGAATAATATTTTGAAAAAAAATGGTTAAAGTTCTTTGGAGCCATGAAACATGTGTGTCCCAATATCGCCAGTTGTATTCGTCTGTGCTTTTATCATCAATTTGTGTATTTCAGTGCTTCCCTTTCGTTCCCTTCCCCTCCCCATTGGGTAGACAGAAAACCATAAGAATTTGTTCGAGTCGAGTGAATTTTGTCAGTTTTTTTTATTGTTTTTCTGTATGTTGTTTTGCTGAAGGATGGAGTTGAACGTGGATTTGAACACACAAATAAAAGCAAAATTTAATATTTTTGTTTTCGTTTTTGTTCTCTAAATACTCGTAGATTAATTTTTTTTCATTTTTGTGCTGACGAGTCTTAAGTTTTTAATGGATCTTTTATTTCACATATTTTTGTATGGCTGGCCGTTTGTAGAAATATACCTTTTGTTTAGTTTGTTTTTCATCTTTTACGAAAAATAAGCAAAATGTTTGTTTCTTTGGTTTGCAAGAATTTTAAAGAAATATAAAACCTTATTAGCCAATTTTTCTGTAATTATTATTATTATTTCTGTAATTATTAGAAAATATATTATATGTAATTTGTTTTTGATTAATGTATCAAATTAAAACTGGAAAACGCTGTAGTTGTCTAAGATTTTTAAGTTTTGTTTAAAAACTTTACGCAAATTTACTCTAAAATCCACAATAGATATCACAACTCAACCACTTCAATGAGAATGTTAGTAAAATTTGTGTATTATTAATTCGGAATAGAATTAAATTCTCCTGAACTTTTCAAAATTGGAATCTGTTTAATCTTCTCTATCGATATCGAGTTAAAGCGATTGGGTTATAGAAGACCACAATCTCAAGCGAAGAAAGGTAGTTATCGAAAGCGATCCCAAGATTCAAGTTTTGGCCATAATTTATGCTAAATTTAAAAATGTACCAACATGCAAAAGGTTTCATTCTATTGAGTTCTTTTTTTCATGGGTTACTCTCTCTCCCTCTCTGCACGCCTTTACACAGTTCGCATAAAATGTCAACGAGAATTGCATGAATTTACTTCAAATTGTCGCATTTGTATCTGACCATCCCAATAATTAGTTCATCATCAATAAATGCCTTTGGCATCTTGCCAGAATCGAGATATGGTACCATACCTTATTTATTGGACTTGTCGCGGCTACAATTTTTTGGATAATTCAGTGGCATACAACGCATTAGCGCAAACTAAAATAGATTCCGCATCAAAACTGGTAATGGTATGGCCAGCCAAAAATGAGAAATGGCGGCGATGAATTTATCTAATCTCTCTACTAAAACGATTTTCTTCATTAAAGGTTAAGGACAAAATAAAAAATGTGAACGGAATTGGATCTGAAATAATGCACGATTCCGACAGACGAAAGATCAATTCTACAAATTTGGCACAAATCAATTGTATTATAAAGGCCCAATAGTCTATATTAACACGCAGACATCGGGAGCATATTTTTTTGTGGATTTCTAGATCCAATTACCACCGATGTTCTTCTTTAGTGATTTCAAGATTGATCGAGTTTAGTTTTCAATCAAATTTCGTTTCTGGCAAAACAAGTCTGCTTTAGTTAAGTCATCCTTATTTGATGGATTTATACTGCTATGATCTGCTTGTTTAACGGATTGATGTACGTGACATTATCCTAAAATTTATTACAGAAAAGAAAAAAAAAAAACTTAATAACTGCAACGAGTTTTAAAATAATTTGCTGGTGGTTACCTTTTTATTCTGCTTAATTAAGATTAAAATTCTGTAGTTGTCTTAAATAATGAAGTAGCGAAAGTTCTACTTTAAAACAATCAATTATTTATACAGATAAATGTTAGTTTTAATTTAAAAAGAAAATGGGCGCAGCGAAGCACACTAAGGCCCAAATTTACAGAGGTCTAAGTATTCCTGGTTTTTATAACATAATTCTGGGGGAAAAAATCCAAAAATCGACGCAACTATGTTTAAGTTTAAAACATAATAAAATACAATTCGAGCTTATATTTTATTCTTTCTAGAGATTAAAGCACCTTAAAAAAGTATTTTGAGAATTTAGCCATGTACTAGTATACAATAGTTATTATTTGGGGGGGATTTCCAAGAAAACTAATGAGCCCAAACCACAGGCTCAATTAAAAAAAAAGAGTTCAAAAATTCGCTGAATAAATGGTGGAGTTATGCGATAATTAATATTCCAGGTTAGGGATGCAGGCCCCAAGTTTCAGGACCAATTTCAGAGCAAACCATTTTAAAGAAAAAACAAATTTTTTTTGGAATATCGGTTTACAAATTCTTAAGTTATTCGGGCACAAAAAAATCAACCGCTGAAATTGGTTAAACATATATTTAAAAGTTTTAGATTTAATATTTGAATACTTTTTGATAATTCAATTTATAATTGAAGATTTAATAAATACTTAACGTACAAAAAAAAAAAAAGAAAAAAATTCGGACACGAAACATTTAAAAACAGTAAAAAACACAAAAAATGCGAATCGATAACCTCCTTCTCTTCTTTCTGAAGTCGGTTAAACAAAACCTCTTTCAAAATATCTATACATATAATGTTTTTTAAATTTTAAATAGACGAAACCCCTGAAGAAGTCAACAAACAATTGACGAAACGTTGGGTAAAAAATGTAATAAAGCTGTTTTATTAACATTAACTACGTTAGGCCTTATTAGCTTAAAGATTGAAAATATCATTATCAACAAAACCTCTTTAACTCATTAATGCCCACAGGGATCTAAGCAACGTTAATCGATTTTAAAAAGTAATTAATTTAAACGAAATAATTAACTGAATAAGATGTATCTGATATGGAGTAGGTTTAGATAGATGTTAAGTATACGCAACAATGGCCAATTCTCACAATATTGCGGCCCGATATATGAAATGCAGGCATATAAACATGCGTAACATACAACAACCAAAAAAAAAAACATTTTTACTGCATAAATATATTTTATATATGGAAATAAAAACTTTCTTTGAAAAATTACTAAGAAATTAGCACAAATTTTTGTGTTTAAATTAAAAAAGTGGCATGATATTTAATTTTTCATAATTGGAAATAATGTTGATTTCGAACCACTTGTATCTTTCTACACACCAAAATATGGACTGAGAACTTTACAATCAGACATGACAAGTTCTCAAGACTAAATGGAAAGGTTTTAAATGTCTATGTATTGGATAGTACTCACATATCTACACAGTATAAAAATTTTAAGGCCATAAGATAAATATTTTTATTATAACAAAAAATAAATTCCAAAGATAAAATAAAATAAATGATAAGAAAATTTAACTACGAAAATTTAAATTTTATGTAAAAAGATTTTAATTTCTTAATATTTTCTTATCATTTGAAATTATAGACATACATGCATACAGACTATTATTATTAAAATGTTCATACACACACACAGACTCATATACTCGTACGTAAATTTTACATATTTTATAGATTCACAAATCGTTCTGGTTACCAGAACTTGTGCATAAATTACGGAGAATAAGTATTCAAAATCATCATACCATTAATCAGGGCAATTCCCACACACAAACGCCCGCACACATACACCAACACATAAACACACTCTTATAATGGCAATAAAGAAAGTACAAACTTGTACAAGAAAATTTTTAGATGAAAATCTAATTAGTTTAATGGGAAAAACGAAAACAAAATCTTTGATACATTTACAATAACACCAACAACAGCTATGGAAAAATTAGTTTAAAAAGAAAAACAACTGCAGCAATAAATTTTTCAGTTAAAATTTTTTTTGTTCATAAAATCGAGCGAGTGAGTGTTTAAATTGTTTCATTAATGACACTTCAACAAAATTTTGCAAGACACAAAAAGAGCAACAACAACAACAACTGCAAAAAAAATGCATAAAATTCAAATTAAAAAAAAAAACGCGTTAAGGGATAATTGAATAAAATAAAAGTTAAGGCATTTCTTTTTGACGCCATTCATTCTCTGCATGAAGGAAACAAAAATAAACGAGCCCAACGTTGTTGGCAGCTAAAAACGCAAAAGCAACGACAACAACAACAACTCACCCTCATTAGCAAAATGACTGAATGGTTGAATGAACGGAAAACGAAGGATGTTGGTATGTTGTACTTTTTGTTTGTTCGTTTGTTGGTTGTTTTGTTTGTATCGCTGTGCGTTTTCAAAGGAGGGGTCCCTTAAAAAAATGGCAATAAATTAAGCAAAACAAAAAAAAAAGCAAGAAAGTTTTACGTTCAATTCTTTTAACAGCCACTTAATTTTAAATTCCTCATTGGAAACGAAACAATTTAAGCAGAAAAAAAAAAAAACACAAAACGTTTCTAAAGGGTGGGGAAGAGTTTTGCGCAATTTTAGGCTGTGAAAAATTATGTTCTTCTATTTAATACACGTACTTCTGTCCTTTGTATCTTTTTCTAGATAGTGTTTTTGTATTAAAATTGAATTGGTTTGGCATTATTGTAAGACATTTTTTTACTTAAAATTAAATACATTTACTATTTTTGTATATACCCTTTTAAATCAAACTTTTCTCAAAAGTTATATTAGCTTTCACGCTATCAATACAATGTGAATGGCAATTGTTGAGAAGAAGAACTATAAATGCGCTCATAGAAAAATTATAATTTTCGTACATATGAAAAATTGATTAATTTAACTATTTTTAATATTCAATTTATCATTTTATTTCCAGGGTAAACAAATTTGACATACTTTTATTCAATGTCACTATGGGTAAGTTTGAAACACGATTTAATCCAATCTGAGTATAAATATATTTTGCCCCCATAAAAAAATAAATTAAAATATTTTCTTATATAAAACTTTTGAAAATCGATAGTAACATCATAAGAGTGTGTAGATGTGTATGTCTGTAATAATCTATATTTCGGGCGGCCAGTTAAGCTTTTCGATTTCCACTATCCTATTTTTCGATATTTGATGAAACTTTTTGTTGCTGGCCATTGTTGCATTGCTCTGTTTGCAACGAACTGAAATATAATTCTTGCACAAAATTTCGATTTCAGTAAAAAGCCTTATACTAACAGTTTGCACCTCGAAGCTATTCTGGTCAAGTTTGATATTCAATTCAATCGATTTATAATTAAAAATTTTTCATCCTGCAAAAAATTATATGAAGTCATTTGAGTTCCACAAGAAAAAACATTTCATATAAAAAATTTTGCAATTTATGTTATAATTAATATAAAGATCTCATCCAACTTTCCAAAAAAAAAAAATATATAAATAAATAAATAAATTTTAGAACCAAGGTGTAACCAAACAAAATCCAATTTTAAAAGTCGGTTCGCGCAGATGATAAAAAAAAAATATTACAAGCGAATTGATAAAATAATTTCTCCTTTTTTGAAGTCACTTAAAAAATATAATGGACCAAATGTACCACAAATTGTTTTATAGACGGTTATGAAATATAGAACATACGCCACGAGGGCGTAAAATTCACAGAGGCAAAACTTATCCTTTTTTGAAGTATTAATATTGTAAAACAGGACATCACTATAAACATTTTTTTCTATATAATAATTATCTCTTGTATTGGTATGTAATGACTAGTATCCGAAGTCTTGAGAAAACAAATAAATGTGTTATGAATGTCTGTAATATCCTCTTTTGCTCTGACCTTTTGCCCTAAACGTATTATATTTTCAATTTGATCCTTTCTAAATACGCTAAAAGTCGTTTATATGCATTAACCTTTGAGCGGCCAAGCATCCATGCTGTGTTCAATGTCTTTCTATAACAATTTTTTCAAATTACTTTGCAAAAATTTTCATGTAAAAGTAATGGGAAAAATGCTACTACACATTCCCTTCTTTCCTACTTCTACTTTGGCTTTTCAACATGGCGATGACATTGGAGATGCAAGTAATTACCACATTTACAACACATGATAGTGCTCGGGAAAATTTAGTAAAATATTTGATTAAAAAATTTCTCAAAGTGAACAGCTGATTGTGACGATCCTTGAGGAATACTATTTTAAAGATATTGTTGTTTGAATAATTTGTTGTTATTTTTGACAACAGATTCTCTATTGATTTTATTTTTGTACACAGAGAAAACACATTAGTTGTGGCAATCGAATTTGTTGCCAACCAAATTGTGGCGAGTGCAGCAACTATCACAGAATACGGTTGCTACAACTAAAATTTTCGTGTAGTGCCACATAATTACCGGTTGCCACATCCAATAACATTGGTTAATACCATTATTGGTATTGAACATAGAACTCACATGTTTGAAACACATCGAATTAGAAAACTCAGCCACATGAGTATTTTAAAATTGACAAGTGTTGACTAAGTACTTATTTTACTGTACTGTATTGTGCCAACTAAATAATCGGCTTGAAGTATCAACCGAACCATATTCATTACCAATTATTCATCTGTGGTTGCCATTTTGGAATTTAGTAGCAGCAAATGAATGCACATTCGATTGACCCAGCGTCGAAGTAAAACAATTAATAAAATGCCTGCCAATACACCTTAACAAAGTTAATGCGTCTACCTAACACTGCTATAAAAATTAACATAACGCGCAAAGCAGAGTTGTAAAAGAGTTAAGCCTTCTACATTTTCAACATCTATCTTCTCTACTCTAAAAAAAAAAAATGTTGGTTACAATTATGGTATTATGGTTATGAGCATGGAATGTTGGTTGGATCCATATAATATTGGTAGCGGTAACCGATATATAGTCCATGCAGCTGATATTCTATTGATACATTTTCTGGGTGTAGAAATATAATTTAATCGCGGTGCTGTTGGCACTACTCGAAATATGTATGTATGTATGTACGAGTATATGCAAAGGATATTCGATTGCTCAATTGGACGGTCCCAGAAAAAAAGAAGTGTCTTGTCTGTGTGTTTGCGGAATATTAGGTGTGGACCTAGATGGGGTTTCCTTTTACTCTTGCTGGAGCTGCCTTCCCGCTGTTGACTATTGATGTCCCATTTCCGAAAATAAAATTGGATTTATACACATAACTCACAGATCTTTTGCACTGCCTTTTTTACTAACGGCCAACATATTGTTTTCAAGATAGGAATAATCGTGACTCTCCAACTTCCGCAGGTGCTACCTGTAAGAAATAAATTTTCCGTCTCTTTCGTCAACGTTGGAATTGTTCGGAGAAGGTGCACAACTGAGAATGCTCGAGCTTTCGATTTTTGGAATACTTTGACTTCGTGGATGCTGTTTATTGTCTTTTCATGAGAATAATGGAGTAGCTGTTGATTGGTGAGAAATATCAGCAAGTTGGTGCTTAGGATGGGTCAATAATTGTTATGATTTTCTACAGTTTTTCTACTGATTTCTTAATATTCCAACTAAAAAATAATTGTATGGGCCATATATATTGGTGTGGATATACATATGCTCTAGGTATACAATATGAACATTATTTGGAAGCATATACATACGTATGTATGTCCAAAATTTTCGGATCCAATGATTTTACATAGAAAACTTTCTTTGCTACAATCATAAAATTAAAAATTAATTTTATTTATTGTGTGTTAAGGTACACACTCGTAGGTACAAATATATGTATATGAAAAGATATTGTGAATAGCTACTGGTTTCTCAAGCCAAGTTTGTAGATTAGATTGAACGATATTGTTAGGATGCCCATATTTGGAATAAGCTGATATCGTAAACCAAATATCCACGTGCTTTATAAACATCGAAGCAGACAAACACACATGCATATGAACGTATATATATGTATACGTATAAATTTTAATATTCAAATCACAATTTAGATTCAAAATAATTTGTTTTAAAAAGTCAGGCTTGTAAATTGTAAGAAAAAAAAAATGTGAAACAGGCGCAAAAAATATGCATAATTTCAGCAACAATCGACTGCACCTTTTTCAATTAGCGTCTCCAATCGAACAAGTCTAGCGCAAATAAACGAGAGCCGTGTAGACAGACTCTTAACAGAAGTCGTTTGAGTTGACCTGATATTCATATGAATCTACAAAGTTGGACACCCATCTACAAACATATGTAGGTATCTATTCAATCGACCATTCATTGATCCATTAATCAAAATTATAATAAGTCGACATGTTATTTTGTACATATGAATGTATGTATGTACATACATATGTACTTATGTATGTATGGCTGTGTATGCGTTGGCACGAGCTAAAATTTAAATAGTCTGCTGTCAACCAGTTACCCAGCCGGACAAGCGGGCGACTTGGCATGCAAGCTTTGATGCAAACAAAAAAAAAAACAAGTGAAAAAACAAAACAATCGCACACAAAACAACAACTGCCATAAAAATGTATACATACTTACATATGTATATTTAATTAACGCCAAGGCCAATACCAAGCAACAGACATATGTACGTACGTACATACATACATACGTACTACATCCACACATACAATAATTATTTGCGTTATACGAAATGCAAATTCTGAAAAGGCGTCCGATAAATATCAATATACATACTTATGTATGTATGTACATACACAAACAAAATTTGCTTTTAAATTCAATTCAAAACAGTAGAAATTTTTATAAAACTCCACAGAGAGCGACAGCGAGAAATATAGAGAGGAAGAGAAAGTGTAGGAGAGAGAGTAAGTACACTAATATGTGAGAGCAGACGTGTGATTTTTACCAAACGCCTAAAAAAATTATCCAACTCTCATTTCATTAATTATTATTAATTTTTAATTCCATTATGGAAAAAAGGGGACCGCTAATGAGAATTTTTAAATCCCCTTTTCAAAATTGACAAAAGTAAAGGTAATAATTCGATAATAAAAGTAACAACGAATACATAACAAAAAGCGAAACGAACACGTTGGCAAGAAGAATATTGGTATAAGAACAATCACCACACCTCTCTCTTGCAACAAAATTCATCAATAAAAGCGAAAAACAAAACAACACACAGAAAATCACATGCACGCAACTCCGTTGTTAATTTGAAAAATACAAAAGTTGTATGGGAGTCCACTGAAAAAAAAAAAATAATAAATGACGACTGCTGTCAGACAACACCCTGAAGAAGTTGAACAACTACAAAAACAAGGAGAACCGTTGTACTTGGTGAAATCGGGTCAATTCGTTTTGAATTCGTCGGCACACGATTGTTAAAGGCATGTGTGTAAACAGCCAATCATACTTTAGATTTTTGTCAAGGGGTAGGCTTAGCAACTTAAGATATGGCGGGAGGCACCACTTTTATTACTTGCAGCTATTCAAGTGTTTGTTTGTGTATGCTATTCATGAGTGTGCATGATTGATTTTGTCTACATTTGCTCTTTGCAAGAGTAAAATATCAATTCAACCGTTATTATAAAGATAATCGGTTATGGAAACACGAGTGAAAGAGAGAGTGCGACTCGTCAAAGAAGACGAGCAAATGAAACAAACAAAATAAGTAACAGAGAGAGAGAGAGTCTAATAAGAACTGAGATATATTGGGGAAAAGCACAGATTGTCCGTTAGTCTTTTGATAGTACTGCTATTGAGCGGTTGACGGTCGGTAATTAAAAAGTTCGTTTGTTTTTGACTCTTGACAAAAATCACAGTTTAATTTTGTTTTTCGATTTTAAACAGTGATTCTCTGATCGATTTTTTTCGTACTATTTTAAAGAGTAAGAACTAAAATAAAACAATGCACATGATAGCCAAAAAAGCTTTGAGAAAAAAAATTATAAAACAAAAACAGCAATAAAATGTGGAATTTTGTTAAAAATCAATAAATCAAAAAGTTAGTACCATCAAACTTCACTACATACACACAAATACAAAAACAACTACAACAAATAGAATTTAAATTAAAAGCCGGTAAAAAAAACATTAATTAATTTTTAACTGGTTAAAGAATTTTAACTTGAAATTTTTTTCACCCAAAATATAAAATAATCTCGTTAATCTGAAACAAAAAACAAGAATTTCATTTAAATATTGTTTGAAAAATTAAATTAAATTTTTAAAGTCTTCTTTTTGTTTCATTTCTGTTTTTGTGGTTATTTTGTTCGGAAAAAACAAACAAGAAGAAACTACGAGTGAGAGCTGCAAATTAAGAAAAATTTCACTTTGGCTCTATTCAGTTTTCCTATTGCGAGAGGAAAAATAGTGTTTTACGCTTTGTTTACACAGCGATGGGGGATTGCGGTGGTTGTTTTTGTTTTCTGCTTTTTAGTCGTCATCGGTTTCAAGTGAGAGTCGAATTAAAAGACTTGTACTCACATTACAGACCCATGTGACATATGTAAGTGTTTTAGTGTTTGACAATTTCATTTTAGTTTCGTTAATCGTATTGGAATTTAAACTTTAAGCATTTGAGGAGTTACCGGACTTCAAACGGGGCTTTGTTTGCATTAACCTGTCTCAAGAATTTCAGCTACCTTTCAAGTTTGGACGAAACCTTTTTTGTTTTTTGTTTTTTTGAAAACTTTATTATTTATTGAAGCTTCAATTATAAATTGAAACATCAATAAATTTTTCAAATCTTAAATCTAAAAATGCATTAATATATGTTAAGCCAATGCTGAACAAAATTTTTAATTTCAACGGTTGATTTTTGTTGATTTACATCTCTCGTGTACGGCTGAGCAAAAGAGTATCCCTCCTTCTGAACCTGGTGTGGCCTCTATAATTTAGAATATTGCGCGCAGGTAGATTTAGGTGCAAATCAACTTTTTTATGCATTTTTTCGCGTGTTTTGAAAATACTGTCTTCACCAACGGAACATCAAGGTTTTTATGAATTCGCTTATTTCGGATATACCAGGGGCTGCTGTTATTATACATACGTATAATTTAGCTTTGTCGCCTTTGAATTTTTTCTACATTCGGTGCTGAGGCAGTGCCCCATAACTGGATTTCATAGGACCATATTGGTTTCAGGATCGCGTTGTATAATAGAAGTTTACAGTCTAGGCGTAGTATAGAATTTCTTCCAATAAGCCAATTCATTTGGGCTGCTTTTAATTTCATTTGGATCAACTTTGCGAACTTTGATGAACGCCTAGATATTTGACTTCAGTGTGCTGCGCTGCAGTCTCGGTGTTGATTTGTATAGGCGGGCATGTTTCCCTGCGTAACGTAAAAGTGACGTGTACATATTTCTGCTCATTAACTTTTATCCGCCACATGTTTCCAGTTTTGATATGTACCCTTGTAAGTTTCGGGAAGCTTCTACAGGATTTTCATCAACGCTTAGAAAAGCTGTATCATCAGCAAAAGTTGACGTGTGAATGTTACTGCTTAACGGTAAGTCAGAGGCATATATTAAATAAAGTAAAGGACCGAAGATACTCCCTTGAGCAACTCCGGCTTCAATCGACTGCGGAGGGCTTATAAAATTGCCTTCCCTTATTACAAATTTTCTTTCTATTAAATAGCTTTTCAAAAGCTTGACGATGTTTGAGGGTAGATTTTGTGTTAATTTGTAGATTGTCGAAACCTGAAGAATCGAATGGGAATATTTGTATAAAGTGAGTGACAGCTGACAGAGAAGGCGAGTCACTAAAGCTCATGAAAACTTTGCAGTATCCAACTGAAAGGTATTGTGTAGCTGCTAGTAGCGAAAAGTTTCAGCAATAGCTGAAGGTACTCATTTAAGTGTGAACATATTGAGATATCGTCTCAAAAGATGTTAGAAATGGTTGAACTGCTGCCCTTTATTTGAGAGACTCCGAAGATACGGAAAAAGAACTAATCAGTTTCTTCACAAAACTGTAAGAGGTTGATAATTGTACGCTTCAACGGAGCCAATGAAATCTGTCTTGGCTATAAAAGATAAATATTAATTAAACCTTTGTGCCACAAGATTTTTCCGCTTCAGACAAGCAACAAACGATCTCTTAACTACTGTGGCAAATTCAGATTAAACTTTCGGAAGCTTAAATTATATTATTTTTTTAAATTTCTTTTGACACTCAATAGAAAAAATGTGAAATATACTTTTTTTTCTCGCCTCGATCCGCATCTGCGTAACGAGTACGAAAAGTTATTGATGAACGTTATTTGAAATTATGTGATAGCCAGGCAGATCAGGAGTTGTCATGGATTCGTTCGTGAAGCTTAAGAAGAAAAAAACAAAAGGGTGCCGCCGTGGCTGATAGGTCCGAATGTTGTCCGTTTGATTCCGGTCAGAGATCCTGTGTGTTTTATGCAGACACGCTACTCGCTTTTCGGGTTGTGTTTTTGTTACAAAAAAAAAAAACAATATTGCTACTAAATACAAACAACCTAATGGTACAGACGGTGTGCTTTACATTAACTGAGTGAAATGCAAAAAGTGGCACCGAAATAAAATAATCGGCCATTGTCCGACTTTCATGACTCACAGAATAAGATTTCTTGCAAGAATATATAAGGCTCGAAGTGAAGTATATAAACACGCATTGAGCGCAATAATCTGCCTCACTGATCAATTGGGCTAGACAAAAGATTCTTTGGATCATATTATTATCGACAAGTTTTATGGTCGATTATTGTTTTTAAATTGCGATACACAGAAACGATGTACTATAGATTCACCACAAACATTTGATTTAAAATAATTGCAATCAGTAACTTTTATTTATTTTCTCTTGGACTGCAGTATTTAGTGTTGGATCATCATCTGCACCGGTAAGCATTCCGACTCATCATATGCAATGCATTGTGCCTGAACTTAGGGAGAGGAATAGGGCAGAGAGGTTAGATGGTGGACTATAGGCCTACACTAGCGGTCTGGAATACGTTTAACATTCAGCTGAAATTGTGTAGGTGCAACTCTTGCAAAACGATCGGGATTGTCAACAGCGTATTCCTGAGACATTTTGGGCCTTTGCTCATATTAAAGTTTACGGTAATTCCAAAATGACTGAATTAACTGGCAACTCTTGATACTCCACATTTAGTACATCGTACGTCGAACCTTTAATAGAGAAGAAAGTGTTTTGTTCAAAAATAAGTCTGTATTTCTGTGAATATGTTTCTCCCAGTGGTGTCGTCTATCTCTTTTTTCCATTTCTTTTTCAAATGTATTTTTTCAATACATTCTCTTTATCATAGACTCTGTTTGTTATCTCTTATTGCCTCAATAAATTAATTAAGGGAGCAAGTACTCAATTTAGAGGAAAAACCGCGCGCGTATTGTTTTGCTTTTGCTTGCCATCCAATTCGTTGAAGAAAACGTAAATACAGATAGATACAAAAATCTACAATAGATACACAGAAACTGTTTCGATGGATGGATAGGTTTTCGTGTAACTGTATAGCCAGCCATCATATGCATTTGCTTGTGTGTTGTTTCAGTGAAAAACAGAGGTTGTGATGATGGTGTTTGGAGTGTATTGCACGTAGAGTGTATGCCTGTGTGTGTGTGTGTCTATTTGTGAGTCTGTATATGTTTTACTATAATTCGCTTTTTTGGCAAACTTAAAGTTTTGTCCAATTCAGTTGAATTTTGGTGGCTGCCGTAGCCAACATCGACGATACATTAAACTCGGAATAAAAAAAGATGTGAATCTTTGCGTGTGTTTTCTTTCTGTTTTTTTCTCTTTCAAATTTAGAAACTAATAACAAGTATTACATGCAATAGATATTACAAGAGAAACAAACACGTTTCAATAGAAGGTTTTAAGCGAAAAAAGCTCTCTACACTGAATAAATGTGTATCCAGTAAACTGTAACTGACTTTTGTGCAAAATATGTTGCAAATGAAACCCAAAAACAAGAAAATCTAATAAAATTTAAAGGGATGCAAAATCAAAACGTGTATTTAGAAAAAAAAATGTGTAAAAAATATCATCAAAGAAAATTACGATAAAAACAAAACGAACGAAATGTATCACACAACAAAACTAAATACACTTGACGTGTCTGCCTCTGCCGCAAAAATTTACTACCACAAACAGATATAAAAAAAACTGAACAAATAAATATGGATGAATGTTTGTATGTGTTTTTAAGTACTTAAATGTATGTATGTATGTACCTACAACATATTGTTTAGTCGTTCATTCGTTCGGTTCGTACCAAATATTATTTTTCTGTCGGCATTTTTACAAAGTAGATTTTCTTGCCACTGTTTTGACTGAATCGCGGCTTGTATTCTTTTCAGTTTCCTTTTGCTGTTTATACGCAGCAGTGTGTTCATACAGGCGGCCAGTAGTCACTATTAAGGAGTCAAGGAAGAGCACACAAAAGCCGGCGTAAACGTCGTCTATAGATACAGATACTAAATATCGTAACAATAAATGTGTGCGTGTGTATGCGTTTGATTATGTGGCGTGAATGTGCGTTCGTTAAACCAAAAGTCAACATTAACAACAAAATTCAATGCCAGTGTGTCTGTTTATCTGCTTTAATGTCTGTCTGTCCAGCAGCTTAACCAATATTGAATGGGTATAAAAAAAAGACATAAACTCTTAATACGGCGTGTAGCGCAGTGCCCGACCACTTTGGATCAAGTGACTGTGTGTGACGGCTGTGTCCGTGCACGTACGTACGTACGACCGACCACATATTCTATAGAAATTGTCGGTTTCAAGCCACAAACAAAAAAATATTGAAATAAAAACGTTTGCATGTATGTTTGTATGAAACATGTTGTTTATTGGTGAGAGTACTACAGAACAACAAAAAAAAAGGAAAAAACAACAACAAACAACAATATAATAATTATATCTCACCCAACACTTAATTGACGTTTTTATAAGTTGGAATTTATCGCAATTGCTTTGTGTTGCAGCGCCAACCATAAAATACTTACAATCGAAACAAGCACACAAACAATGAAAACAACATGAAGGGCGTGCGCTACAAAAATATACTTAATATTTTCAACTGTTTGATTCCTAATATGAGATTTGAAAGATTTATAAATGTTTCAAATATTTCATATTATTTAGAAAATAATTGAGGAAGATAACGAAGAAGTTTGGCCGACAGCTATTAATACCACTGGTCCTTGTTCTCAACGGCAGCTTAAAAGAAAGGCGACTGCAAGTACTCCTTGATATATATATAACTAATCCAGACTCGGAGTCGAAAAGGTGGAAAAAAAGAATCATTAAAAACTCGAATGATCCACAGTTAACTTCTCTGCGGCCCCGAAACTCATGAGTTAGACCCACAAACACCTTCCGTGAATTTGCCTTAACACAAAATTTCCCTGGTGCAAAACACCTCTACCAAAAATGGGCAGAGGATGGAATTGACAGGAGGGAGTAGATTTTGGTTTCATTGCTGAAGTTGCATACGAGTATATGATCATTAATGCATCCTTGATCTTTTGTTCTGACCCATTTCAAATGATGATGCAAGGAAACATGCTCGAAAGAAGAATGCGTTTGAAGGACTTCTTACCAAAACTGAATGTGATTTCAAAACCGTACTCGCTCACCAAACTGAAACTCTCGAAAGAAGATAAGTGTTTCGCAAGAAGCTCTTTGGAAGATCATGTTGCTTAGCTTGTATTGGATGTATATGGAATTGATCTGATCAACTTGTACCTATGGAGTGCCCTGTTAGTGGAGGAATTAAAGTCAAGTCTTCAGGCCGGTTGAAATGTTTTGGTCGACTTAAAAATTCTTCTTGGTTCTTACATCAAAAGTATATTCTGTACTGGTCATGACGCTATTTTTTTTTTTTTTTTTAATTAGGACCAGCACTCAGGGGATGACCCCTACGTGTGCAGTGCACTGTGCAAGTAATTTAGGAGATGAACCCCAAGAATTAGGGAAAGCCCCTTTTTATTTTCCCACATCTTTTTCTCGATATTTCTGTCATTACAAACGACTCCAAAACTTTTCATTCTGACTTGGATTGACCGAAACAGCGGGGATTTTTGTTATAAATGAAGTTGTGAAACATCATCTCAGAAACGTATCTGATTTATCGATTTTATCTTAGGGTTGCTTTGCTATTTCCATGATTGGGATTTTGAACGTATTTGTGCGGATTCCGGACCTCGTTGACATTTAACGAACAAGAAATACACTTTTTCTTCAGCCATGTAGTTCTGAAGTCTTAAAAATCTTTGACAATTGCTTCCATCGGGGCCAATGAAGCTTATGAAGAGTTCTAGTTTGTCGGAAGGGGACAAAATATGAAGGGAATATGTAAACAATGTCTTACCTTAATCTACCATTACCCACTGTAGCGTGACCTTTTAAACAGCCTTTAAATTATGTACTATGAACGATGATTTTTTTTTCATTATTTTTATTACATTTTCTTCTTCATATTTCACACACTGGCGAATCTGTTTTAAGCATAACAAATGCCCAAATGCTTAATGCCTAAAACAAGCAACTAGAAATCGAAGCTGAAGATGAGGAAGCCCAAAAGTAAAAAAAAAACGAAACGAAAAATAAAAAATAACCTGAGTGTGGAAATGATATATTTTTCAAATCACGTTTTAACTTTTTATGTTACACGCTCTCTCCAGAAGTTTGTTAAACTCTCTTAAGTCAATTTATTTATGGTGCTCATCAACTTCACACAACCGCACTTTAACTCATTCCATGGGCCATGGCTTAGATGTTACAAAACCAACAAAAAAAAAAAAAAAACATTAAGCATTTTATGTTCGTTACATGATGGCTTTGGTTTCTTTTCTCTTGGGTGTGTGTGTGTGTGTGCCTTTATGAGCTTGTGTGTGTGTTCATGTTTGTACAAATGCATTAAATTTATGGGGCAGTAAAAAGGGTTTTATTTAACTTCTACTTACAGATTTCGTTGTTGGTTTAACAAAAACCTGAAATTGCAAAACGACAACAAGAGATGAGATGTTTTGGAAGGTTAACAAAAATCTAACATTTTAAGTGTTGCACGTACATATGTATGTTTAAGTATGATTCGAGTTTTCATGTTCAAGCGAGTGTGTTATCATTTTAATATTATTATTATTATTATGAATTTATAATTATTTTTCCTAAATGCAGACACATACGCATACACATCGCACAAATGCTTAATCTTTACAAGTGAAGTGCATTTGTATTGATATTATTTTCGTGTAGGAAAATATTATACAGTTTTCAATAATTTCAGTGATTGTAAATCAAAATGTAATTTTTAAGAGCCAACTCGATCACAATACTCAAGAGATTTTTGTTACCCATGTACGGGATGGGCGACCACGTCATCGGTTGTCTTGTGATTTTCATTCTATGGCTTTGGCTGTAATACCGTTCTGAAGTCATCCTAAAGGTGTGATTCTTCCACTTTTCTTTTATTTCTATTGCGACTGTGTGCTGATTGGCATGCTCCCAAACTCTGTAGTTAAGAAAATTCTAAAGTACTGGATCTTTGTATATATCGTGAAGCAGTGTTCCAAGTTTCAAATCCGTAGGTTAGGCTAGGTTAGGTTACATCTTAAGAAGTGACGAACGTGGGTTAGTTAGTTAGTTAGTTAGTTAGTTTCGGCCCCTTTGTGATATTCTATAGGAGACAAGGCGAAAGTGTTTATTTATCCTGCCGCCGATACAAACTAGACGGGCAGAGTGCTGGATAGGGTAGTAGTCCTTATGTTATTCAGCGCCGGACATTGACATAGAATATGGAGAACTGTTTCTTCAACTAACGCATCATTACAACCCCTACAGTAGTCGTTCTAATATAGACTAGTGATGTTACGAATACTCGTATTCGTATTCGACTATTCGACTATTCGCCTGTTTTAAGATATTCGTATTCGTATTCGCCAAATTCAAGCGAATATTTTTCGAATAATTTTCCCATACATTTTCCAAAAAAAAATCATACAAAAGTTTAAAAAAAGTACATAAAATGTAAAAAAATATATTAATTTTTATTAAAAAAACCCATTGTATTTCACGCAAAGTAATAACCTTCTTAAAAAACAAACACAAATATATATAAATTATAATTTAAGTTGTCTCAAATGTATTAATAAAATTAAAAATGCTTGCGCAGCAGTGAATTGAATAAAGTACATCATCTATCGGCAATAAATTGGAATATACTCGTATAACTTAAATGCATGATATTTAAAGAAACTCGGTGAGATGTTTTGATTCTGTTTATATGTAAATGTATAAGGGTGGGAAGCTATAGGAATCAAACTAAAACTTTTTATATATGAAATTCCACTGACACAGGTGGATGCGACTTCTGCAAAAATATGTTCGCTAAACAGCACTGAATTATTAATTAAAAACCCAAACAGAGTAAGAAAAACGAAATCTGAAAGTATGTAAGTAAAATAATTAAAAAATGTTCTGTAGAGGTTTTCAAATTCGGCATCTTAATGCAATAATGATGTTAAATCATTAAATTTTTTTTTCATTTATAGTTACTAACGCAAAGGCGGGGTTTTTTTCCAATTAAATTTGAAATATAAACCTCAAAAGAAATATTCGTATTCGGCGAATACTGTTTTAAATATTCGTATTCGTATTCGCGAATACTAAAAATTGATATTCGTAACATCACTAATATAGACCCATCCTTTTGGCATGTGTCCCTATAAACCAGTGCCTTGTGCGCACTGTTACCAATAGTCTTGTACGACATTTATCAAGCCTGAGTAGATTCTGTATCCTGCTAAGGCAGTACTAGGGCCAGATGGACCTTGTCACGCGGCAGGTTCATTCTTGTTACCACCTCTGTTGAGCAAGCTTATATGACTCTTACTGTACAAGTCGCTTGCAGTGAGATAGAGGAATGCCTGTAAATGGACATATCATCCAGACACTCAATTCGTTCACAACCGTATATAAGAGTGGATTTTACGTACGCATGAAATACGTATAATTAACTTATTTTGGTGAGAAAGAGAGAGAAGATGCACCTTAATCGATCGAACCTTTTTCTGGATTTCTGTATTTGGTTGGCCATACGTTCGTCCAACTCGGCGCTTTTTTTGTGTATAAAAACATAAGGTTTGGGAGCTTATTATCACAAACAATTTGTGTAAAGTATTTTAAAGGGACCTAGACAGTCTAGCAAATATCTGTGGTTTTCATGAATAACAGCGCATGTCTAAAAATCAAATTTTTCTGGAGAGCCAAAATAAGTTATTTTGAAGCTACGATCTTAGTATCCAAAATTTTCAAATTTTTTTTATACAATAATGTAGATTTAGGTTATGACAATATTCTAATTAGTTTTTAGGACATACACAAAAAAAATAAAAATGTGATATCAATTAAAAAATTTGTGATATCAATTAAAAATTTAATTAAATTTGCACCAGTAAACAAATTAGTAGTATAAATTAAATTTTTATACATTTATTAACTAAAATTATTTATTACAATTAAAAATTTAATTAAATAAATTAAATATTTAATCAAATTTTTTTTATATTTTTAATTAAAGGGTTGATTGAAAAAAAAAAATTATATATTTTTCTGTGTATTTCCTTATGGATCAGATCCCAAACCATTTTAGACATCGAAATTGTGTTCTGACAAAAAAAATTATGTAGATATACATAAATGATTGTCGTTGAACGCAAATAATGCCAGATATAACCAGACAAAAAAAAAACAAAAAACACACACACACAAGTGATTGTGATTTGTTATTAACTAAACAAATATCAAAATATAATTTTCAAATGTGGTTGTGTTCGAAAAAAAGTGATATATGTAGGTCCATATTTTTCAAAAATTTATTTTACCTTTTAAAAAAAGCTTTTAAAATGTAAAAATTTTGTATCATTAACTCGAAATGAGAAAAATTGAACATACGCTGTTATTCATGAAAACCACAGATGTAAGGCTAGTCAATCCATTCTCCTTTCTGGAAAATTTTTGGTGGCTTGAGTCGTTTTATAGGCAATCAGCTAAACTAATTAATTGCGGACGGTCTGCCATAAGGTTTCACAGAGTTAACTCATTAACAGACGCAAGTGTATCACTTTCTAAATTGTGACGGCTCTCGCAACCTTATCTAACTTTATCTTATTTGTGTAGATGCAGATCATATAATTTTTGATAATAAATTGTGTTGGAATATTTGAATTTGTAGGAATAAAACTAATCTTTATTTAGCTTTGGTTTTATTTTCACTCACAACACCCGTCACAATTTTTATAACACCCTTCACAATTTTTGTAACACCCGTCACAAACTTTCCACAACATATTTTCAATCCCCAGATAGGAATTTTCTGCTACTCTATTTTTAGGTATCAAAAATGTCATTTATATTTAAAATGCAGTCGCCATCTTCGTTTAAATTAATTTGTACTTAACACCGTGCAACGAAACTTTAATAATTTTCTTTAAAAGTTTCACCTCTATATTCATAAACGTCTTCTTAATTGTTTTATTTATGTGCGAATTTTGTATGGGCAAAACTGGTTTTACTGTGTAATTTAACTTTACTAATCGTTTATGAATATGAGAGAGATACTACTCTTTTATATGTACGTTTAGATTTGTGTTCTGTTGTAATGAATGTGTGTAGGTATGCATCAAATTACTTTATGTTTGAAAAGAAGTTGATAACAATGATGATTAAATCCAGCTTTACATAATTAATTTATTTTAATTATTGTCAATTATTTTTTATACATTTCCGAGTTGTTTATTTTGTGTTGTTTTATTATGGTTAAAAATTCATGGGTTTCAACAAACAAACGAAGACTGATGTTGAAATAATGACACCTTTGACATTAATTTTCTTGTTTTTTTTTTAGATTTCACTAATGACTTTAAAAACATTTAGTTTTGGTTTTTTATATTTTAAGGCTGGTGAGAAGATAAAATATGTTGCTTTTATTGGTTTTGAATATAAATCGCCTAAATTATTCTTCTAAATGTTGTTTAAATGTTCCAACGAATCGGACCTAAGATTTTTGGAAGCTAAAAAATGTATCAGGGCTGAAAATCTTCGTTTTTCCACTGTTAACATTGAAGTTAATTTAATTAAAATTTTTAATTTTTCGCTCATTCTTATAGAGAATCGGTACAGGAAATCTTGTAATCTTTAAACACTAGCAAAAACATTTTTGTAGATAATTTTTTTTGCGGTATGGGCTCTTATTCACTTTCTAGCAAAATGATAACAAATGTCCACTATAACACTAAAAAATGTTGCAGAAAAATACTTGTCATCAAATTATAATGTGTCCTGAAAAACGACGTGGCAGCTTTTTTTTTTGGTGTATTTTGAATTTGTTATCAAGACAATGAAATTTTATCGGATACATTTCTGAAGTGCCTGTTTCGTATCTAAAAGACAAGTTTTATTTTTTTTATAGAATAATCAAAAAACCTGTTTTCGAACGGGTACAGTGAGTGCAATTAAAAAAAAACTTAAGTTAAAACAAAAAAAAAATTAACAAAAAAAATTCTTTAAAAATAAAATGCAACTTTTGCAAAATGAATGTAGAGAATCCACCAGTGAAAAGCAATTTAATGTGACACAACCACAACAAGCGCTACAAAAGACAACATCGCCGGAACAAAAAATGGATAAATTTTATCCGCCAAAACCGAAAATCAACTCTCTTAATGAGTTGTTCACCTGTCAATTGTGTCAAGGATACCTGATTAATCCTACAACAATAGATGTTTGTACGCACACATGTAAGTATTTTCTTCCTTGTTTTTAGCTCAAAACTACTTAAGAAAACAAGAATATTTAAATAAATTGTAAAAGATCCTGGCCTATATGACAACTAACCCGGAATCCTGTGCTAACAAATTTTCTTCTTTTTTTTCTTGTTTGAAAAAGACTGTCGCAGCTGCATAGCACGACATTTAGCCGTTGAGAGCGGTTGTCCTCAATGCGGCAAAACAATTACCATCACGAATCTTGTGTCTGATGACACATTGCGTTCGATTATTTTCAAACTGGTACCTGGACTCTATCAAAAAGAACGAGAACGTTTAGTGCAATTCGTAAATAATACAAAAAACGAGGGGAATTTAATCGGCTCCACGGAACAGAGCTTAAGCGAATTGCTAGAGGCCGACGATGACTTATTTGCTCCTACAGATCCAATCAGCTTATCACTAGAATTTCATCCGATATTGGCGGATCAGTGTCCCGAGGGTTCTGTGCCGCCAGTAAGATATCTGCAATGTCCGGCCAGTGTTAAAGTTCAGCATCTGAAAAGATTTTTATGCTCCAAATTCGAAATAGATCCCTGCAATCGAAGAGTAGGCATTGACATCATTTATGAAGATGAAATATTACCCAGTGATTTTACGCTTATGGATATTGGTTACTGCTACCAATGGCAGCGGGTAAGTAGGAACAACTCTTTATAACACAATTTAACAATTTCACTTTGACCAAAAAAAAAAAAAAAAAATGGATGAATATTCGAAAGAAATTTTGTTTGCTTCATACATGTGCGAGTACATGTTTGGCTTTATTTTATTCTTTTCTATACTTCTGTAGCATGCGCCCTTAAAATTAACTTATCGAATTTTAATATATAATGACGAGTTGACGCCTGAATCCCATAATGGTTACGCATCCGACGATAAGGTTTCGGAGAATTCATATAAAACAAATTTAGAAAATTCTCCAAGTAAAAACGCGTCAGTTGTTGCTGAAAAACCCGCATTCTCCGCCAGTAGTGAAACACAAAATCCACCTCCTACCGGCACCCACCACACAAATAAAGTTAAATCATCAAAATCATCGACGATAAAGTACTCGTCGTTACATGTTACACCCTCAAATCAAGAAGTACCTGTTAAAGTAACAATTTCGCGAAGACCAGCGGAAAATAAGAAACCGGTTTCAAAAAAATCATTATCCTCATCGGATGAGTTTGTAATACCCGCCACTACCAACGATTTTAAAAGTTTACGTAGCAACGATATACGATTCAGTGATTATGCAATAACATCATCCACTACCAACACAATCAATGCTAATGCCCACCCTACTGTCGCCAAGATCAGCACACAAGCTCCACACAAAAAGGAAAAACATCACGCAGTTAAGGAGGAAAAGTCCATTAAATGTGACATCGTTGTAAGTATTCCTCACAATCAAATGCAAGAAGAATGGGAAACAAAACCTTTGTCTCAGCTGAAGACGGCCAGCAAAAAGTCCCCGAATCCCACCTGCACAGAAGTTGCTGTCGCTACACCACCTACAAAAAAAATTAGAAATGTGCCGAAACTCAAAATTGAATTAAACAGTTTGAAAACTAAACTAATAGAGAAGCCCAAATCGGCCGATATACGTTTGGACACACTCTTGATTAAACATCACCGGCCACGTAAGTTTTCATTGGATGAGCCCCAGCCCGTAATGGACAAAGTTGACTTGGAAACGTATGTAAAAAATATTGGCCTGAAACCCATAGAAACCCAAACAACAAATAAATTAGAAATCACAGATAAATATACTCCAAATGCCTCGCCCATGTCCTCATGCTCATCCACCACCTCATCTTCTACAAGTAATTTCAATTTCAACTGCAATACGGATATCACTTCCACTTCAACGACATCATCTTCTTCGCATAAGAAACGCAAGAAAAAACATTCCAAAGACTCTCGTGAACCGAAAGACTCCAAACGAAAGAAAATGCATGCCGAAATCTCGTCACATTCGGCCGAGGAGAGTTTAAAAATGAAAGTTAAACTCACACCTCCGATAAATCTAAAATCTCTTAAATTGGAAAGCAAAAAGCATTCGACATTTTGTATCGATAAATCGACATCACAACCTTTAGAGCTTGAAAAGACCAAGTTTTTAGGCAGCAAAAATGAACTAAAAGTTTTTGAAAAACCCAAATCACCTGAAGATAAAATTCACGAGAGATCAAAAGAAAAATTAAAGTCTCGTTCGTCTGAAATCAAAAAGTTAAAATACTCCGATAACAGATTCGTGGCAGACATCAAAGAACAAAAAGAATTCGAAAAATCAAAACCTTTAGAAATTAAAACAACTCTCGGAGATGGTGAAACCTCGATTAAAACGTTGCCAAAAGAATTTGACGATGACGAAGATTTGATAATTGCTGATTCGACATCGCTGACCTTAAGCAAATCATTGGCAGCTGTAAAAGAAACAAATTTGCCACACTCTCCACCATTGCCACCAAGTCTATTTAAAACAACTCCCATTACCTTTTCGACATTCTCGCCCAACGTAACGACTGTGGCCAAGCCAAAGCCTGTTGTAATGCAAAAAGATAATAAAGACAAACCAAAAACTTCTCATATGAAACCAATAGCTCCTAAGCCCATCGCCATTGCTGCAAAGCCAGGGCCAAAATCATCATTAGCGCCAACATCATCGTTTAAAGCTCCACCACACTTTGCAGTTCCTAATCCTCCGCGTTTTATGGCCTCCAATACAAACAAGTTCCTTTCAACACCAACCTCAATTGCCAGTGCTGCTAACAAGCACATGGGAAATCTACTAAAAAGGTCCCTTTCGTTGGACGACAACAAGAACTCAGGACCATCAAACAACAAACAGCAGAAATCAGAAAAACCCAATCAAATTAAAGTGAGTGCTTACGGTCTACAAATGACAATTGTGGAAATACCAGCCACTAAAACGTCATCCATGGCAAAGGCCACTTTCGAAATTCCTCTGTATTCTCCACTTTCTGCCTCGTACAATCCAAAATGTTCATTTAGCGTAAACTCAACGACATCTGCAGCAAAAACTACAAAGGCCACATTACAAAGCCCAACGAACACCAGCAGTAGAACACCAGCCAAACATACATTAACCGCAAATGCTGTGGCAAATAACAAATCCGATGTAGACGCTAAAAAAACTACAACTAATGATGTTGAACTTTCTTCAGCTTCTTCTTGCAACACTGTTACAACCATGGCCAACACAAACAATCGAGCATCAACCACAGCAACGGCAACAGCAACAGCAATAACAACAACAGCATCAGCAGCAGCAACAACTTCAATAGCAACTTTAATGGGTCCACCTTTGCCACTGCAGAAGTTCAACTCTAGTTCAACTACAGTAACAACAGATGCAAAATCACAACCACCTCTCAATACAATCCTGCCGTCATTCGCCTCCACATCCACCTCATCATCGTCGGCAACATTAAATTCAACGCCTGTGTTGAGCACAGCATACCTCTCTTCACCTCTCTCTATGGTGAATTACAGACAAAGTAAAGTTCTCTTGGCTCATGTCAAACCAACAAATTTGCCAGAAATGAAAATGGAGAAACCAAAAGCAGTGACAACAACAACGGCAACGGCAGCAAAAACATCTGTATCCACAACAAATGGGCTGGCAACAGACAAACCAAAAAGTAGCCTCAGACAATTTAGACTTCCCTCCAGGGAATCTGGTCAGGATATACTGGATCTATCATCAGCCTCTGCAAAAGCCTCCGTAAATGGTGTAACAGAAAAACAGCCATCCAAAGCAACAATTAGTGCCGTCTCCCTTAACACAAATACCCAAATGAATACTTCAGCTGGCAGTTCATTGGAAATGGCTTTAAATAAAATCAAACAAAATATGACCACGACCACCACCGCATCAGCGACTGCAACAAGTGCAAGCTCTAATCCTTTAGATAAAGTGGTTAAGAAACAGGAACTGCTTACACCCATTTCTGATGATTTACAAAATTTGCATTTGCTCTCAGAGTCGGCTACAGCCAGAGAGAAAATTGCCATCTGCACAGCCGCAACATTGACATCTGCGTCAACCTCTTTGTACGAAAAAGCAAAGATAACTCAAAACTCTTTGGTTCGGCAACAGAATGCTTCAGTTCGCAATATACCGAATCCTTCTGCCTTGGCTTTCCGCAATCAGCAGCCGGCAGCTACCATTATACCTCCCATGGTCACAATAGCCCCTGGTCTGGCAACAAGTCTCAGCGATTCAGATAAACCTCTGCTACTTAAAACGCCTTCACCACCCAAATCACCTCACTCCCCCAACTGTACTACCTCTTCGACTTCACCTTCACGAGTTGCTAGCAAAAAACACCACCCCTCAATCGACCAAGTGGCAGCAAGTTTAAATCAACGGGCATCGGCTGCAGCAGAAGCCTCCGCTAAGGCCAACTTGAAACACACAGAAGAAACGGCTCTGGTATCATCAACATGTTCATCTGCATCTTCGCTAACGAAAAAATTGGAAAGTAAAGAAATAAAACAGGAAACGACGGAGACACAAAGTGATACAAGTCCCATCCAGCCATCGTCCATTGCTAATGTGTGTCCTTTGGTCAATATTTTGGACATAAAACAGGAACCAGAAGATAAAACGGAAGAAACTTTGGAAATTATACCTCCTGCATTTATCAATGTGTCTGCTGCTAAGAAGCCGACTATGGTGGAAAATCTAGTGACATCCGTGATTAATGTTACATCAGCCACATCTACGCTTTTGACTGCAACAACGGCCACTGGATTTTAAATAAAGGAGGTAAGTTGATCAACTTGCATCTCACATTGCGGACATTTATTTATTCGATTTGGCAGTAAATGGTGTGTCGCCTGAGTTGTTCAAAAATGCATTTGGCCGAAACTAAAAAAAGTTTGAAATTCTCAAACCGTATGTTAGTCTTGTGGTACAACATGTATGAATGTATGTGTAATTTATCTAGAATACAATTATTAATATAAGATTCATATAGTTATAGCAGTTGTATTCGCTTAAATAAGCAAAACAACTAAACAACCTGAAACATAAATAAATATACACAATATGTACATTTTAAAATCTAAAAATCTACGAAATCTTATCTGTACAGTTTCAGAACACAACAACTGGCTAATTTATCAAAATCGATGTCACATTTTTTTTTTTAATTATTTTTTTTTTAATTTTTGCAATTATTTTACTGTTTTGGCGATTTTTATAATTTTAAAGGTTTTTTCTTTCATTCCGGCCGAATTTCCCTTAGGCTACTTTTATATATATATATTTTTTTTACAATTTGACAAGTTTTTCAACTTTGCGATTTTTTGTTAATTTTTTGTTGTTTTGACGATTTATTTCGTTTGTTGCTTTCTACGAAGTTTTTTTTATTTATTTTGAAGATCTTTATAATTTCGACGATTTGGTTTTGGTTCTAAGAATTTTGTCAAGTTGACTACTACACATTTTCATTATGATGATTTTTCCGTTCTGGCGATTTTGCTTTAAGCGTTTTATAACCAATTTTAAGTTTTCCTTCCTTGTTGTGGGTTTTTGCAGTTATCGCCTTTTTCTGTTTTACTGATTATTTCATTTTTAAATTTTGTTTTCCGTCTTGTTTAATACGAGCAACTTTTCTTCTTTTTTGCGTAAATTCTCCGTTTAAGGATTTTAATTTGGTTTGGCGAGTTTCTTTTTGGTTTTTGGCGATCTGTTCGTTATAAGATTTTATTTCATATTTCTGTTTTGCGTTTGGTTTTTGCACATTTTTAATCCGCCGAGATGTGCTTATGTACGGCCGTAACTATTTCTTTGTTCCTAAGATTAGCTCTAGCGAATACCCTGATTTTTTAATAAACTTTTTAACTTGTTTTAAATTGTTCATGGGCGTGACTTGTACAAGTTTAATCACTTTAATCATGTCGATTCATGGTTTGTCTATTTGTTTTAAAAACGGTTTCTTTTGTTATGTTTCCTCTTCTCAATTTTTTCATCTTCTTTTCTTTAGTTGATCTCAATCCATTACGTTTAATATTTTTTCCTTTTGTGGAATTGTTGAATAAAAATAGAGTGTATAACCATCTGTAACCCATCATGCATGAGAGTGCAGTGGTAAAACAAAAACATTAAGAAATAGAAAATTGTTTCCCACAGCATATTGACATCATCAGACTACTAAAATGAGCTGTTGTAACAAAAAAAAAAAAAATATTAACAACAAATCTATAAAATTATGGGAAATAAGACGGAAGAAAAGAAGAAGATAAAAAAATATGAAATTAAATAATAGTGTCTTAAAATCTTTATTTATTTTTTTTTGTTGCTAAAAAATATATGTAAGAAAAGAAAGAAGATAAAAACCGACTGACAGAAAGACAGACAGGCAGACAGACAGACATAGAGACAGAGTGATGTTTGTTGAAGTTAGTGAATTAAATTAACAGTAATGACGGCATAACGTGAAATAAATGATGGCACAAGTGATATTAAACAGATCGTTGAGCAGTCAAACAGTATTATGAAATCGATAAATTTTAAACTCAAATTTGCAGTCAGCGTTTGTGTCAGTGTTGGCTCCAGCAACGTGTTAAGATAATAAAAAATGTATTAAAATAGTTTGAGCGATTTCGGATCTATGAAATTCTTACTGAAGTTTTAGATAACGTTTAAGTTAAGAGCACGTAAGAGGTTAAATTAAAAAAAAAAAATTATAATACATTAAGAAGTTTACGTGGCTGCCTGCTACGCACAAGCATTCAAGTGGAATCAATTAGATTCCGTTTTGACAACCATCAACAATTTAAGTTCGTATTCTTTGCCCTCGAAAACATTAAATCGAATTGTTCGTGCAGTCTTTTACGGAAAGCACAAAACAACCATACATTAAGAGAGTTTAGAAACAAAATTGCTTAAGGCAGGCCATAACGTTTTGTGAAGTCAGAACATTTGTTTTTAATTTAAATAATTTCCAAAAATACATAAATCAAATATTCTGAAAAATGATTATGCATTAGAGGCATCTCAAACTCACAGTACAAATTTTTTGTTCTTAAAAATAAAGAAAATTTGAAATTCGAATTCGAAAAGAGCTGTTGCATTTAAAATAGTTGTTTGTGCCTAGAGCAAAATTTCACCAGAGTACTTGTTTAGATATTCGCATTTTGTGTGAAAATTTTCGCGATATCTGATGTAAACGGCTGTCAAGTACGAGCTGCGTAACGTGTTCGTAATAAAAAATTGCGTATACGCCAGGAAATACATACTTCTGTTCTCAAGGGCCAAAGAAACACAAAAATAAAATAATTTTCGCGCACAAGTGTTTTGATCAAATTTGTGCTAGAAATGGAATTTGTTTTAAAAAAATGTTTTTTGCGAATTTTTCTTATAAGTTTTTTAAAATGATTTTTAAAATTTTGAAATTTATAAAACAAAAAAAGACCTTCGTCGTTACTTTTTAAAAAACGTACCGCGTATTTCCACATATGAGATAATATTTATGAACTTATCTGTGTACCTGAAAATTTTTCCATTAGTGTTTGTTTGATTTATGCTTCTTTTAATATCTGACTATAAACGTAACGCGCAAATTTTAGAAATTAATGAAATGCTCATAAACGTTAAAATTTTTTAAATACAACTCGTAACTGCCTATTTCGCGATGTAGAAGGATTGTTTTTATTCGTACAATTAAATTTAAAGCAAAAACAAATTCTAAAAAATATTGTTTATTTTTTCTTTGTTTCAAATGTGTTTTTGCACGAATGAAAAAATTCTTTCGACATCGTAAAATTGGCAGTAAAGTTTATTTTTGTGATAAAAAATAAAATAAATTATGAATGTAGTAAAATGTGGTAATAACAAAAGTGTAATCAATTTTAATGTATAGTGAAGAGCAAAACATATAAAAAAATTCTTATAAAATGGCACATCACCACCTAATGAGCATAATTACCCGACATGTCGTGTAGTCAGAAAACAATGTGACACTTTATCAGTCATCACAGCTCCATTTAAATACTTCCTCGCAATTAATTTCAGATTAATTTTCACATTATAGATGACAATTTTCATCGTAATTGTCTGCATTATAAATAAATAAATATTGTCTGATTTTTATTTCCAAATAATTCTCATTTATCTCTTGAAAGTTTGTTCAAAAATGTTTGAGTTTTTTTAACATATCAAGTGATGTTTTCTGAAAAAAATACAAGGCTCATCAAAAATAAAATAAGTAGTATAAGATTTTGATAAGGATCGTCAATTTTATATAATTTTTTTTTTTACTGCCTGTTTTTAGAAAATGAAAACAAATTAGTGAGTGAGAATTTATATTGAAAACAAAAACAAATTTTCGTATTTTATTGTTGTTTTCAATATAAATTCTCACTCACTATTTTGTTTACATTTTTTAAAAACATGCAGTTAATATCCAGTTTTTGTTTTAAAACTTCTCTGGCAATAAAAAAAAATCATCAAAATTTTGACAAGTTGTTCAGCAAATTTTTCGGCACTGCACAGACATTTCACAATTCATATGTTGCGTTCTCTGACCAATTAAGGAATCGAATTTCACATTTCGTGCAGTTAATCTTTCTGGCCGACTTTGGCCTTCCAAATACGAGTACGTGAAAAATGGGTGCGTTCACCAGAAAAACCTGCTACTAAACAGTTTGGATGTAGCAGCTTATGATTTGATTAATTTTCTATTTTTAAAATTTAATTCATTTAATTTCACAAATAAGTAATATGAAATCTTTTTACAAAATAACTCAAAAGTCAAATTGAACTGAAATATTGTAATTTGATGAAATGTATCGTACTTTTTCTTTGCTACTTAAACCAGAGAACGCTCACTCAACATGTTCGCTTATCGCTCAGTAATCAACGCGTTCAGAAGATTGCTGAGCAACATTTGTGTAGCAAACTGTGTCTGCTGAACGCACCTAATGTTTACTAGGTAATTGCACTCAGATTCCAATTAAAATTCGTAAATAAAATCAAATTCTAAAAAAAGAAATTGCCAGGAAAATATGAATGAAAATAAATTAATCTGGAGTAAATTTTTAGAGAAAAAAAAATATTACAAACAAATGTTTTTATGTTAACGGTATTTTAATATCGAGAACATGAAAGTAAGAGAATTTAATAGAATTATAACACATGTATACCCACCGAACATTTTTACTTATCGGTGATGGAAGTTTATTTGGTTTTTTTCCTCCATATAAATTTTTTATCGAATCGAGTTACAACACGCAATATAATTTCAATGACTTGACATGGCATGCCTATGTTTCCTCTATTTTTAACAAAAACAATGTCAAACTAATTGGTCACCGTAGACAATTCCTCCCACTGTGTCATGGCTTATCGTTTCTTTCAATTTCGTATCGAAATTAAATTTAGTTTTGTTCATATAAATTTTGCACCTTTGTAACTGGATTTCAAAGAAGGTGACAAAACTGAGTGACGAATAAAAGTGTCGAATATTATAATAAATGTATCGGCCGAATGTCGGATAATGTTTTCGATTATTAAAAGTGTGTAAGATTTTTTTTATCGATTATTTGAAAAATCAAGTTCTTTTGCTAGCAAAAAATGTTTGCTAGGTTATTACATGCCTGGACGGTTGTGACAGTGGGTGTTTGGTTTTCAAACACTTCCATTCGTTTGAATTTAATATAATTAAATACGTATGTACATGAGTGTCTGCTCGTACAAATAAATCCGCATAGAATCATAAATATCGGCTGTTTAGTATCATGATGGTTTATTATTCGTTTAGTAGTTGTCGACGGTGTTGTAGTTGTCGTTATTGTTGTTGCCATTTAAAGCAGTTCGTTTATTGTATTTAAAGTCTAACTTTTAAACTTTGTTTTAATGCGTTTAAATGCATTTTTCTACAAATTCGGTAACCTTCTAAAAATTTCCTTAAAATGCCATGGAGGTGAATTGTATTTTCGTCCTATGCCCATTTCACTGGCACTAATGCAGATCGTCAGGGGTGTGCCTCTACACAAAAATCTCAATGAAAAGAAAAACTAAGGATATTAAAAGATACCAGTTAAACTTTTGTTTTAATTCATTGTGAATAAAAAAGTTTAAAACCATGAAAGAATCATGAGCTCCATAATCGATCGTATACACCTCTAAGGCACTGTGCCAATAAATTTTTTTTTTTCAAAATTTAATTAAAATATCTATTGACTGGATTTGCTAACAAATGCTAATTTCAATAAATTTCTAAATAAATTTTGTTGGAAAATTAACACCCAACATCATAATTTTAGTCATTGTCATCATATTATTGTTATTATTATTATCGTCATTCCGGAGAAAAAAAAATAGTAACAACATCATCATCAGCATTATTATCGTCTTTTGTGTACAAAGTATATCGATATCAGTAGAGTAGCACCAAAACAACAACATCAACAAACCCAACAACAACTAAACCATAAAAAACTACAACGCCACCAACATGTGAAAGAAAATAAAAGCTCCACTTCCATCACTCACTACTGTTAAAATGTTGATTTGATATCCATCCACGAGGCTGTCGTCACTGCCAGTTGCGGTGTAGAATACAGATGAATATTATTCGGAATTTTATTTAAATTTTTTTTTGTTTGTTTTTGAAATTTATTTACACAATCCATACAAACGAATGTTTTTATTTTGTTATTTAATTTTTTTTTTTTTGCAAATTATGTGGAGCAAAAGTTGTGGAGAAGTGGGCAGAAGATATGAAGAAGAAGATGAAGTAAATTGTTTGAAGAAGTAGAAAAAAAGAAACCACACAGAAATTAAATGACGTGACGTATTGTGATGTGCGTGACGTGGTTTCCACCCGATTTGAATATTGTTTTCTGTTCCATTATTTCTTTTTTTTTTTTTGTTTAATATATTTTATTTATATTTTGTTATAACTTGGAAGAATTTGTTTATTTGTTTCTTTTTTTTTGTTTATACTTTTATGTAGTGAAAAAGTTTATAGAATAAAAATATGTTATAGATGCAAAAGAATGAACAGAAAAGTTTAATTATACGACGTAATTATTCGTATGTAGTAAATTTAAGAAAAATTATAATTCATAAAAAACACAAGAAAATGAATTAGAATTTCATAGCGATCATATGATCGTAAAAAAAGAAATCATAATAATCACTAAGAAATAGTTAATAAAAATGTCATGTGTGTGTACTCACTCGTAGGTAGTATACTCGTAGATCTTGTATAAATAACATTCACCTCTTGTTTTGTGTAAATAGACAACAAAAACTCAATTAACAAAAAACAAAAAAAAAAAAAACAAACATTAAAGAAAAAAATATTCTAAATAAGTTCTATTTATTATTCATTAATTAAAATCTCTAAATTGCTTTAAACTGTTGAACTATTTTTCTTTTTATTTTTTGATATTTTTAAAACTCTGGAAAGTTGCAATTTTGTTGGTTTCAAAAACTCTGAAAAATTAGACCAAAATCTCTAGAAATAATTATTTATTATAAAAACTATATAAATTAAATTAAATTAACAATAAAATGTAAATTACTTTAAAAAAGCTGTTTTACTTGAATATTTGAAATATTTGTGTAAATTTATTTTCTTTGTTTAAGTTTGAATTTATAATAAAATGTGTTTGCAGTTTAAGTTTTGATAAAATACTCAACTAAACAAAAATAGTTTTATAGGAATTAAAAACAAAAATATATAATCAGCACAAGCCTAATCGTAAAAAACAAAAAACAAAAAACAAAAAAAAAAAAAACAACAACTTTAACAGTAAATTAGAAAAAAATCAAACAAACAACTCACAGTTTTAAAATTTTTAAGCACAATTTATGTTGTCTTGTATCGTAAATTTAATTAAACAAACGAGTAAAATCTAAAAATAAATTGAATAGAAATGAAATAAATTAATTAAAATTAATAAAAAAAAATAACAACAATAAAAACCAAAACAAACTTAGAAAATCTTTAGACTCAAAAAAAAGCAGGCGAAAAAAGGCAACAACAAACAAAATACATCAAAATCAAACTTAAGATAAATTTAACACAAAAAAAAAACATAAAACAATTATGGATGGTGGCATCATCACAGAAAATGCCATTCTTTACAGAAAAAAACTGCAGTTATTATTAATAAATATTTAACAAAAACAAAACAAAAAAAAAACAATAAAATGAAAATAATGATTAAAAAAAAATATATATAAATTCGTGTTCTTTTTTTTATTGGTTTTGATTCACGAAAATAAGGTTTGTATTAAAAGTGACAGGTTGCAGAAAATTTCTATTTTCATTTTATTAGAGGAGGCAGTGAAATTTAAACAGACATGATGATGTTTATTTCAAAACTAAGATGTGTGAGTAGAGAAGAGGACTCCATACTCATGATGTGGGATCTAGAGCTGTGTATTTCAAATGGGGTTTTTTTTTTTGATTAGGACCAGCACTTCAGGGGATGGCCCCTACGTATGCAGTGCACTGTGCCGGAACTCATGAAGATGGATAGGGTAGAGAAGATAGAGCTTGAAAAGGCTTAACTTTTTCACAACTCTGCTTTGCGCGTCATGTTAATTTTTAAGGCATTGTTGAGGCGCCTCCGGTGTTAATTGGACTTTAACTTAACTTTGTTAAGCTGTATTAGCAGGCATTTTTATTAATTGTTTTACTTCGCCGATGTTTCTGCTAACCGACGAAGGAGGGCTATGTTGTGTACATTAGCTTGGAACAGCATCAATCGCTGTCGGAAAAGTTTTTTAGTGACCAGTGCTATGCCTTCATCACTTAAATAGTCCGACAACAATTAATACAATGTCTCACTAATGTACATTAGAGAAATTAATGATGTTGATTGAATTGCTCTGGCCAGGGTTTGAACCCATTGTTTCCTTAGTAGTCAACGCGCTAACCACTTCAGCCAACACCACCCTCGAAATGGGTTTGATCATTGGTTTGTGTCAAAAACGAGCGTTTCAAGGTGTTTTACACAGCTCTACTGGGATCTTCTTAGAGGCATAGAGGCTCACCAATAGTCGACAGAAGTACAGCCAGCCGCTAGCACTGGTCGAGAATCAGTCCTTAAATCAATCCTCTACCAGTTTTTAGTAGTAACCGCAGCCATCACGTGTTACTCCCGAAGCAGACCTTACCAATAAACAGTCACGGAATCATGCCACCAACGAAGGTAGTACGATGGCAGCATAACCATTCTCAAGGTGATGGAGTATGCTAAATAGCATACCCATCCCCGAGAGGACATCATCACATAGCATGGTGAGTTCAATACAGGAACAACACTCTCTAACCCCTGGTAGACACTTCCCCGTGGTGCTTAGCGGCTGTCGTAGTACCAGTGTATGGTTACTGTTCAAGCCTCCAAAGAGAACCCAAAGGGATTAACATTTTATCCACTTTGGTCTTGCACAGAGACTTTAGGAAGATTTTCACCTTCTACCAGACTAACAAAGACCACTTACTTTCTTCCTTTTCTATGTTATATGTACTCGTAAACTATTTCTCTGTTGTTTCAGAGATTGGGCAGTAACACATATAAGTTTTATGGGTAATATCGAGAAAAGACAATAAACCTTTTCCCCAGAAGGCACAGCACCAATGTGTGGATATTACTAAGATGTAAAATGCGCACCCCGGGAGATCCATAAGGGACAAATTAGTTACAGATTAATGTGGGAACCTTCCTTTCGGCTTAAGCCCACAGTGCTCTTAATACCGTGTGAACATATGTGACCACGGCATACAAGTGTGATGCGTTGTTTTGTCTGTTTGTCACGTTTTTGCGGCAGGTCATGTTTTTTCAGCAAATAACATACATTCAGTTCATCAGCCCTCCTCTAATTTAATACTTAATACGTAAGACATAATAAAATTAGTTTGAAAAGTGAAAAGATCTGGTCCAGGGACCGGCACTGCGATACCTTTTGGATCTTTTGTGCCATGAATCTCTTAATTAAGTCATGCTCTGTGTGGGTCTCCTTATGAAAGTCAGCACAGAGGTTGAAGAAGACCGCTTTATATCATCCGAACCCAGAAATTCAGAGTGAAAAACACCCCTTCTTCAATTATTTAAGACAATACATTCACAGAGATAAAATCATTTTAATTTATTATTTTGTTTTATTAAATCTTGTTTTTAACGAACATGATCACAATGAAACAAAAATCAATTTTACTATGCGTATCATATGGATGATCAGCGGATCCTTGCGCAGGCACTTCTAACTTATTTAAGTGCTGTAAAGTAATACAGAGGGTATATAGTTTAGTTCGGAAGTTGTTTTATCTGCAATCTCAAGTTCGTTTCGCGATTCTCTAATCGGCAAAAAGGTGATTTTAAAATAATTTTAAATATTTTTTTTTCTTTTTCATACAGAAATGATCAGAAAATATCTCATTAAAAACAACAACCACAAGCACAAATATTTAATGTTACCTTTGCATGAATTCACATTTCTTTTAAAATTTCTACAATTATCCCACATACGATACAAGCGTAGAAGAAAATGTTTTATTGTTGTTACTTTCTTTGCAAAACCAGTTGCAGAAAAACATATCGCACCCTAAATACAAAAGGGTCACAACTCAAAATATTAAAATTTTCAGGAGAGACAGAAAACTGTTTCCGTGCAGAAGCAACACACTTAACATAAAAATAGACAACTGTATTTTTCCAGTTAAAGAAGATAGTGATGTGAAAGAAATTTTTGCAGTAGTTAGAGATGTGTAATATGAATTAATTTATGGAAATAAGTCAGTTTTAGAAAATTTTGAGTTGTGACCCATTTGTATTTAGGGTACGATATGCATGCATGTTTACTTATGCATATGCTTTCAGCTCCCAAAATACTGAACCTACAATATCTTGTTCACTTCTGTGAATATATATTTTTAATTTTGTATGAGTTTTGTCAAAATCTATTGGATAATGTGGCCATAAAGTCATCTCTTCATCATCTCTTTGTAGAGCAGAACGTGCCATAACATGTTTGCATAAAGTCTTATTTCCTATGTATGTGCATAGACAAATGTACAATTTGTGTGACACTCACTGCCTATTTGGGGGATTCAGCCACACAGTATGTGGTAGTGAACGTAGTAGAGCCTACAATTGATCTCCCATTTTACCACAAGCAATAATAATTTTCAAAATTTTTGATTTGCAAGTGAAGTTTTTCCGTAAGAATTATTAGAATATCCAAAAAGACTTGAAGAAAGTGTAGCGATAATTATAATTTTAATACAAATCCTCCAGTTTTAAAAGTAGAAATTGACTCCAAATCGAAAAATCGAAGTCAACTAAAACGTTGCATAAAAAAATAAAAAGGACAGTTAATTGAAAATTTTATAAATATTGAAAAAGAAATTTGATAAAGAAACAAAAATCCAAAAAATTTAAATTTCTGTAGTGTTTTTATTAAGGAAATATCATTAGCGATCTGACTGGTACATTATGAATAGCGAAATAGTTCGAATGGTTCTTGCTGACTAGTGTCAATTGACTACCGTCAATGTCATCCCCATGTTAAAATCGTCAGTTCAGTGCATTGCTAGTAGTTAGTCTGGTAGTTAGTGGTAACGACTGGTAGCCAGCGAAATCGCTAGTCATTCGCTAGCTACGCCGGCTGACTGCAGGGAATTTAATTAAAATATGAATGTATGTATGTACGTATGTATGTATGTATGTATGTATGTATGTTTGTGTGTACTTAAGTCGAAATAATACATTTCATCTAAAGTGCCCTGGAGACGATCAAAAAAACACATCAACGTTCTAAGTGTTTTTTTTTTTAATTAGGACCAGCACTCAGGGGATGACCCCTACGTATGCAGTGCATTGTGCCGGAAGTCAGAGAGAGGGATAGAGTAGAGAAGATAGATGTTGAAAATGTAGAAAGCTTAACTCTTTTACGACTCTGCTTTGCGCGTTATGTTAATTTTTATAGCAGGGTTGAGGCGCCTCCGGTGTTAGGTAGACGCATTAACTTTGTTAAGCTGTATTGGCAGGCATTTCATTAATTGTTTTACTTCGGCGATGTTTCTGCTAACCGACGAAGGAGGGCGATGTTGTGTACATTAGCTTGGAACATCATCAATCGCTGTCGGAATAAATAAATAGTCCGACAACAATTAATACAATGTCTCACTAATGTACTAATGTACATTAGAGAAATTAATGATGTTGATTGACTTGCTCTGGCCAGGGTTTGAACCCAGGCCCCACGTCATTGTTTGCTTAGTAGCCAACGCGCTAACCACTTCAGCCAACACCACCCTCAAAAGGGTTTGCGTGCAGTCGTGCTTTTTCGGGTACACGTATACGTTGTCGGCTCTGATTGATGAAAATCAAAAACTTTTGATATATTATTTTGACAATTATTTTGATGGTCTCCAATTGTGATTGACGATAACAAATGCCAGTTGTTTTGTAATCGACGTGTAATGAGTAGAAAGATTGCAGCACAGGGATACTTGTTAATTTTTATCTCTGGTATTTTTGTGTATAAACAGTGTCAACGCATGTATTATTTTGTTTTTTTTTTGACAAATTTACATAAGACGCCATTAATAGTAATTCCTCATCCGATGATTTGTTCACAAACGAACGCCTCGAAGTCAAAATAAAAATGATGATTGACGATTTTATTGGTACGTCTCCTTTTAAACCACAAAAACACGACACTCACACATATGCACTGATTGACGTGTTTTTTTGATCGTCTCCAGGGCACTTCAGACTCATGCAATTCAATGTATGGATGTTTGCATTTAGATATGAAATTTCAAAATATTAAAAATATTGAATAAAAACGAAAGAAATTTCAAAATGCAAAAAGAAAAAAGTTCCACCATCTTCTTTTAAACAAAAGGACAAAAAATCAGTTGTTTTTCTTTTAAATTTTCAAATTAATAAAATCTTGCATAAATCCAATTACCAGTTTTATGGAACTTTGTGGCGTTGTATCAAATTACAGTCGGTTGTTCGTTCGTGCTCATTTACAATCTCATTGTGCATTCAACCATTTTCATTATTATCGTCATCATCATCGTCATCATCACCATCATCATACAAATGAGTTTACGCCTCAATTTCTTTTCATACGCGTACATGGAATTTATCTTTGTTATGAGCATTATAAGGAAAGGAAAACAAAAAGTGCCCAGGAACAGAGGAACAACAAAAAGTTGGAAATAAAGAAAACTTCGACACGAGCCATATTTCAACATAACATCAGAGTGCGATTATGTGTGTGTGTGTTTGCGTGTACGTGTGTTTGATGGTGGTGTTTATTGCCTTTTCGATTTAGGAAGATGCTTCTTTCTACTGATTCCTAGAGTTGTAATTTTTTTTTTTAATTTGTTGGTGTTCCTGTTGCTGTTCTTGTTGTTGTTGTTTGTGTTACTTTGGCTTCCTTCTTAAATTGGGTGCTAAATGCGGACAATCAAATAACAATAACTTGAAAGTGCGAGTAGTAAAATGTTGCCAATGATATTATTATTGTTGTTGCTGTAGTTGTTGGTGGTAGTTTTATTTGAATGTGACACTCTAATGATTTCTTTTTTTTTTATTTGGAGTTTAACCATTATCAGCAAATATATTGAAGCATCCTTTAAAACAGGGGTCAATATCAAGGGATTTTTGCGAAAGACTCGTTTATTATATTTATTTTTGGGGTAACATTTCTATGGACTGCGTTTATTTTTTCTTTTTTTTTTTTTTTTTTTTGATTTAAGTGGCATGAAAATGTTCAATTTATTTGGTTGGAAAATTAGATTGTAGTTTTTGGCTAAATGTAAATATCAAATGTTGCAAATTCCTGTTGGAATTTCTATTGTGGTTTTATTTGTGTGTTTGTGTGTGTGTGTGTTTGTGAGGTTTTTTTTTATGGCCAAAAGGAAATTGTTTTTTATAATCAATATTGAAATCAAATCTCTATTAAATTTATTACATATGTACATATATTTTTCATGAAATATATGTACGTGCACATTAAATTTGATAAGAACTAAATGTTAACAAGACTGGTGTTAAAGTTTTTATAAAATTTCAAAAACTGAATATTAAGTAAGGGCCATTTAGATTTTAATAATTTACAATTTTTTACACAGTTTTTGATTTTTTGACATATTTTAGTATTAATTGTGAATAATTATAAAATTAACCCTTAAACACATATGAAGTTTCGATTGCTGTCTTGTGGAGTGGGGCTTTAATGTCACTGACGGTGACGTTTCCATATTCTTTCAGGAAAGCGACAAACAGATTCACGAAAATATTCGTCCTGTTGATTTGCATAAAGCTCATCTCACATCATCTTTACTGGCAACATTTATTCTAATAACTTTTAAAAGAGGGGAGTAGCGAGGAATTTAACTACAGCTAAAATTAATTGCAGAAGTACATTTTAGAAAACATAATTTTTTTTAATCCAAATGGATTCTAAAAATTTGACCTGTAAAAACCTTTGTCTGTTTGGTGTTGATGGGTGCCGCTAAAATATCATGAAAACTGTTCTATTGAAAATTATTAAAAAACAAAAATTACTTTTAAAATTTTATTGCTTCGAAATGAGAATTTCTCGAATTAGATTCATGCTTTTGGCAAGAAGTTTATAAAAACCCTTTTAAATTTATTATTTGCTGCGAAAATTGAAAGTTTCTATTGATTTTTTAAAAATTCAAATATTGTGCATGATACAATCAGTCTCGGCCAAAAAGAGAATTTAAATATAAGAAGCCGAATGATGTTTGACACAAATGTGTCGATTTGGCCTTAGCGGCCTTGTAGTATTGTCCCTAAAACAAATACAACGTCATAAAAACAACAGCCATTGTGTTAGTGTAAAATGTTTTCTGTGTGACAAAAACAGAGAAACAAGCCGATCGCTTCGAATCAGGCCATAACCGCCGGTTTTGTAAATTCGAGCCGCTGACAAAAACAACAGGTTTTTCTGTTTTACAGGTAGTTCGACTGTTAAAAATGCATTGTTAGGTTTATGTTTCGTAATGTGATATTAAATTTTTCAAAATATGACATTTATTCGAGCAAATACTCAAGAATTTATGTTTTTAAAAATTTTTATTTATTTGTTGTGGGTTAGCAAATTCATATGCATTTCGTTGTTCGTGTTTTTATTGTGATTGTTTGAAATTTGAAAAACAAAAATTGATTTTGGTGTCATTTTTTACGCCACTGAAAATTGCAAAAAATAGCAATAATCACATTTTTTGAATTTTCTGCTGAAAAAACGTCACATGGCTTTAATATTTGGTGTGGACTATGCTTTTGTATAGAAACATCGATTAGTAATGCAGGACATATGAAAAACCAAAATATACTTTTTTGCTGTCATTTGGAAGAAAGACCAGAAATTTCATTGCGTTTTCTTTCTCTAAAGTTGGTATTCAACGTGAAAAGTTGTAAAAACTAAGCAAAAATCCTGATGTAGTGGAAGATATATTGATTTGTTAATCTTTCAAATCTTTAGAATATTATTTACGTGTATTGCAGTATAAATTCGTATAAATAATTAGAAAAACGTGCATATGTACATACACAACTTTGAAATGATATGCCACTTTATAATATTCGTATAAAAACTAAAAAAAAAAATTAATGATCATTTCATTGAAAGAGCAGCATGATCTTGGAAATGACTCAGCCAGTTTCTGGAATAAGTTTGCACATTAAAAATTAAGTTGCTTAGCACAAAATGCAAACATATACATACATACTTACATACATACATATGAGTACATATTTGCATTAATGAGGTTCATAAAAAAAAAACTTTGAAAAATCTGCGTTTTTAAGGGAATTTCAGCTAATATTTATGAGTATCCTCGTAATAATGGCATGAAAGATATTTTTCAAATGAAATATAAGAAATTAAAAAGAATTTTGAACCGATACGAACCATACTATAAAAAAAATAAGCGGCTCGTGGACTTCCTTTAACCATCTCTTAGTTTTATTTTGGTATGGTACCCCATAGAGATCGCAATGATAGAAAATAATTTTTGAACATCACAATTCTGGCATTAAGATCGAGTTTTACGTTACGCTATATGGATTTCGTTTCCTGCAATATTTTGTATGATCAATATTTATGCACTGATCGAGGGGTCTCCCATTTCATTAAAAAACACATGAATTTTTTGAATGAAAAAACAGTTTTTTTGTTTTAGATCCATACATACAACTTGACCTCCACTCTAATGTGCGTACAAACTTACTTTGACTCTTTTTTTGTTAAAGTACGATACATATTAAAAATGTTTTATTTCACTTGCCAATCAAACCCGGTATCGCCCGCATCTGCTGTTGCGAAAGCTGTTCTGGTGCTTGTCAATTATCATCCAAAAGTGTCTGCAGTTACAACTTTCAAAAACGATAGTTATAATATTTCAAAGGTGATTTCAAGAAACATGACTAAAGCAAATAAAATGGTTCATTGATTTCAACAAATTTATCTGTTTACAAGTTAAACATTTCAATCAACTCTGTTGCTGCTGCTGGTGTTTCTCAATACATGTCACCTTCAAAATGGAAACAAAGTCAAAGTAAAATAAAATTCCAGGAAAACTCTAAACTTTTCTAAAGGTTTGTTGCCTTGATTCTTTATTATTATTGTTTACTGCTGATTCTTTTTATTGTGTGTGTCCGCTATTAAAAGGCGTCAACGGATGTACTTTCAAGATTTTCCGTTTCTGTGTGTGTGAGTGTGGATGTCAGTCATTTAGTTGATGCAACAACGGAAGTGTTTAAGAGCTACTTCAACTGAAACTATTGTAATCTAAAGCACAGCATGGCATTGAACAAAGTAAAAATGAACATGAAACATAAATTATGGAAATTAAAAGATGAACGTAAATGAAGAAAGGAAAAGTAAAAAATATAGAGAATGCCCAGACATTTTTAATCCCTTAAATGATGCACATTCATGCATTCTTGCATTCATTTCATTTGTAATTATATATACATACATACGCACACATACATACGCACACATACATACATACATAGATGCATACACACTCATATCATTTGTCATTAATAAGGAAATGTTGCATTAAGAGAACACATGAAATTAAAAGCCTGTGCAGTGTCACAAGCACAAAATGTTTGTTAGAGTGTGAATGTTTGTTATGTTGCAATATGCAAAATGTCGAAAAAAGAACACAATAACTACAACAACAAATGTAACACCATCACATTAAATGAAAGAAAAATGCAAAACAAAAGAAAACAAATAAAAAGAAAGACAGAAAAAAACCACGCCAATTGGCAAAGAGACCAAAAGGAATTTGTTTGTACGTTGCACGTATGAATGTCTGTCTGTACTTATGTTTGTTGGTGTGTGATAAATGCACCACAACAGCCGTGTTCCATGTTCACATCGATTAATAACAGCAACTTTTGAACACAACTCGAACTTGAATGCCCCTCTAGCGGCAATTTAAACTTTTATTTAGAGTTCCGCCCACAGATCGTTCCCGTCCATCTACAGTTTAATAAGCCAATACAAAAAAAGAACTTGAACATTTTCAACACAGTCATTCACACGCACATACTTACACACACACACTCACTCACATACGCAAACATTGCCCCTGTCTTCTGGTCATGACAAACACCGCAATCGTAAAGATTGTCTGAATGTGTGTTTGTGTTTCCTCCAACAGCCTGTGTTTTGACTTTGTACGCCGAACAGAGAAACAAAAAAGTGGTTCCTTCGTTTGTTAACACCAACACAGGTCTGCTCCACACAAAACAACAACAAAAAATATAATAAAATTGTATTAATAATAATGAAGAAACAGGCAACTAAAATGTAATAAAAGCACACAGAAACAACAACAGCAACAACAGACCGACGGACGATTTTTGTATAAACGATGACACAAAAAAAAATCGGAAAAACAACACAAATGTTGGTTGTTGCAATATTACCCAAACAAATATTCGTTGCAGACACGCAAGCAAACACAGCAAAACCGCCACTCACTCACTCATTCATTCACTTTATTGCTTCGTGCTGGTAACAGGTAACAACCAAATCGGGAGGGCAAATACAAAGAAGGAGCTGCATCGACAACATTTGAACAACAGAAAATTGTTAACAATTTAGCATACAAACACGTACGAGAGTATAAGGAACGTATGTAATTTTTATGTCCGTCCGTCCATCCATCTGTCTGTCTGTCTGCCAGCCTTTAACTACATACGAGTACATAATTCCAGTTGTGGCTTAATGTTGCAACATCCACAACCAGATTACCAGAGTACTTCTCGTACTGCTACATTTTCGAGTATGTATCCTCCTGACTGCCACATCGTCCATCCATCCATTCGATACATATAGAAACCCAAAAGGCAGGAGAATACCAAAATAAATACATTTTGTTGTTTGTTGTACGTACGAATACATGTTGTATTATTCACAATTTGATTAAGCCCCGTTGTTGCCGCTACTGCTGCTGGTGGTGATAGTGCTGTTGCTGTTGCTGTTGTTGTTTTATGTGCTTGGTTTTATTTGGATGACTAGTTGGCATGCCATTTATTTGGCATGTCATGCCATTACCATCCATGGCATCATCCAAACAACACAAAAACTTGCCATAACACAGCAAAAAGAGAAAAAACAAGCACAAACATTCGCACTTACATCGTTACATACTCGTTCATACATACATACATACATACAAACAATTGACTGTGAAGGAAAAGGAAAACTGTAAAAGACGTAAAGAAAAAGAAAAAGTACTCGTATTTATTAAAAGACTTTCCACACCATTGCTGTCCGTCTGTCGTCTACACACTCTGTGAAGGCACACACTTTTATAACATACGAGTATGAAGCCTTTTCAAGTGTTTGCCAATTCTATTTCGGTATCGGTTGCTGAATGTTGCCTGTTGGTTTTTCTGCAACACTACTCGCCCATGTCGCTCAAAGGTTGTCTATAATTTTTTTTTTTATTATTAATTTCCCTTTTGTCTAGCTTCCAGCCATCAAAGATCCAACTTCATTCTACCTCATCATATAATTCATAGAATCAGCACTGTTTGGTTTAAAGTATAGATTTCTGAGACCATAATATCCGAAATATCAACTCGTTAGTTGTGTATGACTTTTCGTATTGAGCCAGAATTTCAATGGAAATTTATTCTGAGACTAGAAAAATAACCCCAAATAGGAAACAAATTCCGTTTAATCCAAATCTCTAGTCTTATTTATGAAATATCTATGAAAAGCATCAAAGAAGGGCTCAAGATCAAGATTTTTGTGGCTCTCATGACAAGTTGAGACACGCAGTTGTAGTGCGATCGATACATATTATGCGACACAAATGAGAATCTTTTGCGAAAGAGTTAATATTTTTTATACGCGTTCTTAAGAAAAATGTCGGTTAAGTTGGAGTAAATATTATTTATAAAACCGATCTTTGGGAGGGGTTCTCATCAAAACAGCGCAGCCAAAATGAAGATTTTATTCAGTTTTTGATGGTTTTTTTAGTCAAAATAATATTTGAAGATACTTTTTTGCAAATTTTATTTAAAACTCCGTATTTTTTATTATAAAAAACTTATTTTAATTGGATTTTCGGTTGGTATGTTTAAATGCAAACATGCTACATGCTCGTATGTACGAGTATGTAAAATTAGGACATTTGACTGGACGAAAACAAATTCACACCACGAGGAGTAGTTTTTATTTAAAATTTCTCTTAAATTCTCTAAAATTCTTTTATAAATGGTCGTATCAGCACAAAGCTTATGAAGGACAATCAAGAGCACTTAATTTTTCTCATTTTTTTTGTCATTAAGATCTTTTGAAATTTTTGACACCGCCGCTCCAGGATATGTCAGAAAATGGGTTCGTTTACTAAAGACGTTTTGGACCTTTAAAAATGATTCCCGGATGTCCTGACTTCGAGTAAATTATAATTGTTAAACCCATTGAAGGTGTACTTTTTTGAAGACTATTATTTTCCACACAAGTGTTAATGTGCTTTTTTTCTCTAAGATTCCTCTTATAGCCTCTTATAGCGTTGTCCAGTGCAAAAGCATTTCAATAGGAGTACTGACACTTGAAATTATAACAATCATTAATTTCTTACCTTTCGAAGGAGGGGAAATAAGAGGAATAAAAAAATATACTTTTCACAATTTAATTCAAAAGACTGAAAAAATAAATTCTGGTAACTTCAACAAGCGACAACGACATACTCGTAGCTCGAGAACAAAATGGCAAATTGTCATTTAAGCAAGCCATAAACAATTGTCCAAATATGTTCATACACAATAAACAGCCAACGAATATTTAAAACCGCACGTTGTCACAAAAGGGTCATACGTACAGAAGAAGTAGAAGCAGAAGTAGAAAAACTTGGCTTAAATAAAATACGTTCGCATCGTTAGTATGGATTTTTATTGCCACATTTTAATTTTTAATACAAACTACAAATATATTTATTTATGAGGTCCATGGAATGTATCATTTCCAAATCTATGGGGAGAATTGAGATTTTTGTGATAAAATGTTTCAAGTTGAATAGGTTTGTTGTTTTTTTTTTTTTTTTTGTTATTTAAATGCTGATCATTTCACATTTAAGTGTGTGGAATCAGATTATTTCTAGTTTAAATTAAATTACAAAAAGAAGAATAAACAAGTATAATTATGCGTATTATTATCGTAAAAAATTATTGTTGATCATTTGACCATTTCTAGAATTTTAATGATATTTTTTAACATAAATCTAAAAACTGAATAATGTTTTTTTCCCTCATTAATTTGTTGTTTTATAAACTTCAATGCTACGCAGAAATATTTGCTAATTATGAAAATTTTACTGGTATTCGAAATATTTTGTTTGAAGCATAGAATTGAAAGCAGTAAAAATTGGCGGTCCCCTTTGAGTAAAAATATCACAAGTAAATAATTTTTTTTTTCTTGGTATGACTACACGCATGAGTATTTTGATGTTTTTTGTTGAAATATTTTGAAATATTTAATAATATTGTACAGTCGTAGAAGTGTTTTAGAAACAAATTAACAGGTATTTTATAAATGTAACATTTTAGGCAATACGATATAAGTCGCCTTTACGAGATCATTAATAATGTTGAAACTTGCCGTCATATGCATTGGGGTAGAATGACGTTGTTTTATGGCTGTAATTTCTGGCTTTTCATCATGTAAAAAAAATTTTTTTTGTAATTTTTTTTGAAAATTTATTAAAATTCCACAAAAGAAATTAATGCATCTAATAAAAACAATTAATTAAAAAATTCAAGCATTTAAAACTTTATAAAACTCTATAAGTAGTCCTAAGACTTCCATTAGCTCTAATGGTAGTAATCTAAATACTGATTTAAATAGCATCTTTCTTTGGGCATCAGCAAATGGTCTTCATCTTAACCCTAAAAAGTCCAATTCTCTAATTCACAAGCAATTGTTAAAGTTATTGTAACGTTAATGTACGAATTTTGTATGGTAAAACCGGTGTTAATGTTCACTTTAACTTTATGAATCGTTTATGAATTACAATGTTAATGTTTAACAATTTGTAAAAAATCAGTCAAAATTGAATATAACATTGATATTTTCCTTGGAGGTACTAAAATTGATTTAGCTAACTCCGTCAGAAACCTTGGTGTAATTTTCAACAGTACTTTAACCTGGTCTGATCATGTTAATCAGTCCTGTGGTAGGATGTATATAGCATGCTAAGGAGTTTATGGGCTACGCAGTATTTCACACCGTTGAAAATAAGGCAATTACATGCTAAAACTTTCATATTACCAACTTTATTATATGCGTCAGAGATTTTTTATGGACGTAATTCGAAGGACACGTTGAAACTTAAAATAACTTTTAATAACGTTATACGCTACATTTGTGGTCTAAAAAGGTTTGATCACATATCACATTACTCCAGTCGTATTTTTAATATTTCACTTAATTATTATCCTGCTACATAAAATTATCATGACGAAAAAGCCAAAATACCTTTATGACCGCTTACAGTTCACAAGATCATCGAGCGGAAATGGCATTATCCAATTTCGGCAGTTTTATATATTAACAATTCGTCTCTGGAACCAACTTTCTCCCAATTTGCAGAGTACTAGCAACGCAACCTTAGAAAAACTTTGATATAAAATATTAAAAATGGTCCAAAAAATAGGAGAATGCCCCCAACGTTCGTTGTTGTTTTCAATACAAAAGTTTGGGGCTATTTTTCATTTTTGGTTTGGGGCCATTTTTCATTGGGGTAATTTTTCATGGAGCCTAATTGAACACTAACGTTTCTTCTGAAGTAAACTTCTTATTTGCTAATAAACTGTATGCTGACACGAACATCTACAGAACAATTTACATCATCTACATCTTAATTCTTCTCATTTTTTCCTAAATTTTAAAATCGTTATCAGCGATAGTAAAGATATATTTTCGGTATTAAAATTTTTTTTTAAATTTAGTTTAACTCCTTGCCTAACAGCTCGAAAAAATTCGAAGAGTTTTGATGTTTGGTGTGAACTTGGATTATTTTTTATACAGACATCGATTAACAATACGAGAGCATATCGCTCCTTTATTGCAACGTAGTCATATCTCAAAAAAACTCAAACGTGGCAAAATGCATTTAAAGTTTTCAAAGCGTAAGCATTTATATGGACGGCTTGAGCATGTAAGCGGTTATAACATGGGTTTAGATAGAGATATGTTTATGCAAATTTTTTTACAAATAAAGAAGGTATTGAGAAACTCTTTTTCGTCAGTAACTGAAAAATTTTGTTTTTTGAGATATGACTATGTTGCAATAAAGGAGCGATATATAAACAAAAACTTAAATATTTCCTCTTTGTTGTCAAATTTTTTAATAAATTTTCTTTAAAACATATTTGCAATTGGCCATTCTCATAAAAGCTCAAATATTTACAGATTTAGTTCCATAAATGACATCATAGTTCATCTGTTTAGGAACTGCCATGCCCACTTAAGATATTAAAATTATAACTACCCTATTGTTCCTTCCTGATCCATCGCAAATTAATCTGTGAACAATTTTAGGAAGATTGGTTCACTGGCCTAGGAGCGTCCGATACTCTCGACTTAATCGGTTTTCTATGTTGTCTCAACCGTCATATTACGTAATTTTGAAAATGTTGTTGTCTAATACGGATAGAAAAGTCGCTTTAAAATATGTTGTTCAGGTTTTTTTATATATTTTTAAATAATTACGACAATATTTTTGTACGAAAGTCTTATTTATTTGAAACTAAATTTTAATCTTGGCTAAGAATCATATGGGTTCGTAACTGTCTGCTTTCCGTCGGTAAACAAAATTTTAATAGCAACAACAAGAGCAGTTGTTATCAACAAAAACTTCATAAACTTTTTATATTTTAAAATAACAAAAACGAAAAAAAAAACAAATGAATTAATTAAATTTATCGCTGCAGAAGCTTGTTTTTGTCCCCAAAAATTGATATTCTACAAATTAAAATAAAGAGAACTGCTTTTGGGAAAAATGTCACAATAGGTAAACTTTAATCTGTAGGATTAAATTTCATTCATTAATTAACTCGCATTATAAGGGATTAGTTCGGATGTCGTTTTATTACATTTTTTTAATGCCCTTCCAGAAAGCGAATGCTGGAAATTTTAAAAACAAACAAAAATGTCTTCTTCCACGGCAAATTAAATCGTTTAACATACAAATTGATGTAAAATATTTTTATGAGACAACTTTTACTCTCATCTAAACGATGGAATTACTTTATTTTCATGTATTTATTTTTTATTTTAGCATTTTTAAATAATTTTACACAATGCCTGCCATAACCTAAAGGAATCAAATTATAAAAGAATTAATTGAAAATTATACTAAAAGAAAAAAAAAAACATATAGATTGTAATATTTGTAGATTTATTAATTTTATTTTTAAGAAATGAGTTTTTGGTTGCTCAAAATATTTGGGATTAAAAACGTACAAAACAGAATGAAACAAACCAAATCAAGCTTAACATTTAAATTGATTATAGTGTATTAAAATGATTCAAGTTAATTTTTAATTAGGAAAAAGGTTCAATAGCACTTACGAGCATAGATTTTTCATATTATTTAATAATTTTATGTATGTGGGCATAAAATTAAATATCACTAGCAAAGATGCAAACCAAACATTTAAGTCTAGCCAATTTTGCAGTTAACAGAGTTCTGTTAAGTGTTTAACAGCTGTAAAAAAAGTTAATGAAACACCTTTGTAACTAAGATTTGTGGTTGTTATAACGTTAAAATTTGCTCGTAAAACAATTCTTTAGAAGATTTTTTACGGACAAATGATGATATATGAGAATGTCCTAATATAAAAAATGGTGGTCTGAAATAATCTTAGATTTTTTAAAAAATTATTTTAAAATTTTTATATAAAAAATCGTAATTGCTTCTGTACGGCCCGGACCACCATTTCTCTATACTCGTGCGTCACCACTTTTCTATTATAATCACAAATCTTCATCTGAATTAAACTAATTCTACTTTTAATACGACTGTTAATTTATTTCAGAGCTCTCTGATTTCTCGTCACTCACATTAATAATTTAAAATTTAATATTCGATAATGATCATACTCTACGGTAATGATCTGAAAGTAAAATTTTGATACGATTCTGAATTTTGACCAAGAAAAATTGTATATTTTTTTTTTATTAATATAAAGTTGCATTTCTGTTAACAGCAACATGAATTTAGAAAGTCTGCTACCACTTTGAGATCACATCACAAATATTCTTATTTTTTGACTTGTTTTCAATGTTGCTAACATAAAAAAGTTGAAAAACGCAAATAAAAAAACTTATAAGAAAAAAGAACTAAACCTGGCTAGAGCTACTGAGGTATTTTGAAGATGACACTGTACTAAAAAAGTTCTAAAGTACTGAATTTTGCTACGGTTGTAAAATCAAACAATCTGACAAAACAAAAATACAGTATACAATCAGCTTGACTCAAATTCAATAGAATAAAAAAAAATAATTTTTTTAATATTACTTCAGAAACAAATACACAATCATAGTTTAAACAATAAGATTGTACAAACGACGTAAATGTCTAGCGGTCGTGTAGTCTATTTTTACCTCTCTTCAGCTCACAGAAATAAAAATGTTCATGAACAAAAATAAAATACACACAATTATATCTCGCAACAATTATTAAATACCTTTAAGACTCTGCAAAGTGATGATGTAGTTTGTTTACGTGTGCCAGTCTGTCTATTCATTCAGTCTGTCGTATCTTATCAGTTCTACAGGTTTTCTTCATACCAAAATTGTTATGGTGTACGTTTTTGTTTTTGTTGTAGTAGATATCTAACATACTGAACTTAATTATAAATTAATGAAGTGACTTGTTTGTGTGCGTTTTTTGTTTTGTTTTAATAAAAACAAATTAAATAGAAAAAAATGAGAATAAATAAAATGTGTTTTTTAAAAGATCAGCAATTTGTTTGAATACTAAACAACTATTTTTAGGTTTTTTTAGCTCTTCGCTCGTTTCGTTCTGGTTTGTTTATTTTAATTTTAATGAGATGATGATAAAAGTAGTCGTAGGTATTTCGTTTTGTTAAATTCCCTGCTTATATGCTCTTATGCAAATAGTGTTCATAAGCAGTCGTGGCCGAGCGGTTAAGGCGTCTGACTAGAAATCAGATTCCCTCTGGGAGCGTAGGTTCGAATCCTACCGACTGCGAATATGGTCAACTTTTTAAATTTTTATTTTCTTTATGGTTCTGTCTTAGATTTATTGAAAACTTTAAAGCCCACCCACAACAAGTTTTATTGAATGTTCAGAATGATATTTTTTTATACGTTGCTTGTCTTACATTAATTGCTGCTTAAAATGCTGGTTGTTGCTGTCAATTTTTGTTTGGTGTTTTTTGTTTAATAACAACAACGTGTGTCGTAAAACCATAAAAAGACATCATCATCAGCCAACCAACCGTACAATCGTTTTATATTCAATTCATATGATTTCATTTATACTCGTAAAGTGTCTGTCTGGGTGGATGCCGGCTGGTTGGATGAATGAAAGAATGAATGCGAACTGATCTGCCTGCCTGCTGATGTTGATGAAGGAAGAAAAAAACATATACTAGATGTATCTGTTGTGGGTGATACCTGTTATTGGCCTTGTTGTGTTTATGGATTTCGAGCCTTCATATTTGGAAAAAAAAAATAAGAAGAAGAAAAACACTGGTACAACAAAATTAAAAATGAAAATACGATTTTTTTTCAAACCAAGATGTTGCTTGTTTAGCAGCCACCATCTGCCCGGTCTGTATGTGTTTCTTTTCCGTATGGCATTTTGAATTTGTACACTTGCATGATTGTTTGTTTGCTTGTGTATCTTTTGGGTTTCTTCGACACAATCACAAGGATATTAAGATTGCGGGTGTGTATCTTTAGAGTTGTTGTTGTTGTCGTCTTCTGTTTTCGGGGCATATTATTCATGTTAAAATAAACATTGTTAAATGAACGAATGAATGGAGACGCTACGCAATGGAACACCTTCTGAAATCTCACAGACAAAACAAGAAATTAAAATAAAATCAAATAAATACAAAAAAATTCAACAGCAAAAATGGCAACAACAACGTTCGGTGTGGTGCTGATTCTCTATTGTGTGTTCTTTCCTACCTGAGGTCGATGATTTGGTCATGTAGCCTTTTTTGTTTTATTTTCCCCTGAAGTCACCGATGATGATGATGTTATTTGCCACGGTTTTTGTATTATTTTCTTTTTTTGCTCTTGTCAAGCCGGTAGGATTCCATTCGATGTGAGTCTGATGATGTTGTTATTATTTGTTTTGCATGAAAATAAGTACATACATATTATTTTAACTATACCTTAACGATAATATCGTACACACACACACACATACATATGTGTACTAAAAGTGAGCAACAAAAGTTAAGCAAACTTTAAAATATATCCACATATGTATGTACAAACTTGCCAATTTTCTGCTTCTATTAATACATTTAATGATATTTATAATCACAAATGCCACAACCATATGTGGCAAAAAAAAAAAAGATTAGTAGACAAATTAAATGAATGTAGAAAATTACAATTGGTATTAATTAATATTCGATTACGATTAATCGGAAGGATTTTGAGTTTCATTAACTAGTAAACGTCTTGTATACCCAAGTTAACAAGACAGGAGATACAGAAAACCGTTTTTTTTTTTTGTGACAATTGGGAATCTTCAAACTGATCTGCATAAGAAGAAAATTGGGATTACTTTAGTCCCAAATTTCAGCTTAAATTGCACAAAGGTCATAAATTAGCCCCATTTAGCGTCCACTGTATCATTCAAATTAATTATTCCATTACATACTTTAACTAATCACTTTTTGTGCCCACTGTATTGGCTAATTTTTAGCTTGAACATATTTGTTATGTTGCCTCAAAGGTTGCGTAATCCGCACGTCCATATGTTCGAGCATGTTTATCCGAATGTTGTTTTGATGTTGTTGGTACTCGACATATGTACGTACATATTTTAATGATTCTATATTTGCTTGTTTGTTTGTCCTACGCCATTTTGTCGGATCACACAGAACGCAAAGTCAGCCCATCATCGTCATCTTCATAATTATTTATAAATTACTGGTAAATAAAATTTTTACATTTATTTGAGCATGTACTCAAGTATTTATGTTTTATATATTATTTATTTGTTGCGGGTTAGCAATATCTAGATATATATTTCGTTGGTAGCTATACCATCTGAGTTTTAAAATTAATAAAATGTAACAGCTTGAAACGATTTTTAATCGAATTATTGAATCGAATAAAATTACAAGACGTTTGCAGCAACCGAGTAATAACTGTAATAAAGTTGTTTTATGGAAAACGACCTTAAAGTTTTGAATTTATCAACAAATGAAAATGATAATTTTATTTTTCGCCGAAGCTTTGTACCTATACCAGATACTATGTATTATTTTTACAAAATGTAAAGAATAATATGACGACTAACTCTGCATTATGAAAAAATATTTTGTGAAATTTTTGGCTTGCTAGTTGTTGATTCAAGGAGAAAAATTTTTAAATACTCGTCATTGTAAGATCGGCATGTTTGTTAACTAGTCGAAGTTGTGTTTGGTTGGATTGGCATATATTTTATTGTTTGGTATTTTTGATAGCGGCATATTGTATGAAAAAAAAAAGTTGTTTATGTGTGTTTTTGCATTTTTGTGTGCATGTCTAGTTTTCATTGACAAGAAATTGTTGCTGAACAATAGCTATGTATATTACAGAGAATTTATTTTCATTTAGTGTGCTAGTAAAAAATTTTACTAGTTGTCAAGTACAAAATTTTTTTAGAAAACTGGAAATTTATTTGTTATCTGGCAAATATTTTTCTAGTTTTCACATAAAATTATGGAATATGAGTGGAATTTTTACTAAATTTATTAGTTTTTTTAAACCCTGTATGTATGTATATATGTTGATCATAAAAGAAATCAAAGCTGGTGCATTATTATTACACCTTCTCAATACTTTGTTCTCTTTATAACTTCTTTTGCTCATCGATACTCATCATAAACTAGTGGTTGCCTAATTTGACATTCTTTTAATGACTTTCAGTTTTCTTTAGATCGTCCGCAAGATACATAGTACGTATTTAAGTAGTTCTGTTTAAAATCGTGTTTTTTAATCATTATAAATAATAAGTGTCTTAAAGTGAATTTAGATGTACATTGTACATACATACATATGTACATATGTACATTTGTATGCAATTAAAACAAGTGAATATAAATACATACATACATACCTACTTACATATGTATGTACATACATATGTATGTGTCTGTATGTACCTTCATATGTACATACATACATATATACATATGATTGTACTTGTATTATAGTTTGTTCTTATAGTGTTTTAAAAATAAATTTAAATATTCCGTAATTATTTGAAATCAATAATGCAGTGGTAAAATAAAACATTTTAATATGGTTCTTAAAGAAAATAGCATCAACCAGTAACTGTAAATTCATATGTTCATACATAAGTACATATGTATGTATGTATGTATGCATGTGTTTTTACTGAGTGCTTGCAAATAATATAACGGGTCGCATAACATGTAATTTGTTATTGTTATTGTCTCGTCATTGAATTGAGTTGATTTATTTAATGAGAAGAGTGCATTTGAATGTACTGACGTCAAAAATATTTAGCAAATTGGTGAGAGTATATTAATCGGTTAAACGCGGTCGGTTTAATTAAATTTTCATACATTCTTTTCATTATATTGAATTGTATATCTATAATTTGTTGATAAAACGGAAATATCTACATACCTACATACATACTTAAGTATGTTTATTTATCAAGTGAGTATCTATGTATGTGTGTATAACAACATTCAGAGATTTATTTTTATATTGTACATACTTATGTACATACATATTTACATTCATATGTACGTTTGAATGCATATTTATAAATATTATTGAAAGAGAAACAAAGATCAAACATAATTATAATTATACAAGAAATAATATTGAAATATCCATTCAATAGTAGTTTGTTATCTCTTGGAAAAGCAAAAGCGCACTAAGATGTTCTAAAAAGCGCAAAAACATTGAAAAACAGCGTAAAAAGCACCAGAGTATTTTTGTTGTTAAAAAAAAAAAAAAAACAATAACGCAAGGCGAATTTGTTAGCTTACGCCATCATCAGCTGTTCAACCTTGCTTGAACTATCAAAAATGGCGTGTATTGGAGAGTTAGAATAGTTTTGTATTTCTTTAAGAACATTGTTGCATTTGCTTTGACAGTTGGTGGAAAATTTAGCCGCTAATGTTATTGTTGTAGGGAGAAGGCTACCAGTATAATTTCGCCTTACATAAATGGATGTATCTTTTCTTTCGATGAGTAAAAGTTTTTACAGTTTGTCCATGGTGGAATAATCAGGTGTGCGCAAGAAGGAATATGGTTTTTTGTAGGGTTGTGTTTTGACCGTTAAAAAAAATGGAAAAGTATGCTTTTCTTGTCAAAAGTTGTTTACATTTTTGGCCGCCATCATGAATATTTTTGTTTACGTTATGCTTTTTGTTTTTGCATAACCAATAAATACATACAAAACAACTTTTGTTTTGTTTTGTATACAGCTTTGTTTTGACAATTTTGAATTAATTTTACACAAACAAAATGCATGTCGTTTTTTATTGTTGTATTCTTACGCGCACCTTATTATTCCACCAGAGTTTTTCAATACAAAATGTGCACATTTTTCATCACCACAATAGAAAAAAAGTAATTGAGACACTATGTCGAAAGAATTTTTAAATATATTTTCGTGCTAATGTTTTGTTTTGTTAAAAAAACTGACCTCAAGCTCGTCAATCAAATATATAAGTATATGTATGTACATATGTTTGGTATATTTAAACATCTAAAATTTTATGGGTCATTAAAATTTTACTTTGGTCATACATACAATCTCTGAGAGATTTATGCCAATGTGACCAAATGAAGGTTGGCATTGATGGTAGTGATTAAACGCCAGAAATCATGCAAAATTTAAAAAATGTTTAAAGGTTCATTTCGTACTTATTATAATGTTGGTTTGCATTGGAAAAATACTTACGTACATAAATGTTCTAAAATTTTACTATACAACAGTTGAAAAAAAAACTACATATCTCTTGAGAAAATTACGTTAGATGGTAAAAATTCAAAACGTATTTTTTTTTAATTGAGTCTTAAATATTTTTCACAAAAATTTTCATTCGATTCTTTAAAGATGTATGAATGTAAAATTTCTTAAAGTTTAATGTTTTAAAAATATTTCCATTAGTTTTTTAATCCATACAATATTTTACAACTTAAAAAGTTTTTTAGAGTTTTTCCAATTAAAAATACATAATTGGGGTTTTCACACTGTAGTCGTAAACTCATATGTCATAAAATACTAGCACAAATATATGTGAAAAGTGTGAACACCCCGTCATAATTTAGTGTGATATGTCTTTATTGTGCCAGCTGATAAAACAAAAACATTTATTTACACTTGATTTTTTATTCGGATTAGTGCATGTAAGTTTTCATTTTGGCTTATATGTACATTTTTCTTTTTAAAAAATTTATTAATTTTTTGCGAGTTTATACATGAGTGAATGAGTTTTGGACTTTTCAAACATAAATGGTAAACATCTACTAAACCACAAGAAATAAATGAAATTTTTAAAACCATAAGTTCTTGAGTATTTGCTCGAATAAATTTCATATTTTTTTTCTTGTTAATAAAGAAAATATTCTGTAAATCTTCTAAAATGTCCATTATCAATTAAAATTTTCAAATTGTTTTTATCCATACGAACTTCATGAAATAAATATAAACATAATCAGCTGTTTTCGGTAACATGAGCTGAACATTTTTTTTGGACGGCGGCAAGTGGTAAAACGTTCACAAGCGCCAGGCAGATAACTTACATGTTTTTTTTTTTCTTCTAAATATTATCGCCGGATCGACTAAACAGTTTCGACTGAGGTTTCTACTGTTTTTTTTATTACAAACCATAAACATACCTCAAAAAGTCTTATCTATGCGCACGGTAGTGCGCCAGGCCATGTTCGGCCACACAGTGTGTATATTTACACGAAACCATTCGAGCTGTTTTTACCCCCCTCATAACTTTGCTCCCCCTGATCATAATATAATGAAGCTTGAAACATAAGGTCTCCCCACAGAGGTGACCTCACAGGTTAAATTTGAAAGTTCTACCATAAAAGTTTCGCGAGATATTAAGGTGTGAAAAGTCCATATTTTAGTACATATTCACTGACTCACTGACTCATCAATATTATTGGGCACTTCCAGTAAAGCTAGAAAGCTGAAACTTGGTACACAGGTAGGTAGTGATGAGAAATTAACAAAAATAATTTTTAAACGGGCAATTTTCACCTGGGGGGACTAGGGTTCCCTTATTTGTATAGGGCACTTCTAGTATAGCTAGAAAGCTGAAATTTTCTACACAGGCAAGCAATACATATAAATATTTATACAAAAACAACTTAAAAAAAAGAAGTGAGATCCACACAAAAACATAAATGTGAAAATAAGGCCAAGTTCGTATCCAAAAAAATTCGGCCGTAAAAAGTACTGAGATCAAAATAAGGACCAAGTTCTTGATAGGTACAATTCCATTTCATTTCTAGGCAACCTATAGTATGTATGTACAATATAGTATGTACTCGTATGTAAATATTTCTAGATACGTATTTAATCAGTATTAGATTTCTAATACCATTATTATAACTTTTGTAAATGAATTTTAAAAATGCCCTCGCTAATAATTTTCTAATGTTTTTCGATTAAATCTATCTAATGCTTTATATTTGTATCCATTTCTATACACTACTTATTTGACCGTCCGTCCGCTCATTATTAGTTTGAGAAAAAATACTTGTAAATACTAAAGACCCGCATCGATTGGAACGCGTTTTCCAAAGAACTTTACAAATGTTCGAACTCAATCCGATTCCATGCAGTTCAATTCAATTCAATTGAATTCAAATTGATTATGATCGTATTCGTTGTATGATGTTTGAGATACGAATGTCATTTGCTTCAAATAACGCTTGTTTGTCAGATTGTTTTGGGTTTGTGTGGCGTAGTCAAAGCAAATGCCTGCCTCACTGCCTGACTAGTTGATTTTTTTTTCTCTTTTTTTTTTTTTTTTTAATTGAGTGGTTGGTAGGTGTTTATTTTTATATCAGACATTTAAGTGGATTATTTGTCATTTCAGTTTCTGTTTGTTGTGGTTGCTGTTTGTTGTTGCTGGTGTTGTTCTGCTTGTATTTACCGAGTACACGTATTCGTGTTCAACGGAATGTGTTAATGCTAAAATGGGTTTGTGATAATCTATTTTTGTAAAGTCCCATTTAAATAATTCAGTACTTTAAATGAAAATGTAATGAATCGTAATTATGGATACAAGGTATTAAAACAATTGGGGCACTTGTGTACATAAGTATTTGTGTATGTGTGTATGTATGAGTAGAATAATTATTCAGACATTAATTTAAAATTTAAATACACGTTTGGGGTTTCGTTCGTTCAATTTTTAATTTTTAGTTGCAATATTGTGAACTTCATATTGTTAATGTTGTTCATGTTGATAAACTGTGGCATTGACGTTGTTCAAATCAATAAATACTGTTCGAAAGACATACAGCACACACACACACACATTTCATGCGCACATTTCATCTGGGGTGATTGAGATCAATTAGACATCAAGGAAATCTTTCGGTAACTTTGAGAAAAAAATTTAAAATATGTGCATACATTTATACATTCAAATGTATTAATGTGTGCATGTAGTTAGAATAAATATGTATATACATATGTACGATATTATTGGTTCTTCGGGGTTTGTTTCTATGGTTCTTTGACAAAATATTCAATTTAAATTATAAAAAGTTTCCGCTAAATAATTAAGGAGGGCCGAAGTTAAAGTCAGACTTAAAAATAAATAAATTTAAGTTTTATTTAAACAATCTCTGATATAAATAATGTTGTTGAATCAATTACTTAATTATAACTATTATTAACATTGAAACAATTTGTAACTTAAATGAAAACTAATTAAACTTGTTTGCACTGCTGGAACTAATAGTTGTTGGTGAAGACTCGTACAATTGGTGATTTTTGGAAGCAAATAGATATAAATCTGAGATTTCTAAATAGCTATTCCAATTCCAATGAAATTTCTTATGACATTTAAATTGGTGCCATTACGTTTAAGTTTAACTTTTGAATTTTATATCTTTATTGAGAGCGAGGCGACAAGACTACAAAATGGGTCGGTCACCAAAGGGCTAACAAAAAGTTCAAAAAATGCTAACCCGATATTTTTGATCTCACAAAAAAGAAATTTCGCAAGTAGGTTTTCCTACGAAACATTAAGAAAACGAAACGGCTTTTGTGGGTATCCGCTTAGAATTTAAAAGTAATTCGACTAAACAAATTTTACATAGAAATTTTTTACAAACTCTGGTCTACTGTTTTGCTAATGGGAAACTCACTAGGTATAATATAAAATTTTGAAAAAAGTGGATTTACACTTTTTTGTATGAAAAAATCTGATAATACTTAAAAAACTTATTGGGGTCTTGCGAAAAATAAGAAAAATTTTTAAAAAAATTTCTGTGACATAGTTTATAATACATTCCACATTTCAGATATTTTTAAAGGACTTTTTTTATAATTCCTAAAAGAAAAAGGAAAAAAATTTATTTATTTTTTTAAATTTGAAATTAATTTTTTTAAAAATTTTTTTTGGTAAATGTTGAAAATTTATAAATTAAATGCGTTTAATCAGCAATAGAAATATATATGTATTAGAGTTGTCAACCGATTAAGAATAATCGATCAAACAAAACGAAACTCTTGTTCGAATAATTTTAAAATGCCGATTTTCGAATAACGAATAAATCGATTAATTAATGTCAATTAATCGAACAACTTTTTTTAGATTAAAATGCATATGTCAAAAATGTTTAAATTTGTTTGTATGATATGAAACAAAGCGAGTACTTTATATCAACCAAATACATATTATTTTGGATGTTTGCAGTTGTTGTCGAACTGCGCATACCTACATAGTAGTCGTGCTATGTTTTGAATGAAACGTTAAAAAATTTTCAAGAACGGGGTTTTTTCACGCTCAGGTGAATAAATTAGAAATACACTAAAGCCAAAAAATTGAGCTCGTTTTTGAAAGTATTTCACCAAACACAAAAATGAAAAAAAGTATTGTATATAAAGTATACAAAATTGTTGGATCAACAACAAAAAAATAATAATTCTTTGCAACAGATTTACGAAAACGTATTAAAATAAGAATAAATGAGGGAGGTATAAAATTTTTAAATACTTTAATATTTTTTAAATTCTGAAAAATTTTCCGAGCAATGAAAGTTTTTTAAAATATTCTTCAAAAAGTAAAACTAAAGAATAAATTATACTCCAGATTATTTTATGTTGAAAGTAACCACAATAATTCAGACAAAAGTAATGATAAAGAAGATGTTACTAGTAATGAAATTAACAATCTTTTATACGAATTAAATAATTATATTAAAAGTATTAAAAATTCAAAATTCAAAATATAAAAAGACTTCAGCGATATATTAGACGATATGGTATATTTGAAAAAATGTAAAAAAGAAACAGAAAAATTAGATAAACTATTTTATGCTCTTCTCACAATATCACCTACCTAGACAATTAGCGAAAGATTTATTTTAAAAACCAAAACCAAAAATCGTTTGAAAGCTAAAAAATTAAGTCAACTTTTATTTGTAAAAGATTATTTCTTAAGAACAACCCAAATTGTCTGATTTCACAAAAAAAAAAAAAAAACATTTCATATATTTGGACTGAATGAAGCATGTTTATTTGAATTAATAGTTTTATGCATTTTTTTGTTAATAAAAATATTAACTATTTTATTTTTAAGTTTTTTGTATGAAATGTTTATTTTTTGTCATTAAATTTTTTAAATCATTTTTTATTCGTTGTTCTCATCGATTAATCGACAAATGTTTCAGCTTTATTCGTTTGATCGAACGAACAAAATCAATTATTTGAATTATTCGAACAAAGTTGAAAGGCGAATAATTGACAACTCTAATATGTATGTAGAAAAGTCTTCTCTAGCATCCTGCCATATTACACTTTTACACGTTTCAAAAAATTTTCCAAAACTTTTTTGCACGACGAATTTACGCTGTCTTCAATCACGGACAAAAATCTAAACTTCCTCATATTTTTAATTTTTACGAAATAAATTTATTGCATTTCTATTTGCTCTTTTTGCCCAGCAAACGTATTCGTACATTTGAATTTTTAATGCGTGACACATTTTGCTGTTTGTAGTCTTCTTCATAAGAAAAATGTTTTCTTCTTTTTTTTTAATTTTAAATGAAATTGATTTTTACACTTTGACAGCTGTCTGCTGAAGAAATTTCAAACGTCAGACAACAGCCACAACGTACGCGTACATACATGCGATTATAATGGATTTTTGCGTTAGTGGCGTCCCTCATATGTCACATAACTTAATTATTTAACTGCCTTCGGAAAATGTTGCACAATACAAGAAATTGGCAAAACAACAAAAACGTATCTTAACAAGATCTTAAATTTAACTCTTATCTATACATCAAGTACAATTATCTGATTTGTTTTGTGTTTTCCTTCTTCATCTCAAAAGAAAAATAATCTAAAAGAGCTCTACGATTTATAGATATTTGTTGCAACACAAACATTTATACAAACATTTAAATATGTACGAGTAAGTATTTTAACACATATAAAATCCATTTTAAAATCAGCCAACTATAAAATATAAATGTAGACGTTTTTCTTAACATTGGCAACATGAACTCGCCTCCTCAATGCAACAGCTCGGTCTTTAGAATGCTTAAGAGGCGCACATTTGACGACCACCTAGACAGCAAACACCATTCCACACCAGTCCCCAAATCATTCGAATGCGAATGTGGCAGCATGCATAAGCTAAAGCCAAAATAATAATAATAATAATAGCAACAGTAACACTGCAACGTTAAAAGCTTGAAAAAAATCTCAGCACTCGCAGAAGAAATCACAACCAGTTTAACGGGCCAACAGTTAAAAGAAAATCAACAACGAAGCCGACCCAAGGAAAAATCAACTTTGAAAACTTCAAGTATTTTATGAATGCAAGCAAGCAGCCCACTAGAATTAAAGCAAGCAACAGCAACAACGAACATTAAAATACAAAATATTGGGAAAAAATCAAACTCAAGGCAATTCACCTACATATTAATGTACGAGGGCAGCTTTTAATTTTTAAGAACAAGTAATTTTTACAGTTTACCCGCCCCATATCTTAACTTTTTCTAATTTTCCAAATTAACATTTGAGTTCGAGTTCAAAAAAAAAAAAAAAAAATTTAGAAGACTTTAACTGTCAAGGCAAGCAAAATTCCCCAATAAATTAAATAATTCCGTAAAAAAATAATGAAATAAGATGCCATATTTAAAAATTAAAGTTAAGTATACGACCCTCGCAATTATTACATACTAACCAACAACCAAACAAATAAACAGCATTGTGATGAATCAAGTCAGATATGCTTCTTTGTAAAAAAGTCAAACCAAAAATGGCATAAAAAAGTACAGAAAGTCAAACACAAATACACACACACATACACACACTGACAACCACTCTAACGAAGATGGGAAAAAAAACTCCACAACATGCTACACATTGGCACTTTTTTCCAACGATTGATTTATGCGACAATAAGTTGTATCGGTAACATAACATCTCTTCGCCCGAACATGAAAGGCACGAAAGAAATAAACATAAACCGAAACGCACACACACACACACAAATTCCCTGGCCAGTCTTCTTGCTCTCCAATTATTCCAAACTGCACACATGATTACATGACGACGTACATGTTGGGATGCAAGTTTGGGACGACTTTGGCGACACAATCAAGAAGGAGGTGAAACAGAATGTTTGTTCCTTCTTTGGCTGGCTGACTGGATGGTTGGTTTAGTGTTTGATATGGCTGGAGCTCGCTCATGGTGTATAATGTATGCATGGCTCGTTTCAGTTGGATTTGAGATATGACAGCATGATATTCCTTGAATTTGTTGTATGCAATGCAGCAGTAGTTATTCATTCATCCTCTACTTTTTTATGCTCGTGTACTTTCGGTTGTAGCTGAAGCTGAATCTGAATCTGTATCTGAACTTTATTTGATTTTATTGCAATGCAGTCGTTATTATTTTTTTGCTTTTGCTTTTTTGGTTTTCTTAAATATTGCCAATGTTTTATTTATGAAGGTATCATTCATTCATCCTTGATAAGAGTGGATACTTCTGCTACAATACACACGAGCATTGTTAACGATCAATATTATTTTTCCTTAAGATTAATTTTAATCAATTGCCAATAAGGAAGAAGAGAGAGAACAGTGTAAAGTCCAGCATAAGAAGTTTTGCTTTGAAGAAAGTCTTAAATTTATTTTTCGAGTTTCTTGATTAATTAGCATTGAAGAAGTTTGCTGCTGCTGATACGCTTCACATACTCCGTTCCCCGAGATCAGAATAATTTATGTTTTCTTTCTGCTTAATACACATTCAAACATACAAAGCTTACATTACAATAAACACACAATATGTCGTAGAGCTCGAAAAATAAATAGATAACACAGGGGAACAAAATCGAAAAAATTTTAAAGGCTTTAATTACCACTATATAGATTTGATGCATCATGGATACCTAAGTACGAAAATGGTAAAATTTTTCAATTCTATGGATAATTTTTTTTTTTTTTGTAATTTTTTTCTAAATTTTGGAATTTTCGAAGGGGCTGATTTACCAATTTTATCATAACTATGGACCGATTTGTTCAATTTTGTCACAAAATATACTAAAAAAATTTGAAATGAAATTACTTTTGCTAATGTTATTTTTTTATAAACTCAACGGTTTCGGAATTATTTAGACTGCAATAATTAATATTAATATTTTTTTGGGCAAACTTGGTAAATTTTTATTCTTAAAAAATATATAAAAAATCGAAAATGGCAAAAACTTCATATTTTTATTACATGATTAGAAAGGTATGTATATTCCAAATAAAATAAACTTTACTTCATGAAAATCGATTCATAAATGTTGATTTTATTCAGAATACAGTAAAATTAACCGATTTTAAGATGTGACTACGTTCCAATAAAGGCTCGATATGTACTCCACCACGTATTAGTTATGTATATATAATAATTTAGAAAAAAAAATTTAAAAAAAAACTCATCCATAGAATTGAAAAAATTTACCATTTTTGTACTTAGGTATCCATGATGCATCAATTCTATATAGTGGTTATTCAAGCCCATTTTCACTGTTGACATGTGTAATCTGATATAATGATCTCTTTTGCAAGACGTCACTACCTCATTTGCATAATTTATAAGTTACGAACGAATAAAGTCAGATTTAGTCAGGTAAACCTGTTTCATGTGAAGACAAGGAAATCCAGCTCAATCCATTTAGGGGTTCGATGAGGACTTCTCTCGACTGTGGCCGACTGCGCAAACCGTATCATGTATGTACTTAACGAATCAGCTATATTTTATAGCCGGAGAACAAACCATTAAGATAAATGTTTTTTTTTTCTTCAATGATTTGACATCCTTGATTTCTTAAGACCCAAACGCTGCGAATATTCATAAAGAGTTTTGTAATGATTCTTCATAATAGATTTGATTATTTTGACAGATTGAAATAAATGGGATTTCAAATACACACACACACATTGCTTTTAGCATTGTAAAGCAATGCATGATATTTCTTTATTACTATATTGTGAACTTTTTTAAATTGGGCTTTTCAAGATCATCTATCTACTGTGTTAATTTTTCCATTATGGCAATTTTAGATTATTTGCATCCTTTTTGTTCTGTGTGTTCAATTAAAATCATAATCCTGGCGACATTTTTTTCCACTTTATAATAATTACGATTTCCACTTGAAGCTATTGAAATTAAATATTTTATATTTATTTATATTTTTGAGTTGAACATAAATTGCAATTTTATCAAGACCTACGAGTTTTTTTTCATAAAATTTTTATTGTTTTATGGTGCATTTCATTGGTTGCCAACACTTCAGTAGATATTTAACCATGTTTAAAAAGATTTCAAGCTCATTTGAATACGGTCAATTCCACGTGGGACTTACACGACAAATTCCAAAACTTTTGTCATTTTTGATAAAATTTCTGGTACAATCATAATTTTTTTTAATTTTTTCGTTTTAAGAAATAACATCTACACGAACATACGTATTAATTCATGCACTTTGATTTTTGATTTGCGATTACATATTTTTAATTTTAATATAATTAATTAGTTGTGACTTACACGACATCAAATCCATTGATTTCAGGGAAATCAAAGATAGTTTAAAAATTCTGTTAATTGTGTAGTCCGATTCCTGTTAAACTGCACCAAAAGTATTTGAGAAATACAAACAACGACAAAATGGCTTCAACTTAGTGAAATTTATTTTATTTTTCACAAAAAATAGTTTTTTTCGCGTGACTTACACGACATACAAATTGTGACTTACACGACACTAAATAATATGTAGAGTTAAAGTTAAAGTTTAAAGTTAAGATTATACAGTTTTTGATTAATTTAATTTTTGGAATTACAAATAAATTTATTTTAGCGCTTCAACTCTTTTTTGAAGATGTGCAGTTACATTAAAATGAGTTAAAAAGTTAAAAGAGTTTTACTTTGTTGTGTACTTTTGTATGGAATTCACCATACACAGTCTTTTAAGCATGATATGAGAGTTACCAACGAAAAAGCAAAAAAAGTTTTTAAAAAAAAACTTATAAGAACAACATAACAAACAACTTTTATTCGATATGATTATGTTTAATTTTTTTACAGCCTTTTTACAATTGGTCATCGTTAAATGGACGTAAATTCTTTAAATATTTTGTTTAAAAACAAATCGAAAATTTATTTACTTCCTGTGAAATATAATATTTTAAAAACCCTTGTAAGAGAAAGTGTTTTATATTTTGGACATGTATGTATCCTGGTGGAATATCCTGATTAATTTATCATCGTTAGCAGGAAATTATGTCGTTTTTAGTTTTCTCTTGATGTAAGACAAAAAAAAAAGTAAAATATCAAATTAGCCAATTTCGGTGTTTCGAACGATGGATTCTATTTTTTAAATCTGTGAGTCCTGAAAATTTTAACTTTTAACTTGTTTCACTTGAATTTATTTTATTAAATTATGCTAGAATTGTTGTTTTCGCTGCCGTTTCATTGCACGTTATGTCTGCCAGTCAATATTTTACGCTGTCATATTTGTTAACCTTCAGATAACTTTCGTAATTCTAAGATCAAGCTGCGAAAATTAATTAATTGATCCAACCAACACACTCCGATAGTTTGTAAGCAAGAAACTAAGGAATTTCTATAAAAATTTTGTAGAATTTTTACAAAATACATTTTATTTGCCAGGACATGGTAATGTGGCAACAGAAAAACTTCTGTATGTTTGTATGTACATATATATTAAGATAATATATGATGAAAATCCCCTTTTATATAAATAAAAACTAATAAAAATTTCTTTCAAAAACCCTCTTTAATTTTATTTATTTTTTTTTTCCTTTTTTTATATTATTACGAATAAACGTAATTGTTATTCGAACTTATATTGATGTACATATGAAAAGTAATATTATCAGGCTCAAGTTCAGTTTTTATAAAAATATTATTATTATATCCAATCAGTTTAGCAGAACGTATCAGTACCGATTTCAAGGCCGCTTCAATTGTCCATCTTTACAATTTTCGTAAAGTGGATACTAATTGGGAAGAATATCAACTATTTAACTAAGTTTTCAACAGAAATAGAATACGAGAATTATATTTGTTAGTACGAAATTCCCCATCACTGGTTGGAAATTACTAATAATCAGGGCAAGTTTTTTAAGCTTTTTGCTGGAAAAGCTTGATTTCGCTTATTTTTTACCTTTTTTTGCAAAATTGCTTTATTTGATATACTCTTCTTGAATTTGCTTATAATGCACTTTGGAAGCCCTTGAAAATAATTTTTGAATCTCTCTGTTGCAATTAAAAAGCAAAAGTTTGTCCTTTTTTCACACATGCAATTTTCTTCTTTAACTCTTGACATTGCAAACTAGATTGCCTTAAAGGTGTTATTTATTATTGTGACAAATATACAGACATTTGCAATGTGTTAAATGCACTTTCCGATGATGATGTGGAATCAATATACATGTGAAGCAAAAGCTCTATTTAAAAATGCATCTTTAAAATCTGATCTCCCATACATAAAAGATAATTTCGAGTGTATTTGCCGAATTGTAATCAAACTAGAAAGAAGAGGATTTTATTTGAAAGAAAATTTGTCTATTATAGAAAAAGTGGAAGAAAAGATGAAAAATTTTGAAAAGAAAGTATTTTTTGAAAAGTTGAAATTCAAACATAAGTTAAAATTAAAAATAATATTTTTTTAAACAAAAGCGAAGCTGATGAATACATTGATTCGCTATCTCCAAGCGAATTATTATTGTTTAAGTTCGCTCCTACTACATCCAATTATGTTGAATGAATTTTTTTAATTTATTCTACAGTTTCATGCGATAATCGATCTTTTCTTTTTGAAAATCTAAAACCATATGATTGTGCTTTGCAATAAAAAATTATTTAATAAAATAAATAAAAAGTGGTTACATTGTTTAATTTTTGGAAGCATATTTGAGCTTGTTTTGCTTATTCTTGGGCTTATTTTGCGTTTATTTTGTACTTTTTGCTTGCTTTTTTTCTTTAATTTTGTGCATATTTATAATAATCAACACAAACTCTTAGTCCGTGTAGCGGCCTTGAAATCGGTATACTGATACGTTCTGCTAAACTGATTGGATATAATAATAATATTTTTCAAACATAAATTAACTCTTAGTAATTTGAATTTTCATTAATTCAATAAAAAACTAAACTTGAGTCTGATAATATTTTTTTCATATTTTCTATTTTAATTAAAATCGTTGACCATTTTAAAGGAATATTAATTATTCTACTAGTAAATTATAGATTTGTGTCTTCTGAAAAACTTCAACCGCAACTTAACCAGTAACAAATTATCGAAACTCCATTCCCTAAATAGTTAATCAAATTCTTAAATAAATAATAATAAAGTTAAACTAAATTGAAGTCATTCTTACGTTTCAATAATTTTTACTAGTGGTGACTTAATCAGCTCTAAAATAAAGTTATCTAATTAAAAACAAATGTTTCCTTTCATGTATCTCACTTTCATTATTTTTTTTCTTCGACCAAAATCTTCTTATCACGACCTTAATGCCATCAATTTTATTGTTTAAAAGTTAATACCATTCAATAAAAACACTTTATTTGACTTTGGATTCTTCTGTTTTTTTTTTACAAAAACATACACACTCGGATATAAAAAAACACATATGTATGTACATATGGACACACACACATACAGATATACAAACATAATTATAACTTACGTCACAGATTACCATAAAAAATCCCCCTGTTGTATTTATTTTACTTTTTTTTCTTTTAGCTTTTTTCATATTCAAACACTCACCCAATTTTTAGTCAAATAAACCTTTTGCGAGATTTAAAACAAATTGCTTGCTACAGTCTAATATTCCCAGGGGTGTGCTCGTTCCACAAAAAAACACATACACACACACGAACAGGCAAACATACAAATTTTATCCATGAAGGACATACACATGCACGTTAACATGCACTCAGCTTATTTGACATGCGATGAGAGGGCTTTAAATAAAGGCACACACACACACACAAACACACTGAAACTCACTCATCCCCAAACAAACGAATACACATTCATAGTCCTTGTTGCCTGCCTGTTGTTTTGTATGTTCGAGCCTGTGTGCGATTGTCTGTACTCGTATGTATGAATGTAGAGAGATATGACTTGAACACATCAAGTGCCAATTCCATATGTTGCCCTCAATGCCGCAACAAATAACACTGTAGTTTGAATTCAAGGAAATATGAAGGACATGTTACAACAATAAAAACAAAACAAAAAAAGCAACACAAGAACCCAGCAACAACCGTAACTGAAGGATATTTCTATGTCAGTCAGTCTGTTTAGTGCTGCTTCTACACTTCTAGAGTTGCTGATGTTGCTTTGTTGTTGTTCTTATTGTTCCTCGACCTCCATCTATTTAATCAAGCAGGAACTCATCCATTCATCTATCCACCCCAACCACTAAACTTTTACAACAAACAACACACACATATACAATTGCGAATTGCAACAACTGCTTAGTTTGTGTTTGTATGTTTTTCGTATTACGAATAGAAGCAAATTCACTCGTCCTTTTGTGCTCACGAGGGAGCGTTTGTGTGTGTGTGAGACACAATTTTTTTTGTGTTGTTGTTGCAAAAAAAGTTACAGCTCTGCAAGGGATTTAAACAAATTTTTTTTTATTTCTTGTTGGAATTTAAATTTTTGTCTGTGTATTTTAACAACAAACAAATACATTTTTTAAATATCGCTTTGGGCTGAAAACCTTGTACACGTAGAGTTTGTTCATGTTGCATGTTCACATTTTTATGACGTACAACTACGTTCGCATTTAAATACTTGAAATTCTTTCTCCACTATTTTGCCAAACCTGTTGGAACACGTTAAAGGAAAACTTGCATAGATTTATAATTTAGTTGAGAAAAGTTTTCCCTAATTATTAATAATCTAATAAAAAAGTTTGTTAAACACGAAAATGTAAGACAGATAATTTGGTAAAATTGTCACTAATTGAAATTAGACACACCAGACACAAAACATAGATACGATGAGTATATTCGTAGCAATTAATTTAAAAATGTTCATATGAAACAATTATTTTTTTAATTGTGGAAACAGGACGACACAGAGCAGCGCAGTTGAAGGATTTTTCTATCACACAAAACACACCACCAACATAAAAATCTGTTTCAGCTCAAAATTTCTCACGGGGTCGATTAACTACATTCATGTGTTATAAGATTTAATATGGATTTCTGTTTTTCATTAGTTAAAAATGGATTTGCTTGTACGAATAGTAGTCTTCTGTGTGGTTGAGCAACAAAAATTTCTCCATTTTGTTGTTCAATCTGAGCAACAAAAAAAAAAAAAAAAAAAAAAAAGAACGAGAAAAGAATAGATTCAAATGATTGAATATTTGCTTGCTTGTCGTTTTATTTCTTCATTCGTTGAATATTCATGAATATGCTCCTAAGTAAGAACTTTGGTAAATAAATGAATTTTTTTTTTCTGCAAACTTTTTTACACTTCGAAATGATATCACATGTTGATAGAATCAGATTTTTCTTCCTGGGGTGTTCTTTTCACTTATACAGACTTGAACCTTTTTTGGGAAGAAAGATTTAGTGCATAATCCAGAGTAATATTTAAATTAGTTCAAAGTTTGTAACTTTTTGTAAAAGTTAGTTGCTATAACACCCCTTAAGTGTGGTGTTAGTTGTGGGTTAATTTCATGCTTTATACAATTTACGGGAAAAGAATACGAGAGTTTTCACTGTGCCAACACGTAATAAAATGATTTGAAGAAATTTTATGCAAATAAATATTTGACGCATTTGGTTTTTGAAGTTATTAATCCTTGGGAAACAACCATATGACTTGTTTCTTTTTTTTTTGTACGACCAGCACCATGGGGATGACCCCTACTTATGCCATGCATTGTGCAAGAACTTGAGAGAGTAGAGAGGTTAGATGATGTAATGTAAAAGAAGGCTTAATTCTTTTACAACTCTGCATGTTTTGTTACTTTTTAGAGCAGTGTTGCAGCGCCTCTGGTGTTAATTTGACGAATTAAATTTCTTAAGCTGTGTGAGCAGTAATTTTTTATTGTTTTACTTTGCCGACGACTCTGCTAGCCGACGAGAGGTATCGTCCCTCTAGCTCAAAGGTGGCAAAGTATCGATTATTTCTTGTCCTTGTATATTCTAAAGTAGCTACCCGATACATTCAGGGTAATCGTTTTATTTATTCCCTCCAGGATATAAAATATTTGTTGCAACACTTTTTTGTTTGTTGATGCAAGAGGAAAAACGAATGGAAAAGGATAGAAGGAGGAAGGTATAAAATATACCCAAACTGAAACAAGAAAAAAACCACACATATTTAGAAAACAACACAATTTTCGATAAATTTTGAAAAACAATTCTTAAATCTATTAGATTGAATTGGAACAAAAATTTAAAAGACAAATCAATCTTCGGAAAAGTATTAGCAAAATAACTGTTCAAAAGTACGTATTAAAGACTTTCAGAGTTGTATTTTTATAAAAAAATCCAATGAAAAATGGTACAGTTCACATGCAACTCTGTGATAAAGTACCTACAACTTTGCACAAAAACTTAATTTTTTAAAGTTATCGATTATGATTGAATGAATGTATTGGATAATATTTTTAATAGCATCAGCTAGCATTGTTTAGGAATCCTGCTAATTTTGCATTACTAATTTTAGCCATTCAAAAGTTGTAAGTCTAAAGAGTATGAACTGCATAGTCAAAGCTAAAAACGTCAAAATCTCATGAAGGCGCATCTTTCTTTTATCGTCACAGAGTTAATAATTCCTTTTTGTTAGCGAAATGTTAAAAATGTTTTTAATCTCGTTTATCGCTTTTACTTATTTTCTAACAACAGGGAGAGACAATGGAAACCCACTGGACCTATTATGAGTATTCATTTTTAAATACAAAGAAAAACAAGCTGAAACCAAAGCACACATGAATTGATAAGCTCCTTTTTAAAATAAATGGCAGCAAAGGGCATGCAAACTTGTAATAAAATTTTAAAAATTGATTTGTGTGTAAAATTTGTATGGAAATCACCAAAAAAACTGAGTGCTTTTCAATGAAATTTTTCATTTAAATAATTCGTCCGTCTTTTGGAAATAGCACTTTAATTAATTTGAATTGAGGTAAAATAAACCATGGTTGTAAACTCATGTTGTACAAATGTTTTTTATTAGAAAAAATTACGCTATAAGAAGTTATTAGTATTTAAAATCAAGTATTCGTAAATCTGTAAAAATTAGTACCGCTGATGCTATAAAACTCACTTAAAAATGTATGTATGTGTGATTGCGCGTTTCTTTTTAGAAATTTCGTACTCGTGTATGACTTTATTGGACTAGAAAATAAGCTAATCTTGAGAATAGGCAGATATATATCTTCCTGGGGTTCTCATTGACTTATCATTACTTTTAGAAAGTGTAAGAGAGATCGTGTTTAAGATCATTTAATTAAAATAATAATACGACTTTCATAAAGTCTAATTCAAAAACTAATTCTAACCTCTTTAAAGACAAAATCTAATACGGTTGCTATCATAAAATAATAAATATTATTTTAAATTAATATCGAAAAAATCTATTAAATTAAAATAAGCAGCTCCTTATAAAACCATTCAAGTGTAACTGAAAATTTAAACGCTTCAAACACTTTATCATAAAGGGTTCATTCATTCAATACTTTTACTTCACCACACACATACTCACACACACAAACTATAAATATTTGCTTACGAATATAAAACTTAATAAGAAATGATTTGTGGGTGAGAGAAAAACAAATATTTGAAATTTTCCTAAAACGGAAACAGGATATAGAGAACAAGCGAACTTTGTAAAAGCTGTAACGACATGAATGCACTAAATCATAAACGTTTTAGATTGTAAATGTGTTTTCATTATCCTGTTTCAATTCAACAACAACAAAAAAAAAAATACTTTCATGCTTCATACGACGTGTAAATACACGTACAATGTCACGTCATGAATGTAAATGGAATTGAAAATGAAAACGAAAACGAATGTTTTATTCATTTTTTTCTTTTTTATTTAATAAATGACGACGGTCTCTTGTTCAGTAGAATTGCTGTAATTTTTCATTAAACTCGTTAGTATTTTTGTTGAACAAACAAGCTTTCAACTCTTTTAGAAAAAGAAAAAAATAATAATGGTTTTTATTCGCTATCGATCATAAAAATAAATGAGAATCAAAACAGTTGGGTTGACTGCCTTCGAGAGGGTGTTGGAATCGAACGTGCTCTCATTTCGCTTAATTGTTATGGAATTTATTTATCGTCATCAGTGTTTCAAATACATGATGCTATGAATTGTTGTAATCCAGTAAAAAGAGAGCCAACTTTACTTTCAAAAATGAAAATTGATTTCTAAGCGTGATTTAGAAAATTATATAAAGAAAGTTTGATATTATTTTGACGACTTCATTAAAAAGGTATTTTCATAGTAATAATGTTTGAATATGATTTTAGACAAGACTCCGCCGCATCTCTACTAGATGAAATCTAAGGGACCAACTTACATACACTTTCTTCGCCAAAAATGTGTTGAATGCTTATAAGCCCGCTGTAAATATAATAAATTTTTTTCAAATCATGATAATATCGCAAAGTATGTCTCTGATCTTTGACTCTTATCGGTGTTCACAGGTTGTCAATTAAAAGATTGGTAGTCAATGTGAAACTTAAAAAAAAATCCCTACAAAAGATGTGTGAAAATTAGGTCAAGTTTCCGTTCAAAATGTGGACCCAGATTTTGCCAGTCAAAATTCCATCTCATTTGTAACCTTTTCAATTGTTTGCTAATAAACACTTTTCTTTAAAATTAATTTAGAAAATTTATTTGATGTAAAACAGACAACTTAAGCGGCGAAATTTGTTTTAAGTGGGATTTTGTTTTTTTTTTCATTTAAACTATTAATGCCCCGGAAAACTTATAGATATTTCGAATAATTAAATAAAATAATTTTGAAAACTCTTGAGCACGATGTCTCTCGAAACATTTAGTCGATTTATATAAAATTTATGGCAAATCCTTAAAGATGACTGATTGAACAAAAATACAACAGCAATTGAACGAAATTATAAGAGTATGTTAAAATAGAAACACAATTTTACATTTATTTGAGCATGTACTCAAGTAATTATGTTTTAAATTTTATTTATTTGTTGCAGGTCAGCAATATCTAGATATATATTTCGTTAGTAGCCATACCAACTCATCAGTAGATGTTTTACCCTTTATGTTTAAACAATTTTAAAGCTCGTCCATTTATACGAAAACTCACAAATAAATTCGTGAATTACAAAGCATAAAAATAGTTTTTGAAAACTTTTCAAACATACACAACAAATAATTTTCCATTATGAATGTGCTTTGTTTGCCTTATAAATACTTTTAATGGCAACCAGCGTTTTTCTAATTATATAGGTGTAGAAAAGTAAACACCAAAACAATTTTAATACAAAAAAAATAAAAGAATTTGTTGCTACAGGTTCCAACGTCTCTTCATGTTTGAAAGCACAAATCAATAAGAATTATATCCTGCAGTTAACTTTAATAATAATTTCGTAATGCCAAAAGTTGAACAGAGAATTTCCTCAATTTGTCCATGTCAATGGAGAAACAAATACCCAACAAAGATGAATACTTTCATACATTAATATTTTTATTAAAGTATTATGTGATGTGATAGTGTGTGTGTGTGTGCTGTAGCACGTACATAACTGTTGCAATTTATTGTCATTTATTTCTTCAAACTTCGTTCGGTGTTAATAACTTTTGTATAACTTTTTAACCTTTGGACAAGTAAAGCCAGACAGGCAAACGAAATACTATAAAGCAGAGGAAAACAAGAAAAAAACTTTTTACACTTTAATGTCACTATAACGACCAATCATTAGTGGCTTTAATTGCTCCGGCCTTCATGTGTCAATCATCATCAATCAACGCAGAGTAAAGCCAAACAAAACAATCAAAACACCAACAACAACAATAAATGAATGTAAATAAAACAAAACAGAAACACACACAAAAAAAGATATAAAGAATCATATACAAGAAACAGGGAAAATAGGAAAATTTGATAGTTAATACGGCCCTGGCACAATACAACAACAAACCATACCAGTGTTCCTATCGTCCGGATATTGTGGAAGTGAAAATGCATTTTACATGAAAGTGAGATGCGAAATGTGTTGGTGTGTGTGAGTGTGTCCGTGTGTGTGTGTGTTAATAATATCAACGAACGTGTACAGTAAGAATAGGACAAACCTTTAATAGAAATAACGGGCGTTAAAAAACCACCCTCAATAAAAGAAAACGAAAAATTATTATTAACAAACACACATGCAAAAGACATACAATTTAACAAACACATATGTGCTACAATTACACACAAACACACACGCATATATGTTTTCATCCATATTAAGTGATGTAAAATAGAATTGAATTGTTTTTGGCTTTGTTGCTGTTCCAAACATACAATTTTACTCCACTATAATCGTGTCGTTGTATCTTAAGGTTGTTAGCAACTAAATGGCATTCTCAATTTATAACAATGTCGTTAAAAGGAAAAACAAACAAACAGAAAGAAAAGACGGCAACGAAACCAACAAAAAGCACAACCAACAATAGAACACTCAAACGAGTAGAACTTCAAATAGTAAAAAAAAAGAAAATAATAATAATGGATATAAAACAGTAAAAAGAAACAGAAATGTTTGATTTTTTTCTAAACGCCACCACCATTCCAAACGCCCACATTACATAAATAATTCAATACTTGACACTTCATCAACGGCCAATTCTTTTTTCGATTGCTTATTTTTCGTAGTACATATTTTGATAAAGATTTCAATAACAATTGCCTTGCCATTAAAATCCATCGAGTACATACTTAATTTAATGTCATCAAAAATTCAAATTTTTTGTGATAATCTGCAAAATTTCCTATTCTTGAAATCATAATTACCTCATTCAGTCGAAAGGACAACACAAACATATATGTATTTTGTTATTAAGATGTGGAACTGTAACATCTGGAAGGACAGAGAAATAAAAATCGCCACAAAATAAAAATTTAAAAAAATTTTCCATGATCGGACACGACTTCCACAATTTTTGTTTGTTTTTACCTTTTCTACAAAAGGAAAATCAAACTGAGAAAAAAACCTTACTGTGTTTTCCCAAGCAAAAAACAAAATTGAAAAAGCTGCAAAAGTTTCCGAATTTCCATCCAAGGTAGTTCATTTACAGTAAAAATAATCATAAAGTGCAATTAAAAATACTTTCTTTAAATAACAGAAAGAGTTTTTTCCACATTCAAAAAATAACGAAAAAATATCTGAGAAAATATCAGAAAATTTATTGAGTTTTCTGAAACGTTTTTGCAATCATGTCCTATTAGTGTCAAAGAAGACCTGATATTAAATAAGAAATATAAATTTAATATAAAACAACGAAAACACCGTTCGAATAAAAGTCGTAGACTAATTGAGCAGATTATTCTGTTAAAAGTCTGGGGAGTAAATAATCTTACACGAAAATTTGGCATATTTTTTTTACGAAATATTTAAAGAAGTTTTAGACAACTGATTGTGTACATTTGCAACGTGATATTTATGAAATGATATAAATATTTTGTTTAAATCGGATGCATAATGTAAGGAAAAACAAAACATGGTCCTGCATATTGATTCTATATCGTACACTAATTCATTAACAGTCACAACACAAAAATCACAAATGCTCTGGAGTACCGCTTGTTAAGGAAAGCGGTAAATGAAAATAAATTTTTAAGGTCGTTAAAGATTTCATCTGTAAACTGGTTTTTAATGTATAAAGCATTTTGAAAAATTTTGAGTTTTGACTGTTAACAATTTAGCTTGCGATATGTTTAATTATAGCCTTTGGCTAAATCTTTTTAGTAGCTGCTGGCTGTATCATAAAAGATTTTGAAAGCACAAAACTTTCATATAATGAGTGATGCCGCATTTGCATATTAATCATACGTAACGTGGCCCATAAGATTTTTTTCATTGACTAGAATCTAAACTTTTGAAAAGTGGGTTTTTGAAAGAAAATATTTTTATACAAAAGAGAAATTAATAAAAATTCAATTTTTTTTTTATATTTCCCCGTTAAACGGGGCTCAACTGTATGAAGAAATAAATGTAGAAGAAAAACACGTCTATTATATTTTACTCATACTTTTTTGTTTTTGTTTTTTTTTTTTGAGGCAACTATAATGAGCTTCAACTACGATCAGAGAGAGGTCTGGCAGAACGGTAGCAGAAATAAAAAGAACTTGAAACTTGGAAGTTTTTCGACTTGCACCCGTATAAAGAATGTTAAATTCAAGTTTGTAGGTGGCATGCCGATATAGACAACTTTTTGCTGTAAAAACTCACATCAGTTGTAAATGTTGCTAAAAAGAGTTTTTTTATAATATTTTTCATGTGTTTGTTTGTTTGTCTGCTTTTTAGGTTTCGGTGTGAAAAACCTTTCGTTTTGCGTAAAGTACACTTGAATGTGTGTGTGTGTGTGTGTGTCTATAATTTCGCTCTTACGACTTTTCGTAACTTGAATAAGTTTTCTTCTTATGTTTTTTTGCCTTTTTACAAAAAACTTTTTCTAAAAAAGTTTTGCGGTTAAGCGAAATGTGGTCAGAAATCTAGCTAAAGAAGATTGAAATTTAATCCCAAAATCTGCTTAAACTTCAGAAAATTTGTTGGAAAAAAAAGAAAACTTTTAAATAAACTAAAAGTTAAAGATAAAACATTTGCAGTGAACTTGTAAATATTTTTTTTTTTCAATTAACTGAGTGGGTTATAGTAGAATTTCAAAGTGAAGGAAGTCTAGTTTTTTTTATGTTGAATATCTCAGAAGTTTCTTATCGAGAAATCGCTTCCTACTTTAAGCAAAAAAAAAAAAAAAACACACACACATTTTAATATTCCCCAAGTCAATTTGTTTACAGCATTTTTGATGGTTGACGACAAGTCACATCAGTGTGCTCAACTGAGAGCAATTTAATAAACGAGATTCAATAAAATATTTAATTTATTTATTTATAATTTACTCTTGAGCGAGGAAGCGTTCACACTGAATAAATTGCTTGAAAAGTTGTCCTAAATTTTCGAGATTTTTGAAATTTTTAAAATTTTTAAAATATAAATTAAAGGAATAAAGATATTTAACAACCGAAACTGAGTTGTATCTTGCAACGTTCTCTCTGTCAATTTTTTTCAAAGAAAATCTTGCGGCTTAAATTAGTACGAACGAACTGATGAAGATTAATTTACGGCCTGTCCTACGATACCGCCCGATCGGTAATGCTCGAATTGTGAACGAAAAACAATTGATTTACGACCTTCTTCCCATCCATTTTATTTATTTGATTAGTTTTTGTCCCAGTAAACAAAAAATTAGTTATATAAAATCGATTGTTAGTGAAATGCAAAGTAGTTTTTGTGCGTCTAGGAATTCAGCGAACGAAATCGATCGACATCGTGGGACAGGCCGTTAATAACTTTTAATGAAATTGTCACTCATTTTTATTTGTTGTGGGTTTACGTCAGCCTTTATCCCTGAATTTGTCTAATGCTTTAGGGGACGTCAAAGAAATATTAATTTTCATCGATCAGTCGAATATCGGTATCCAAGGCCAAAAATAACTCATGGGCCTATAAGGGAGCGACTGCATACCTTTTGTACACAGTTTTTAAATATTTCACTTTAGTAAAATCTTGAAAAAATAAATGCAGAATTTTACAAAAATATTTCTAGTCCAATCAATACCCTTTCCAGTTATTATATAAATATCTTTGTAACTAGAAGACAACTCGTAAGTAAATAGACAAGCATGAATGGTTTGCATGCATGTGGACATTAGCTATTATAACCGTATGTATGTATGTATCTTTTATCTTGTCTATACACGCAAAATGATTGATGACAACTCCAATTAAATTAATAGATTCTTCATTTTTGTTTCAAACAGTGCGGACAAATGCTTCTAGAAGCGAATAAATAAAATAAGCCATTAGAGAACTTTTGCAGCAGAGTTATAAAATCTCTATAATTAGCTACTGGTCTCATCAAGAGAAACAACAGCAACAACATCAGCAGCCAACCATTTAACCAGTGCGCTCGTTAAGTAGACCAATTAACAAAAGCATCATAAAATCCAAGCAAGAAATCTTGATTTTTTGCTTGAAAAATAATAAAAAGAAAAATGAATAGAGAAAGAAACAAACATGTTTTGCACACGCACTTAATGATTTTGCTGCTGGCTGATGCTTAAACTCTTTTGCTCACTATCTCGACATGCTAAAGTCCATAAAGAATTATTGTTGCTGTTATTATTATGTAGAAATGTACATGATCGAGTATGTATGTACGTATGTCTCTTTATATGTTGTATTATTAAGCATAAATGAGGCACCACATACAACAACATGGTGTTTTTGAGCTATAAAAATATCCACGCGCAACATCTACTTTGATAACCCGAAATACACTTTTACACTTTGCTGATCATTGGAACAGCGTCAAGAGAAACAGAAAAAAAGGAGAAGAAAAAAAAAAATAAAACTTTGCGAATAGCAAGTGGTCGATTGGGATGGCTGTCGTCTGGTTGTTTGCCTGATTAGTCAATCTGCCAGATAGTCAGAGGTTTTAAATGTAAGACACCGAGACTCAAGGCCAGACGGACGACAAGACTGACAGTTGAAAGGCCAGACAAACAATATTGTCACATAATTTCGTGCTACTCATTAATATTCACATGTTGTCTGTCGGTTTGAATGGCAAACGTATCGAAACAACAACGAAGAACAATAACAACAGCAACAGCAACAATACAAACAAAACAACATACACAAACGAATGAGGTAACGATGATCGTGGAGCATCGATTTTATAATACTTAATAATTAAATAATAATGGAAAATATGTTTGTTTGTACACAGCAGAGATGGAAAGTTCACTATCCGTTATTTTTGACTCAGAAAAAAGTACATTTTCCAATCTTGGATATCGACAATCTGCCAGATCACTCCAGATGCATTTAATTAATTTATATAGTCCGCACTGCCTTCTGTAGGGTATCACAAAGGGATCGAATTAACAGACCCAACTGCGTCACTTCGTAAGTTGTAACCTTTCTCTCAAACTCAGCTAATCTTATTCTCTAGCGGAGTTCCTTTAAGGGGGGTTTAATTTAATTGTGTTCAAAGTTAATATCAAGATTATGCAACAATTCCTGAATGGGCTGTTGCAAGAAGGGTCGACCTAAATTCTCACAAAAATCAATGTTGTCCGCATATATCTTAGAATTCGATTCAACTGAAGCTACTTTTTTAATTATTTGCACTTCCCGAGTCGTAAAAGTTGAATAATTAAGTATCTTCTCGAAAAAAAATACCTATGTAGTTTCGACTTTGTCGTTGCAGCATGATCATAACGATGTCGATGATGATGTTGATGATAATGTGGATGATTAGCGACTGTTGTTGTATCCTTATTTCGTGCGTGGCTTGTTTGTTATTCTTCCATATTTTGTTGTTGCTGCTGTTGTGGCAGTTGTTGCTATTGTTTGTTGTGTATTTCCAGGCATTAGTACGTTTTTGTTTATTTAGCTTTAACTTGATTTGACTCTGCTCTCAGCTGGAAGTGTAGAAGGGGCAGGTTCAAGTAAGTTGGTCTTACTGGCTTTTTTTTTACAACAACATTTCTCAGTTTGCCTGATTATTTGTCCGTCTCATGTTTTGTTTTGTTTGTTTGGCAACTGTCACGGCAGCTTAACTAAAATGAATTGTACGCGAATTTGCACTCAACTTTTACCACAAACTGGTTTTGCATTTTCTATCCCAGCGTCTCTGTTTATTTTAACTGTCTCCAAAAAAAAAAAAACAACAATAATAAAAAAACTCTAAGAATATCCATTAGTTTGCCTGACGGAGTGACCGTCCATCCGTCCGTCTGCCTTCCCCGTCCCTCATTTGGTTGCAACTAAAACTGAAGAAAATGTAAGAAAGACTCACTCGTGGCTTATTGAAATTCTACTTTGAGCAGAATTGTATTTTTGCGGGAATTTGTTATCGGAACACAAACAGCAACAACAACACGAAAAAAATACATTTTAACGACATACTTATCCTGCTCCAAAACATTTCTTGGAACATATCAAATTTCGGCAATTTTTAATTTTAATCAGAAACAATTTTGATTCTTCGGCAAATATAGTTTTGTTGTTTATTTGTTTTATTGTTGTTTATTGTTTGTTGGATTTATTAAAATTAGTTGGCAGAAATAAGTGTTTTCTTGAGTAAAAAGAAAATAATACGACTCCTTGTTTAAAGAAGACAAAAAATAAATTGTTTTCAATTAAAATTTCTGGAAAGATTTGTTATCGTGTTGTAGGCACAATTTAAAAATACGCCGCGTCGAGTACATCTGCTTAAAATGTCGTATAACATTCGCAAATAGACCTTTTTTTGCGATTTTCTTAATGAAAGCAAACTAATTTTTTTTCTTCGTTCCCAAGTCGTTGGAAGCATCTTTCCCATTTTAAAGGATTTGTTCCAAAACTGGAGATTTCTTTTCGTTGTTGGCCGATAATATTTCGAGTTAGAAATAAACAGCTGTTTGTTGAAACAATATTTGTACTTATGTTATCTTAAAAAAACCATAAAATAAATTGGAAGAAGTGGGAATTACGAAATATGTATCAGAGTCGAATCAAACTGATCAATATTGAGTTGAATATATAATGCGTATGTGTATGCGATTCTATGATAAATTAAACTCTAATTATTATTGATCATTTTATATTGTGATAGACAGCAACCTGTAATAATGATTAAGGTCATTTGTTTTAATATTATTTATCAGATTTACGCTCTTACTTTCTTAGGAAAATTATTTTTTATTTCGCAAAATGGCGCTAAAAACCCGAAAATTGGCAATAAGATATTAAATAAAACTGGCATCCTTGTAGTTTTCAAATCAAATTTTGCGACTAAGTTTTTTAAAAATTTTAACTATATCGTGACTCGAGAAACTTTGCTTACACCATGAGTTCCCGAAGTAGTATGTGGGACCGTTACTTCCACAAAGAAATATAAAAAATTTAATTTAATTACTACGAATATTCAGTAAAAATTAATACTGGATCGTTTAATAAGTTACAATTAAAACTATTTTTTTATATACATATATTCAATTAATTTAATTTAAAATTGTATTATATTTAATTAAAAATTAAATTGAAATTTACCACAAGATATATTTTGGACTTTTTGGTTTAAAATCTACTAAAAATGTTGTTTTAAAGATAAATTGAAACCAATTAAAGTAAAAATTGTTCTAATCAAAATATTCTACACAAGGAATTCAAAGGTTTTCTTTGTGAACAATTTAATATACAGTCGAATTCGGATAAGAGCACGCTGTTTAATAGAAAAAATTGCTAATTGAAAATAAAATTTCTTATTATTATGATGATTTTCACAGAGCAATTTGGAAGTGAGTTCGTTGAAATGAAACGTTTTTCACTTAACCGAACTTCTTTTTTATCGAAAATCTCGCATAAGCGAAACAAAGTACTAGTAACTTTGCAATTTCGCTTAAACGAATTCGTTGTTTTTTTTCTCTAAATTTTTTTTTATAATTTCACTGAATGGGCTGCCCCATGATGTCGACCGATCGATAATGCTGGAATTTAAGAACTTTTCAGATATATTGTCATATAAAAGTTTTAAAACAAATAGATTTTGTATTCGCTTTCGGTGAAGAGTTGTGCAACAGCAATAATATTTGAATTTATGTACAGAGTCAGTAACCTCGAAAGTGCAGATGTTCATCATCACTATCACTAGCATATACCACTTTTTTCTTTGTCAATTAATTTTGCACCTGAAGGTGACTGCAGCTTATTACTTGACACTCCAGGCAAAGAATCAATTTTTTTTTGTCAAATCTACAAACTTTTGTACAACTAAAAGTTAATTTATAAAAGGCGTTCTAATTGCTAACCAAACGTAATTTAAATTCTCTTAAGTAAAGAGCAAATCAGTCTAAAACTGCAGAAATGTCATGGGCATAATTTCAAATATATAAAAATAATTTTAGAATAACCACATCTCCTAATTTATGGAAATGAAATATTTATTTCAATTTAATTCATGATTAAAATTTGTAGGTATGTATGTACACAATAAAATCGCCAACAATAAGTCAATTTCACAGACATTTAACATGATCTACATATTAGAGGTGATCTAAATTGTTTTAAATAAAATTACTTAAATAAACATACTCACTATATACGAGTATGTATTAATTTAACAAATAAAAAAAAAAATTAAAAACAATCCTTCGAGCCGGATTTGAACCAGCGACCTATGGATTTCTATTACTATTTGATCAACTACAGTCCACCGCTCTACCAACTGAGCTATCGAAGGTATATCTTGCAGTCGAATACAAAACATGTTAAGACAAAAAAAAAGTAAACAAAATAAAATAAGAAAAAAAAAGAAAACTATTTAAAAATACTCGTACTGGCACTATTTCGTAAAAACAAAATACGTTGGTATTTTATTTGTGTGGATTTTATGTGAAATAAAATACCTACAAAAACTACAACAATTTTATTTATTACCGACTGACTGACTGGCTGTTGATAACAAGTGTCGGAAAAATAATACAATGGAACAGCATAAAATGCCAGCAACAAAAGAAACTACAAAATAAACGAAAAAGTAATACAAATTTTTATCAGTGTCATTCATCAATTGCGATAATTTAAATATGGTTTTTGTTGCTGTTGCTGCTATTTATGTTCAAGCAAAGCAGCACAATACACAACAACAAATCACACTCGTGTCGAATATTGAATTTTGTATGTGAACGAATGATTGCCGTTGGTATTAAGTCTTGTTTGGCTCCAGGAATGTGTGTGTGTGTGTGTGTGCGTGTATCTGTGTGTAATTTTATGTGAATTGGTACGATTTAGTAAATACTTACATACATATGTATATATTTTTTTATTATACTACCTATTTAAAAATTACAAAATAGAACAACAACATTAACAGTATACCTACACTACAACATATTTTTACAAAAGAAACTTCAACATTTTGAATTCATAAGATACTCATCACAAAAAACAACAACAAAAATATAGCAAAATAAAAACACAAAAACACTAAAATAGAGAAAATAAAAATAGTTTGAACAACTACTTTAGTCGGTTAATGATGATGGAGAAAACGATGATGATAATGACGTTAGGAAAAACAAAAAGTTTTATGAAAATATCAACAACAATAACAACACAGACAACTGGCATTCACATATACATACAAAGTTGCTAGTATTTCACATACAAAATATGTATGAGCATTAGGAGGGTTACTAAATTTAAAAATAAATATACCCATTTCAGAAATACCCACTGATTTTTAGTTTTCATTTAAAACGGCGTACCTACGTCAACTTACGCCAATTCTTAACTTTTAGTGCTTTAATTTGAACCCTGTACATGCTGCAGTATTTCTTTTTATTTGTTTTTAGTGTGCCCGCATAATCCCCCGCGGGTGGTACGTTTTGTCATCTTGGTGATATCCACACCTTGGTGCTCCCAGCAGGCGGAACAGGGTAATTGTCTCTTCCAGACAAAGCCTTTTGTCAATTACCCATAAAACATATATACATATATATATATATGTGTTACTACACAATCTCTGAAAGAACAGAGCAAAGGATGTACATATGAGGTTGATAAAGGAAGTATGTAATCTACTTTAGTATGTTAGAAGGTGAAATGGCTCCTAAGGTCTCCCTCAAGACCAAAGTCAATAGAAAGTTAATCCTTTACCAGTAACCTAAACTAGTGCAATGGGAGGAGTTAGCCCTATGGGATAGTGTCTACCGGGGGTTGGGAGTGTTGTTGAGAATGAATATGCTGGCACCATTGCATAACCCTCGTTGATGGCATGATTCCGTGACTGGTTATTGTTGAGGTAGCCTTCGGGAGCACACATGGTGGCTGTGGCTGCTATCAAAAGCTTGTTGGTATTAGGACTGATGCTCGACCAGTGCTAGTGGCTGGTTGCAAAACAACAGATAAAAGAGATTAGATAGCTCAAACACTTCAGAAAGATGTTTTGGCATGGCAGCTGGAACATGCGTAAGAATATAACACCTGATGTGACCCCCGAGGACACACTTCTGTGCACTCGAAGTAACTCAGGGGTGCGGGTGAACACTAATATTCACACGGTGTTAAGAGCACGGTGGCCTTAGGCAGTAATGGCAGGTTGCAACCTTAACCTGTAACACATCTATGCCCGCATAACTCAATTGCTTATGAATCGATTTCCAAAATTTTTGTTTGAAAAGAGGTTTCCTGCAATTTTGACCTATAAATTTTTTTGACAGTCGACGGAAAGTTCTCCCCTTGATATATTGGTTATCGAATAAATCCTTAATATATGGTCCGATTTTCATTTTTTGTTTGTTGGAGTCGAGTTTTTCCAATAAATACATTAATAAAAATGTTAAAAGAAACTCACATATTGCACTTTTTTACAAGAAAAATATAACATAATTTTCTTTACTACTTACATATAATTTGTGATAAAAACGTAAATATAAAAAGAAAAGCGATGTTGCAAGAAAAATGTGTAAATAAATATCAAACCAGAACTTGTTTGGTTCTCCTGAATATACAAAATTTATATTCTTCAGATTGTCACTAAATAAAATCTGAAGAGTGATATAAAAGATAATTGAATGACCCTAATGGAATTACACCAGAAATAAACCAACAAATAATCAACAATACAAAAACAATACATAAAATTATGGCGAGTAAAAATTGGTTACAAAAAAATTTAATTTCAAAGTAATCATAGAATTTATATTAAAGCTTTGCAAATCAAAAAGCGTTCCGAAAGGGGGGAGTGAGCCTTACAAGCAACAAAAATAGCTCAACGTTATAGTGTGTGAACACCTTATTGATCACAACAAATCAAATTTTGTATGGCTATTTTTTTGTACACTATCTTGAAACAGTATTACTCGCTGAGTCTGAGATATCTTTCACACTAATATATTTCTTCGAGCTTAAAATCTATTTGTATATTCGTCTTATACACACGTACATCCAAAGCAAAAAAAAAAAAAATAATACAGCAAAATTACGTATGGATGTTTATCAGTACCAGCACTTTATAAAATGTACTCCACTCTAGACTTATTTTGCAAAAAAAAAAAGAAAAAGAAACTAAAATAAAAACAAATAATCAACTGAAAATTGTATGCTTTGAAAGGCGCAGAATCGTGTTGTATAAATTGTGCACAATTTAGTTTTAGCACCCAACTTCCCCCCGCAACAAAAAACCGTCTTGTGTAACATAATAGTGTTGATTCATACAAAACTGAAATGTCTATGCCGGGTACTTTTTAGAGCGTACACGATCAAAACAAAAAGCTTAATTTTTTCCACATTCACAGAAACTTTTCCAGGCATGACGTGAATAAAAGTAAAATTTAAGTTTTGTTGGAAAAATCTTAAGGTCACAAAAAAGTCCATAAATCCCTAATTAATGCAGCAGATTAACAGACAAGCACGAACTTAAGAATATTGTTCTTGTTGTTGTTTGGTCGCATTCACCTACAAGTACGTTTATTTCTTATTGTCTGTCTGTCTTCCCGTTGGACTCCTTAAGCATTGTGACGAGATGGATACACAGCAATGTCTCCTGTAATTTATGTACAAATGGAGGCTACTGGTATTTTGTGTTAAAAATAGCAACAACAACAGCTCAAGTATTGTACGTGTCGCACATATTCATTCGTTCCTTAGTCACTCACCTCACTGCACCTCACCGCAGTCGGTCGGTCGTTCTGTCATTTATCCATTCCTTTTAGTACAACTCGTATGTACTTGATACGGGTACGACGATACGACTGCAAGTACTAAATGTTACTGAGGTACGACAATTCCTTATCCATTGAATACATTTTTCTTTTATTTTCTACTCATGATATTTTTTTTAATTTACTTTATTTGGAATTAAAGAATCGTGTGAGTGTGAGACAATTTTTTAGCGCTTTTATTGCTGTTGTTGGCGAATTTCGACGAATATTTCACAAACAAAATGAAATGACACTCCAACAAATTTGTCTTGCTTGCAGTTTTTTTTTTTTTTTTTGGTTGTTATTCTGATTTCATTCCAGTTATTGCACGAAATAAATCTTGATTTTGTAAGAAATTTTTATATGAATGCAATTTCTCACTTTTTTGTTTAAAATTAAAAAAAAATGGAAAGACAGAAGCACTCTGTCTGTATAAACTTTTATTTGATTGCAAACCATTCAACTTTCTTTAACTTCAACTTGAAGATTTTACAGCAATTTTTAGCCTGAGGTCAACATGTCAAGTGTAAGAACTGAGAAGATAAAAACAGTTTTAAAAGAAAATTTAAATTCCAGTTAAATTAAATTTCTTTTCAACTAAAAGATAGAAAACTTGAGAGAATTTTTAAAAACCTTAGGGAAATTTTTTCTTGTTTTGAAGCGTCATTAACAGTGTTTGTAAACCGTGTGCTTTTCCCGCTTGTTCGGCAAACTGCTATTGACGTTTTTTCTGTAATAAATTCGTCACTCACAATTGCCAGTACCTACTTGGTGTACCAATATATTATTGAATTCGTTGATCGTATATAAGCAAGAGAGCAATATTCTTTTTCTGTCATATTCTATTGCTTACGTTGATTATCCAACGTTAACGAAACCGTTCATTATATAACTCCGGCTTCACTGTTCTTTTCATCATAGTATTTTTGTGAATGAAAACTATGATGAATATTCGACACTGTTTTCGTCAACGGAATGTAAGCGTGAGGGGGGCGATTGTATACTTCCAATGACATCCCAATTCGTCACTCATACGCACTGCGTAGGTATTGCCGAGCAAGTATAGGTCATTGCTTGTGCATAATGGTATAATGACTTATGGAATGTATCCGCGGACAACCGGGTAATGTTTCTTAAATTTTTATGAATACAATTACATAATTACTCGTATGTATATATAAACATGTGTGCGTGTATGTAATTAAATATTCTCAGCGGCCAAGTTTGGAGGGCTTCATTTATAAGGCCATTCGTAAGGCCTACTAGGCCTAATGTAGTTTTAATTATAATAAATAGTTAACCCTGAAATTCAACATAATACAATAATCACTATTTTGTAGAGTTTATATTTTGGCACTTTCATGGGTTTTTACTTCGTTTTTGCATTTCTAAAGGTAATTTAAAAATAAATTTGTGACTGAATAAGGGCTTCCATCAGGCCTGTGTAAGAAGGGAACATAGAAGGCCTTGGATGGCTAGGACATTGTGTGTAAAAAATGTATGAGTATGGAATGGGGCAAGAGGCCACGTAAAGCCAAATAAGGCCTTCTAGATGGCCTGCTTAGTGCTTCTTTCCGCCGCTTGGTTATTACGATATATGAGAATAACTGCCTGGCCCACGACAACAAAATTTTTTCCTTTGAAATGTAATTTGTACGAAAGAAAAATTCGTTCGACATCGTGGGCCTGGCAGTAAGTTTTCATTAAATTTATTGTTAAATTCGATGATTCCTCGTCATTCTGTAAGGAGAAAGAAATTCTGCATGGTGAGCACCGACCTCTCCTTCCGCTAAACACAGTTGAAAATTTTTAGCCCTTCAAAATTTTTTATTCTAAAGATTTACTTTTTTATTAAATATTTTTTTTAATCATTGGGTGTGGGCCTATGAGCCCGCAGAAAAATGGGAAACGGCTTCTGCAGAGATCGTGAGTATTCATTTCCAAATGATCTTCACAGATGAAATCTATTCCAATCTCTTGTTTATTTAAATCACGCACGCAATTATGAGTATTCAGAGAGAGAGAGAGAATATTATTGTTGTATTCCGCTGTTTATATTGAATTGTAAATTTATGGTGGATTCATTTTTTTCTTTGATCCTTGAAATATGAAAAATGTGTAATTCTTCCTGAACATAACGTAGCAAACTTAATTAATAATTAATTGGAATATTTTTGTAATGAAAAATGTTTTCATACTCTCTATTGGATACGCTCTCTTCAATTTATGCTAAAAATTCTTATATATAAAACTTTTTAGTAGGTTTTCCAAAATTCATAATCACATATTTTTTATAGGTCTTCAAACACAAAAATTATGTTTAAAATTAGATTTAAAATGTGTTGGTGTAGTATAAAATTTGAATACAAATTTTTCCTAAAATAGATTTTAAATCCATTTCAAATTTGTATGAATTAATTGGAGGGACAAAAACTCAAGACAAATCGACAAAAAACTCAAGATAAAATAGATAGAAAAAAGTCAAGATATTTTTCAACAAATTTCAAGATATTAGAGATACGAAAACAAATGTTAATACGTTATTTCTTTTGAGTCGGCTAACATTTAAAAAAGTTACAAGTCTCAAAAGTATTTTGTCCCACTGTAGCTCTTGTCGTGTTAAAACAAGAAGACCATCTTCATTAAAACTGATTTAACTTTCAATCAAATCCAATCAGGGCTTTCGAAGTTCCAGATTTATTATCACTCTAATGTTAAATTTACTAATTGACTTCTATAGATTCTTCGAATTAATGCAAAATTTTCAACACCTCTACCAAAGTTGTGAATTTTTTCAGATCTAAGTTCAACTTTCTAATTTATAAGAGATAGAAAAGTTTCTACTGCATCTCGTTGTTCTATTAAACGACCGACCATCAGCTGCCACCCATTCACCGTTCTGTTCATTATATTGACTTTTCATCGATGCTGATGCTAATTTGACGAAAAAAAAACTTTTTTTAAAAAAGAAAAATACTAAAATTTCTTTTTAATGTAAACAAATAGATGAAATCAGTTGAAACTTTAAAACGTGAACAAAAGCGAAAATGTGATAAAAATTGTAGCATTATTTTTGCCAGTTCACTGCAAATCGATGACCGAAAAATAATAGTAAAACTAATTTTATTCTTTATATTTCTTTTTTAGTTTCTACTAAAGAATTCTGTTAACGACAATTTTCTTTTTACATCTCCTCAAAACTTCCACCCAAAATCGAAAAAAAAGAAAACCGCATGCTTCGTTGATACAAAAACTCCTCTCGCATTTCAATAAAATTTATAGTTTGGCAACATCTGTGTTTTATTTTCATTTTCAGTTTATATATTTTTTTTTTGTATTTTCAGCAGATTTTTTATTAACTTTTACGAGTTGCTGACTCTCAACAACTTTAATGTGGCATAAAAGCAAAATGCAACAGAAAAAAAAAACAAGTGAAACGAAAAAACATTTTATCGTTTTAGGGCTGGTTTCTTTCAACTCTTTAGTTTCAATTTGGGTTGCAATTTTCATTACATACTCGTACAATTGTTTTTCCTTTTATTTTTACTCCGTAGACGTATCAGAAACAATGGCTTAAACCACAGACTGTGTCCAATTAAATTATTCAAGCGTTTATGGGGAGATAAGCAACAACAAAAAAAAAAAAAATGCATTCGAATTGAAAATAAAATAATATAGAATTAAATAAATTTGCAAGCTTGTTGAACATTTTCTGTTTCTGTTTTTGTTTCTGTTTTTGTTTTTGTTTCAAATTAATAACATCAGCAAGAACAACAATCAGATACATTGACTGCACCTTAATTTGTTGCTACTTTGGTTATATTTTTTATTTAAATTCCCTGTAAAAATGTTTTACCTGGCTTAAAACTTGTTAAAGAGTCAATTTAAATTAAAGGCTTAAATTTGAGGCTCCATAATTATTCACAGTTGTAAAAATCTTGATCACATTTAATGTTTTTCGCGATTCTTTAGGTTTGATGAACGAAGAAAGGCAAGCTTTAATTAGTGGGAGGGCAAAGTATTCTTTCAATTCAATCATTGTTTCCAGAGAGCAATTATTTTTAAAGGAAAGTTTTAATAAAAAGTTTATCAGGTATGTGATGGAATTGATTTGAATTAAAAATAGATTTAAAAAATGCTTCGCTTTTGAAATGAATTTCCTTCAAATAATGGATAGAATGTCATTTAATTCGTTCCCTGCTTCCTCAAATTATACAAAATAAATATTTCTACCCAAAAGTTGTTTAGGTAATTGAACAGTTCTGCAACGAAAATTCCCTTTAAACAAAACCAAGTGGATTACAGAGACTTTCATGTGTTTGAATCAAATGAAAAAAAAAAAAAATAAAAACAATTGTGACACTAATTTTTAATTTTTTTATGATTAAATCATCTGTGCGTGATGGACAAAAACTGAAAGCAGATTTGAATTTAGCACATTGAAGTCATTATATTCTTTCTCTTTCCTATTTGATACTAAATGAAAAGTTTCAAATCGCTTAATGGCTGCATCCCAACGGATCCGCACTTTTGCAGTTCCCGGTGTATCGGGACCAGTTTTGTACTTATCTCGGAAATACCCGCTCGTTGTTAAAAAAAGTACTAAGCATTTAAAAATTGTTTGGTCAACGATTCCGAAACCTTTGTTGTATAAAGAGCTTCACGTAGGAGAAACTTATAAAAGTTAAAATATACAAAGAGCTTCCACCTCTGGAAAGTCTAAGAATTTCCCAGCAAAAAATAATCAAGTTTTTGGAAGCAGTACATACTTTTTCTGCCTTAAGAACGTGCTTCATATTAAGCACATATGTATTATCTTAACAAATACAGAAATGTATGGCAGAAAATGTAAAATTTTTTGAAAGCTTTATTTAATCAATGTAGAAACAAAAACAAAAAACACACTAGCCTTACACTAGTGCATACTAGAAAGCACTATTGTAAGGCAATGATTAAAATTTTAAATTTTACGAAGTGTAACGAACATAATAAGACGACAGTACGAATGTTTGATATTGTTTTCGTTCCATGAATTTACTTCATACTCACTGCTCTGAAATAAGCACTTAAAACGAAATGCTCCAAAGTGGGACATCGCGAACAAATATCATGCCATACGTAAGCAGGTTTGTAAGCTAATATCACCTGATATTCCCTTACAACCGTGCTTACGGCGAAGCAGTAATTTTTGCTGGGTTGTTAATCTCTAGAATAATAATAAAAAAAAACTTATATGGAAAGGTTATATTCAAATTGTGTAAAATAATATATGAGTGAGGAATGTGGTATCTGTACTTTGAATTAGTGCTGGCAAAGTATTGAGTAGTGGGTACCGAATATCGAGTATTTGCCCTTTTTTTGGATACTCAATACTCAAAAGTAGTTACTCGATACTTTCAGAGTTGTATTTTTAAGCAAGTTGAGAGGCTAAAATAGTTTATAAAAATACAGAAAGACAGCAATGTGTAAGCTTCAAAATTAAACCAACCGCCGAAATAAAGCTGCCAATAAAATAGAACAACCACATGTGATAAATTACATTTTAAAAGTACTTAAAAATGTATATTAGTTAAATATGTATATATACATGCATGTAAATATTATATTTTAATTTTTATATACATACACAATGTATTACACATGCATATGTATGTTCTCGCATGTGTTAATACTTCCAATTCTTTCAAATCAAATCAAAACATTAATTTTCCAATGAACTCTTGTATGCATAACTAATTTTTTTTTTTTTTTTTGATAAAAATTAAATTATTTCTTAAGTTGTTAACGTTGAATTAAAAGTTAGCTTTACATTTATTTTTGATTTAATAATAAAAGACATACAAAACCAATAATAGTTGAAGATCTATTTTTAATTTTTGAAGAAACTACTTCAATTTGCAGATAAAAACTATGCGCTACAAACTCAAAAAATCCGTTAAAAGTATCGAGTAGTATTGAGTACTCAAATGAAAAGTATTGAATATTATTGAGTAATGAAAAGTAGTAGAATTTGCCAGCACTACTTTGAATACCAGTTTGTATGATTTCTAAGATTTTAAGCCTTAAGTTTGCTTCGTATAAACAGTTTTAGTGCTCAAAATGTTTAGCTCTTAACAAAGAAATGTTTTTTTACACGAAGCTAATTTCGAATAGTATGCATTTCCCTTATTTCTCGAGGACGCATGTGCAAAAATCGGTTCATAAATGAAAGAGTTATGTCGGCTCAAATACTAAAATCAATATACATACATACATATATGAAAATAACAATAGAATTCCAATATTTTTATTTTTGTTTGTTATGAAAGGCACTCAGGGAGGACCCATACTTATTTAGTGCATTATGTCGTAATTAGGTTGTGGGAAGCAGGATAGAGGGAGTAGTATTTGTGGACATTCGATTTGATTTTACCATACTAAAGGCGACTGGGAAGACCTCTGCGGGGAGTTTATTCTACATACGAACGGTTCGGCTAAAGTGTAGTACGATTCACTGGCATATCATCCGCAAGCAGATGTGCAGATGTTAATGAAGAGCGTGTTGCACATAAAAAATTCCCCGGGGGAACGTTTTGTCATCTTGTTGATATCCACACCTTGGCGATGTGCCTGCTGGGGAAAAAGGTAATTGTCTTTTCCAGACATTACCTTTTGTCAATTACCCATAAAACTTCCATGTGTTACTACACAATCTCTGATAGGAAAGGATATACACGTGGTGGGTGAGGTTGCTATCAAAAGCTGGGAGAGGTATTGGTTGGCCAGTGCTAGTGGCTGGTTAGACTTCGGTCTACCAATAAAAAGCCTCTATGTGCTGCTGCGAAACAACAGATAAAAGAGTTTAGATATGCCGAACACTTCAGAAAGGTGTTTAGGTATGGTAGGTGGACCATGCGTAAGAATTTTGTACCTGATGTCACCCTCGAGGTCACACTTGTGTGCACTCGTGGTAACTTGGGGGGGGGGCTGGTGAAAACTAATATTCACACGGTGGGATTAAGCGGTAATGGCAGGTTCCCACCTTAATCTGTAACATATCTGTACGTGAAATATGACGGGTTTCGGGAACAAATGACACATACCGTTGTAGTAACGCTACAACAGTGAATAGTATTTTTACTATATTGGCGAACGTAAAATACATATGTATATTCGATATATTTAAGTGAAGCGAAGTTTGAACGTCCCCACTATTTTAATGAGTCAGAAAAATGCAATATTTTTAAAAATTATGCTCGTGTTCAGGTAAACAATATCTAGAAAGTTTAAATTGAATACTTAGAAAATGGGCACTTCTTTTATTTTGCTTCTCAAGAACCTTAAATATGCCCCGAATTCCATTCAGCTCAATGTTTTCGAAGAGTGTTGGGGTACAAATAAAAGAAAACAACACGAGCTGATTGAACACTTTTACTATTTTTATTATCGATACATCTGCCTGGTAATAGAAATTAATTGTGCTCATAAATATTTAATCGTATAAATAATTTTGCTTGCGGCTGCTGTATTATTTTGTTGCCTTTTTTTTTTTGCTATAAAAACAAACTAGAAAAACGATAATTGTGTTAATTTTTGTTTATTTAATATTCCATTTATGCAAATTATTTAATCGAATAAACACAATAAATAACATTATCAATAACGTTTTCTTGTTCAATTGACATAAACATAACGGCCAAGTATAAGTGCATACATGTGTGTTTGTGTGTGTATGGCTGTATGTATGATATGTGCGGAAGTAAATTATGAAAAAGAAAAGGAAAAACTAGAAAATAAAATACAATATCCCTCCCCTCATAGCGGGAAAAGTCAATGCAGGTCTAATTGAAGTCAATTAGAAAAACATTTATTTTGTCATTATGTACCACTTATGAAAGTTAGTTACATTTTCATATTTAAAACTGGTGCATACACTCACACACACACATGTTTGCATATAACATGGCATGTTAGATACAAATTATTTGTGGGCAAAGTAGAAAACAATTCAAAAGCTTTTAGAAAAAGTCGGTTAATTGACAAGTGTTTTTATTTCTAATGTGTGGGAATTGAAAGGTGAAAATATTTACAATTAAATTTACAAAACTTATGACATGACTAATTGATTAAATTTTAAAGTTGTTGTAAAAATTTGCCACTTATTTGAAAAATTAATGGGATGATTTACCAGGCAGTCAACATCGATTCGCGTTAAAAAAAATATATGGAACATGGAGAGCTTAATGCGCGCAATAAGAATCTGTTTTTAGTGTTTATTTTTTGTATCACTGACAGATATTTTTAATTGGCGTGACTCAAAACTCGCTAATATATTCCTTCACAAATTGGAATTGATTTTTAGGCTGTGGATAAATAAAACAACTAAAGCTGTCTTCTCGGACATGCATTTTTACTTGTTCATCTCTTAATTTACTTTGTTTTCGATAGAGAAAAGTTATGTTAAAATTTTGGTTAATTTTTAATCAAGCTACCAGTGGATGGCTGTAGAATACGGAAAAGTCGTTAGTCGGTCATTTACATGCTACCAAACGAGGGGACAATTTTTCCTATAAAATAGTAAATTTTGTTTGTCAAAGGTTTTGTAATTCTTTTGTCTGTATGTCCCTGCGTTTCTCTCTTTGGCCGAACTTGAATACGATTTCTTTAAACTTTTTGTAGACAAAAGGTTTGCGTGTTGTGATGACATTGTACATTATAATTTGTACAAATCATGAAATTAAGCACGCAAATTGTATAAAAAGCTACATAGATACACACATAAATACATACATATATTTGTGTGTATGAAAGTAAAATGTGTTTGTATATGTATATTTATTTTATAAAAACATGCGCAAAATATTTATAAAAAATAATAACAGTGAAAATATGCACAAAAGTGATACAAAATTAGCGGGGAAAATAAATATTTTTTCTCATCAACATACGCTGTTTTTTTTATTTATTTATATACAACATTTTGTATAGAAGGTATTAGTAATTTGTTTTCTGGCCAAGAAATTATTTTATGTCTGTTTTATGAAAATAGATGAAGAGAGGAGCAAAGAAAACCACACAAGTTGTTGCAAAAAAAAAAAATAAATAAAAAACAAACAAACTGATGTTGCTTAATTAGCAACTCATTGTAAATTTGCAACAAGTATTACGAAAAGAAAAGAAATCTAGGGAAAAATGTATGTACGAGTAGTTGATGCAACCAAAGATGAGATGATGTGAACGTGAAATTAGTGTTGGATGATTATCTTAGATTGTTTGTTTTATGCCAGTCTGCGAATCCATTCAGCCATGAGATTATTATTAATATTTACTTGATAGCAAATATGTACATATGTATGTATGTATGTCTGTCTGACAGTTCTTTGAATTTCTGTGAATTGAGGCGATTCGCGGTAAACTCATTTTTACACCTCTTAAAATTCCCAGGACTTTTTTGGAATCAAGCAATTGACGTTTACAAGATGGACAATGGCAAACAAAAATCTAGTAATATACATAAGTACATATACATACATACATATCGTCGTCGAAAATCCAAAAGCACGTAATATCACTTGTTAGAAACAAATATTGGAATATGTAATTAATACCGTGTTTAGACATGATCATTAATTGAGATTATCGCAATAAATGGCATTATTGAGCTGAATATTCCATACAAACTTGTATAAAAGTAATTAATGGCTCAATAAATACGAAATTGTTATAAATATTGAGTAAAACTTGAAATGCATCACTGCAATTTATCTACAATGACAAATGTCAACAAAATAAATTAAATTTATAATTTATAACAAATTTTAAACAAGTTAAGCAATTTCTTTTTTAGATAAATAAGTAGGTAGGCCAGTTTGCAATAAAAACAAAGTTATTTTCCAGCTGTCAAAGCTTATTGAGTTCGCTTAGTTCTGTATGTGTGAACACTAAAAAAATTTTGTCAATAAAACAAATATTATATCAATAAAATTTGTATGTCTGAACCAAAGTGTATTAAACCAAGTGACATCGCCAAGCCATGTGATAACTTTTTGCTTCACAAATTTGAATAAATCAATAAGTCAAAAGCAATTTTTTGTTTTAAGAAATAAAATATTTTTGACAGAAATACTTTTTTTGGCTTTACTTTTTCTCGTGCTGCCAAGTTCTTTTTCCTCCCGCTGCCACCTTGATTATTACAACGTTACAAGGCGAATTAAACCAGGTGGCAGCAGGAGAAAACAAGAACTTGGCAGCACGAGAAAAAGTATTGCCTAAACAATAGAAGTTGTCAAAAATATAACTAGGAAACAGCTCTTTGAACTTTTCAACTAAAAAATAAGTAGGGTAAAAATAGTCAGCTGTCGTAACGGTACCACCTGGTTTAATTCACCTTGGTACATACATATGTATTAAGAAAAAAACTAATATATAAAAAGAAAAACCAATATTTTTCAAAATACTTTTTTTTCATTGTTTGTTTCTTTGGAAAACTCAGTTTTGATTTTTTTTTGCGGATACGATTCGACGACGTTGTTAGATCTTTGTATAATTTCGTATTTATGTCAAGACAACATTGTATGGACTCACTCTAGTTTACATAAGTAATTATAAGTGTACAATTATGTATATGTGTGAATTCAATTGATATTTATTGAATTTATATTTATACACATATGTATGTACAAATGTATGTACAAAGGCATGGGACTCTAGTGGCGAGCCCCCAGTATTAGCCCTGCAGAGCGGAGGTCTCGAACTATCCAGCGATTGCAAGAGAGATGGACCGCAGAAACGACTAGTAGATGGACGCGAAGCTCATCCCCAACATAGAAAGGTGGACGCAAAGAGAATTTGGGGAAGTAAACTACTTTCTGACCCAATTCATCTCAGGTCATGGTTACTTCCAGAAATATCTGTACCGCATGGGTAAGACAGGCGACCCCGGTTGCATCTATTGCAGCGACACGCAAGACACGTTTTTCAACTGCACCAAATGGCACGTGGAAAGAAACACATTGAGGGATCAGATCGGCGAGTTTAACCCTGACAACATTGTCAACAAAATGCTCCAATGTGAGAACAAATGGAGCGCTGTGGGCAACTACGTCGAATACGTTCTACGGATGAAAAAGAGAGATCTTGATACATCGCGGTAAAGCGGACAGAGAAAGAAGAACCAGCAGAATAAGGCTGACTACAAAATACGGACCCAGACGTGGGCGCATAGAGAACTGATCTTTTTATAGGACGTTGTTTCTGGGCCTTCCCGAAGTAATATAGACAGCAGTTCCGGGAAGGCAGTCTACCCAGAAAAAGAGGAGGGATTGTTTTAGTGGAAACACCACTCGACGCAGCTGACGACGGTCACTGTAAGTGCGAAGGCATTTTAAACCCTACCTCACCCGTAAAAAAAAAATGTGTGTGTGTGTAACATTTACGTGTGTATCAGTAAAATGATTTTATTAATGTAGTATATATATAATGTAGTATAATTTTATCTTAAACTTAATCAGACAGACAAATATTTCATTTCATAAAATATTAATTCCAGATTTTTAAGATATGTATATACATACATACATATGTATGTATTATATACCTATGTACATATGTATGTATGTATGTGTAGAACAACTTTTTTGTCAGTATACCTACATACATACGCAATTAAATTAAATTTCAATGATAAACATTTTCATATGAGCAATGGAGAGTTAAATATTAAACTTATTCTTATGTATACGCATGTTGACGTTTGCAACTGAATTTTATTAAGATTTTTAATTAATTCAATATTCTTTGTCCAGAACGTCAAGTTTGTGGCAAATACATAAATATGCAATTTACTTACATATGTATGTACATACTTATGTACATATTAGGCTTGCCAGACGTACTTTTTTCAGCAGTACACGTACTTTTTTTTCATCAATGTACTGCTTTCTGCATAACACCTAAAAAAGTACGCTAAAGTACTTTTTAGCCTTTTGTACTTCTTTTTGTACTTTTTTTCTGTGCTTAACGTTTTTAGTATTTTTTGTTTTTAGTGTAGAAAAAAAAAGTTCTTTGAAACACCCAGTAAAAATATCTACAATGGCGATTGAGGGTACAAGTACATTGAAGGCTTTGGCTATGAATTTAGATTGTTTCCTAACATTATATAAGTAGAAAAGCAGAGCTACTACTGGCGTTTTGCTATACTTATTAAACGTTTGGTTACAAGCAAAATTTATAGCCAAAGCCTTCGATATACTTACATACTTCCACTCTGAATCAAAACAAAACGAATGTCAAACATTTTACCAGAGCGATTTATGTGAAGTTTTTTAAGGTTATTGTAAAATATCGTGCTGTTTTAGATATTTTAATTAAAAAATATTTATTTATTTATTGATCTATAATACAATGTACTACTTTTAGACATGGAAACAGAGGAAACTATTTCTGATGAATCGCTTGTATGTAGCTCAAGCTCAGAAGTTGAGGAAGTAAATTATAAATCACCTGGAAAAAAAATACCAAAATTGTAAAAAGACGAAAAAACAAATTCAATGACATCTGGAAAAACAATTTTAGTTGGACTGCTAGGACAAATGATAATACTATGGCTAAGTGTACGGCATGTGGGTTTGTATTTTCTATTGCTTATGGTGGTTTAGCCGATGTTAAACGACACATGAAAACAACAAAGCATATGCGTAACTGGGAAAGCAGCCAACAAAAATCCGTAAGTGTCTTCTTAAATCGTAATTGTAATAAGCAAACAGAAGCGAGACAGTCTAGTGCAGCAGCAGAAGACGCTTTTTCTTATCACACAGTAGTACACAGCCATAGCTACCAATCGGCGGATTACACCAGCAAACTACTCAAACAGCTATTTCCAGATTCCAATGTGGCCTCAAACTTTACATGTGGTAAAACCAAAATGTCTAAAATTTTAATTAATATAAATTATTTTAATATAAACTATTGGATAAATGTTAAAACTTGGAAAAAATCGACTTAGAAATATTTTTAAACATTTTTTAAAAAAAGCTCTTTCAATGATTTCAATTTTCGTTTCAACCCTCGTAGCAGATTTAATATTTAATCAATCTGGGCGCCATTAAGCTTTAATTAAGGCTTGATAAATTATCTAAACAGCACTTTTTACAAAAGAACTTGTTTGTAGTAATTTGGTCTCTTATTGTTAACTTTGTTGTTAACGAATTACATCTTCAATGTAGTTGTATGTAGACATTTGTCGGCCACTGCATTTAAAATATTTAAATTAATTTTATTGTATAAAAAAAGAATTGAATTTGAAAAGACCTGACTAATTTAAGTTATTACTTATTCTTATTTACGATTTTTCAAAACTTTGTAAGAAAAATACTTTTTTTCTTAAAGGTAAATAATATTTACGATCTCATTTTTATGTTCTTTATTGAATAAATTGTTATTTTAATGAATTTTTTTAAACGTTTTTTAATAAAAAATAAATGTACTTTTTTTTCTTAAATGTACTTTTTTTTCTTAAATGTACTGCTTTTTTTGCATCAATGTACTTTTTTTGTCAATTCAATATCTGGCTACCCTAGTACATGCATACATACATACAATGTATACAAAATTAGATCTTGTGCTTCACATAACATTTAATCTTAAAAATGTCCTTAGTTATGTACTTACATATGTATTTATACAGAATTGGGTATTGTAGACTCCTCTGCTAAAGTTCTATTTATTTCCCGTTACTTTTTAATTAATTAAATGTTGGTGTTTTCGTGTGGGTCGAATGGTAGCGCAACTTTTTCTAATATTTTTACATTTTCCAGTACTACTGGTCTTAATGTGGTTTTTTAAATATTTTTTACACCTACAATTTAGCAAACATCCAACCATAACTACATACATACATACATATGTACATATGTATGTATGTACATATGTATGAGGCTGACTGGCTTGTGTTACCTAAAACTTACTTACGCTGCGTTGCCACATTTCGTTCTCATTTGCTTTAAAGCTTGCACGTAAATTGCGCGCAATGAGCGCAAAATTTTAGTAAATAAATAAAACATACACCAATAAAGACACCAAAATAAAAAAAATCAGCTTATTATTCGTAGAAAACTTCGTATGCACGAATATTTTATGGCATAAATTGTACTTGTTTTTATCATGATGAGATTTCTGTTGTTTTCATTATTTTAATTTCAATTGCTAAGTGCATATGTATGTATGTATGAATGTATGCATGCCAGGGATAATAAATGTGAAAAGTAATTTCGTACTTTTAAAATTGTACTTTTTCTACCACAATAGTACTATTTTTACTTTCTTTAAAATTTATTTTAAAAGTTTTAGCAACAACGGTTTTAGCAACAACTCAGATTTCGCAACGGACTATAATGTCTATAAATGAGATCAAAATCACAAATACATACATATGTACATATGTACATTTGATAGCAACCAGCAACCCAGTTCTTATTTTAAAATTTAAAGTCTTTTGTTTGAATTAGACTTGGCAAATAGAGTCTATTTCGTTACATCGTTTTGGTTATATGTACATATGTATTTTGAAATGAAAATATTCTTTCCAAATTCGATGATGAGTGTGAAATTCTGGTTGCTCTAGAAAGCTTTAAAAGCTTTAAACTTTTTAGGAAATTTTTAGTAAGAAATTTTTTTTAGCCTGCATAAGTTTGTCATCTATTTTTTTGTATGAAAGAAACGGAGAGTATCTCGGGATTATCTGATTTACAAAAGTAAGTACATAACTTACATACATAATTAAAAATTTTCAAATAGTACCAACTCAATCAAGGGGCTACCAACTATGCCTGATAATACATCATATATGTATGTATGCTCTTTGCATATTCTTACTTATTCTCTCTTACATATGTATATTCACAATTCACTCTTACCAAGTATTTTACTCGCTTTGTTTGTGCGTGCCCGATTGTGTTCAAAGAGTTGAGAGCGAATTTTGTTTCTTTGTACGTTCTCTTTCAAATAATTCTTTTGCCCCCCTTTATAAACTTAAGAGAGTAACGAATAAATGGAGCTTTATGCTCATAGTGGAGCTCATGAAAAAAAACTTTCGTTGGCTTATTTTTTCAACGTTTTTCTTTTTGACTTGATACATTCTCTGAAACAAACAGAAAAAAAGGTCACAAATGGCAAGCAAAAAGAGACGTTTGTAAAAATTGCTATCGGTATGATGTGCGATGTTGCCAATTTTCAAACACTCAACGACACACACAAGTGAACCTTTGAAAATATTTATTGTTATAATAAACATTGTGCAAAAATGGTGAAGAAATTTCTATATTGAAATATAAAACCAACACATACATACATACATACATATGTATATACATGATTTTTTATCTTTATTCATTAAATTTTTGTGTTGTTTTTCCCTTCTTTTTTATTTGACAAATCATAATCATTAACGGAATTTTACTGTGAACATTAAACACACACAAACACATACAGTATGTATGTACATATGTACATACATTCATATGTAGATACTTACATAAATTTTATTGTATGGCTGCGGAATCTACAGTATGGATGGATGGTGTTGTTGCTATTTAAGTTTAATCTGTTGATTGTGAACAGTTCTAACTGTTTATCATGATTAAATGTAACGCTAGAACTTTGTTTGGGAGTGTGTGTCGTGTTACTTTTATTACTGAAATACCTACTTACTTTTATTACTTACATACATACATACATATGTATGTACGTACTTACATTAGGAATAGGGAGGTAACCTGCAAACATACATACTTACATACATAAAATTATCGAAAGAGGAACCCCACCAATAATGTTTCGACTTCTAATACCTTTCTTTACTAGTGCCATAAACTAGTACATAGTTCTTAATTTCCAAGAAAAATCCTAAATAATTGCTGTAGATATCATGGAATGTCTAACTTAGCCAAGGTCTCAAGGATACGCTCCCATTTTGCCGTTTTCACGACATTCTTTACGTCTAGGGTTACAACAACACAATATTCTTTTGTTCCATTTATCCACCACGCTGTATAGTCCGAACAGCAGTTTCTACCACAACTTTAATAGCATCCACTCTTGATCCAGTTTTCCTGAAAGGAAATTGGCTATCTGACAAACCACGGTTAGATTCAACACAATATTCTAGTCTTCTAAAAATTGTACTTTCTAACAGTTTCCCACTTGTATCTGTCATACATAGCAGACGATAAGAAGAGCGGTCGTCTAGACGTTTATTATCCTTAGATAAGATTACTTTCTTTTTCGAAAAATGTCCTGGTTTAAGCATGCGTTTATTACTTCCAAGACATATTCTGGATGGAGTTTAACTGCTTCTTTTGTTTAGCACCGTGTTTTAATACAGCACATTCAATCTCTGAATACGTACCCGGAGGAACAGAGGAAATACCAGTTTCCAATGCCGGATTTTCCTGTTGGGGAAAATTTTTTTCTACAATATGTATGTACCTATGTACATATGTACTTAATTCTCTTGATGGTGATTAAAAGTAATAAATTGTTTTTTGTATAAAATCTTATATGTACATACATACTTACATATTATGTACTCGTATGTACATACATACTAGTGATGTTACGAATACTCGTATTCGTATTCGACTATTCTCCTGTTTTAAGATATTCGTATTCGCCAAATTCAAGCGAATATTTTTCGAATAATTTTCCCATACATATTCCACAAAAAAATCATACAAAAGTTTAAAAAAAGTACATAAAATGTAAAAAACTTTACTATTAATTTTTATTAAAAAAACCCATTGTATTTCACGCAAAGTAATAACCTTCTTAAAAAACAAACAAAAATATATGTACATATATAAATTATAATTTAAGTTGTCTCAAATGTATTAATAAAATTAAAAATGCTTTCACAGCAGTGAATTGAATAAAGTACATCATCTATCGGCAATAAATTGGAATATACTCGTATAACTTAAATGCATGATATTTAAAGAAACTCGGTGAGATGTTTTGATTCTGTTTATATGTAAATGTATAAGGGTGGGAAGCTATAGGAATCAAACTAAAACTTTTTATATATGAAATTCCACTGACACAGGTGGATGCGCCTTCTGCAAAAATATGTTCGCTAAACAGCACTGAATTATTAATTAAAAACCCAAACAGAGTAAGAAAAACGAAATCTGAAAGTATGTAAGTAAAATAATTAAAAAATGTTCTGTAGAGGTTTTCAAATTCGGCATCTTAATGCAATAATGATGTTAAATCATTAAATTTTTTTTTCATTTATAGTTACTAACGCAAAGGCAGGGATTTTTTCCAATTAAATTTGAAATATAAACCTCAAAAGAAATATTCGTATTCGTATTCGGCGAATACTGTTTTAAATATTCGTATTCGTATTCGCGAATACTAAACATTGATATTCGTAACATCACTAGTACATACACGCAAAGAAATAACATGATTAATGGAATCATAACCGCAAACTATCATTTCATGTTCATATAAATGATTGGGTCTACTATATTTTGCAGCTTTCATCCAAGGAACATAAAAAGGTCCTCATAAATCTCCCTCTAACAATCCCATTGTATAAACATAGTATGCTCTGCAAATGCTGAGAAATTTGAGCGCGTAATAGTAACTATAAAAATTTTTTTTTCCTGGTTAATGTAAACAATTTGACATTTTGCTTAGATAAAAGAAAAATGCACACACCAATACATACATATGTACATATTAAATTAAATTAAATCAAATTACATACATACCTATGGCTATTTCCAAAAAAACGTCAACCACGGACCAAATTTAAAAAATGGAAACAAAAATGTTTCTTTTCAAGATTTATTTAGAGAATTGCTTATATTTTTTTAATATACATATAAAAATTTTTTTGTTTTATTTTTGGTTTATTTCGAAAAAATCGACCTGAATGGTGTAAAATTAATATTATTGGATTTCACCTCTATTTGTCTAATTTTTGCAATTTTTTTTTTCAGTGTTTAGTATAATATAGTTCGCACTCTTTTTAATAAGTTATCGTATAAACACCAAAGAGTAAAGAAAAAAATAGAAGAGATCGAAAAAAGTCTCAGTAACGGTAAAAATTTTACTTATGTCTTACATGCTACTTCTCTGTCCCGTTTACAATCAAAAAAAGGCATTTAGTTTTAGTACTCGGTGATCATTGATCGAATCAGTTTGCAAATTAAAGCTAAAGTAGTGAATTTGTTAAAAAAATCGAAAATTGAAACATTTACAACAACAATTTTTTTGTTAGTGCTCAAAGTGTGTCCCGTTTACAATCGTTAGTATACTTGTTTTAAGAATTAAGAATTTTTTTTTAATTTAAATAAATATTTTTAAACAGATGGAAAATAAAAGGTGTAAAGACAATAAAAAAAATTATAAGAGGTTCCTGAAAAGTCTTCAAAGTGATCCAGCGAAGAAAAAAAAATTTCTTTGGTAAACGAAGTACTACAACTTTTAGCACATACTTGTGTCTATTAGAAAATATGCATTTGGAACAACAATACTCTAATCTAAGGCATATTTATGATCTGAAAAACATTTATTATTAAGTTTCTTATATAAAGGATTATAAATAGCAACATAAAAAAAATTTTAAATCATGGTGGAAAAATTGTCCCGTTTACAATTTCTTTAACAATTTATTTAAAAAAATGTAATTCATATTTTATTTTGAAATCGAAACCATTTTTAGGGCACATTAGTACGCAACTTTTTAAAATTAATCCCAATAAAATAGTGTGTCAGGTTTCGCAGAAATCACTGTTTAAACGGTTACCCCTTAAAACCCACTTCCATTTTTTGTCCCGTTTACAATCACTGGTTTTTTGCAATTATCTCGGAAACCACGACAGTAAGCGAAAAATTTCATTTGCGGAAATTAAAGAGCTAACTGAGAGTTAAAATAATCATTAATTTAAAAAATGAAAATCAGGTTGTTTTTTACAGTTTTGTCAATATAAACGTGTGCGAATGTCCCGTTTACAATCTTGGAAGTGCCCATATATCTTTGATAAATATTTTTATTGGAAATTATTTATCGAATAAACTTTTCTAGACAAATTGAATTTAATAAAATTCAATATAATTAACTTATTTATCGGCATATTTATGTAAAATCCAATTGCCAAATTTTGCAGTTCCGTAGGAATTTTTTCGTCATGCTGCAAAGAAACATACATTCGTTTATTTAATTCACTCCATATATTAGTATGCACTCGTATATGTATCTTAAACCACTGATGTTGCAGATTTCAGGTGCACTTTTATTTTGTTATAAAATAAAATAACTTTCATCATATAATTATTATTTTAACATTACTTTTTTCACTTCGCATCTCCTAGTCTTACTAAATTCTATGAACGGCTGAAGTTACATATGATTGACAGCTATTTTGTTTCTTTTCAGAACACAAACAATGTATGGTCACAATAAACTTTTGTAACTCTCATTTGCAAAAGATACTCTTGTAGCAGAGAAAAATACTTGTTTTGATACATTGATTTTTTATGGCACGAAACCCAAAATGATTATTTTATTGTTGCATCCAATATTTTCATTATGGAAGAATGTTTGATGCAACCATATTTACTTCAAAGAATAATTATTTGGTTGTGGCAGATATACGTAGTTGACATGAAAATTTTGCAATCAAGTCTTTTCTCTGCGTGTATGCATGTATGAATATCTTAGTACCAAGAAGAACATAAAGCACTCAACTAGTATACACAAGACAAAAAAATAAAACAATGATTGCCGAATGCATTTTTATACCTTTAAGTTTTGCTATCTTTGCTATGTTTAAAACGGATGTTAATTCCAAGACTAAACTTTTCAACATTTTGAACCAATTTAGTTCCGTTGGATGTTGTTTAAATTAATTGCCTTTTGTTCAAATTTCTTTCTGTAAAAACTACAATTATACCTACCAGTTGTTTTGGTTATGCCAGATAGGCGAATGTTCTTCACATGAAGCTGATATTCGCTTAACAAAATATACACTTATAAGACATTATTCCATCTGAGCCGGCATGATTGATTTTAAGGTTCTTCTGACTGCATCAAAATCACTAATTTCTTTGGCCTTTAAATATTTTCTTCAAATATTTCTGCACGAAGTATGTATGTAAGTATGTACATGTATGGAACATACTTTTTAAATTTTAATTAAAGTTTAAGGATCTTGTGAAACTTTTGTTGGCGTGAAATTTTTTATTTTCCTTGTATTATCTTACTCCTATTGCATCACACTGATCTTCATTTATGTTGTAGGTACCTAGGGGCTGTGCACAAATTATGTAACGCTCCAGGGGGGGGGGTTAGAGATTTGTTACGGATTGAAAATTTTGTATTGAAAAATTAGTAATAACCACGACGGAGGGGGGGGAGGGGGTGTGTATATCTCTGAAAACAGCGTTACGTAATATGTGCACAGCCCCCTAGTATATGATCGTAAATTTATTATGGAGAAAATTGTATTTTTCTGGAATTTTTTTTTTTGTAAGAAAAGCTAATTTTTTGGAAAATCAGATTTTGATTTATGTTAAATCAATTTTTGTAAATAAAACATAAGTAGGTACATATTTGTTTGGGAAAATTACTTGTTTTAGTTTTTTAGTCCAAAAAATTAATGCCATACTAACAAGGAAAACGGTTTTAATAGTTACGTTCGACCATTACATTTAAATAATTTCTATTATCTATGTTTTACCTTCTCCTGTAAAGTTGCAATTATTTTAGTTAGGGCCTTTCTACATGATACTAACGACATGCATACATATGTACATATTGCGTTTATATAAGTCATTATAAACAGCAGGTAAATTTTCCCATCAAAAACAACCTTCATGCGTACATATGTATGTACATATGTACGTAAATACTTACATACATACATAGGTACATACATACATACATAAATATCATTGAATCAAAAGGTTTATTATTATGTTCATTCATCAAAGAAATATCTTGTATGTAACCTTAAATAAATCCCCATATTTTTCTTGTGTTTCCTTAACATCATTCCATTATTTTCTGTTCAATAAATCATTTCTGTACAAGTTCATCTCAATTTATATTAAGGCCATTTTTTGTTCCACAATAAAACTACAAAAAATATCAAATAAAAATGGAGAATGACTATAAATACTGACGTCACCATACACGTACCCAAGCATTTATGTATGTACGTTCAGATGGGAAACAAACAACAAGCCAATCCGACGCTGACATAAGCGCAAAACAACTTGCACGTCGAACAGCCAAGATTGTACTGACTGAACTAAATGTTTAACGAACAAACTGTACTTTTATGTGAACAGAGAGAAAAGAAAACAAAAATGGAAAATAACGTACAAAACATGTTTGAAAAACAAAACTAATAAGAACACTCACACACACACCCATACACACAAACTTGCTCAATGCCAGGCAGGCACGCTCGCTCCCTCACACACATTTACAGATTCTTATACAATCGAAGACAGCCCATAAAGGTGGTGAAATTGTTGTTTTTAAAATTAAAACTCATTCTTAAACCATGATTGGCAGTTGTATTCGTTATCTTTACGAAGCTGAACGATTATAAACGAGTGTTATTCAATGTGACCAATTAAAGATGATTTAAGCAATTAAACGGTAAAAAGTAAACAAAAAAAAGGGGAAGGTTTGTTTCAAGTTTATTGCTGCATTTTATTATGTTGCTGTTGTTTTATGGTCTTTGGATGGCAACAACGCATGCAGTCAGTATAGAAGAAGATGCCAAGACTAAAAACAAAAAAAACAAGAAATGTGCATTCTGTCAAAATGACTGATGAAGAATGAAAATTTATAGCACTTTTAATTATGATAAATTCCAGCGATTGAAATTGATGGTGGGCGGTGGTTAGTCATCAAAAATAAATTAAATTAGACACCTATAAAATGTATTTTCTTTACTACCGATTATTGAGTGTTGTACATACATACAGACATAAATACATATAAGTTTTCCAGTTGGAATTAGTGTAAGGCGTTGAGAATTATTAGAAATCTATGCAGGTAGTGTGAAGTTTGAATTCGCTTGTTTAAATTTTACACATTTAAGAAAGTAAATCTTAAATATTTCTAACGTCTGCTATGAAACTTTCTTTTCAGCTTTCAAGTTAGTATCTAAGCTTCAATTGTGATCAAAAACTTGATAATTTGTTTGCACAATGAAGGCAAAAGCTTTGAAGAACTGAAGAACTATAGAGCCTGCAGGCAAATTATAGATTCAAGAATGGGATGGAAAAAAGGATGTTGAAGGTCGACCTGAAGATTTGTTTGGAAATACCATCTTAAAAATACTTAAGAAATTGAAAAAGTTTCTATAAAATCATAAACTATTAAGTACTTTCCTCATCTTGATCAATATAAAAATTTTTTCTACTTAAAAGTGCATACTATATATGTATGTACATACAAACATATATGTACGGAAGACTTATGTGTGCATGTACATATATCTACATACATACATATCTGTGGCAATAAGGAAAAAGTGCTTAAGTCATATTTTATAGTTATCTAGAAAAACAGTTTAAGTGGTTTGTAAAGAATGTAATCGCGTTGTACTAAAAGTTCATCATTCGTTTTTCGATTCTTTTGATTTTTTAACACATGGTTCTGTGCATTGTAACATATACATATGTATGTATGTATTCAATTTGAAATTTAATATGTTATAAGATAAAATAAGATGTTATTTCATATGGGATAATTATAAAAAGAAAAGCAGCAAGTAATTGTGCCAGAACTTCGTTAATAATATTTCAATATAAATAGAACTTTGCCCAGAGATACTTTTTAATATGGAGAATACGATGGTGATATTAACTCGACTTAAGCACTTTTTCCTTTTTGCCACAGATATACATATGTAATATGTAAGTCACAATATTTCTGGGAATGTGTTAAATATAAAGTGCGGTTTCTATGACAATCAAATGGTGTGAGTAGAAAATTGTGCACTCAAATCATTCATTCATCGTTTGGAAACAGTAAACTTTTTGCAACTGGAAGGATTAAAAAAGCGTCATCGCTTATTGAAAATAAAGAAAAATTTTGTGAATGGGATGGGTATTTTGAAAAACATTTGAATACATGTAAGTACATTTGTATGCTACTTTCAAACTGCCAAATATACATACATACATACATTTGCGTGTTCATATGTGTATACTAATTTAAACATACACCCATACATACTTATCTGCTTAACTTTAACCTATAGATTTTACTTTAAACTTTCTGTTTTCTTTATTTATGTAAATTATTTGTAGGTATAACTTAAGAAAAAGGATTAATATTCAAACAATATGTGCGCAGGACTAAAAACTTCTCGCAAGTGTACTCTTTTTTTCTTCTTTCAAATTGTGTTCGTAAAATAAATATTTTTTAAAATAAAAAATAATTCCATGACTGAATGTACATACATATATATGTATGTATGTATGTAGGCAATTAATTACATATGAGAGCATATATATACTACCTATGTAAATATATAAATATGCAAAAAAATATCTGTAACTTTTGCAGACTATTAACAAAATTTAAAAGTAATTGGACAATTTAATACTTATTAGCTGTATGAATGTATGCACGTTTTTATAAAACATTTAACAAATAAAAAAGAAAACGTAAGCGGCTTCCGCACTACACTCGAGCAAAGATTCAAACTCGCAAAAATACAAGCTTTCTTATTTACAATATTAGTAGGACGGGTAAATGTTTCCCGGTGAGGTGTCTGTCATAAGCAGCAGATTAATAAATCGTAGCAGCAAAAGCATACAAATATTATTTTGTGACCGCATTTTATAGGACTCATTTCGTGGAAATTATCACCAGAACTCAAAGCAAAGTCGGAAAATATTGCCAGGTTTTGTGAGATAGTGTTTAGGTATGGTGATCGTATTTAGAATCGTTTTATTATATCTAGACAGCAGAATGTAGTGATCTGCCAGTCACATTCTTAATAATTGTGCTATAAAAGATAAGATTTAAAAATGGCACAGATTTAATTCAAACGGCCAGAACACATACATAAACACTTACTATAGTATGACAATATATCCATGTAGGTGTTACATACATAGATATTTTGTCACTTTTAAAACTGGTGATAAAAAGAGTGAACAGAAAGAGTATGAACATTAATGAGATAATTAATTTTTGCTACACGCAGAGAAAAGACTTGATTCCAAAATGTTCATGTCAACTAAGTATATCTGCCACAACCAAATAATTATTCTTTGAAGCAAATATGGATGCATCAAAATTCTTCCATTATTTAAATATTGGATGCAACAATAAAATAATCATTCTGGGTTTCGTGCCATAAAAATTTAATGTATCAAAAAGAGTATTTTCTCTGCTACAAGAGTATCTTTTGCAAATGAGAGTTACAAAAGTTTATTGTGACCATACATTGTTTGTGTTCTGAAAAGAAACAAAATAGCTGTCAATCATATGTAACTTCAATCGTTCATAAAATTTAGTAAGACGAGGAGATGCGAAGTGAAAAAATTAATGTTAAAATAATAATTATATGATGAAAGTTATTTTATTTTATAACAAAATAAAAGTGCACCTGAAATCTGCAAAATCAGTGGTTTAAGGTACATATACGAGTGCATACTAATATATGGAGTGAATTAAATAAACGAATGTATGTATGTTTCTTTGCAGCATGACGAAAAAAATACTACGGAACTGCAAAATATGGCAATTGGATTTTACATAAATATGCCGATAAATAAGTTAATTATATTGAATTTTATTAAATTTAATTTGTCCAGAAAAGTTTATTCGATAAATATTTTCCAATAAAAATATTTACCAAAGATATATGTAATTTGATTTAATTTAATATGTACATATGTATGTATGTATTTGTGTGTGCATTTTTCTTTTATCTAAGCAAAATGTCAGATTGTTTACATAAACCAGGAAAAAAACATTTTCATAGTTACTATTATGCGCTCAAATTTCTCAGCATTTGCAGAGCATACTATGTTCATACAATGGAATTTTAGAGAGAGAGATTTATGAAGAACATATTATGTTCCTAAGATGAGAAATACAATACATAGTAGCTGCAATCATGAATCTGAATTCGAAATAATAGTTTGCGGTTATGATTCCATCAATCACGTTTTTTCTTTGCGTGTAATATAAACAATTGGTTTGAGTAGTGATTTTTTTAATGAATCCCATACAAAATTTCTACTCAAGTCATTTGTATGTTTTGTGGAAACAGCACCTTAAAGTCATGTCAGATTTAAAGGGATAATCGAGTCGAACGGAGTACGAAAAATATAACAAATTTGTAACCCATCTATCCCTCTCTCTGACTTCGGACACAATGCACTTCATATGTTGGGGTCATCCCCTGAGTGCTGATTCTAATTAAAAAAAAAAAAAAAAATTAGCCCCTACAACAATTTTCTGGATATGATATTGTAATAATACATAGTTTTATTTTGTGAGATACACCCACCTTGTTTATAGTATAGAAAATAACTGCATAAAATACTTATAAACAATTATTTAATTTTAGAAAAAAAAAATATGTACTATATCACACCTTTAGTATCACAAATAATATTGAAGACATGCAGGAAATAAATAATCCCCAGATATGGAGTATTTACAAGCAAAAAATTACATTAACTTCTAAATAGTGATAATATATAATTGGCATATTATTTTTCTTTTCATCCCCACTGAATAATCGTTTTTATGTACGTTTGCATATACACATACATACGTATACATACATATGTACGAGTATGTACATGTGTATCTGCATTTAAATATGAAATTACGACTATATGCTATATGCTTCTAATAATCTATTTAAAATAAAAACCACAAACTCAATCAACGCAAATTACTGTCATTCCACGTTTTTTTATGTCGTGCTTCAAATAAAAAGTTTCTAGAAATTCATTTATCACAATTTTCGCATGGAATTGGTAGCACATAATTCAGTTTTAAGGTTGAGAAGAACTCTTGAAGAAATCTCCGTATCCTCATTGAGGAAATCGCCCTTCATTTCACACTTTTAATTAGCGTTCAAATTGTGTGTCTCTGCTGCTTCTGCTACTGCCGCTGCTGAATGAATAATACCAGCTAACACTTGCTTGCGCTCGTCATACACTCGTACGTACCATCATTAATTAAACATTTTTGTTGCCTTTTTAATTGTTTTGTTCAGTTCGTTTTTATCGTAATGAGTACGAATAGATGTAAATACAAAACGACGGGTATGTTTGTATACGAAAGTCTATTTAAGGATGTGTGTGAAACAGATGGAATCAGACCAACACCACAGCTCTCAACAGGGGTGGTTTTCTGTTAATAAAAATGAAAGTATATAAAAATAGATAAATGGATGAGACGGCTGGTACTTTTTCTTTGCTCAGTAGGAGCGTAAGTGAGTACAATTAAGTTTTTTTTTTTTGAGTTTATTGTACTAAAATCTGGGGCCAAATTACCGCATACGCTATCGATCAAAATTTATCGAAATTTTTCATTTTGGTGTTATCGCATACGATATCGAATGAATTGTATCGTAATTTGACGTATCGTCTCCCATAATTTGCTTATTCGACACGTATCGTAATGTTATCGATACGATAGTTAAGTCGATATCGTAAGCGGTGATTAGACACCTGATCTTGTTACATTTTTATGTATTTTTGATGGTTTCTGATGTACTGAAAAGGAAGGCATGATTTTAAAATTGCCTGATTTCTTGAAAATTAGTTTTGTTTCGATGGTAATCAGAGATCATGTGTGTTAGATATGAACACATGTTTGTTTATGTATGTATATGTATATACTTTCTATATTAGAGTTGAATTAAACAATTGCCACGCATCGGATCGGGAAATTAGATTTTGGTATTGGTTTTAATATATTTGCGTCCTTTTTGTGCTGTATTTTTAGGGTGTTGTGGATTTTCTTCATTCAGCACCACTCGTAAATCGCAAATTCTATTTATCTATCTATTTATCTATTGTTTATGAAAATCCACATTTGCCGTGATTTTGACATTACTTTGGCTTGTTTTAAGTATTAAGTTTTAAAAAAAAAATTAAAATTTGTTCCCGACACTTTTACAAAATTTGATCTAAGCGTAGCGCTTTTACATAATACTTAAACATACATATGTATACATACATACATTTCTTATATAAATTTTTATATACAGAGACATATGTAGCTAAAAAAATATTAATAATGTATGTATGTGCATTAACAAATTGTTGCCGAAAATTTAGAAAAACTTCTAAAACTTATAATGTCGTGTTGCCACACAGGAAAAACATATCAGAGCATATCCATTTACGATTTCCAGTTCATTAGTTTTGTAGTCTAAAACATCTTTAATTCATAATTAAGTTGGATTATATTTTGTAGGCTCCTTTCGCTTTGATCCCCTCTTTTATATTCTCAATGTCTCAACGCATTCAACTTTCTCACCATTCAGAAACATATATCCTCTTCTCTGCCATCAATAAATATAGTTGTTGTGTCTGGCGCCATTTCTTATTTACGAAATCAATCCGGAAGTTTTAGCAAAACCCATAACCAGCAAAACTAAAAGAAAGCTTAGCTAAAAGTAGGTTTGGTTACTGTCTTAAATAACAGAATGAAACATGTTAATGTTCTAAAAGTTGAAATGGACTTTGTCTTAGCTAACAATGGAAAATTTAGGGCGTGACTAAAATAATGTCCTAAAAAATCCCTTTAGTGACAGGAAAATGGATGTCAGAGTAACTGCAATAACATATTGGTTGGTGACTGCACTATGTGGTATAAAAACGTAAAATATGGAATTGGCTAAAAGGTGAATACTCTAGCCAGCAACCAAATTCTAACTTTGATCTGGCAGCATATTTATTGATGATATCTTATTATAGTTTAAAAAAAATGCAGTTTCCGGTTTTTAATATTCCAATGTTTTATTGTACTTCTTTATTTTCAAATGTATAAATTTACTAAAGATAAAATTCGGGCAAAGGGGTTTTGCAAATAAGAAAAAAATACTTAAAGGACTGCAGTACTTGTATCCTTGGAGCAATCGTATTTGTGGATTAAACTTTTCTTGTGTCTGTTGTGTCGGTATCTTTCTGATTTAAGGTTTTAAGGAGATGTCAAACTATACAAAATAAAGAAATATACCAGAAATAAAGGCTTCACGCCTACACATATTAAACATTTTAATTTTATTATGCAGTATATCAAAGTCAAATTTGTTTCGACGACAAGTTGTCATAGCAAACAAGTTGGCGTTTTCGTTTAAGAAAAAACAAAATGTCGCAGTTCAAAATGTGTGTACATAATTAGGGCGCACAAATTATAAATTTAGAAGTTACAACTGAGTTTTTTCCATTCAGAAAACATCTTTTCGCTGAGGCAAAAATAAAAAAAAAAAAAAATTGCGAGTTGCAGAATGGTGTTGCGTTCATGGAGTGTTGTATTAAGCTGAAAGTAGTTATTAGTGCTGAAAGTAGCGACAATAAGGAAATTTGTTAAATGAACGAGAATTTCCTAATTCGAAAAAAATTGGAAAATTATCGCAAACTTAGAATTTTATAGTTTTGATATATAGTTTTGATATATATTTATATTTAGGACGATTAAAAAACAAAGGAAATCTTTTTTTTGAGGAAAATACTGATGATCCTTTTTTGGACGAAATTAAATAATTTTGTTTTATTTTTAAATTAAAAATTTAGTTATTTTAAATCAAAAAATAGATTTTATGAAATGCTTTTAAATTTTGAAAAAAAATTTAATGGTTTTATAGTAAAATGTTGTGTTTTGAAATTTTGTAATCTAGAGACTACTTGATGCTTAAATTACTTCTGAAAATACTTTGCTCCACTGTAAATCTTAATTATAATTTTGTAAGAAAAAAAAATCATTTTTTTCAGTTTTTCTATTACATCTCTGTGCGGCAAGCATTCATTTCATTTTTATTTAATTTTTATTTTATTCTTTAAAATTCTCTTCCACAAATCGATTGATTTACATGTTGGTGAAACATCACAATTGCGATATTTATTACTGATGACATAAATTCCAATTAAATTTTCTACTTTACCTCAACATCTTTTGAAAGAGTATATTTTTGTGTTATTCTTGGTTTGTTGCTGTTGGCTTTTAAATTTATTCTCCACCACTTTTGTTTATCTGTTGAACTGATTCAATTTTACTTTCATTTCTTTTTTTTTGTCTACTTCTTCTTCTGTTTCTTTATGCCGGTAAAGTGCCCCGTTTTCAATGTGTTGCCAAAGTATTAAATTTTATTAAACAACACCAGCATATTGTTGAGTGCCAATGGCACTGGGCGGTTGGTTGGTCGGTCAGTCGGTTGGTGGATTCCTTGGTTGTTTGTTTGTTTGTTTGGCTGCTGATGTTTCGTACCATTCATGGCTTCAAGCCACATTTGTGCAACAGCAACAATAACAGCAAAAGCCTTTAAGGTATCAACATACGAGTACACAAACACATGCGAGTACTAACAGATTTTCATACGCACTTATTTATATATACATACATACACACACACATATTAACACAGCAACAACATCTGCATATTGTTGCATTTGTGCATTTTCTTGTGTTTCTGTGTTTCTGTGTTTCTGTGTGTCTGTTTGTGTGTGTGTTTGTATTTTTACATAAAATATTTGCTTAAAAGTTTGTAACTGTAGCGATAGTTGTCGTTGGTTAAAAGTTGATGTTGTTTTTGTTGCTGTTGATGTGGATGTGGATGCTGTTGATATTGTTTTTATTTTTGTTAATACGAACATATGAACGCAAAAACTCATACACGCACACATGAACACATGCAAGAAAAGTTAACAAGCAAAACACGTTCTGTTGTGTTGTTATTTCTGCCGTCAATGTGGCCTACGTAACAATGTGACCGCTGGCTATTGCCACGGCATTTTGAATAGGGATGTGTAGATCCACACACACACACACACACACACACGCACACAAACTTTAACACACAAAAACACAAACATTTGGTTATACCATAAATACAGCTAACACTAATACAGAAGCAATTATATATAAATGAATATTTATAAATGAGAAAGTGAAATTTTTTATTTTGAATAAATGTTTGGTTGGTGGGTGGATTGGATTGGCTGAATGACCGGTCAACTGGCCGGCTACTTGGAATGAATGAATGAACGTTTCATATATTTGAGTGGCTGCTAGTTTGGAGATATCGCATGTATGTATGTATCGATGTATGTGTGTGTGTGTGTATCGATGTGTGAGAGCGTCCAGCTTTTGGCATGTCAGGGTTATATTGGTGACATTTGTAGGTGATATTCTTACATTGAATACATTTGCGTTTTGTTGTTGCACACCAGCACAACGAATGATGGGTTTCTTGAAAAATAAAAACTAAAAATTTGTTACACAAATAAATGTTAAAAGTCGCGTAGATATCTTATATAACAACAGTGGTATTCACTGTTAGCAGTAAATTTTGCATAAGTTTCACAAGTTAATTATACGAGTAACATTTTATGTTCTTGGTTTGTTCTTAAAAAATAATTTACACTCAAAGTTTCTAGTTTTCTTTTTCATACTATAAAACTTGATTACAATTAAATACAAATGGATAGGAATTCTGATGATGAGATCGTGGATAGTTTCTAAAAATCATAATGTCAGTTGAAATTTTCGCCCAAGTATTTAAAACTTCTTTGAACTAGAAACATTACAGATTGACTAGAAATTCGCAACTGAAAAACTTTATCGTCTAGAATAAATTCTAAAAAATTTATTCTTGTTATAGAACACAAGGCATTGAAAGTGAACGACCCTAATGTAATATTTACACATACATATGAATGTTTGTATGTATATTTAATTTTTTTGCAAAATTTTTTTTCACTTGTATACATGAAGACCTAAGCCTAGAAACATTCAGCCAAGCATACATACACACACACACATATTATACATATACTACAGAGACATACATACACACATACATATTATATATAGATGGCTTAATACAAACACTCCACTCATAAATAGTACATTTTAATCAACTGGGGAATTTTTTTTACGCTGCATGCATCTGCAACGTGTATTAAATTGTAATTGAGGTTGTCAGCGTTTTATATTTTGTAGAGTGAGTGGTGTTGTACTCGCAGTTATTGCTGTTGTTGCTGTTGTTGCTACTACTGTTCAAACAAACAACATCATTATTATCATTATCGTTGTTGTCATATCACATTTTGTATTAAATGGCAAAATGTTAATAATTATTTTATGAATTTTTCTTGTGCGAATGATGAACATATTTGTAAAATTGTAATAAAGACACGTTTAACTGTGTCCCAGTTAAATACTCTGTTTGGGGATTGTGCAAAAAACAAAAAAATATAAGGATTTTATTCAATATTTGTTTAAAAATGAATTGTTTTTTTCATTAGGTTACAATTTGTGGTAATAACTTCACTTGAAAATGTTTTTATTGTTATTTTGTTACGAAATTTATTAAATTACTATTCGCCATAAAGGGATTATAGAGGTTGGTTACAGAAATGTTGCATATTTTCCAATATAATTCAATAACATCTTAGTATGATTCGTAACTAGATTTGAATCTTCAATTTAGTAGTTCTTTTTTTTATACCTTTAATTCGCTAATTTTATGTTAGAAGGCCTGTCGCTGTGTCTTCCCAACTGTATTCTTCGTTTAATATCGTTTTTCACATTCAAAGTTGTTACAACGTATACAAAGAAAAGTTTAAGAAATTTAGCTCAGTTTTCCTTGGTTTTTGTTACCGGCTGGTTCAAAAGAAAAGTTAAAAAAGCGACAGACTAAATAGAGGTGAATGTTTATTCTTAAAGTTGGATATTAAAAAAAATCCAGCAAAGTGAAAGTACGAGTAATATATACTTCATAATACATATTTTGTTTTACGATTTTTTACGTTTTGGAGTTTCGCTTTACAGACATGTACACATTTTGGTTTTGGTCATTTGACGATTTTTTTCATGTTTTTAGTTTCGGTGACTGTTTTTCAATTTGTAAATGATTAAAAAAATTATTATTAGAATTCATTCGCCGTTTGGTTAATGTACCAAAATACCAATGAAGCTCCTTGAAATTTCTTAACGACTACAGCGCGTATACTTAATATGAATTGAGATGAACATAAATTAATATTGCTCATACGCCAGAGTGTCCTTCGAATTTATAATTTGTTTCTTTTATGGCTTGTCGTTCTTCTCTATTCATTTATTTATTTATTTTTTTTATTAAACAAAATTGTTGTTTCTTGTGTAGCGTTGCAGTACATATTACTTTTGTTGTTGTTAACATTTCCTTTCTTTTACTGTTTGTAAAGGACTTTAGTATTGACTCTGCACACTGATGTTTGTTTAAAAACTTTTTAACATTTGAAGACCTACACAAATATTTGTTTATGATTTCTTTTTATCATTCTGTTTAAACATATTTTTCTTTCTACCTTTTCCTTTCCGCTTTATGTCATATTTATTTATTTTCTGAGAAAAAAGAGAAGAAAATGTCCTTCATCGCCTTCGATGATGACAAATGTCTTGTATTATCATCACCATCATTATTAATATCATCATCAAATCTATCATCACTATCATGTGTTTGTCTTTTTTATTGCTGCATTTTGCCTGTTGTTGTTCGATTTATAAAATAAACATTCATTCTGCATACAGTGGATGTTAATCGAATAGGAGAAAAATTCGAAATATTTTTATAGTTCTTTTCTCAATACATATATTATTTTAAAAATATTACAATATTCTTATGAGGCATTAATTTAGCTAAGAGTCCATTTTGTAAAAATTTTTAAAAAATTTGTTCCAAAAAATACCCCTTTCGAGCGATGTTTCGCAAAAAAATTTTGATAATAAATATAAATTAACACAAAGTTGTGTATGAGCTAAAAAAGAAAGTTTGCGGATATATGATCAATGCAAAAGTGTAGTTTTGTCTCTAAATTCAAATTAAATTCAGTGAAATATTTTCAATTTCAAAAATTTTAAGCAATTTTTTCACCGTGTGACAGCACTGTTTGTATAAATAATAAAAAACGAATAAATGATAAAATTAAATTGATGGAAAACTTTAACACAAATCAATTTGTTGACTTGCACACACATACGTATGTATATATACATACACACATACACGTATAAATACATTATGCAGTTTTTTTTTTGGGCAACAATAGCAGTTAATTTGCTAGCAAAATCGGAGGACACCGATTCAAGTTCCACATACAATAAGAAAAAAATAATAGTTTTCTCAAATGTTTAACATACTTAAAAACATTCATTCATTCATTCATTCATTTCTCTTTAAATTCCTTCCCTTTCCTTTTTGTGCAATTGTTTTTCACAGTTGAAAGATAAGAAATTTTATTTGTATGAAGACAGACTGTTTAACAATTTTGTTTGTTCATTTTATTAAAGCTGATAGTAAGAATACAACTTAAGCATGTGACAAACAAGGGACCCCAATATAAATTAACATTATCAAAGTAGAAAAGAAAAATACGCAGAAATTCTATCAATAATGTTTTGCCAAATTGTTAAGGGACAAGTTAACAAACTGGCCAACAGGGGCAAGTCACTCAAAGTCCAGCAATATGTTGTTTAGCCAAAAGACTCTCTAAATACTCATAACAACAGCAAAAAAATAAAACAAAAAACTAAGGAGGGAGATAACAAGAAAGAAAAAAAAAAAAACAGCAACAACAGAATATATATTAAAATGGTAATGAGTTAAATTTACAATTTGTTAAAAGGCTCCAGGGGGTCAACAACATGGTCATATCAACATCATCCATCCATTATTTATTCAGTCATCCACCCAGTCATTCTCAAAATCGAGCAACAAACAAATAAAGAGACTGGGAAACACGAGGAAATACATGGATATGGTTATAGCGAAAAACCGATGGACAGACAGACTTACAGACAGACATATCTTTGACCGAAACAATTTGTTTCCATTTGAAAAATCAATTTGAGCCTGAGGAAAGGATATTAATATTTCTATATTAATAACAGATTTAATAACTTTTATACATTCGAAGCTGCTTTTGAATTGAAAATTATTTGCTTTCTTTTAATTTTTTCTTTAAGTTTTTTTCTTCTTGTTGCAAAAAGCTTTAAATGAAAATTTTCAGCTATCGACAGGCATGTGTAGCGAGACATCTTTAATTTTGGAACTTTTAAATTTAAATTCAAATTTGTTATTAATGCCACCTTAGGGGGAGTTGACTTTCTTATTTTATCCTCTTAAATAAAGGACATCACCACCAGCTCCAACATCAGCAGCAGCAACATGATTGAGAAGATTTTATGCAAATTTGATTAAAGCAATTTCCGTTTCAACTTCCATACAACACCAACAACAGCAACAACAGCAATAGCAATAGTAGTAATTTAAAAAGGGTGCATGTTTGTTGGTTGTGCAAAATACACTCTGCTTATTTTTCTATTCCAATATTTTTTCTTTAAGTCTAAAATTCCCTTGAAAGCAAATGGGTCGTATGACAGAAATTAGCCAAATTACAAATTGGGCTGTTTCCCACTCCCCCAACACTTTTCCAATAGCAACAAAAACAGCAGCAACTGAATTATATAAATGCACCACTAATGCAGGGTGAGCGAGTTGGTGGATGAAGGGGAACTAACATTGGGAATACGAGCACATATTTAAAATCAAATAAACCGAAGGAATGTGCACATGCATGTTAAGTACTTGATAAGGTATTAAACTCACATTCGATAAATGAAAATTTTGCAATTTTCAAATTTAAAAAGTAATAAGCAACTCGACAAATGATGTCAATGACGTTTTCTAGAGGCATGAGGAGTGTGCCAAAATGTTATTTACTTCATTCTACCCCACCAACACCAACACCAACGCCACAACCATCGCTCAACTAAAATAAACCTACCCCGCCACCCTGCCCGGAAAAAATACTAAAACACACTGGCTGGTAGTCAGGACTTTTAAATTTTTCGTAAGTAAAACTTTACAACCCTCAATTATTGCAAAAATATAAAAAGCCTGAAGTAAAAAAAGCCACATACGGATTGGAAAAACATTCAGACCAAAAGTACGAGTACAAGTATTTTTTTGTTGTTGTTTCTTTGCAATATTTTAGTGAAACAAACTGAAAACTACAAACAGCCGGATGAGTCCATGAAATGTTCATGTGTCAAATACGGAATGTGCACTTTTTGACAGTTTTCTTTTATATGCCACTTCAATGAAGTATGCAACTCACTCCTATACTTAGACATTTCATTAGATTATCGTACATGTATAGTAGGCCTAAATGTGCGATAAGAAACTAAACTGGGAAATATTAATAAATAAAAAACCCACCCGTCAAGCAGTTGAATGCTAAAAACTAAACTATAAAAAGACAAGACAAGAAAAAATTAACAAATAAAATGCAACAACAACAATAATACTTTAAATCACAAATTATTTAATAACATCCGATGTGTAGCACATTCTCAAAATTTTTATTAATCGGAATTTTCATTAATTTAAATATTGAATTTATGCCGAAATGATACGAAATTCCGAACAACTCCTAAATAGTTGGAAATACAGAAAAATAAGATGTTGATGATTTAAAATGCGGGTTTTTCTAGCAGGGCAGTGCTATTTTATGCTCAACTCAACTCAATCAAATAATCCAGAATTGCTTAAGCAAATAAAAAATTCATTTTATTTCATCCATAATACGAATAGTTATTACTGCCGTCGTCGTACTACTGTCTATTTTTGTAGTTTGAATTTTCACTTCTCATTCCATTTTTTCATTCACTTTTTTACTTTCTTAACTTGTTTGGCTGGCTGCTTTATTGTTGTTGTTGTTATTATCAATTTCTCTTTAAAGCACGTTGCTGCAAGTTTTTTTTTTTTTTTTTTATGAAATAAAGAAAAAGTTTGTAACAATATTTAGGCTGGTTCAGGAAAAAAAAATAAAACTAAAAGAAAATAAAAAATAAAAGCTTAAAATTAAAATTGAATGCATAAATGTTCAGGCAAGACCAGAAACATAATTTTCTTCTTGCTACTTTTTACATCTTTCATTTTACTCTTTTTTTTTTACTATTATTATTGTTGTTGTTGTTGTTTCGTTTTCTGTTTTAATTTGCCACCCGCCAGCAGCTGTTGACGGCTGCTGCTGCTGCTGCCAGTTTAGCAGACTTGTTGGCTGGTTGGCTGGCTAGTTTGTTTGGGTGTCTACGAATTGCAACTAAATGTTTCAAATATTTTGTAAATTAAAAAAAGGGTCTGGGTTCCAATTGTCGTGATTGACGGACGGGTTGTACAGCGTTGGTATGTTAAAATGAAATCAAATGACAAGATGAAATGGATATTAAAAGTTTCAAATTCTATTTTCTATTCTCGTTTATTTTTTCCTGTTGTGTTTGTTGTCATCGTATTTTTTCTTTTCATATTGTTTTACTATTTGATGTGCAGTACTGTGTTTTTCTTCCTTTTACGGGTATTAGTTGATACGGTTTTGCATTGTTGAGTTTTCCTTTTTTATGTTTTATGTGCTGTTGCGTTCTTTTTATGGAAGTTCATTGTCAGGGATTTGGGTTTTTGATGGAAAACAATTTTGTTGTCCTTCATTTTGTTGGTATGAAAGTGACATCACAGATAATGACAAGTTTTCCGTTCTAATTCCAACCTTCAAATAATTTGTGCAAAAAGAAAAGAAACTTCTGAAATTATTTTTGTGGTTTTTTTCACATTTATTTTTATTATTAAAATATGTAAATAAACCTGAATCATGATAATGGGGAAGAATGAAAAATATATTATAGTTTAAATTCAATTGTTAAGTTACATATAAGAAATTAAATTTTTTTTTCTTGATTGTCTTGAGTGCATGTAAAAACAAGGGTTGACATGAACTATCATGTACAAATTTGGATTCTTAAGATTTCAATAACTGATTTGATAAAGTGTTTCATAAACTTGCAAGCAAAGGTTTTGGTTTTTGGCTTCGTGGTGTGTTGGCTTAAGTTTGGTTTTTCAGCTTGCAAATTGTCTCATCTTTTCAATTCACGCGATTACTTCACAAGGAATAGCAATCGGTTCCAGAGAGGTCTATCTCTTTTATATGAAGTTTTTTTGAAGGAGTCCAACTTAAAGTACTTTATGCTGTGATGATACCTTTAATACTACTCAAGTACTTTTAACAAATATTTTAGAATGGGAAAGAAATTTGATCGTCGAAAACATATTCTTCTCACCTGCTATGGGACAAGTTTGTTGAACACAAATGATATGCTGCGATCAATTCTTATGTGTGTCAGCACGTAAGTGTTACAATTTTTAGTTAAAATTTGAGTTTTTTTTTCACTTTTTTTGCCGTAACTTAGATTTTTTTGTAGTTTATGATTTTTTTCGGATTACCAAAGAATTCTTGTTGTTTTTCCGCTAGTTTTGGATTTTTTTACTGAATTTAATTATTTTGTGTGAACATAAAATCCATTCAATATTTATTGTAATTTGTCTATTTCTTTAGTTACAAGAGATGATTAGCCAAGAATAATGAGCGATCAAAACAAATTTGAGATTTATTACCAAACGATATTTCGACATGTCAGACCCCACTATTCAAACATGAATATTTATTTGCAAAAGAATAAATGAAAGTTTTTTCCAAAGCAAAGAGAAAAAATGTGTTCTCAAATTAAATAAAATGTGGAACACTGCCTTTTTTGTAAGTATTTTGCAATTCAATAAATTAATTGGCAAAGGGTGCATAACAATCTAAATAGCCGAAAGTAGCTCGCAAAACTGACCAAAACTTTTATTTGTTTATTATTTTTAAGGAGAAGTCAATGATAAATTTTTAGCGACTAACGACTGATGCTGCCAAACCGAACATTGTGTAATAAAATTAAATGACTATAATTTTATTTGTAGTTGCTGTGAATGGCGATAAAAATCAACACACATGTTTGTAATTTTATCGATATCGAAAGAAAATCAAAACAAAGGAAAAATGCTTGTGTAAAAATTTAAACATTTAATTGCACAACTTTAATCAAGTTAACAGCACACACGCACACACTTATACACATGCATATGCACTATTTCACAAAAGAAATGGAAAAAAACCAGTCATGAACTTACACATGCACACTTTTGTACACAATGTTTCAGTTTTTAATTGTAACAAAACGCACACACACACTCAATCGTACATCAATATTTTATACTAAATTTTTTTCGATAAATATTCAATTGTAAAAAAGATGTGATGATAAATGACGAGCTACTGCGAGCAAAAACAAAGAGATGAAAAATGATGAACAAAAAAAGGAAAATAATATAAAACGCGTTTACTGCTTCGATAATATTCACAAAAGCATAAACTTTTAATTACTCAAACCAAACAACCCTCGCACCATGGAGGCCTCAATGATAAATAGATGTTAAAATAAGAAAACTAAACGCTCCAACAGCAACAATATAAAAATAGAAGGAAAGGGAGGAGGAGATGCGATGGGTGCACCAGCAGCAAAAGCATACTAAAGTTTAATCCAAAAAAAAAAAAAAAAAAAAAAAAAAAAAAAAAACAAAAAAGAAGAAAATTAAAATTAACTGGCCCTCATGCTGGGGTAAAAACAATTGACCCATGGTTTGTTTTTTTTTCTTTCATTCTTGTTGTTCGATTTCTCTGGATCTTGTTGCGTTTCTTTGTTGGACGATTTTTAATTGTTTGGGACACCTCCCACTCCTACGCGTCCTTTGATGTTTGCATTTAATCAAATGGAAAATTTGTACAATAATAAAAGAAAATGTAAACTGTTATTTCAATTTCATCCATTCATTCGTTCATTTGTTCATTCATTCATTCATTTAAAGTGTGCGTATGTTGTAACAAAAATGCAATGTCGAACGAAACAAAAAAAAATTGTAATTGTTTTTTTTTATATATAAAATTGAAACAGAAATATTTATTTATGGCTCAATTCAATGAGTCTTTCTTTTATTTATTTTTTTGTTTGGTTTTTGGCAAAAACAGAGCCTGCTAGGATGAAATTCTTAAAAAAATAAACGATAATTAATTTTTGGAGACAAAAATTTTCAACAAAAATTCTCGCTTTTCACACAAAATTCTTCTTGAGGGTTGTTGGTATAAAATTATTTCATTAGAGATTAAATTCCTTTAAAAACTGCTTAAAACAGTATTTTTATATAAAAAATGCGTGCTAGGAAATAAGTCTGTTTGTGTGGCTGTGTGTGTGTAAGAAAAACGATAACGGGAGAAAAAAAAACAAACTGTCAGCACGAGGGCTGTAGCAGCGTGAAACTGAAAGATGGACGATTAAAACTGCTGACGAAACATTAAAAGGAATTAAAATAAAAACTTTTTCTGTAACAATTTGATATGAATATTATGGAGTGCAAAAAAACATAAAAAATAATTACAGAAAAAAAAAAATCACAACAACCATTCATTGTTATTTGAAATATTACAATTATTTTCATTCACAGCGAAATTTTATTTTAAAAAGTATACATAATTTTTTTAATTTTAATTTTAACGTTTAAAATGTATGTTTTGATTGTTTGAAGTCTGGTCAATATATTCAAATGCTTCAAAATGTATTGGTTTAATTCTAGGCTTTCAATGTAAAATGTGTGTGAGTGTGAGTGGGTGGTTTTTTTTTTTGTAAAAATGTATTTTAATTAAAGTTTTGGTCTAAAATTAATATTTGCCTGAAATCAAAGCTTAAATAGAAAATCATTAAATTTAATAATAAAATCGAAATGTTTCCATACACACAAACGCACACACACACACACACACAACGGCATGAGACCTATTATTTGTGTTTACATCGTTATTTATACAAATACAAATACACAAATACAAATACACTCACACATTTAAATGCAGGCAAATATGGCTGGCCCGAAATGTCCTTTTTACATTTCGGACCAGTCTACCAACTAAAATGTTTGTATGTATTTAAAAGTCATGGACTAGAAAAATTTGCCTTAGTGAAGCTACCACTTGACATGCCCAGAGGAAAACAAAATCATCAAGTCCAAAGGACGTTTAGGCCAATAATATTTAGTGTACAAAACAATTTTTCATAATATACTCTCGTATAATTTCATAGTGTATAAATAGTGACATAAATTCAATAAAAACGAATTTAAAAGAAAACAATAAACGTATGCACGTACAATGTTAACTTTATAAGAAATTCTAAAAAGGTTTATGTAGACCAACTAAAAGTCTTCTCATGATGAAGTTTGGGAAATTAATCGAAAAATAAAATTACCATATTTTCACGTTTTTTTTTTTTTTTTATTATATTCTATTTTGATAAATTTTTACAAAAAAAAAATATCACTTATCATGACGTAAGACGTAAGACGTTTCAATGATACATTCCAGGATATATAATAATTATCGACTTTTATTCTCATCGCGGAGTAATGCTAGGATATCAACGGTACTGGAAGTGAATAATTCTCGTATTTCAATTCAGGTCATGATGTGTTTAAATACATCTGAGATTAGAATCAAATCAACCCACCTGAATAGTGGAGTCACATATGAAATCCATCTAAACACTGATTAGGTATTGTTTAGATTTTCAAGAATAACGTTGTTCTGTTCTGCAGTGTAGGTTAACGTTAATTTTTTCTTCATTAAATTTCGGCTAACAATTTTTTATCAATATTGACTTAATAATTATTCATTTTAGATTGAAAAAAAAAATCAGTTCAAATAATAAAATCGAAAAGTACGATTTTCTGACAACGAAATACTACAATTTGTAAAAATGGATGTTGCGTCATCGAAAAAATTAAATCAAATAAAAATTTATATGAAAAATTGTGAGAGCAGGAGAATTATGAAAATGTTCATACAAAATAAATGACAATTACAATTCTACTTAATTGTTTTATGCACAACTACACACCCATCTGTGAAAAAAACATGTCCTTAAATGCGTCCGTATATACGTTTGTATACATGTATGCCTGTATGTACGTGTGTGTGTGTGTTTCGGTAATATCAATTTGTATTTATGTATTTAAACAGTGTTGCATGTACATAAGTGTATGTGTGTGAGAGTCTACTGTCTTGTCAATTTAAACATTATTGATGTTGTACATGTGTTGTTGTCCACTTAATGTCCATCTATCTCTATATGGCTCACACTTCCGCACACAATCACAACAAAAAGTTTAGATACGAGTACAACAAAAACTTTGTTAAAATGAACGAATAAATGAAAGTGCATCAAGTATGCTTGAATGTGTGGACCAAAGCTGGTGTCATGTTATTTTTACAAGTACACAAGTATTGGCAACATTTTAAACAAAAACAAAGACGGAAAAAAAACGATTTGTAAATCGTTTAAATACTCGTTCTACTACAAATATACAACAAGTGTATTGCGTAGAGTATCTTTCCGATACAGTTGTGTTGCACTGCTGCTTTAATTGTTTGTTTTTTTGTTTATTTGTTTGTTTGAATCATGTACATTTTATTCTTTTGTTATTGGAAATAAATAGGAAAATTATTTTTGCCACGTTAATCACGTAGGATCACATAACATCAAGCATATCATGGACATCTCATTGAACATACGCATAAGCAAACAATTAAATAGATACAATTATTGGACATTTAGTTCGGATAACTGACGTGAATAGGCCTCTTAAAATGCCTTTATTATGAATAAAGTTGTATTTGAAGATTTAATAATTTTTCAACAATATATTTTTGTATATATTTGATCTGAAAATTTTCAAAGTTTCTTGCATTAAATTGGCAGTATAATTGATTTTGACACGTTGCTTTATATTCTAGCTGTGACAGTCGCCATGGCAATTTTTCGTTTCAGACAAATAGACGGCATGAAAATAAATCAATTAATTACTTTTGGCACATTTTGCTCATCACGTCAGCTGTAAATTTTTTCAATAGAAGTGAGTTTTCTCTGTATATATTTTTAGATTAACAAAAATAAATGCAACCAGCTGCTCAAACATTAGAGATTCATTAAAAATATTTTGTAGATATGAAAAGATTTCTCTCTCTCAATTATTATAAATAAAAATGTACAATAAATACTTTGAAAAGGCCTGACCTTTATATATACTAAATTTTAACACTCAAATCAAAATTCATATTCAATAATAAAACAATCAGGAGGTATGTATTTGTGTGTGTGTGCTTATGAATATTACTATCATGCAAATATGAATACATACTTTATACAAGTGCACGAGTATTTGATTCCTGTTTCTGCTTCTACCTTATTCTCTGCCCTTTAACCCCGTTCCATCAAGTGAATGAGCGTTCGAACTAACCAGCGAACCAAATATTTTGTCTGTCACTGAAACTTCTGTTGGAAAGCCCCAACAGAACCGTTTCTGTTGCTCTTGGTTTCTTGTACCAACTATTTTAGCCCCCTTAGCCTGTCCTTCCGTCCATACATCTGTCCAACCCACCACCCGTTCATTAGTATCTACATACGTATTCTCCGTGTCAGCTGAATGCTGTTGCAAATGCAGTTTGTTAAAGCAAGTTTTTTGTTTCTGCAATGGCAAGAATAACAACGACACGTAATTAAAAGGCAACAATTCATGTGGTATTCAGGCTGTCACGACCAGTTAATATTGCTGAAATTTAAGCAAATAACAATGTACGACAGCACATAATGTTGTTTAACATGACTATACACACAAACACACACACTAACATATTGCACACATTTGTTCATAAATTTATCTTAAATATAAAAGTATATTTTTGAACAATTGTACAAACAAAATTGTATTATATTTCATACATACATAAACATGCACATATGTATGTACCCTCCAGTTTTAAAAGTTGAAATTGACTCGAAATCGTTAGGTATTTCGCTAACGAAAAATGGACTAACTACTTCACTAGCTACAAGTAATGCAACAGTTCGTCTTTTGACTATCTCACTCATGTACAAGTACACGCACTTAGTACATGCATAAATGTTAATGCCTTCAACCTCAATTTTTTTTACGAGTTGAAAAAAAAAGGTGACCTTTTTCCAAAGAAAATCAACCAAAAAATTAAATTAAGAGTTTATGAAAGTGTTATGATTTTGTGTTGGTGTACAATTGGAAGTTCGTGGTCAGTGAATGTTAAATTTTTATTCAAAAAAGCGTTTTTTAGAATGGTAAAATGAGCATCAGAAGTCAACCAAAACGCATAAAAAAAGAAAAAACATACAATTAATTGAAAATTTTATAAATATTGAAAAAGAAGTTTGTTAAATAAACAAAAATCCAAAAAATTGAAGTTACTGCAGTATTTTCATTAAGGAAATATCATTAGTGATCTAACTGGTACATTTTAACTAGCAAAATAGTTGGGTTTTGCTGACTAGTGATTTCAGCGGTCTGATCGTGTCAATTGACTACCGTCAATGTCATCCCCATGTTAAAATCGTCAGTCGAGTGCATTGCTAGTAGTTAGTCAGGTAGTTAGTGGTAACGACTGGTATTTAGCGAAATAGCTAGTCGTTTGCCAGCTATACCGTCTGCAGGGTATGTAAATAGTTTTCAATATTATTAAATTTTATATGAATCAGAAAATGAGTCTACACAATGCGGGCACGCACGTCTTGCAAAATCCTCTTTGTTTTATTAGTGTCAGCAAATATTTTACGATTTACAAAGATTTTTAGAAATATACCGGCAAAAATTATATTCGAAAATAGTTTATTGATCCGTAATTTTTAATTAAGCGACGTAAATTACTCGAAATTTTATTCGCTTTTATTCGAGTATTATTAGAGGTAAAATTTTCGATTCATCGATCAGATAATTTAATATTAAATTTGTGCTGGTCTTTGATGACCAAAAAAAAGGTCTTAGATCGTGTGCCGTGTGGTAAATTATTCAAACAAATTAATTGATTATGCCAAGCGTTTTTACAAAATGTTGTTAAAACATTTTTTTTTTTTTTTGAAAAAGTGCTGTTTCATTATTAATGCCAGTAATTTCAATGTATATATTCAAGCCGCAAATTACGTATCCGATGTAGTAATCTAGGCGGTAAATAAAGTTTTTGGTAAGATTGAAAAAAAAAATTAAAATTGTCAAAAAGTTTTGCATCAAAGTGCTGAAGCTGTCTTTGAACTAGTGCTGGCAAACTCTACTACTTTTCATTACTCAATAATATTCGATACTTTTCATTTGGGTACTCAATACTACTCGATACTTTTAACGGATTTTTTGAATTTGTAACGCATAGTTTTTATCTGCATATTGAAGTAGTTTCTTCAAAAATAAAAAATCTACAACTATTATTGGTTTTGTATGTCTGTATTATTAAATCAAAAATAAATGTAAAGCTAACTTTTAATTCAAAGTTAACAACCTAAGAAATAATTTAATTCTTATCAAAAAAAAAATTTTGTTACGCATATAAAGGGTTCATTGGAAAATTAATGTTTTGATTTGTTTAAAGAATTGAAAATATTTACAAATGCATGAACATACATATGTGCCTGCATGTGTAATACATTGTGTATGTATGTAAAAATTAAAATATAATATTTACATGTATGTATATATACATATTATCCTAATATACATTTTTAAGTACATTTAAAATGTAATTTATCACATGTGGTTGTTCTATTTTATTGACAGCTTTACTCGTATTTCGGCGGTTGGTTTAATTTTGTACAGTGATGTATTTTTATACACTATTTTAGCCACTCAACTGCCTAAAAATACAACTCTGAAAGTATCGAGTAACTACTTTTGAGTATTGAGTATCCAAAAAAAAGGGCAAATACTCGATACTCGGTACCCACTACTCAATACTTTGCCAGCACTACTTTGAACAGTCTTTGAATGACGCTCTTTAATACTGAACTTAATATAAGAAATGCTGGGTATTCAAGTAATTATAGGGGCGAATGTATGTGTGTGTGTGAGAGTGTGTACAACAATATGTTTTGTGATTTCCACCGGTCCCTTATATCAATTTTGCATGCAGGTCACCACCACTCGTTGTCACTAATATAAAAATTATAAATTTTTGTAATATTATTGTTGCTATTGTTTTATTATTTTTGCACTTGACTTTTTTTTTCTGTTTTGTAATAAACTCTAAAATACCCACTTGTCCTGAGACGTGAAAACAAGCAAAAGCTCGCTATCGAGAAGCGATTTTTTCAACCGAAAAAAAAATTATCACTATTCATGATAAGTTCATGAAAATATCGAGAATCTATTATTATGAAATTTTGTTTAACTTTTCGTTAGTATGTGTGTCGATCAGAGTTACTAATGATAACAACTGGCGGATAAAATCTGGGACTTTATTTTCATTTCACTTGAAACTGTCGTTTTCGTATGTTTCATCCGCGAAATGTTGACGGTTACACACTTGACATGAGTTTCAAAAACAAACGAAATTGTTCAAAATAGTAAAAAAAAATATCTGAACTATTCATGATAGTTTCACAAACGTCGCAATTCGTAAACGATTATTCGTAATATCAATAATTTATCGAATAAATTTTGCGAATGTTAAATTTATACACAATAAATGAGTACAATGCAAAGGATCTTTGAACAACAGTTGGTAGTGTTGAGCGAAATCAGCCAATTCTATTATTTGGAAAGATCATATTTTAACAATAATCATATACTGGATTTCCCGTCGATTTCATTATTACGAGCAAAATCACACGATTGCAAGACACAAGCTGATCATAGTGGGTGAACTCTATAAAAATTCTTAACTTAGAACAGCCGAGATATTTTTAACAGAACGTTTAAAAACGATGTCATGGTCAGTTGGGTATCTTTATGTGTTAGTGTGTGCGTGCTATTTCCTATCGTGTTACACAAGTGATTTGTAATTTGTTTATCATTAAAATAAAAAAAATTGGTTAGATATTGTTTATTATTGTCATTGTGTTTTTGTTGTTTTTGTTGTTTTTGCCACTATATAACTATAAATATTTACTAACAACTACAACAATAAATATTTATAATAAATAGTAGTAGAAGTGAAATATTTAAAAATCTGATTAAATACCTGAAAAATAAAATCAGAAAATGTGTGTATGTGTGTGTTTGTGTTTGCATTTATGAAATCAACATACACTCATGGGAATTATGTATGTATATACTCGTATGTAGCTGTATTATGTGAATAGACGTGAGCTTACATACACGCGTACCGTATATGGACATGCATATCGTCATATGAAATGAAAAATTATCAAACTTTGAAACCTTACATGAGAGATGAAAAATTTAATAAAATAGTATATTCATTTTTAAAAATTTTTCATAAATTAGGGGCTGAAATCAAGTTTCACGTTTTGATATTTTCTTAGAAAAATGTCCCTTACAATATTTTAATTTTATTTTGTCATCTCTTGTGAACGTCTGTTGTGAGACTCTTTTACAATTTATATGACGATATATATTGGTGGAAAAAAAAAAGAATTATACAAACCTTTTGAATAACATTTCGTTTTTGCTGGTGTTTTCTCTCCTTTTTTTTAAACTAATTAAAACAGTGACATAGAAACACACGTTCAGCAAATTTGTTTTCATTTAATGATGTTGTGATTTTTATTTCATTAATATTTTTATTATTATTATATATTTTTATTGTGTGTTTTTTTTTGTTAATTAAGTACATTTTAATTAAATTTTCATTATATTAAAATTTTCATATTAAATTATTGATCAACGTTTTGGTTTTTTTTTGTGTTTAAATTTAATTTTACGTCAGATCAATACAATTTTGAATTATTTTAATTTAATTTATTATAAGATTTTAATATTTTTGAATCCCACAAATACGATCATACATACAAACATTTAGAGATAATGACATTAATAAGATAAGATGAAATGATTTGATTTGAGTTGAGTTGAGTTGAGATGAGTCAAGTTGATGACTGGATGGCAGTAAGGACATTAAAAAGTGCTAGAGTTTAAGGATAAAGTTTAGAAAAAGTGTGTGTGAATGTGTGTGGGTGTGTGTGTAGATTTGTTTGATATTTTTTGCTATTCTTAAGATTAATTTAGTTTGCGAGCTTAAAATGACAGAGGATGAAACTTATTTTAAATGGGAGGGATGCATTTATTTGTAGTTTACGAGTAGATTGATTTCTTAAAGATGAATAGCAATTTTCATAAAAGCATTTTAAACTAAAAAAGACGTTTTATGTTTATAAAATATAAAGCAAACTTAATTAAGTTTAAATTAAGTGTTTAAATGTTTTTGTATATAAAATCTCAAAAAATATATATTATTTTTTTATTTGTTTAATTTCTCAAAGATGGTCTTAAGAGATTTGAAGCATTTATTTAGATGTAATTGGGTCTTATGATTTTTCCAATAATAAATAGCAAAACTATTCATTTGCCAATTAATTAAATTTAAAGGCATTAAGACTAATAACTTTTGAGGAAATTATGTACATACATATTTTTATTAACATTTTAGTTGGAAAAAAATTTATAGAAAAATTAAATATTATAATAAGTTTGAATCACAAGAAGCAATACAAAACTTATTATAATAATTGGAAAGATTCAGCAATACAAAATTTGATTTATTTTATAAATTAAATATTGTTTTTTATTAGAAAAAAAAAATGGAATTTAATACAAACTCTTTTTCCAGTCGAAGAAATAATTGCTTAAAAACAGCAAAAGACTGGAAAATGTTTTGAGCAACCAGAACCGTTTAATTACATGTGTTTTTATGGACTGAATACGTGTACAGACAACCACTACACAATATTTATTAGTTTTTAATACGCTTATAATCCTGCACATACAAACACTTTCTAATATTTAATGATCGTTATAATTAGACACCATCTTTTTAGGTAAAAATCGTAAGATAATGTCAGTAAATATGCAGAAAATGTTGGAGGGTACATTGCTCAGAAGTTTTACGCTGAAAATTAATTTAAAAAAATCCGTTTATTATTTAATAAATTTAAAATGTTGCTAAAAAACTTAAATAAACATTTTTCAGATATTGCAATAATTTTTGGAAAAGAATTCATCTAAAGATTTCCCTAGAAATAATATGCTTCAAACATCTTGTTTGTTGTAACTGTTTATAGTTTGAAATCTTTTTATTACACATTGTTATTCATCTTCGAATACAGTTTGTCAAGTAAGAATTTGCAAATCCCCAAAAAATTTAAAATTTTGTATATAATGATAGATTTTCTGTTAATTGCATGGACTAAAGACAGTATACACTTGAAGTGTTGCTTACCAGTGTTTTTTAGAGAGAAATAAATTTTAACTTAGGTGCTGTTTCCAGAATACAGACAAATGACTTGTGTAGAAATTTTGTATGGGAATGACTCAAAAAACTGAGTGGTTTTCATACACATTTTCTACTCAAACAAATTGTTTGTATTATAGAAACCGCACACAAGTTAAAATATATTAATTTTTTTGCAATTTACTTCGACTTTGTTGGTTTCAGCTTGGTTTTTTTATACAAAACTGTTTAATCATCTAATATTTAGCCACTTCTTATGGGGTTTACATAGAAAATTTAATAAAAATATGTTTCCAATGAATAAAAACAAAAAAGTGGCGAAATATTTACTGATTAAAATGATTTTGGAACAAAAACCAAGACCTCAAGCTCGATTAATACGTTAAGAAATAATTAAAAGAGATTCACTACAATTGAAAATAAAACTATATATATTTTAAATTATGCAAACACTTACTTAACTGACTGTATTTGTGTATGAACATTAGGATAGTTTTGACGTTTATGAAGAAAGAGAAAAACAGAGTATGTATTAATCTTTATGTTCTCAGCTTCAAGAAATATGCTGAAAGTCTTAGGAATTTGTGTGTATACCATTCGAAAACCGGAATTTTTACAGATGAAATGAATTCGATTATAAATTTTATAAAATACCCAACATTTTTATATATCAATTTTTTCATTTGAAAAGTATTGAACTAATTATTTGAAAAATGAATGATTTAGCATTCGTTAGACCATTCCAGTATTTGAAGAGGGCGTGCATTTTAATTCCATTAATTTTTCAGGTGCGACCTAATGTACATACAAGAGTTATTGTTTCTAACAGTATTACGTTTCTTTCTGTAATTTTAAATTTATTTCTGTAATTTTAAATTTAATAATGTCGTAAGATTTATTTATTTGTTTCTTCATTCTTCATTTAATAAACTTTTATTATATTTGATTTGTATTTTCTTAAAAATAAAATTTAAAAAAATAAAACAATACAATCACATTTAACAGTTTTTTTTTCATGTTTAATTTTATCTTTTATTATAATTTCTATCTTGTTTGTTTGTTGCAGGTTAAATTTCATGGAAACCCAAAGTGAGTAAAAACATTTTTCAGTGTATTTTATTTATTATTAAATTTGCTATTCCTTGTGTTCTTTTTGGTACATTTTTATTTATTTATAGCTTTTTATATGAATTTTCTTAAAGACGACAACATTAACATTTAGACACAATCATTGTAACATACACGATGTTCATACAAAAAAAGGACACAAAATATACAGACAGAGAGACAGACATTCTCACAACAATTGATACAATTAGAGTTGGATACACAATAAAACGAAATGAATGATGGGGGAGTGCGATGTAAAAACGGTAAAGTTGTACTTGACGTACAAATTTTTTTTGTCTTGGATATTTTAAAATTTTCAAGTTTATTTCCTTTTTTACACTTTTACACATTTTCCGAAAAATCAATATTTTTTCTGTTACTAAAGCGCCATGGCCACGTATCAAATTGGCTTGACAAATAACATGTATGTGTTGGTAAATATTATTTTGCTTAACACAGCAACGTGTCAAATTCATGCCGTCAAATTTCATTTGAAAGTTATTTTTGAATGATAAGAACGTGTGATGTTTTTGGTCGCAAAATACTTTTTTGCTAACAAAATTTTCTTAATTTTATTTATTAATATTTATAATATCAATTACCTTATATTTTTATATGCGATTGACTTACAGAGCCTTTATATTAAATTATTATGAAAATAATTAAATATATTTTGTTAATTTTAATTCAATAAATATACAAATTTTCATAACATTTACATTTTTTTGCAACATTTGGTTTATTTTTAATTGCTCTCCATAAAGCAGGCAAACAGCGATAAAATTTAATTAACTCCAGTATGAAATTTTTTTCATCCATTTTTTATTTATTGCGCTATCAAATTTTCCGCGTACGATATTGTCGCTGCGCAAACTAAATAAAAATGAGATTTGATGTAATTACGCAGCAACACATCAAATTTGCTTCAAATTACAGTATCGACGGCAGTGAATATCTAAATTGTTTTGATTTTCGTCAAACTCACATGGACATATACGTGAGAGTTTTTTTTCACTAACACAATCAAAAAACCCTTGGTTTGACAAGCCAATTTGATACGTGGCCATGGCGCTTAAATAGTTGTAATAAATATTAGTAGGAGTGATAGTTGTTGCCATATAAGTTTAAAGATAGCAGCAGTAGTTTTAAGCTTATTTCCTGTTGTTGTTGTTGTTATTATTTGCTTTTTTATTAGTTTTTAGTTAAATATAAAATCAATGATTGTTAAATCACAATTTGTTTATGCAGCTCTTTTATTTTAATATTTTTTCAACTACTTCAGCTGCTGGTATTTTATCGTCCTGTTTCACTACCACTTAGAAAAGTTAATAACTTAACATACGGACACACAGAAAAACACACTCAAACAAATTATATACAATTAAATGAATAAAAATAAACACAGATACATACATATACACATATAAATATATATATTTGGACATTTGATCATTTAAACCAGAGACATTTAGAGACGATTTTAAGAGTCAAGAAAGATTTAAATAAATTCAAACATACAAATGACCAACCAGAAGACTACTGCTGACAATTGACTAACTGACTGCTTGGCACTGATTAAGAGTTTTAACATTTTAGATTATTTTTGAATTCCTATATGTGAGTATATGTGTATTGTGTATTTTAGTGTGCAGCAAAAACTGAACAGGGGGCCGATTATATGAAAGAAGTGATTGAAGTTGTAGCTGTAAAATTCTTTTTATGGACTACAATTCTGCTCAGCTTGATGACTTTTAGTAATTGAATTAATTGATTTTTTTTTTAAATCCTTCTCGGATTTTTTAATTTACATCCACTGAAGAATGTAAAATTTCTTTCAATTCTCGGTAGCTGTTTTGTTTTCCTCCGGTTTATTAAAAACCCAACGGAGCGACGGAATTTGCCTAATTGCGACCCACTGTTGCTTTCTTTTTAATTGTATGGATGGATATTTTTATCATTTTATTGTTCACTTACTTTTTTCTATTTTTATTTGTAACAACAAACTAGCGAAAAGTGTTTTGAATTGTGTCTGTGTATTGGGAATTTATTTTGAATAGAAAAAATAAACAAATACGAGGAGAGAAGAAGTATCGTATCCAGCAAATTGTTTATCTAACCTAAATTAGTTTTATTTTTTTTCTTAAATCGATGATGCTGATGTTTTAGTATCAATATTTTCTCTGCGTCTTTAATTTTTTCATGTAATTTATTCTTTCATTTCATACTCGTAGTTTAGTTTGTTGTCATCATAATTCTAGTCTTAATACTTTCAGGAATTTTTTTTTTTTTTGTTTTGTTAATTTAATAAATTTATTACATTAAATTGCGTTGCTGTTGGTGTTTTTTTTCCAGTTGCAGTTTAATTAAATTATTTTATTTATGCTAAAATTAATTAAATTGAAATCTTATATTTGCATTCGACTACATTTAAAATTTTACAATTTATTTTCATAAAATAACAATCATAATTCACTTGTTTTCTTTTTTTGTTTTTTGTTGTTCGTTTAAATTTTTTTTATGGTTTTAATTTTTAATAAATATTTACATATTCTAACTAATTTTTTTATTAAATAATATACATACATTTATATGAATTTTTTAGTTTCCTTCTTCCAAATTTTCAATAGTTTATTTAAGTTCTATGAAACAAGGACTTTATATATTCAGGTCCTTTTTACGTGTTTGTTGTGTGTGTGTGTGTGTGAGTTTAAAACAAGCAACAACAACAAAAACAAACTCTTTTATGTTTACTTTTTCATTGTTCGTTACAAACTTTTACAATTTGTATGTGTGTGTGTGTTTCTTATTGCTGTTGTTGTTCTTAGATTAAAAATAAATGAAAAGGAACATGAAATAATTTATATGTACATACTTAAATCTTCATAAAAATCTTGCAAATATGCAATTAGTTGTGGAAAGGACGGTCGTTGTTTTGGATCCACCAGCCAGCAGCAGGACATGACGGTGAAACTGCAAAGAGCAGAATAAAAAACGACAAACTTAAAGCTTAAGAAGTTGGTTCTAGATAAAAAAATAAAGCCATTAATTAAGAAAATATATACCGATTTCTCACGTCATAAGAAGAGATGCAGGAGAAAAAGTATGCATAATGCTGGATGATACGATATTTTGTAGATAGTAAATTAAAAAAAAAATAAAAGGATTAATTTTTCTTAAAGTACTCTTTTCCATTTTAAGATCCGTCATTTTTGGGCTAAGAACTTGACCTTATTTTCAAATTTATTTATGTGTCTCTATAGAAAATGATTATGAATAATTCAGGCCATACAAAGAAGGTGGTCCTTAGTGCACCGCACCCTGACATAATTATTTAACTACTTTCTGTTCTCTACTTATAATAAAAGTTTTTCATATAAAAAAGGAGGCAGTCCAGCATTCTTCTTCAGAGTGTCAATTTATATGCACTTTTCACACCTTCAAATCTCGCGAAACTTTCATTATTTTATAACTAAATGAAAGAATTTTGTGAGGCGACTAGCACAAATGATTTCTTGTGCGCAAAGGCATAAACTTAGCCTTAATATTATGTTTTATTTTTCTACTTACAATTCATCTGGGCAATTGATTGGTTGCGATAAACGAAAACCATCCGATAGATATGGCGTCAATTCGAAGATATCCACCTCTTCGAAAGGTGTCATGGCCAAAGTGGCCAATTCCCAGAATAAAACACCCAGACTCCATACATCTGAATATTGGTTGTATAAATTTTTCTGCTGCAAGGATTCCAAAGCCATCCATTTCAACGGGCGATTTTCGTTGTCACACAGGCAGTGATAGTCGTCTGGGAAGAGGTCACGTGACAAAGCGTTATCACATATTTTCACATAGGAATCCGCATCCAAACTATTTGCAAAAGAAAAAAAATAAGAAAAATAGAAGAAACTTATTTGGGATACAAATATAAAGCAAGCATGTTTTCAAACTGGAATTACTTTTTTATGAATTCGACTGAATTTGAAAATACTTTTAATAAATATTTGCAAAAGTTCTTTCGTCAAAATGTAGTTTTTTTTACTCACTAGCAATTTCTGGTGGCCACATCCTTGTGTATTATGCCCACCGAGTGTAAATGAGCCAAACCTTTGGTGACATGCAGACCAAACTCTACCAATTGTCTGGTATTTAAAGAAGCATTCAATTCGCGAGATTTTTGTAAAAAGCTAAACGGCAACATAAGATTTTATTGAATTTTAATATTGTAGTTTCACTAAAACTTACATTTTTAAGTTCCCTTTTATAGGATAAGGATATGCAATTTCCGGTGGTCCCGGTAGTTCGGTATTTGCCAACATCGGTGCCATGACATTCTGATGACCCACACCGATCAGCATTGAGGCATCTTGTAGTAAACAGGCCACTTGTGTCAGCGAAGCTCCATCCACCACCGTCTTAATGAGAACATCGCAACTGTCACCCAATTTACCTGCATATATGCGTCCATAGGTGCCTTCTTTGATCAGCTGCTCACATTCCAGAGTCCCCGGTTGAACATTGGGAATGCGACGCATTTTTTCCTTTGGATCCCCACTACTGGCACCTGCTGTACTCGCCCCTCCAAAAATACTTCCATTGCCTCTACTCGATTTGGGCGTAGACATGCTGTAAACCTAAAAATACAGAAATTTAACAAAATAAAATGTTTTAATGAAAATACAAAAGATCAAATGAAGAGATATTGGTTGGCCACAATAATCTAAAATAACGCTTTAATTTACCCTTGACATTTAATTTGAAATGAAAAGTTAATCTCTGGAATAAATCTATGTGGTGTTTGTGTGGCACAAAACATAATGAAAAGTTTAAAGGAGCAAAAATAACACGAGCAGATGTGTTGTTGGTGTTACTTTATGGCAGCAGTCCATAAAATAAAGATCTACTTTGCGCAATGTAACAGAGTTGAAATGACCACTTCAATATATTAACTCATAAATCTTATTTTGGTCATTGTTTTTTGTTTCTGCTTTTGTTTTTTGCTTTTGTGGGGTTTTAACCACAAACAAGATATGGGAGTACGGGATATAGGCGACCACACACACATACACAACCGCATGCAAAGGCTTTAATTTACTTTTGTACAAACAAAAACATTTCAAAAATATGTAGTTTGCTGGCTGGCACTCAGTAAGTGGTGTGGCTCGTTGTTGCTACATGCCGCAAAATGTTAAACGGAAACAATAAAAACTAACGAAAAAAACGATACCACCAACAATTATAATAAAGAATAATGGCGATGACGTTCACAGCGATAATGATGTTGAAGCAGACAATAACATTGTTGACCAACTTACGAAATAAGTAAAAAAAACTCATCATTATCAGAATCACCATCATCATCATCATCATCATCATCATCATCATCATCATCACGTGCAGCAGCCAAGCAACAATCCGAAATCGGCAACATGACTATAATCATTAATTTCAACGCCATCATTTCATTGAATTTAAGTCATCGGTTTTTATTGTAATCGTCCACGTTATTTTTATCCTCTATTCTCCTCCTTGTCAACGCCGACATAAACTTTGCCGCTTATTTTTGCCCTGCTTCCTTTCGTTTTCACAACAATGTTGTTGCACTTTCGTTTGTGATTAAAGAGTACACGACCACAATATGGACAATTTATTTGTGTTGTGCCACAAATTGCTCAACATCATTCCTCCCGCCTGTCGTGTTGACTTTAGTTGATACAATATAATAACAATTGCTGGAAGCCAACGAACCAGTCCACAACAAAAACTACTGCAGGCACCTTAAACTCTTACATACATACGAGTATATACAGACAACCAAACTGCCAGCCAAGCCATTCAGTGATAAAAGGAAAAAAGTTTCATCGTCGTCACAATTGGTAGCAGCAACAATAGTTCGGGCAGCAGCATCGTCATCATCAGCATCAGTTAATGGAACAATGACAAAGAATTAAAAATCTTTTCTTGTTGTTGTTAAAGAACTACAAAAGCTTCAAAAGCAGAAATCCAAATATTAAAGGAACTAAAAGGAAATAATGTGATGAGAGAAATGCAACAATAACAACTACTATAGCAGCGGTAAGAAAAGTGTAGACAAAAAATAGTAACAAATCAACAGAAAAAAAAAATAACCTACAAACTCACAACGCCAACAAACATTTCCAACTACAACTAAAAAGTGGAAAGACATCAAGCAAACACTCATCCACTCTCCCCACTCCTTATCGAAGTAAAAGAGATAAAAAGAATAATAAAAATTACGTTTATTTTTACAATTGTGTCCTTTGCAAACCAAAATAAAGGCCTGTTAGCAATAACTTTATCAAAGATAACTATCACGTTGCGAGAGTCAAGTGAGAAGTTTAACAAAGTTTAATTAAATAAAGTGTGAACTGAGTGAGACACAATCAAATGGAAAGGTACTAAATTATGAAGCTTTCTTAACACAAGGAGTTTTCGATGACAGATGATAAATCATACGACTATACACGGTTGACAAACGTTGGGAATTAAATTTGCGTTCTTTTAACTTTGGCAGACATTCGACTTTAATGTGGTTGGTAGTATTTATGTGAAACTTTAACATTTTGTACTATATTAAAAATCAAAAGTGGCGTGGAGCATTTTTCTTTAATCTAGTACAAAACATAGTAAATAGATGGAGGCCCTGTTTTTCACACAATGAGGAGAGAAGGAAGCTGGTTACAGAAACTATTTGTGCTAAATCTTATATCGTTTGTAATTTTTAAAAGTTTTGCATATACGAGTATAACAAATGTTATATATATTGTGCGACAAAAAACTTTTAAGGAGACTTTGTGAAGTAAAAGGCTGCGGAATCAAATACCGGGACAGATCCAATTTTAATTAAATTATAAATTTTCTGACCATCCATCGAACCAATTTTTGCATGTTATTTTAGGAATATGACCTTCACCTGCTGAAAAAATAGAAATAATCCTTCTTTTTCTACCACTGCATCCGCTCCTTGTAAAATAATAATGTTGAAGTATTCTTGCTAGTTCCTCTTTTTCGAATACTAACTGCCTGTTCGCCGATATCGAAGGAGTTCTTTCTTTCGAACAATTACATTTAAAACAAAAACAAAATTATTGAATTTGAATGTTTGAAATGTAATTGTTCGAAAGAAAGAACTTCTTCGATATCGGCGAACAGGCCCTAAACATTTAGTCTATTGCTACCTTGAGATTCACTTGGCCCTTCTCTTCGAAAGTATAATCAATTGAATTACTTATAAACTTCAAATGATTTAAATCTCTTCGTTATCAGTTCCTCAATTCTTAAAGCCACGTATGTGTGTTTGCTCATTATACATACATACATACATACTCGTATATTGGTTGCATATGAATTCCAAATCTTATTTATGTCTGTGTATGTAAATAATTATTTAAGTTTGCATTGTTTGGCTACTACTGTTGGTTGAACTCTTCTCCAGTAAATGAATTACAATTGTATGGCTTTGACTTCTATTGCTTTGCTGATACGATGAGTATACATTTTGGTTGTTGCTGTTTCTGATAGTAATTGTTGCAAAATTTTAATAAAATACAAAACATAAACGAACTGTTTGTATAAGAATGTGTTTGCTTTTGTGAATGAATATTATGGGTCCGCAGCATTCAAAAGAGCCTGCAATTTTCTTCCAAACCAACACTGGTACAATAAAATACATCTCTTCCCTTTTCTTATAGAAATCATGAATTCTACGAATATATAGTGGAGTGTAGTTGATGCTGCTGCTGATGATGTTGTTATTGTAGTTGGTTTTTATCTCTATCAGAATTTGGTGAAATGAAGAAAATTTCAATTAAAATGAAACAATACACAGCAACAACAATGGCCAATAGAATCTTTTGTTCATTTTGGCACAAGGGGGCGCTAACACTGAAACACACATACTGTCACACACACATACATACATACGCTACAACTTGTACTCTACACTACAGCATCAATACATAACAACGCACACTGAGTACAGTGACAAAAAAAAAATTAAAAGTATATTACAGTCGAAGCAATTGGTGATAAATCTTTGTCACCAAATAAATGCCAAACGAGTGGAGTAGAGCAGAGCAGAGCTGCAGAGTTGGTTTTTTGCTTTGACTGTTCTGCTGTTGACTTTTATGGTAAAATAATAGATAAAATAGTCGAAAAAGAAAAAATAAATAAGAACGAAACAAAAAGGCGACAAAAAAATAAAATTGAAATTGGAAGCCTTTCCCTGGTGGTGTTTTTCATTTAGCACACGGTCGGGAGTGTAATTAAAACTTTTGACTAACGATGGTGATGCTGCTGATGATAACCCGAACAGCACTACAAATAATAAAACAACAATAAATAATAACAGCAATAACAGCAAAAACAACACTGAGAAACATTGTATAAAAGCAACAATAAAATGATAGGGAAACCACTATAATATTGTCTAACAACTACGAGTAGATGTGTGTTATTTTGTATTATTTTCTTTGTCGTCGTTGTTTTGTTTTTGTTATTGTAGACTGCAGTTGCCAGCTTGCTGTTGCCACATGGCTATGACTTGTGGCATTGGTGATGACTTGTGGCATGTAGTTGTGATAAACATACACAGCCACTAGACACTCACTCATATATACGCGCACACACACATTTGTACCCAAAGACCAAGTAGATTTCCTGCTTCGTATAATTACAACAATTGTTCTACGAGCAATTTGGATTATTAAAGCTTAAAGTTTATTAAAAGGACTTAAAGGTAATGAGGTGTTTTGCTACAAAATACATTTTATTTTTATTGGTACTTAAATAAACAATTACACCATTTCCAGGTGTAAGTACTTCATGGATATCATAAATTTTTTAAAGACATTAATGCAATATTTGTCATTATTGATTATCATGTTCAAATCGATTTTAAAATTATGCTTAGAATTGTGCATTATTTTGAATTGCAAATACATATAATAACTCTCATTCCGTTTGTAGAGATTTTAAAGCAAATATTCTTATTCAAAGAATTTTTTTAGGCTAAAACTTTTTTATATAACTTTCAATTAAAGCAAAATTTTTAGTAAATCCACAATTGGTAGATCTGGAAGAATATTACAAAACGCTCACATTTTTCTGTCTTAAATTTTTGTGGAACAAAATGTTTTAAGAAAATATATATAAATTTAATTTGGACGGGAAAGCTCCTCGTTTAAGTCTTCGTTTTAAGTCTGGATAAGTGTTCAATAGTAAAAATGGCCGGAGCCAACATCTGTTCTTTGTTAATATGCCTCCATCAAGCGAATATACTCGTATATATTTTCAAATATCTATTTTTATCTATTTGTATATGGTGCTTAGGAGCAAAACAATAATAGGAGTAGGTTCCTGCTGGCATTCTATCTTTTTTCAAAAATGTCTAACTTTTGCTATTCGAAGAAAAATTAGAAAACTATGCAAATGATTTGTTTTTGTTGTTGTTGGTATTGTAAGAAAATATAAATTTATAAGACTAGTGAACGGCAGTTTATTTAAAACAGAAATAAGACCGAAAAATTAAACAAGAACAAGAGGATGAACATTTTGATTAAGATTTTCGTTATTGTGGTGGTATCGTCATGTGAAACTGCCTGACTATGTGAGTCTGCATCTGCGAATGTGTGTACGATATATGTATGTTTGTGTGTATGTGTGTACCTTCACTAATTATAATTGTGATTAGAGATGTTGAGATATCATTTAATGATAAATAGCTTCCATATTTCCTAAACGCAAGAACATAATTTCAAAATGTTTTTGGTTAGATTTTCCGATAATTAAGTTTGTGTAACAATAACAACGAAAACAACAACAAAAATAACATGAATGGCAATAGCAACAGCTAAAGTGACACATTGACTCGCACACAGCAGGAAGGGATGTTAACGGCACTGGATGTTTCTTAGTTCGATTAAAAAGGAGGCGGGTAGTGGTGTTCGTAATGATGTCTGTCTGATAGCGTGCCGCTGGTTAAGCGGGTGCTCATAGCGTTGTTGCTCGTATTATTATCATCGTCATTATTATTATTATTGTGAAAATGGTGTTGGTAGAGGTGTGGTATATCCCAAGTTTCGACAAGAGTTTCAAATTTATTTGCCATTATGCACCACGTGACAGTTATTTCACCATTTCAGGCAACTGTTCGTTCGTTCGTTCAGCTTTTCATTTATTGAACATGTTTTTGATATCTATATCTATAATTATCTATTTTATATGTATGCAGGAGTGAGTATAAATGTGTGTGTGTGTGACTATCAAATTATGCGAGTGTTAGAAACAACATGCTGTTACAAATAGTAGTATTGCTCCTGCTGCTCTTGTTTGTATGTGTGGGTTTTTTATGCTGCATTTGTGTGTCACATCATGTATGACACATCGTATCAAATCACAATGTCTCAACGTCATCGTCAACTTCATCATCATCATCTTTTTCATCATCATTATTATAGTTATCCACCTTCAACCTTGCTTTTGGTAGAAAATTGCGTGAATATGTGTAACTGTATTTGTGCCTTTTGTATTATTTTCATGTCCTATTCCCTTAAGGCGTTTATCCAACAAAAAAAGGACATTTGAGAGTATTTATGCATATTGATATACCAATAGATAGTGTAGGCCGTGTCTGTGGGTGTGTTTCGAACACATGCAGTCGTTACAATGTTGATGCTTTTAGTTTCCATTGTATTTCATTTTGGTTGTCTCGGTGCTAAATCCATTTGGTTGCATAGGCAACGCTTTAATGCTTCGGCCTCTGCGTAGCTATAAATTTTCTTTTGTTTGTTTGTTGTTGTGTCTTTTCCTAATGTGTATGTCAGTTTGTCAGATTTTGTTGTTAGCTTTTTATTTATAACTGGAAGTGACAAACGCTTATCAAAATGAGAAAAAATTAAGTTCCTGATTTGTCAGATTTAATTTGTTGATGATGTTTTTCACAGAATTTAATGTTTCACAAAATTTATGTTGCAAATATTATTCTCAAATGAAAGATGTTAAAGAAGATTTTAAAGTTATTCAATATGTTTTTTAATTTTATTGAGAAAAATTAAATACGTTCACTACTTTTGCAAAAAAAAAAAATAAAAAAAAAAATTAGAGACTCCTGGTTCGTTTAAATAATTAATTTTATAGAAAAAAGCTTTAAATTTCTTGTACTTCACAGACCGGAAAAAAGTCGAAATAATTTCTAAGATCTCAAAGCCATCGAGATCAGACGAAAATTTCTGTTTCGAAAATCGAATTGACATCAGTATCTTCTCATATAGGAAACTTCCGATTTTAAGAACATTCAGCTAAAATTAATTAATTAAAAACAATTTTATGCAAAATGACAAGAGTTAAACGCGAAAACAAAACACAGTCAAAATAACAAATTAAATTCATTGTGCTCCTTCATTCAAAAAAAAATATCCTAATACTTCCTTTGCAGAAATAAAACAAATAAACAGATAATAACCCACTGGTCTTTTCAATTTATTTTATATGATTTAAGAAAAGTTTGGGACGACTGAAAGAACGTGTTTTTTATTGTTGTCTCAATTTTCTGTACCATCACGCATTCCACCAGCTCCAATGAGTTTTCACTTGGGGATCCTGGAACAATCTGCCCCATTGCGTGTGATATAATAATATTTATTTATGTAAATTATTACAAAATTTGTTATGTGGAAATTGGTGATTTTTACCAGCTGGAGTAATAAAATACTAATTACAATTTAAAATTGTAATAAAAGTTTGATAGAAGATGTTAAAAGAGTATGCGGGGTTTCGGGCAAAATTTATTTACATTTATTAAGATTTCGCTGAATTTTTGTCGAATAAATTAAAAAATATTTATCTTAAAACATACAGGAAAATACTACAAAATTTATATATAAAGTACTCGTAAAAGAGATAATTATTAAGATCTGACAAAGATAACAATAAAATAAAGACACCCAACAAACATAAAATCAAACGTTTAAATAATTTTGACAGTTATCAATAATCAAAAGTTGTTGTCATTTGCATATGAGTAAAATTAATTTTCCTCTTCCGAAATTATTTATTCTTATTATTGTGTGTTGGTTTTTATAAGGCCAAAGATCGTATTCAAACATTTAATTTTTTTTTGATTTGAAATTTGTTTCGAATTGATTTCAAAACCGTACATTTTCTGGGATGAAGTAGATAAAGGACACAAAGAAGCTAACTCACACACTCACAACATAAAACAGTTAGCAGTAAGTAAAATTTCAAAGATTTCCGATGACGAGAAAATTAAGTTTCTGTTCTTAGAAATATTCACCTGCGAAATGCGACAACTGATTAACAAAAAATAAAAAAAAAAAATGATTCGAAGATTGAAGCAAATTACACCGTGTGCAACCTGTAATAAGAGCATATTTTACGCAAGAAAAAACTTACAAAATGAAAGAAAATGTAACAACAAAAACACATTTCGTGCATACATTAAAAGGACGCAAGGTGTCATTTAAACAGTTGCTTCTTTACAACAGTGTTCTATAATCATCGTTTAAATCCATCTCCTGGCTTGACTTTATGCGTTTGTCCTTCTGTGTTGTGACGTTAAAACACAACCCCCCAGTGTGAGTAAAGTTTGATTATAACAGCAAATTTTAGTCTCTTACGCACTCTGATGAACAATTATCTTTCAATTTGTAGCTAAAGACTTAATTGAAATTGTCTTGTCTTTTCAATTTTTTTTCAATTTGATGTTAAAACGGGAAAGGGTTCTCGTAGGACACAGAGAAGAAATGAAACCTTTTTGCAAGAGAAACAAAATATATGCAAATTTTTTTTTTCATATACTTTTCTTTAACTTTTTAGAACAAAAGTTGAGCACAGATAATGATGTTGCTGTTGTTGCTCAGCCTGATTATAATTTATGTTAATTTTGTTTATCCACGAATAGAATTTCACACAGACACACGCAGCCACACACGCAAATATTCCCTCGTCAATATATAGAACATACGCACCCAGTAGCAATCACATGCACACATCAGAAAACAAACATACAATCGACATACTTACATACATACATAAATAAATAAATAATATATTATTTGTGATTAGATAAATTTAATGAATAAGTTTAAATAAATTTTTATTTGGTCGCATTTTAGCAGACAAAAAAAAATTAATAATTTATTTTTGGAATATATGATTACATCATTTCCATAATAAATTTGGCTGATAATGGAGTTGAATTCTTTTCAATTTAAAAATAAATTAGGATTTTTTTTTATATTTTTGAACTTCAGCTTTAATGATTTAACTTTTTCTTTTACCTACATAGGTCTGTTTGAATATGTTGCAGGTGGCTAATTTAAAGATTTTTGTAGCATATATTGCAGATTAGTCACAATGAACACTAAGCTCCCAAAACATGGTTGTTCTGTTCCGCTGTGCACGTTACGAACCTTGGAATATAAATTTGTATAATCATTTAGGTTTAAAGAAATTTAGATCGAGTAAAAATAATTTGTTTAAGACTGCTAAATTAGGCTGACTTCCAAAACGTCAATTGCTTTGTGTTTGAACAAAGCATCACATTTCATAACGCCGCAGTACAATAATTATACAATGCATACCATTTCAAAACGCCGCCACCAAATATTTTTAATGCAGTAACTAAGCAAACAAGGCATCGGTTTTATAGTTGTTGCATTGTTTCGGAACTTTGCATATGTATGTGATTTAAATACAGTAGCAATAGTGTATACAAACTTTGTATACGAACGTTTTGGAAGTCAGCCTTACTTATCGTTATATTTAAATAATTCTCATTTATTGGTCGAGAGTTTTTCTATAAGGAAACGAGTTTAAAAAATTTTTAGACTTACTGATGATTTGGAACTAAGAACAAATAACTGCGGCCCACAACAAATAAATATTTGTTAATGTCAACTTTGTTTACCCCACTTGCCTTTCCAATTCTCCGATTAGAAAATAAAAAACTACACCCTCAAAATTTTATGTATAACGTCGAAATATACATAAATATAATGTAAATTGTTTTGTTGGATTATTTTCGAAAAGTATAAGTACCTGAGTGTCACATACCAACGATAAATTAATTACCCAACGGGAAATGTTGTACCAATTGTCTAAAACATACCTGTCCTATGATAGGTGAAAATGGGAATGGTACAAAGTGTTCCTGAGTTGTGACTGGTGAAAAGCGGTAATATCAAAAAACTAGAACAAAAGTGCTAACAAAATTCCATCACTCAGTGTCTCATCGAAAGATTTACATACATTTTCGATTGTCACATACCATAATTTTAATTCAATATTCAGTGCTGTGGCTGAGTGGCTAGTGTTCAGACTGCTAGTACGAATGTGCTTGGTTGAAAAATATGAAATAATTATATAAAATAAAAAGAAATGAAAATAAATTCGTACAGTTGGCATATGGTAAACATGCATGGACACAAGTTGCAAGTAGTGAATAGACTGTAGTAAATTAAGTAGAGTGATAGCTGAGTGGCTGGTGACTAGGACTTGCGAGGCGAAGGAACTTGGATCAAATCAAATCTCAAGTAATTCAAAATACATTTCAAATAAAATATAAATAAGCAAAATAGTAGTAAATCCAAAGTGACGTCACGAGAAGAAAATAAAGCGCCGTGAACTGTATTGTTGTAAGTTTATATATTCATTTCTGCAAATTCAGAAAAAAGAGCTCTTTGAGAGCTCTTTGAGAGCTCTTTTTCATGAAATCTTAAAGTCTACGTTAGGTGGCGCATTCAACTTCTTAAGGAGGTCTTAAAAACGTCATTCAGAAAGACGTAGGATCTGTAGTCCAAATTATAAATCTGAGCTCATAGTGACTGACTGACTTAAGAGGTAATTTTGCTATCTGGGTAAGGACTAGTTTTAGACAGGTTACTGTTGAATAATCCTATTACCGGTTTTTATGAAACCATAACTGAGACTAGTACTTAGGAAACCACCACAGGACAAGTACATTAAGTTTAGGTCTAGGACCTATCACCTGGTATCTTAATTATGACAACGCCATGTTAAAGTTACCGGACCCTCTCATATAAAGTTCCGGAACTCGCACCGGTTGCTAGTCCCTGGGAACCAGTCACGTGACGTGTCCTGTGACAGGTTCTTTTCCCTCTAGGATATAAACTCGAAGTAATTATTGTGTTTCTATAATAAATTTATTTAAATGTTCACTGTATGATTATCTATTAATTTCTTTCAATTAGTAATGATTTAATTTAAACTGGTTTTAATAAAATATTTAACACAAAAGCACAGAAGAATTTCGCTGCCGCACAACAAAAAAAACAAATTTGTATAAAATGTATGAATGGATATATGTATGTATGTACATTTATAACATACATATTCGTATAAACAGATTCGGTATAATCATAGACATTAATAATAATTTTAAATTAACTCGTACAATTTACTCAAATGAATTCGAAATGTTCAATAATAAATATAATTATTCATGCAAACACTTTCAGATAAATACATACACACTCACATATTCTTCCGTTTAGGCAATCACAAGAAATCAAACATTTAAAATGCCGTTTAAAATTAAATCGTAATTACATGCCTCTCTATTCGCTTTTGCTCCACCAGCACGGTTTACCGTTATTTTCATTTAAATTGAGCTTATTTGTATGTGTGTGTGTGTCCCACAAAATTTATGTATACATATATATGTCAGGTGTATTATTAAACAAAATTTCTCTTAAGGATTCCTACATAATTGTTGTACGTGTACGAGTATGTCTGTGTATTTGTTTAAATTTCATTGTGGTAATATCAGTTGTAGTTGTTGTTAATATCTTGTAATGTTGTGTTGAAACGTCCTTTAAGTGACACCTTTTAATTATGTCTTTCCTTTTCTTTTTCGATTGAACCTCCCACCATTTCTAATTTATGATTCCTTTTGATCTGCTATAGTCCTTTTCTTACAAATAAATGCAGACATCAAAGCAACAACATAACAACATTAATTATGTTTCATGTTCCTTTTCATTTCCTTGTTTCCTTTCAGCAATAATATTGCATGAATGAGCATGTTTATTTACGTTTAAATCAAATTCGACAGTTTTTCACTCACTCATGTTGTATGAAAACTGGTTTTGGAATATTTGTTAACGAGTTTTTGTTAATTTTCAAGTTTTATTATACGCAATCATCCAGACACAGTGTTCACTGCTGTTCACTGACAAGTGGAGGAGAAGAAAGTTTAATTTTTCGATAAATTTTGTGAACATTGGAAGATGAAGCCAAGCAGTTTTAAATGTCAGAAGGTAAATAGGTATGGTTTCGTTGTTATGAAGATAAGTCACACGTTTGAATATGGATCAAATGAGGAAATTTATTTACTTTTCCGTCAAAACTTTGATTTGAAATTTGTACACAACGACGTTAGGGAGTGTAAGATATCAGTAGAGCACTTCACCTGGAGACGAGCAGCTCAAATGCAAATGCATTTGTTGCAATGCTATTGTTGTATCACTCTTTTTTTTATCAATAATATAGCGCCACAAATCTTCATAATTGATTTTTAAAGAGATATTAAAGTTTTCTTCTGTCATTACTTTATTAAAATCTCCGAAAATACATACATATAAAGTCTAGATTATGACCTTAAGCTAATTTTAGTGTAGATGTTATATTATAAATTGGAAAGACGAGTTTTCTAAAATGGCTTATCTTGAGAACCATCTTCTGTTAAACAAAAAAAAAGGAATTTTTATTTATATAGATTTCTATAGTCTAAAGGCCCAACTATAATATGCATAAGCTAGCTTAAGTCAGCTTAAGCAACTGTGCGAATACATGTAAATCGTATGTGGCAACTATAATGAACTTAAGCAAAATTTTCGTTAAGTTTTATGAAACGTCATTTGCTCAAGCAAAGTGCGAAACTGAACGCACATTCCGTACGGAATCAGCTTTTCTACTAATACATACATACATATTTATGTTTGTACGTAAAAATAAATTAATTTAGTTCTGTACACGAAAGTGACATTTCATATATTTTATTTAACATATTGTATTTCCACTAATGTATATTTTAGTACTTTTGCCCTTAAATAAAATAAATACTACAAAGTACATAATTTCGGTTGTATCTTTTCTTATTATTAGTAAAAATAATAATATACGTATATTTTAGCATATTTTTTTTTAATTACAATCGTTTTATATACATTTGAGTACAATACTCAATTTGTTTAGGATAAATAAGAAGATACACATTTTTCGAAAAATTATTTATGTTACATATGTGTGCAATTATGACTACTTAAATTTTAAGTCGCATAAGTGCATTATAGCCACCTAAAAGTCTGTGCAAATTTGCTTAAGCATTTGACAGACTTTTCGTTCAATTTTGACATTAGCTTAAGCCAGCTTATGCATATTATGGTTGGGCCTTAAAGTTCGTAAAGTTATGTTTCGGCGTTTTTAATATATCGAGGAATAAGGCGCCACAAAGCCATCGTCAGTGGTCATGTGTTTAGTACTTCTCAGGTAATTGAGTGGAATACATCTCTTTCTTGTGAAATTAAAAAAAAAACTTTTTCTACAAGAGGTATAAATTGCAAAAAAAAAACATTATTTTAGTACTGCTCTTGGTATACTTTGGCCGGAAATTAAATAAATTTGTTTCTGATAATGAAAGTTTTGTACTTTAGTTTTGTATTTTATACCAAATTAAATTAAACAATCTTGCAATTTTCAAAACAAAATTTGGCATATTTTAAGTTGATATTGAGAGAATTATGCAACCACTTTTTTTTTGTTTAATTTTAAAGCAACAGCTAAAAAATATTCACATGTTTTGAAACTCGTACTAAAACCTTAACTTTCATCATAATACTCGTACCTTTAAAGTTTTATAAATTCCATTTGAAAAAAAATCATACCTATAAAAACTCGACATACCGTCGTATAATTTAACTTAAAAGAAACTTGCAAGAAATTTTTTAGCTTTTCTTGAACGGTTGTTGCTGTTGCTGTCTTGCATACATAAATTGCATAATTAAAATAATCCTTTAAGTCTTATGGAGTGCAAACTTTAGAATCCAATTGACATACTTTTGTATACATTTTTAATAATTAACATACTTTTTAGCATCTGCCTGCTTTTGCAACCCTGCAAAATAAATTTTTGACCTCCAAAAGGAAACGACAACATAAAATTAAAGCAAATAAAAAAGCATCTTGTAATTGCTGCCACAATTGTTTCTTCATTTTACTTCCTTTTTTCCATTACAATTCGTATTGTGTACATGTACTTGTTGGTTGTTGTATGAGTTGTAGTTAATGTTGCTGTTGTTGGTGTATGTAAATTTTTTTACTGCATTGTGTGCTGTTCAATTCACTTTTACTGTCGGTCTATTGTGAAACTTAACAAAAGTGTGTTCTCTCGTCATCTGTAGTTGAAATATTTTATATGGAATTACTGAAAAAATTCCTGTGCTGGTGCCACTGGCCTGAAAGCTACTTCTTATTATCCTGTAAAAAAAATTTGATTTCAAAAATACAATAAAACCCTAAAGAATGATTTTTACGAACCAATTTAATTTTTATTCCATAATCTTCAAAATTAAGAGAACTCAATATTTTGGACATGCTACTGATGTCATTTGGCCCAAATATTCAATGAACATAATTTTGTATAAAAATTTTTTTTATCATTTGAGATATTATTTCAATTTTATTTAAAAAAAAAAAAAAGAAAATTGATTTGCTGTGTTTTAAGCGTGTCTATAGGCCTGCATTTTATTGTTGCTTACACTGACTCATCAGCAGTCATTGACACAATTTTTAAAAGCTACAAAACTATTTAGTACAACCAACTTTTCATGTACAAACAAATATTAACACATTTGTTCCTTATTTTTTTGTTTTTTTTTACAATTAGAAGTATTTTGAATATTCAGAAAATGGATTTGTATGAATGTTGCTACAGTGAAGAGCAAAACAGTCTTTTGTGATTTAATAAATTGTTCATGTTACAGAATACCATTCCGATCGAAAGTTTTTCCATTTCTGAAAGTAGCTTCTGAAGAAAACGTAATACCAAAATTTTCTTTCGTAATCCCAACTCTTTTAGCTTTCCAAATTAAATTGAAAAGGGCTTCATCATTTACTATAAAGACTGAAAAAAGTACATATTTTTAGGAGCGCCAAATAAAAGTTGTTTTAAAATACTTCGTGCTCTAAATTTTGCTGAACAATTTGCATTTGAAAAACTTCGAAATATTTATTTTAAATTTGGTTGCTGTCGTTGATTACAATTTTTGGTGATTTTTTTCCTTTTTTTCCCTTGTTGGCAAAAGTGTTAAAACTATTTGAAGTTGTATGTTTTTGTAGCAGTATTTTTTATTGTTGTTGCTTAAGTTGACGTTGATGTAACTGTCACTCTTTCGTTGCTGCTGCTGCTGTTGTAGTTTCTGTTGCTGCTGTTGTAATTTTTATGCATTATTTATAAAGTTGTGTTACATTTAGGGTTTGGTTTTGGTATTTTTTGTTAAAATGTTTGTTGTTGTCATTGTTGTTGCTGCATGCTAAAAGAATTCCGAAAAACCCATGTTCCATTATTATTTTTCAATTGCGAACAGTTACCGGCAACATATACAATAAAAACATCAGTAAAACAAGCAGCAACAAAATGGAAAGAGAAAAAAAAACTCAAACTTTTGGGAAAAAAAGAAGAATAAAGAAACAACACTTGCAATGATGGTAACAACGAGTATTATTTCTATTGTTTTAGTTTTCAGTTAGCATTGCTATTGTTGTTCTTATGGCTCTTTCATAATAAAAATATTATTTTTCTTTTTAAAACAAAAATTCAAATGTTTCATGTGTAGTAAAGTGTGTTCATGTTTTCATGTGAACGTGTGTTGTTGTATCTAGATGCAAATTTTTTTGGTTTTACCTCCTGTCTTGTGTTACGGTTACGTTTCTTGTATAATGTCTTTTTGTTTTTCTATTTTAATATATTTTGCTCTAAAAATTTTCCAAAAAAATCAATGGATTGTTTAAGTAGGTCACAACAACAGTTTCTACTTCCATTATTCGCATTTAATATGTTTCTTTTGTCGTTTAAGTTGTTTTTTTTTTGTTCTGATATTTCCTGTATAATGATCAAATTTTGAATTATTTTTCTTATATGTGCGAGTATGTATGTGTAAGTGTACATCAGTATACACACATTAAAAAAATTGTTGGTCGTATCCTCTTGATCTCTTCTAGCTGTTAGTAGAACGAAGGTTTGCAATTTACAGAAAGAAAATGTAAAGTACATCACTTTTTTCTTATAGGCATTCAAAAGATATTAGTTTCTGTATCATTTGAATAAAAAAAAACATTGTTGGGTTAACCATAATCTGAGACCTACATAGTACGATTCAATTATATGGTTAGAGCTAAATCATTTATTATGTATTATTTATTATGAAAAAAAAAATTGTAATTGAGACAGTGATTCAAAATTAAAAAGAGAAACTAACGTTGAATAATTTCACAACCTGATCGGCAAAAAAGAAGAAATTTGTTTTCAGAAGTCAGTCTGAGTAATCTGTCGTTTTTCAAGTTTTCCATTATGTTTCCACTTATAATTTCTTTAAATTAGATTTCTATTGAAACAGAACCAAAAATGCAAAATGCAGGTTTTGCAAGGGCTCTGCATTACTATTGAGTAGGGCGTTAGCGGCTTCTATTTTTTAAATGTCTCTTTGTCTATAGAATATATAAACTTGTCACTTTCAAGGAATATTTTATAGCCCAAAAAAGTATCAATGAAAAATGTTTGCCGGGTTATGTGTCTTTCTTCTACTTTAGTGTGTGTGTGTGTATTTGTCTTTCTCTATTTCCAATTAAAAAGCTTTCAAGAAAATGTCCAAATGTAAACTTATAAAAGAATCAAATAAATAAATAAATAAATACATCTTTATGGCTGCAAGGAACATTTATAAAGTCGAACAAAAAAAAAAAAAAAAAAAAAAAACAAACCAAAAACAACATCTGTTAATTTATGGCAAATAATATAAGAAAATTATTGATTTAAGATTTTATAGATGTTTTAAAAGACAACAGAATAAAAATTATGAATAAATAAGTCAAACTTGTTTTTTTTTAAGCACAAGAAAAATATTTTTGGAAAAACCATTAAAAAAACAAACAACAATAAATTAGATGTTTAATAAAGATTTAACAGAGATTTCGTTTAAATATTAAAAAATTTCCAATTCAGTCGGAAGGAAAACTTGAGTTGCCTAAATTTAAAGTTTAAATTTTGAGATGTGTGTACGTTATTGTGTTGGGAAAATATCCTGAGATCAATATGTGGCATTTTAAGTCCCACAATATATCAAGGTTGTGAACTCTATTGTTAAAAGCAAATATTGTACGATTCAATTATATGGTTGTATATAAAAATGTAATGTTTACAAAACACTTCTACATATTAAAAAAAATTAAGATTGGAAAAAATTATTTAATGTTTTTCAAATACCAAAATATAATGCACCTGATTTACTTAAGATCTTTTAAAAAGCATCCGATCATCAAGTCTATATAATTTTTGTAAAACTTTTGTTGTCTTTTTCCTTACGAATTTGTGGTATAAAAATTCAAATGGCTTTAATATTTGGTGTGGACTGATGCTTTCGTATAGAAAAATCGATTAGCAATTACGTAGTAGCTTATGACCTGACATTATTCTTATTTAGTATGCGATCTGGTCCTCCTAATAGCCGTTTAACACAACTAAATCAGTTATTGCTGATTAAAAATTTTACGATATATGTACCTTGTGGAACCTTCAAAAATTGAATTCTTCATATGTATGTTTTTCTTTTTTTAAGTATAAATTAGTCAATTATATATTTTTTTCTATTAAAAAATCAACTTAAAAAAGTCAAATTAAATCTATTTTTATATTTAATGGATTTGTTAAACTTCAAAGAAGATTAAAAATTTGCAAAAGCTTTTATATAAACAAAAACAACAATTGAAAATATAACGAAATCCTTAAAACCCTTTTAGACAACTAAAGTCTTACAAGAAAATAAAAAACACACACACACATTCACCAACACACACTAATAAGGACTTGAATTTAATTAAATTAATTATTTGTGTAATTTAGGTTCTTTTGTTGTTGCTGTTTTCGCTTTTAATTGCCATGAAATCAATTATGTCCGGAACTTGGCTGGAACTGCAAAAGCATTTTTTTGTTGTTGTTGTTTGTGTCCTTAAAAAAGCAAACGCTAATAATCCTTTATTACAGTTTGATATTATTATTACACTTAGGCGAGCAAAAAAAAATCTTAAGCTTTAAACAAGTATTTCATGCTTTTAATCTTTCGTTTTGTTTAATCCGTTTATTCGTTCATTTGGAAATACAGAGAAGCAAAACGAACAATTTCTTTATAACCGCATTATAAAACACTTTAATTTCAGGCTTCTGCTGCTTAAACAATTTGCCTCTTTACAAGAATTCAACAATAAATGATTGTTAAATAGCAAAAAAAAAAAAAAAAAAAAAAACAATGAAAAGGCGTTGGTTAGAGAAAGCAGGACGTGAAAGGATTTTAGCACTGAACTTGAACCTACAGAGCTTCTTAAGCAAAAACAATAACAACAACATACTGCATACATAAATTATACAGTTGCACTTAAACTTACAAGCATTTCAATTGTATATTTTTTTCTCGCTAGAAAATAACACAATTTGATTTCCAAAGGGAAAACAGACAAAGAAGTGAAACAAACTTTTGTATTCTTTTATAAAAAGAAGAAAAAAATTACGTAACTGCACAAACATTTATTACATTTTATTTCAATTGTCTAAAAGAAGAATTTTATGAGCACAACATGTAGTACTAGTGCAGCAATTTGGAAGCCCCCTCTCTTTTATTCTACTTTCCTCGACATAGCAGTTTAATTTTTTTGTAACCTGTGCAACAAATGTACTCAGTTGAAAGAACACAACAAAAATAACAACAACAACAACAGTAAATACAGCAAAAGACCATTAAATGGATTTAATGGGGCGACAACATTTTTAATTAGCACCTGTTGTTGTAGTTGTTCTTTTAATTATTATTACTTTTATTAAAAGCGAGTGGTAGATGGATGTCGTTATAGACGTAAAATATTGAAATACAGACAGACATACAAACAGACATACGGACAGACTTACTCCTTCATGGACAGATAAAAATACTAAACGTTTTTCTTTTTGCTTGTTTTAGTAATTGCACTTATTATTGTTTTTGTTCTTGCTTTTGTTGTTTGTGCTTTACCAATTGTTTTCCTCTTTTAATAAACTAAAAGGTGGGTGGTTTTTGGGTGGTTTGATGATTGTGTGGCTGATTATCTGTCTGCTCAACCCTCAAATGTCGGTCATATAAGAGAAATGAAGATTCCTCACGACAAACAAGTAGATGAAAATAAGATTTTCAATTAAAATGAACGCTTAAAAAATGAAGAAAGAATATGCTCGAAATGGATAAAAAAATAAAAGTACTAAAAAGTAGATTGAAACAAAAAGGAATGTGATATTAATTTCCAAACAAGTTTTATACGAGTAGTTTTCTTAAGTGTTTCATTAAACACAAGACAATGTAAATTCCAAGAATTGCAATACTGAGGTCTAGTTAAAGGGGAAAAAGTTAATTAGAGTGAAGCTCAACTGGGCAGGAGTATATTCGTAAGAATTTTTAGTGCTAAACGAATTTTTTTTACCCTGTCCCAGAGTTGGAAAAGTTATATCTGTGTGTTCTTCACCACGTTTGTAATATTTTCAATATTTTTATTGAATTCTTTTAAGAAACATAAAGGGGTTGATTCTAGCAATGAAATTGAGCAAAATTGGTCATATCATGCCGTACGAAAATGTGTTATGGTCACCGAAAACATCATGCTCTTTTTTTAAAGACTTGTATGATTTCCTTAATTAATTAATTAGTCTTTTGATTTGGTGACCACAATAACGTTTTACTTATTTTTAATTTTATTTAATAAATAAATGTGTTTTAGAGAATTATTGAAATTTCCCCGGTCTTTGTCTGAATTTTTTCAGGTTTTGTGGCAACCGTACGCACAAACTCAGCGTTCAGGTCATTATTTCCCTAAACCATATCAACAGTGCTCTGGTGCATTTTTATACATCCCAACTGTGCGTCAGCCGTCCGGACACTTTAAAATTACCTCGGATGCCAGGGTTACCCTTTCTTCGATACCCGTTGTTCAGGGATAATGTTCTAATCGCATCGCAAGCGCTCCCAACATGTCCTTAGCTTCTCAACTACGATCCTGACTTTGTATCAGTGAAATTGATCATCGCTGTATAATTTTCAATTATTTCGGTCATTCTAAAAGCTACAACATCCATTAATTTCCAATCTTTCAAAACGAGTAAAGTGATGATGTAAATTGAATATATCGTCTGGCTGTGCGAAGAGTGTCATCAGTTTTATTACTGCCAGCAGACAAGTAAATCTTATAAATACTCGTATTTAGAAAATAATAAAAACCTTTATTTTTATCCGTAAGCAGGATATGTGTTTTTTGTTTATTTCAAAGTTTACGATTACGTACGATACTAAAGCATTTATGTGTTTAATATGAGTTCAATGTCGTCTAGTTGGTTAAGACTTCAAAGAATTTCTATTTTGTTCCTTGTTTTTTGTTTGTTTATTTTTTGCTATTCTGCAGAATGTTTTTATAGCATTTTTTAATTTTCTTTGTATCCACAATTGTGTAATTGTTTTCGAAGTATGTGTATATGTATGTGCGTATGTGTAAGTGTATAATAAAATATGGCATAAAGTCATGTTGCAACAGATGTGTAGATTGTTTATTTTGCTATACAAAAAAAAAATGTCTCCCCTCTTACCGACAGCCTGTTTTTCACACAAATAAATGAGTTGAACTCAGTGGAGTTTAGTTTATTTTTTCCTGTTTTGCAGCATGCATGTATGCGTGTTAATTTTATTATGGAGTTTGTAATTTTAATGTTTTTTCTGGTGTTATTCCTGTTTTGGTTTTAACATTTGTTGTCGGTGCTAAATTCTTAAACGTTTATAGAGTGAATTAATGTTGAATAAATGTTGTAAATGAGTCCTAAAGTTAATGGGGGAAAAATAAGTTGGTCCTTAAATACACTTACTTCCACATACTTGCCCCAAGTCAAATGCATAGAGAGACAGACAGACAGACATACAAGCAAAATGTTTTTGTAAAAATCATAAAACATTGTTTTTTCATTGTTCTCTAAGTGAGAGTGGTAGTGTGTTTTGTTTATATTGATATATACGAGTACAGACTAATACAATTAAAAACGACTGCTCCAACTTCTGGCTTTTTTCTTATTTTTCAACCATCGCATCACACAGCCTGCAATATAAATATATGAACAACAATTACAATTTGCTCTAATTTCATAAAGACGACGGTGACGAGGACAATGATGATGACGACTTGAAAGAAATGAAGGGAGGAGAAGAAAATAAACAAACAAACAAATAATAAAAAAAACAATATCCTTTCTAATTCCCTTCTCCTGATGTTCTCCACTGTTCTGGGATAACTCTAATGTTAATTTGCTCCCTGTTCTTGTTGTCTTTGTTGTGCCATTTAAGTCATTACTGCATGTGTAAGCGTAAGCAAGTATGAGTATGAGTATGTGTGTGTTTGTATTTGTGTTTTTATTTAAGTCTGGAAATTCATTAAATTCTCTTCCGACTGGTTGAATGCAAGCATGTTTATGATGCTCATATGTACACATAAATATATACGGATAAATCTAAAGATATGTGTGTGTGACGACAAACACTTGCACTAACATAAATATATATATATATATATATATATATATATATATATATATATGTATATATATGTATCTGTATGTATTATAAATGCAAATAAAAACTCATACGTCTTTAAAAGTTCGCAATACAACAACTTTAAAGAGCAATAACAGTCGTTGAGGCAGCAGTAGCAGCATGTGCCGGAATGTTCGTGTTAATTTGCTGTTGTATTTTTATTGTTGTCTTTGCTATTTTGCATGACCATAGTGCACATGAAGGCAAAAGATGGTGAAACAGAATAAATTTGTTAGTCATCTAAAACACTTAGGGATTAAAGTGAAATCGACATACACACAACGATTCTTTTAGTAAATAATATATTTTATGGAATTAATTATATTTAATAAATGTTTTTATATCCGTGATAGAATAATGATAGAAAAATCATTTATATCGAGACAACTTAAGATAAAATGTCGGAATCCCAACTCTAGAAGTATATTTAAATTTGTTTCTCTTTTAAAGTCAATACATCTGCTCTTATAAATTTTAGTAGACTAGTTCAGGTTTTTATTGAAGATACAATAAATCAATTGGAAATCTAAATATTTAAATCATTAGGTTGGAATATTGAAGATCTCTCTTTGACTTCACTGTGCAAAAAAGAAGGACCTACAAACGGAAAACCATACCAGTGAACAGTGTGTACTCTGTAATACAAATACTTTTCTCGTTTTCTTTGTAAGGCTCTGTATGCATGTATGTGTGTGTAAGTGGGTCGGTCGGCTGGTTTCTTGCTTGTTTATCCTAAAAGTTCTTTTAATTTTCTGGATTTCTACATTAAAAAGTTGAAATAAATCTTTGCATTTACTTCACAAAATGCCAGAGAGTTAAATGAAAGCAAAAAGACATGACGAAGATGGTTGAAGGGAAAATTGGTGAATGTGTTTTGTCTATTCGTGTGTTGTCATTTGCACTAATGCCGGTATTTAAATTTACTTTTGCTGTTGCTGTTGCTGTTGGTGTTGTTGTAGTTTATGGTTTTTTTGTAATGAGGGTGAAATTGAAATCCAGGCAAATGCAAACATTTTAAATAAACAAGCATTTTTGAAATTAGTATCCAATCTTTGAGAATTGTCACACATGAATATGATGATAAGAATCTGTATACAAGCACTCAAAAATACTTGTGTATGACTACAAACGTACATACGACTAATACATACATTCATTTGTATAAATAATATAAATGCACAAAAAAAAAAAACGTTTAGTATGTATACACTTATCCATACTTGGGCAATGCGATATGAAGGTAAACATCGTGAATTCATCAAGGATGTGCATGTAATAAATAATTACAAAAATTTATGTAAGACACTTGCCAATAGATACCAAACAAAAATGAGTGTCTAATGGGAAAACGTATGCTTTAAAAATAAAATTGCATTTAATAAATTATCTCTAATTGACCTCAAAGATTTAAATATCGAAGTTCAAAATTACTTCTATAACACGTTGAGCCTGACTGTCGTATCAAAAGTATTTGTAACCAATAAATTTGAATTGAAGTACGGTTACAATTATAGACCTTCATTTTTTTATATTTAAAAAAAGAAAGCGGATTTTTCATGTTTGGTAAAATTAAGGAAATTTATGTAGTTAGTGATCAGCCTTATTTGCTTTTAGATATGTACACAAGTAAAGAATTAGACAGGATCTTAAATGCATATGAAATAAGGTCACAAAATATTTCAAAAATTATTAGTTTTAAGGATATAATATGTTTAAGGCCTTATGAATGTTATAGCATTAATTTAAAAGAATATATATTAACACCAGATGTTATAGAAAAATAAGTATATTGTTTTTGTTTATTATATAAAAAATAAAGATTTTATAAAAAATGAATTAAAAAACTTCAATAAATATAAAAATATAAACTAAAATTATTAAACATAAAACTAAAGTTTTTTCATTTATTTTCAGTGAAATTTTATAAAAAAGGGTGATACTTTTAGACCTTCCTAGGTTAAAAGCAACACCAGTTAAGTGGAAAATATATTCCATTGGGTATTGAAAATAACACCTACAGGGTGTTAATTTTAGCCCTGCCTAGATTATTAGTAACACCCGTTTAGTGTACCATATATTCCATTAGGTATTGAAAATAATACGTTCAGGGTGTTAATTTTAGCCCTGCCTGGATTAATAGCAACACCCGATTAGTATACAATTCATTCCGTTGGGTATTAAAAACAACACCTATTTAAGAATACAATATATTCCTAATGGTATTAATCCAATTCTTGGTCTGGTGTAAAACCTATTCCATAGGGTATTAAATTAATGCCTAGTTACGTATTGAATGTAAATAATTTGGTTTTATTTTAACACCAAAAAATAATAAATTGTAATACATAATGGTGTTATTTTTATGCTCTCAAAAACGAAACTCTCTCTCACTGCCTCTTTTTCAATCTCTTTAAAAGTATACCATAATGGAATACATTTAACACTTTTTAGGGATTGTTATATATACACACCGGCTTGGTGTTAAAATTAAACTAAAACTTTTTACTGTGTATGAAAGATGGTGAGTGTGTGCGAGTGCAGGAGTTTTTAATCAGTAAGTATGCACACTCTAGAATGATGTGCAGAGTGAAAAAAAACCATTTCTAAACTGTACTCTAGAGAACGAGCTGTTACACTAAGACTCAAATATAAGACTAAAACTAATATGAACCACTTGTACTTCATTACAACAACGGTATACTAAAGTTAGTTGGTATGTTTAAGTTCGCCGAGATAATAAAGACTTGTTTAGTTGGTTGATAGATTGGCTGGTTGTTTGCTTGCTTGCTTCCTTTTTTCATGTAAAGCAGTGAAGGGCATTTTTTGAAATGCTATACACGCGTGTATAGCGAGAAAATTCTCTTTGCGCGACGTCGACACACGTATGCTATAAGCATCTTCGTGTAGCTTTTGAGAATTAACGTTCGGTTGTTGCTTTGTTATCATTTCGTCAAAGTAAATCAAAGCAGTCGCTGATCAGCACTTGTTTGGGTAATACCAAGCTTTACAATTTTTTGTTTACACTCAAAGCAAAATGTTCAATGAAAAATGGGAAAATGATTTTTTTTTATAATTTAGTTTTTATTCGAACTTTTTATTTTATTTATCGAATTTAATAAATTATCAAGCTTGAGGGCTTCGTTTTTAATAAATTTTATTTTTATTTATTATGATTTCTCGATATTTCTTTACTTATTAAATATTATATTTTATTTCATTCCTTGTGTAACTAGTTTATTATTAAATTAATATTGATTTCGTTGTTATTATATTAACATAAAAAGAATTATTGAAAAAAACTTCAAATCAAATAAAAATACTAAAAGGCAAGAAATGTATTTTACTATTGGCAACAGACAAATTTTTCGAGTGCATTATTATTGACCGTCGTTCGTTTTTTGCTGTTTCCCACACCAACACATATGAGATAGTATGTGTGTGCCCTTCACTGATGTAAAGCAAAGTGCTGGAAAGTTGTGATGATAACCTAGAATTTTAATTTTTACATTCATATTCATGCAGCACATTTACATTTATGTGTTAATGTATGTATGCAAGTACTCGTACGAGTACATATGTACTCGTATAAATGTATGTAAGTACAAGTGTAAATGAAGTGCTTGTGTATGCGTGTTTCTATGTGTTTATGCATATGAATTTATAAAAGTTTTTAAGCAAAATATCATTGCAGCTGATAAGAAGGAAGTATTCCTAGAACTTCACTATTTGCTTTTTAAGTAAAGCGTTTTGCAATTAAGAGTTTCCAAAATAAACCTGATTGTTTATAAATTTTTTTGTTCAAAATCACAATATTGTTGTTTTATTTAAAATTTGCCAATATTTATTACCTTTTTGCATTAATATAAAAATTTTTGTGAAAAATTCTAGTTGAGTGAATGTTTTTAGTGTTTACGCAGCAAGAACAAATACAAACTGAATTCTTATATATGTATATATACGTAAACAAACATGGTTACACACCTAAACACACACTTTCACATATATATATGTAAATAAAGATCAATGTTTAATAAATAAATTCTATAATTTCTGTTTATTGTTTTGGTGACTGACGTATGATTGATTTTAATTAAAAAGAAAGCACTTGACAATAACACTTATACGCCACTTGAAACGCAGTAGAATTTACAACACTCGTACTAATCTCGTACATTACCCTGCATTTACACTTGTAAGTAATTACTTGGAAGTAGTGTATACGTATTATCAACGAAAATGTCGAAATTATAGCCAAAAGTCTTGCAAGTTGATCGAGCGTTTACACAGTCAGTTGTAAGTTCATTTTCAAAATGTTCTCGAGGCGTAAGCATGCTATGAAAAATATGTGAATCCAGTATTGCCGTGTTGTCGATATCATAAAATTACTGAAAAGAATATTTGGTTTAACAAATTTTTTTTCAAAATGCATGAAATTAATGCTTGAAAATACTATTAAGATGCTTTGTTGTATAGATGTGTTCTTTTTTGTTTTTTATTTTTTATAAATACACAGAAAATCAGCTATAAACATTACTTTTATTTTACTAAATACTGGTTAATTGATATACAACTCATCCTCGGTAGCACTGTTTCTGTACTTGTCATTTTACTTGCCGTAAGTGTCAAAAATTTACTTACAAGCAAATTCTCTTGTAAGCAGACCTGCAAGTCCGAAAATTATGCTTGTGTTAGTGAAAAAGTGTGAGTGTATTGAGTTTTTCGTACTTGCACTTGCATGTGTAAACGCCAGGTTAGGGCCATATATATGTATAGTAACTTTAATATTATTTTATGAATGCATACATATGTATGTATGTATATCTTGATCTATAAATTGCTGCAAGTAAAAATATTATTTAAAATCAATAAAAAGGGCCAAGGTCTTCCTGGGTAGCAAACAAGTGTGCATTTTGTTGGTATTTTTATGCGTGTCATTTAAGTTCAAACAATTTATTGCATGGAAATATTCATCTTGACTCTATAGGTTTCAAAATAGTAAACTGATTTTAGTTGTTGATAATGATATTTTTATTATTTAAGCTAATAATGCCTAACATAGTTAATGTTAATAAACAGCTTTATTATTTACTTACAATAATAAAAATGTCCAATTAAAAAGATTTTAGTTAAATTAAAACTTAAATTCTCTTAAAAATCCATTAAAAATTTTTACAGAACCTTCCGTTTTGATATTTTTCCACAAGTTTAGTCTTTGAAAAACCCCATGCATCTGATTCGTTTTGAACCCTTTAGATTGAGGCATACTTCCCCATGAGCACAAATAAAACACGAAATTATTTATATACTATTATGGCAGTGTTGTCTATACAACATTTTCTTATCTTACGTGTTTAGATCTTTAAACTTTGGTTTGCTAATTTCAGAGGTTAGATATTTATCTGGAAAAGCAACAAAAACAAATTGTATGGATTGTACACTTAAAGTTAACACTGCCACAACCACCAACAACAACATCAAAACCAATACCACCATCACTATTAATAGCTACAAGTACAACGGGAGGCACATGCAACTTGATCCTTAAATAAAAATCAAAACTAAATGTTTGTTCAGTTTTTAAACATGAAAACTTTTTTGAGAAGATAAGAAAATTCGTTTTTTTTTTGCTTGTGCGTGTGTGTACATGGTGTACATGCCACAAGTGTATTCTACAATAAAAATGAGTGTTCTTGATATAAAACTTTAAAATTTTATTTTATTAAGTATGAGTGTAGATATATTCTTATTCTATAAACGTGTTTCTTGCTTTTGTTATTCTTTCTTAGTCTTAGACTAAGAAAAAAGAAAAATCAAAATTCAACCCCTCTTACTTTCGTTTTTAAATCATTTCAATGTGAAGCGAAAAACATGAATAGCGGTACGCGTTCTATGAGCCGGATATGAAACGGAAAACACAAAAAGAAAACCAATAGAAAAAAAATTGGAATTAATAAACGAATTTTAACTTTGCTCAGTGTAAACCGATCTCTGGTTAAAGCGAGAAGTAAGTTCAAGTGTAACGTGCACACTCTGATACATTTTGCTAAAGGCGACACGAAATCAACCTCTCGTGTAGAAGTTAAAAGTTGACGTGGTTGTCTTAATAATTAAATAGAAAATAAAGATGACAGTTTAAGCCCAACTATTATTACTGACACTATTATTTATTATCATTTGTTTTTGCAATGAAAGAAAACAATTAACGTAAGTTTTGTAAATTATGCGGCATCCGATAATATCCGATGAAAAATTGGAAATAAATAAAACAGATTTTTAATTTTATTAACCTCCTAAAAGTTTATTTAAAGCAAAATTTTCTTGAAGAAGCCAACCAGTGGAATATTAATTAATATTTTTATATGAAATGATCTCAAACTTTAAAAACAAAGATAGGCCATTAAGTGATACCAGGCGAACTCTTTTTCGTTTCATCTTTGAAAATGATTTATAAATTTTTTTTCATATTCAAAACAACCACTTAAGAACGGGCCTTAAAGAGAGATGCACATGATCATCTCACGATGTTGACATCTTAAAAAAACCAAACCAAGATTTGTTAGCATTGACATTTTTCGAAGGCGAGTGACTTGAAAATCTGTTAATGGCACTGGGCAACAAGGTTTTTTTTTTTTATTGATAATATATTCTGACATCGTATTATCAATACTTTAGTTTCATTTGAATTTCAAATTTTTTCTACGTCAGGCCTGATTCCACCCTAAGCTTAAGAGGTAAGAAATATTAATATTTTTATATTATTATTATTACGAATAAACGTAATTATTATTTGAACTTATATTGATTTACATATGAAAAGTAATATTATCAGGCTCAAGTTCAGTTTTATTGAATTAGTGAAAATTCAAAATTACTAAGAGTTTTTGTATGTTGGAAAATATTATTATTTATATCCAATCAGTTTTTAGCAGAACGTATCAGTACTGATTTCAAGGCCGCTACACCTCTCATCAGCGTTCAAATGTCCATCTTTACAATTTTCGTAAAGTGGATACTAAGTGAGAAGAATATCAACTATTTAACCAGTTTTCAACAGAAATAGAATATGAGAATTAATTTTTAATTCAATTTTTATTCTACAATGAAACAGTGCTGGTTAGTACGAAATTCCCTCATTACTGTTTGGAACTAATAATCAACACAAACTCATAGTCCGTTATCATCAAAGTATTCTACTTTGTATTTTAACGTTTTTGTTGTTTTTACTCTATATTAGGGAAATTCACATATTACTGTGACCCCTCTTATTAGGGTATGTATAGCTCGTGCCCAAGCGGAATTAATATTTTTATATTATTATTATTACGAATAAACGTAATTATTATTTGAACTTATATTGATTTACATATGAAAAGTAATATTATCAGGCTCAAGTTCAGTTTTATTGAATTAATGAAAATTCAAAATTACTAAGAGTTTTTGTATGTTGGAAAATATTATTATTTATATCCAATCAGTTTTTAGCAGAACGTATCAGTACTGATTTCAAGGCCGCTACACCTCTCATCAGCGTTCAAATGTCCATCTTTACAATTTTCGTAAAGTGGATACTAAGTGAGAAGAATATCAACTATTTAACCAGTTTTCAACAGAAATAGAATATGAGAATTAATTTTTAATTCAATTTTTATTCTACAATGAAACAGTGCTGGTTAGTACGAAATTCCCTCATTACTGTTTGGAACTAATAATCAACACAAACTCATAGTCCGTTATCATCAAAGTATTCTACTTTGTATTCTAACGTTTTTGTTGTTTTTACTCTATATTTGGGAAATTCACATATTACTGTGACCCCTCTTATTAGGGTATGTATAGCTCGTGCCCAAGCGGAATTAACTTGAGCCTGATAATATTACTTTTCATAGGTAAGAAATATTTTAAATATGCCTTCACCAATGCAAGATAAATGAAAGAGTCCTTTTTTATACATGAAAACTTGATTTTCTCAGCAACTTTTAATAAAATTTCCAAGAGTGTTTTTTATGTGCTGACAAACTGTTTTAATACTCTAGAGCTCCGTGAATATGACACGACAGAAGTTCAAATGTAAATAAAGTGGAAGTGTGTTGATGTTCACTTGTGTTTTCCGGTAAAATATGGAAAACGAAAAGGATGCACTTTCACAAACAAAAAAAAAATCAAAACAAATAAAAATTAAAAGGAAAAGCTTTTCAATATCGAACAAATATTTTTCTTGGTTAAAATTTTTCTTGATGTTGGTTCATGTATGTTTCATGTCAGCGTCACAAAATTTGTGGAATATCCTGCTGATGTGTTGATGCGTTTGTGTGTGTGTAGAGCGAAATAGTATAAATATTTGTCGGTCCATTGAGCATTTGTAAAAATTATTCGCCTTTGGCACGTTTTCAACTTTAAACAAACTGAAGAAAGAACAAACAGTGCTACTTGCCTGCCTGCCTGCCTGCAACAAAAACAGCAAAATCGTTTAAACACCGGCACGTGTTGAAAATTTAAATTTTTGTTTAAAAGCTTAACAACAGCACAAATACAAGAATCAAGTTCTCAACTACCCATTAACAGCAGCAATTTAAGCATCAAACCCAAAAAAAGAAAAAAAAAAAAATATTTAAGCTTCTGTACTGCACAATTTATAAAAATAAAAACCGAGAGCATTCATACAAATTCTATACATACTAACCCAAAGACCTTTAGAAATTCAACAACAGCAAAAAAAAAAAAAAAAACATTTCTATTTGAAGTAGTTTTGATAACAAACAAATAAAATTTAAATTAAAGTATTAAATGTTTTTTTTGTTCATCTAATAAAATGTTTAACTCAGCACAATGCCGTTGTATAACAACCCCCAGTAATTGACTAGAAATATGGAAACATTACCCTTCCTCCACCCCGAAGTGGTTTTTTTTAAATCACAGAAATTTATCAACAAATTTGTATCAAATTTAAAAAAATAATAATTGCTTTTTGAGGTTATTACGATTTTATTTTCATTTGATGTTTTTGATATATTATTACCTCCCCCAAACCCCCTCGACCACTTTCGCATATTCCCTTGCTCACGCATACACTTTAGAAAATCTTAAATTACGTACCTGTGTTAGCTGCGATGACGCATAATACGATATTCTCGAGGGACACACTGATTCTGGTTTCGAATAAATTGTCTCTGCTATCTGATCACCCATGGGCAGCAATGCTGTTGCATATGGTGAAGGCGTTGGTGAGCTACGAAATTCTGCAACATGAAATAAAATAAACAAAATTACAAATATTTATTTGTTGGAAGAGAAAAGAAGTCTTTATGACAAACTTACTTTCAAATATGTTGCATGACTTCTTCGACTCGCAGGGATATTTATTGAGACTTGCTATGGTGGCATATGAACCACTATTTGCACTGGGTGGACGGCCTAAAGGATCTAAGCGTATAAAGACATTTTGATGGCTGCCATAAGCGGCGGTTGTGAAACTGGTGCTGCAGATAAGAAAATTTGTGAAAGAGAAAGTCAAATAAAATTACGAGATTTATGCATTTATTTAATAGAGAAGAATAAGGGTTTGAGGTAAAACTGGCATAAGTCAGCATTATATAAAAATTTCCCATTTGCTCTCTTTTTTTGTTTTTTTTTGTAATTTAACTCAGAGAGATTAATTTTCTTAAGACTTTATAATGGCTGGTGTTCTTTTATATTTAAATAGCAAACTAAGCAGCGCTCTTCATTTAGGTTTGTGTTGAGTATTAATAAAAAAGCTTCAGTAGTCGTTTGAAGCTTTATATATTCCACTTGATACTTACTGCAGTGAATCCTGACGAATTTGTTTGCGGGCCCTTAAGTACATGGTGCTGGCAATAAGACCCACAACTAAAACCAGACCCAAAGCACAAGCAGCCGCACCCAAGAGCGCTGGCCCCTGCGATGGGGCATGTGCCGGAGCTGGTGATTGATTGGGAGCTGGAAAAAGACCTTGAAATGTAGGAATATTTCGAAAATTATTAAGGGAAATGGAAATGGTCAAATGAAATTGTGATAAGAATTTGGTTGACTCAAAAACAACCAGCAGCAGCTTTGGCTGCTGTAAAATTGTGTCAACCTTGATGTCATCACTAATGATTTTATTTATAATTTTTTTTATGTAAAATGAGTCTCAAAGAAACGGGAATTGAAAATGCTCTCTCTTACCTTTTATACAAATTTTTCTACGTTTAAAATGTAATTTTGTGTCATTGTGGCGTGGTGGACCCCTCACCAGCATATTCACACTGAGCGGCAATTGTTCGGTTACGTTACCACTACAGGGCAAATGCACTAGAAATGTCTCCACCTGCTGTGGCACATAACCTTTTTCAGGTATACTCAAGGTGGGCGGGGATAAAGCCTCCTGGTCGTGGTCATAATCGATGTTAATGGCATATGGCAGCTGTAGAAAGAATTCCAAGAATTTTCAAGGTTTGTTTTTAGAATTTTGTAGCATTTTTGGCGGGGAAGAGATATGGGTTGTAGCGTAGTAAGTGATAAAAATAAAATTAAATAGAAACAACGACATTAACAGCAGCAGAATGAGAAAGAAAAAAAAAAGAAACAAGTGGGTGGTTAATGGAGTGCAAATTGGTTTTTGAGTGGTGCAGCTACAACAACAGCAAACAGCACTTAGAAAACTCGTATGTACAGTTGGAAAAATAACACAAATACTAGATAATGTCTGTGAGTGTGCGTTTGTGTGTGCCTGCATTTCCGTGGGTGGATATGCGTTTTCCTACACATTAAAGATAAACTTTAATGTAACGAAAATACAAAACACCCAGGCACAACCAAACGGACGAACAAACAGACAAACAAAGGCGAACCACACTAAATGTGTAAACAAAATCCCAAACACATACACTCACACACAAACAAGTAACTAACACATGCACACCCATTTATTATCTGATAATTTAATGTAATGTGACGACGGTGTGTTGGGTTTGTTGGGTGGGTGGGTAAGTCTGAGCAAGAGTTTTCATGAAAAATTGTGTGATGAGAACTTAACTGTTTAAAGTTGTGGCTCGCATTAATGCAGTTGCTGTTATTGTTGTTTTTGTTGCTGCTACTGCCGTTGATTTTGTTCTGTTACAGTTTTCAACTTACCGGATAAGCTGTGAGACTTTGCCACGAAAATTCGAGGTCATGCACATCTGCTGGCACCGGCACAGTGAAATGCATTGCGTATGTGTTTATTGCTCCCTCGTGTACATAAAATAAATCTGCCTCCAATCCTGTTTGTGATATTTGTTGAAATAATGTGAGGTTTTTTATTGTTGTTGTTGTTGCAGTTTTTGTTATTATTATGTTGTACAAATCAGTTGAAGTTGTTTATTTTTTCCATGAAGTTGTTTTCCATTGGATTTTTTTTGTTATTGTTGTCGGTTGCAAAAGTTCCCGTTAGATGAAAAAAAAATTAAAGAGAGAAAAGTAAAATTATAGTTCCTTGTAGACCCTGTTGCATAGATGTTGTTGAAAAGCATTAAGAGGAAAAAAGGAAAACCGAAACAAAATAGAACGTAATAAAACAAACAAAAACAACTCACATAAATTTCTTGTGTCATCTTCTTTAGTTAAATGTATAGTTTTTTTTCAATGTAATTTGCTTTTGTATCAATTTACCTACAACACCCTCCACCCCAGCCAGTGGGAAAAAGGTCTGTTGTCACATTGTTTTCCCATTTTACCTCCTACTCCTTGACCCTTGACACAAAATGTTTTATATTTCATTATTTACAATGTACTGTAACACAGTGTCTAAACTACCATCCGTCCGTCCGTCCATCTGTCCTTATTCACCAACTAGTTTGATACTAATAAAGGTGGTGAAAGAATGAATGGCTGAAGGAATGAATGAAAGTAGTGAATGCATGAATTACGTTGTTCTTTGTCAAACAACAGTTTTGTTCAATGTCTTAAATCAATTTTAGTGTTGTATTAAAATTTGATAAAAAAAAGTGAGAAGATAAAGAAAAAAAAAACACGATATAATAAAATAATAAAGAAAACAAGGACTAAGCTAAATAGAAATTAACTGTTTACTCTGCTTCATTGTTTGTGTATTTTGTGTTCGTTTTGTTTTTCTTTTCATCCGTTTTTGTATTTTTATTTTTTTTTGCACTGACTTCTCCGCTCGCTGCACGTCTCAATGTTACAGGATGGAAAATGTTGTTTTTTTTGTTGTTGTTATTTATTTTGTAAAGACTGGATAAGCGGAAGCTTAAAATGAAATTCTTGAAAGATTTAATGTTTCCTTCATACAAGAAGCGGGACGATAAAATGTATGCTCGTATTTTATGTTGCTGAAATGAAGTTTATTTCAGAGTAGATACAGGGTTTTAGACAATGTAAAGAATATTAGTTGTACACTATAAATAGTTGAGAGAAAATCGTATGTACAGAGAAAAAATTCCATCAACAAGAGTTCAGTTCGGTAGAAAATTGCAGAATGTAGTTTCTTTTGATGGGGTAGGGGGTGTGTAAGAAATTTAATTCCTTTTTTTAGCGTCGTAGAGGAAAGCATTTATTGATACGAGTACATGAAAACCTTTAAGATTTACTTAAATTTTTTTCTTGAGACATTGCAGATTGCTACAAATGCTGAAGAAGCTTCACCAAAAGAATAATTGAGTTTGTAATTTTTCCTGTGGATTTTAGAGAATTCTTTGGAATACTTTTGTAAGAAAGTATTTTTTATTAGAATAAACGTTTTTAATGTCAAGCTGTAAACAGACACCTTGCATTCCTTTAATGGTTCTTTAAGCACACAAAGCTGTAGTAATTCTAGTTTTGTGTATAAGTTATTTTTGGTTATGACCAATAATTAGTTTTAGTATTATTAGGGGTTTCCTACAGGCTGATTTTTTGGTCAGTTATTGTTTTACGATTCTAATAAAACAATGTTGTTTGTAATTGTTGATGTTACATTACATTTGCTCGACGTTTCGTTGGCTTTTTTCCAACTTCTTCAGGAGCTTTCTTTATTTTTGAAAATCTAATAAATTTAAATTAAATTATTTATTACAATATAAATATTTATGTGTATATTTTTATATGTATATAAACTTACTATTTTAAAGCATTTGGTTTATAAAATTTAAAAGTGGACATCACGACATAAGTTAACTTTAAAAATTATTAAAATTAAAAAACCAGGACATCACAATATAATTACATATGTAGTTAGAAAAATTTTTTATAAATAGATATATATGTATGTAAATAAATATGGTACAACACAATTTATCACAGTATAGGTTTCAATTGTTTATCACAGATTAGTCAGATAATATTGCTATTGCATATTGTAATTTGGTGTTGTCTTTGTCTTCCTTTGTGTTCATTGCGTGTTTGATCCGTTCCTGTATTCGTAGACTCTCCAAAGTGTAACGTTTATTGTGTTTTATTTCTCTGTCTAAAATTTTTATATCTTTAAAACACATATTATGTTTGCTCTCTTTTATATGTTGAGATAGTGCCGTGCTTTCTTTTCCCTTTTCAACGTCTGTGGTGTGTTCCGCTATTCTTGTTTCTAGTCTTCTTTTGTGGGGACAACAAAAAGAAGACTAGAAACAAGAATAGCGGAACACACCACAGACGTTGAAAAGGGAAAAGAAAGCACGGCACTATCTCAACATATAAAAGAGAGCAAACATAATATGTGTTTTAAAGATGTAAAAATTTTAGACAGAGAAATAAAACACAATAAACGTTACACTTTGGAGAGTCTACGAATACAGGAACGGATCAAACACGCAATGAACACAAAGGAAGACAAAGACAACACCAAATTACAATATGCAATAGCAATATTATCTGACTAATCTGTGATAAACAATTGAAACCTATACTGTGATAAATTGTGTTGTACCATATTTATTTACATACATATATATCTATTTATAAAAAATTTTTCTAACTACATATGTAATTATATTGTGATGTCCTGGTTTTTTAATTTTAATAATTTTTAAAGTTAACTTATGTCGTGATGTCCACTTTTAAATTTTATAAACCAAATGCTTTAAAATAGTAAGTTTATATACATATAAAAATATACACATAAATATTTATATTGTAATAAATAATTTAATTTAAATTTATTAGATTTTCAAAAATAAAGAAAGCTCCTGAAGAAGTTGGAAAAAAGCCAACGAAACGTCGAGCAAATGTAATGTAACATCAACAATTACAAACAACATTGTTTTATTAGAATCGTAAAACAATAACTGACCAAAAAATCAGCCTGTAGGAAACCCCTAATAATACTAAATTCTAGTTTTAATTAACTACAAAATTAACCCTTAAAAACATTTGAAGATTTTAATGGTGACTTTGGGGGATTGTAAAAGAATTTCAGGAAAAATTTTTTTTGTAAAATGTATCAGCATGCTATAATAGGATTTTATGAGAAGCAGACAAAAATCTTCCTTGAAAGTCCTCTGCCTACTTTCTAATGTTTCTTTGATTAATTTTTCTAACAAAAATCGCAAAATATGACAGCTTATTTATTTTTATTTTCCTTTATTCGTTCATATACAATAAAATATTTCTACTACGTCTCTGCTGTTCAAAGTCTTGCATACATACATTTGTAAAATACTTTTCTGTTGGTTCACAAAGAAACTTTTCAAGCATGAAATAAAATGTTGTATTCAATGTAAATAAAGTAATGGAAAATTTTCACTTTGTAAAATATTTTTTATTTGCAAAATTTTCTTTAGGTATTTTTTTGTTATTGCTTTTTTGTAAATGAAAATAGCAAATTTATATCAGAAATAGCGCAACAGCTACGGCTACGGCAAACAGAATTGAGATCACAGGAAGTTGAGACAAATTGTAAACGGAGACATTAAAAAGATGAAAGAAGAAAAACTGTAGCGACAAATTATGTTGGCAAAAAACAGTCAACAATCTACATTTTTCCATTAAAAAGCATTTATTTCAATATTAAGTATTAAACATTTTACAAATCATAAACTGCGTTGGAAAGTTTGTACATTCACACAACACACACACACACACATATATATATATATATATATATGTATACGATAAATTTGACAAAAAGTTCAAGAGGCCAAAACCAACATCAACATTAGCTTGATGGGTTTTAAATGAAAACCGAAAGAAATCTAATGAATTTTTCATACAATTTTGATAAATAAATATTTAGTTTTTGTATTTCTTTTCGACTCTTAAATGGCAACAGTTTACAAAAGCTTTTCTTCCACATGAATGAGAATAAATTAATACATGTATATATGTATGTTTGTATGTGTGTATGGATCTGTATTTCGTAGCTTGTGAAATTATAGCAAAAATAAAGCAAACAAATTAAATCTTAATACGCCAGATTGAACGAAAAAGTAGAATAAAATAACGTTTTTGCTTTTTTAGTTGGATTTGAGATTTCTTCATTGCAATCTTGATACCAAGTTTTTCCAAAAGAAACCGAAATCAAAGAAAAAAAGTATACTCTTATTTTTGCCTTGATGTTGTTGTTGTTGCTGCTGCTATTTTCATGTTTTTGTCAACACATTTTATTGGTTCTTTTTGTTGAGATCTTGTGAAATTGAAGCAGCATTTTCAACATCAAGAGCTCTTCAGTTGTTGTTTTTTTGTATATCTTCAAGTGCCTTGTTAAGACGTCATATTGAGCAATTAATAAATTTTGATGATGTTGGCAAAAAAAAAGCAAAAGCAAAAGCAAAAAAAAAATAAAAAATTAAAAGGAGAAAAAATACAATACGAAATGAAACTAGTAAAAATATTTCGATTTGAGAGCAACTTTGGTGCCACAACATCCAGTCGAAATATCAATGATGAATGAATGTGTTTGACATTTGTCAAAGCTACTAAATGTTGCAACAACAATATAAAATGAACATAAAATCAACTAAAGACCGAAAGCACTTTGTTTGCAAATTCTTTTTGCTACTACGAAACACACAAAAGTAATTATTTTGATTCTGAAAACCCAGCAGATATTTTTCATTTATTCATTTACATTTTATATGGTGGACAATGGGTCAAATTGCAATACAAAATACATCAAACCGACAAGGGTAAAATTAACGTTAAATTTTATATTATTACTAGCATATCATGGCGTGCTTCGCTACCCCTTCGTTATAAAATAAAATTAAAAGTATTTATATATCCTATTGTGAAAATTTAATGACGATCGGTCCAGCATACATGGGAGTAATTAAATAAATTGACTAATTAATTTTCGATTTCATTGGCATTGACTTATAAACAATGCCAATTAAATTTTTAGCATTATCAATTTTTTGAACAATGCTAATGCTTTTCAATGAAATAATTTCATTATTAGTTAGTTAAAAAAAAAGCATTACAAATAATCAATGATAAAGTTTTTCAAAAGCATTAAACATCAATATTGGTTTGTATTTTAATTTATAATTTTATTTTTTCAAAAGCTAATATGACCATTTTTTTTATAGAGATAGTATTAATTATTTTTTTATCAATTGTAATTAGTATTTCAAAGCTTTCATTGTTTTTTCATTATAAATAGTAGAAAAATTATATATAAAAAAAAGCATTGGCATTTATTGGTACTGATTTTTTTTTTCATTGTAAATATTTAAAATAATGCCAATGAAAGTTCAATGCCAATGAAAAAGTCCCATGTATGCGGTCCAGTAGTTAAGACTATATTTCGATTTTTAATTTTCCTAAAAAGGGGCGTGGTCCCACCCACTTTTCTCGTAGAACGTATTCCAAATTATGCCAATACCATATGTACCAAATATCATCGACGTAGGTCAAAAAATGCCCAAAATATGGAGAATTAAATTTTTGGGTTATATGGGCGGTGCCACACCCCTTTTGTCCAATCAAAACTTCATATAGCCTATAATTCATCTGAGAGTTCCAGTTAAATACTATGAAAATTTCACGAAGATCGGTCCAAGGGTTTGGCCTCCTATAAGGAACAAACAAACAAACAAATAAACAAACACACATTCGGTTTTATATATATAGATATTATAGTATTCATAACACATTAATATTTTCAATATTTGTCAATTCTTTTGTTGCACTGTATTGTTAAAGCATTTCAAAATCTTAACAATTCAACACAGAATAATTAAAAAAGTGGTCCCAAAATTGTTTCTAAAATTTCTGTAATTTTTTAAAATTTAAGAACCAAAACTTGAAATGTTGATTTCCAGACAATAGAAAATAAAGGCAGTCACCATAGCGGATTTTCCAAAAACGAAAAACAAACTTTTGCTGGGCTTAAAATAACAACAAAAAAAAATCGTTTATGGCTGAAAAATTTTATTTGTAACATTTTTTTCAATTTGGAATTTAGTTTTTTCTTCCTTTTTTTCCTAGATTTAAATGAATTTGTTTTTTCTTTCATATATTTCTGAAGAAAATTATATTTTATTGTTGAATATACGTACTTACATACATACATACGTACATACATATTTCCTTTTATTCAATAAGTTTACAAATGAAAATTAAGTTTCACTTTCGAAATTCTTAAGCACACACGTAAAGACCGTAAATGAAATTTAATCTACAGGCAATTGAAAAAAGGTCCTTTTGTTTTTGTTTCAACAAAAAACGTTTGTGACGAATATATTTTTTTCCACTTTAAAACAGTTGAATTGCGAAATGAGAAAAATAAATATGACAGCGGGGTGTCAAATTTTATTGAGAAATCTAAGCTGATATCATGGCTGCTGGATCTTGATGATGGTTGACGAAGAAACACAGCAAAATGTTGTTTTGCAGTCGCCATGAAGCAGCAAAGGTACTTCTCGCAAATGGAAGTGTGTGAAGACAGAGGAAAATTGTAAAAGAAAATTAAACTGACAAGATGAAAGTTGAGTGAAAATGTTCATATTGAATGTTCTATAATTGGATTTAAGATTCTTTTAAATTGTGTTCTTTTTGTTCTATTTAAAAATCTATTTCACAAGACGATGAATTTATCTCAAAAATAGACGTTTAAACACACGCGCACACACACAGTCACATGTACTTACATATAAAATTGTTTCGCAGTTTTGTTAGATGCTGTGTAACACTCATCTGAAACTATTTAGTATTGCCACCACACCCGGCACGCAGCCTAACTCTCATGCACTTATACATTAATGTATATGTTTACGTACGTATATGTATCTTTCATTTTGCCGTTGCTGTTTCTTGCTTATTTCCGTTTTAAGTCATGGCTTCTCCTGTTTTATTTCTGTTTAAATCTTACAAATTCTTAAGTAAACTCACACACACCCATACACATGCGCGTATTTACTTTTCCATTCACAAGTAATTTCTTGGTATTTATCCGATGTTTTTGTGATCAAATAAAAACAGTCAGTTGGAAGCGTAAAGGAATGGAAAAACTAAAGTCTAAACATTCGCTGCAGCATGATTGTGTATTATATTTTGTTTTTATAAAATAAGAATATATTGTATCAATGCAGGTTTTATATTTATTTTTTATTTTTGATCAGGACTTGAAGGATTTAATTTGTATTTGAAGGTTTCAGACAATGAAGTCTTGTGTTGTCGATACCCTGTCTGTTCTATTTCGAGAGCCTTAAGAAATGCAAAAATGTGCCAAAGTTTGCAGCTTTCAGCTTAAGTGTACGGGCTATAATATTTCCCATGACCGTAACCTCTAAAATGAAACGCAAATGAGGACTGTCAAAACGTCTATTATCGAATACATCAGCACTCTGTCAATTTGGAGGAAGATATATAGTGTATAAATACATACTCATAAATGTATATTAATTGTGTAAATAAAAAAAAAACAAATTTCACTTAATGTATATTTCTTGTAGAAATGCTGTTGCTCCAAAGTGCAAGACACTATATATTCTTTTTCCTAAATAGTTTTCGCTATACGTGCCACTTTGAATGTCACACAAAAAAGATCAAGTTATGTTGCCTTAAATTCTGTATCAATGTCTACACGGACGATATTAATGTTTTTAACAGAATTGAAAACCCCCTGAAATGAAAATTGTTTATGATTTTAATTTTTTAACAAAAACTTTTAGATGCAGAGAAACAATTTTATTAAAATCGAGTATTACTTACATGCATGAAATTTCAAAACAAAAGTATTCAAGCAGTATTTTTTATTTGTAGAAGAAATCATTCCTTTAAGGTTCTGTTGAAAATATTCCTATTTACTCTATATATGTATGGCCCATACAAACACATGAAGAGTTAAAATAAATGAAGTGTTTGTTGCCTTGTTTTACTCTTGTTGGTATTAAGAGGATATTTGTATTTTGTTGTTGTTAATAAAATGAGAAAAAAGAGAAAAAAACACTACTAGAACATAACAATACAAAAAGAACGGAAAACACATACGAGTACATACAATGAATGACATAGAAAAAGCGGAAACACATTACAACATCATGTTATAGAGTGTTAGTGTCGCACTTAAACTTTGTCGTTTAATGCATGTATTGCGCAAAAAAAAATTTCCTGATATTATTCTCTAACTGCTCGTACTATTTTACTGAATTTTAAACATTTATATTGTCACCATTGGGAGGGAAAAAGTAATAAGTCTTGTTAATTATATTTCTGAAAGTTTTATGACTACTTCTTAAAACCCGTTTAAATGTAAATGGCTGACAGATCTTACCTAAAAAATATTTTTTACAATTTTTTGTTCACAAATATTATTTTCCGTTTCAAAGGAAAATCAGTTGGTTCTTTAAGGAGTAACAATGACCTATTTGTTCTAAAATATTGAGCTGAGAAATAGTATATTTTTCAGGTGCCAAACTTTTCAAATTGCTGCCTGCCTTAAAGCTCTCACACATACAGTCAAAAACATAGTTGAATACATTCGCAAAACTCCTTGGAAAATATCTTTCTTATTTGTTATTCGATACCAAGATGACAAAAGAACAAAGAAATAAGAAAAAAAAATTTAAATAGAATTAAAAATAAATGCTTCGCCTTGCAGTGGGTGTTTGTTTGTGTCTTTGTGTGAATCATGAAGCTGGAAGAGCTTGAATGAACGTAGTCACACGCACGCGGATTTGTCAAAGTGAAAGCTGTGGGATTACGTAGAGATCCCATTGAGTAAATAATGCAACAAAGAAATTTAATTTCGCGTCTTCTACTTTCAATATATTACAAAAATTTTTCATTTTGCTGTTGTATTTTAATTTTAATCTGTTTGCTTTTCTAAGTCAATACTTTTAGCTGTTAAATTATAGAAAAAAAAAAAAAGATCTGCACTTGAAGCAGAAACGCAAGTCGTCAGTCTGTCGCAAGTGTGTGGAATGCTAAAATGTCAGTACTGTTAGAGTTAAACAAGGGAAATGCTTAGGATTGGGTTTGTACCCTTCGCAAACAATAAAACACCTCATTTTGTGGCATGATTTGAAGAAAACAAATTGTAAATGATGTGCAAAAAATATTTAAAGTAAAAAAGAAACACAAGTGATGAAATAAAACAAATAAATAAAAATTAAATGCCATTGGAGTGGTTGTTTTTCTTTTTCTTCTTCTTTTCGTATCTTAAAAAAATCTTTCTTTATACTAAAATTGGAATATTAAGTGGCAAGGCTTGTGATTCTTTTGAATTGAAGATGCAACAAAAAAAAAAAAAAAAAAGACCAAACTTGTTGATTTGAAAAGATGCAAAAGATGCATTTCTTGCTGCGGAACAAATTCGATAATAATGAAAAATATTTTATCTCATTAAGTATTAATTTGATTTTCACAACATCAACAAACAATGTAGGAAAAAGGTTGTGCATCTATGCTGCACTCGATCTAAAAACTTTTAAAGTATAAAAAAGAAAGAATTATTTATAAGAGTCCAAACAGCAGAGATGACTGGTATCTCATATAAAATTTAATTATTTTATTTTATTTTAGATGTACAACAGCAACCGATTCTCTCTAAATTTTATGTTGAAGAGCACTAAGTGCGTTTGAAGTAAACTTCAGGTAGTATTGGAGGGAAAGGCGGATATCCCAGACCTTTATCTCGAGTGCCAATATGGCGTCACCCTTTAAATCTGATTTATGTTCCACTAAATTCAAGTTGCTCTTAAAAATGTCACTAGACAGTTACCGCCATACAAACTTTTTTAAGAAAAAACCATGCGTTGCTATTTTTGAAATAAATATAAAGTTACCTTAATCTTCCAAAGAAATTCAAAATGAATTTTTGTATTCAGTCACATTTTAGGTCTTGAAATACCGATGGGTTTTCAAGCCCTTAAATTAGCACAAGGTTCAGCCTTTAGCTTGAAACGTCAATTGTTTCTTCTCTTTGTTGCTTCAAATGAAACACAAATCAATAGATTAATTATAAAATTATAAGAGAATAATACTGATTTCAAAACAGTTTAAAATACAAATACTTTTCTGTTCAAAAACGGTTAATTGCAACTCTACTGCTGCAAATGCCACCATTTGTCTTTGCAAAAGAATTTAAAATTTGTATTCTGAAAATCCTAGATTAAAACTCATCCTTATTTGATTAAAATCTGCCCTCATTAAACATTTTGCCAGTATTTCGATATTATTTTTGTTTGTTCTTCTACTGCTTTTCAGATTACGATTTGACCGTATTAAAGAAATAAATTCATAAGAAGAAGTATTGCGTAATATTTTGTGTTCTTAAAGAGTACGAATAATTAAATTGTTTTGAGAGTGTTGTCAATACAAATGTTAAGGTATTCTCTATGATAAGAATGGTTTCAAATATCAAATCAACAACAGGATTATTCTTACCAACGAAATGAATTGAAATTAAGATGATGACAACGACTTCAACACAAGAGTCGATGACAGTCAAGCTAAAGATGACAAAGGAAGTGATATTAGAAAACAAAAAAAAAAAAAAACAAAAAAACGTAACATTTTGCTCAAAATCACATCCAACGTACAACAAACACACACACACACACAACTGCAACAACTTTAGCTGGGATTATTTAGCATTCACATTCACTCATACAATCAACGAACCATCCATCCATCGTAAAACAAATTGAAATTTAATATTTTTTTTTTATTTTTGATACTTGAACACAAGTAGATAAAGACGAAAATAATATACAAAATCAAAGAAAAGAAATTAACCTTTGAACTGTAATTCGAGATGTCGTATTTTCAGGGATTTTATTTATTTCTAAAGAAAATTATGTTGCTATTTTTGTTGTTGTTGCTGTTGATGTTGTTGCTTTAACCTTCACTCGTATTTTATTAAAAAAAAAAACAAAAATTGAGCTGGAAATTCTGCTTAAATATTAAAAGATGAAAATTGAGTTTAATAAGATTTCTTTCATTTTCTTTTCTATTTTTTCTCTCAGGCTTTTGTGGAACTGTGAATGGTAAATGCTGCATGTAAATATTGCTTTGTGTAAACGAGTGTTTGTGTGTGCTTCTATAGATGCAAATGGGTGTGTACGTTTTAAGCTTTAATATTATATTAAAAAGTGGAAATAATTGTCTTATTATAAAAGTATGAATGCAAAAAAAAAAAGGAAAAAACAAGTGCGAGAGAATAATTGTCGTTTTTATAACCATTTAATACCCTAAAGATATGCATGCTCAACTGAAATGTATGCGTGCATGTGTGTGACTGTTTATTTGGTTGTTCGTGTGCGTGTTTGAGTGTTTGTAAGCGTATGATGAAGAGATGCACACAAAAAGAACGTGTTACAAAAAACAAAAAAAAAACATACTATTTTACAACATAAAAGCTTTATAATAATATGCCATTTTTCCCTCTATATCCTTTACTTCCGTTTCATGTTTTTGGCATCCTTTTTTATAATGCAGACACTTACTTTCTTTTTGCTGTACGTACGATGAGGTTGAAGTTAATGGCTGTAATTATGAGTTAAATCTTTATGCAAACTTTGTCTTTAAATGCGATGAACTATTTTATAGAAAACAAAAAAAAAAATATTCAACTGGATTAAAAACTTTTTACTATATAACAAGAAATTACAAAAAATAAAACAAAAAAGTTTAGTTGAATGATGGCAAAAACATGCACAGTCACGTAAAATCCTTAAAACGGGCGCATATGGAGAGATTAATAAAATGCAGGGTGATCCAAATGAAGTGTAAGAAAATGAAGTGAAATGAAAGGGATTTAAGTATTCTCATCAGATCTTTGTAATGCTCTCACACACACCCATGCATACACACAAACAACTTTACAGCCATTAAATATGCTTTAGCTAGAAAATAATGAACTCAAAGACATTTTATGTTTAATGTGGAAATAAATCAAAATAAGTCTTTGGCAAGCAAAAGTGTTTGTACTCTTATAAGTGATTTGCTCAAAATTTCCTTGGCTGCAGCTCCTCTGCCTGTACCATGTTTAATTTTAATTGATAAAAGACTTTATTTAAATAAGTGCCAGTGAAATGAACAAATATATGTAATGCCTTATTTTATGACAAAGTAGTTTGGTTGCTTTTAGATAAAAAAAAAATAACTAAAATACAACATTGATGTAGAAAAAAATCATGTTTAAGAACTGTGGCATATTTTAAGACTTGTGTTGAATGAAATTGATGCACGGGACAGCATAATTATTCGGAGCATATCTAAAATTTTGTGGTCGTTACATCACCTTACGTCACCTCTGTAGTAGAATTGCTAACTAAATATAGCATATAAAATATGAATCCCGCTTTACAGCGCGTTTTAGAGTTTTGAAATGTTGTTTATGCTTTTTTGCTCAATTTTATTTAAATTCTTGCCGAAAAATGTTTTGCATTTTGTAACTCCTTAACTTTTCAACATTAAAAATGAAAAACGATCACAAAAACATACATTTTAAATCGTAGTTTGTTTTATAAACTTTTTATAGTTCTATATTTAATGTACTTTATTAAGTTGCTTGAGATCCGATATTACGGTTATCTGCTGTTGATCGATTTTTTTTTTTATATTTTTCAAATCTTTTTGTCGATTTTTTGTACATGAGATTTTTTTTTTGGATTTTATTGGTCAGTTTGGCAATATTAGTCGCGTTAACCATTCTTCGCTGTTTTAGAAACTCATTTAAATAATTTTTTTTTATATGCGTTTCTTTAGTTTGACGATTTTTGATGCTGAAGAATTTTTTTTTTTTTGAGAAATTGTATTTTTTCTTTTGGCAGCTTTCTTTCTGCAGATTTTTTCAGTTTTGGCGATTTGTTATTCCGTTTACTCGATTTTCCCGGTCAGCGCGATTTATGATTTTCTCCATTCGGTGATTTAATTTTTCGATTTTTCGTTTTTTAGTAGCTTTGTTTTGTGATCTTGTACATTTTTCTAATTTTGCGATTTTCTTTTCGCTTTGGCGATTTCTTGCTAATTTTTTTTGCCGATTTTTATCCGTTTCAATAAATTTTACGCGCTATTGCTATCTTATTTTAATAAATTTGTTTTTGTTGTGCCCTACCTATAAAAATTATATCGCTAACAAGGCGCTTTAGAAACGTAAACTATGGAATTATTCCCTACACGCCTGCTTATATGTAAATATCTGTACATACATAAGTATATATAAACACCGTTATTGGCAGTTTAGCTCAAACTTAAAAAATAAATAAAAATATTTCATAAATTTCATATTTCCATGAAAACATTTTCTAAAGCAATAATTTATGATTTCTGGATAGTGCTTTTGTTATAAAATTGTTTCTCCAGTAATAATTTAATCCTCAAAAAAGGCATCGTTCAATTTGGATTTAATATTTATGAATGTGTTTGTGTCCATTTAATTTTTTTTCTTTTTTTTGTATTCAAATATCGTTAAGTAATTTATGTACGTTTACGAGAGCATTTCATAAATTGTCGCCTAAACTAAAGTTCAGTTGTATTCTCATACACTCTCTCTTTAGCGTTTCGTAAATTTTCATTTCAAATATTGTTTAAGTGCCGGAAAATGTTATAAATCTGGGTTAGCCATTCATTCATTCATTCATTTAGTCGTCCGTCCGTCCATTTAGCCATTATTGTTAAGTGAAGCAGCAGGCAAAGCAGGCATTTTGGATGAACATTCGCATGCGTTTGTATAAACGTGATAAATACATACACACTAAAGTACTCATATAGACACTAAGTAATACACTCAAAGAAATATACATATATTAAAAACATAAATACTGTATATGTATGGATGTGTGCGTGGAAGTGTATTCATGCAATCCATTTAGCCATTCATGTTTTTAAGCTTAGGAAGGCACTTATGGCACCATTAATCAATTTACAAATCAAAATGTTTCATTTTCGTATGCTACATTAGCATTTAGCTGTAGTTGTAGTTGTTGTTGTTGTTGTTGCTGCTGCTTTACTTTTTCTTTGTTTTAGCACAAAACACGACAAAACAAGCAGCGGCAGGAAAAAAAATAAAAAAAACCTCACAACAAGACAAAAAAAGAATAGGAAAAGAAAAATAAATTGAGAAACAACCATCATGATCATAGTTAGTAAAAATGCCAAAACAAAAAACAAACGAATAAATTCCCTAGAGACTTTCATTTCCAAGGTCGACAGGATATGACAACAATAAATACAAAAACAGTGTCAGGAAAAAAATATGTTCGTTTTCTTGTACTCCAATTTTGTATTCATGATTAGAAAAATATATAGAAAAATAAAGAAAAGAAACCATTTCAGCACTCGAACAAATGAGCAAAAAAAAAAAAATAATTGAAGGAGCAGCTAGCACCAGGCGAGACCATTAATATTAAGGATTTCCTTCTATATGTATTTGTTTTTCTATATATTTGCTCAGTTGTTTTCATATTCTTGATGTTTTTGTTTTGTGTGTGTGTGTGTATTAAAGACACTTTAATATGATTTCATATATCCTGCATTTTGCAAATAGGATGTCTTTAATGTGTCAACGAAATCGATTAGATATAAATGTATTTAAGTGGATTTGAGAGGGAGGGGCCTGTCTCTCTATCTCGTATTCTTTTGTTTACAAGTGTGTGAGTGTTTGATTGAATGCCCTGTTTTTTTCCTGAGACAATAGGCAAGGGTCACATTACCGGATAATTTGTTATTTTTATTTATTTATTTATTCCATTTCATTCCATTCCATTTTTTTTTTGCTTATATTTCGTTTACTGTTGTTGTTTTTCATACTTTGAGTAACATTTATTTGTATTGACTTGCAAAGAGAAAAAATAAATTTAACAAATAAATAATGATACAGATGGCCTATGAATTCAAAGTATGTACATATGTATGGGTTTGTTGTTGTTGTTGCTGTTGTTTTCTATTTGGCAAAGACTGAGCGACAAACGTAAAGTACACTGAGAAATACAGGAGCGTTCAGAGCAGAGTAAACTTTATCTTGAAAATTTACAAAACGTGCAATGTTTTATTTTGCAATTGATATATGGAATTTCATATCCAAAAAGTGTCCTTCGTGTACTTCATTCCGCTTCAGCCTTAAAATTTTATATTTAAAGCTGAATTTATAGAAAAAGCAAATCAAGACAAAATATTCGCTGTAGTTAAAATATCAACAAAACCCCGAGGGTAACTATGAAATAATTTTCTAAAAAATAATATCTTTTATTAAATCGATATTTTAATTTAAAAAAATTATATATTATTGTTGCCAAAGGCAATCAATGGAAATTTGATGTTTTGTTAAATATTGAAACACAAAATTAATATCTGCAAATGAACACAAAATTATTGACAAAGTCTATTATTCGTTTGTCATTAAAAACTGCATAAGCGGACTTTTATATAATTTAATTCAGTAGCTGAGTCATTAAGACGAACTAAAACATCTTTCATCAATTTTTTTATAAAAAATACCAAAAAAAAAACTGACTTTTTGTCAATATAGCAAAAAATTAACAACAACAACAATTAAAATCAATTTAAATTTCTAGATGTACAGAAGAACATAACAATGTCGTTTTCCACACACATACACACACATTACACTTCCGGGCAAACTCTAGGCACCTTTGTAGTTGTAAATAATGATATAAATTGTCAAGTATGTTTTTAATTTTCTTGAAAGTATAAAATATGTGTGTGATAACACATACTTGCATTTAATTTTATTCTATGGATTTTATACACAGAGAAAACAATGCCTAATAAATAGCTAATAAAATAGAACAAAATTAATAAGATATCTCTATGGTTTTTTTTTAAGAAGGAAGTCTTAAGAAAACCTTTTTGAAAAAAACAATAAGAATACCTAATAAAATCAAGAAGATATTCTTATTAAAAAAAATAAGAAGATGATTTACACCTGATCATACAGGAACCTAATAAAATCAAGAAGAAAACCTTTTTGAAAAAAACAATAAGAATACCTAATAAAATCAAGAAGATATTCTTATTAAAAAAATTAAGAAGATGATTTACACCTGATCATACTCGTACAGGAACCTAATAAAATCAAGAAGAAAACCTTATTGAAAAAAACAATAAGACACCCAATGAAATCAATAAGAAATCTTTTTTATTTACAATTCATATGAAAACCTAATAGAATCAAGAAGTTTTTCTCTATGGATTGTTTTTTTGGTGCCAAAAATAACGGAAATTGGGTAAAAAAATTATACTCGTAAATAACAAGTTTACTTCTTGATTTTATGTGTTTTCCTTATTGAAAAAATTAATAAGATTTACCACATAAAAACAATAAGGAATCTCTTCGAAAAAATCTTCGCTTCTTTCTGCTGGGATACCGCTTAGCCTAAAAGCGTTTCATAGAGAAAATCTTCTTGATTCTATTAGACAGTTTTGGCTCTGTGTAGGCTTCCGCAAATATTTAATAAAAATCGTTATGTTAGATGTTTCTTTTAGAATATGAACAACGGTAGTCTCTTGATACACTCCACATCTACTGTAATTCCTGTATTTGTATTTTATTGTCATCAAATGTGTAATTTTACAATCAATCCATCACTTTCCTATTTATTATATTTCTAGTCTAGTTTCCCTGTTGTATTTCATTTTCATACTGTACATTCAATTCATTTATTTTTATTCAAACTTTTTCATCTTCTTATTTTGCGTAAAACCGCAAATACTCTTTGGTTGGATTAAAAAAATCGAAAGTCCTTAATAAATTGTTTACAAAAAAAAAAAAAAAAAAAAACACAAAACACAATATAAAAAATAAGTGAAATAAGGAAAAGGAAAAGCAATAATAAAAGAAACAAACAGAGTAGGAAGGAAGTCAAAATAATAATAACAATAATAACAATAACAATAATAATAATCTCATACTCACCCATTAGTTTCATCACTTCTTTGTGGCTTATAAACACGTTGAGATAACCACTTGACAACGAGGGATAGCAAGCAGCAACCATTAGGCTCCAATAGAGCAACCAAAATTTGGCCATTTGGTTGTAAAATAACGAAATGAAGATGTCAATAAAATTTCAAGGAAATTCTCTTATTAATTTTGTATCCTTTTCACAGTTGTTATTGTTGTTTTTATTATTTTCTACTGAGTAAATATCCTTAATGTGGAGTATCATGTGGTTTTTGGGGAGTGAATTTCAGCTTAATCTTGATGACTTAAATCATTTGGATATTTCCGGTATTTTTTTTTGTCCCGCAGTATTTAAGTTTTAGAGTATTTTAAAAATTCATTAAATTTTATCATTGAATTGAGAATTTATGGTTCATTCAATCATCAATCGGTCAGCATTCAAAGGCAAATAGAGTGTCCAATCAGAGGATGGCAGGAAGTAAACAAACAGAAGCATAACCAAAGCCATTCAAGTTGTGTTTGATTGTGTTGGTATAGAAATAAAGTTGGCTTTGTAGTTGCAATAGTTTGTTTAGTTATTCTCTTAGTACGGCTTCTGCTGCAAATGTTGTCGTTGTTGCTTTTGTGTATTTCTCGTTTAATATGACGAACAATTTAAATTTGTTTTTGTGTGTTTTTGGTTTAATTTTTTTATTTTTATTTTAATCCTTTGCCATATTTAATTCAGACCAGTCAACAATTTAGAGTGACAGCATTTGTTTTCTGCTTCCTTCTTTCCTTAACCACCTCTTATCCTTTTCTGTCTGGTGTTTAGCTGTCTCTTTATGGTAAATCGGATGCCGGGCTCCAATGGTTACAATGGGTTTGTGTAGGGAGTCGTATGTATGGTTGGCTTGTAGTGGGGTAAAATGTTCTGTTTGGAAAATATTGAATTTAAATATTGTTTGTTGCTATTGTTGTTTATCTGTCTATACGAGTATATGTGCCTTTGACAGAAAGTGCGGGTGTAAGCATAAGTTGTCTCGCTTGTCACGTGGCTGTTGCTTTGATGATACAATGAGAAGAAAACAAAATATCCTCGAATCGTTCCAGAATTTTGTTGTATGTTTTATGGCGCGCTTGTTTGCAGCTGTTTTTTATTTTAGGTTTTTTTTTTGATTTTTGTGATTTTTAATGGTGAACATGCATATGTCTGTTTCTGTTTTAGCTGACACTATTGCTGATGATGTTCCTGTAGCTGATGTTGCATGGAGACCATCACCGTACATGTGCCATTTTCATATTGTTGGCAGACTGCCTGACTTGACTTTAGCATGTCACCATCCTTTCACTCAGCTTTCATATGAAATTCCTTTATAATTTTTTTTACAAGTTACAATGTGTGAATGAGTGTACGTTTGCATGTGTTTGTGTATTTAACAGCTTAGTGAGTATGACTACCAGTTGTTGATAAAGTGTATGGGTATTAAAGCAGTTGAGAATGTGTTCTTTTTAGTGCGTTTCGTTCAAGTGTCCTTGCTAGGATTGCACTGATTAAATCAGCTTAATTTTGCTGGCAACAACTTAAGTCTGTTCAGTACTTCTTGACTCCACTGTAGCTTTCAGCTGATGTGTGTCTAAAAATAAAAGAAGAAAATAGTTGAATATAAACTTTTAACAGAAAGCAATGAAAAAATAAAAATAAAAACAACAACTATTTAAAATTAAAGAAAGTGAATTAAGTAAAATTGTATTAAAAAGTCAAACTTTGTGTAAAGGATTCTGCATAAGAAATAATATTCATATATATTTTCCCCGGCATTCTTTAGAATATGATGGAACGAAATAAAACTATATTGGAAATAAATTTGGTATTTTGTTTTCAATTTACATTTAATAACATAACGAGTCCTTCCATTGTGACTGGTGAGACAGCTAATTGCACAATTGTGAAACAATGTTTAACTACAAACATATTAAAAACCAAGGGGACATTTAATTACTAATAATTTTAGTGCATAAAATAATAGAGGTATTATTAAAATATGTATTTTCCCACTGTGCGCTCTCAGACCAATAGATTTCCATGGCAGGATGTTTTTATAGAATTTAAACTAAAATTTTATAAGTTTCTTAAAACTCTTTTGTAAAATTAACCTATTGTTAATATTCATCAAAATTTTTGCCAAAACAATAACTAAAAAGTAAATTTGATGTTGCATTCATTAATAGAAAAATGCCAACTAACCAACAAACAAATAAAAAACAATTAAAGAAAAAACTTGTGGCAACAAAAAACAGTAGAAATTTTTATATAAAAATATGAAGAAGCATTAGAAAATAAAATTTATATAAAAACGATTTTGAGAGGTGTTGCTATCATGCAGAATGTTTCCATACATACGAATGTAAAATCGATGTCCTTTTATTTCTTTGTGTGCAAGCATTTATTTATTCAAGTCTGAATATTTTGCGTTCGTCTATTTGTGGTTGTGTGTTTGTGTATTTGTGTGTTTGTGTCTGTTCTGTGCAGTTTTTATATTTATTTATTTATTTCAGTGCTAAAATGAAAAATTTTATATTCTAAAATAACAACAAAAAAAAGGAAAACTTTAACGAACTTGACTAAACAATTTATAAATATTTTGTTCTTTTTTTGTTCTACATATTTTATTTTATTTCATACTGGTTTTTATTTAAAGTTTTTTGAAAAGTAATTAAAAGTTCGTAAAGATTAACAGTGTCTGAACGAGCACGCAAGTTTTTTGCGCCAGTGGGTCATAAAAGTTGTTTCTTTATTATGGCTGCTGTATTTCTATGGTTGCTGCCACTGGCAACTGCCGACTGGTGGCCGTTGAAATTGTTTTAAAATATGATTGTCGTGTGCGAGCATCATCGTCTATTGCAATGATGAAGATGAAGTTAACCGCAACGTGAAATTTAATTGAATAAGTTTGTGCATGAATGTTGGAAAATAAATGACCCTCCTGTGGTACAATAAAGAGAGCTTCACTCACCTTAAGGCCATTTTAATGAAAACGTTTTACGATTTATAGCAAATGCTTTTTCCTCTAAAACAATTTCCATACACGAATTGATTAAAATGTAAAAAGGGAATCAAAATAGCTGGGGAAATAATTTATTTTTGTTTTTATTTTGTTCATGTTCTTTTTTCTTGCCAAGAATAGTTAATGGCACAGAAACCGATTAAATACTAATTACAACTAAGTAATTCATACTTGAACAAGAAAAAATAAATAAAAGGTCTTGTTATTTAAATTGAACAAGTTGAATTAAATGGACGAGAATATAGAATTATGAAAAAGTTTTACTTTTTTTTTTAAGGTTTTTATGTTGTCCGATTAAAAAATTATATATATATATATATATATATATTATATAAAACGTAACCACTACTTTTTAATAAAAGCAGATAAAAATTTAAAAGAAATAATATTTTAATTTGTCTGTTGGTCACATTTTATTTGATAAGTATTTGCCAAGTGTGGTCGTTGCTTTTAAGGAACATGTTAGTCTGAACTGAATTAAACAGAGATCGCGCATCAAAAAAAAAAAAAACGCGTTACATTAGACTTGAGTTCAATAACTCATAATTGTTAAGTCAAGTTTCGTAGCAGTGTAACACAAAAAATGCCAATTAAACCAACATTAGAACATAACAGTCAGTCTTTTTGAAGATCTTTAAGATTATCGTTGAACATAATTAGAGCACATTTTTTCGTGTTCTGCTGTTTTTAGGTCGATATTATATATTGAACCAAGTTAAACTTTGCAGCACTAATAATAACATTAAATTAGAATCTAATGATCATTCGCTGTAGCAACAATCGGAGAGATTAGATTTCTGACATTAGTTATTATCTAATTATTTCATTTTACCAAACGTATTTGCTTTCATTTACATATTTTCCAAAAAATAAAATTCAAATGACTACAAACAATGGATTTATCAACAATAACTTTTCCAAAAAAGGCAAATAAAATCAAAATTGCAACAAAACTCTTTAACATCATGCAACAAACATCAAATCAAGATGATTATATCGAATACAAAAACCAACAATGGGGCTAAATTTAATTTATTAAAAACACAAATTCATAACATTTGGCAAAGTAAAAATTATTGCCTAAAAATTACACATTTACTTGCCATAATATACTGTGCTTCCTTTATTTTCTAAATTTGCAAAACATTATGACTTTTCAATGCTTGACATTTATGGATACATTTCAAAGATTAGACTTTATGGGGCAAAAAAAGAATTGAAGAAAATTATCATAAAAACCATTCATTCTTTGCAAATATGTACACAAATTTTATAGACCAATAAACATGTGAATTTATTAATGAAATTTGAGTAAAAGAAAATAAATTGAAAAAGGAAATTCGAAACTTTAAATTTTTTTATAGAAAAAAAAATAAATAAAACTCCTAGAAGCTAAAAAAATACGAGTGTATAAATATTTAAAGTTTGCAAAGGTGTGTGCACTCGCATAAGTGCCCTGTCGTTAATGAAATTATACTGACTCGCTTTTGACTTGGTCACCAGTACTACTCTCTATATCACCCCCATACAATGCTTTGTGCTATAGACATTTATCATGTGATTGTCATTGAAAATATACTAGTAACATTAAGAGTGTTGACAAGGTAGTGATTACGTAGTTCTAATGGGACCAAGTGGAGACATTCAAACCAGAATGTTACTAGTGCATTTATATAATTTTAGTCTAGCTGTTAAAACAAACTAAAAAGCGTAGACGAATCATTGACAACGTCATCAAGAAATCAGCGCTAGTCGTCAAATTGGTGACCTGTCAGCAATAAGCCCAGTAAGAAGTCACCAAACAAGTAGACAAAAGTGTTGACTTGGAGACAATTGGCCCCGAGCTTACTACAGGGTACAGATTCACTCACATATACACACGCACACATACATAAGCACATTCACACACTCTTTCTTATCTACATAAATACACAAACTTAAATAGAAAATTATTCGAGTTTATTATTTTCGTGTTACATTAAAGCACAATGTTTTGAAAGTTAATTTGAAAAGTTGAATTAATTGAGGAATTGAAACGAGGAGGAGTATGCAGTTTCTCTTATTCGGGCTCCTGAGTCACAGTCTTCTGTAAATAAGATTTAAGGATTGAGCACAAGTTAACTAGTTTATCACATTTTCTTTCTTCTAATTAACGAAATACAAAAATAATCTGTATGCCAGCACTTCGTTGGGTGCTAATGACCAGATGATTAGCTAACATATAGATTATCCTGGATATGGATTAGCTAAACCATCTACGATTTTATGTTACTTAGAAATATATTAGATGGGACAGCCAAGAACTTTTGTGGCACGCTCGAAGAACAAGGTCTTTTGAAACTAGTATGAATACATACTCGTACATACATACTACATACATGCATACATTTGCAAATTAATAATAATAAAATTAATGATGGCAATGATCGTGTTAAATTATCACAAAATTGTTTGTTGCTGTTGCCACTGACGAAAAGAACTAAATTAAAGATGATTGCGATGATGTTGATGATACTGCTGCAAAAGTTAAAGTTAAACAATTCATTTTTTGCGATATTTTTAAAGTTGAAACTTTTTACTTTTTCTTAAAAAAAAAATGGAAGAAAATATTTTCCACTTTTTGGGTTTTGATTGTAAGTAAAATGTTGCCAAGAAACTCTCATTTAACAAACTCGGTACAGAGTGGTAAAAGTTTCAAATATAATAAATGCACGTTCTCGGTTGAAAAAATCTTAGTTACCTAAAACTTTTCTTTTTTGTTTATTTGTTTTTTTCTTCTTTTGGTATTTATGAATGTGTGCGAAATGGAAATAAAATATGAAATGTTATGAAATATAAGAAGAACTGCGCAATAACCTATTGCCGGTAATAAAGCTTGTGAATGGATAACATAGCTTTCAATAATTTGAAGTTTCGCTTAAAAAAAGTGAATTTTAAAAGTTGTTATGGTTTTTGCCATAAATCGCTTGGCCCAACCCGTAATACAGCTGTTGTTTTAATGTCACAGCTGACTTTTAAAAATTTTGACAAAAAATTAAATAAAATTATATAGAATTATATGAAATTGATGCCAGGGATAGAAATTTCAATAACTGGAAGAGCCCTTGACCAAAATTAAATTTTTCGGCGTTCAACACCGGCGGTTATTGAGCACTTTATACTTCTAACTTCCGCCAGTTGTTGAAACTTTGTCTATAAATAAATTTAAGTTGTTTCTTGTCCATGCATGGCATAGTTTACTAATTTTTCAAAATCTTGTTTTCATCATTATTTTTTTTTTTATAAAACACCTTTGCCTAAAGTAGGGTACTGATAGATGTACTCGTAATAAAGAAATTCCCTTGAGAACTTTTGCTGGGCTGATTTGTTTACAAATGTTTTGTGTTATTTTCTGCATTTCTTTTTTTTCTTTTTTGGGACAAGCTCATTTTCTTTTATAACCATACATGCACGGGCGACACACGTACACATGTCGGTCTATCTGTATAAGTGTTGCAATGACTGAATGAGTAAAGGTGCTTTGGGGTGAAAAAGTTTCTTCAGTTATGGCTGGAAATGATTCTATGAGAAAATTTAAAATTGTTTTTTAAATACATACATAATGACAACTCCTGCTTAATATTAAATATACGAGTATTCATAATTTAGTGCCTGTTCGCCGATATCGAAGAAGTTCTTTCTTTCGAGCAATTACATTTGAAGCAAAAACAAACTCAAAAATTTTGTTTTTGTTTCAAATGTAATTTTTCGAAAGAAAGAACTTCTTCGATATCGGCGAACAGGCAGTTAGACTCTTTCTTTATGTATTTTTAAACCCGTTTGGCCTTAAATATAAACAGCATGGGAAAAAATCATATATACTAGAAAGATATTAGGACCAGGGGGAATAAAATGCAGAAGGGGAAAAAAGAATATGAAAAATAAATTCTCATTGATGATGGCAATATGAATTTGCACAAAATTGGCCAACTTATTTCTGTATCCGTTTTTTGTTCCTTGTTGTTTCGCTGGAAATAATGTTAATTTGTGTGATGTTGTGCGTTGCTGTCTGTTGCCTATAGACATTTAGATTTATCCTGTTCGGTTGTGTTGCAAGGAAGCAACAAACGATTTTGGGAAAAAAACCAATCATTGATCAATTTTTTTTTCTTTTCAAAGCAATAAATAAAAAAGTAAAAACCACAAAAAGTTGAGAACAAATTTCCAACAAAAATAAAATATAGAAACAAAGACTTTGAATATAAAAATATGAAAAGTTATTTTTTCAGTTTCTTGTTTAGTGGCTGCTAAAATTGAATGATTTACTACAGATTGCAGCAGGTTTCCCCCAAAAATTTTCGTTAACTTTTTTTTTTTATTGAAACAACTTTCATTAATAATTCAAAAGACAAATTCACCAACGAACCAATCTAAACACAGACATGCATATTTACTAGTACATTTAAAAAAATACGCAGCAGTTTAAGCTACACAGAGCTTTGAAGGATTAATCGGAGATGAAGATAATTTTAAAGTAAGAAAGCCATGTTTAAATTTGCAAACAAGATAAATGATAATAAATCTTTCTAATGCTAAAAGCAGTTAATTTTATGATATTAATCAGATTTTAAAAATAGTAGAACAGTATGAAATTGTTAAAAGTTTACCAAGAGGAGTGTTGTAAAGATTAGCGGTTGATAGCAAGCTCCTTTTTTCAGCCAAAAAAGTATAGAAGAGGAAAGCAAGGCATTGCTTGCCACGCGCTTAAAATAAAATAGTATATAATAAATCTATTAATATTTTGTGTGCTTAGCATCGCTGCTCCCGCATATTCTTGGTGCTGTTACCACATCATCAGTAAGTTTTAAAATTGTTCTTAACATCTCCTGATTTGCAATTAAATGCAGGCATGTGGACATGCCGGAGTGGCAACAAATAACATTTTGTCGAAAGTAAAACATTTGAAATATTAGAATGGTCAGGTCCTTGTCTTTAAAATGAAAGCATAGAGTTAGTAGGGATGAAGTGCGACTGTCGCGAAATTTTTGTCAGTTTTTTTTAGAGAATCACATGATTTTGAAAATTGTTGTCAAAGGCCCCAAGTAATCGATTTGTTTAAAACTCTCTGCAAACGAAATCATTCGCTTATATTCTGAAACACAGGCCATCAATTTGCAAACAAAAAAAAGAAGAAAATAAATTCTAGAGGGAGAAAAAATTGAAGAAATTGGTTTTTAGGATGAGCTGCTTTTAATAGACACACAATTTCTTGCATTTGTGTGTTGCTTTGCTTGTATGTAACAGTGTTTACACACATCGACATATGAGAAAACACAAACGAAAAAAAGCCAGTATAGAAAAAAAGGTAATTTATAAATATGGATAAGTATCATATGCAACCCTTAATCATTCTCGAATTCTTACGGGTTTTTTGGGGGGAGAAACAATTTCAACATACACATACACACACACACAGACAAGGTCCCAAGGAAGCCTTTTAAATACTCCTTGTGATTTTTTGTGTATTTCCATCTTAATTTTTCTTCTCCTTTTGCCATTCAAATTATTGTTATTCAGTTCAAAGTTATTCAACATCATATTAGCAACGTCATCGTAATCATTACGGAAATATGAAATGATGAAGCGTCTGGCATTTCATTTTGATTTTCAGTCAGTGACAAATTTATTGCCAAATCGCGGTAAAGAAATGAAACTTTTCAATTATTTTAATGGCATGAGACACAAGATAAATTCGGTGTTGTATGAGAAGGAAAGAAAGAAAGAAGAAAAAAACGATAGAGTAAAAGAAAAATCAGGCAAACAATTTGTAGCAGATAAAAAGAAGTTTAATCATAAAATATTATGTTGAAATTATGGAGCAGGTTGGTTAGTGTTTGTTTGTTTGTGTGTGTGTGTGTGTGTGTGCGAAAGATGAGGTTTAGCAACAGGACAATAATGAATATAAATTGAGCTAATTTTTCGTTACTTACTCGTACTTGCCTGCCTTTAAATATTAAAATTAAGGTGTAAAATATTCAATATTTAAATACTTGAAAGTTTGCTTTTTACGCTGTGGGGGGATACAGAAATGAAGTAACCATTACTGTGCAGTAATTTTTAATAAAAAATCGGTAATTTTTTTTTTGAAGAATTGAAGTTAACTTCAAAGATGATCTGGTCAGTTGTAATAGAATTTACAAACTGGAAAAATATATTATAATGGCAAAGGTCATGAACATTTTTTGTTATTTCGAAAAAGTGACAAAATCAATTAGCAGTTTCCTCGAATTTGATTAGAAAACAGAAAAATCCTTAAACAGGAGTCTTGATGCATAGGAACTTTAGCATATTTTTAAAATTTACTCCACTCCGATTGAAGTTGTATTTTAATGCGAACAATAAAATTATTAAATGCATCACTAAATATGTACTTTTATATGTATGAAGGTTATCTTCCTTCCCATTTTTAATGTGTCTGTCTGTTTGCGTTGCGGCGACTAAACTTCCATTAATTAAAGAGTTTTGTCCATTTGCCTTTCATTTCTTAATTTCTTCGTTTTTACTCCCTCCAAAGTAAACAGAAAGAAATTCAGGGGGAGTTTGCGTTACGAAAACAACGTAGATTTAGTGCTTGAGGGACTGCTGGCAAAAATGCTTCAATTATAAAATGGCTTTTAAATCAAATCGAAAGTTTATTTTAACTTGCAACAGAGAACTCCAACACCTACCCACCCACATAAACTTCAACACAACTCACACACCCGCAGATTTGAGCAAATAAACAAACGCACACAAGTCTTGGTGCACTTTGAAGATAGAAATTAAGACAAAGTTTTTTTTGTTCTTCTACTAGAATTTTGATGTTGTTTTTTGCAAACTTAATTTTAGATTCTCTCCTTCCAACTCGGAATGTCAGTGGGAAAATTAAATTATAGTTTTTTATTTAAATTTTGGAATACAGTTCAAACAGAAGGCATAAATGCAGCTTAAGATGCATGTTAATAAAGTCATTAGTAGTGGCGCCACCAGAAATCGATTATAATCCTGGCAGCCCGAAATCTTGCTATGTATTTTAAACTGGGTCGCTATAGAACCATCCTGATTCAAAGTCTGCAAATTCTGTCAGTATAAAGTTGCTTAAATTTATTGCCCTGTTTTTCATTTGAATAAGAATAGTCAGAAGACAGCATGTTCTAGCACATACTTATAAACTTGCAGGTCATATCAGGTTCTGCTACACTCCTAGACCATCTTTGTCTGGAATGTAAACACTTGAAAGAGATCAGTTTATGCAGCGTTGACATCTGTGTACATTTCGAACTTCGCATGGTAGATGAAATAGTACCTTAACATGTTCACTATATTTATTAAAAACGTAAATAATCTAACGTACTGACTTGGCGGTATGTTAAAAAAATAGTTAACCAACTTAGTTAAAAATATGTGTTCGATAATATTATCGGAACCAGACAGAAGATGTTTCAAATTTATGCTTTAAATGCACTCTTGTAAGGACTGGTCCCACCGATCCTGATGTTTACATTTTTATAAGTAAGTATGTGTGCATGAGGTAGTTGAGATCTACTAGTATTTGTAAAGGACACTGTTTGTTTAATATTTTCTTCATCTTTCTAATAAAATAATTCAAGTTGTTTTCTTTTTCTTTTATTGTTGTTTGCTCAATTCACTATTTTTTTCTTATTTTCCTTGTAGAGTTGTTGTTGTTGCTGTTGTTGCTGTTGTCGTTGTTTGCAGAATCATTTTGTTTTTACAAAATAACGGCATAACCATTAGTCGTTGTTTTTTCTGTTGTTGTTCTTGCATAGAACAACTTACGAATTCTCTGTGTGTATTATTTAAGTGAGTGTTTTGGATAGTTGTTAGAAGAGCCAACACACAGAAAACATTTTATATTAAGCTTATAACTTTTATATTGAAATTATCATTGAAAATTAATCAATTTAGAGATGTATGAAAAGCGGCAAACATAAATGCAGCAATTTGGCAACTTTGAAATTAATTTTACTAGACATACATGTTTTTAATCAATATCACATTCATATGTTTGTGGGGTATAACTGTGTTGATAAGTGCAAAAGTTTTTGAGTTGTTGATGTTGTTAGTTGGTGAAACAGAATCTGAATTTGAATCTTGAAAAAAAACAAGTTAAAATAAACATACAGGGTTACCTACAGGAAGTTTTAACAGTTCTGTAGGAAATTTATGTATGTTGCAAGTAGACATACGATTTTATTCAAATGTAAAGTCATCATAACGTCGTATTTTGTTAAAGATTTTCTACGAGAATAATATCATTGAATCAAATTTAGTATTAATATTCATAAAGACCATATTTCATACTTTCCTTTGTTCAGTTATATCGACATGTCTATATTGAAAAATATGAATTATAAAATGTTGGGTTTATTTTTAATGAACCTACGAAAGAACGATTGACTTATTTTCTTATATAATACTTGTAGTGTAAAACCTTAATGTTAATTTAACTTGGAATCATTAGCTAAAAAGCGACAAACTCTAAACTCATTTTTATTAAAACACAATAATTGACAACAAAATAATAGATTCGACGTATTTTCAATCTATGTAGATTGCAATCATTTCACTTAGCGCTTGTACATTTACATTTAAAATTTTAAATTGATTTTAAATTGTCAATGAAATAAAGAAAAACTCTCAACCTGGAACTTTAGATATGAAACGGCAACTCTACATAACAGTACGAGTACGATTGCATTTTGGACGAGAGCACTTACAAGTTAAAACATTAAACGTGTAAGAAAAAAAGTGGCAAGCTCTTCAGTAAATGTTCAACAAAATTTTTAAGATTTCCATTTCAATGTTTGCCCATATTGAGAGTTAACACTCATCCACATTTATTAGATAAAGAAAAAAATAAAAATAAAACAAACAACAAACAACAAACAAAATTAAAATGTTTTAAAAGCCATTTAACATTTTAAAGCAGAACTTTTACCTCCGCAAGTAAAAATTCTAAGCAACTCGAAAAAAGAAAAGTAGAAATACGAAAGCAGAAAAAGCATGACGTTGAAAACATATTTCAAATGTTTAATTTACTACGTCAATTTCTTATTTAACTAATAGAGTTGTTGCTTTTTATAACGTCTTAGTGCTTTGCATTTTAATAAAATACATTCGTCGTTTGGTTTGTTGAAAAAGAAAAATTAATGAATGAATAGAAGAATGAAGGCAAGTTAGCCAGCCAGCCAGCAAGCAATGAATGAATAAAAGGTTATAGTCACTCACTGGCCTTTAATCTAGTTATGCCACAGTACAATTGTCGCATTCAAGCATATCCGTTTCCGGTAATTTTTGCAATTTTGCCGTCGTTTTTTCTTGTATTTTTTGCTGTTGCATTCACTCATTTATTCATTCTTTATATTCCGTTTTGTTAGATTTATTTATGTGCCACAATGTCGTAATGTGGGTGGGTGTGTGTGTGTGTGTGTAGCATCGTAAGGACGTTTAACGTTTAGACGCTGTTAGACGTGGTACGGTCAAAGGTTTGGATTCGATGGTGAGCACAAGCAACGAAACAAAAATGACAGGAAGCATAATGTAGTTGTGCCAAAGATTAATTTGAATTTTTCCTCAAAAAAAAAAAAAAAAAATTAAAATAAAAATAAAAAAGTTTTACAGACCAACTACTCGTAGCCAAAGACTTTTGAGGCAGCTTGTTAAGCAAAGAATGAATTCAATTTAAATATTAAATATAAATTTACTAAAATGAAACTCTTTCGCATAAGCTGTCAATATTAGTTTAAGTTAAAATAAATGAACTCTTCTGGTTATCCAAATGCTTTGCTTGCTAAAGATTTTCTGAATTGCATTGGAGTTTTGTGTCACCGTGAACTCGGTATCAATGTAAGTATTTACTAAGTATCGCCGATTCAGGAAATACCAGGGTGGAGGAAATTCTAAAGCCCTGCTGAAGATCGGCTGTGCAGGGAATCTATGGTATTTTTATATTTTCTATGATCGCTTGTGATTTTTTTTTTTGTTCTTGAACTACGCTTTTGGCAACCAACATAAATGATAGTTTAGTCCTTCTAATTTCCTTTGTAGAAATTTATTTTTAAAATCTTTATGAATACAGAATATTATTAAAGTCTACTTTAGCTAAGGTTACATATAATCTTAAATACTGTTTTCCGATGTCGTAAAATATTTTGTCGTTTAATAAAGAAAACCAATCCATTTAAGGGAACATTTCATAAATCATTTGTGTGTCATAACGTTTGTTTTCAATTAACGCTATTGTGAATATTTTATTTGTATTTTGAAAATCTGTATGCATCCCATTGCAATCAATTTTTTTTTTAATTTATCAATTAACTTATTCGGTTGTTTATTACAAAGATACATACTCGTACATAAATAATATAATTTAATAACTAAAATAAATTGTTAGTCAAAATCACACCAGACTTCCAATGAACCAAAACGTTTCTCGCTGTTTAATTAACTATTTGTTATAACACAATTTGCTTAGAATAATATCCCTGACAATTAAAAAAGAAATTTAATTTCATAAATTTCACTTTTGTCTTCGGGGCAATAATTATCAATTGATCATTTCAATTCCAATTGCATTAAATTCATGATTAGTCCCCTTGACAACTCTGACCAGAAAGATTTACTCGTCTAAACATGTACTCGTCTATGTATTGTAATAAATGTTAGTATGTGTGTAATTACATGTGTGGGATTTTATATATATAAAAAAAAACAAGTACACAAACGAACAGAATATTTGTTACATTAATATATTTTTACACTCAAAAGAAAAATAAAGTTGTTCTCTCTAGTCGTGGCATCAAACAACTATAACCATGTACTGAAGTCTTGGCTCAAGAACAGAGTCGTGAGAAAGTTTTTTAATTTTAGCCATTTATTATGCCTGCTGGGGCTTGAATTGCAAATAAAAGCTTAGATGAAGCAAGTCTTGACATAAGACAGAAATGGGACAGCTTCGAAAATACAAAGTTAGCACCGACAGGGACATTCCCTGACACTTTTCGATCCGATGGATTGCAAATTTCTAAAGAACGAATTCTTTTTCTTTCTGTGTACAGCTGCAACATTCAACTCTACATGTATCAAGAATGAATGAACGAATGTTACGGAGTAATAAACATGTAACGATATTTTCTATGTTTTATAAATGTAAAACGTATGTATCGCTAAAGGCTGGTATTTGGTGGTTTAAAATAAAGAAGAAGTAGAGAAAATAAATATGATGACCGGTGGATATGGTGGGTGCATTGGCGGACATTGACAATTTGTCGTTGTTATAAATGCATCCTATGTACGTGCTGGCCAAGTTACAAGAATTAAATAACCGGACTAAACGTGAGTTATGATTGCAACACCTATAACAAATTGTTACTGTTATAAGGCCAATAGTGAGACGCACACATACATTTATACATTCTTACATTCACATCTACTCTCGTACTCATACATACAAAAGTGCTAAATTAAAAGAAAAAAAAAAACATTAAAATTTGTTCATGCTGAAGCATGACCACGTTAAAAGTGGAGTAATAAAAGTAATAATTTAGATTTTGCTTGAAATTTAGCAAAGTCATAGAGAAAAATTGATGACAAATCTTCTTTAATTATAATGAATTTACACAAATGTTTCCTCTGCCTCTCTCTCTCTCTCTCTCACACTGTATCGCAACGATTGAAATGTGTTTCCTTTTTAAGAACTTCCTGTTTTATTTCCAAGTAAATTATAAGATGAGTATGAAATGTTAGAATTTTATTTGAAATATAAAGTTGTTGGCTTTTATTTTATTCTAAGAGTATAGTGTTTGTAATAGAAATAGCAAGGATAACTTATATATGACGTTGTTCTTTATTTAAATATAATTGCAAGTTTTATTAGAGAGACATAAAACAGAAATAAAAATAAAATTGTATGGAATTAAAGCCTTTAAGATGACTTGTTATAACTAAAATATTTAGGATCGAGAAATAATGACTATAATTTGCAAAATAAATTCACATTTAGAAACTTATTTAATAGAAAATAAAAATTTGCAACAACACAAATTTTATTCATATTGTGTTTTACAAAGTAAGATCTTTGGTTTTAATAAAGGGTATGCAATAATATTTGAAATTTTTAGGATTCTGAAAAAGGGAGTGGGTGTTGTGAAACTTTTTTTTTCTTTCTTCCTACCATGCCCATTTTGCCCAATAATAAAAACAAGAACAATCTACAAATCAAATCAAATCAAATCAAATCAAATCAAATAAATTTTTTAAATGATGCCCTTTCCTGTGGATGAAGAGTTTTAATACAAATACTTTTTTTTAAGTTTTGAATCATTAAAATAGCTTAAGCTCAGCCATTGAAAACTAAATTCATTAATTGTATGCAAACATACGTTGATTATATATACGAATACGGTGTTTCAATCAAAAATTTCATTAAAATGAAATTTCAAATTGTTTATTACAAATATTCGTTGTGGTAATTTTTGTTAATTGATTCAAATGCTAGTGAATTGAGCCACAAATAATGAACAATTTGACTGTTTTCTCCAATTTATGGTTCACTGTATAGATAAAGACAGGAAAGAGAGTTCTGCAATTGACGAAAGTTATATTTAATTCTGTGTTTGAATTCAAAAAAGTCTAGTACTTTTTAATTTTCAACTCATTTTTTTGTGATACCAAATTATTTATTTTATTAGAAATCAAATAAACTTTAGCAAATCACTTGTAAGATGTCATATGTTTGAAAAGTTTATTTGACCCAGGAAACGAACAGGCCAACTACGCAATTAAGTCATTTCTATAGAAAACTTTAACTTATTCTTCATTTTGTCGCATTGCACCTATTTAATCGATTAGTTTATGAAAAGAAATAACTTTAAGGTGCTGTTTCTACTGTCTAGAAATCGCCCAAAAAACTGTGTGTGTTTCATACAAATTTTACATGCAAATTATTCGTCCGTCTTGTGGAAACAGCACACAAATACATATTTTATACAACTAATTTAAGTTAAGTTATTCTCAGCTATAGCAACAGCAAGTTAAGTTAAGAGCCAAATGAAATGAATGTAACAAGGAGAGAGAGAGAGAGAAGCAGTAGTACGTAAAACTTTTGCAACTGTAATTACAATATAATTTAACTTCCTTTTGCAACTTCCGTAGATTACAGCTTTGGCCAGCCTTTTAAAAATGATTATCCATATTAATAATAAAACAATAACACACACACAGAGACACAGAAGCACTAATGGTAACCAAGTTGTACAAAAAAGAATTATCAAACAGTAATTTGGCCATAATTACGAAAATAAGTTTTCTTTTCAAATTAAATATTGAGAATTTGATTGTGTGCGTTGTGATTATAGAGAACGAGCGACAGGAAATGAGTGTGTGTAAATGTGAATGGCTTTGCATATTTCAATTATATTGAATTGTTTGTTTATGTGTGTGTGTGTCCTTGTGAGTAACTGTATCCTTGGCAAATGGAACGGTAGTAGTGATGGCGGCGGTATCTACTAAAATTTTCATCATATGGCCTTTTAACCACAAATTCCTGTGTTGCGGTTAAAAGGATCCCTACTTTGGCAAATTGAAATATATGACCATTAACACTGAAACAATAACACAACCATTCCAATCAGCCAACCGAACAAACGAACGTACGATAAAAGCAATGAATATTATATGTATATGTAAATGCCACAACACACACAACGCGCACTCACATACAGCGAAAAAAAGAAGATGCAAGGCGTGTAGATGCAAACAATTTGCATAGAAAAAATGGAATGACAAGGCCAGCCTGCTGACTGCTGCCTGCCCCCTTGTTCCTCCTTTTAGAAAGAAAAATAATTCTGTTAAAAATAATAAATACATTGTAGCAGTGACAGGGCTGGCTTTATTGGACACCAAACTGGAGTGAACAAATGGAGTAATAGGAGCTGTGACTGTTATAACCAAATAATATAGCCAATTGTAAAAAAATAGAATAGAGTTGCGAGTATGTGTGACACAATGGGCCATAAAATTTGATTTACGTTTAGTAATATTAAAACTGTTTTCTGTCGTTTTATTATTTTTTTATCTTTTTTTTTGCTGCTTCTGCTGCTGGTTGCATATTCTAAATTGTGATTTAGGTTTTTTATTTTCAATACCACCTTTTATGAATTTATTTCAAATGTTTCGGATTTTGGGTGGATTTTATTTAAATTGAATAGAATAGAAAAAGCCAACACAACACAACAACAGCACAATGAAAAAAGCCCTTCCCTTGTCAGCGCACTAAACACATAACATTTTGCCAAACAAGACGGGGACAGAAAGGGAATTTTCAATATCTACGAATTTATCAAGTTGTATGCATCTAAATGAATATGTTCCAAAAGAAAAAAAATCATGATAGGAAAAAAAGCAAAATTTCAAACTTAAACTTGATGACATTTATGAGTCATGTTAGATAGAAAGAAAGAAATACTGACTAAAACCTAAAAAGAGGACCAACCAACTTATTCACTTAACGAGTGTATGTGTTTGTGTGTGGGTTAGTAATTCAAGCATATGTATGAATTGTTAAATTTTTTTGGGGGGGGTCTTCGTTAATTTGGCCAATAAAAAGCAAATTTAATTTATTGCTTTTAGACAACATTATTATTTTTGTTTGTTGTTGTTACTGTTGGATTGTTGGTTTTAATGTTCCATTTAAGCCACTAAAATATATTAATACATTGTTTAGTTACTTTCTAATGAAAATAAACAACCAAAAAAGTCATGATTATGATAATAACAAAACAACAGCAACAACAACTGCAATATCAAATACCGTGGGCAGCAGCAGGTTAACCGTAGAAAAAATATATATATTTTTAAAATGAAAGTTTTTAGTCAAAAAGTCGTAAATTGTGTATGAGAGTCTTTGTTTATTGTTTGCTCGTATGTTTTTCCTGCACTTTAGCTTAGACGAGGGAGTTTCTACACTCTTTTTTTTTTATTCTTTTATGCTGATAAGTTTTCATTTATTTACAATTCCAAGAAAAGGAACCACAACATTTCTTGGTGGCTCGTAATATGGGCTGTAGTGGCACTCGCATTGGCACTGGCTATAGCGGTGGTAGTGGCAGTGCTGGTGGTATGGTGGGTGATTGTATTTGTTTTTATAGCAACGCTAAAAACATAAAAATTCTCCATACATAAAAATGTTGGTAAGTGCTTTTATCCAAATTAATAGAGACTTCAAAATACAACAAAAAAAAAAGCAAAAGTTAAAAAAGTGGTGCCCTATAATGGAAAAAAGAAGGTCCTTTAAATGATAATCACCAACTAAAATAACAGAAAATATAAATACTTATATACGACTTTAGACTTGCCCTACTTAGAGGGATTTGGGGTTAAAATAGAACAAAACGTTACTTCAACAATTAAAAACACAATAGGAAAAATTAAGTGAAGTTATTAATATATTTTTCTATTTCTTTAAAAATGACCATTTTTTTCGTAAATGACATAATTTTTAACAAAATCAACATATCAAATGCTTTCATAGTAGCGGCTTTGCAAATGCATTCCTTTCCCCTTGCTGGTATCTAATTTAACTTCTTGCTTTCTGTAGGTAAAACTTATTCCATTAATGAGAAATTTTCATACTTTTAATAAAGAAGTGAATAACAATAACAACAACATGACTATCAAAACAAAAAAAAAACAAAAAAAAGAGAATACATAATTCTTAACCAACCAACAACACGGTGTTAAAGGTATTTTTCCAAAAATAAAAACCGGAAGCAAATATCTTTTGCTGCCGTTGCAAACTGCCTGACAAACTATAAACTGCCAGTTGACACGTAACAATAATCAAACAAAAACTGCATTATTTTCACTATTCGTATTAACAGCAAGCAAATATGTAAAAAAATTATATGTTCATATAAAGAAAGTGGCCGTTTGAAGTTGTTTCCTTCCCCTCTTAAGATTTGATCTAAAATATATCAGCTGTTTATTTAGATTTTTTTTTTGTAATTTTTAGCTTTAGTTGTTGTTTCAACCATAAAAAATTGTCGTAAAAATTCAAATGGAAAGAAAAAACAATAAAACGTAAAGAAAACAATGAACGACAAAATACAAAAGATTTAGTAGAGTGCCATCGAACGATTGTAAGAATGAATGAATGACTGAAAAACTAAAACATGTTAACAATGGATGATTGCATTGTAGCATTTTTTCATTAAAAAATATAGCGTTTTCAAACGTGATTTTGTGTCAGCGCGTATAAGCGATTTTTATCTTAAAAAAAAATATGCATTTAAAAATATTCATTGCTGTATAAAAACTTTTTTGATTAGAAAGAAAACTCCAAAAGCTCGTACTAGGGCAGCCTAAATTTTCAATATAATGGAGTATCCTTTTTGTTAAAATATTATTTTTTATATTTTTAAAAATTTTACATTTATTTGAGCATGTACTCAATAATTTAGGTTTTAAATTGTATATATTTGTGTGTGTGATGGATGAGCTTTAAAATTTTTTAAAAATAAAGACTAAAACATCTACTGATGAGTTGGTATGGCTACCAACGAAATATATATTTAGATATTGCTAACCCACAACAAATAAATATTTTTAAAAATTTTTATTTGTTATCGGTTAGCTAATCTATATGCGTTAAATTAAAAATTAAATTAAATTTCAACTAAAAATTCAAAGTTTATTTGTTACCTAATTAATTGCTTACGGCAAAGTAAATTTCTAGCGATTACAAGCGCGTTAGCATCACTGTTAATTATGGCCGTTCAATTCATTCATAAACTCCCTCATACTTTTTCTAAATAAATAAATACGAATGTAATGAATGCAAATGTGTTCATACGAACTTTTTAATTCTATGCTTTCGAAAGTCTTTAAATTACTATTTTTTTTCTTAATTCTGTGTTCTTTTGTATACGAGGAGAACGAGTATTTGTTTGCTTGGTGAGTCTTTCTTTGTAAATTGTTCCCTCTTATGGTGCTGATGTTGGCAAATTGTTGATGACTAAATTTCTTTGAAATAATTTTTAACGATTTAGTTAACAGTTCTTTGATGTTGTATTTTGTAAAGTAATAAGGACAAGGCGTTGTTTATTGAACGGCAGCCCGTCCCTTCATTGTAAAGTGCCGTAATAAATTGAGCTTGTGTATATGCATTTGTGTGTGTCTCTCTCTCCCTCTTTTTCATCTTCTCTAATTTAATGACGTAATAAAACCATTAAATTTTATTGGCATTCTTAAAAATATTATTAAAAAAAATTCTATTGATTCTATTGTTTTTATTGAAAAGTTTGTTATAAATTGCTAAAAAAAAGTTTTATATTTCTTCTTTTCTTTATACTCCACTTGTTTTTTATTCTTTCTTGTCTCTGGCAAATGGACAAAAGTCAGTAATTGCTATTAACCAAATACTATGTACATATGTATGTATTTTAAGGATACATATTTAAGTATCAATAAATTATAAATAACTTAATCCTTAAAATACACAATAGTTTTTAATATTAAAGGTACTGCTGTGAGTATGTATGTATGTATTTACTCGAATATGAGATTCCTTTAAATATGTGTTGTAAGCCAACAGTGAGTGTTGTGGCACTTTAGACTTCTTATGGAAATAAGCATTTACATACTCACTCGTTTATTAAATCATCTAAAGTAGAATTAAACTATTTTTACATTTTACATACAACTTATGAGAACTAAATTGAAATCTTATACTGAATCTAAAGTATTAAATTTCCTCATTACCCAACATCATTCTATGTTTTCTCGTAAATGCAGACCATGCATAATTTCAAATTCTTAATCTCCTCTTAAATGATGTTTATAAACAATAGTTTCTGCTGCAGGATTATTTACTAAAATGGTATTTTGCAATTAATTATTTAATTTTGTAGCACTTTGTATCTTTTTAAATTATATGATCGCATTTAATCTCTTTTCGAAACTTTAGCAAAATTTAAAATTTTCTCCGTTGAAATTTTAAACCGGAATTAAAATTAATTTTCCCTTTAATCTCATTTAAGCAAAATTTACATTTACATTCAACGCCTAATTTTACCTGATATTTTTGTGGATAAAATTAAAGTCAACTGAAATATAAAGCAAAAATAAGATAAAATATTTCCCCCCCAAAAAAAGAAAGACCGGCATGTATACATGAGAAATAAATTAACATTTTAATAAAATTTAATTAAAGCATTTTAACATGTCCTTTTTGCTGTATAAGCTTGCACACACACACACAAAGTCATGAACAAATCCACACATACACAAACATACAGACACATATCTGTGAACATTCATGTATATTTATGTTTAAGTATATTATATTTCTTCTGATAAGCTGCCAGGGATATGGATGAAAAAACACGACACAACCACAAGTAAATGTAGCATTTCCGTTAATACAAATACACGAACATACGTCAGTTCTTAAATAGAGAAAATCATACGAATAGAATGAAATCAATTTAACTGGTGTAAGTGTTTGTATTTTTGCTGTAACCCACATTGTTTCGTTCCAGTACAAAAAGTTATTTGATAAAAAGTTTTAAGGGTTTTTATGCTGAAAAAATAAATAAAAATGACTCGTATTTGCCTTCTTTATTTTCACTAATTTTTTTTTTTTTGATAAATTTTATTATTTATTGGATCTTCAATTATAAATTAAATTATCAATAAGTTTTTCAAATCTTAAATCTAAAAAATATTAAATATAAGTTTAGCCAGTGCTAAACAAAATTTTTAATTTCAACGGTTAATTTATGTTGTTTTACATCTCTCGTGTACGGCTGAGAAAAAGAGTATCCCTCCTTTTCAGCCGGGTGTGGCCTCTATAATTTAAAATATTGCGCGCAAGTACATTTGGGTGCACCTCAAGTTTTTTTATATATTTTTTAGCGTTTTTTGAAAATACTGTCTTCACCAACGGAACATCTAGATCTTTATGAGTCCGATGATTTCTGACATACCAGGGGGCTGCTGTAATTGTACGTAGAATTTTATTTTGTCGCCTTTGAATTTTTTCGACGTTTGATGCTGAGGCAGTGCCCCATAACTGGATTCCATAGAACCATATTGGTTTCAGGATCGCGTTGTATAATAGTAGTTTACAGTCTAGGCTTAGTATAGAATTTCTTCCAATAAGCCAATTCATTTGGGCTGCTTTTAATTTCATTTGTATTAACTTTGCGTCTATATGTGATTTCCATGTTAAACGACGATCAAGATGAACGCCTAGATATTTGACAACAGTGTGTTGCGGTATGGTCTCGGTGTTAATTTTTATAGGTGGGCATGTTTCCTTGCGCAACGTAAAAGTTACGTGCACACATTTCTGCTCGTTAACTTTAATACGCCATTGTTTGAGCCAATTTTGCAATTTGGATATATACCCTTGTAAATTGCGGGAAGCTTCTACAGGATTTTCGTGAACGCTTAGAAAAGCTGTATCATCGGCAAATATTGATGTATGAATGTTACTGCTTAACGGTAAGTCAGAGGCATATATTAAATAAAGTAATGGACCGAAGATACTGCCTTGGGGAACTCCGGCTTCGATCGACTGCGGTGGGCTTAAGAAATTGCCTTCCCTAACTACAAATTTTCGTTCAATTAGGTAGCTTATTAAAAGCCTAACAATGTTTGCGGGTAGATTTTGCGTTAATTTATGTATAAGACCTTCGTGCCATACTTTATCGAAAGCTTGAGAAACATCTATAAAGAGCGCAGAGCAATATTTCTTCTTTTCGAAAGTGTCTCTGATAACATTCACAAGTCTGTGAGTTTGTTCAATTGTGCTATGTTGTCTGCGAAAACCGAATTGATGATCTGGAATGCATCCACTTCTAGTCACTATAGGCATCAGCTTGCTCATATACAGCTTTTCAAATAGTTTTGAAATGTTGGGCAATAAACTAATAGGCCGATAGGATTCAACCTTCGTATGATCCTTGCCGGGCTTTGGTATCATAATAATCATCGAAACCTTCCATTCTGCAGGATAGTATTGCAGCCGGAGAATACTATTAAAAATGAATAGTATAATTCTTTTTGCAATATAAGGCAGTTGTTGAAGCATTTTGTTGCTTATTTTGTCGACACCTGGGGCTTTTTTGGTGTTAAGACTAGTGATGGCCTTTTCAATCTCCACAATGTTAAATCTTAACGGTATTTCTGGTAAAGAGATGACTGGTGGCAGTTCAACAATATCAGTAGAAATATTCGGTGTAAATACTTTTTCTAAGTGCTTAACAAAAAGAGCACCTTTTTCAGCATCAGTTCTTGCCCAGTCACCATTCGAATCTCGTAACGGAGGTTTGCAAATCGCTGGCCTTTTAAGTCCTCTGGCTGCACGCCATAGCGAATAATCTGTTTGTGGTGTTGCATCGAGTTCTTGAAGAAATTTTTGCAGCGAAGCTGTTTTTTGTGTTTGTAAAACTTTTCTGAGCTGTTTGGTGCATTCCTTTAGCCTTAACTTTAGCTGGGGGGATCTGTAACGTTGCCATTCTCGTCGCGCTCTCCGTTTTTCAGTCAATAGCCTTTCTATATCTACAGAAGAAATGTTGTTGAATCTTACTTGTTGATTTGGTTGAATTGAAGAAGCATTAAGAGCAGCTTGTTTAACATGTGCTTCAAACAACCTAATAGAATTTTCTATCTCAGTAGGTGTTCCCAACGGCATATTTTCCGTGCAATGAGCACTCAAATATTTTTTGTATTTCCGCCAGTTAATACGAGCAGATGTCAGCGGTAAATCGCATGTTGATGTTGCAGTTGTGTGTGAGTAAATAGTGATAATATTAGGCGAGTGATCTGAAGATAAATCCAATGATGCTTCAACTTCAATCATTTCGCTGGGCACACCTTTCATAACTCCAAAGTCGATAATATCAGGAATTTTTTGTCGATCCGTTGGCCAATATGTTGGCTGACCACTTGAAACTACATTCAAACCCATTTTTGAAATTGTGTCAAACAGAACACGACCTTTTGGACTGATTAAACGTGAACCCCAAAATGTGTGTTTAGCATTGTAGTCGCCAGCTGCTAGAAAACGGGACCCCAGTGTTCTATAAAATGCGGTATATTGACTCTCTGAAATTGAAAACCTGGGAGGAGATTAAACAGATGATAAAAATTTTCAATGCAGATGTTTGTTGCTTGAAGATAATCTTCACAAAATTCATTTAACAGGTAGTGTTTTATTCGCGTTTTTATTAGAATTCCCGAGCCACCACAAGCTCTACCTCGAGGATCCTTAGTGTCGTAGAAATTATATCCACTAATTCTAAAATAACTTCGAGACGTCAAATGAGTTTCTGATATAAGCATAACATCGATTTGTTTATCCAGAAGGAAATATTCTATTTCATTTTTATGTTGGCAGATGCCGTTTGCGTTCCAAAAACATATTTTCAAGTTCATGGTTTGCTTAATACAGCCTGCAACAAAGTAGACTGCATTTTCAACATCTCCTGCATCATACAGGACATGTTGAGAGTAAAAGTATTTACTGTTTGTATTAAGCTCTCAATTGAGGCTTCAATACGGCTAAAATTAGACCCTGGAGCTTCGTTTACTGGTACCGGTTTTTGCGCTGTATTGTGGTTACTTTTTAAAATGTTAGCGTATGAAAATTTATTATTAGGTTGTTGCTGAGCAATAGTCGCGTTTGATTTCAATACGTTTGAATATTGTTGCTGACTGGTAGACGGTTGAGGTAACTGAGGGTAGCTTAAAAGTGTGGTAGGCTGAGCGGGGATAATATTTTCTTTTTTGTGCGAGGAGCGTTTAAAAAACGAGTAAAGAGGGCAGCCTCTATAGTTGGCGGTGTGATTTCCGCCGCAATTGCCACATTTTTTCGCCTTGGGATCACCTTTTGTTTTGTCACAGTTAGCGGTACTGTGTAGCTCACCACATACAACGCAGACTGTAGGCAACTTGCAATAAGTTTTCGTGTGCCCAAATTCTTGGCAGTTCAGGCATTGGATAGGTCCAGCTCTTTTATGTGGCTGCTCAACGGTAACTCTCCGGTGCAACAGATACTTTAAATCATAAATTGGATGCGATTCATTTTTTTTTTATCTTTATGTCACCTGGCTGTAACTCGACTCTAAATATTGGTTGGGGGATTTTTTCTCTATTTTTGATGTTTGAAATATTTTTCACCTTGAATCCACTATTTTCAAGGCCAGACTTGACCTCTTCTTTCACTAATGAACAAAAGAAATATTTTCCGTTTCTTTGTCATAATTCGTTACGTTTCTAACTTTAAATATTTTTATATCAGTAATATTTTCTTCAGTACGCGCAAAAAATGATTTAATACTTTTTAAACTTCCACCATAAGTTTACAGCCTTAAATATTAACTAGAAAATTTTCTAAATTACTGCAGAATTATATTGAAAATATCGAAGTTTCTTTGACGTTTAAATACTGCATCACTTATACGTAACCTGGCCAGATCGTTTTTGCTTATCTCTCATACGGTCCACAAACAAAAGTTTTTCGGGTAAAAAACAAAAATCAACTACACGTGGTCTTTACTTATAATTATTTTTAGTAAAAATAAATATATTTTTTTATGTTTTTTTTTTAAGTTTTTGTTGCGTTGACTCGGACTGACAGCTTTTCTTCTTTGCAATTTTTAAGACACATGATTTTTGAATATTAAAAATAACAGAATTGTATATGAGGGTTCAATTGATTCATTAAAATAATGATTTTCTTTAAAATATATACAATAAAACTAATGATGGCGACATTGCAGATCATCACGATGATTAGAAAAAAAAAAAAATAATAGTTATCAAGATAAAATTGGTTTTCCAATTTTTTTTATTATATTAAATATTTTTGCTTGGCTGCTGATGTCCAAGATGGGAATCGAACCCATGGCCTTTGTCTATACAGAAAGGCTAGAATTGCTACCAATCGGCCACAGCAACGCAAGAACAAAAAGAATTCAACGTATTTCAACGGGGTTAAGCATACTGAGAATATGAAAGAAGCTGTGCACTAGCGATTCCGGTTCTTTTCCTTTTTCCGAAAATCTTAAAAATTTGAATTTTTATTTTTATATCAACAGACTGATACATTCTCATGTCATTTTCTACTCTAATTTCCCTTATTGCAGTCCTAAAAAACATAATAAAAAAAAAGAGTGTATTAAAAAATAAAAGTGAAAGAAATAAAAAAAAAAACAGCAACAAATATGAAAGAACGTTAAAAAAGTCTTTTAACAATTTGCATACATTTTAGTCTGATGTAGATGGAGGAGCTCAGCTAAATGGACAAAAAGGCAACAACTACAAAAGCGAAAAAATACAAAAAGAAACCTACTAAAAAGTGCCAGACCATAACCAACAAAAAAAATTTAAGAAAAAAAAAGAAATATAGAATCATATGAACTCCACTAATACAAACCCAAAAAAACTCACACCACACACACACACATACTAATCCATGAGCAAACCCTGCAAACATTTTCTTTTGTGGATTTTTCTAAGACTTGATGTAAATGTGATTGAATTAATTTGGTCTAAAATAATTAACTGCAGAAAATCAATTTTCCCCGTGGCAGTGACATTCGAATTACTCGTTAAGGATCACTTCAAATGATAACATCTTGTTAATTTGTCCTGTTCATGTTGTTGTAACAAAATCACAAACAATTATATTCCTAATTATTAAGTGTAGTATTTATAATTTTCCAATTTTAAAAAAAATTTCAATATAAACTTTTGCAATAAATGAAGAAATTTACTGCTAAACAGGTCATATTTTCTCTTTAAAAATGATGTACCAAATTTCTTTTGTACTCGTTTTTAGTACATAGTTCTAAAAAACGCTCAATTTAAATGGTTTTATTTTTATCATTCGTAAGATGATACAGAATTTAACACATAAAATCGCAAATTATCTTCTGAAAGATGTTAAAAAGAAATGTGTGTGGACTCTAATCTTGCAAATGATTGTAGGGAAAATACATATACGAGTATATGTTTGTATGTGTTTAACTAATATGCTAGTGTATTTAGTTGAAAGTCTGCATGTAGTATGTGTGAATGAACATCGAGGTAGTTGGCTAACAACAATAAAGCGGTTAGAAAAGATAAACTAAAGGATTTCTTTAAACATAAACTCTAACAAATTCATATCTTGTGAATGTATTAGTAGTAGTTGGGCTTTTTCTCATCAAAAAGCTGAAGCGGAAGCAAGAAGACGAATAAGATCAATTGAACTTGTGTTACAATACATTTTTCAATTAAGTTTAAAAGTTTTCCACATTACAAAAATACATACATCCATTCACACCTTTTACATGACCATAGACTAACAACATTGTAAGTATTTCTTTAAAGGATGAGAGACTTTATTGTTACTTTGGAGTCTTCTAAGTCTTAAAAGCTTCGAGTGTAACGCTGCCTTAGGTTTAACAAAGTATTAATATTTTCTTTCCACGTGCAGCGTATAGATGAAACGATACGGGTTTTCAAAGGAAAGAAAGTGTTCATTTCATTTCATTTTCAATGAGGGCGTTTGCACTAACAGTGTGTATATTTACAAATGTGTTTGTGTATGTGTGTTAATGTGAAAAAAGGGCAAAAAGGTGTCAAATGTTATTTGTTATAAACAAGATAGAAATTCGTAATCCAATACTTTTGCTACGGTGTGAATTTACAATATTTTTCAATCTAAAGTTAAAAGAATATTTCTTCTAAGATGAGTTAATTTTTTAATAAACAAAAAAAGCCAACACAACTTAAAATGCAAAGTTGTTGTAAATTAATCATGATGGACCTGATAAGTCAAAAACACTTTGGTGTAATTTTATAGGATCTAATGTATGAAATAATTAAAAAACTAAGAAATGGTATCTTAAAAGCATCTGCATAATTAATGATATTTTTGATCGGGTGGTGTTGGGTGATGACTACTAAGCACACTATGATTTAGGGGCTGTGTTCGATACCTGGTCAGAAGTTAGAACTATTCATTAGCATCATGAATGAATCTAATATACATTAGTGTAGCATACGTCGCTTAATAGAACCGTCGGCGAAGTACAAGAAGCTCAAACAGCTTAAGAAAGTTAATGTGTCTTCTTAACACCAGAAGAGCTGCAACACTGCTCTAAATAATCACATGAAGCGCAATAGAAGAGTGTTAATTAAGCCTTCTAAATTCTCAACATCTATCTTCTCTACCATGTCCCTTTCCCTAAGTTCTGGCACAATGAATAGCATAACAAGGGGTAATCTCATAAGTGGTCGTCAATAAAAAAAAATCGGTGCAAAAATAATAACATATTTAAATTATAAATCAAATTATTTTTTTTTATTCGAAATGTTAAGGATTTTCCACGTTTTTATTGAAATATTTTCTGTTATTCGACAGATTTGGCACCTTAAATCAGCTTTAATTAAGATCTTTTACAAGTTTTAGTCTGCGAATAGAGCTCACTAGTCTTGTGTGAAAAAATATGCAACTAACTAGAATTCGGTTTATAAAAAATATGACTCCTTTCAGCAATTTTGTGAGATAGCGACATATTTAGGATAAAAAAAAAACACTAATACATTATTTGGTTTACGAAAAAAAAAATGCCAAGTTTCGCTAAAATTATATATTTGCTAGTCTTTATAATAAAGTAAGAAATAACTTTTTTTATTGCACTTTAATAAATTATTTGGTTAAATGCACAACCCTCTTAACGACCCACTAAATTAGGAAAAAACAAAAATCAGGCAGTTGCTTATCTAGGAGCGAAGCATTTTGTGTCGTTTTAATTTAGTGCTGGCAGAATTAATTAGTAACTGTTTCCTAACAAATTTTATTGTCCCGTGATAGTGCATTCCTCTAGTGCTGAACCCAACAATTGCTATTATTTTTATTATTGTTATTTTACACGTAATTATGTTTCCAAATCTTGGCTTAAAAATCTTTTGAAATTTGATCAAAATTATTGTTGGCAGCTTTAGGAACCCTCGTTAAGATATTTTCAAATAATAAAAATGTTAAGTTAAATCAAATATACACATACGAGTATATTGTTAAAGTGTAAAATTTCCTATTTTATGGGCCCACCCTGTAAATGCGTGTGTGTGTGTTTATGCATAACATAATCTTCTATACATAAAAGTATTTTCTAAGGGCGTGCAAGAGCATTAACAAACAACAATAACAATAGATGAACTCGTATACATGTGTAACTTGTAACTAACTTGTATGTGCGTTAGAATTAGAATGTGTATACATTCGGCTGTATGTAAAACAAATGTAATATTTAGTTTCTATTTCAATGTGAGTGTGTGTGTATTATTTTCAATATTTAAATCCTTACTTATCACTTTTTTAAGCAGCTTAATGTGGTCACATTTTCAATTTTGTGTTGAAACTTTATCCGGTTCGATGGGTGGTTGTTACTATTTTTTTCAATTTCAATTTTATTTTTATTTTCTGTTTTCTTACAAAATTTCCAAAATTTAATTTTTTTTTACACTTTCACTTGTATTTTGCACTTTGTCATGGATAGATTTTAATGCTTAAACTTTAAAAATATTATATTTTGTTATTTTACTTTTTCCAATTGAATTCCAATTGGTTAATTTATGAAATTTTTCATATAATATTTTTATTTTGAAAAATTTCTGCTTAATTTTTATTATTTTGCCCCGTAATATTTGTGTTTTTTTTATGGTTTAATGCCAAATCTGAGCCACAATTTCATTTTTTATTCCTTTCGTGGATGTTAAGATAAACTTTTACAACAATGTTAGACGACGATGTTAACGGGTTTATAGTTTTCCTTTTCCATTTTCTTTTTCATCAACTTTTATAGGGCGGTTGGGCGGTCGTTTGGAAATCAAGACACTGGAGAATTAAACAACAGATTGCCCGTCGCAAATGCCTTGGAGCTCAAATTAAGCCACAATGACAATGCAAAGGATGTTAAACTTTATTTTTTATGACACTTTAATGAGTTGTTGTAGATACTCTTTCCTTCTTTATTTATTTTTCTTTGTATTAGGTTGCTTTTAAAATTTCATTTTAAGAAAACAATAGATAGAATTTGACATTGTCGTTGTTTTTTGTAAATTATTGCAAGAGTTTATTAATATTATTTTGTTATTTACTTGTATGTACATTAGTTTGTGTGTGTGTGTGTATTTTTTTTTTTTGCTGATATTTATAGAAAAATAAGATGTTTTACAAAATGAAATTTTATACACGCACTAGAAACCGTATAAAAGTAAAAAACACACATACTTACATACACGCACGGCGTGTCATGTAGGGATCATGAACATTTTCACACGGTTACACTAAAAGGAATAAGCAAACGTATGTATGAATGTGTTCAGTTTTGGCCATGTATTACAAGGATATTAACACACACATATACACAAACTCGTATATTTTACGATTGTATGGAATGTAATATATGATGAATAGATATACTTCTAACTATAGACGAGTAGCAATTTAATCAAATAAACGTAATAACACACGTATCTATGATATAAAGTCAATAATATTAAATTACATGTCTGTTTGTAGATGTTGTTATTGTTGTTGTTGCTGTCGAGGATAATAATATTGATGCTGACTGTTGCTTTTACAGTTCCTAGACTTTTAAACACAATCAGTTGATGACAAAGTGAAATTTCCCAGTAATCCCGAGATGATGATAACGGTAATGATGATGGTGACGATGATTATGCAGATGATGAATTTTCAATTAAGTTAAACCTCTAATAATACGAATAGCTTACAACAACAATGTATGTAAGGATCAACTGGAGGATTTTATAGTCAGTTTAAATTAAAATCCAACAACAAGAAAGAAAGGCAAATATAGCCCTCGGATACAGTAGCTGCTTTTACTTCAAAGTAAAAATATGGTGATGTTGCATGTATGCTCTCGATAGTGAAAGTAATGAAAATATTTTATTTAGGAACTTGAAACGTTCAAATAGTTGTAAATGTATTTTATTCTTCTAATAAGTTAAATTGAATTTGTATGTTGGCTGGCTTATAAGTATGTAGGAATGAATGAATGAATGAGTGAATGAGGAAGCGGATGACAACAACACAAGTTTATTCTGTTGTCAATAGATTAAAAGAACAGTACCGGAAATTGAAAACTGTTTTTAAATAAAAATCGTTTTCGAGCAACAAATTCTTTTAGTAGGAGAGTATTTTAAATTAAATAGAGAAATAGTAGTAGTAGTAGTAGTAGTAATGCACGTAACTCGCGCGAGAGTGAAAAATTTAACGGTTAATCCTTGTTAAGCTCTTTACGAACAACCGTTAGCTTTAATGGTTTTAGAAAGACTGGCATAAGTATTATCATGATACCAGGACATTAGCGACGTGATGCAAAATAAAATACCCTTTTTCAAATTCAACACAAGAAAACGATAAAAAAGTGTTGACAACAGTCGTTTGCGTAGAACGTGTAAATAAAGTAAAAATTTCAGCCATTTTCTTTGTTAATTAAAATGAAAAAAAAAATTCTAATGTATGATTAATTAACTTTAAAACGGCGAATACATGCGCCTTCTAAAATTCACGATTTCATGCAAACCGACGACAGATTTATTTTCAACCGATTTTAAAAGAACAGAAGTTAAGCGATTCCTTTGAATAATAAAATATTTTTTAATGTATGTATATTAATTGTAATTTTTTATATTACTACGAACTGCTTTATTATTAATATTTGTAATTTTTTCCTTCTTCAAATTTTATTAGGAATTATTTGTCCGACCATCTCTTTGTTCATTTTCTTAACTTAAAGTTGAATATTTGAAAGTTCAAATACTTATTTATGAAGTCCTAATATTGAATTATAACTTCTGTATGTCTGTTTGCCTGCATTAATTTAGTGCTTATACGAAATCATCAGTAGACTTTAACCACCAAATTAACAAACTAACTTTGAAAAACCATTTCAGAACTACAGATAAATATTATTAAAGACTGCTGATGATTTAGTGTTAACAGCAATGAAATGCAGTCATATGGGGACATTTAATTCAATACAAACACATTTTTTTGTTGCTTTTCTAAATTATTCCAGCGATTTTTTCCGTTGAACGCAAAAGCTGAGATGCATAAAAGCTAAGTGTACCTCAACTAAAAACAAAAGTGGCCACATGCGCATAAACTAACCTTAAGCATTACTCTCCTACTTTATTTTAGATGCTCTTCTCCATACACTCACTTGCAAGGACTCTCCTTATTAGCGTATTCTATTGAATCTGTTCGTTAGCATTTTAAAATCAAAACAAAAACAAATATTTTTATAGGCCGGTATTTAAGGACTTACTCTCCATAAACACTCATACACACCCAGCTAGAACAGTTAAAATGTGTGTGTATATGTGTTTGTCCTTTCGTTGTTTTTGGTATGCTATTTTGGGTAAAACAAAAAAATGCAACTGTTGCGCATTTTTTTCCACCAGCTTGATAAAAACACCAGCTATTTTCAGCATCTACATATTTTTCCAGCAGATAACTTTTTATGTATGTATTGGTGTATGTGTGAGTGCATATTTCTCATTACGCCAAGTCGCACCTAATGAAATGCTAATCATCTCAGTTATCTCTACTGCAACAACAAAAAAAAGGAAAAATTCTTATACATGCACAATTACACACTCACACACATGCATGAATGCTCAGCACATACACACACAAAACTAAAATGAATTTAGGCTACACAATAGAAATTCCTTCAAATTGCTAAAACATTCATGTTCTCACTAATTTTATTTTATTTGAATATCGCCTAATATTTTAAAGCATTTTTGTTCATGCAACAACCCCCACAACCAACCGCACACAACTTTTGCTCACATATTTTCTTTTTGTCGATGGTGTATTCATTTTTTTTTGTACGTATGTATGTATGTACGTCCGTACGTATTTGGCAAAAATCAATCTAATTACATTTCATGCTGTTGCAGGGCCTATTAAGAGAGCACACACACTTTCAGATCAAAAATCTAATTTCCGCTTTTTGAAAATGTCCACCAATTAAAATTTTAATGAAAAAACTTTTGTGTTGCTCTTGCTGTTGCTGTTGCTGCAGGACGGACGACCCTCGCCGTTGTTGCTGGTTTTATTTTGTTTATTACTTTTTTTTTTCTGCTTAAAACTAAAATGTTGTACTAAAAATTTTCTAAAAGAAATTACAGCACTCGTAGTTGGAGTGTGAGTGTTTGGTTGCCAGTGCTGTTTGCAGTCTTTTTGTATCATTTTTATTGTTAAATTTATAAATAAATATAAATTTCTTTGGTTGTATTTCCTTCCAAACTTTCCTTTTATACAATATTCTTTTGCTTCCTTTGTCTACCAGAGTGTCTGTGTACTTTCAAATGATTTCAATAAAATTTTAAACATTTTTCTGGTGACAATGTTTTTCACACACACACACACACACACACACACACACACACACACACACAAACACACAGAGGAGACGAGAGAAAATCAAATTAAAAAAAGGTTAATTAATTTCTATTGACATGAGGTAATGCCCTGGACATGGAAATTGATGATAAAATTTGTCCTTTTCAATACATGAAAATAAAAAATAAACTTTCGTAAAGAATAATGATGATGATGGAGATAGATAAAAAATAAAATTATAAAAGGTCTTGTGGAGCTCAAAATGTCTCTTAAAGACAAAAAGAGGAAGAGAATTTGAAAATTTTATTAAATTAGCAAAGTTTCGTTTAATTAAATTTTTAATTGCAGGATTACTTTCATGGCCAATATATCAAAATAAACACTAAAGCAAATATTTTTTTTGGAAAAAACAAGGGAGGCGAGTTTATAAAAAAAAAATAACAAACAAAGTTGTTGGACAATGGCAGTGAGCAAAAAACTGTTTAATACAAAGACTATTGTGAACATAATTAACGATTTTATGTTGTTCTTGATTTGGACCCCGGTGGGTACGTTTTACATCTTGGTGATAGTCACAACTTGGTGCTGTGCTTTCTGGGGAAAAGGCCAATTACCCATAAGACTTATATGTGTTACTGCCCAATCTCTGAAACAACAGACCAACGGATGTACATACAAACGTAGAAAAAGATGTTGGTGATCTATGTTAGTCTGGTAGAAGGTTAAAAGGCACCTAAGGTCTCCGATCAAGACCAAAGCCTCTTTCGAGGCGTAACCAGTAACTGGCACCACGGAAGCCGGTAAGAGACTGCGTACTGGGGTGTCGAGAGTGTTGTACTGTGATCACATCTTTAAATAAATAGTTTGGTTCAGCTTAAACTGAAAGTAATTTTTAACATTAGATACTCTATTAAGGACTAACCGCTCCTTTTATATCAGCTAATTCTTATTCAATTTAGAAATTCTCTGTCTTTTTCATTAGGAATTTAATAGCCGTAAAATAATATTCCATAACAATTTTCTGTTACACATTATTAAAATTAGGAGAGGAACCAATAAAATATTAATTTCATTTAGTTATCAGATAATTTCAATGCAATAAATTTGAATGCATTTACAGTAAAAAAAAAACAAGCACACACTCATTGGCACCTACATAAGCCCAACTCCAACAAAAAAGGCAATCCTATAAAAGTGACATCCTAAAATTTAAAAAAAAAAAATATATCTACTCCAAACACGCAAAATTGACTAAATCAAACGCATAAATTCTTTAAATCGATTAACAAGCGTTTGATTGCGGTCAACTCGCAGCTAACGAAAACCACAAACAAACAACACGAATAACTAAAAGAAATAACCCGTTACATTTATTGACCCACTACTGACCGAATGAAGCTCTCAAATACTTTTTCTACAAAATATTTATTTATGTTTTTAATTGATTTAACATGTTTTACTATCTTCAAAGCGAAAATGGAAAATTGCTGCAAAAACTAATGTGAACAAAGTCCTTGACAAGCCCATGAAAATGTCTGAATTGAATTTTGTAACGAACGCAATACAAACCAAACATTTTTTTTAATAGTTGTTTGTATACACAAGTGTATGTGTGTCACAAGACACACACGCAGTAAAATAGGAAACGGAAAAGACTCGCATAGCCGCGAATAGACAAAAAGAATTTATTGATTTTATAGTGAAAACACAAAAACGAAAGAAAGAAAGAAATGCTGTAAAGGTAGATTTGAATCATTTAGATGTTTGTGTTTTGTTTTTCCTTAGAAAATAATTACGATTATTTTGTCTAGTGAGCAGATTTAATTGGTGTGGTTCCTGTCTCATAACAAAGGATTTTTGACGTAAAACTAACATTCCATTCAGCACGACTCTGCCCATAATGGTCATTGCTACAAATGCTATTACAGCCACAACTGCCACTACAACTAATTATAACTGACCACGCAGATTTGGTTAAAAAGTCATGTTTCGATGATGGTCATGATATTGTATTGGGTGGAGGAAAAACTACATTTCTTACGAAGACGGTATACCAGCTTTGAATTTGTGCGCCAGCTGTTAATACTTTCTCAGATCTGTTATATTTGTAGGGAAGATACTAGAGTCGTCGATTCTCAATTACAGGGGGTTTAAAATATACATTTTTTTCTTTTAATTTTCAAGTAATCCTGGCTTATTGTCCATAAATGGCTGAAGAAATTGAAAAAATGTCTTTTTTTAATGTTTTAAATCTATAAAATTTAGTTCATATTTTCAAAATTTATTTTGAATTAAGATCTTTAGCCCTAAACTAACATTTGAAACATTTCAAGTTTGTTGTTGAACACAATCAAAATGCTTGTATTTATTAATCGCATAATAAAAGTGAATGGAAGGAAGTAAAACAATAAGCTAAAGAAGAAAATCGTGTAAAATAGAAAAAAAAAAACATATTATTGAATTTAGGTTTCTATGTGTATGTGTGTTTGCGCGACTGTATTTTGCTTTTTTGCTTTAATAGCGTGGTTTCCAACACTTTTAGCCATTGACCTAATGATCCATTAAGGAAACTCCATTAGTGTTAATATCTTGACTGTTACCGCAACAACAACAACAATAATAACTGCAACAAAAACTTGAATAAAAAGCTAAATTTATACTAAAGATTGTTTGTTGTTCTGTCATTTTTTGTTTGATATTAAAAAAGAGTGCAGAGAAACAAAAGTCTGTTAAGCTTTAAGTTAAAATTTTCATTATTTTATTATTATACTCGTAATAACAAAAAAAATTAAATTTACAGCATGCAACCTACTCTTTGCAAACTTTATCGACGTAAACGTCATCATCCGGATTTGTTTAAATGTTTAATTCTTTTTTTTCCTTCGAGTACGAGAACAGAGTATCTCGCTGTATGAATGACGGACGACGGTTGGCCTTCTCTACTTTTAGTTACAAGTGCATGACACATTTTATGCATTCCTATCAAGTCTGATGAATGTTTAAAAAAAACTTTTAGTTTTGATTTCCTTTTTATGCTTATTTTTTCAAAAGTTTGTAGGCGAACAAAGTTAAAGTATCGAACTGAACTGAAACAAAATGTTGCAAAACAAAGTCATTAAAAAAAGAAACACAAAATAAAACTCTCAAATATTTAAGAGGACGACGACTAAAGCTCTTACAGTGATTGTGAATGATTTTTCATAAATGCCTTTTGGGCACTTTTGGTTGTATGTAATTCACGTGCCTTGTACGTGACGTACTTTATTGGTATCACAAAACTTTTAGACGACTTTTATCGATGTCTGTTGTATATTCATCCGCTGTACATGGGTAAATATACGTCAATAAAAGTGCCACTGTGTGTGTGTGTGTGTGTCTGCGTTTGTATTTATAATAGTATTGGAAAAATAATGACATACAGTTGAATGAGTGCATGAATCGAATGTATATTTGTTTGTTAGTTTGTATGGACGAGTCTGTATGAAATGATTTGTATTGGATTATGTTTTGTGTCAAAAACGCCTGTCAGACAATTAGTGTTCGTGGCAGGCCTATATCATCATCGATACTCTTGACATTTGACGCTGATGTTGACTATGATGACTACCCTGCATCTGTGCTCTGTTCTCTGTCTCTCTCTCCCTTTATCTTTTTTCTAAAATTTACCTTGGTATTCGTATCAATGCTTTTAAATAACAAATGTAAAATGTTGTATTGAATATATGTATGTATTTACAATATGTAACTCATGCACATACGATATACGAATACATGAGTAGTAGTAAACATGCGTTGTTTGTTGTTGTTATCAATTGCTATAAGTACCAGGGTGCATGTGACGTTCATGGTGACAAAGTTATGACACAAGTAATTTGAGTGCCTCTAAGTAGAGTGCGCTGTTGGAAACAGCTAAAGTATCAGAGTTGTAGTCTCAAAAAGGGAAATGAATATTAATGGAAATGCAGTATCCAAAATTTGGTTGTATTTTAAAAATATATTTTATGTAATTTTATTCAGAAGGAACAAGACATCACCAACATTCCAAAAAAACTTGAGCTGTTTATATGTTCAACGAAATTTGTTCATACATATATCCGTATACGAGTAATTAAACAATAAAATTTCAGAGTTTTGATGAAAAAAATATTGGATAAATTTAACCAATCACTAAAATAAATCAATGGTAACACTGTAAAGTAATTCTCGTATTAAAATTTCGCTAAAAGCATGCTACACAAGACCACTGACGATGATCATGAGATGACCTCGAAAAACGTCGATGTCCTGTTCTGTTGCGTACGTTGAAGATTAAGTTGATGCCAATTTTTTCTTCTTCGTCAAAATATTGATCATGTCTAGTTACTTGTGAATATAAAACTAGGAACCTGGTTATAATCGTATAAATATTTTATTTATAGATTTTTAATTTTGCTTAAACTTATCCTTTTTCTTTATTAATCTTAAAATAATTAGACGTAGCCAGACGTATATCATATTTCGCAGAAGGTCAAGTAGAGTTAAATAAAAATAAAATATTTTTCTACGTCCTTATTTGAATCTCAAGTAGGGTGGTTTATAACCTCACTGCGATGAAAATAGAACGAGAATACAAGGGATGTTGTTGTTGAAAAACTTCAAACTACATTCATAAACTAATAGAGAAAATGTACTTTTGTGGCAAATGACACAACAACCAGAAGGGTACGACAAAAGCAGGGTTAACAAGGATTCGTTTGGAATACGGAAAATCGACATTAAGAACTAGTTACGTATTTTGACAAATTGATTTTTCATGCACTCTCTGGGGAAGCTGATGACACAAGTGAACTACAATAGAAATATCTAGAGCAGAGTTTAGAAATTAAAGTTAATGAACTAAACACAAGCACACGCACACACAGACTTACAACTCAGCATTTTGCACTTAATAAATAATACTTCCCAGGAAATAGGAAATCGAACACATTTTGAACTTTTAATCATAAAATAATATCGTAAGAAATAAAAGTGAAAAAAACAATGTCAAAAAACAAATCCTTAAGGATTTTATACAAAAACTATTAACATTTTTTATGAACACAAATCGAATACATCAAGTTAATAAAATTTTTTTGTTGGTAGTTCGCTTTTCTACGATTTGCATCGTAGCAAAGTGTTGGTGAATAATTTTGGGTAAATTTTCAAATAAACCGCAAAAAATTACATATTTTCCAACTCATTTCATATTTTCCGCCCCAAACCCATGACATAGACAAACAAACTTACACTTCATATCTCACAGCGTTAATAAACTTTTCTTTTTGTCTTTTATGAAAAATGTTCATTTGATAGTGAAATAAAAGCTCCGCGCAAGAATAAACAATGAAGAAGACTATAGGGAACCTGTTAGTGTTGAGCAGAAAGGAGTTGAGTAAGAAATATGACGACAAGACAGCAATAAAGAAGATAGTACAGATGTTAGTGCAGCAGATATTAGGGCAGCCCAACATTCAATTATCCTTTGAAGAACTGTCAGAGCAAAAACTAAAACAATAGATGGCAAATATTATCTCAGACGCAGTTTTAGTTAAAAATTTTTTTTTTTAATGTTTTAAAACCATCTAAAATATTTCGAAAAAGTTGTTAACTATTTTTGAATGGTCTTAACGGATCGCTTAATGTACTCGATTCCGCACTATATGAACATACATAGATATAAAAATGCTTATTAAAATGAGTTGGCTTGTTTGCTTTGCAAATATGTAAAATAAGCTGTCATGCATGCTGAAATATTAAAACAAGACAACAAAACAAATGAAATATAAAAAAATGCAAAGTGATTTAATTTACATTCCATACGAAGGATAAAAGTGTTACTTGCTGCTTATTCCATTAAGCCGTTCAAGGAAGCTACAATTACAAAAATTTCAATATTTATTAGAAAATATTACATTCAATTGAAATGTTGCAAATAAGTGGACAATGTACATATTTTGTGCTGGAAGCCATTTAAAAGAATTTCAGTGAGTAGAAGAAGTTACTTAACTTAATTAATTATTAGAAGAAGAATATTAAAAATCGAATTAGAATAATTTAAGGAAAACTGTTTAGCAAAATACAATACTAAAAATATTCTAGCTTCAAATATTCAATTTAGAAGTTAAATGAATTCATGGTTCGTACGAAGCTCCACCATCTCTAAATTATTTATTCAAATATTTTCTTGTATTCGATTTTTGTTATAAGTGTCCAACAGAGATCTGAAACGAGTATTAAAGTAACGAGTATATTCGATTATGTGCTCAAATTTTTTGTGATGCAATTGTTTTTATTCAACAACGATTTAGCAGCTCATTTCAGACATTCAACCTTAAATACTCGTATTTGTATCAATGTTACTGCATCAGTTCGCAACGAACCGCAAACAAATGGACCCAAGAAAAATGGTGCGGCTGCTATATATTGATTATTTGGCCTTTTGTTGCGTGTATGAAATTTGACCGGAAACAAAACTGCAAACTGTACTGGTTATTTAGCGTAGAAGACAAACTCAGACTTTTTGCAAGTCTGTGGTAAAAAATATCGTGTAGAAACGTCGAATATTTCTTCTCTCTTTATAATATGCAATTTGCATTATTTAGAAATGAACTTCCTAATCCGAATCAATAAATTGGAAAACATTTAACTTAAAGCAAAACCTTGTGCTTTTTGCAAAATCAAACTTAATTTTATTATAAAACAAATTGCACAATTTTCGTTACACTGTTATTACCAAAAAAGAAATTAAATTAAAGCCGGCTTAAGACGCACACGAAATAAAAATTTGAAATACATATTCTGCAAAAAATACAGCCACTCGGTACTGTTTGCAAAAATGTATTTGCGACTAAAAAGCTGCTTAAAAATCGCATCAAGTTCAACGAAAAGGAAAAGAAGCTCAATTAGCAATGCCAATTTATCGACAACAAAAACAACAACAACAATAATAAAGTTGCAATAGAAATTCAAAGAACGGATAGTCTGAAGCGTGGCAGTTCAGTAAGTGTGAGTGAGTCTATTATAAAGTGTATTATGGATCGTATGCTAATAAAGTTGTCGTCTATCGTTTGCACTTAAATCTGTGTACCGCTGTGTGTGTGACTCTTTTTATGTATGTGTCTGTATGGCAGTTTGTCGTCCTTATAATCACAATTGAGCAGTAATCATTTTATTATATTTTTTTCTTTTCTGTATTTTTTGTACTTTAATGATGACAATGATTGGGAAAATAACGCCAAAAACAACGATGCTGAGATAAAATGAGTGCTGTGGGTGTGTGTATGTTTTAGATTTTATGATGTGTGTATCAATATTTGTATGAATATCTGACTATGTGTGTGTGTGTAAGTGAGTGTGTTAAGGACTATTGGTATAGATGGCGCTAGCTTGCATAATTCAATTACATCCGATGTAGACTCATAAAACTAAATCAAAGGAAAACAAAACGTCTCGCTTCATTTAGTTTAATGCTCTCGCATTGTTTGTTGGCTAAAGAGCCGACATCACTACAGGACGATATTTGCTTATATACACAACAACAGCATTAGTAATAGCAACAAGAATTATAAAATAATAAAATCCTACAACAAGTGATAACAAGATACAAACAAACGATAACAGAATTGTTGGTTATTGTTTTTCGTTTTTTTTTTCGGTAAAAAACCACTTACCGAATCTGATGAATTTAAATAAAACTACAAATAGTGGGACTACAATAAGAACTAATGTAGACAACATGTATGAACTTGTCTTTAAGCCATAAAAAAATATATATAGGAGGCGTATAGCAACTTAAAAGCATGAAACTATATTTAAGCTTAAAAGGAAGACATGAAATGAAAGTAAAAAACTTTTAAGCAAAAACTACAAAAACTCCAAACAACATCTCATCTTACAAAAAACTTTTTCAATGGCGTTTAGTTGTGGCAAACTTGTAGTCATCGTCTATACTTAACAAAGCACCCAATGACAAGAGCACCAACAACAAACACGTCATCAACATCAACTACAACAGCAACAACATAAATAGCGTCAACAACTTTAAGAACGAACAACTGGAGAAAGAGCAACAATAGCAAAACTTTGTGGTTTAGTTTTTTGAACTTTTTAGCTTGACTCGACAAAATATTATTTTATAGCCAACCATTTTCAATGCGGCTAAGTCGCAAACAAGCAAAAAAAAAAAAAAAATAGAAAATAAATCGCAAACGCATACAAACTGACTGATGTTACAATTCACAAGTATTCGCGTCAAGCCAGGCTTTAAAAGAGCTGTCTGATTTTTATCTTTACTTAATATGACGATGAGATTTTATTTTGGTCTAACAAACAAACAAACAAACAAACAAACAAATAAGTGGAAACCGTGCTGCAGTCAGTATATTACAGTTTTTCATAGGAAAATTTTATAGAAATGTGGTATTTTAAAAGGTAATTTTTTAAATATTCTCTTGTAAAAAGTACTTTTTACAACATCTTTTTTAAAAAAAAAAAATTTTAAAATGCATGCATAATCATGCATAATAATTTCGAGTATATCAGCAAACACTACATGTATGTATGTATGTTTATATGTGTGCGTATAAGAACATACATTGCGTAATTGCATGTGCAGTGGAATATGCCTGTGCGTTCTCTCCAAATATCTATTCTTTTATTTAAATCAACAATTGTGAGAAGAAACAATATAAAATTTTTTTCCATGTTTCTTTTTAGTACTTCGAGTTTAAAATATATGTATATTTCTTTGTTTTTCGCAACATAAAACAAAATGGTATTCTGAAATATCTTTAGTATCGATTTTTAAAGTTTCGAAGTGCGTTTCCAAAAGCCATTTTAATAATCATCTTCTACATAAAGTAGTTTTTGCCGGTTAGTTAGGGGACAAAAAAATTTCTAGTGATGCAACATTTAAGAAATAAAAAGATATTAAAAAGTATGCTAAAAATTACTTTGGTACCAATTTTTTTGATAAATTTTTTTATGGAAAATTTTGAAAAATTGATTTTTCTAATAGGGAAACCATTAAAGTTCAAAAAGCTCCAGCTTACGCTTTAGTTCCAAATCATTTTTAGATTTGGACATTTTGTTAATTCTACCAGTCATCGGTTAATCTTTACAATTTCAAACTCCTTTAGCACATTTTTGTCGGTGTAAAATTTTTAAACATATATTTTATATACATACATATTTTTTTTGCTCTAATATTTGTGATGGGAAGTAATTTTAACTCAACTGATTGTTCCGCAAGTTGTCACATCATGTTGCCAGACAAAGAAAACTGAAATCAAATGTTAAACTTAAAGGAAACAGATAAAAAGATGTTATATTACATTCACACACATACACACTCGCATAAACACAAACTATTACATGTAAATAAAATTGTAGATACAGAGATAAGTTTAAAAATAGTTTGTGAAACTTCAACTTACTAGACAGTCCCAGAAAAGGACATACAAAGAGACAAGACAACAATTATAACAGACGCAGAAGGCCTTCAGACATTCCAACCCATTTTGCAATCCAAATGAAAAAACCGTTAGTTCGTCCGCCCGTCTGTCTATCTGTCTGTCTGTATATATGACAGTTAGCCAACCAGCCAAGTAACCAGTTCCATTAAGACAATTTCTTCGTTGTCAGATTTGTGATGATGCCAAGAATTAAGTGTTGGCGCATTATTATCTTTAGAACTTCATAACTTTAAACTCATAAAGTTAAAGATGAGAAATGAGAGTTGGCAGCCAACATACGATGGGAATCTGTTCACTTTTCGTTTATTGCTTGTTCCCCTTCCGATAAAATTGCTTTTAGTTTCAATAATAAGATTTTGTCAACTCCCTCCTACTTCGTCTCCACCAAACAACGACTTAAAATTATGAAGCTGCTGGCTGGCTGGCTGACTGACTGAATATTTGGGTGCTATTTTAAAAGCTTTTAACTTCAATTTGAATGAGTTTAAATAAAGTTAAATGGAATAAAAATAAAAAAAAGGGAAAAAATACTTCATACACACTTGAAGTCGTCGTGCAATCAAATTATTTACTTCGGGGTGGGTTTGAATAAAAACGAAATGTGATGTTTCAAATTGGTTTTTATTCATTTATAAGGATCTTTATGTTTTTATCTTTCTGTTGTTTGAACTTCAAAAAAATACGAACATGCACTGAATAGAGCCATACAAGTTTTTGGTAAAGCAAACGCATCTACAGACGAATATTAAATGTTTTTCAAATATAAAAAGAGTTTACAACCGCCAGAGACACACAAGCGGACAGACAAGCAGACAGACAAATAACATCAAAACGGTAATAAGTGTTAAATGTAATGCGAGAAGATATTTCACATATACATCACGTTGCCTCCATCTCTGTGTGTTTTTTTTTTTGTTTTTTGTTTTCATTTAATTATATGCAGGATATCAAGGAATGAACTCAATTGTATTGATGAAATTCGAAGTGTTTTTACTCCTGTAATTCCCTTAAAGATTAGAATAAATATAATTGTTTTATTGAAAGATTATAACTTTCCTTTGTTGAAGAAAAGGTTGCGATTTTTAGGAGTATTTTGTTCAATTTAGTGGCTACACAGTGAAAATTAATTACAAAAAAATTTTTCAAGAGACTTGTTTGAAATTAAATTTATTTTCATCAAATGTTTTAGCAAAATATATTTGCATCAATTCATTTATTTGTTATGGCTTTGCTAACGCTGCATTTCATTGTTTACTAACTTGAAGTCATCAGTAGATCTTTACCATGCCATTAAACTCCTTTGCTTATACTCAAACTCACAAGTAAGAAATGAGAATTACAAATGATGGTAGCAAATCTTGTTAATTTTCGTATGAAATTCATAATAACAAAAAACTTTGTAAAGTGTCTGAATTAAGTATTCGTACATTAAATAAAAAAATTTAAAATGTAACTATTGATTTAAAATTAGAGGACACTATAAATGCGATGATCACAAATTTAAAGTAAAAATAATAATTTTATAATAAACAATTAGGTTAGAAATTTTATAACATATTTTAAATATCCTGTTCTTTGACGGAAATGGTGTCTATGTTTCTTAATAACTTTTAAATCATGTTGCCAGGTATTACATTAAATTTTACTTTTTTATAAAAAGAAGGAGGTTCATACAACTGGACTTCTGCGTATTAAAAATTTGTTTAAACCAAATATTCTGTCGATACATAACTCTGGCATATCCACCCAGTAAGAAATATTTTTATCGACTTGCATCGTGCGAACCTTCAACTGATTAATATGGATCTATTTAAAAGTTGTTTTTTTTCTTGTTTTTTTTTTATTAGGACCAGCACTCAGGGGATGACCCCTACGTATGCAGTGCACTGTGCCGGAACTCAGGGGGAAGGATAGTGTAGAAAAGACTGATGTTGAAAATTTAGAAGTCTTAACTCTTTCACAACTCTGCTTTGCGCGTTATATTAATTTTTAAGGCAGTATTGAGGCGCCTCCGGTGTTAAATAGACGCATTAACTTTGTTAAGCTGTATTAGCAGGCATTTTATTAATTGTTTTACTTCACCGATGCTTCTGCTAACCGACGAAGGAGGGCCATGTTGTGTACTTTAGCTTGGAACAGCATCAATCGCTGTGGGAACAGTTTTTTAGTGACCAGTGCTATGCCTTCATCACTTAAATAGTCCGACAACAATTAATACAAGGTCTCACCAATGTACATTAGATAAATTAATGATGTTGATTGACTTGCTCTGGCCAGTGTTTGAACCCAGGCCCCAAGTTATTGTTTGCTTAGTAGTTAACGCGCTAACCACTTCAGCCAACACCATGATGAATTTTGGGTGAAATCTTTCTTCAACCTGTTATGAATAGCCGACGTTCGGGCAACGTTTGCAAATTGCGTAAGCATAAGCTTTTGAAAATCATTACGATCACATGATTAGAGTCACATTTTGTATGATAAAATATTTAAGAAATTTTTATACAAAATATTTGCACCTAATAAATTTTTCTCAGCAATCTGCTAAATGAAAAATAACCTATAAAATGTAACAGAGCACTGGATGTCAGGAATGAAGTCTTTTAATTAACTCCTTTTAAATTCCCATACACCAACTTTTTTGCGGTATTAAATTTTTGGCGGCTGTTGTCATTTGTTATATTTCAAATATACCACATTATGTATACACACAAACACTTTCACATGTAGAAATACTCGTATGTATTATGTTTGTATCATTCATATCTTATTGTGTGTCGGAGAGCTGAAATTTCCAACCAGCATACCAGTTCAAGACTCCATACTCACTGTTCATTTCAGAGTCCGACGTCACTCGCACAAAGTAATTAACAATTTTACAAAATATTGGAACACGTCCAATAAGGGTTCACACTAGATATTCCGCACTTGTATGTACGTCCGTCCACATGTGCTTTAAATTGCACAGCGAGCGAGTTAAACAATTGCTTTATTTGTACGACTAGAATTTGGTATGAGCTGACAAAATGCTGCCACGAATATGAGAATTAAACAAAAAAGAAAGAAATTATAGAATAAAAAAAGTTGTAGACGTAAAACAAGTCGTTATCACACTTTAATTTACGTTACGTGATCATATGAGCAACAAACACAATTGTGATTTTTTCGTTGCTGTTGTCTTTTGTTTTATATTATTTTGGGAAAACTTGGCACTTCCTTCGTTATTTCCTGATTTAACAAAAGAGTTTATGTAGTACGAGTTCATATCTTTATTCAGTTGCTTGTCTACCAGTGTTTGTAGGCATGTGTGACTGTTGTAAGGGCAGCCATTTAACGAGTGTACCAGACTGGCAACACCACTAGACATTTTAATAATAAAAATTAAAAGAAGACAAAAAAATAGCAAGAAAAGTTATAAAATTGCAAATAAGAAAAGTTTGGGAAAAATTAGTTTAAATACCCACAAAATTTTGACACGAAATGTAATTTTTATTAACTCCTGCTTAAAAGGACGAGAAATGACTTGAAAATGTGTGTTTAGTTTTAAAAGCAGCGCCTAAAAGGCAGCACTTATTTTGTGGCTGTTATCAGACAAACATGGCCACTGTAACATACGAGTACAAACATGTTGCAACACATTATTATCAGCATAATTGGAATACAATAAATAAATGTAAAATTTAATTTTAAAATTATAATAAAAACCATTTTATTACTATTGAATTTTACTAAACAAGAGAAGGAAATTGAATTATTTCCTGACCGCCATTTTGAACTCGCAAATATTTTGTAGCATAATTCTTTGGAAGTAACGAAAAGGAAGCCAGCTCAGGTGCTACGATGGAAAACTTTTACTAATATTAACGACTTATTTATGTTTAACACAATAAATTACAATTTTGAAAATTTATGGGAGGTAGGTACACAATTTCATCGATTTTCCTGAATCCTAATAATTTTCCTAATATCGATTGCAAGCATATTTTTTATGATAATTTCTTAAATGAGTTTACAAAACACTGTGCGATCTCTGCTGGAACTTTGCCCAATTTTCCCTGTTGTTTGAAAAATTATTTTCTTTCTTCAAATGAAATCTAAAATTGAAAATATTTATAGAATAGTTTGAATCAGAGTAAAATAATTTATCTGCGGCAATATTTTCCATTATAAATCTTTACATCTTTGCACTTAAACGAACTCTCCCCCCAACTTGACAAAAAAAAAACTCACTTAAATCTTTTTAAATCTATTTTCTAGAACAACAACAAAAATGCTTTAACAACATTTTGTAATATTTATGAATTTTGATCCCTTATTACCGAAAAAAAAAATAGCTGAAATCCTTATAATTGTGCTGTCACATGCAGATTAATTTTTATTATTGAGGAAAATCACATAACAAAAGAGTTAAAAATTAAATATTTTATATAAAATTTTTGAATTAAAAAAAGTGGAAATTTAATTTAACTGCTGAACAAATGCAGGCATTAGCAGCTACACATTCACTTAAACAACTATATATACATACGTACTGGCGTATGTATTTAACGCGTTATGATAAATGCACACACACACACACGATTGCACCTTTAAACATTGAAAATGGGGTGGGTCTTATCATTAAATGCGGAAGAGGAAGAGTTTTGTTTACAACAAAAGCACGTGTTTAACACTTTAAAGAGGACTAAAATTGATTGTTTTGCGAAAATCCAACAAGAAAAACGTTTAACAATTTTATTTAAGTCTTTTTTTTTTTTTTTTGTTTACGCCACAGATTTTGTAACATTTATTTGGAACAAAATGAAACACACATCGTTGTGTTGTTGATGTGGTGTTTTTTACAATTCGTATTAGTGGCTGCTGATATGATGTGATGCCTTAACAGTGTTGTGTTTTTATAGAGAATAGAACTCTGGATGTGTAAGAAATTTTCATTGAAACTAACAGAAATGAAAGCAGCTCAAAGTGCATTATGCCGTGATAACAGGCCACTAATCTACCCCAAATACCTTAAAAGAACTGAATAAACCAGAGTGAACAACAACAAAAAGATATTTAAGGCTTATCAAAAACACAAACACACTTATTCTTGCAAACAGGCTGGCAGTCAACTTATTTCTACCCACTAACACACGTGCATTCTTGTTTCCAAACACCAAAACAGCCTGTGCCCAGGAAGGACCTAAAATATGTTATGGGCAAACAACAAAACGAAGCAACAACATCCGCCGCAACAAAATACTACAAAATCAAAATCCTGTTCTATTTCTTTTTCGTTCTTTGTTTCTAGATTTCCAAAAAAAAAAATGATTTTAATCCACATCCTGGTGGCTGGCTGGCACTTGTATGCTTAAATGGCAGCAGGAATAACCCTCTGTTGCATCATCATATTTATTTGTTTTCGTTTATTTGTAGTTTTTATTATTGTTGATTCCAACTACTCGTACATAAATACTAGACATTTAAATATCCTGTAGAAATTTGTTTTGTATTTCATTTTTATTTGTTTTTTTTTCCTCCTGTTCAAATACAAATTACGTTGTGTGCATGTGTGGTTTTCGATTTACGTTTTTATATAAAAATTGTTTCTTCTTTCATTTGTTCGTTCATTTGGGATGGCGACTTCATGCAGAAGACAATAACAACAAAAGTGCAAAAATTCACACCAATCCTCTTCTTCCTCCTTGCCCTCCTCCTCTTGCCAACAATTGTTTGCACAACTACTTTTATTCCACTTATAGAAAAAAACCACTCCAATCGTTTCGACTCAACAATGACACACTTCAATATCCTGATTCTGATGCCGATTGCGTGTCTCATTTTTTTTACTTCCTTTCAATTGTTTTTTCTGTTAAATGATAACTGACTGACTGGCTTGGCAGGCAGCATAAGTTTGTTCGCCATCATCCTGTATGAAAGCAGCGGCAGCGGTAGCCGTAGCATCAGCATCGGTTTAACTAACAACAAAAATAAACAAGGCAAAAAAAAAAAATATTGAACTATAAGACCCATTTTGTAACTCATATATGAAGTCGGTCTGAGTTGCAAATATCATTTCAATTTTGTTTAAATCTTGGTATTTCCCAAAAAAGAAAAAAAAAACAACCAGATGAATGTTTGCAGTATTGGAATCATATCAAGATCATTAAACATAAAAGAATTCAGGAATTTTTTAGTATTCGATTCTTTGGAAAAATATTGCAGACTGTTGTGAATGGTGTTTGCTGCAGAAGAAAATTGGATATGCACACACACAGTCGCACACACACCCATTTATTTCCACTTATACACTTTCAAGGAAGCAGTAACATGTATCGAAATGAAAAGGCGTTTTTAATATGGAAAATAAACAATACTTCGCACGTGACTCAACGTTATATTGTGTATCTGAAAGATCCTTTCGTAAATACAGATGCCCCATTTGTTGGAGTCTGTATGTATGCATGTGTACATGTGTGTCTATATGTCGGGTACTTAAACGTATAAATACACAAGTCCTGTGTGTAGCTTTTCTTTTTCTTCTATTTTAGTATGTATGAACAAACATTTTTTTCATTATTGTGAAACCGGACAATAACATGATGTTGCAATAAAACTTGCATGGAAGAGTACTTTGCACAAATTCATACAGAAACAAAATAAATATGTATAGATGTGTGCGTGGTCAATGTAATAATTAAGTAAATATTTTAAATAATCTGATGAAGAGAAAAAAGGTTTGAATAATATTTATTTTTTATTAATTGTTTTTCTCATAAAATATTTTTTTTTAAATTTTGAAAGCTCAGTAAAAAATTAAAAAAAAATACTTTTTCTCTCAATTTGTGAAATAAGCATATTATGTAACGCGTTTACATGGAGAAAAAAATGTATTATTGATCTGCGAAGTTGATATCTATCGCATCAAAAGTCTCATATAAAACGAATATTTTTTATGAATTTTTGCAAAATTTAAAATTGGTTTATAAATTTTAAAACCTTGTTTTTTTCGCATATTCTGTGAAGTGATTTATCAAACAACCCACTTGCATTCTCATAAGTACGAGTACATTCAAGTAGCCATGTTAACCAACAATTATATTCATATGCTTTTTTAAAAAAGGGGGCGTAAATCACACACTTGCAGACTTACATACAAAATAGAGGCGGATGGAGATAAAACACAAATAAATACACTCAATGCCCAAACAGCAGCATGTTCAACCAGCAACGATTCATTCTACATGGAATCGTATAAAACTATTTTGTGTGAAAACAAAATCTGACCAGTAAATGTTTGTCTGTCTGTCCGTCTGGCATATGTTTTGTGTTACAAAGAAAACATAGACTTCTTTGCTTATCAGCATCTTATGGGATGTGTGTCGGGTGTGTAGAAAGTAGATAAAATATTATTAAAAGGCATAAATTCTACTTAAAAACTTAAATAAAAGCAACTTGAAATTTTCTTTTTCTTTGCTTTGATTTGTGGATCTAAATGTTGCAGTTATATCTTTTTATTTTTTGCTTGTAGACAACAGATTGAAAATTTGTTATCGACGAAATAATTTTGCCGGATAAATGGGAAATTGCTTTTTAAATATTTTGCTGTCAAATTCATTTGTTTTATGGAGAAAAAGCGATGCCAATTTTTTATGAATATTTTCAAACAATAAAATGGAGAAAATATTTATTTAAATAGTCAACATTTTCTGGATGCACACTATATAACAGTATGGAACAAGTTAAAGCGGACAGTTTAAATGAAAACTAAGTATTTTATAATTTATAGTAACAGCATGACGCTTAACCATTAACTTTAATACACCCACTGGAACTGCAGCTTAATGAAGTTATTAAAACTGCGAACTATAATCATGCTGGTAAACCTACAACCTCTTTTATTTTTAACATGCTCCACTCCGTCCTTCACAAACATGCGAGTACAAGTCTATTAATGTTTCAATTTCATTGCTTTGAAACATTGGTTTTGGTTGTAGATAAAAATCTAAAATATATTAGGAATTAACTTAATAATTTCTATTATGCATAAGGCCGAACAGCAAACAAACACATGCACTGAAACCAACCAACACCCAGTTATCCAAACATACAAAGTATTGCTTGTGACATGAGAAACACTACAAAGTGATGTTCGTTTTTAACTGCAATTTATTTTATTTACTGAATTCACTTTGTGCACAAGCGGCAAATAATTGCCAAATCACTATTTTTATGCGAACAAGGACCTCATACGGGCACAAATGAAAAATTAAATTTGAAGAAGAAAAAAAAATTATATGAAATAAAATAAAACAACAACAAACTGAATAAAATGATTAAACAAAGAGAAAAAGGAACAATAACAACAATATGCTCAAAAGCAGTAATAAACAGAGTAATTGCTTAATTTGATTATGTGTTGGCATAAACAACAAAAACACATACAAACAAACAAACTTGTACTCACACTGAAATTATTTATAAATTGCCGGAAGTTGGCAACAAATAAAAGAGCCAAAGAACAAAAAAAAAAAAAAACGGGAAAAAGGAAACAGAAAAAGGGGTGAACAGACATAAAATAAATATGTACATACATGCATGGATGCATATGCATGCAATTACTTGCACTGTGGAAAAATTAATATAAAAGGCGAAAAATGTTTAAAACGAATGTAGTCAGAAGTTTTCAAATGCCGTTTGTTTTTCATTTCGATTATACAGTGATAAAATTCTTTATTCCAATTATTGGCATTTGATTAAATTGTTTTTACTACCAAAGATCACACAAAGCTTTTTTTACTGATCCTCCTAAAAATATGCGTGTTTTTTCTATTGTTTACTATAAAAAAATTTTCGTTTTTCGTTTTCTAAAGACTCTACTTGCAACCAATTTCGATCGCAAGTGAGTGCTGTGACACGGCTGAATATTAAAAAAATAATACAAAAAATTCTTATCTAAATTAAAGAAGGAAGAAGAAAAATTATTTTCAAAACTTTGTACACTTCACTATCAATAAACTTTCTAATAAGGACTTTTACATCTAAATCTTTAATCTTTTCGATTAGCTCGCAGCTAATAAATAAAAAATTTTAGAATATTAATTATAAACTTTTTTTCCAAATCATCCATCCATCACACAAAGACATACGCCATTTTCTGAAATATTTGAGTAGACTCCACTGTAGCCTGGCTAAAACTCATGCATTTCTAACCGAATAAGCAAATTTTGTATTTTGTGATTAAATAAATTCATAGCAGAGGAGAATGAGTCTTAAAGTGTGCCCATGTTTGTCTATTTATTGAACCAAGAGCACTTTACTGCAACTACTCGCTCGTACGTCTATGCATGAGCATGAGCATGAGCTTTTCCGTAATTTATGGTATAAAAACATGTTGCCCTGTTTTTTTTCGTGCTTTTTTGCTTTGGTAACAACTTAATTTATATTTAACTGGAATGTCGCCAATAACAAGGAGCATAAATAGAAACTACAAGTATATCAGCAGCGACAACAACAACAACAACAACAGTAACGACAATAGCAAGTGTACTAATATTTACAAACTTTAATTGCAGAAACAGCAAACGAACCGACAAAAAAAAAAAAAAAACAAGTGCAACAACAATACAATCATATGAGCAATTTAGCTAAAATCTTTTAGAAACAACAGAAAGAAACCAAACACATCTCAGCCAATCAAAGTTGACTTCAACACCTTCTAAAACCCCAAATCAGAAAACATGATCAGAAATCTGTTTTGTTTCTCCTCCATCCCCAAATCGCCACGCTGCGACGAATCGAGGTTTGCGTTTAGCATTATTTAAGTTAATGATAAGATTGAATGTGCTGCCTGACTGCCTGCCTGCCAACTTGCTACTGATGTATGTTGCAAATATTTGCTGCAATTTCGCACGCACTGCAAACACGAGAAACTCATGTAACTGGGACATCCACAATGTGAGACATTCGAACATAGAAATTGGCTCAATTAAACCACAAGTGCATATACGTACAACATCAACTAGTTACTAGCGGTAGTAGTGGTGGCGTTACTGATGGCAGCAGAGGTGGCTGGCGGTCACAAACTTAACAAATGAATGTTAGACCAGAACATTTTTAAAGTTCACACTTTGGGAATGGAAAGTTAAAAGGAAAACTTTTCTTTTACAAACATGTTTTCTTGAAGAGGACACGATAAAATGTTGCACTAACAAAACACAAACTTTTTATGGCAGCAAAAAAAAAATATTTATAAACGAGTATCCTGTAATTGTACAAACTTGTGTAACAGTTACTTTGTTTAATTTTAGTTTTCGTTTTTTAATGATTTCTGTTTTAGTTTTTTTTTTGTTATTTTTTTGAAAGGTAATAAAATTACAGTCCAGTTTCGTTTGTATTTTTTAGTTTTTCTTTTTTAATGTTAAAAATTCAATTCAACATCAATTTACTTAACAAAGATACACAAACTTTTACTGTGTATACAAATCCGTGCATATTGTCTCTGACATATACAATGAGACACACATCTACACACTCACATTCTCATCCATTATTTGATTTGATTTCGTAGATACATTTATTCATTCATTCCATTTCTCGTAAAAGCTTTAAAATGTGGCGCCAGACAATATGTAGCAGCTAGTGAAATGAGTTTAACTAATAGTTTAAGGCATACGCCATCTAGTCCGTCCCATTGATTCTTCATGGCCTCTTCTCTGCCACTATCTGCAATTCCAGAAACATTCCCTACAAACGGCATACAACAACAGTACCGGGTTTAAATAGTTGGTTTTACCATTAACTGGCAGACACCAAATCAATGCCGATACAGAAAAGTAATAAAAATCGGCAATATTTTAAAAATTCTCCGGAATTAATTATACATATCGTTCGTTATGTTAAAACAAAAACTTTAACATGCCACCAAATTTAAATTTTAGAAATAATTAAGAAATTAAAAAAAATGATTTTCAAAACATAAAAATAACAAATTCAACATCATTATTGACGCTGAAAGTTCTTGATTTCCTTCACTATTCATAAGTTGTAGGGATCTCAAGTAAGCGACCATTATTTTCTGTTGCACGATGCTTTCAGGCGCTTACATGTCACTTGGCCATAAAAAAGTTAATGTCTGACATGAACCAAAAACAATTTGCATATTTTTCCACTGGATAACAACTTAATTTAGATGTATTCAGTACTGAAAGCACAAGCCAAGTTAGCACAGTACACAGCAACGCAAACAACACCATACACACTCAAACACACACGTACGCAAGAAATCCGCACATAAATATTAGCACACACACACATACCCATGCACAAACAAGTTTTAAATGTACATAGAAAAGGCCATAAGTTAGAAAGAAGAATTTAGTTTAAATTTGGTAGCAAAAAAGAAAAAAAAACAAAATAAAGAAAACAACAAACAGTCAGTAAAAACAAATGGCAACAGCGACAAATGTACCACCAAGATTGCTGTCAGTCATTTGGAAATGTTTCATAAAAACATCAAATCAAAAGGGTTGTTGTTATTGTCTTTTCCCTAGATTTTCTCCCACTGCCACACACACACCCACTTACAGAAAAGAAAATCAAATAGAGCAAGGAAACTTAAAACAAATGGGTGGTTAATCTGGAAAAAAAATAACAAATCCATTCCTTTCCCGTTTTAGCCCAGCCAAGGACATTTCTGTCTCGGCTAATTTAGATTGCAAAAGATAAAGATTAATACGACAGTAAAACCAACTACAAAGATTTCTTTTTTATTTCTTATTTTATTATGAATTTTCCAAAAGAAATGTCGTTTCACTTAAAATGAAACTTTTTTGTGTCATTAAAAAAAAATAACTAAAAATTCTTATTCGAATTTTCTTTTGCAACCCTTTTTTTCGGTAGTTTTATTTATTTATTTAGTTTTTTTGTTTCCCTCTTTTTGCTTCACTTAATTATCATAAACAACTTCATATGTTTCACTTCAAAGGATACATTTTTGCCATTTTTATTATTATTTCATTTTGTGAATTTTGAAAGGGTGGAGACAGACGCATTTTAAACTACTCTGTACTTTGATACTTAATCAAATAAAATTTCCCCATGAAAATCGGTAGGAAAAAAAAAATTTTACAAAAATATTTCATCGGTCAAAGGTGTATTTCATTTTGACCATGTGATGCATGATGTGTGCAGTGGCAAAGTGTATTTGTAAATTTCGGAAAAAATGTATCAAATATTTTGTTTATTTTATTGCATTAAATTTGTTCAGCCGGAAAATTATGATATTTGTGCTGCAGTGAAAATAAAATAGTAGGAGACAGGTGGTATTTAGTGTAACACCGTGCAACAGTGGATATAAGCTGTTAATAGATAAGCAAAATCATAAAGAAGAATTTTTCGATCTTTCAAAAAAATCAGCCAATTGTAAAGACTTGGATACTTCAGAGAATGTTTAATTCCAGAAGAAAAAAGAGAATCTGTCGAAATATGAAATTTGCTTAAAAAAATTGATAAATTTACTCCTTTTGCGCCGGCTCAGGAGATTTAAAAAAATAAAAAAGGTTTTAAAACTTTTCGACAGTTTTCTTGAAAATAACAAAAAAGTACTCTTATTTTAGATTTTCAAATCGTCTATAATTCAAAACATTTAAATTATTGTTACCATGACACAAATAGAGAAATAATTCGTGAAAAATTACCTCAACTTGTTGCTAAACATCCGTTTTCAACAAACTTTTTTTCCGACAAATGGCTCCTTTTTCAGAAAAAACCCATTTCCGTTTTCCTTCATCATTGGCAACATAAACATGAATATGATTCTGAACTGTAAAAAGCTCATTTATTATCAACATCATTTTTAACATTAATAAAAATATCATCATTATCACTATCATCGCCATCATCATCATCATCATTATCATTCATATCAGCAACAGCAACATTTTTATGCATCAATAAATTCTCTACTGTCGAATGTGAATTGTGTTCGATGTGTTGCTACGACAACTGCTTGTTATTGCACAAAATTATTTTCTGTCTATCTGTTATATAACTGTGGCTCAATCTCAGCAGGAATGTGAATGTATAGCACGTGTATATTTGTGTGTGTGTTTTTGTGTAAGCTCGAAATATGTTTCAAAAGTTATATCTTCACCGCATGCCACCCACTTTATACATCAAGGTACATGAGCATGTTTGTTGTTGCACAAACACACACTCACAAGCAATATTGTGGATAAGAACAGGATGATTGCGAAAAGATGATGAAATTGAGGAGCACCAACGACAACAACAATAACATCATATCCAGTATCAGAAGTATAACAACCATTTTCAACATCAGCAACTCAAGTGGCAATATCAAATATTACCTTGATGCCGAAAAATTTACACTTGAAAAGTTTGCTGTTGAACGTTTTATGAAAAATTTATGAATGTATGTACGTATCTATGTATTTATGTATGTGATACATAATAACAACACCACTAACAGTAACAATAAGCAATGCTAAATAACAAAGTTTTCGCTGCCACTGATGTTGCTACCAATGGCAACAAGCAGCAGTCACTCTCTAACCATATTGTCAGCATTTTGCACATTGACAAAAAAAAAAAATGTTTACATCCACAAATACATAAAATATTTCGTGAAAATCTACAATTTAACTGAATCCTTCATCATGGTCCTTTTATCAAGCTCTCACATTAAAAACAACAACCACTACAACAATATGAGCAGTATATCATCTTTTCACCGTATCAATCTTTGCCATCAACTTCGTTATCATCATCGTCATCGTTATTATTGTTAACAATTATTATTGAAAAAAGAAAAAAAATGTTTGTTAACTTTATTTAGCACAAGTTGCAGAAATAGTTGTTGAATTTTTCCGTACACATGGCAACTGAATGTTTTATGTTTTAATAAAACTTTAAAGTGGAAAAAAGCAAAAGTTTTCCTTTTCACTATCGAAACAAAACAAAATGCAATAGATGACGATAAAGACGAAAAGACAGGCGGAAGGAAGTAGTCTAGCACAACAATTAGCATTTTTCGTTTGTTGCTGCAATACCAACAAATTGGTCGAGCATGAATGTATTAATTATAATTATTATTTTTTTACTAAAATTCTTTACACTAATTGTAATATATCGCCAGTTAATTGCTTGTAGTTTAAATTATTCCAATTAAACATTAATTTATTACGACCTACAAGGCAGAACGTAACCACGTTGATTTCCCAAATACTTTGTCGAAACTCAAATTAATATTTTCATCAATAGAAATGTTTATTTTGTTTTCTCTAAGTGTACACTTTATTTATTACCATCAATTCTATCTACTAACATTTGCTTACAACAACAAACACATGTTTTTATTTGAATGGCTAAGAAAAAAATTGCTGATGAGTCGCTTAGGAAGAGGTTGTTGGAGAGGGTGTGGTGTAGTGGTCATAGTTACATGGATGGTAAACAAATTAGTAAAAGATAAAGTTATCATTATTAAGTTAAAAGAGTAATTAAGTGTTGTCTAAATTAACAATGAACTCAACTTTCAAATTGTATTAAATGTTGAACTTTGCTATTTGCCAGATTCCATTACGACGAAAACTAAATGAATGCGTGTGTGTTTGTTTGTGGAGAGAAAAGATGTCTGACTGGGTAGACAAGCGGTAGAAGCTTTTTAAGTAAACTTTATCGATACACAGAGGGAAAAAACGTGCTAAAATCAAGATTTTTACGCTCAAAATCAAATCATTTCAATCTTAGTAGTCTGTAAAGTGCGAAAATTATTAATTCAAGAATAAAATCTTTATTTTTTTAAGATCGCATTTAAGATTGTAATCTTGAATAAATTCTCATTTTAAGATCGAATTCAAGATTTTTTTCTTAATAAAAATCTTAAATTGAGATCATATTCTTAAAAATTTAAGAATATAATCTTGAAAAAATTCTTATTTTAAGTTCGATTTTAAGATTGTATTCTTATTAGAAATTCTTAAATTTTAAGAATGTAATCTTAATGAATTTCTTCTTTTAAGATCGGTTTTAAGAATGTGTTCTTGAAAATAGTCTTATTGGTTTTCATCCGAATTCGAAATCAAACACGTGTTTTTATTTTTTAAAACTTTTATTTACTGAAATACTTACATATGTATGTGTATAATACATTTAATATACATATAATTTAATTTTTTTAATATATATAATATATTATAATTTAATTATAATTATATAATTTAATATATATATATAATATCTGTTTAAAAGTGGAAGCTAAGACGCTGCTTACCTTATCAAACATTTTTTTATTGACTGCCGAGCTTACTGAAGAAGTTGGTGTGGAAAATGTATCCTTACAATTTTTCAGCCATTCTCCAACCTTTGATGGCATTGAAAGCGTATCTTCGTCTATTCCAAACTAAAATCAAACTTATTAGTGGTGTCACTTATTGTTTTTTTTCTTTTTTTGTTATTACCTCCTTCTTTTTTCACGCAAACAACTTTTCGCGAAACTCCATTCTAAGTCCCAGAGGAGGAATTGCTTCTTTTATGTCTTCTTTCTTCATGCAAACTTTTAAGTCACTTTTGAGTCTGAAACAAATGAATTTACTGTCAAATAACAGGTGGCTAAATAAATTTATGAATATGAACAATTTTTTATTTGCAACTATTTCTTTTAATATTCACGTTTTCTTACCTATTTATATATAAATAAGAAGGAGCTTTAGATACTTGAAAACAGATTCCAATAAAAACTCTTGTAGAAGGCTTTTTAACAATGCGTCGTCTGACAACTCCGATGCAATTTCCTCCGGCGTGCTGATCACATCATATTGTCCATTTGCCAGCGGTAATAAATCGTCACTCAATGGTATGGTTATATCTAAACACCATTTGATCTGTGTTCTGATTTTCCATTTTTAATTGCCTTTTACAATAATATAATATTTCTTTTTCACTTTTTTAAATATGTTGTCTTCGTTCAGCGTCTTACAATTTATTACACCATATGCTTTCATTGATGTTAAATTTCGAAAAAAATCAAGAATTAAATCTGAACTTTAAGAATATATTCATAAATTTAAGAATACGATCTTAAAATTAAGATTACGTTCTTGATTTTAAGAATGCGTTCTTGATTTTAAGAATGCGTTCTTGATTTTAAGAATGCGTTCTTGATTTTAAGAATGCGTTCCTAAAATTTAAGACCAAGCTCTAAAATTGAAGAATACGATCTTAAAATTAAGATTACGTTTATGCTTAAATTTGAGCATGTCAAATCTTACTGACCAAATTTCAAGATCGAAATCTGAAGATTTGTGCAATCTACATTCAAGAATTTTGTTCTTAAATTTAGATCGTCATTTTTCTCTTAGTGTACTCAAATCGTAATCTAGCAGGCTTTGAGTATTTCAAAATAAAATTAATTATGAATTGAAATGAAATTCGTCCTTTCTAATTAATTAAAATTAAATATACTGTTTGCCGGAATAAAGAAAAGAAGTGAAATATGACATCCGTTGTAATCTTGAACAGACTTGAAAATTCGAATGAAAAATTTAAAGTTACCGTAACATTTTTAATTTTCTCAAATTCTTATTCTCCATAATTTTCATATCTGTTGAAATTGCATTTACATTTTTATTTAATTTGAAATGTTTTCCCAGACATCTACCGATTTGATTGATTAAAAAATGCTGTACATCGCAAGAAAAATTTAATAAAATTAACATTTTCAAATATGTTTTATTTATTTAACATTTTTTTCATCCAATTTTATTTAAAAGTTACAATAAATTTACTATTTATGAGAGACAATGTGGGTGTTGGGACGTTTATAAGTTCTCGTGCACACGAAGTATATTTTATAGTTGCATTTTTCTTAAAATTTTATTTTAGTTTCTTACATAGATTTTTTTGTTTATTGAAATTACGAAGAATTAAACAAACTTATGCAACAAATACGAGAGAACACCTTTTACTCTCTTCTTCGCAAAAAACTTATGATTTGCATAACAAAACTTGCATTATGTGGACGCGTACTAAGTGGATGACTTGTGTATCATTACCATCATTTTCAGCTTTTCAAGGATTTAGCAAAAGGAAATAATAATTATTTCAGACAGTATATTTATATTTCGAAACTGCTGAAACTGAAATGAAAACATGAATAACATTAAAACGAAAGAAGCTTGAGTGTAAATAAATAAAGAAATATCCTGCATTAATAAGGCGCTTTTATTTGAGAAAATACAGAACTATTTTAACGTGTAGAGCAGTGGTGGCAAAACGTACACTAATCTCATATATTGTACGTGTGTGTGAGCTTTGCTGCTGAATACTTAGTTGCAGGTAGTAAAGAGACTGTGAGTCTCACAGTGTGTGTAAACCAATCATTGCGGGTGTATGCATGTCACCATACGATATGTAACCCTCTCATTAATTTTGAATAAAAAACCGAGTTTCATTTTAATTATTTCATCTTGACTTACATGGCGTAATAACATGAATGTCCGCTAAATTTCCGAAAAAATTCGAAAAAAGACTTCACCTGAAAAAAAAACAACTTGATTGCTGCTATTCCTGCTAAATTTAAGGGGTCTGTTCGAAAGATGTCATCAGCGAAAGTAATCGAAGAATATATCGCAATATATCGAATTCGAATACTCAAAAATATTTATAAATTTTCGCCGGCTGTAAAGGGATGGTCTGAACGGTCAGTAATTTTTTTTAATAATTTTCGTCTAGATTTTTTAAAAAAAGTCAAAGAATATATATGTATGTATGTATATAATCAAAGTAGCAAAACAAAAAACAACACGCACAAATTTGAGAAATTGTGCAGGCAGCGAGAGTCATATCCAGCCTATTCACTGATTTATTTTGTTGACTTTTAAAATCAAAATTTTCGAAATCGATGCACAACAAACAACGAATCCTATAAAAAATTTAAATGAATATCGGCCTCATCTGCATGGCTGCATTTCATCTCATTATTCATATGTGGGACAGGTGGGACATGTTCTCGAATATTTCCAAAAAAAATTCTTAAAAATTTTGCGAAACACAAGAGTTAATCTATTTAATATTTTCAAACAAAATTTTTCAATTTCGAATTCATAAAGTTTTTATTTTATCATCTTCATAATTATTCGTATTTTGATTCAGACACTCTGTGGCTGTTCAATATTTGCTGGAAGAACGTTCAACTAAAATTTATTTTACAAAATATGACTTTAAAGTATCGGCTGAGTTGCAAGGATAACAACTGTTATTCAATGCGTGCAATATAAATGTGAGAGAGGAGTTGATTATGCCTTTGTGTGTGTGCTTGAGTTAAACTGTTAATATTACAAATTTTTTGATGTGCTGTTCCGTAAACTGCATAAAGTGAGTGCAACAAAAAAAGGTGAAAAAAAAAATATTTTCTCTATTTTCATATTTATATTTTTTTATCTTTTTTGTGTGTAGTATTTGTTGTTTTTGTTGAATTGTATGTAGGATGGATTTTATGAAATGCAATTTATTTGCTGTCGTTTACATTACACTTGCTGCGGTGACTTTTGACTGACGCCATATTTTTCTGCAACATTTATTCTGTAACAGTTGCTGGAGCAACAACAACACAAATCGCATCATCATCATTATAGCACACATCTACAACTTCCTAAACATCATACACACATACACGCTGTACTAAATAAAAAACAAGACATTTATGCAGAAGATTTAACAATATTTTTTGTAAACTTCAATTAGATTTCAGGTTGGCATTGGAGTTCGAGCTGACAACAATTTAGTTAGATCGTCGTGCTAACCATCTTATGATCGTTATTCTTTAATTCAAAGGAATGAAGAATGGAATAGAAATTGCGTTCAAGTCAGTAATATCCCAGCCAACAATAGGACTTAATCTCTTAAAATAGCATCATCGCGTAAAAAAGTTAATAATTGTTTGTTGTTCAATTAAGAAGTAAAAACACATTACGATCAAATGCTTGAAATGCTTAAATTGTTATCAATTTTTATTTTGAAACAATATGTTTACTGGGTATGCTTAACATATTTTCGCACATATACCTTGGCATCATCTCACCTCGTCCTTGAGAATCGTTTCTTATGACACCCATTCATTTTTCATTCACTTCATGTCAGTTTTTCCCCTTTTTTTTTATTTGTTGCTGGTGCTTGCAAACTTTTTTTGCTGCAGTCGTATATATGTATTTGTGTTAAGTTATATATATGTACATGTGTATTTGTGCAGGTACTTTAGTGTGTGTAAATATAGAGTTGTTAATACTCTTAGATATATTTGTTTGCACCAGGAACAAAATCAACAATAAGAGAAACTTGCCACAAAAAATTATTTATTCCTGCTGTTGTTGTTGTTAAGCAAATTCGGTTGTTGCATTTTACCTCTTCATTTAGTGGAATAATTTCCTGTTTTAGTTTTATTTGTTATATTTTTTTTTAAGTTGGTTTGTAAATTTTTATTTTGTTCTTTGCTTTCTTTTTCGCCAAAAAAAATTTTACCTCCGACCATATTTCTTTTCGTGTTGTTGTCTGCATTATAAAAAAATCGTTCGCGAGGTGGCAGTTAAGTACCTGAAGTAGATTATGATGATGACTGCGATAAAAATGTTATATTTGAGATTAATGGGTGAGTGTGTGTTTGTATGTCTGTTTACTTATCAAAGGATCTTTGCTTGATTTTCACACTTTTGCTTAAAGTTATTTGTATTCCCTTCACCAAAGGATGCTAAAGCTTGTCATGCATGTTTGCATTTTCTGTAAAATTAATTTTTGACTCTACATGTACATATGTGTGTATGTAAGAATTATAAAGATTTCAATGTCGATTCATAATAATGGACAATTTATAGAGTTAAATTTTTTACGTTGAAGATAAGTTTTATTTTTCAATAAACATGTTCTATATTATGGTGTTTTATTGTTGCATTAAAGTTGGAAAAAATTTATTTTTAGAAAACTTAAAAATTTATTAGAAAACTTGGAAAATAAAAATTCAAAATTTTTCAAAAAACAAATAATTTTTTTAAACAAAAATTTTTTTTCTAAATTGTGTGTAAAGTTAATCGATGAGCCTTTGAACAAGCTTAGCGCACATTGAATATCACAGCTCTTCGAGCTGGCATCCGACAATTTAAGCTTCCAAATTTTTAAATTAATATAAAAATTTCCGAAATGAAGTTTGAATTTTCGAAATCTGCTTCAGAATAAAACAAGTACATAAGACGAAGAATCGTTTAATAAATAAGTAATTTAATATTAAGTGAATGTGAATATCAACCAAACAATATGTAAATATTAAGTAAGAAATGTTAGTTGTAATTAAAATAATTGTGTAAAATCTATTTAATCACCAAAAACTCTATAGAAAATGATACGATATCAACGCTGAAAACTTTTGTGCAACGTAAAAAATTTATTTATAAAAAAAACAAAAGAATTTCCATTAACAACTTTGCTGTAAAGCAATTATATTTATATGTATTTAATATTAAAACCAACTAAACAAATACTTACCCAAACAAACACACACACAAACAGAAAAGAGTTAGTTAAATGCTATCAGGTGACATGGGGTTTCCTAATATTATGCTCTCAATAACATTGTTATTTAATTGAAATGAAATTAAAACTAATTACTTCGTTTTATTACTTTTAAAACAAACGTAAAACCCCTGTAATTAATTCAATCAATGCAAAGTTGTTATTTAAAAATATAAAAGAAATAACAAAACCAAAACATAAATACATCTTTTGAATTGAATATCATCAAGTTGAATAATTCACAGGAATCTATTAAATACAGTGATGCACACACACACACACATACACATACACAGTCACACGCTAACAATTCAGTTTATCAAACAGTTCTTTAGTCGTTCACTCATTCATTCATATTCATTACGAAGAATATAATTATTTAATTGCATTATAATGTCTTTCCAACGTTTGTGATAAAAAGGATACAACTACGAGTAGAGGTGAGGTGAGACCAACCGACCCGACCCCCTTCCTAAATATACATGTTTTCACACATGCTTATACGATATTGTTGAACCATAAACAATATAGAATTATGACAATAATAACAACAACGTAAAAGATCATGGTAAAGAAGAAGAAGCCGAAGAAGAAAAAGAAGAATTTAATTCCACACGAGAACTCATACAAAACACTTTGCGTCTACTGAAGTGTGTCCTTGTAATTTAAACAAAACATGTAAATGCATGTGCGAAAAAGACCACCTGAAAAAATTAGACAACATATGTGGAACGAGCAGAAGAGAATTTTTTCAACTTTTATTTATTTATTTTTTAAAGAAGAAAACTTCTAGTATTTTATTTCCTAATAAAAAAGAAAACAGCTAAAAAAGAAATAATAGCGAAAAAAATGCTTTTATTTTTTTTATAAGTTTATAAAAAAATGCAATAAAATCTCTATAAACATACACACACACACAGACATAAAGACAATAAAGATAATCCCCGATCTAGTATCGGTGTTAATTTTTGAGCCATTAGTAAATACGAAAAGTGAATTATATCGAGCATACTAATTTCCTTTCTATCCGCCTTTTTTGATTGATTCTCTGTGACTAAGGGCAGACCTGACAGATATACATACATATATATATATATATATATATATATATATATATATATATATATATATATACTTTTCGTATTTACTAATGGCTCAAAAATTAACACCGATACTAGATCGGGGATTATCTTCGCAAACAGATGGCAGTAACAAGTATTAAAGCTAAAATACAACCCTGTCCTTATAAATTTTATTGCTCTTAAAAATAGCTCAAACAGCAAATAGATCAGTTATGCATTTTCGTCAAAAGTATTAAAACTTTTATTATAGTGTGAACAAACAGTTCTCTAATTACTACACATGCATACATATTTTCCAAATATAATTTAGCGGTTGAAAAACCTCCACAAGTGAAAGAAAAAATTGCAAAATTTGCAACAATTGCAAAAGTAAAGTTAACGATTACGATTTTAGGGAAAGGGAAGAAATTTTTCGTGAAACTTTATTGGCGAGAGAAGCGACCATGTGAGGTGAAATTGTGAGAGAAGTCGTGACTCGATCTATTTATTCCATCTGCAGGGTGCTATTCAACTAATTTTAATGCAAACTGTTTAGCATAAACATAAATACAACCATCAACGTAAAGTAAAAATACTTGAAAACTTTTACATAAAGCAAAACTTCTACAACAACTATAAAGAAAGTGAGACAAAAAGAAAACTTACCAACGAACTAACAAGTGGGAGATATTGAACTTAAATTGAATGTAAATTGCGCCACAACTTTTTGCTTGAGAGTATAAAAACAGCGCGGCAAAGAATATAAACACACTAACAAATTCTCCGAACATCCTGTTCTCTTTGTTAGACTCAAACCACACAATTGCACATACACACACACACACACACAAACAGTGTATGAAATCGAAGTACTTAATCACATATACATCCATACATAAGTATGTATGTATGTTTTTATGTGTGTGTGTGGGTTTGCGCGTTTACGAGCATTTGTTCCACTAATACTGTGAATGTTTGAAGGTAAGTGTGTCTGTCTGTATGTCCTCGTGGGAAAAAGCGCATCTGTCTTTTTTTTTATTAGTTTCCGTATTCTTATTTCACAGTTTGATTTTCTTCATTTTAAGTATTTTTGCATAAAAAATTATATATATTTTTTATTTTTGCTTTATTTAGTTGTGTTCTAGACTCAACATTTGTCGATTAAAGGAATAACTTCGCCATGAGAAAAACTGGTTCAAATCGATACGGATAGAAAAATAAACACACAAACACAGGGAAAACAATTGATAGCGACTTCTCCATTAGTTTTACTTTAACCACCTTCCAACCAACCAACCGACAAACCAACAAAATCGTTGTCTATCTGAAACATAAATTTCTTATTGAACTCGTCCTTTTTTTTATTATTGTAATGCCATTATTTAAATCTTGTTTTCTTTTTACCATGTTGTTGTTGTTGGTGGTATTGTAGGATTTATGCAAAAACCACTGGCCTGTGACTATAATTTTGTATGTTTTTTTTTTTCGCATTCTCATACTTTCTTTCGTACATGCACGTAAATCTAGGTACCTTTAAATAAAGCGTGGACTTGCTGCCTTTTTTATCTTTATGGCCATTTAAAAGTAATTGCAGTCTTTAGAGAACGACTAAGATTGAAAATATCTCATGGTGTTTTAATATTTTTAGTGAGCAAAAAAAAAAACGAACAAATCTGTTCTTTAATACAATTTTTTTATGGCAAGAGAATGCAAAAAAAGAATTGTCATAAAGTAAAACAACTGAAATCCACTATAAACCCAACTAAACTTATTATCAGCACAAATTTAAAACTTTTATCAGCTGTTCCTCTGTGGTTATTTTTTAGTTCTAATTTTATTGCTGTGACTCCCAAGACCAGGTCAATGATTTCTTAGTATTTTTATTGCTATTTATTTAGAAAAAAATATGGAGAATGTAGGATGTTTTTATAAAAACTGAATTCAAAATAAATAAATTTAAGCAAATAAATAAGGAGAGAAAGATGGAAGGTACCTTTACGGCATTTACAATTAATGTGTTCTATCCGATTAATTTTAGTTGCAGTGGCAAATATGCTGGATAAGTTTTAGCATAATGCCGCTCTAAGCTTCAAAATCGATTTAATCTTGTCGATTAAGTCATATTACGGATAGACAAATTTAAAAACTAATTTAATTTGTTTTTAAATTTTGAAAACTTTGCAATTTAATATTTAACATAAAAGAATAACTCAAAACCGATGAAAATTATTATAAGTATGTGCTCCAAGGCTGCTTGAGGAAAAGCTACACAATTTTTCACCAAAAACTTACAGGGTATTTATGCGTTTGTCATTCCGTTTCTAATTTCCATAACACTCATATGAGACATACAAATTATATTTTGGATCCTTATAAATATGGAAGTTAATTGAGCCATGCCCGTCTGTCTGCACGTGAAATCAAATCTTGGGTCTTAAATTTGTCTTAAGACGATCATCTTAGTAATTTAAAATAAATATTCAGTTCTCTTTTGGAATAATTTGCCATAATGTTCAATGTGAGTTTCCCACAATAATCAGAGTGAGTGTGAGAATAATTGACGATCATCTATGCTTTTAATTTTTCACAATTTACATTCTTGTCTGCCAGCTTTAGGTGTTCTTAATTATTCTTTATCTTATAGATTCAATAATATATTTTGTGTTCCCATTGGATCGTTGTCATAAATAAATATACATAAGTTATCTTTACCGAGATTTCACTGTACATTTATTAAACAAAGTTTTTTTTTTCTGTTGATGTTTTTGATTTATGTTTTTGGCGAAATTATTATTGCTCGCCTAAAAGTTTTTTTCTCTTACTATATTTTTATTATATTCCGTTCCGTCAAACAATCAAATTGGAATGTCTTTCTACCCACTACAAAACTCCTTCAAACTACAAGTACGAATAGTTACTTTTTACTTTTGGTAGTTGAACATGCAACCGAACACCAATACAACAACTACTTGTGTCATGGCATCAGCAACATTAGCGTTTGTTGAATGTTTGTGTCTTACAATGTATTTTCCTTTTTTCTATTTTATTCCTTTTATTTTTGTGAAGTAGTTTATAACTCAAACTTATTTTTTATTATTGGCTTTTAAGCATTCACTTTGACTTTAATATTATTTGATATTTTTTTTTTTCTTTGGGATTTCAGGGTTTAATTTTTAAGGGCAAAAATAGGATTATTTGGGGTATTTAAATCATAATTTGAATTTGAATTTTTTTTGGAGATTTATTTCTTTTTGAGTTCAAGTTGTTAGTTTGTTTTTCGATGCTTTTGATTTAGGAAAAAATGGACCCTAAACTTCCGGAATATCGTACAAAATGTAAGTGAAATATTTAAGTGAAAATTTTGAATGCCGAGAATATCATGCGACTCAAAATAAACTTTTCATGACTTATTGCCAGTTATTGCCACATTAACAAAACAAAGCCAGTTGAATGAACTGAATTTATAATTCGTTCAAAGGATGGTAGGGTATCAACTATAAAAATAATCTCATATTAAAAATTAGATCCAAGATGCTGACATCGTATAATTCCTTTCCGGCAAACACTATTGCATTTCAATGGCAACTCTATATTGTATATTTGACTTCTGACTTTGAGACCGAGACTAAGACTGTGATTTTAATGCTATTTCTTATTGTACTAGATGTCTTTCGCAACAAAAAGTTCTCCAAGAGAAAAGAAACAAGGAAAAATAATTTAAATAAAGAACGCATTAAATTTTATGAGCTTAAGTATAAAACGTTTTCTATTGTTTCTTAAGATTTTATTTAGACAAATTCTTATAAAACATTTAAAATCTAAAAACAAATAACAAAACAAAATTGCAAAACAATGAATTTTAACATCAGTATTTTTAAATTTTGTATTTTTAATGCTTAAATTTATTTAATTCAAACTATTTAATTCCCGTATTTAGTAAAAATTTTTATAAAGACTTTAAAACTTGAGATAATTGAGAGTTGTAAAATAATCAAGATTAACAACATTTGCAATCTAAAATATAATAAACAATAAATGACATTTTTCGAAAATGCTCGTATGAATGAACATGTGAAATAAATTAGAAATTTATGTCATCAATAGATTTGATTTTCAAATTACGAGAATAAAATGAACGAAAAGATATGAAAAGAGAATTCGCCCTCAACAACATTAGCTTGCTTTTTTTTATTTCTATGTGTTTTAAGAAAATTTCTTATTGTTGGTATTGACTGAATATAAACAACAAAGACATGAGTGGCAGTGGGTGAAAAAGCAAACGAAAAATTGGCGGGCAAGAGTATAGAAGGCAGGCAGAGGAAGCCCTAGAAGATCTGGTGTTGTTTGCATTTAAGATTATCTGGGATTGCATTTACAAATTTCAGTGACAAATGATGTGTTGCCAGGAAGAGATAATAAAAATGTAATAAACTTCATTTGTTACACAAGACACAAGCGCACACTCATTATAATTTCCATACATACGAGTATATGCTCATGTACATACACTTACATAATTTTCTTGTGGGAAATGTGAAAAGGCCTTTATGTTTAAAGCCTTTTATAAAAGATTGTCCTATCAATACTTTTCAATCTATAGCGATCATGGGTACAAACATTTTTTGTATTTTATATATATAGATTGATATAGATATTTTATATATATCTATATATATAAAATACAAAAAATGTTTGTACCCATGTTCGCTATAGACTCGGAAACTATCCAACCGATTTGACCCAAACTGGTGTCATTCAAAAGGGAATTTATAGAGGATGGTTTTAGGCTTTTAATATTTCAAGTGGGCGTAGCCCCTCCCACATAAATTGAATAACATCATATATCTTGACTATTGTGATAGCAAGAGTTTTGAAACATTGCAATAGTTCATATGTTACTAATGTGAGTAATCAGGACAAAAATGGGCGTTATCGGACAAGTGGGCGTGGCAGCTCCCATATAACCCAAAAATTGAAATCGCCATATTTTGGGCATTTTTTGACCTACGCCGATGATATTTGGTACATATAGTATTGACATAATTAGGAATACGTACTAGGAGAAAAGTGAGTGGGACCACGCCCCTTTATAGGAAAATAAAAAATCTTAATATAGTCTTAACTATTGGACCGATGGTCATTAAATTTTCACAATAGGATATATAAATACTTTTAATTTTATTTTATAACGAGGGGGGTAGCGAAGTACACCGGGATCAGCTAGTTTAGAATAAAATTAGTTTGAAAGCCCATGAAATGCAGCATATGCATTTCCCAACGCATAACAAATAAGTTATTTTTTTAAAACTTTACAATTTAGTTTTCAAGCTTTAAGTTATTAGATCGACTATAAACACTTTGTGCACATCAGCTGAGAAGCGAGAAAAGTGGCACGAACTCATAAATTAAATATTGTGTTTCAATTCAACACAATACTCAACCGATTATTATAATACACATCGCACTATTCTGTTAATGCATTTAGCAAATTGGGCAGTGCCACGCCTACATAATAAATATTATTTTCCAACTAATTTCATCTAAACAATCTAATAAGAAGAAATGTGGGCACTCCCACTAAGCGATTCATACAAATCTTTCGGTATTGCTTAAAAAATTTGTGCCAGAAGCACCTGCTTAAGGCCGTCCAGAGAACTTTACTACTCCCTCGTTTTACCGTTTAAACCAATGTATGAGTTTAAATTAAAATTACTCTCCCAAATACAATGACACACAACACCCCAACGTATGGATGGAATGGCATTCATAAACATCCTTCAAAAAAAAAAAAGAAAATCATTGGCTGATTGTTTGTAAACGTTGTGGAAGTAGAGTGTCTGCCTTTAACTTAATTTCTGCCCTTTTATATATTAAAACACAATTTTCAGGCAATAGAATAAACAAAAAAGAAAAGAAAAACAACTAGAAAAAGAGCATAAAATAAACTGTATCTGCCAATTATGCATTTCACAACAAATACCAAGCAGGATAAAATGTCTTCCCCAGTCAGCTCTTGTACTGTTTGCATTTCGCAAAAGGTGGAGGGAAGAAATTTTAAATTATATTGGAGACAGACGACTTACAGTGGAACGAGTATTAGCGCAAATATACAATTACATAATTATCTATTTGGTTAAGAAATTACAAATTATTTAACTCCATCATTGCCAATAAATATTTTCAGAGATTGTTAAGATTTCTACGAGAATCCAAGACAAATAAATGCTGATGATTAAAACTTGCAAAAAGAGAAGCAAATCTTCTTTCTTTTTCTAAATCAAGTGTATTGCCAATCTGCCTATGGGAAAGCTTAGTTCACACTAAATTTCAAAGCTCTGCAATTTTTTTCAAAGTTAGCGCACGAAAAGTACACGAGAAGATTACAGATATTGATGTAAAATTAAATTATTCGGATATTGTATTCTCATGTTTGCACGGACGAGATTTTCTCTCTCGCCTTTTTCTTTTGTAAAACTTTTTTATATCCACTGTACAACACCATCCATAGTTAATGAAAGCTTTTATCATGATAATAATTTTTGATTTATTCATAAATTAAACAATTTCATTGTGTTTGATTACAGTTATTGATGTTGCTTTGATCACATCTCACCCACAAACAACACAAAATTGTTAATTTGAAATCAAAGCATATTTATAAAACAAAACCCAAACACTTTTCTTCAAAATACATGCGATACGGATGCAATGATATAAATACATACATACATGCATGCATACATATGTACTTTGATTAGATTAAATATGTATATCACTACTGCATAATACACAGTGGGCAGTGGCACAGTGGATTAGTTTGGTTAGAAAGTCTTCAAATTATGCCGCAGTCTATCAGAAAAATTAATGAAAATAATATGAATTGTCAGGAAAATTTGAAATATTTGTAAGTTTATTCCCTTACAAATAAAACATCCATCCATTTTTTATAAATCGGAAAATTAATTTAAAATGTGCGACTTTTCTAACGGGCGTTTTCCTGTTTTTCCACGGAGTACTTTTAATTTAACTTTTTTCGACTTCTATAAAACTTATCACAGAATTGTAATGTAAAATATAAAATCCAAATGCTTTTAACACAGCCCTCGCATCCTTTTATACTGATACACATACACAACTACTTGAATGTAAGTGGTAAATAATTAACTTTTTTATTGTCTCATACATGAGAGTACATTTACAATTGTGTGTTTAAGTGTATGTGTATATGTTGGTGTTGGTGTGTTTGTATAAATTACTTGTTTATGTGTTTATGATAGAAAATCGAAAATCAAATCTATTACCACTCAATTCAACAGCAGAAGCAGAGCAACAACAACAACAACAGCAGCGGAGCAACAAAACTAATTGCAAATAAGATTGTTAATGTCTCTACATGTGTTGGTGTATGTATGTATGCATGTGTTTGTATGTATGATTGGCTACCTTGGTTACACACAGAATAATTGTTATCCATTCCAGCTAAATCCTTATAGAATCATGCATGATAAACATACACATATGCAAGCACAAACACACAATATTTCATTAGAACACTTCTAAGTGCACACAAACACACAATCCCTTCTGTAGTACAATAAAGTGCATGTAATTCTTTGATTAGTAAAAAACGTCAGATAGAGCTAATATTTCAATAAATAATTGTGTCCACAAAAATATTTACGTTCTATGAACTTTTTCTCGTTGCCCACTCTTTTCATTAATAATAAATAACAAACAAATTTCCTTTAATTTTTTTTCGTTTAAATTAAAAAGAAAAAAATACTAGAAAATAAAAGTAAGAAAAGTGATTTAATATTTGTGAGAAATATTGGTTAAACTTTTTCACTCAAATATATGCTCCCTTCTAACCGCAACCGTAACTTTAGCAGCCCCTTAAGCAACAACGAATGAAAGTGGGAGGTTATAGTTCAGATAATGTGGGTGGGTCAAGCTAATGAAGACATTCCAATGTAAATTTGTGCAAAGTATTTGTGAAATAATAAACAAAATTATAATAAATTGTTGTTTGGTTTCGTTGTTGCACCAATCAGTATGTGGATACAATCAAATGATTAAATGTATCTTTCCCTGTATTCGTAAGTAAATTTAGGGATCATTGGAGAAATGAAGATAAAGAAGAAATAAACTCTTAGAGTCTAAAAAGGATATTAAGTATTTTTCACTTGAATTACCAAAGTTAATATTGGCAAATCTTCAAAAGCAAATAGAGCATAAATAAATCCAAGTATTTGTACAAAACAAATTAAATTTATTTATCAAAAAAATAACAACAAAGAAATTATCTAATAAATTGCAAATAATAACGTTGTGCGAACAGATGAAAATTGGCTGACAAAATCTTAATAAGTTGCTCCAGTCCATACAATAAAGTTTCAATAATTGTTTTGGTTAAACAGCAATTGAAAATTGTTGAAATCGTGCAAATAATAATAAAATAGCAAATATTCATCTTAATTAGGACATGATTTTGAACAAATAAGAATCTCCGTTTGCTTTATTTCATTTAAAGACAAAATTAATAATTTTGCAAACAAATAAAAATATTGTTTTTTTTTTTCTTATTAATTTAAATTTTAGTATAAATTAATAACTCACGTAAGGTAACTGTTTAAATTTCTTTGCAGAAACTTGGCGAGACTGGAACTTTCCATCAGGCGTTATGGGACCTGATGGTGTCAAAGATTTTTGATTAAAATGCTTAAGGCTGGATGGAGAATTGTTACTTTTGAAACGGATTTAATAGAAATCTGGTGAATTCAATAATTTTTTTACCATACGAAATATTCAACGGCAATGTTTAGTGTTTCAACGAATTGTTCATTACTTAGAAACTACTCGACTAGATCTAAGCTAGATCCAAGGCAAATTCATTAAACATGTGCTGTTATTAACACAAATGTCGATAAATCAAAATTTTTACATGCAGATATGAGATTAGATTCAATAACATATTTCATAGATTTTGTTAAAAAATAACAACAACAACGAAAGCTTTCAATGAACCATTTTTCATTGAAACGACGCATGCCAAGATTAAATCAATATAAATTTTTGTATTAAATTAATGAGAATAGTGTTAGAAAAGTGCACTTTTTTTGGTAAATTGATTTTATCATTGATAAAACTTGTAATTGTTATTTTTTAATACTAAATTAATGAACATTTCATTAAAACACTTAAGTGTTTTCTTGAATATTTGGTTGAGTGTCAAATTATTATTTTTATGAAGAGGAATATTGAATATTTAACCAGACGAGCAGCACGTATCAGTATCGCTTTCGAAGCCGCTTCACAATTTTATTTGTTGCCTTCCTTTGTTCATTTATCAAGGTAGGTTCTAGATAATAAGAATATACATTATTTATCCTATTAATTATTTAACTAATAAATTCATTTAACGATAATGAGAAAAAATATGGTACGGTTGACCTTGTGGAGCAGCGAAACCCTTACATAAAGTTCACGGTATCTGGCGCTGTCTCTTAATTAAAAAAAAATTAGCATACTCTTAAAAATTAATATCATATGAACTTTTACATTTATTTAAAAAGAAAAAAACCTTAATGAATTTTAAAAATTAAATTGTCAAGCTCTTTAGGAGCTATAAACTTTTTTCGAAAATTTTCGCCAATAATAACTGTGGAACGAGTCAACCGATGTAAGTCAACGTTGTTTTTTGAGCTTCAAAACTAATTTTTTAGATTTTTTAATCGATCGGTCCAGTAGATAAAAATTTAACAATTAATTTTTTCGAAAACATAATTTTTATTACCTCCAGGGCATCTTAATGGAGCTAACGTGAATTTGAATACGATCATTTAGGCCATTCTTAATTTTTGAGGAGTTACGGACTATGTATGTATTTGTATGTACAAATATCAGCGTTAAAAATAGTCAGAATATATTCCAAATGAATCCAAATGTCGAGATCTGCTTAAACCCCGATTTCGAAAATTCAGTTGAAATCAGTAATTTTCTATATTTGATATCGGGAAGTTAAAAAAATCTTAGATTCTACTTTAAAAATTTAATTCCCTACTTTTGACTGTTTATTAAATATTACAAGCTTTTCAATTTTTCTATTTTTGTTATCTTGTTTTTTAAACTGATTTTCTTTGTGGTGAATTTGAAACTAAACAAAAATTAAACTAACTTAAAAGTTTAACATAAAAAGTTATAAAAACAAATACTCATATTCTATTTAGATAAATAAAGTGAGTTAAAAGTCAATATTCCTTCATAATAAAACTCAATAGATGGTGTAGTGACCTCTAAATCAATGCATATACATTCTTCTAGTCTGAAATCCTTTCCTTGCAAGATCAATATTTTTTTTAATAGGATTAAATTTTTATTTAATAATAATTATATATTTAGCTACAGATAAATTTACAGATAGTAAAATTAAAATTGAACTTTTTGAAATAAAATTCAAAAATAATTATCGATTTTATATGGCACTGGTCCTTTAGTTCTTTTAAAATTCGTCAAAGGTGAGTGAATATCGAGCAGAAGGATGTGTGACATGATTAAGATATGTATCTTCGAAATGCTCTAACGATTACTAAGCCGAAAAGCGTACCAATCCCAGTTTCAATACGACGAAATAATAGAGACGAGGCTGAACCTTTGCCTGTATTGCACAAAGAAGTTTCACAACACGAGGTGCAGGCATACAGTTTTGTACGTTCACCAATTACAATACAGCCTGGATCACAGTTGATGGTACATCTGCGATCGAGTGACCACATTTTCGGTGAACTGGTGGAGTTTTCAGTACTTGTAGTATAAGAGAAACGTTTTACCTACAACAACAATTCGTTTGATTTGCTTTAATTAAAAATTTGTGCAAATGAAAATTTTTTTGTTGGCAAACTTCGTCATACCATGCAAATGAATTCCTCTCCCACACACTTGTGCACAAATCTGGTTGTGTTGGAGTTTGTTATAGAAACACAAGATTCACCATCTTCCATTGTATCACATTTAAAGCATTTCAAATCATTTATGCGTTCCTGGGCAGCCTGGGTTCGGTGTATTGCAGTGGTCAAAGATTGTCCTGCTTCTACAGATTAAAATAAATTGAAGGCATTATTGATTTTGAGGAATCTGACATTTTTAACTCTCCTTTTATATTTTGTAGTCAATTCTTTTCAACTTACTTGTGAAATGATGATGGCAGGCCATTAAAATAAAAATGCATATTTGGAAGAACATTATTTTTTTAACTTGAATTCGATTTGTTTTAAACAAATCCAGGCATTTTATTAACTTTTATTTGTTTAATTGGATTATTTTCTACTCTGCTTTCTTATATGAATGGTATATTTGCTATAAATGTCATGTGATGCCAAATGTGGCAAGGACATGCGCATTGTTGGCATTGAGGCATTTGCTTTGGAGAGTTAACGGCAAGTCTCCAATTGAAGTTAACTGCAAATTCACTGCTACACAAATACGCATTTTGCAGTTATTATGAAAATTAAATTGTTAATTTCTAGTTATTCAATAGAATCAAACACGGGCTGGTGAATAAAATTTTCAATACAAAAAGAAATTTTTATGAAATTTCTACCCAATTATATTGTAAATATACAATTTTAGAGCGGAAAATGTATTTTTTTTTGTTCGTATCTTCCTTGTTAGCAGAAAGAACATTTAAAAATTTATCTCGCTGTAATCATTGCCAACATTCAAGAATACAATAAATGTTGATGTGGCCGCATTGCTTTAATTTTATATCATTGCCAGGATCAGTTGAGTTTCAAAACTCAGTTCGAGGAGAATTTAAACAGTTATCTTTCTAGTAAAATAAATTTAATTAATAAAATAAAAAAGATTTATGTATATTAAAAACTCTAAAATATCCTCAGATACTGCATTGCTTGACGGCTGTGCAGAGGATACAGTTCTCCCACATTGTACATTAAGTCCACAATATGAGTTGGTCTTAACATTCGCCACGGTACGAACGACAAATTCTTTTTATCGCAGTGGGCATCTTGATCCAGTTCTAACGGTAGCGGTAATTCATTGAATAATATTCGACCATCGACGCTGCGTTGCAGAGTACAGGGTAAACCGATCTGGTCCGCCAAAGCCTTAAAGAGAATGGCCCGTTCAAATTTACAGCCACTATGTATACGACCCAGAGGTATAAAACAGCAATGCAATTCCATGCACAAATCCTTCAAATGACGTTTTACCGTTAAATGCGAACACTCTTCAGTTGTATTCAAATCCAATAACTTTAAATCTTGGCCCAAAGACTTTTCCACAACCTGTGCAATGACTTTAGCTCGTTTTCTTAAATTATTGTAATCGATAGCCGTTTGAATTTTTGCTGGATTTGTGGCCAAATTCTGTGACTCCAATATACTGTTGACCTCTTGCAAAAATTTGGGTAAAAATTCATCCCCAGGCGAGCGGCAATAACACCACTCTTTCTCACTTGTACCATGACGAGTTAATTCATCGCTGCTAAACCGACTGGCGGGAACTTTAATAATCAAATGTTCAGGTGTTTGAGGTCGATTAAAGTTCACCACAATAACAGGATGTAAAGGAGAGACATCTTCCTTCAGAATACATTGAAAGTCGCGAAAATCACTAAATTTCTTTTTTGAAACCATGAAGTCACTGCCAGCCGTCGTTACATCCGTGAAACCCAAACAGTTGCGTATACAAAACTTTAAGGTGAGATTTTTTGAAAGTATACTTTCAATGGCGGGTTGCCAGGTGGGTACACAAAATGCATGTTTCTTGTGTGAAAGAAGTCTTCAAAATAAAAAAAAATTTGATTATGAAATGAAAACTTAATACAAAGAGAAAAATCTTACACATCCAAAACGCAGGACTCTTTAAAGGCTGCCAAAAACTTTGGAAATCTTGTGGTTTGCATAATAAAATTGGTTACCGCAGTTTTAACTTGATTGGAAGGTGATTGCAAGGCACGCTTAATCGATGAACATAAAAAAGATTGCACTAAATGGTCATGGACTTCTTCATCTGCCTCTACTAAACAGCCGAGGCAACGGAATAGATGTGAAACCAGAAGGGCATTTGAAAAGGAATTCTATTGGTTTTAAGATTTTCGTTTTAAACATTTAGATAGGGAAGGCGGTTTGCTAACTTACCTTCAACAATCTTCCCATGTTTGTTAACAACACACCATTTTTGCACAATTCATTCCTGTAATCAGCATTTGCAGCCATCATTTCAATAATATTCAAAACGGACAAAACTAAATCAACAGAACGTTCTTTGGGATCCTGGGAAAATATCTGGGCCACAATTGTGGATAAATTCAAATCCAAAATCAATTTAGATGTTTTCTGAAAAGCGTATGATAACAGATTTTCCACCAAATTTGCCGCCTGTTCACGGAGTTTAATGTTGACCTCTCTTAACGATAAAAGTTCTAATATATCAATTTTTTTTTAATTTATTACAACTTATCAATAATTAAACGATTTTAAGCTAAGAAAAAAATTTACTCAATATTTTCGGTAATAAACCTTCTTCAGAGGAATCAATAATACGTTTTGAAGCATTGGAAGATTTCATTAGGCGATTTAGACCCAAGAGATGGTGAAAATCTGGATTATTGCCGCCATCAAACAAACATTTCAACAATTTGTCCGTAACATCAGCTGACACTAAACGTGGCAAAAACTTTTCACTTTTTGCACATTCTGTAAACACCAATAATGCTTTGCAATGTGCCCCAGCATCCATGGCTGCTCCAGCATTAACCCGTTCGAGGTATTTATCAAAGAGATTCAATTCAAAAAATAAAGAAATCATTAATTTGTGCTGCATTGCTGCGGCCAAAACTTCCACCAAAAGATTTATTTCTTCTGCCAACAAAGTCTCGCAAAACATTTTTGTTAATTGCTCCAGCAAGAAGGCAGCCCAGTTATCTCGTTTTAATATATTATTTGCACTAGGATTCAGTAATAGAGATTTTATAACTTTTAAAGCAGATTTTCGGATTTCAAAATTTTCACAATTTAATTCACAGCCTAAACGATTGATAGGAAATGCAGCTGAGAATACAAAATTCAACTTTTCTTCATCACTCTGGACCAAGAATATTTTGTACAACAATTCCAGAGAATGCAATAAAACATCTGGATTCGAAGTTGTAGCAATTGTTGCAAAATATTGCAATACAAACGTTGAATCTTGCAGCACCATTTCAATACATTTTGGATCTTCCATGGATTTGTTAAGGATGACACTTAAATATTCACAACAGTAATCATCGTCCTGCTGCTGGTAATAGGACAAGCTCAGAGTGACAATTTCACACAATTTTGAATTGTTCAATTCCGTTAAACAGTTCATATTCTCGATAAAAAGACTGGCCAAATACAGGGATAATCTTTTTACTAAAAGACTAGAACTCGAACGATAAAACTCTTTTTGCAAGAGCAGATCCAAAAGATTTTTCTCTTTCAGCCGGAAAATATTTTCCTCAATTTTACGTGAGTATTCCATCAAATGTTTGAGGGCATTAATCAGTACCGTTTCTTCGCTGGAGTCTAGAAGCAGTAAAACGCTATCAATCGTATCCAGTCGTATCGTCAAGTCAGGAAATTTTTCATTCTCTTCCAAGCGTCGATCAACGAATTCATTTTTGTTTAATTTTATTAATTTTTTGTCTATTTTGGACATTTTTCTTTTTTAATCGCTTTTGTTTATTAATTTTTATTTTCTGAGAATTTTTTTGAATGCCACATTCAAATCCGACACGAATTGATTCCACTTGATTCAATTGTTGGAAATGATTGTTGAAAGTGTTTAAGTTTTCAAAAGTGGTATTGAAGTCTACTGATGATTTGGCATAGGCACCAATAAAATGAATAAGTTTCTTAGGTGATCTTTCTACAGGACGAACAAGTGAATTGCCTGTAAATTTTGTATGAAACGCACTCAGTTTTTCGACTGGTTTCCATACAAGATTTATAATCAAATCACTCGTTCGTCTTGTATAAACTGCACCTTAATTTCGAAAGTTCAAATTAAATTTTTAATATCGCATTTAATTTTGTAATTTCGAAACTGCAATCCTCTTGCGTCAGCTTTAAATTTTGGATATAAGCTTTCCTTTAAGAACATCGAAAAAGAAAAAATAGTCAAAATTCCATCACATTTAAGAATACCCTTTAATATTTAATGTGTTAAAATTTTAAAGTTTGTTTTTCTTTCATTTTTAATTTGATGACAGTTATAGAAAAACTAGTGGTATATAAGGGACAGATAACTAATTTTCATATAAAAGAATTTATAATTATTATTCTCTATCTGTTGAGCCACTGCAAAGGTACTCTTTAATTTTAAGTTACAGTGAAATTGTTCTTTTATTTTATTTCTGGAGGTATGTTGTCGAGGTACTCCCATACTTCTTTGCATTGAATTAAAAATTAACAAGCTTGTAAATGCATTTAGTGATAAATAAAAACAATTAATTTATTAATAAAAAATCTAATTATACAAAATTAACCCTGAATAGTGAAAAAGTTTATTTGGCTTGAAAACTAATAGCTTTATCGTGTTAAAAAAAAACACATAAATTTCACTGGCTCCTAACTTTTTTTTTACAAATAATCCTGTTTTTTTCAATAAAAACAACATCAAATAAAAATAGAACAAACTAGTGATGTTACGAATACTCGTATTCGTATTCGACTATTCGACTATTCGCCTGTTTTAAGATATTCGTATTCGTATTCGTATTCGCCAAATTCAAGCGAATATTTTTCGAATAATTTTCCCATACATTTTCCAAAAAAAAAGTACATAAAATGTAAAAAAATATATTAATTTTTATTAAAAAAACCCATTGTATTTCACGCAAAGTAATAACCTTCTTAAAAAACAAACAAAAATATATATAAATTATAAATTAAGTTGTCTCAAATGTATTAATAAAATTAAAAATGCTTTCGCAGCAGTGAATTGAACAAAGTACATCATCTATCGGCAATAAATTGGAATATACTCGTATAACTTAAATGCATGATATTTAAAGAAACTCGGTGAGATGTTTTGATTCTGTTTATATGTATGTAAATGTATAAGCTACAGGAATCAAACTAAAACTTTTTATATATGAAATTCCACTGACAGGTGAATGCGCCTTCTGCAAAAATATGTTCGCTAAACAGCACTGAATTATTAATTAAAAACCCAAACAGAGTAAGAAAAACGAAATCTGAAAGTATGTAAGTAAAATAATTAAAAAATGTTCTGTAGAGGTTTTCAAATTCGGCATCTTAATGCAATAATAATGTTATATCACTAAATTTTTTTTTCATTTATAGTTACTAACGCAAAGGCAGGAATTTTTTCCAATTAAATTTGAAATATAAACCTCAAAAGAAATATTCGTATTCGGCGAATACTGTTTTAAATATTCGTATTCGTATTCGTATTCGCGAATACTAAAAATTGATATTCGTAACATCACTAGAACAAACAACATGTTAAATTCAACCGGACATTATTGTTAAACAATTGATTGCGTGTCGAAAAGATCAACAAGTTTCAAGTATTTAAATACTCTAGACGGTAATAAATTAAAATTAAAACGATTTACAGTCAGCCAGTGAAAAGTTTGTTTGTTTTAAACAATTGACAACAATGGAACCGACATGGTTGGTGTTTATAACTCTTTTGGGGCTTCGTCAGTGCATGGTAAGTTTTATCGCATTTAAAATAAATACAAAAATAAGCTCAAGTTTTGTTTTAATATAACGATAGAGCATTCAGCATAATTATGTGGTAACGAATGATCAATTGACAGCCATAGAAGGCGACAGTGAAACTTTAATTGATTTTAGCCATTTGAAAACAATTGGACGTGAACGTTTTATCAACGGCTCCATAAGATTTCTTCATGACATGGATGATGATAATTTTGGTTTTACGGTCGAAATGTATACCAGCCCGAATGGTGATGGCAATTATAAAAAAATGGCCATGAATGTACCACGAATAGAAGTTTGTGAAGGCTTTAAAAAATTCTATAAGGAATTTATACAGCCTTCGTTTACGTATGGCGAAAACAGCAATATACCGTACATAGGTGATGATGGACTGTGTCCGATACCGGCTGGTGAATACTATTTCAAGAATATTGAGTTTAATACAGATGCTTGGCCCAATCTGATGCCGCGAGGCACTTTAAAAGTGGTTATAAAATTTTACAAGGCCGATGGTAAAGTCGGTGGCCTAACGGGCCAATTGCAAATTGAAGATGACACAAGATAAAATAGTTATGTTTTAATAAATGATGGGATAACTATGACAAGTGCGTCGTTATTAGAAGTTTTCAAGTTTTAATAAATATTAATTACAGATAATAAACAGTTTCTCATCTTATGATTTATAACAAAATTGGTTGTGAATTAGAATACGAATTGTCAGGAAAGGAATTTAGTTGAAGTATAAGAATGTACATGCAAAGAAGTGGGCGGAAAAGTGTAACTCCTTCTAAAATCAATTCCACATTTATTATTTACGAACACCAATACACTTACATATGCGCATCCTTTTTGGTCACCTCTACCAATATCAAACGGTATTTCACTTATTTCGTTATTAACTCGTTAAGTCAATACTTGCCTTTTACTCCAATCAATCACTTTTAAAAAATATTCACGAGAATTAAAAACTATACATACATTCAATAGAATTAATTCGTTTTTAATTTTTAAACTTTAACAAATTGTTGTTTTTGTAACGAATTATTTCCATCAATCTCTGCTTTCAAGAGTATCGAACAACTTTCGGGAAAACTTGCAATTTATTAATCTCTCAAATAATTATTTAAATTTATTAATTTGTTTTTTATTTTTATTTTTGGGGGGTTTCTTTTAATTTTAATAGCACTTGCTGAATATTCAAAGTTTTTGATTTTCTTTTTTTGTGTTTTTTTGGTTGTTTTTTATTCATATTTTTGTCATCAAATTTTACTGCGAAATTTGTTTTAATAAATTTTTAATAAATTAAAAATACTTGTATTTATTATGAATAAGGCTGTAAATATCAATAATATATTTTTTAAAGATTTTGAAGCAATTCAATTTTGGCACATGAAAATTTTGAAATTTTTTCTCTAAGAAAAATTCAAACAAATTCAATGTTTGCTAGTGGTCTGTGGTTGTTAAAATATTTTGCCGATTTTTTATTTCTATTCCGTCTACATTTCCAAAATTTTCAATAAAACACTGCTGGCAACACTGGTTCTTGCTACAGTCTACCTCCTGGCAGACACATAACGACGCCATGCTGCAATTCGTTGGTAAAGTTGAGACTTCTTGTTGTTTTTTGTTGGTTCTGTAACAACAATTTTCAAAAGACTTTAAATCCACTGGATGTTTCGTAACCGTTTCACTGTCATTTTCATCGGCCTCTTCGTCTTCTTCGTATGCGCTCAAATGAAATGAATACTCCGAATTGCTGTCATCGGAGTTTTCACAATCGAAATAGCCAATCTGTAAGTAACAATATTAAAAATATCCGACATTGCTTCTGATTTAGAATTATTGTTAAACCATTCCTTCATCACTAATAATTTTAAAGTTTACTTAAATTCTTTAGCATTTCATACGACGATATGAATGTATATTAACACTAAACAGGTACATACTTAAAAAAAAAAATATTTCCATACCTGACAATCCACACATCGGCAATTGTCGCATAAACTGCAAGAATATTCTAATAATTCGGATAAATCCTGTTGATTTTGATTATCGGTTTCATAAGACTTTGGCCAATATTTTGATTTATATTTAAAGCTTAAACGAAAAATTCAAGGAACATTTTCATTGTTTCAACGAATTGTTCATTAACAGAGCGTTCAATCAATGAATTAATTTGTTAATCTTATTAAAAACGAATGCTTCTTCTACTGGATCGGTTTAAATAAATTAATATTTTCATTGAATCAACGTATTTTTCAAAAAAAACAAAAAAAAAATACAAATTATGAACTTATGTAGATCACTTAATGTCATTAATTGAAGTCATGCTCAATAATTTATTTCAGTGTATGTATGTCATCAATTACCTCTTTGCCATTATTTTCTCGTCATTTGCAGCATTTCCATTTGCCTCTTCAATTCCTTGTGGACGATTTTTCTCATTCGCTTCAGCTTCCAAATATTTCCAAAATTTAGATTTTTTCTTTAATATTTCCGAGTTTGATTTAAAACTTTTTTTTGACTCAATTCCTCTATAATTTCTATGATTAAATTTTAAACTATTACTGCTGCAATTGAAGAGCTTTTGTATGGCATGAGCAGCAGGCGAACACATAGTGGAAGAGGCTGATGACCAGACTGACAATGCGGCAGATGATGAAACAACATTATTATCATTTAAATCCGAATAATAATCTTGTGGATTATTTGGCAAAATCTTTAAAGAATAATTGAATGTTAAATGAGAGTAATAAATAAAGTCTAGCACACACAAACATATACAAAATGTCTTTAAATGTACATGTTAATAAAATTTTACAAAAATGGGTTATACACCATTTCCATTTTAGGAAATTTTGCTTTCTTAATTTTATTTTTTCTTTTATAATTAAAATTAAAACTATTCTATTTCCTTAAATAAGGTTTGTTGAATTCTGTGATACTGATCTTGAAATCAGTGCTGATACGATCGACTATTCTGATGGGATATCCTAATACTACTTCCAGCTTAATATTAATTTAGATTTCTATTAATTCAAATACAAACTTCAGCCGAAATAATTCATTTCAACTCGGAAAAAATGTGTTTATCAATTGTTGTAAAATCCTTCCCCTTTCTAGACATACCGAATGACGGAACAAAATTAAATCTAAAATATATCAATATGTATTCGCATCTCCTGAAAGTATGCAAATATTTTAGATTTTGGTGCAAATGCATTATAATGAATATCCGCAACTCTCTGGCCTCAAGAGGTATTAACTCTTTTGTGTTTCTAGTATAAATTTTCAAAATCCATTTTGTGTCTACTGATGATTTAGTATAAGCTCCACTAAAATGTAGGCATATATACATGCTTAACACACAACAAATAAAGAACATTGAAATTGACAAATGAACTCAATCAAAGTTGATTTTTTGTTTTTTAATTTTATTAGTTGAAATTGAATATAAAAGTTTTTGTGTTAATTTGATTTTTCAAAATAAAATGTTTAATTCAATTGCGAAAATAATATGCTCGTATTCCATTAATTTTCTTCAATCTACAAATAAAATGGTATGATCAGTTGCTAAAATTCCATTTTTTTAGTAACTCAAAATTATATTTTCATATTAATTTTTAATAAATATTTTTATTTGAAACTGTTCAAGAAAACGTATATATTTTTAAAACAATAATTTTACTAAATATGCTATCCAATTTTTTATTTTTTATAAATTACAATACAATACGTCCTTAAGCCTTTTGCTCTGTTTTTAAGGACCAACTTTTACAATAAATGAAGGAACGTATGCCTTGTTTCTTGAAAAAGCCTCTTATTCATTTAATAGGAAAAAAAATCACAATACGAGTATACCTTAAATTGCCGCAACTCCCACATCCTACATCTCATAACATCCTGTAGTACTTCCTTTATGATTTTTAAATGCCTAACAATTTTATTTTACAACAACTGTAAGACTGTAAGAGGGTTTTCCCTCTCCTTCTCCACTGAATAATTAACTTTATTTTTTTAACGAATTAATTTATTTTTACGACAATGGAAATGGTGCAAACTATTTTTTTAATTGTTTTTCGTTTTTGAAAAGTTCAGAAAATTTTGGTAACAACAGTAGAGGGTGTGAAAGAAAAACTTACATTATTGGTTGCTGTATTTAAAATGAATATTGAATTTTGATTCTTATTATTATGACTGCCGATGTTTCTGCTGATGTTATTGTTGTTCGTGCTGTTAGTGTTGCTTCTCTTGGTAAAGTGCTCATGCTGATTCTGCTGCTGATGATGATGATGCTTTTGTTTCAATATCGTTGAATTCATTGTTGACTGTTGTTTAATAATTTGTTTCTTTTCAGGACAAACGATATGACTACACAGCAGCACACATGCACACACAGACAGTCTATATCACACACAATAACAATAAAATGGAAGGTTACTTTACACGTTGTTGCTACTCGAAGTCTTCCATTTACTCCTTTGCACTGCACTGCCTGTCTGTTTTCTGGTGTAACAAAGGACGAGGTATGTATAAATTTCACTTTTATTTCATATAAATTGTTTTTTATTCCATTTCATTATTGTAATTTTTTTTTTTGTAGGTTTTGATGCTTTCTTCGACTGATATTGAAAAGGGGTGAAGCTTAACCAACTAATTTATTATACTGTTTTTTTACAAATATTTTTATTTTCTTTTATATTTTGTAGTGATGAAAGAAAGGGTTTATTTTTGTTTCCTTGAACAGATTAACTGAAGCATGGAAGGAAAACGTTTTTTCTTTGGGGGTGAAAAAAGCAGACTCACACACACACAACCGAAATGCAAAGAAAATAATGCTCTAAGGTTTGTCGGATTTATTTATTTATCTATTTAGCTTGTTATAAATCATTATGTGTTTTATTTATTTCTCTTTTATTTTCTATAACTCTTTTTGGTAACCCCCACCCCCAAACTTTCATTTTAGAGAAATGAACATAAATGAATAGAACAGAAATGAAAGTGTGAATAAAAAATTAAACAGTAAAGGATCTTTGTGATAATTCGCTTACAAGGCCATATTAAGATGTTAAAACATTTTGTGGTTGGCTGTTAAATACCAAAATGATGACGTCTTAAATGCCGTTAACACAGAAACATTCCGTTACAACAATCACTAATACACATACGCACACACACACACACACAAGCACAATATGGTTTAACATGAATTTATTGTTGTTTGCTTTTTTTAAGTTATTTTTTTACGGCTAAAATTTTTATTTGAAATTACTAAACTTTTATATTCTTAATGAAATAATAACAAATAATTGCAGTTGTTCTTCCTTTTCTTGTTTAGATTTGAAGCATATGTTTGTGATTAGTTGTCATAAAAACGACTGAAATCCTGTCGTTTACATTTTTAATGTTTTAATGTCACTTTCTTTTACACTTTCTTTCAGTTTTATTAAACCATAAATCACTTGACGGCTAAATCCCATCTTTACTTACAGGGATTTGTAGCTTTTGGCAATAGAAACAAAAACAACAACAAACTAAGTCCATAGAAAGTCACATACTTGCTTTTGCACACACTAGCTCACACACACACACACACACAACTACTATTACCTACACACGATATTCGGATGTATGAGTGTAGTGTGCAGTCAACTGGGAAACGGAACCAAGGAAAACACCAAAACTCACGATTTAAAATTATAAATTTTATTTCGAAATTTTTAATAAGGAAGAATTTTTACTATTAAAATCATATAAAAAGTTTTATCCTTGCGCTGGGAAAGTGAAACGTTTGTTTGCTCTTGCCTCAGGAGGATGACTGAATTTAATGCTGTGCGTGACAAATACTTTTCAATGTTAATTTTTATTCTTCTTTTTATGGTTTCTATTACGTTCTGTTATTTCGGAATTTCTGTGTTTTTTTTTTCGCAAATTTGAGAATAAATTTGTGTACTTGTTGTTGTTGTTTGTTATTACATGGAATACAGTTAATACGTTTCGTACAAAAAAGAACACCAAAAAGTATGTTACATACGGTTGTTGTAGTCTTGTATCTGGTTGATGCTCTTTTCATGTTATGCACGTATGTATGTGTTTCTCTAGCTCTCCGTGTGTGCGTGTGAGTGTGCAATTGCGTTCTTTTAAGTTCGTATGTATGTTTTGTATCTTCGTTTTAAGCGAAATATATCAAGAGTTGTAATATCCGTTTTTGACTTGAAAATACGAGTACAACTCAAACGAATTCATGGCAGTGGGCCAGTGGCACAAAAAAAAAACAACAATAAGAGCAGGAAAACACACACAAACGCTAACATTCGAAAAATATGCCTGCCAGCATCAGTACCAACAATAAAATGTTTTGCTAAAACAGTTACAGACAACGCAATTAGAACAAATTTAATATTTTTATTATTATAAAAATAATTGCGAACTGACTCCGTCGTAAATTTCTTTATTTTAATTATTACTACTACATATGTATATAGGAGTATGGGGTATGAACGAAGGTGACTCCTTCAAAAATGCATGAAAATAAAATACTTTAAGGAAGAAAATTTTACTCGTCCATACTTAAATTAAAAACTTCATAGAGAAGAAAAAATTGAAGGAAAAAGTTCATTGATTCAATTGAATTTTTATTTAATTTTGGTATTATGTACTGAGACGTTAAATCAATGAACTAATATATTAATTGAAAAATAAATAACAACAAATGATTTTAATAAACCGTATTACAGTGAACTTTAATGAATATTTTCATTGAAATGAATCGAATGAGATCAATAATATCTATGTTTCTCTATTCAAAACTGATCGAGGTTTGTCTAAGACCAAAAAAGGACGAGAAAAACAATTTGCATTTTTAAATTTTTGCCGAAATTTTTTTTTTTTTATTTGATAAAATTTTCTAATAACAAGAGCATCTACTGTTGTTTATGCTTTGAAAAACGAAAATATTCTATCATTGATAAAAATGCGCATATTCAAACTCTCTTCATGCTAACTTTATGATTTTTGTTATTGTTACTGTTGCTGTTGTTGTTTTCATAAATTTTCATGTATTTCTAGAGCATCGCCACTTTGGTGCCACCATTTTCATAAGCAACATCATCATCATCATCAGCATCACATTCATCATCAATATCCTCACAAAAAAGGATGTTTTCATTTTTGGTTGTTGTAATAAAATTTTGTTTGATTTGAACGCACAAACACAGACAGACAGACTGATGTGCACCTATTAAATGGCAATTTGCTCTTTTTGTTTTAGCGAATTTAACACGTGAAATTTAAAGTTTTCCCAGCACAGTGTTCTACTTTCTCCTCTCTCTCAGCTTATTTGCTCGGAAATTTATTTCATACTCCTGTGCCCTGCTTTACCAAATACTTCTTTTTGTGTTTATATTTTTTTACTAAATAAGTTCAAGTTCCATTTCATTAATAACAGAATTTTTTTTTCTTCTTCATTTCAATTTGTTCAACTTCATTCGAATCAATTCATTTCCACTGAAATAGAAAACATTTAAAGAATAAAAAGGAAGAAGAAATGAAGGCAATTTGAAAGCGAAAATGGAAAAATATATTTGATTGTTTGTTATTTGGGGCTATTTGCGAACGAATTGTTGGGCTTGTACGTGTTTAATTTTGTAAAATTAAATTTTGTACCTTGTGGCATCGACAACTACTTTGAATAATTTTTACCTCTTGTCATTCAATAGGATTTTCCGACATCTTTTTGAAAAATTAATAGTTGATGCTGCTCTTATGGCAACTAACTTTTTTTTATTTTCAACCATTAATTATTCACGTTGCTTTGAAGACGTGTTTTATTTGTGGCTTTTTTCTGGCTTTCCCTTGAAACAAATTTGTAATACCAATCATTTATTTAGTCGCCCAAGCAGAAAAGAAAATAAACTGAAAAGAAGAAATATTTATATCGTTTAATTGTCTTCCATTCAATGTCCTTTTAATCCACTAGAAGTTATGCACACACACGCTTAAGCATGACTATTTGACAAAGTATTTAACTAGAATGTGTGTTTGTTGATATGAGTCCCTCCTGATTTGTATAAAGAGAAACAGCCACCCACAATGATTATGCCGCCATTGCAAAACAGACCCTCTAGCCGACATTGTTTTTTTTTTTTTGTCTTGTGGTTTAAGCCTTTGCCGACATTTAAAATTAAAACATGTTGTTTTTGCGTTAAGAACTTTTTGACATCTACATACATTATGAATATAAAAGTAAAAGTTAACGTATGTGTGAGTGTGTGTCAGTTATAAATAATAAACAAATGAGTCATAAAATGAAATCGCAAAGTTAATGTAATTTGAATTGTAAAAAATTTAAATGTTTCTTTTAAAGAAAAGATAAACGAATATTTTAACAAGATGAACTTCGATTTTTTGACTGTCAGCTATAAAAGCACTAACCAATTCGAAAATCATTCTGAGCTTATCTTAAGAAAGAAAATAAAAGTTTGTTCTTGTTATTAGCCGTATAAGTGAGTAGACAAACAGCTGTGGGAAAATTAACAAATAAATGCAAATAATATTATTTCCCATCGGAAATTAATAAGCTTTTAAAAAAGTATAGTCTTTCCTAACGAAATCGTCTAACATATCCAACAGATCGAAATACATACACCTCTCCGACGAACAGGACCTTCAGCAATTTTAAGAAATTTCGAACAAAATAATATGCTGCCTTAAATTGTCCTGCCATGTTTATTTCTATCTCGAAGAGTGGCGTGCGATAATATGATTTAAATAATTTCTTTTATTCAAATATCCTTCCCTGTGCCACCCTTATCCCGCACACGTGTTCAAACCAAAACATATTCTTGAAAACTCTTAGAGCAGCTAAAATTAATTATTCAAGGCCAAATTAAGTCATTCGTTATCGATCGAAATTTAAATTTAAATTCTGTTGATTGCCTCTTATATAAGCATCAGTTTAACTAATTCCAATCCTTATTAATGGGAAAGTTAAAGAGAATTCAAATTTCACTCACAGCCACACATGCCTTTCAGAAGCAAGTGTTCACACAACTTAAATGATGTTAAAATGGCACTTTCGTGTTATGACTTTGTAAAACATCTTTTCAACTAACGCACATATAAACATACCTAAAACACACACATACACATAATAAAAAACATTTTAACAAGCAGATACTAAATTTGTAAATGTTTGTGTAAAGTGCTGGTGCAAAATTTAAAAAATTACAACCAAAAGTATTTTGTGTGAATTATCACTTTTTTTCAAAGACATTTTAAAACATCAAAGGTCCTTTGGGGCTACAAATATTAAGAGCAATATAAATGATATAGAATATATCAATAATGGCAACAAACGTCTTCAACAAGTTCTTGTCTGCTGGAATTGTTTGTGAATAAATATGCGCCTTAAGAAAAGAAGTTTTCTAAGAAGATTTTCCGCACTTTATCGAAAACTTAATCATGTCATAATTGTTTTCGTATTTTATATCAGAATAGAATCAATAGAGAAAGCAAATAAATTAAAAAACGAGTTTAATTTTTCTGGTGACATATTTCATAATCAAAGACCAAAAGTCTGCTTTTGTTCAAAATGAATTTTCTGGGTAAAAAAAGTCAAATGGCTTTAAAACTTCACGGGGACAGTGAGTTTGTGTAGGAACATCGATTGGCAATGAAGAACATTTGAAAAAACTAAAAATATTTGTTGGTGCTAAATTCAACTCAGGCTATAATACTCGTAGTCTTATGAAAATTGCAAAAAATGAAAAAAAAAACTTTTGAACCATAGCCTTTGCTTAAAATAACCGAAGTTGCAATTTTTTAACATAATAGCCCTATTCACAATCTTGTGCAAATGGTCTTGCATATTTGCATTTGCAAAATGGTGAAGGATATTTTTACTCTACACTAACAAAATACAGAGAAATGCACACGCTATATCTTTGCAAATAAGCAACACTAAAAACCAATAGCTTATATTTACTCTACTTATGCAACACTTAATTGCAAAACGACAGCTGATACGCAGTGAGCTAAGCCGATTTTGCTTATTCAAATATTAATAATTTTATTCAAAATTATAAAACATAAATATTTTAAGCATAAGGAAATTAACCATACAAACAAAAATTAATGAAATTAAAAAAAATGCATAACTTAATCATTGAAATAAAAAATTTTAATAACAAAAAGCAAAAATTAGCAAAACGCAAAACATCTCAAATCAAATTATTCAATTATTTAAATTTACATATTATTTAAAATCCTGACTAACTAACAAATTAATCCTTATTTTTATAATAAAAATTAGAATTATTTGAATGTTTTGATACTTGAGTAATTTCTGATATGTATTTTTAGGCCAAAACTTCAGTGGAAAAAAATTTTTTTATTTATCAATCAGCTGTGAATTTTGTGTTTTGCATCAAGCATTGCAACCTAACCCAAAGATTTCATTCACAATCGATAGAATAAATATGCAATATCAAATGCACAAGATTGTGAATACGGCTAATATATGTTTCTTTTAAGGTGCCGATCTACGAGTGTATGTGTGTTTTCAGTTTCATCAAAATCAGTTGGATGCTTTTAAAGGGAAAGAAATTGCACATTATCTCCCTCCTTACTCAACTTTTCAACAAAACATACGTAGCTTTTAAATGTAATACGTGTGTATTTCTAAATATATTAATTATTACATTTTAAATATCATGATTATGTGTGTCTTTATATATGTATGTATGTATGTATATTCGACAAATAACAATAAAAACTTTGTTGATTCATTGCTAGAATGAAAGCAACAAACAAGCCAAAGATGTAAGTAAACATAAGCATGTGTATGTTGTACATATATACATACATAAATAAATATATTAATACATGAGTAGCAGGTAAGTACAGACATAAAAAAAACAAACCGATTTTTTAATACATAGTCCATCATAGAAAAATATGCCATCAATAAAAATAAACACCTACCCAACCATTGCAAAATAACCACATAAAGTTTGTTTTGTTCATTTTTTTTTTGTTAAACACCAGGCGCCCAGAATGTCCAAAAACGTAGTAGGTGGATTTTTGTTTTGGTACAGTTTTTGATTCACTGCTGAAAAAGCCTAAAAGTATGCAGCAGCATAATTTAACAAGCAACGCAACTGTATTATAAGCAGTAGCTCTTAGGTCATTACTTTGTTAGTAGTGACTCTCAAACTGTACTAAAACAAAAATCAACCTACTACGTTTTTGGACATTCTGGGCGCGAAATTACGAAATATGGAGAAAAAAATCATTGACAATAAATAAATTAACCAATCTGACTATGAATAAATAAAATACGTCTTTGAAGGGGAAAGGTTTCCAAGTAAGTAGTATTACTTTCTTTATTTATTGAATCTATCTATATATATATATAATCAAATGTGTGTTTGTTTATTTGTTTGTTTGTTTGCTTGTTTGTTTGTTTGTTCCTTATAGGAGGCCAAACCCTTGGACCGATCTTTCTGAAATTTTCACAGTATTTAACTGGAACTATCGGATGAATTATAGGCTATTTTTTTTTCAACCACACCCACTTTTACGCCCACTCTTTAAATTATGTTACTCCTACCACGTAGTTTTTAACAGATTTTATAATGTAAAGTGAGCATAACTTCGCCATTTGTGGATCAATTTTCAAAATTCTTTCAGCATATGGAAAAGGTGCATTAAATTTTTTTGTTTTTGAAAATTGTGCGTAGGGGCAGGGTGCCGCAAATGGTCCGCCACAATAATTGTTTATCAAATAACTTCGCCATTTTTGAGCCAATTTTCAAAATTCTTTTTGCATATGGAAATGGTCCAGAATATTTTTTTGTTTTTAGAAATTGTTTGTTGGGTTGAACGGCGGGAGCGGTAGGGAGTTGCAAATGGCCCGCCACAATAATTGATTATCAAATAACTTCGCCATATTTGCGGCATTTTTTGACCTACGTCGATGATATTTGGTACATATGGTATTGGCATAATTTGGAATATGTACCAGGAGAAAAGTGGGTGGGACCACGCCTCTTAATATAGTCTTAACTACTGGACCGATCGTCATTAAATTTTCACAATAGGATATATAAATACTATTAATTTTATTTTATAACGAGGGGGGTAGCGAAGCACACCGGGATAGGCTAGTTTAATATAAAACTTAATTATTTACTACTACTAGTGTTAGTGGGTAATATAGCAGCCACTTATTGTTGGATAGATGAAGGGGTTACACACATCAGAACATCTTATTTTACTTATCGAACTGGAGATCCTTTAAAAATATTGATATTTTAAATAAAATTTTGAAAAATATGTTGTTGCTCTTTGCACTAGTTAGTGATTCGCCGTACTCTAGAACGGATAGATGTCTGTAATGAAATAAAAAAAATATACAAGTTAAAGTAAATGTCATTCTAATGTACAAAAATAATGTATAAAAAATATTTTTTGTTTTTTTTTTTTTTCAAATATCCTTCATTGCCAATCGATGTTCCTACACAAAATTTTAAAGCCATTTAATATTTTTTGAGAAAAAAAATAAAAAAAATACGATTATTGCCATTTTTTGCAATTATCATAAGACTATCGCAACAATGATTATTTTCTACTAATCATAAAGATATTTGTACTTTATATTTTATTTTAGGAGCTTGAACAGGAATAATTGGTACATCTTCAAGTATTTTAATTCGATCTGAACTAGAACACCCAGGAGCATTAATTGGAGAAACTCAAATTTATAATGTAATTGTAACAGCTCATGCTTTTATTATAATTTTTTTTATAGTTATTCCTATTATAATTGGAGGATTCGGTAATTGATTAGTTCCATTAATGTTAGGAGCTCCAGATATGACATTTCCTCGAGTAAATAATATAAACTTCTGACTTTTAGTTTTGGCACCAACAAATATTTTTTGGTTTTTCAAATGTCCTTCATTGCCAATCGATGTTCCTGCATAAAAGCATTGTCCACACCAAATATTAGAGCCATCTAAAGCTGATATAATCGCCAAATTGGTAAAACCACGCTAAAACAGAGCAAAATCACCCAAGTGGGAAAAAATAGCTGAAATTAAGAAAGATGTAAATACGAAAATGCAAAATATTTAAAAATCTCGGCGGTTTTGACTGAAGTAGACAAACGCTAAAACAAAGCAAGATACTGGCCAAATTAAAAGAGTCCCTAAATTTAAAATATAACTGCGAAAATCGCAAAAAATGGAAGAGGAAACCGTTGACCAAAAAATCGCTAAAAGAAAAACAAATCCCCAGAGCGTAGATATTCTAAAATGAAAAATTTGTCAAAATCAAAAAATTATTTATTAAAAAAAGAAAATAAAAATACACGGAAACTTTTCATTTGTTTTTGTTTGCTTTCTTATGAGAAATTTTTACAAATTTGTATCTAATTTCAAAAAATATTTTCCGATTCTGTTGAATTTCTTATTCATTAAATTGCAATGATATTTTAGTATTTCCGTTATATCTTTAAGTTTGAAAATTTTCAACATAAAAATCAATGAAGCAGCCTTTGCAAAAAGACAAAAGCACGTACCCATAGAATTTTAAAAAGTGGTCGGTTTTAGTAGTTGTGAGTTAAGTAGTAGAGCCAACAACAGACACGTTATCAAGGATTAATTGAGCCGTTTATTTTGAAAGTGGCATAAGTCACTTTTTTTGTTGATTGCAAATGTTTTACAAATGAAAAGATACCGTTCAATTTTATTTAGTGTTGCCATTAAATAGATTTTTTTGAAAAAGTGACTTATGCCACTTTCAAAATAAACGGCTCAATTGTGTAGTTGGCGGAAGATAAAAAGTGCAATGAAAACTATTGGAAAATTGGAAATTCTCGTTTTACTTGAACTGAAATATTACAAACGCAATTAATAGATAATTTCTTTTTTCTGAAATGCCTTCATTATTTGTAAATAAATACTTTCAGTTTCATAATTCCCAGACCCCTTCTACTCGTATTGCTGGCAATAAAGGCTGCGATAAGATTGCGAAGAAAAAGAGTTGTTTTTTCTCTCTTTAACTGGAATGAAATCAGAGAACAAATTTCTTTATCAAAAGTATTTTCGAAAACTGATAAGATAAAAAAAATGCTAAACGCTCGCTAAACAATTTGGAGTGTTTAGTATCGATTTAACTTTTACAGAGAAAAGAAATGTGCAATTTGTAGAAGAAAAAAAGATCAATTATCGCGATTAAAGTCAGATAAAAACGAAAGAAAAAAAACTTAAATTCAAAGTTCAAACAAAAAAAAAAAAAAAAAATACAATAATAGATTTAAAAAAACATGATGACTAACCGCCGTAAATTATGGTTTTTGGCAACTGCTTTCCTAGTGTCAATTCTATGCGCAACAACTAGTGGGGAAGCCATGGACAATAACGATGTCGAACTATTTTGCTATCCGGAATTACATAAAAATACCCGCAAATCATGTGAATGTCTGAGCGAAGGTTCTCCACCCTGGGGCTTGCGAGTTATAAACATTGACTGCAGTTTTAAAAATTTCCTAACAGCAGATTTTTCCGAAATTTTACCTTTATATGCAGATAATTTAGATTTGAGTTGGAATCAATTGGAACGTGTGCCGATTTTGGCCAGTCCCAGTTTGACAAGATTGAATTTAATGCACAACAATATCACGATGATTTTGACAAAGAATTTCATTAAAATATCCAATATTCGTGAGCTTTACTTGACTTGGAATAGCATACAGATCATAGAACCATATGCTTTCTCCGATCTGGCCCATTTAGAGGTTTTGGATTTATCACACAACAATTTGCATAACTTGGCAGCTCAGATATTTGCCCCCCTCCAGAGTCTAGAGTCGTTGTATTTATCCTGGAATCGTCAACTCAATCAGACAGAAGGAATACAAGATTTGGATTTTTATCAAACATTTGGTGTCAACAACAAATTGCAAGTTTTAAAATTAAAAGCCTGCAGTCTTAGCAGCATTGTGTTGCCACAAAATGTTGTGTTGAAAGATTTAGATTTAGGTCGAAATTTAATGCAACAAGTGCCGCAGCATTTACCGGAGAATTTGGAAATTATCAATTTAAGTGAAAATCTTTTCGAGTCTTTATTGGAATCGGATACAAAACATTTAATGCATATTCGCGAGTTGTACATGGAAGATATGCCTCGTCTCAAGACCATAGAAGAAAACTCATTTGTGCCTATGGAATCTTTAGAGAAGGTCAGTTTCCAAAATAGTCGCAGTTTGTTGAGCATGCATGAGTTTTCGTTTGGCCAGAATGGCACACGTTCACCTAAACTTAATGCCATGATATTTCGCGGCACTACTTTGCGTGGTTTCAATAGCACTTTGTCTCCAATATTCTTTCAATTGGCCACCCTGGACCTCAAGGGCATGCCGTTACATTGCGATTGCGATTTAGCGTGGATCAAAGAGTTACGCATCGAAACCAATGGCCGCTGTTTCAAACCCTCCAATCTACGCGGAGTTCGTTTAACTGATGCCAATAAATTTGACTTTAACTGTGAGTTTTGGCCACGCTGGGCTTATGGCATAATTGTATTGTCTGTAATCGTTTTCAGTTCGATTTGCATTTACTTCATTGTAATGGGTTTGAGACCGAATGGTGGTGTTACAATTCGGCGAAAAGTCGGTGCTGGCAGTCCATATGCTCGTGTCACTATCGAGCCCAATCGTCAGGAACATTTTTAAAGTTAATTTTCTGATATGGATGGATTGACTAAAAGAAAATTAAAATGAATGATCGATAATCGTATAATGATAACCGTTGTATGTATTTGTGGCATATATTGTCTTTAACGTTGTAAATACATAATTTGTAGATTTTATTTAAGTTTGGGTTTTTTAATAATAAAATAAGTTTAAAAAAACATACGAGAGTTGTTGTATTTTATTAAATATTACTAAAATAACTAAAAGCTGTTGTCATATTCTTAGTAGCGAAGCAAGACAGATTTATTTATTTCTCAAATAACATTGATTTCGTTGTCTGAATAAAGAAATAATAGATTTAAATTATAAGAACATCAACTCATTAAAGACACGCAAGAGGAGGAGTGCAGACATGCACCTGCTACCAATGACAAAACAGGAACGTTTATTAATCTTGTTGGTCTTCTCATTTATTGTTCCTACTCGTATACTAAAAGTATTTGGCAAAATAAATTACACGATCTCACTAGGAAGGAAAGGAACTGTAAATTAAAGTCAATTTTCCTCAACTTGTATTGGAGTAATAAGGGATTTCTTCTTTCTCAGGACTTTTTCAATTAATGTAAATTAACTCTGTTCCATGTTGCCATCCATCATTTGGTGATATTCAGTTTTTTGTTCTTCCAAAGGCATCTGTTGTAAAAAGAAATAAAAATTACAAAACTCAAAATATGACGCAAAACACGTTCGCAACGCAAGAACGGAGTAAAAAAATTTTTCCAATGGAATGCATGAAACGACTAAGGGATAACAGAGTTCAGCCCAATAAAAATTTCATTGATTCGAAGGAGTTTTTTTTCTTGATCGCTTAATTATGCCGCTAAATGTTGTTATTAATTTACGTGGGCGGTCATTTCAGGAATTCAAAAATAAATGAGTGATAAAAACAGACATGTCGAAATCTACACAATATTTTGCCAGAAAGTGTAGAAAAATAAGAAAATCAACAACATTTTCAAGATCAATTCGGAAAATTAACAGACACATATACGAGAGTACATGCAACCTCAATAGATGTACATGTGTACGTCTTTGTAAACAATTTCAAATGCATCTAGATTCTAGATACAATTGAAAATTTCATGTAATTCTTGATTTGTTTATAAACAAAATCATGATTTGTTTTTGTTTCACTTCACTAATTCTACTTTATTTGGTTATCTTTTTTTAATTTTTATCTTATTTTGCTCTTCTGTGTCTATGATCTCAAATTTTGTTTACATGGATCAAAAGATATTCGAAAGTGATCTGCGCGCATACTCTGGCAAATAATTCGATATTCGAAAATTTCACGATTTTTTAAATTGAAAACTTTTCAACACGCACTTGAAGAATTTTTGGCCCAAAAAGCTTTAAAGAAATTTAATTTTCAGTAAATAAATTTTCACCGAATTTTTTTTTAGTTGCGAGCGGACCTCTGCACGGAGTAGAACAAAAAAAAAAAGAAAAAATTAAAAAAAAATCCGATCTAACAGTCCGCGGAAGAAATTTGTGAATAAATATATTTTTTAAAATTCTAATTTTAAATTTTTTTCTATTTCGTATCTAAAAATACAAATAATAGATGCACATGCCTTAAAAATTCAAACTTGCCACAGAAATATTGAAATCGTTTGAAAAATATTTAAATTAATAAAAAATAAAATTTTAGTTGTTTCATAAAAAGAAAACCAAAATTTATTAAATAAGAAAATAATGATTTAAAAAAGTTAAAGTGTTTGAAAAATGCGAGATTTTTCACAGATTTTTAATTTCTTTTCTCTTTACTTTTTATTTTCTTTTTAGTTTTTTTATTCCTTTTCATTCCTCTCGTTTAATTGTCTTGAATTTTAAAACAACTTTTCGCCAATGAATTTAATTTCGTTGAGTTAAAGTGAAATTGAAAATTTTGAATTTGAATTCTTGTGGCTGCAATTCAAATAAAAAGAAAATAGAAAATCCAAATTGAATAAAATATAAAATGCATTTTCCGCGTTTAAAATCTTTACTGACTGTGGTCATTTGTTCTTTATTTGTGCTGAGTTTTCCCGAAAATGTGAATTGTGCTAACAAAAAAGGTTCCACGAATCCAGCACCCTCAGCTGCCTCCGCACCCATTGAACCCGAAGCTGTCATCGAAGAAGTCAATGCCAAGCAATTGGAAAAGCTTTTAGCTGACAAGGATTATGTAGCGGTATTTTGGTGTAAGTTTTTCATTTAATCTCCCCTCTTTGGCATTTTTCTAAACGAAAAATTTAATTACAGACAGACAGATGGACGGACTATTTAAGATTTTTAGTTAAATTATTTGCTTAAATTCATTTCAAATTATCATAAAGTCGCTCGCAGTGTCTCTGTGTCTCTGTGTCTCTGTGTCTATGTTTGATTATATAAAGTTTTCTTTAAATAAGAAATAGAAAAAAATCTCAAGTGGAAAAAATTTCTATTTCTTCTTCTTCTTAAAATCTTTTCCGTTCTTTTCTAATTTTTTTCGTTTTTTTTTTTTTTTTTTGCTTTTATACAAGACTTTCTAAATTATTTATGTGTTTAGTCTGTTTTATTTCACTTGAGTGTTTTTTTTTTGCTGTTCTATTCATTTTGTTCTTTTTTCTATTCAGTTGTGCGTTTAAGTTTAAATGGGATGAAAAATAAAATAGAAAATATTTGGCGGTAAATATCGACCATATGATTCGCTACATTATTTTGATTTCATTGCAAAAATTTAAAGATTGAAATTTATTAATTCGATGTTATTATAGCCGGTGGTCAGAGCAGAAGAAGGCTTAATTCTTTTAAAACTCTGGTATTGCTCGTTTTGTTAACTTTAGAGCAGTGTTGCAGCGCCTAATACTTTTCATTACTTGTTTTACTTCACCGACAATTCTACTACACCACGAAGGAGAGCGTTGTTACATGGAAACTATCGAAGCCAGGAAAGTTTTTAGTGACCGTACTATGCTTTCATCACTTAAGTAGTCCGACAACAATTAACGCAATGCCATGTATGTTAGTTAGACCAGGGATCGGTCTTAGGTTCCAAGTATTAGTCCAATAACCGGTTATGCCGAATGAGGCAATCAAGTTTCCCCCAGCATATCCATTTCGAAGGGGGCAGAATATGCAACTGGCAATACATCGTAATGCGAGTTTAAGAGAGCAACAACACTTCTCTAAGCTTCCATTAGGCATTCATCAGAGGGTTTGGCCTTGATGGTTTGGTTTTGATGATTTCTTTCTTTATATTGTATTGACACGATCGAAGAAGATAAAAATGATGTCCAGATTAACTCCAAGTTTATTTGTTTTTTGAGACTCGTACCGAAATGAAAATCGTTTTTTTTTCTGTTCTTGAGCATCGCTAAAAACTAATCTAAATACTGAGTAAATCAGAGAAACTTAATATGCAGCAGCAGACAGCTTAGTGCAGCGCAATATTCATATCTGTTTACCAAGAAGTCTTTAGCATCAGCAATCGAAATTCTTTTCAAAGGATCTTAAAAAAGCTGCACAAATGAAACAACTCATTATGCTCATCATCCCATTTCTACTGATGTAGAGAGCAGTAATGATGAAAACAATGATTATAATGATGATGATTGTCATTGTTTGTGAATGTATAAATATGAATTACTACGGCTGTATATGTAAGCTATTTGTGTATGTTGGTGCGTGTATTTATTTCAGTAAAAACGACATGTTAAAATTCAATGTGAATTTTTCGAAATGAAATGAAATAAAAAAAAATCAAAGAAATGGGCCAGCAACAAGTGTAGAAATCGACAATGGTGCTCGCTCGACTGCTGTTTTGTTTATTTTCTCATCTTTTTCACAATCTACAACTATAAAAAATTAAGGAAACAGAAATTAATAATAATAAGAAAAATAGAGAAGAACAGCCATCCTTGGCTAAGGGCGCCACAAGCAACGTCTACAAGCACAAACACGCACACTACTATTTGTGCTGCAGTTCATTGTTGGAGCACAAAAATTAATGAACACAGATACGAGCTGTCTGCCTGTCTGTCATTTGCTTAGAAAAACAAAACTTAATACATAATCTTAACTTAATAAATAAATTAGTTTTGTTTATCAAATGTTTGTACGACGTTTAAATAAATTGACTGACTCTCATTATTCATTCGCAGTAGGAAATAAATAATTGTGATGGACTACAGAATTTATTGCTTTTTTGGGGCGGTAGAAAATTAAATTTAATTTTGCATTTGCAAAAAAGACAATTTCATCCTAAATTTTAGTTTAGTTAAATGCGTTGTACAACTTTCATCATAAATTGTTGTAGAATCGGAAAAGCCAAGGGAAGCCGAAATGTGAAAAATGGAATTAAACAAGTGCTGGTGGCTTAAATTCAAAAAATAGGGATGTATTTTTCTAAATAATAAAGAACAATTCTAACTGTATTCGGCATAATAATTTATTAAACAAATTTCCATACAATATTTCATGTATGAAAATTTTTTTTTAACTAAATGTTGTTATTAGGAATACACAATAGTTCATACGATAATCGTTGAATGACGTTTCGAAACTCTAACATTTGCGTAGTGCAAATTGTTCCTAATAACATGATTTGAGTTTGTATTGTGCGTTAAAAGAAATCTTTACTAAAACACACTTTAATAATACAAACTATTTAATATAATTCCTTTAATATTTGTTATTTATTTATTTATTTAATCCATATTGCAGTACAAAAGCCATCAAGGCCAAAAATACGTATTACACAGTAATAAAATTCATAATACCTGAGTAAAGCCCAGGGTAAAAAATACAAAAAAAATTCTTAAAGCATATTCTATAAAAATAATTTCATAATACATATTTACAATGTTCTGACTTATTTGGCTTCCCAGCCGATGTCATAAACAAGAAAAATTTTTACCGATATTATCCGAAATAGAGCGATTCGACATGTTAGCATAAACAACATAGGAAGTTGTGAAAAGGAAGTAGGGGGAATAATAAAAAATAAAAAATAAACCGAAAACCATGCTATGGGCTAGATTGCAAGAGTCTAGCAAGTTTGAGCCGAAAAGCGTTATTGGAATGGGAGCAAACCCTCAATTCAAGGGGTAGCGAATTCCACCAACGAGCAATCCGCACAAGAAATGATCTAACAAAAGTAGAGCACGTTATTCTTGGTACCACCACCTGTTTATTCCTAGTGGACCGAGAAAAACGAAAACGACTACAAAGTTGGGTAACTACATTTACTGGATACCTGGCCATAGCGGTCATCCGGGTAACGAGGTAGCAGATGAATTGGTCAAGAGGGCCTCTGCCGCTCCTCTTATAGGCCCAGAGCTCTTTTGTGGCGTAAATTGGTCGACTGTAATAACTCTAATCAGAGAGAACGACATGTCGACCGCTAAGAAAGTTTGGGTGACTTCTTCCGGTTTAAGGGAGGCCAAATCATTGATACAGCCATTCTCATACAATGGCATCCTGAATTTCAACAGGAACGACTTACGGCTAGTTACTGGTTTCCTCTCCGGTCATTATGGACTGAACTTCCATCTTTTGAAAAGTAACCTAGTTCGCTCACCCTTGTGCCGTTTATGCATGGAAGAGGATGAGACAACGCCACACGTTTTCTGTGAATGTATAGTCTTATGTTATAGTAGAAGGCGTGTTTTTTTTCTTTCTGAATTTGTGTGTTCGGATGATATAAGGCGGGCTTCTGCAAGCTCTGTGCTGACTTTCATAAGGAGAGTCATTCAGAGCTTGGTTTAATTTAGAGATACATGGCACAAAAGATCCAATAGGTGTCGTAGTGCCGGTCCTTGGGCCAGATCTATCCACTTTTCTATTCGATTCTATTCTTACTACATCGTCCTTAAAAGACCTGTAAAAGAAAAGCAGATTGCGGAACTTTACCAAATCCAGAAAAGAGCAACCCAAGAATTTAGCAACATATTCTGATACATGATCACGTCTTCGAATATTATAGACGTATCTGACAAAAGTATTCACAACTTTCCTTAGCTCATTATGGTCCCCGAGAAAACCTCAAGCCATGTAATACTAGAGGCATCATAACCGCTTTAGCTACCCTAGATCTGACCTCCAATGCAAGGTAAATATTAGCTGAATAAATCCTCCGCAAAACGAAAGAGATTTTTCTGTGTATGGAATCAATATGGGGGTCAAAGCACTGGTGCTTATCCATAATTATACCCAGGCATCTATGCTCATTTACAAATTCAATACGCTGGTTTGAGAGGGATAAGCTAAGCTCAAGTGCAAACCTGTCAAGAGAACAAAAAGTTAGGGCTTTAGTCTTAAGGGGATTTATAGCTAGGGAGTTCAATTCCGTCCAACGAGCGATAGTTTCAAGGCAAGAGTTTACATTCTGTCCCAAAGTAGAAACGTTATCACGTACAATACTAAATAGCAGTATGATGTCATCAGCGAACAGAAATGGGCGACACAAATTCATGTCTAGAATATCAGGAAGATCATTAACGTATAAAATAAACAGTAAAGTCTCCAAAACAGACCCCTGAGGAACACCAGAAACAAGCCCAAGACAAGCTTAAAACTTTGCTGATCTCATTTTAGACATTTTTCAAATTAATTTTTCAAAAATACTCAAGTGACTGTGTTTGCATTTCGTTAATGCTTATTAATTGAACGAAAAAGCTTGTTTTCAATTTCTGTGACGAACATAATAAATACACTCATAGAAGATATGAGATTTACAAAATATGTACCAGCATAGTCGGTTCAAAACTCATTAAGTTATTTTTCAAGTTATTGCGTCAAGAAAACTTGTCTGGAACACGTTTATTCAAAATATTGATAAGAGTGAATGTCGAATGTCGAAATTCAAACAGTATGAAACTTAAAGGTGACCAAAAAAAAATAGCCCGAGAAAAGGGCATATCTCATAAAAAATTTACGATGTACAGGTTTTCGTTGCAAGAAATCCAAAGGGGAGAAAAATTAACGTTAATTCACTTCAACCTACACATCAGAGCTTAAGAATGTTACTTTCGCAACCCACAACTCCCCAAAGTGTAGCATTTAATAATCATATGATTAAAATATATTTAATATTAGTGATGATAGGAAGAAAGAACGAAAGAACTTGTCAATTGTGAACTCAGAAGCGTTAAGTTGTGCTAGTTTCCAAAATTTCTATAAAATTTAGAATTTTTTACAAAAATGTGTTTCGGACATGTTAGGGCCAATATAAGCAAAATTCTGTTGGCAACAGTGGTAACAGATGTAGGGAATTTTCGTTTTTTGGCAGTATTTATTTGAAAATTTTGAAGCGTAGGCAAAATGTAGGGAATTTTTAATATATTCGGTTTTTTCTTTAAATACAATACACTTTATTAAAAAAAAAAAAATAGTTAAAATTCAAAATATTTAACATTACCAACTTATTTGAAAGAGAACCCCGACAATAAATATTTCTAGTTGTGGAGAAATTTTCATCTTCTGTAATTAAATTCAAAACCTTTAATGAAAATTAAAAAATGCGAACAACGATAGAATATTTTCAGTTATAACAGATATCCGAACAAAAAAGGAATAAATTAAGCCACGACATTTCAAACTCAATTTGTATCATTTCATCTGCTTTACAGTCGTAATACAATGAACTGCATAAGATTTAAATGCACTACAAGTGATTTTAAAAGAATTAACTCCAAAGAACTTTATAATTAACCAAATATTTGTATTTATATTTTTACTATATTTTTGTTTTTAAAAATATTTTTGTAATATTTTTTTTTTGCAATTTTTACTGAAATTCAAAACATATATTTTTTTTATTTCTTACATAAAAGCAGAACTGTACCTGCATGTAAATAAAATTTACTTTTGCTTAAAAAATTATTGCTTTTTTAAATCATTGAAAAAAAAATTTTATTATATGGAAAAAAAGAGAATTTTTTCTAGATCAATGGTTCGCATACATGCTGTTGCAACGATACGATTACAAAGATGTACTTTTTTCCATTAAAAGGAAATGATATGAAACGGAATGATGTGTAGCCTTCGGAAAGAAAATTATTTTCCTTGCAAAAAAGGATCAAAAATATGTACATGTATATTTTTACTCTAAAGACATTATCGCTTTGTTTTAAACAACAAAATTAAATCCTACAAAATTTAGGTGTTGGGCAAAACATAAACATTGAAAACATTTCCTCTCGTTTGTGACCATTTCGAAACCAAACAGCAAACGAATGAAATCCATTTTGATTGATTACCTTTTTGAAGGTAACAGATGTTTTATTTGTATATAGAGATTAACGAAGTTATAAGAACATTTATTGTTTAAATTTATTTAAAAAAAAAGACACATCAATTACAAGCATTATTTCCTATAGAAAATAGTAAAAAATATTTAATAATTTAAGTTGTCCCAAAGGTGAAATTAATCTAATAAATCCAGTAAAATAAATTTAAAAAAACTGTTTCATTGGAAATAGAAAGAGAAAGAGAAAAACAATTTCACAATTAAAATACAAACTTTTTTCCATTAAAATATAAAATAATGAACGAATTCCATCAAGAAATATTAAATAAAAATATTACTTTTCTACTTACACACATTTATCTAAAAACATCAGTAGTTTTATGTGTACTTTTGCTGTCTGTGCCACGATTGCCGAAGAATTTTTTTACTCTACAAAAAAATTCATTTAAAACAAAACACTAATTCCAAAAAATGTTGTTTGAAATCTACAATTCTTTGGACATCATGGAACAGGCATTGAATAAATAGAGCAGTATATATATAAATTATATATGCGTAAATATGCATAAATACAAACACATATAATTACATACATACACATATTCCCAGCCAATATACATACATATTTTGGTGAATTCGATTAGAGAGTTTTTACCAGATGATGAATTCGTATTCGACGTCGTCCAACAAACTTGTAATAAATTTGAAATGTCAGAAAGAATTTTGAGATTCCTTTATTGCTTGCATCTCTGAACGATATCGGAAAAAATTTATAAAAAAATCATCAGAAAATATTCTATTATTCGTATAATTTTTACGTCTTGTTGGTATAGATTTAAAAGAAATTCGGAGCTAAAACTATAAAATCATTCTACGTTACAGATATGTGATGATATAATACGTCAGTGGTAAATTTTTTTGTTTTCTGTTTGGAGTCACAAAAACGTAAAAAATTTACCATATTTTATTGCGTTTAAACTTATGACATTTAGATAAAAGTTAAAAAAAAAAATAAATTAGATTGATGTCGAAAACTGAATTCCAACAACGCGAAGAATTGACGGATTATATTCGGTGGTCATTAAATGAGCAGACTTTTTCCATTTAATGTCTGGCCCACGATGTCGAACGATATCGATCACTGTATTTTTAGACGTCAAAAAATTACTTGCGTTTCACTTATAACCGGTTTTATTTATATTATTATTTCTATACCAGCACGAAAGCTAAAGAAATAAATAAAATGGATATCTAGAAGGTCGTAAATCAGTTGTTATTTACGATCTAAGTTAAATTTGTGCGATACTAATCGTATAAAATTCGTTAAAATATGCCAAAAATTTGTCAAAAAAAAAAACAGTCACTTCTAAGAGATTGTGAATGTAATAATTGTCTGTAGAAATTTCGTTTTTTTCTAACGTCAGCAATGTTTACTGGGTATGCACCGATGTATTCAGATTTGAACTTGTATATTCTCGTGCATACATACATACATAAGTATGTCTGTATCTACATACAAATGTACGTATGTACATACATATGTAAATATTTCATGTACAAAAATATGAATGGGAAAATATTAAATAAATTTTAAAATACATTTCACTCACTACAAGCAAAATACTAATTGCAAAAAAAATTTTTTTTTTATTCATTTATGCAAATGTATGAGTAAATTGTGTGAATATTTGCATATATGAACATTTATCGTACATACAAAATTTATTATGAAATAAATTTTTTGCCTTTTAAACTATAGAACGCCTAAGCGTACACTAGGTCATGAATTACGATGAGAAAAAATATTGCTTTAGTCAAGTGCAAGCTGCATGTCAGACATAAATCATACAGAATGCTCATCTCATAGAAAAAAGTTTTTAATGATGGATTGTGTCATTGCTATCCATTCTATATTTTTATTTTTTTTTTTAATTAGGAGCAGCACTCAGGGGATGACCCCTACGTATGCAGTGCACTGGGCCGGAACTCAGGGAGAGGGATAGGGTAGAGAAGATATATGTTGAAAATTTAGAAGACTTAACTCTTTCACAACTCTGCTTTGCATGTTATGTTAATTTTTAAGGCAGTGTTGAGGCGCCTGCGGTGTAAAGTAGACGCATTAACTTTGTTAAGCTGTATTAGCAGGCATTTTTATTAATTGCCGATGTTTCTGCTAACCGACGAAGGAGGGCGATGTTGTGTACATTAGCTTGGATAGCATCAATCGCTGTCGGAACAGTTTTTTAGTGACCAGTGCTATGCCTTCATCACATAAATAGTCCGACAACAATTAATACAATATCTCACTAATGTACATTAAAGAAATTAATAATGTTGATTGTCTTGCTCTGGCCAGGGTTTGAACCCAGGCCCCAAGTCATTGATTGCTTAGTAGTCAACGCGCTAACCACTTCAGCCAACACCATCCTCATTTCTTTCAATCAAGTAACACCTTCCATCAAGGATCGCCTTAAAGAAAAAATCACAACACATAAAGCTTTTTATGAAGGCACAGGTATGTGTTCTGCAACAAACAAAAAAAAAAGAAATACACCAATTTTCGCAACTTGTGTCAAGTTGATGTGCGATAGACAAATTCATATGTTTCACTCTTACTGCACCTAATCTCATTTGCAACAGTGTACCTGCAGGTATTCATACAGTTTTTGTTTCATAAATGAATCAAAAAGATAATATAATTTTATGTATCGTAAAATTTAAAGAATTATTTAGAACATAATTATTTCTCTCGTTTTTTTTGTACTTAAAAGTACCAACAATAATTAAACAAAATATGCTAATGAGGAAGCACAATTCACAAAAATATAAAAATGTTTATGAATTAATAAAGAAATCAACAAGTTTTTGGGCAGAGTGTAAATTTAAATTAATTCATTTTTTTGTAAATCATCCATCAGTGGTTGTGGCCAAGAAAGAACGTAGAACAGACACCAAACAAATTTAAGAGGTAGAAAACAGCAACATAATAAAGCACACACAGAATTAAAAATTAATGAAATGAGTAAAATGAAAAACATCCGATCGAAAGCCAACAGAGAAAGAAAGAACCAACAAAATTTATTTAAATAAAAATAAATCAATTAATAATAATTAACATTTCATTCATACAAATTTGGGAATGTTGCCTGCAGCTGATCATCTCAATTGTGAATGATGATGCCGCCCACTTATTCGCCACTTAGTGATGCGAAAAATGATAGAAATGAATATTTTTGCACCCACTGTGCAAGAATCTAGACAAACCAAAATTAAACAAACAATCAAACAAACAAACAAATGTTGCTTCCTTTAATAAAAATGTTTATAGTTTATCGTTTCCTGTTTCTTGTTACTTTTTTCTTCCACGTGTAATTTAATTTAATTGTTGCAAAGTTGAAATTCATAAATCAATTGAAATAATTTATTTTTAAAATTTCACATTTCCCTCGAAACTATTAATAGCGGCAACATTCAAACAATTTGGGTATTTTTTTATACAAATAATGCAACGGATATTTAAATTAGAGAATATAAGGAAAATCCATTCGAATTTCATTGTAATAATAAAGTGATCATTCATTTTGTTTTCGAAACGAAAACTAAAACAGGACAGATCTCTTACTACCGAGTGTATATTTGTGAACTCACTACCGCACCCGAGTCTCCCCGAAGGCACACCAGCTATGATGCATGCATTATATGTATGAACTGCGTAGGTTTTACTATCATGCTGAGGTGTCTGTTTACCTTCTGTCACATTAGCATATATTATCCTACTTCCTTATATGCCACAGCCGTTGTTTCAGTTACTTGGTAGTGACACATACGTTTCATGGGTAATTGGTCAAAAGAGATGTCTGGGAAAGCCAATTACCCTTTTCCGCAGAAAAACAGTACCAACACCCAGAAATGGGGTTTTAAATTGGTTGTGTCAATAGAGTATCGGTTGCCGCTACCAATATTGTTTGTATCCAACAAACATTCCATTATTGATAGTTGGTGCAACCGCCACAATTCGGTGGGCAACAAATATTTTCTCTGTGAAGTTGTGATTTGGTGAACTTCGTTAATATCAATTCGATTAGCGATCAAACGCATAGAAATTCTGGCAATGCTTTGCGGCTAATGATTTATAAAATTTTAACGAATTGCATGATTAAACATGATTAATATTGAAAGAACCAAGATTAAAAGCAACAGCACTTTAATATTTAACGTTCACAGCAGAACAGAAGAACAACGTTGTTTTCGAAAGTCGCTCTACTTTAATCGCTCAGTGTAATCGCAATTCTTTGAAACTTTTTGAGAAACTTGCATACGAGAATTACCTCATTACAATAAATGCCAGTGTTACCTGTGTTTTTTTTTTTTTTTTAATAAAATTAGTATCTTGTGTGTTTGCGTATTCTCGTGTAATTCTCAAATGATTTCAGAAAGTTTTTGTACAAGATAAGTTGGTTTATAACTATTTAATTAAAATTTTGTTCGAAAATACCTTACGAGATTTTTAAACACTATTTTGCTTGTGCTTTAGTAATTCGCAGATATTATTTGCAAGTTCATGTATGAGTAGATGAGTTTTGAAACTTTTCAAACATGAATGGTAAAGATCTACTAATGCGTTGGTATTTAGCTACCAACGAAATGCATATATAGGTTAGCTGACCCATAACAAATAATAATTTTTTAAAATCATTAATTCATGAGAATTTGCTCGAATAAAATGTTATATTTTATTTTATTAATTTGTAAATTTCTTTCTACAGATGCTCGGAGCTGTGTTACCTGTGATAAAGTGTTAGCCGAACTCGAAAAAATCGACGATGACACCGATTCTTTCGGTGTTGATTTTGTCAAAATTAACGATAAACGTCTAGCTAAACAATACGGCATTAAGAATTTCCCAGCACTTACATATTTCAGGTAAAACCAAAATAAATAAAAAAAATACCTATTAAAACAAAACAACAAATCTCAAAAAAAAAAATTGTAAATGAATCGAATTTCCTTAAAATTTGTTTGAATACACACATACATACAAACACACACAGGGAAAAGGAACCAATTATTTACGATGGTGATCTTATGGATGAAGAAGGCGTTTTAGATTTTTTAACATCATTGGAGGCCATGGACTTGCCCGATCGTATTGAAGAAGTTAATGCTAAAATTCTATTGAAAATCATCGAGGACACTGATTTCGTAGCAGTTTTGTTCTGTAAGTTAAACAATTTGATTGTGTTTTTTTTTATTTTATCTATTTACCATTGAAATTCTAGAGAAAATTATAATGTTAAATATTTGAGGAAAAACAAAATTAATACATTTGCGAAAATGAATATAATTTATTTTGCAGTTGCAGTTTTTTTGTTCGTTTCGATAATAAGCTATTTAGACAAAATTCATTAGAAAAAAAGTAGAGTAGAATTGTGACTAAAACCTTATAAACTTTTTTTAATTAAGTTCATTTTATGTGTATAATTACAACAACCAACATAAGACATAGAAAATATTCCATATAATTTACACGAAATGGAACCAACTAACTTTAGTTTTGTGACTAACTTTGTAGAAAAAAAATATTTTAGTCTTCACTATACCAAAAATATCAAAAGATCAAGAAAAACCTCACTCATCACAATCAACACAAATCGAGAAACTTTTGTTGAAATAACTCTTCGTGTCTGTGTATGTGAATGCACATCTAGCAGGCAAAAAATACGATTTTTTTATATCTTATATAATAAATAATTTGAATTTATTTTTCAAAACCCAAATCGAAAATAAATGAAAATTAAACGAAAACAATTTGTTGTACACATTGGTAACAGGTCCTGATCATGCCACCTGCCCACCCAGAATCATGGGTAAGTTTAGAAACAGCATCTTAACCATTGAAGTTTTTCTGCCAATTACCGTCCCCGCCCCCATCCGACTGAATTGTATGTAAACGCCTGATTTACCAGATCCAATTAAACGTATATTTTGAAATCGTATTTTTCTGTTGAATAATAAAAAAAAATTTATATTAAATCCCTCACTCTCTCTCTCTCTCACGTGCTATCTAATTGTTGTTGCTTATAGAAATTGTTTTGATTTTGAAATGTCTTCCTTTTTTTACATCTGCTAGTTGTTGTGCAAATCCTTGTTTTCCTTGTTGTTCGCTAATTCAACTCATTTAAATAAAACACTTCATTTGCTTAACCCCTTCATCATTCTTCAACACGCCAAAAACATGCTTTCAAACCCAAACAAACAATATCCTGACCGCTGACATGCTACAAGTTCCTTTTAAATGTTGAAACAATAAAACAACAAAAGCAAAAAAGGAAAATCTTAAATAAATTCAAACAATGTAACAAACAATTTTTGTTAGTCTTTTGTCTGCGCAAAGAAAATAATTTAAAACAAACTATTTTATAGTACGAGGAGAATGTGTGAACAGAAGTGCAAAAATAAGTCAGACAAAAGAAAAAAAAACTGTCTAAAAAATGATCTTTTTAGTAACGTCTCAAGTTTTGACCCAATGCTGCCGTTTTTTTTGATTTTCTTTTTTCTTGTTTTGTAATTTTCGAACAATAGTGAATGTAGTAAAACAAGTACATTATTAAAACAAACAACAATACCAACAACAACGTTTTATACCGACTATGCAAAATTTTACATCAGACTATTTATAGGATCGACCATGGCAACAACAATAAAACTACAACATATTGAATGAGGCACAGTGTATGGCACGTGCTATGAGTACGTATGAGCGATTATCGTTTACTTTATGACGAACAGCCATTTCAAAATTTATATCCAAGAAAAATGAAAAAATATTTTAAATGGGTTAATGTTCTCATTCGCACAAAATTTAAACAACGAATGAAAATAGAGTTTTCTACAATAACCTTCGTAGAACCATTTATAGCAACACTGCATATTTCATGTCTATAATGACAACTATGTCATCAATGGAATGACATCAATCTAAATTAAGCTTCTTGATCCACATAAAAATAATTATTGTTGATGTGGAAGTCTTATGCAAATGATGACAAAGTGCCATCATTATGGACTGTGCACATATTATGTAACGCTCCAAAGGGGGAGGGAGTTGCAGATTTGTTAAGAATTGAAAATTTTGCACTGAAAACGGTGTAAAAAGCGTCACGAAGAAGTCATGAAGACGAAATATAATTTCTTCGATCGCTTACATGTTGTAAATGTACATATGTGCTGATCTATTATTTTCGCCTACAGCGGTGCAATATTATTATTATCTTTTATATTTTAAAACAGTGTCTAAAAATAAAAATCTTGTATAAAACTATCAAATTTATTCCGAAAAGCCAATAACAAACATTCGAATATACATACAAACATACCTAGTCACAGAAATTAAATTTATCACACTCTGTCATCAAAATGGTTTGGTTATATTGATGTTATAGAAATCATCGCCAAACAAATGAGCCATCATAGAAGTTTTTTCATATTTTAATTGATGTACCATTTTGTACATATTTAATAAGCAAAATATTTATGTATATGTGTGTAAACGACATGATCGCTAACTGATATTGACAATTATTATTGTTATTTGAAAAAAGAGTGTGTTTTAGTTGCAAGAAGATCATCGGAAATTTAGGAATCGAATACAAAGGCGCAAATAATTAAACCAAAATATTTTTAAAAATTTTAAAAAAATTATGGACGAGTTGTTTTTTTTATTATTTAACCAAACAGACCTTAATTTAATGTAAAATAATAAACCGGCATTTAATGTGAAATATTTTGGTCTTTCAAACTAAAAGATTTAAATAAAAACCAGAAGCGAAAATGTATATCGGTTGAACGATCTGAAAACTTTCGAAAGTTTTTGATGTTCTAATAACGTGGTTTATTACTGTTTAGAAATGTTTTGTTGGCCTTTTCTTTCCGTCCTACGACGAGTACAATCACATTCACCCAATGAAACAACATGCCAATCTTTATTTTAAGATTTTTTTTTATTACTTTTTCATGACGGTTACACACATCCAAGTCCATGACAGATTTAGACAAAAGCTATAAAAGATACATGAGTACATATATATATTAACATTATCGTATATACATGTTTGTATTTGTATGTGCGCACATACATAAATAGATATACATACATCCATACATACATACATAGATAACTTTACTTCACTTTTTTTTCCTAAAAATTTGGTCAGTTTTCTGCTCTTTAGTTTAACAGGGTAGAATTTATTTTATCAAATTAAGCATCCATTGATTAAGCCTGTTTATATGGCGAATGGCTGTGTGAAAGTCACTCATGCTAATAAGCCAACATGATTTGATTTCAAAAACAATATAAGAAGAGCTGAAATTTGAACATCTCGTTATGGATCATTTATATCGTTGTTATGTTTAATATTTACATGTCAAGCGAAAATGGTATACGAGACATATAAATCTGAAAATTAATTTGTCTTTGTTTTTTTGGTTTGCTGGTTCACAAGTCTCATATGATTTTGTGTAGGTGTCATGAGATATCAGAAAGCAAAAGTATAAATTTCATGTGGATGCTACGTTAGAATATACTGTGCAAAAAGTCTAAAGTGATCCGAAATTTTTTCTCTCAACCAAGGAAAATTTTTTATTGAGACATAACGCTCCTTTTAGAGAAATATAATTTTATATGTTTACATTGTTGTTTCGAACAATAAAACATTGGAAATTATAGTCCATTCAAGATAAGTGGCTTACACATTAGTTGATGACAATTCTGTCAACAATGACATTTTTGGTATTTTAAAGAATAAAATTACCACGATCAATTCTTGTTAATATAATACATTTATAATCTTATGTACTCGTATGTATGATGTTGTGGCGTCGCAACGATATCTTTACAGTCATAACATAGATGACAGTTTAAATGTGATCTAAATCTAAGGTAAGAATTGCTTGATTCGATTGAAAGATGACATCAGATTAATGTCTGCATTAGCCTTTTTGATGACAATTGACATAACATTGACGTCACAATTCAGTTGACAACTCGTCATCAATTCAAAGATGTAACATTGTATGATGATGTGGCATACACACGCTAATTGTATAAAACTTTTTAGACAGTTTCAACAAACATCAAGAAAAAAATTTAATGTTGAAGAAATTTCTCTCAATCTTTCGACGCTATTCGGCGGATAATATTTGAAAAACAACAATAACTACAATAACAGCAAGTTATTGAAAGGAAATAACAACAAAATAACGTCTGGGCTCTGGGCCAGATTTTAAATTTTAGTTATAACACTTTCACTCAGTGATTTGTACAAATGAATTTCTGTTTTCCTTTAGGTACAAACATACACAGAGACACATGTATAAAAATTTTTGATTTGTGCGATGGCTTTTAGCTGATTTCTCTTGCTATTGCTGCTGTTTCATTCAAATGGACAGACATTTAATATCCATTTCTTTATTTATTTTTTCTTTTTTTTTGTTCGGTGTAGATAGATTTTCAGCAACAACAAAATGCAAAATAATGAAAGTAGAAATTTTGTGCTTTTGCAGCCGGTGCGTCAATATTTGTAAAAATTTTGAAATTTTCTTTTGATTTTATCATTTTCTTTAATAACATTTCGTTTTATTGTTATTTTTGTTTAATAAATAAATAAATTAGTAAAAATAAAATCCAACTAAAAATTAAATAAATGAATGTATTAAAAAATTGTTTAGTTTTCAAATTAAAATTAGAAAATGAAGACATACATTTGTCGCATTTCGGGACGAAACATCACCAAGAATAACAAAAAAAAAAAACGACACATTCGCCGACACAAAGAAAAAACAACGAAAGAATTAAATTAATGACAAAAATATTAAAGAAAGTTCAACAGTTTTGTATTCAGTAAAATAAATAAATGTAAATGTAAATGACTAAATATGTCACAGATGTTTGCTGCTTTGTTTTTTGTTGTTGTTCTTTCCGGCGCCCCCATAAAAATGTAACAAAAATAGAAACCGCAAACTCACACATTTATATTTCCTTAGCTTTCAAAAATGGGTCCTCTTCTGAATAAGATTTTCCAATGCAAACTGATTTTGAATTAGACAAAAACTTCAATTTTTACTCCCTTATTTATAAAAAATGTTATTGGTTTAGTAAAGGTTTATGAAACGGATGAAAATTCTCTTTATAAGATCTTAATAAACCAATAATATCTTTTCTTATCGGTATCACCACTATTTTCTAAACTAAAATATTCTGTGAAATTTAATTTGACTCGCTCTGATTGCTGTCGCCTAAGTTTCGTTTGACAATTTATAAAAAATAGTGAATTTAATGAATCGGATAATTTGATGCAATGAAACTTTCATCTCCCATATATAAACTATCACATAATGCACCAGCAAGCATTGGCGACTTGGTCTCATTCCATTATATTCTTTTTGTGAAACTTTTGCGAATTGATGACAAACCTCTGTCATGACGTTGATGTAAGACAAAAATCCACCAATTATCATTTTTGTTCCTAGCTGGTTATTCAGCCTTTAGTCAATGCCAATAAAATGGTGACATTTCCGCCATTAATGAAATGATGAATACGATTTATATATTTTCAATTTTACTTTTAATGTTGATATAACATGTATATGATGACTTTATGTCTTAAGTATGAAGACAAGGTGTCATATTATCGTTTGCTTCAATATCTTGGCTCTACGTTGGTCTCTAAACTTGTAGATTTTACAATTAGTTTTTTCATCGTAATTTATTTTTAAATATAAAAATCTATTAGATCAGTACTATTTTATCTATATTTCGTAGCAGTCATGTTATAGATGACAATAAGAAGTTTGTCACTAGATTCACGTAAATTTGAGATTTACAGATTGACAGTCGTACAAATTATGATGACAGCGTATTTTCAATATTAATTTATGAAATACTTCATTAACTTCTTTTATTAAAAATCTTGCAAATATGAATGGCAAAAGTTGTTGAATTTCTAAAATTTTATATAGAAAATGGCACACACAATTTTTGCACAACTGTCTTATATTTAGACTTTGCTGCAAACTAAAGACATTTTCCGGGTAATTTATTAGTACATCACAATCTTTCAACACCTGACTCTTTGATCAATGTTTCAATTGACTCTTATCGCCTTTGCGTTCAATTACTTTCACAAATCTATTGAAAATCAATAAATTGTGTTTTTTCATTATTTTGTAATAAAAAATAAAACATTTTATGCATAAAAACGCTTAAAAAACTTAAACTGAAAAAAAAAACAAATAATTCAAGATGAGAGACTTATTTTAAACCAAAAACAAATTAAGTGTTTTAGCAAATAATGAAAGCATACCTATAAAACAACAAACGAAAAAATATCATCCATGGGATCTTCGCTAAAGAATTAATGTTGGTATTGTTTTTGCTTTATAGTATGTAGCATTCATGCCACCTACAATTGTTGTTAAAAATAGAATAAAATAAAATGTGCACACATACATACACACTCGCACACACACCCAGCCATATATATATATATATATACACGCATTGAAATTTAAACAAATAAATATAAATCTTTTTATGTGAACACCGAAGACAGAAGGCAAATAAAAAGTATTATTCAGATTTGTATTGTTCAATTTGTTAAAATATAAAAAAACGATGAAAAAATAACAACAACTCAGATGCTCACAAATACACAAGCAATTGAAAACACACATATGAACACTTACACACACACACTCGTGTACACTCGATTTAGGCTAAAAATCAAAAGATGTGGCCCAAAATGATTATTTTATTATATATTTTTTCAGAGCTGTTGAGTTTTTTTATGCTGATATTTTTAAATATTTTTCAATAACAAAAAAGTGAAATATTTTATGATAATATATTTTCAAAATGGAAAACACATACATACATACATACATTTTCCAGTAAAAGCACAAACATCAGAGATTAATGACACCTTGTGTCCGAAGGTTGGATTTCCTTGTTTGCTTATTTTTTCTTTTCAGTGACAGTGAACAACATTTTTCCACAATTTTTATTTTACACGTAAATAAGGGTTACACATATTTTCCACCACTATTTTATTAGAATTTTTTAGATCGATTGAATGCTACAGTGAGCAACAAAAATAAATTACACTCATTATGAATTACACTCATATGATATTATAAGGCTACGACTAACCAGTAAAAAATATTTGAATTTTGCATCATAAATGAAGCATCAACATAATTTGTAAAAGTATTAATTTAAAAGTATTTCTTATTTTAACACCGATTTTTCTTCCACATCAATACAACGGCTGACTTCCAAAACGTTGGTATACAATGTTTGTATACAGTATTGCTACTGTATTTAAATCACATACATATGCAAAGTTCGGAAACAATGCAACAACTATAAAACCGATGCCTTGTTTGCTCTCTTACTGCGTTAAAAATACTTTGCGGCGGCGTTCTGAAATGCTATACATTGTATAACTATTGTACTGCGGCGTTATGACATGTGATGCTTTGTTCAAACACAAAGCAATTGACGTTTTGGAAGTCAGCCAACATTTCATAAAATGTATCAGAGAAGCCGGAATCTTTTTTCTTTCGTATATTTTTACTGGAAGTTTTTTGTCACTGTCAAGTATCACTTTAGAAATTCCTCAAAAATGTTCAAAAGTCACACAGAATCCTCTCATACATTTTGCAAGTATTCGGAAATTCTTCCAAAAAAGAGAACTGATTTCTCTTCAATCGGGTGATTGGTTTTTTGTATGTTTTCTGATCAACTTTCAATACGAATTGAGTATCTTGTTCAACCTCTCTGTTCGGTTTCAACAAAAATGTATGCGATATATTTGAACAGCTTAACTGATTCTAGAAAAATATTTTGAATTCTTAAGATTTGGGCCCACGTAAGAAATCGTGTGAAAATAAATATAGTTCTGTACTAAAATTTTATAATCCTTTTTTTTTTATAAATTACCATACTTTCTGGGTGTTGAAATTAGAAAAAACTGGTACTTTTGGTACTATTGTAACTCTGGAACTTTTTTGCTTTTGGTATTTTTCTCTTGAGAAATTGTCTTAATATGTTGGGATGAAATTTGCTATACGGATAGAATATGACCCAGATTAATATATGTTTGTATATGGTACTTTTTGGGGCGCAAAAACTTGACAAATTGGTACTTTTGATACTTTTGTTTTTATATAATCATACAGTTACTTTCTGGGGGATGAAATGAGGTAAAGCACCGCTTTTTGTTTTTTTGATAAAATTGGTATAAAAACAGTTAAGATCTACCGTTAACGATGTCACGGGCAAAAGCTAGTTTTGAATAAATTTTAAACCACAAACGCAAGTTTCATTAAAATCGTTTAATTCTTTCGAGAGAAGTTATTGTCGAAAGGCTTGGAGCATTCAAACACTTTAATTAGACATTTTAGTTCGAGAGTTTATTTGGCATTAAGTGCAGTAACGAAATATACATAGAGGATATTTGGCATTTGGTTTTTGGTAATAGGAATGATAATCTTTTAAAAAACACTTCATAATTTTCTGCGCCGCCAACGATGTTCAATTACATGGACATAATCGGTTTAACCGAACAATTAATTGAAAATATAAAAGAGATGAATATTTCTTGGAAACTAATTTCTTTTTTCTGTGGTTAAATCGAAGATATCTTGTAATAGTTTCTATTGGTAAGAGTTTTTATAGTTGTTCGTTTGCAATCATTTGTTTTTCGCAACTAAACATCTTTACTTTAGTATAAAAAATTTTAAATAAAAGATGCCAAACTTGAGGTAAAATAAACACACGTATACTCGTATATCCTATAAATAATAAACTGCGATCAAAATTATTATTATTATATGTATGTATAAATCTAACAACACTTCAAAGGTGAAGGACACATTTTCCTTGAAATTTTAAATCTTTGAGAAGAACATTTGCTGCTGCAAAATGTAAAATAATACAATAAACATTTTAATTTAAACAAGACAATTAACAATTTAGATCCCTCGTTAGAGGTGAAGGACGGACGGACGGACAGACAGACGCATTTATGAGCACGAATGTGGTGAACATTTTGGAAACACAATTTATTTATTTTTTTTTTATTTCTTTTGTACAATTGTACAAATAACATTTACGAGTACATGAGAGTGAGTATATTTTTATATGATTGTGTGTTGTGTTTATAATGACAAAAATATGTGTGGGCTGACAAAAATTAAAATTTTTATTTTGCTGCCTGGCATTGACACTCATTTGTAAAAATTGTTTTCTCGTTAAAAACACATACATACACATAAACAAACATCTGTACGAATAGTGTGATGGTAATTCGTCACAAGCGAACATTTGGATTAAAAAAAATTATGATTTTGATAGTTTTACGTTGGACAACCCAAAAATAAAAATCGAAATACAAATCAAGGTCAAAAAATATACAAAAATCAAGAGAAAAAACCTCCAAAAATTCAAATGGAGGATACAAAATTTATTTATTTAAATATTTTAGAAATAAAAATTAATATTAAAACAAGAATATAAAAACAATTAAATTCAATGAAGCCCAAAAACAAATAAAGAAAAATCAAATACTGAAAAAAAAGAAAATTGAAAAAGCTGAAAATCTTCAAAAATAATTAAGATTTATAGTAAAGAATTTTACACATATTTCAAGGTTTAGTCAGCCAGTCCCATAATTGCCTCCCCCAAATATGAATAAACAAAACCATTGAACGGACGGACGGTCAGACAGACGACATTCCCAAACTGATGTAAATTTGAATTGAATGAATTTTTTTCCTATAAATATTTTCATTATGATTGTTTTAATGCATTTAATTAATTATATTGTGCCAAACAATAATCGTAAAATGACTAATTTATTAAATTGTGACTCTGTCATTCGCCGTTCGGCGTCCGTCGCCTATTTTAACTGCATTTAATTTAAAATAAATTTGCCTTTATTTTCTTACAAAACTTAAAGTACATTTTATTCTTATCATTTTTTCAAATATATTTTTATATAAATATTTTAACTAATAGATATTCATAAAAGAAAATAATACCAACAACAAATTCATTTCATAAATGGCATTTCGCCAAACAAACTACTTGAGATCAACAAACGATAGACAATAAAAAAAAAAAAAAAAACAAAAAAATAATATAAACGAAAATAGGAGGCACTAAAACAGCTCGCCAGCCCACATTTTGCAAGGAACGTAAAACCAAAATATAAATTTAAAAAAAATTATTGTGGCAGTAATAAACCACTGAAATGAACTCTCAGAAATATCCCAAGAAAATTTTTGTTAGAAAGAAAAATAATTTTGTTAGCTTTTAATTTCACATTTTATGTGGAGGTTAAAGTCGTGGTAAGTTTTGAAAATCATATGTTGGTTTTTCAACACTACATACATATGCCTTTGAGCTTTAGCTAAAAACTTTCGCCGTGGCATGTACGTGGTGGCACAGCTATTAACAATGAGAATATAATTTATTTTAGCTTTTTGGGACAGAAGTTTTATTGCTGCTCTCTTCTCTTGTTGTATTATATTGACTACAAAACGATCAAATTGTTGAATACTTAAGGAAAATCTAGTAGATTTTTTTTTGTTTATAAAAATTTAAACTAACTTTGATAAAATTTATGCTCTAAAATTTTAATATTTATTGATTTTGCAATTAAAATCCATAGTGGGCCAAGAAACAACTGCAAGGCCAAGAACTTCAAACGTTTAAATCTCCAATTGAAAAAAAAATTTATCCTACAACCCCTTTACATCATAATAAATAAAAATATTTTCCATTTCACTAGATACAGCGGAAAACCCATAACCTGTTATCGGTATAAAATTTTTGTGTAACTGTCAAAGCAAATACTATTGTCCATCTAATGTCATCGTAGAATTTTGTGATAATACATTTTGTATGAACAGACAAAATATGTGTGAACGATATGCAAAATGATGACACTTAGTCACCATATGAATGACGTATCAATATCAATTATTGTCGCATCAATATAAAAATATGATAAATTGAGTATTCAGAGGTTTAGACCAACATAAGAAAAACAAAGCTAAAATAGTCGATCATCTTTAAAATTTATGACAAAATAACAATACAATGATGATAATTGTCATGTGATCAAAAAATGTGACACATGTATTAGCAGCAGTATTATGATGGTTTTTCTATCAGTGTAGTCTAATTGTAATTATCAACTGACAGTCCGTGTATTTATTATTTATTCACTCAGGAGCAGAAGGTCAATACAAGTTCTATAGTTCATTTGATTTTTACTCTAAATATTGTTTAGCCTTATTCTACGACTTAGTTTTGTTATAATCAAAATAGGTACGAGTACATATTTAATTCAAATTTTACTTTAAACAAAAGTTCGTTTGTTGTATATTCAGCATACTGAACTGCACTTAAATTCTAATACATTTATTGGACAGTTTTATTGAATGAAGACGCAAATTCTTTACGAATCCGATTCGATTAGCATTTCATCAACATGATTTGTATTTAAATCGGATTTTCTATTCCAAAAGCTTCATTGTAAATATTCAGGTTTGAAACGCATGTTGTATGTTGCATGTCGCATGTTGCTTTAAATGTTATATTATTTTTAATGTCCTTTTATATTAAGCTCTACAACAAAATTAATATGAATTTATAATTAACCGAAATATTTGCATGACTGCCCAACCGCCCGCCTGGCCCTAAACAACTACTGCTATAAATCCTGTTTGTTAATTGCTTTGTTGAAAAGCTTTTATCGTAACAATAACTAATAATGAGTTCTAAATTTTACTTCCACGCCGTAATTCTGAATTTCAACATGAATTGCAATCATCATCGTTATCGTTTGCAACACACGATATGCATAGACAAACCACAATGTCGTAAATGTGCAAAGGCATTGCAGGAATTGGAAAATATCGACGATGAGGCTGATCAATTAGGTATCGGTTTCGTTAAGATTCACGACGAAGCATTAGCGGAAGAATACAATTTGGGCAATTTGCCAGCCTTAGTCTATTATAGACATCAGACACCGATCATATACGAAGGTAATGCCACCACCAAACCAACTAAATGTTCTTCCTTCATTGAAACGCCCTTCATATCCTAAATACTTCCAAAACTCAATCTTAAACATTCACAATTTCTAATCACAACTAAAACGAAAATAAATAAATATCCAATTCAGGTGAATTGTCTCGCGAGGAAGATGTCTTAGAATGGTTGGTGCAAAACAAATCAACCGGAGACGAAGATGATGTCATCGAGGATGTTACACCAAAAACACTGGCCACCCTCATCAGCAACATCGACAATTTGGTAGTTTTGTTTTGTATGTTCAATTTTCTACGGTCTCGTAGTCTTTTCAAAGACAAAGATGTAGAGAGATATTGAGTACGAGTGTCCAATTAATTGTTGCACTGTTTTGTTTGTTTCTGTCTAGATGATCATGGAAATGATGATTCTATGACCGTATTGGAAGAGCTAGAACAAATTGATGACGACTGCGATAAACATGGCATACAATTCGTTAAGATTGATGATGCCAAAACCGCAGATGAATTCGGAATCGATTCGGTACGTGTAGTTGTTCTTGTTGTTGTTGTTAACTAATCGAAACCATTTAATGCAGATTCCGGCCATAGTTTATTTCGAAAAAGAGATACCCAACATTTACGATGGTGATCTCATGGATGAGGAACAGATTTTACATTGGCTGGTCTCACAATTGGAACATGATGAAATCGAAGATGTCACCGATGAAATGCTCGATAAAATGGTTAAAGAAGGTCGTGTCCTCGCCGTACTATTCTGTAATTATAAACGATCGTGTTTGCTTTAAGAAGAGATCTTGTCACATGTTTAATATTTGTATCTATTGTGTATAGATGACAATAACGATGAGAAATCTGAAAAGGTTTTGGAAGAATTGGAAAATATTGACGATGAATGCGATCAGTTGGGCATAACTTTTGTTAAAATGGATAATCCCGAGGAGGCCTTGGAATATGGCATCAATAAAGTTCCTAAACTCATTTACTTTGAAAAAGGCATTCCAACCATTTACGAAGGCAACCTAGAGGATGAAAATAAACTTTTGAAATGGCTTGAAGAACAAACCAGTTCCGATCAAATCGAAGATATTACTGATGAAATGCTAGATTTGATAATTGAAAAAATGGTTCACGTTGCTGTTCTCTTCTGTAAGTTGAAAAGAAACTTCTATTTAAAACGCAAATAGTAAATATTTATTATCGGGGCGGCGGAGCATCATCAAGAGCTTTAACGTACATACGTTTCGATGTTTCTCGTGTTGCTCATCGTAGGGTGAAATAAAACGCAGCTTGCTTATTGCTTATGACTGCCTACTTCAAAAGATACTACTGATCTATCTAAAAAATTTATATTAATTTATATTTAATGTTGTAAGGTGTCTTCAACTTAAACTAACATAAATTTCCGAGAGTTTGGGATAGACAGGAACTCGACTAAATATTAGAAAAAATGTTTTCTTTTCTTTAGGGATCTAAGCGTACAACTTAATGTAATACGTGGCACATTTAAAGCTTCTACTTGAGAAAAAAAACTGCTTTTTAATCCGTTTCAGAAAAAAAAAATTTTAATCCAATTCATTTTGAAGTAAATAAATTTTCTAATTTTGTTTTTAAATCATCACTTTCGCAGACGACAAGGACCAGAAGAAATCACAAAAGGTTTTGGCTGAATTGGAAAATATCGATGATGAATGTGATCAGAACGATATCGCATTTGTTAAAATCGATGACGACAGTGAAGCCAGAGAATGGGGTATTGATGAATTACCCGCTATAGTTTTATTCGAGCGTGGCATTCCTCACGTTTACGAAGGTGATTTGATGAAGGAAGACGAATTATTGGGTTGGTTGGTTCATCAAAAGCGTTACTCGGAAATTCCTGAAGTAACAGATGAAATGAAAGATAAACTTATTGAAAACACCGAACATTTGGCTGTCATATTTTGTAAGTTTAATTTTTTTTTTAATTGCAACATTTTCCAATTACCCGCTAACACATATTTTTTCTATTTTAGATGACAAAGATGATAAACAGGACATCCGCATCCTGAATGAATTGGAAAATATCGATGATGAATGCGAAAAAGAAGGCATTGTTATTGTTCGCATTGATAATGCAGCCGAGGCCAAAGAATATGGTTTAGATCATTTACCCGCTTTAATTTATTTCGAAAATAAGATTCCCGCCATATACGAAGGTGATCTTATGAACGAAGATGAGGTTTTGGAATGGCTGGTTTTACAAAAGAAAACCGCCACCATTGAAGAAGTCACCGATGAAATCTTAACCAATTTAATTAATGATCACGAATATGTGGTGGTCTTCTTTAGTGGACCCTGTGAACCGGGCGAGAAATGTGACAAGACCTTGAGTGCTTTGGAATCAATCGATGATGAATTGGATGAGACTGGAATTATTTTTGTTACCACCGAAGACACAACAATTGCCAAGAAACTCAACATTAAGTCTTATCCTCAACTGGTATTCTTTAGAAATCGTGATCCTTTACATTTCACCGGCGATTTGGATGATGAAGATGAAGTACTGTCCTGGATTACCGATGACGATACTTTGGAAATTCCCGGCAAAATTGAAGATGTTAACATCAAAATGTTGGATAAAATTTTAGCTGAAAATGAACATGTGGTTGTGTTTTTCTGTAAAGGACTAAAAAGAATCGACAGAAAATGAAACGGGTAACTTATTTCTTTGTTTTTTTTTTTTAATTTAATTACAGATGATGAAGACGATAAAAAGTCATTGAAGATCTTAAATGAATTGGAAAATATCGATGATGAGTGCGAAGAAAAAAATATTGATTTTGTCAAGACTTCAGATGAAAATGTCGAAAAGGAGTACGACTTGACCGGTTTGCCTGCCTTAGCTTTCTATAGAAATAAATTCCGAACTATTTATACCGGTAAGAGAAATTTGGATTGCAAAATTTCCTTTGTCACACTTTCCTAAAACTTTATCGCTGTGAATCAAACTATAAAATAGTTTTAATCAGAAATAATGAAATACTCTTACAATGACAGATTTTTCCTAAAGCTCAATACAATAATTTAATGTTTTTCTTTCAGGTGATTTAATGAGGGAAGAAGAAATTTTAGAATGGGTAATTGATTTGTACGAGTCCACAGCCGATGTTATTGAATCTGTTGATCGCAAGACTTTGCAAGTTCTTATCAATGATGTTGAGCATTTAGCGGTATTCTTTTGTGAGTTTTAAACAGCTTTTGCCCGTATAATATTATTTCGCTATCTCTCTCTCTCTCTCTCATTCTCTCTTTGTCTTTTGGCCTCATTACCATTTTAGATGATGACAAATGTGAATCTTGTGCTGGTATCTTAGAAGAATTGGAAAATATTGATGATGACACCGACAAGCATGGCATTCAATTTGTCAAATCGAATGATGTTAAGTTGGCTCATGAAATTGGAATTTTCGCTTTTCCAGCCCTTGTCTATTATGAGACTGGTGTTCCAATCATGTATGACGGTGAGTTAGTTTAACAATTTCATATTGAATATGATTTTAATTTTAAGTTGTCATTCACTTGCAGGTAATCTCAAAAATGAAAATCGTGTACTGCAGTGGTTAATCAATCAAAAGAGTAAGATTTTCTTAACACTTTGTTATTCACAAGAACAAAGTAACCATTTTAACCAAACAAACTAATTAATTACATGTGATTTATTCTCTTCTTTTTTAATTTAAATCATTAACAAATTTGTATCTCACCACTGGCCACTAAAAATCATTCACAGCACAGGTTCTTATTCGATACAAGAAGAGACAAGAATTTATTTTTATTTAAGAAATGAGTTTTAGTATCTTTCAACTTGTGACGGTGAGTGATTACTACTAGTGTTCTCAAAGGTTTCAACAGCATTCCCAGGCATTTTGAATTAGAATCTTTGACTACTTTTACACCTCCTCCGTCCTTTTTCATTTCTTCCAATCACAAAATTTGTGTAATTTTAAATCAAATATTTTTTGTAATTACAGTTGAGATTATGAAAAAGTTAATATTTGGAGCTTTAAAACTTTTAAATCATTGTCTTCCAAAAATAATGGCATTGATTTCTTGGCTCTAATTTTTATAGCATTTTCCGACGAGAGGGACTTTTCTTCTACGTAAAATTCTACTTGTAAAATGAATGACCTGAAAATCTTCTGCATTTCTTCTTATTTTCGATATTTTACTTCTACTCTACTTCTTCATATCAAAAAAAAAACAAAATAAAAACAAACAGACTGAAATTGAATTTATTTGGAAAAACTTTAATTAGAGAAAACTAAAGAAACGTATTTTAGGTATAAATGATTTTTATTTTATTAATTTTTTTATTTAAAGTTTTCTTAGTTTAGAAAATTGTTGGCTTTTCGTTATGCAAGGAAATAAATAAATACGATATTCGAGCACAGTGTTTTTTTTTTATCTTAATTCAATTAAATAATTTTCAATTTTATTCTGCAATTAGATGTACGTCTCCAATTCAAAAGCAATATTATTTCGAATTGTATCACAGTGTAACCCTCTGGCATAATTTTTTTTTAATTTGTAATTGTAAGTAATAAATTGGTCGAAAATGTACGAAAATGTTATATTTTGGAAAAAAAAAACTACACATTGATAGAAATAATTTGTGGAAATAGAAATAGGCAGAAAGAGAGAAGAAAGTGCTTTTGGAAGAAAGTGGAAAGTTCCATTCTTAAGTGATTTTTGGGAAAAGGTAATTACAAAATTACGGGATTTTTGAAACTATTTTGTACCCTCAGACCATAAGCTGAACAAATAATAATTTAATAATTAAACAAATTTTTATTTTCAACGATTATTTGTGTACCGTAAAACGTTTTGTTGTAAATTTTTACATGAAAAATTATTGCTTATTTTATTCCTTGGGAATTTCAAATTCACGAAAAATCTGGTCCATATAAAACAGATCGCCATTGTCGAACCAGTGTTGCTTTTTTGTGGGGGGCTGCGCCAAATGTATGTTCCTAAGCACAGCAAGAAAAACGATGGGTGGAAAGAGAGAAAAAACACTGTGCTCAATTATGTACAAAGCAAAAGAGAATCCCCGTCCCCGTGTTTATAAATTCTTTATAAAATGCATGAATGAAAATTTAATTTATGAAAATCACACTATCTTTGTTTTAATGAAATGCACTTTTTCTTTGTAAAGAATAAAATATTTTTTTAACAGTTTAATAGTTTTAAATATTTGAATAGCTGACACAATGTTTTGTTCAAAAAAAAAAAAATTCAAAAACATTTCAAAAATATTTTTATCAAAAACACCAATCAAAACTTTGCTTATGACAATTCTTTTATTTAATGAAACTTTTTGATTGAAACAAAGGCAATAAAATGTTTAAGCAATTTGTAGTTTAAGGCATTCTGAAAGTTGCTAAAACTATTTTTTTTTTTTGTTAAATTAAATTAAAATAGAAATAATTATAAAAAAAACACACACTTAATGAATTAAATTGTAAATAACAATAATAATATTTAAAACGTTTGTAACAAATTATTTTTTAGTTAATTTTTTTACGAATTTTCTTTTTGTCACGATTAAACAAAGAAACAAGTCAGCAACAAAAGCATTTTGTCAGTTATACGTTTTTGTTTAAGCAAATTTCTTGTTCTATAGTATTTTTTTAAAAACTTTTTCTTAAGAAATTTATTATTTAATAACTTTTGTTTTTCTTACTTTCTTTTGCCTAAACAATTATTTGACTGAAACAAAAACAAATAAAATTTAGAAAAGCACGCTTTTTTAATTTTAAATTAAAACAAACAAAAACTATAAAACTACAACAATTGAAATTTTGTAAATGCAATAAATAATAATTTTGTTGTTATTTAGTTTGTTTTCTCTTTAACTATAAAGAAAAAAATTTAAATGTTGAAATAATTTACTAACTTTTTGCGCCGTTTTTTTAGATGAAAAATTAAATAAAACAAACAAATGAACAAAACTAAAGAAAATTAATTAATTAATTGGCTTAAAAATAGCAACAAAACAAATTTAATTTGTATGAAATAATTTTGTTTAAAAAGTTTTGTTTAAATTACAATAAAAAAAACAAACAATTCTTTTCACTTGAATCAAATGAACCTGACAAAATGTTTTTGTTTAATTTGTATGCAGATGACGAATGTTTCTATGTTGGATTGGGTCATGATGGCCGTTCAGCCAAGCGTGGTATCAATTATGCGCCCGATAACTATAAACCATTCCAATGCTGTCCAACAAAATTGGAAAAATCAACGAAAGTTCCTAAAATGACTGCTCAAAGAATCGGACAAACTGCTGCCAGCGATGGAGGCAAAAGACAAACAGGCAATTTTCAATTTGGCTCTAATGCCGACTCCACACCCATCCCAAATACAAAAGCTGCCCCAAAAGTTGTCAAAACCAAAGAACAAAAAGCTCCCAAAATATCCCCGAAACCTAACAAGAAGCCCATTGTCAACGAATCTGATGAAGATGATGATGATGATGACGATGACGACGAGGATAATGATGACAGTGGAGAGCCATTGGTTAAAGTGTCCTATGCCAAACACAAGTCCACGAATAATAGACCAGGAGTCAAACCTGAAAAATTACCCACCATTAAGACCGCCCCGAAATCTTCTACCAATTCGAAAAAGAGTTTTGCTAAAAATGAAGAAAAGTTAAATGTTAAAACCGGTACGTTTAAATTTCGAAAATATCTTGTCTGGTAGACTTTTTTTTTTGTTTTTTTCATTTTACTAAGAAAAACTTTTTTCAAAACTCCCAATTTATTTTAAAACAAAAAACAAATACATATAGAAAAATTAGATTTGTCTTGTCTTCTATTGTGTTACTTTTTTTTTTCTTCTCTTTTTTTTCTTCTCTTTTTTTATAGGCTTAAAATATTTGCACAAACGACTAAAAAATTTATATGACCTCATTTTTCAGGATATCTCGCTGTAGGAGAAAGGAAATTCGTTTGACTCTAAAATAAATTTTATAAAAAAATATCAAAATTTACCACCCGAACACACACACACAAACACCTCATTTTTTAATGCCATTAACACACACACAAAAAAAACTCAGACTTACCTCCTTCGAAAACTATTTGAAATACTACACGCACAAGCACACACACATTGTTTGCAGGCAAAAGTTTCTTTCCTAGCCTAAAAGTTGTAACCATTTCTGTTTTGCGTAACAGCTCAAAAAGCAGGCTTACTATATTTGGATTGCTCTATAAACCGGCAGAAATACCGCTCAACAAACAACATACAAATCACTAACTCCTTCTCTTATATGCATTAACAACTAACCGTTACCATTTTCTCTCATACTAAAATAAAATTAAACAAAACAACACCTAATTAGTTAAAGCAACTCAACAACTTTGAAACAATCCCTTCCACGAACTAAACTTTTTCTCAAATGCTGTTTGTTTTTGAAATGGAATAAACCAAAAAAAATAAATCGATTTGTTGTTCAAATCTTAAAGAGCAGTTAGTTAATTTTTGTTAATCTTTCTTTCTTAATTTTTTAATAAATTCTACAAACTATTTTTTATATAAAAACTTTTACACTATTTTTGATACTACAGTAACTACTATTTCATACAACTACTACTACTTCTACTAAATACTACAAAACTCTCTTATACATTCTCTATATATAGGAGCAAGTACATACACACATATATAAAACTGTTAAAAAACTCGTTGAAACTCGCTTAAACTTGACCATGAATTTTTTTATTTATTTCAATTATATTTCTTTCAAAGAATTTTGTTAACTATTGTTTTAATTTGTTAATGTTTTTAAAACAATGCAACAGCAATAATAATAACATGTTAATATATTTAATTAATTAATTGTTAAAGGTAAAAATTTTTAATAAAATTAAGGGGTCTTATGGAACCCACACAACTCTCGTATAGTAAAACAGAAATTTCAATAATTTTGTACTACAAAAGAAGTGTTTAAAACACAATTTTTTAAATTGCCTTATTTTATACATAAATATAAAAATAAACTAATTTTTCCATCTGCAATTAAGCTTTTATAAAAATCATCAAGTAAGATCAAAAACAAACAAAAATTGTAATACACTCAAAGAAATCTTCTAAATAAATAATGGCAGTGTAGTAATTATGACAACGTCTTTGAGTGTAAAAAAAGCTTTTAAAGATTTTTAGAACTTATTAATAAGATTTTCAAGACATTAAAGAAAAAACTTTATTTAATTTGTTAAACAAATTTATTAAAAAAAATTTATCTCAATTTTATCGGAATATTTTATTTAAAATAATATGTAAAAATTGTCTTACATACATACATACTTATTTGTTTCTTATAACATAAAATCAAATAGAAATTAATAAATTTTAAAGAATTGTCATAAAATAAATATTTGAACAAATTTAATTTAAAATAAATTATATGTAAAGACTGCATTTCATAGAAAAATTGTCATTTAAAAAAGCTTTCGCCTTTAAGAAAGAGTAAAAATGGTGTACAGTAGGAAAATAACAGAACTTTTTTGCCAACCTGTACAGAAAATAAATAATAATTTTTCATCAAAGCACACAACACTGAACGAAAATTTTTCTATAAATTCTGTGAATTTGCAATATCATTCCAATGCAAAATTTCGTTGGATTAATGAAATGAGTTTCGTAAAAACAATTTTATGGAAAATTTCAACAAATATATGAAATAATTTCATTGATCCAATGTAAAAATTTAGCTACGATTGAACAAAAAAAAAATATAAATAAATTTGATGACCATTCACAGTGTCAAACTCATCAACTCTTGACTCTTCATCTATTGTTTTAGAGGCAACATCTTAATTATTTCAGCCAATATCATCCTCAAAAAAATGTCCGCCATAACTGTAGAATAAGAATGAGTATAAGAGAAACAACTCTTGAAATAGAATGCTTGCGCTCAAGTGATTTAAACGTAATGAAAGTTTTCATCAAAACAATGAAATTCGTTTCAGTGAAACTGTAAATTTTAACTTGAAGTTGTCGACTCATATTTGAAATTTTCAGATTATGCATTTCAAGCGTTTTTTTACTATCGATTAACGTAATTTATCGAAAATTGAAAAAAAGATTTCCTTAAAACGAAAATATATTGTTGTCATCCAATAAAAGTAATTTTCTAACAAAACTATGAATGAAATTAGACTTTTTATATTCAAGGACACTTTCATCTCCCGAGAAAGCGATACTGGATTATATTAAATAGTTTATTTTTTACAAACCAAACAAATTAATGGGATGCTTAGAGCTAAGCTGACTGACAAAAATTTAAATCAATTACGGAATTTGGATAATCAGTTTGGAAAATTCAAAATTTTTGTCCTCGTGCGGCGGGGCGCTAAATTGTGACAAAGCGCTGGTAGGTAGTAAGCTTTTGTATAGTGACATCGATTAGAAATACAGGATGCAAAAAAAAAAATTATTTAATATGAGTCTTTTCTGAAGAGTACAAAAAATAGCATTCAAATAATTTTTCTGGGTATTAAGCTTTCTTTGAGAAATGTTAATTTTTTTAATGTTATTATTAAAGAAATTAGTTCCGGGAAATACCAAAAAGGCTTTCCAATAAATTTTTTCTAAAATTTTCTGGATTTCGAGAATTTCTGATAAACTCGAAATGAAACTATTTCATAAAATTTGTTTTGGTTTAAACCGATTTGATGAAAGTTTGAACTGTATCAAGGTCAAATTTAAATAAAAAAAAATTTCTTTGATAAAAAAACGTTAAATTTTTACATTTTTATATTATTATTATTACGAATAAACGTAATTATTATTTGAACTTATATTGATTTACATATGAAAAGAAATATTATCAGGCTCAAGTTCAGTTTTATTGAATTAATGAAAATTCAAAATTACTAAGAGTTTTTTTGTGTTGGAAAATATTATTATTTATATCCAATCAGTTTTTAGCAGAACGTATCAGTACTGATTTCAAGGCCGCTACACCTCTCATCAGCGTTCAATTGTCCATCTTTACAAATTTCGTAAAGTGGATACTAATTGAGAAGAATATCAACTATTTAGCCAGTTTTCAACAGAAATAGAATATGAGAATTAATTTTTAATTCCATTTTTATTCTACATTGAAACAGTGCTGGTTAGTACGAAATTCCCTCATTACTGTATGGAACTAATAATCAACACAAACTCATATTTTTACATTTACGATGATGATGAACTTCTTCATCTGAATTGAAAGATTTCTGTTCAAATAAAGGCTTTCAATGTTTTCAAAAGATTTTCCAGATAATTCTATGTGGCCATAAACAATATAATATAGAATTTGTACGAGTATGTATGTACATTCATACATTTTTATCATCTTTGCTATTGTGGACAGTTATAACCAACAATTAGAGTTGATTTTTGAAATAACATCTTAACCTTTATTGTTATTATGTTTTCATATTCATATTGACGTATGTATGCAATTTACATCAGTTTTAAAATTTAGAAGAGCACAACAAATCATTGGATATATCGACAGTATTTAAGTTGAACCAAATACATCACGTTGTAACCACTATATATAAACAAGTTCCAATATGTGCCAAGGTGGACCAACATTCGCCAGTTAAATAGACCATGTAATCATAAAAGATTACTAAAGTTAGTGTCGGTTTAATCTGCGAATTTCTTATGGGACTCCCGAATGTAGTTTTTACTTTAACTTTAACAATCGTTTATGAATGAATATCCGCAATAATACATGTGTTGGCCAATATCTACTGCTGTTTTCCACAAAACAAATGCTATATATTTTACACTTACTAATGTTTCATGTGACAGGGTAATAATTCTTCAGCTTTATTTAAATATCTATGTATATAGAATTTGTTCGTTGAACTTGTGTGAAATCCGCAAACGTTTTTCTACGAATTTTAAAATGTCTTTCATTTTGAAAAATAAATGTTGCTATTTTTTGTTGAACATGAAATTTTGCCATACAGGTGTTATTTTTGCTTTTTCTTGAGTAATAAAAAAAATTTAATATATAACAAATACATACATACACACACACATAATTAAGAGAATATTTAATAAATTTATTGGAGATTTTGGCACAAAAACTAAAAAAACCCAACAAAAAAAGGAACTTTGTAGGAAACCTATAAAATTTTATTTTAGATTAAAATACATCCACTTGACCTAAAAAGAAGCCCACACACATTCGCAAATTTTGTGCGAAAAATATTTTAAAATAATATTTAAAATTTGCCGAAATAAAAATAAAATAATGGCCGCAGCATTTAACAGAAATACAGTTGACACTCTTATTGACTCTGGTGATATCAATTTTTAGAAAGAAGAAATTCAAGACATTAAAAATTTTTGTTGAAAATTTTAAAATATTAAAGTGACCACTGCTTTAATAAATCCTTTTTGCGTCTCAAAAAACCGGGAATCTTTAAGTTGTTAAAAAAATGATCCTTAATAAAGAAAAGCAAAAACAAAACTATTTCCGGCCTTGTAATTGCTAACATTATTTCAAACCTCAAATTCACAATTTTACTAATACACGAATCAAACCTCCTTTTCTCGGTACAATCAGCCATATGCCATAATTTCATAAAGTAACGTAACCGCAACGTAATTATAACGGACACCACTTACGATAAGCGCGAAGATATCGTAGCCAATGACAAAATTTTTACAAAAAATTATTTTTGAAATTTTCTTTATAAATTCTATGATTTGGAATTTTAATTCAATAGAAAACTTAATAAAACTTTAGCCAACGTCTTGTTTCGTTGGATTATTTATATAAGTTTCGTTAAAATTATTTGAATGCAACTTTCAATTTCATTAATTCAATGTAACAGTTGATCTAAATTAATAAATAAACCTTATTCTTGCAATTAAATTATTTAATAAATTTTATTAATTTATTTGATTGATCTAATGAAATTATTTCGTTATTAACTGGGCTCAATAATGGAAACACTTTTTCTTTTAGTACCTTAAAATTAATATTTAAATGCTGTCATCAATGCAAGTTCATATCCCTGGAAAGCCCCCCGTCTTCTTACATCACTTTTTTCCAATTTCCAGGGATGCAATTTTGAGCTTAATTCGAGGGCAAGTTTAGCTGATATAATCTTAGCTGCTTTATACGCAAGTTCAGTCAACAAAACAATGCAAAAGTATAATAATAAACAGTCGAACAACAATAATTTACAACATCACTTAATGTTGTTCGCTTTTTTTGGTTGACAGTGTTAAAATAAACAATTAGTTCATCACTCTTTCATAAATTCAATGAAATTTTTCATCAAAATTATACATACAATTTTCTAAGAAGGTATAAAATAAAGTTAATTCAAGATTTTTGTGACATCCCTAAAGACATTTTGTGCGCAACCCAAAATTTCTCTCTGAGAAATTTATTAAACCTGACGAAGGAATGAAATATTTCATTGGAACTGTAAAAAATCAAATGAAATCGTTTTACCGGATTTATGATCGCAAACTCTTTCAGTGTCTTTCGGTGTAATGCAAACATTTTTTAAGATCGCAAAATAAAAAATATTAAATGATAAAATGAAAATGAGAGCCAACGAAAAAAATGGTGAGTTGCTATCTACGTCACCATACAGGTGACATTATTTCAGTACATTTGAAAACTCCTTTTCTTTAAAATTAAATACATGTGAAAAAAAAACTTTATAAATTGAATGAAAGTTTATCCATTAGAAAGCCAGTCGTGTTACATGATGGTTCATTTATATTTTCATCATTATTATTATTTTTATTATTTGTCTTCTAACCCATAGAGATGGTGATATTTAGGAATTTTTTTGATTGATTTTAATTTTATTTTAAAACACTGCAGTACTCCAGGTATGTTTTGAAAAGTTCAAATAAAAATTTAATTATTTAATCAATACCTTATTTGAGATTAACAAAATATATTTATTAATATATTGATTTTTATTGTAATTGAAATATCTAGGAAGTATTGAGGATGAAAATGAAGTATTCAAATGGATTTTGGAACAAAAAGCTGACGAAAGTATTGAGTTAATCGATCGTGAAACTTTGTTTGAATATATTGGCTCCAAAGACTTTTTGGCGGTTGTGTTTTGTAAGTAGTTGCTACAGAAATTGAGTTAGTCCATTAATTTTACATTTTCATAATAATTTTTACACTGAAAGAAAATGCTAGAAAGCCAAATGAAATACAAATCTTCTACTATTTTTCTACAACATCTAAACAATAAATTAAAAACGACATATAACAAAAGTTTCTGCTACTTAAACACGTAACAACGATAATTCAACTACTACTGCTACTTGTATTACTACTACTACTACTACTATTACTACTACTACTGTTGCTACTACAGTTGCTACTAAGTACTACTTTTAGATTTTCGAATAGATTTTTTACTGATTTAGTTTAGTTTTAAAACTTTACTCCCAAAAAAACTGTAACTGCTAAAAAATAACTTTCTTTTTCTTAAATTTCTATTAACTGCAAATTAACTTAAATCACTTTATTTACAACTTTCTTAAATATTTGCTTCATTTTAGATAAAGAAGATGATTCTGATGCGCCACGTGTTTTGCGTCATATTGAACTGATCGATGATGAAGCGACCGAGTATGGCATACAAATTGTTAAGTGCCATGACAAGTTAATGGCCAAAAAATATGGTTTTCGTAATCCGCCTGGCATTACTTATTTCCGTAAAGGAAAATATATCAATTATGATGGTGATATTGATGATGAAGAAGAGGTTTTGGATTGGCTAACAAGTCCTGCCAATATGGAAATGACCGATCACATTGAACAAGTCAATCGAAAGATGTTTGAAAAAATTCGCAAATCATCAGATTATTTAGCGGTTATCTTTTGTAAGTGCTTGTTTTCAAATGTTGCTCTTACAAAAAAACTTTTTTTAAAAAAAAATTTTTTAAGTATTTCTATCAATATTAAAGGGTATTTCTTCCAAACATCATTTGTTTTCTAAAAGTACTTGCTTCAAAAGATACCAAATGAAAAGGTATTTTTTACAGGAAACTTCTGCCAAAGGTCCTTTTTGAAAAATACTATTTTAAAATGTGTGTTTTAGGTTTGGTACTTTTTAAAAGAGTACCTTTTATATTTGGTACCTTCATAAAATGATTCCTTTACAAAAATCTCTATTTTACACAAAGTATTTTTATAAAATGTTCTTTTAAGTACTTTTAATTGCGCCCTTTTTTAATAAATTGAATTTCAACAATTCTATACTTGAAGATAGTGAAGATTGTAAACAGTGTCCACGAGTCTTAGCTGAAGTCGAACATATTGACGATGAGGCCGATAAAGCAGGAATTGATTTCGTGAAAATTGATGACAAACAAATGGCCAAGGAGATGGGTGTGTTTGCATTGCCCGCCATTGTATTCTTTAAACCAACTTCTAAGGAACCAGTCATTTACGCCGGTAAGTTTTTAGATTTTTTTTTTTATTTTTTTTACAATTTATTACAGCACAAAAATAAAAATATTTATGTATTTTAATTATTGTATAAAAAATAATTTTTAATGTTTTCAGGAGATCTTTATGAAGAAGAACAAATCCTCACTTGGTTACTCACGCAAAAGGATCCAAGTGGAGATGTTATTGAAGATCTTGAGGGCGAAAAATTAATACATTTAATTGAAGAGTCTGGTTCCATTGCTGTCTATTTCTGTAAGTTTTTTTAAAAGAGATTGTTCGTAAATGTTTTACATATTTTTACATTTATAACACAATCTATTAACCAGGTTGTAATCGTTTTGGTGACAAAAATGATTTCAGATGTTTGTCGGGTTTTTAAACAATATTTGTTTGCCCTTGATTTTCGTACGGTCTTGCACTTTTTCGTAAAGGGTACAAAAATACCCATCCTCGCGGCGTTTTGCATTAATGTTCTGAGCACATCTTAATAGTAAATATTCTAACAGTTCTTGTGCCGATTCACTCAAACAATGTGAAAAGGTAAAAGGGGGATAATATAACGCCCCCATGAAATTAATTCCAGATATAAACTTTCAAACTTGATGTTACACAGTTTGAAATTGTTTTTGCTTGTCCCATTTTTTCGATAATCTTAAATTCCAAGATTTTGTGCGACAAAGAAATATTAAAATTCGAATACTATTTTCAATTATTCGAATTTCCAAGACAACTGAGGAAATAGGAGATAGTTTTATGTACCGGCTGAACTTTCAAACATCTTTAATTATTTTTTGTTACTCTTTTGCGCAAAAAGATTACAACAAAAAAAAAAACACAGTGAATAATAAAATATTAATAAAAATTTATTTAATACTTTAACTTTTAACTAAAGCTAAGAAAGAATTTTAATTCAGCTCTATTTATGATTTCAAGAACAACTTCTAACGTGTGACTAACCAAGAAAGTTATAATCAAGTTTTCTCTCATACTTGTTGTTGTTGTTGAAATTTAGCAACTCAAGTCTTCTTTAAAAATATTTCTATTTTATTTTTTTAAAAACAAAACTGAAATCTATAACACAACAAAAAAAAAACAAATACCACATTCACTTTCAACGAAATACTGAACCCAAAACAATGATACACCCGCCCAAAAAAAAAATCTAGGGAACAAAACACAATGCGATATTTGCAATTCGAAGGCGGCACGAAAGGCTCGACTGAAAAAAGAGAAAGAGCAACAGTCACAAGATACAGGAGCAGGGGCTGCTGCCGCTGCTTTTGCGGCTACCGCCGATGGTGAAGGAGGTGAAGCTGGCGCTGAGGGTGCAGCCAGCGAAACAGCCACAACCAGTACAACAAAACAACATGAAGAGGGTACTGAACATGAAATAAAATAAAAGAAAATATATAGATCTAGTGATGATGTTGTTAACTGGTGTTTTTGTGCTATGAAAACCTCCCAAAATAAAAAAAGAAAAAAATCCACCCACCATCCATTATTACACCAGCATTACAAGCAACCATTTTTTCCACGAGCCTCGACTTCTAGTTCTTGTTCTTTTGCCATCAAACCCACACAGCCCTACCCCTGTCCAGTGAGAGCCCTTAATATCTAAATATTTTTTGTTTTTAATGTTTTAGTTTCGACCCCAAACCACTCCATCGAATAGTACATTCTTTTAGTATTTTTCTACTACAAAACCAAATATATACGTTCCTCCCATACCGTACTTAACTTCTCATTCCTCCAGCTCAACTAATAAGTATTTGATTTTAGTTCTGTATTTTTCAGTTTTAAAAATTTCTCGTCTTTTTATTTTGCCAGAATGCACTTATTTTAATTTGGCTTTTCTTTTTTTTGTTGATGTGTGTAACTGTGTTGTATTTCTCGAATTGTAAATTAAGTACATAATTTAATATTTTTTAAAATATCACAATATCCCACGCAAAACTTTCATCAGATACTGACGGTTGTGAAGTCTGTACAAAAGTGTTGGAGGAATTGGAAAATATCGATGATGACTGCGACAAACACGGCATAAAGTTTGTTAAGACCAAAGACTTTTCTGTAGCTGATGGTTACGGTGTCCACGATTATCCAGCTCTGGTATATTTTGAAAGCGGCATACCAAATGTATTTGAAGGTACGTAGAGACATAAATATACACAAAAGTTATTGTTAAATTAATTAAAATTATTAATAAATTTTAGGTGAACTACAAGAGGAGGAAGAGGTGTTGCAGTGGCTCATTACCCAAAAGACTGAAGATCGCATAGAATTGATTACCAGACAAATGTTGGAAACTATGGTAGAAGAAACTCAATACTTGGCCGTTTATTTCTGTAAGTTAAAACCAAATTTCTTTATAAAATTTATAAATAATCCTGGCTCATTTCATTATAAAATTATTTCTAAATAAATTTGCAAAAAAAAAAAATTGTAAATGAAAAATTTTAAATTCAACACAAATTACACTCGAACACAACATACCACCAACTCTTTGTTCAAATTCCAAAATGTTATCGTTATGAATTCAGTACCACCACAGCGCAAGGGCCACAAACTACCCGCTTATTGTAGAACATATTGTGCACCCATGTCCAAAAATGATGCCAGCTATAACAATTCCTCCTCGAATACCCAATCCAAGCAATTCCTTAAGAATTATATTTCACGCAAAAGAAAACGTATCGAAAGTCAAGGTATTCCGTAAAAAAAACAAACAACTAACACATTCCGTTGACTACTTCTCATCATAATAATTCAATGTGCAGCATCGCTCTCTCTCTCTCTCTTTCACTTGTATAATTTTTCATCCGTTTTTATCAGCTAACAAGTGCGTTAAATATCCAATCCATCGAAACACTTTCATATCATCAAATGACTCGGAAATTTAAAAGAATTAATTTCTGTTTCTTAAAACTAAGATGAAATATTTTCGCATTAAACTTCAAACATTTTTAAATTAAATACAAATTTTCTAAGTCAATTGATTTAAAAGCTAGTTAAAGTATTTGAAAGTTTGTCATAAATTTATTTATCGTTATAAAATTTGTATTTAAAAGTATGTATAATTTATTCTTTTAAGTTTCTGAAATACTTTCCAAACTAAATGACAGATTCGCTGATATGTTAACTTTTTTTTGTGTAAAAACGCGCTAAGTGAAAACTTAGATTTTAATATAAAGTAGTCTCTAACGACAATGACTACAAATAATTACTCTACCAATATTTGTAACACTTGTATTCTCTTCAGAGTTGCAGATTTCTGTCTGACTATCAAAAATTAGAACAAAATAATTTATTTTTTCCTCAGTTTTGGATTTTTTTGCCTAACTTTAACAATTTTCTTCATAGAATTGGAAATATCAAACCTACTCACAGTCTTGTGTAAATGATCTTGCATCACAACATTAGCAAAATGCTGTATCTTTACATTTCATTGTATTTGCTACTGTAGCGTCACAATAATTTGCAAATGCTAGAATGCAGATCGTTTTATACGAGATTGCGAACACGTCTATTAATCAGTCTAATGCGATTTTCTCTAACTTGCAAGATTTTAAGGAATTTATCATTTCACTTATTTTCGTAATTCTTTGCTAAGTACGTGCTGCTCATGTCAAATAACTACTAATAACGTTTAACAAAATAACTCAAGTAATTTCACACATCTTATCCATTCGAAGATCACTTTTCAGCCATTATGATTAAATTAAAAAGAAAAATTGCACTGTACATAAAATCTTTTCGGAATTGAATTAGAAACGGAACTCTAATAATGAATGATTTCATGTAAACATTACAACGATGTCGATTTAGTGGTTTAAGGATGAGGGCTCATAAAATAGTCGTCTCTAGAATATGATTTTCACTTTTTTTGAGTCACAACTCAAAACTATCGATTAATTTGTGAATCATAATAAAGGCACTTATTCCGTTTGTGAACGCAAATTTTCCAAACTCAAGCTGAAAATGATTTTATGAACTCTACCAATCGGTTCTGCAAAGAAAACCATAATGAATTCTATCAAAAGTCTAAAACATTATAAAGTTAATCCGTCCATTTAGTTTGGCAGTGAATACCTTCATTTTTGACGTTTTCTAAAAGCTTATAATTGTTTTCTTTTTTGCAATAACATCAGCCGAAAGCCATTAACCGCAAAACACCAAATGCCTCATGAAAATAATACTTCAGATGCAGACATTTTAACCCTCAAAAGAACAGAAAAAATATATATATCGCAACTGATCAACAAGAGGGGTATTAAATCAAAATTTTTAAATCTTCAGTAGAGGCAAAAAAACTTTTTTTTTATACTACTCTTCCATCACAAAAAGAGAAACAACATTATTTTTTTAGCGAAAGAGTAGAGAAAATTATGTAAAACTTTTACACTGATTAGATATGATCACTGTACATCGATTTCTTGCTAAAAATATATATATTAAAAATTTTGAGTTAATACCCTATTGTTGATCAAGTGCGATATATGAAAAATCAAATCAATTTTATTAATAATAAAACGATAAACTTTTCAGATAAAATCAATTGCAATATTTGCGATCAAATTTTAGAAGGCCTGGAACTGATCGATGACGAATGTGATGTCTTTGGTATACACATGGTCAAAATACAAGATCCACAATTAGCGAAACGTTATTCTATTAAAACATTCCCAGCTTTGGTCTATTTCAGGTATGGATATGCATCAGATATTCTTACAACGATTCCTAATTTTTTAAATTTTATTTACAAAAGAAATGGCAATCCCCTGTTATTCGAGGGTGACTTACAAAATGAACAATCGGTATTGGAATGGCTGATCGATGATGACAATCGCGAATTGGCCGATGAAATTGAAGAAGTCAATGAACGCATGTTGGAGAGATTAATGGCTGAATCCACCTTATTGGTGGTGTTCTTTTGTAAGACGCAACTGTTTAGTAATTAAAAAATAAATAAATATTAAAAGTGAATTTCATACAGATGATGAAGATTGTGCCGAATGTGAAGAAATATTGGAAGAATTGGAAGAAATCGATGGTGAAGCCGATATGTTTGGAATTGATTTTGTTAAAATTGCTAGTGTTGAAGCTGCCAAGAAATATGATGTTGTAAATATACCTTCTTTGGTATACTTTAGGTAAGTGATTGAAGTTTCGAAGGAATTGATTCCCTTAGCGAATAGAAAATGTTGCTAATGAATGATGTCAATACCATCACTATCCCTACGAAAATTGATATTTTTCGTCACCTGTTTGCTCTACTTTATCCCTATTAACTGTCGTAGTATAAATTCTCTTAAAAAAAAAATAATACAACTATAACTTGATTCTATAAATCCTGGTGCTCTTGGTTTTTTTGTCCGCTCTGCCTGAATCCGTAGTCAGCATGTTGCTATTTGATTCATGTTGCACAGTGTAAATTTTAAGATCTGTTCATAAATCAGTTTATAATTCTTAGATATTTCTTTCATTAATTTTGTTATTTTTTTGTAGAAAACAAGTTCCTGTTTTATATGACGGTGATCTTCACCAACACGATAAAATTATTACATGGCTGACCTCTCAGGATGTTTTCGAAATCAAGAACGAAATCGAAGAAGTCAATCGAAAAATGTTGGATAAATTGCTAGAAGAGAATGAGTTCATAACCGTATTTTTCTGTAGGTTTCATTTCAAAACATAAAACGGAAAATAAAACTTATTTATCTGGTTTTTGCCATTCAAGATGAACACAATCAACAAGAATCGACTGCCTGTTTGGAAAAATTGGAAAATATTGACAGTGAAACCGACAATCTGGACATAACTTTTGTGAAAATGGCCGATTCCCGTTATGCCAAAAAATGGGGTGTTACAAAACTGCCAGCTATGGTCTATTTTAGAAGAAGATTCCCTAGCATTTATCGAGGTTGATCTACTCAATTCAACAAAATTTAAAAAAAAACAAACATTTACTTAATTATTTATTTCCTACCAGGTGATCTGCTATCGGAGGATGAAGTGTTAGAATGGTTACGCAAAAATCGTTTCCGTCAACCTGAATTGAATATATTCATGTATGCCTTGATCGCTCTAGCTGTGGCCTTTGTTTTGTACACCGCCTTTTTATTACAATGTTTTAAGCCCGCACCACCACCTCCACCACAACATCCCAAGCAATCGTGATATGTTTGAACACCAAAAAACAACCAAAAATACAACAAACACTGGCTTAAAGGATTTATTTTTATTAATTTCTCAAAATTTGGTTTTTCTTTTTTATCAAAATTCAAAAACTAATTTTCCCTGCCGGGATTAAAAATAACCAAATCACAGTAAGAAACTGTGTTTAGTTCATGATAGAAAATTAATTTAATTTAGCGAAATTTAAACAAAGAGAATTTATGTATGTTTTTGTTTTAAAGCTCGGACTCTTGCGAATTTATCTTTTTTAATTTTTTTTTTTCGATACAACCAATGAACGACATTTAAATCTAAATTTAATAATAAATTAGCGAAACCTTTCACGTCTCAATTAAGTAAGTTTTCATACTTTGGAAACAAACGAAAATTGCCTACAAATTCTAAGAATTTGTTTAAAATAATTATATTTTGTTTTTTAAAGTTTATAAGCAAAAAAGTTAGAGAGAGTCCTCAAACTTATATTTTTGTTACATTAAGTTGCTAAAGTCCGAAATCGGTTGCACAAAAACAAATTATCTCAAATGGGATTCGTTGTTCCAAGGCCCATATTTTATTCTCGAGCTCAAACTAGGCGAAAAGTTAATAAAACAAAAACAAATCATATGAAATATAAAACAACTAAAATTAAATTACGTCTGTATGTATGTATGTATAATTTTAAATGTGGAAAAAACAACACAAATTAGATATTTCGATACATAATAATAAAACTTAAAATAATAGAAGAAATTAATAGAAATATTTTATTCTCATTGAATTGAACTGAATTGACCTGAAGTTTCAAAAGTAGTTTCAAATCAAACGAACAGACTGCAAGAGCACTTTAGAAATTATTGTAATGTCCAGACGATCATTTATTCTAAAAAAGTTTCTCTCAAGACAAGTATTTCTTTTAAAGTAAGTTTAAAGAAATATTTTAAAAAAGTAACTTTTGAAAAAGTACCTATTATTTAATAAAAGTGCCTTGTTTCGAATGGTACAATATTAAAAAGTTCATTTTGCAAAAATTACCCTATAAGAAATTAACATTCAAGAAAAATATTTATGTTCAACGAACTTCTTTTCAAAAAATTACCTTTGGAAAAAATTGCTTTGAAAAAAGTTCCTGTTGTTAAAGTACCTTTAAAAAAAACTACGTTTAAAAACTATGTATGCAACTTTTAAAAAACGTGAATATAAAAAAAGTACCTATTCAAAAAAAGTGCATATCAATAAAAGGGCATTTTGGAAAAAGTATCTTTCAAAAAAATTCCTTTAAAATAAATATTTTGCTACAGTACATCTTTAAAAAACTTAATATTTTGTTTGAAAAGAAGTTTCTTTTAAAAGGAATATATTTCGGAAAAGGGTTGTTTTTAAAAATAATCTTTCGAAAAATTTGTGTAAAAAATTGCATTTTTATAAAAAGAACATTTAAAAAAGTAGTTTCTAAAAGAAATAACCTTTACAGTGCTACACTTTAAACAACCTTTAAAAATTTACTTTTGACAAAATTGGTTTTTAAATCAAGAACTTTTAAATAATTTAAACAAAACATATTTTGGAAAAAAATTAAAAATTTTCTTTTTAAAACTAACTCATTTCAAATTAAGCTCAATGAAAAAAGTAAACACCTTTAAATATCGTAAAAAATAACTCTTTAAAAAAATCCTTACAAAATTCTTTTAAAAAAGCTTTTCATTCATTAAAAGTTAAATAATTAATTTTATAATTGTTTAGAGACAAACTTTTGAATATAAGCTTTTGGAGAATGGACAGCTAGAGCTTAAAAAGTCCTTTCATATGCTGTGTGAACACTCTTTTCAACATTGGCGCTCATTTAAAATCGTAGTAAACGACGAATGTTATTTCAATTAGAATCACTTTGACAAGCGAAAAGACAGCTACAGTAGTACTAAACTTGCATTTGTCAAAATTTTACAACTCTGAAGTTGAATTTGTTTTTATGTTTCCAAACAAGTTTTTCTCACAAACTCATCCTGAATGAAACAAATAAAATATAACAGAAAAGCTTTGATGGCAAGCATTCTCTGTATAGTCCTAGTTAGAGTGCGCAAAGTTAAAAGCTTTGTGGTTCGGGACAACAACATCGATTTATATTGAAAGAAAAGGCAAAAAGTTTCATAAATACAAGCAACCCTGTAATAATGGACGCAGTCTAAAGTTTAACTTGTTATTGAAGATTATGAATCATCTAAAACAAAAAATATTTTTAAACCAAATAGGTACACTTTTTTGCTTTAAAGGATAGTTAAAGAAACAAATCATTTGATTAAGTGATTGATATAAAAAGAAATAAAAATAATTTCGAAAAAAATAATTTTGTATAAATCAGTGAACCAGGAGTATAATTATGCTTTTGCATAAATCGGAAAGTGAAGAAAATTGTTATATATTAAAGAATTCATTCGCTTAAAAAAAGTGTTTAAAAGTTTTTAACTCGAGGTAAGTAAGAAAACGAGTTCATTGTGAAAACCACACAATCACAGACAAGTCTTCATTATGTTGTTTTTATCTTGTAAAGCAAATGTAAGAGAAAAAAACAAACAAAAAGTGTTATTGACACCAAAAAAAAGCCTAAAGAAGTTTTTATATCCTTTCAAAACGCAGAAATTGATAAAAGTTTAATTAAAAATTTTATGGAGTTCTGCGGCGATAGAAAAATTCTATATCATACAATCCATCCATGTTGTTTAGTGATATCTTTACTTTATGATTTTTTATTTTAACAATTATGTATGTATATGCATGCAAAAGCATGTTTAATAAAATGAGAAAGAGATAAAAAGAGAGACAGAAAGAGTGTGTGGGTAACTTTAACTACCGCACACTCCTTACTTTCCCAGCAAACACACTGGTTTTTTGACAAATTCAAAATAATTTTATACTTATAAAATTGTTTCTTCCTTTTTTTAACAATGAAGAATAATTTAAAAAAAAACCAAATTCCGAAAAAATTTTTAAAATATTCCTTAAAATTCAGCCATAAGTTTCGTTCCGATCGTTATATTAGACTAAAGGTTGGAACAATCTTTTAGGGAGTCGGACACGAGATTATTTCATAGAAATGACAAGAAGTTAATTAATTGCAACATACACGACAAAACATAACAACATGGTGTTTTTGGGGGAAATCAAAGTCCCTAATAAGTGTTCATGTACATACATAATAATTCAAACTTTTGATTTTAGTTTTGTTGGTATATACATGCATACGAGTGCAATGAGTTAAGCCAGTGTATGTATGTATCTGTAATTGTTTGTGTATCCTTTGTGACTCAGCTGATGTTTTTGTTTTGTTTTTATAACAAACTCATCACTATCGTAATATTTTTGTGATATTATTCACATACATACATATGTAAGTATGTAAGTATGTATACATACTTATATATATATATATATATATATACATACATATATGTATGTAGGTACTTATGTACATACATACATAAACATATTACATATCTTTTGACCATTTATTTATTTATTTTTTTTGTTGAGCTTCGTGAAGTTGATGTCATGTTTTCCTTTGTTTTGTTTGTACTTTTCTTCTTTGTGTGCTTGCTTGCATTTTCCGGATTATTGTGGAAAATTTTTGTAACCTTCATACCACCGAACCAAAGAAAAAAGAAATTTGTGTACATACATACATATATATAAACATAATACATATACATATATCGCACACTAGTTCAAGAGCTGCACACGACTCGAAAATCGCAAATGTTCTGGAAAACCAAAATACCGCAATACCGCGAAATAAATTTTCATGGTCGTTAGATATTTCATCTGAGAACTGGTTTATGGTATTTTAAGTTGTGCCTATTTATAATTTAGTGTGCGATAGGGTAAGTGTACCAGTAGTCGGCAGTTTAAGGCTTTTGCTTTTTTTAAATCTAGCGCCTGCACGTGTGAGTAAGCTGTTGGATTGGTAGCTATTTAATACAAATCATTAATTTGTATTGTTTTAGATCAATTATGTTAAATTTAAATATTTTTGTTATAAAATTGAGAAATTTACAGATTTTGTAAAAAAGAGCACATTTGCCTATAGTCGGCACCAATTTCCCACTTTGCGGCATGTTATGTTCCTATTGTCGGCATATCATATTTTAGTGAAGAAAACAATACATTGAGATACATTGTTATTGATATAAAATAAATTAACTACGCTTCTACATTTGTTATGAGATCATGCAGGAACAAAGGATTAATTCATATTCGACGAAAAATTAAAAATATTAATACTAAATAATATTTTTGCATATTTCAGTCCTTGGAATTCATTGTTTGTACTTAACTGATATATTAAAGGTAAAAGCTAGGTATTTTACACTAGGTATTTGTGCATTCGAGGAGTCTAATTCTATTTAAAATATAGGAAGGTACTTTCTAATTCCATAACGTCATCGTATTGCATATTTTTGAATTCGGTGCATTTAAGGTGATTCCACTGAGTCAGGTATCACACCCAACATTTCTTAGCTGATCATCTTCGGTATCCGAATCCAACACTTCAGAACAAGTGCTACATTTTTTGCTTTTGCTTTGGTATTTTAAATTTGACTGGCTTGATTCCTTTTTCTTTTTTTGGCTTCTTTCAGTTTCTTTCATCCGTATATGGATCCTACATGCAAGAGCACTGAGGGCCATAATTTTGCTTTTAATTGTAAGGACGTTGATTGCTTTGGGAAGTAAAGATGATTTTCGAACAATGTTGATATCGATGATTCCGGGTTTTTAATTAGCTTTGTGTAGCTAATACTTTTGGTCAAATTACATGTTGGAGAAGGGCTAATAGGATCACATTATAAGGGAGCTACAAATTGAAGAACTAAGTGAGAGGCGTTCGGCTGGCAATTGTAAGGTTGGAGAGGAGCACGAAATGTTTAGCTTTGCTTTGTTTTTGAAGAAGTTGGTGTTGAACAAAAGAGAGCCGGTGATATTGTTTGTATGCTCTCCATTTCCAAAACTCCATCGTCATCAAATATATATGTCCCTGACTAATCTGTAACGTAGCCTAAAATTTCGATATTTTAAATGTTTTTTCCATTTTTTAAAGCGCGAATCTCTTCAATAGCTACATTTGAATCAATCCCTATTTCAAGTAAGCTACGGCTCATGAGGTTGATAATCTAAATGTCTTTTTCATAATCCGTTTCTCTGAACATTTTAACATTTTTAAGGCCGTTTGCTAATTCGACTAAGGATTAATAACACATTTAGTATAACCCGCACTATCAGGGTTAAAAAGGTAAAGGCCACACTTTCGAAAACCGTTCTTAATCGTTTCTTCCATTTTAAGATCCGAAAGAACCGTATGAAGAAGCGGATAAAAAGGATGGTGTAAACTTTGCAGTATCCCTTTGGTGACAGTACTTTTCCAGTTTTGGGACACATGGAAACACTAGTTTCGTTCCTCATACCTTCCAAAATGTAAAGTTTGTTTTGTGCGCTCAAACAGTTTTTCAATTCAGACAACCATTTTCTAAAAAAACACTTTCTGACCAGACGATCGCTTAAAAATGGTGTGGCTCGTTTGTCTTTTTTAATAATTTCTTGAACTGTGTTCAGAAAATCGTCCATTTTAGTTGGAAAATCACATTTCACCAAATCATTACACCATTTTCTTAACAATTTTCTTCAGCATTCCATAGAATGGTTTGTGGGCCGAATCTTCGAGGACCCTCAAAAACGCAAACATGTAACATGTCTTGTGAAGTTGAACGTGGAACACCATATTAACCACTGGACCCTAATATGGAAATGCCGCCTACCCTTCTTTCAGTCAGTGCAGCTTTTAGAGACTGTTCGGAATATTTTTCTTTTGGTATTCATTTTTTAATTCAAATTATATCTGAGACTAGTTAGTATAAAACTCAACATATTTTTGGCATTATAATTAAACAAACCTAGTTTAAAAAACCACTGCCGACATTAGGATAGCTATTGTCCTGTAGTCGGCAGGTTGAAAATAACTAATTTGAAACTATGCCGACTACTAGGTAAACTTATTTTAAACTCAATTTTTATATATACAATGGTTTGCAAATTGACGAATAAACAATTTTTTCAAATTTGAGTTAAATCGGAAGAATTGGCTTGTTTCCTAGTAGTCGGCACCCCAATGCCGACTACTGGAAAACTAACAATTTTTTTGTTCCTAATGCCGGCATCCCTTAATATATCGGAAAAATGCAATTTTTTTTTAAATTTACACTGTAATACTATTATTTGAGCAGATTTCAGCCTTTTAAAACCTTTTTCGATTAAAATTTGCTAAAATTTACGTTTTTGCATGCCTTACAAAGTCGGCTTAGCCACTAAATTTTTACTAAGAAATAAGCACTACCACACGTGTTGTAAGAGAGTCACTTACTAAAGCCAACGGACTCAATAAACTATGCAAATATGCTCAGTTTTGTTTTCTCCTATATAATTCTGGGAGTATTTGTGAAGCTTATGTATTATTACTTTAATATATTATCACTGTTATTCTTAGTTATTTGAGTTTAAATTTGAAAACTGCCGACTACTGGGACATGCCGAACTTAGGAGCACTTACCCTATATATATATATATACATACATATATGTACTTATGTACATACATACATAAACATATTACATATCTTTTGAGCATTTATTTATTTATTTTTTTTGATGAGCTTCGTGAAGTTGATGTCATGTTTTCCTTTGTTTTGTTTGTACTTTTCTTCTTTGTGTGCTTGCCTGTATTTTCCGGATTATTGTGGAAAATTTTTGTAACCTTCATACCACCGAACCAAAGAAAAAAGAAATTTGTGTACATACATATATATAAACATAGTACATACATATGTACATATATATCGCACACTAGTTCAAGAGCTGCACACGACACGAAAATCGCAAATGTTCTGGAAAAACAAAATACCGGAATACCGCGAAGGCGGGGATATGGAAAATAAATTTTCATGGTCGTTAGATATTTTATCTGAGAACTGGTTTATGGTATTTTAAGTTGTGCCTATTTATAATTTAGTGTGCGATATGTGCGAGTTAAATAAACATCGAAATCGATAGACGAAAACCAATAATTTCATACCTTCCTTTTTTTTATACGAAATGGAGGTCTTTAAACCTTAAACCTCTGTATGTATTCAGTTGTATACATACATACACATATAAATACATGAATAATATTCATACACATGTACACGTGCTACAAGCACAAAAGCCACAAAATAAAATAATTTATAGTTTGAAATTTTTTACTTTACATGAGCAGGCTATGTGTACTCGTATATTTGTGTATAAGTCCCAGGACTTATCCAAAATCTCTCTAGAATGCAAGAAAGTCTATTACACAGAGGAAAAAAAATTATTATTTAAAACCAGTTTAATGTTTAACGGCGACAGCCAACAAGGTGCCTCACATAGGGTTTAGCGTCTACAACGTTTGTAACGGTTATACAGTTCGAAGGACTATAAACAAGTTGTCTCTGTTAGAAGGTGCAAAAGTGGACTTCATGCAATATAGTATGTTTATATGTAGGTCTTCACCATCAGAATGGAATACGTAGTTCATGTGCCGTAGCACAGTGCTTCGGCATTTATGCAAGTTTAAGAAGCAAACAAACTAAATTTCCAATCAGTGTCTTCAAGAGACATTTGATGCACATTATTTTTTATTATTCGATAGACAATTTCAGTTGAATTTAGATAAATAGGTAATAAGTAAAAAGAATATTTGTAGAAGCTCATTGTATGTTTTTAAAATAATCTATTTTTTCTCAAGTATTTTTTTTTTTACTTAATAAATTTTATTTTCTTGCAGAGATCAAATAATAATCTTCAATTTCTCTGGTAAGAAAATTTTAAAATTTTTATTAAAACACTTTGTTCACTTCACTTGCATGACAGTAGAATTAATGATGTCTTATTATTTAATAAAAATAACATTTATATATTGAAATAATCACAAGTAAAACAATATACACACATACATATATACTAAACATACATACTTATGTAAAATATGTCGATCTCTTACAGACAATTTAATGTGAGCGAGTTAAATCAAAATCGTCAAAATACCAAAAATACGGATATATTTTAAAAATACTGCCTGTAGAATTTTGTCGTAAGCGATAATTATTTGAAAATATAAATTAAAAAAAGTTCTAATGCATCGATACTATAAAAAAACTTCTTTAATACAAATTTATGGACCTTATATTGTAAAACGCTACGCTTAGTGTAGGAAAATGTTGTAGGGGAAAAAGCCAAGCTCTAAAAATACAACAGATACAGTAGTACCTGCTTAGGTATGCCTGTTAACTTGCACATATATAAAAGCGGGGAATCATTTAAGCGAACTTCTGATAAATACGCATATGAAAAATTAAAAGACAGATAATATATAAAAAAATATATCGTTTTAACCCATTAATGCCCAAACAATATAAAATATTATCGTTACGTATATTTAACAGTGATCGGTAATGGGTTAAGCGATTGATTATCTTATATAAATTTTTGTCTCTATAAAATGGCTTCCTTAAGCGGGAAATGGAGTGCATTTAAGCGAAAATGTTGTAATGCAAAATATAGGGCGCATGTATGTTGCCAGCAGATTTTGCGCTTTAAAATGGGGGGAGCTCTTTTAAGCGGCCGCATCTACGCAAGAACTGCTATATAGATATGTATGTATAAAATTTATCAACACGAGTACATTTTGTGGTAATTTACAAAATAAGGCACTGAATTAATATTTACTATGACCGTTGCTTCATTTACAGAACTCTGTTAACAATTACTTGATCCATAAATGTTACAAATTTTGATCTGTGCTCCTGCTAACTGACTTCCAGTTTATTTTGCTCACGTATAAAATTATTTATTGCCACTACAAATACATTTTGGGATATGCTCACACATGCGTTATTTTATAGCAGGACTGATAAGTATTCTCATAAAAGTATGCATGTCTTAAGGTATATATTCTATTTATATGCATCTATCCATGGGAATATTATACCGCACATATATACATACACAACGAACATCTATAGTATTCATACATCCGTTTATATATTTCCAACACAAGCCAATCAGGTATTGTGGTCCAATTAATTAAAAAACAATTTACATTCATATATTTCATTTGAACTGACTAATGCAACTCACCTTGTTTGTTTTAACATTTCAGTATTATAAAACTATAATTTACAATAAAATATATGTATCTTAAACAATAAACACTCGTGAAAATATAAATAGGTTTAGGTTGTTATAAATTAATAAAAATTTCATTTGTTGTGAATTGGCCAAAAAAAAATATATATCGAGAAAAACTAGTCCGGAACTCAAAAGGTAATTAATTTTGTGTATGAAAAAATCCGAAAAACTTACAGCAAACTCAAATGTGTTTTTTTCAATAGTTACTTTTTAAAAAGGACTTTCTCTATACATACAAATTTATGTAGATAATTTTTTAAACGGTATTTTTGAACGGACATACATTATTTATAATATAGTGCATTTCTTAAAAAGTACTTTTTTCATAGGTACAATTTTTAAAATAAGCTGCCTCTTAAAGGTACTTATTTTCGAGGAAACATTTTTCAGGTAGTTCTTCTTTTTTAATTGAAGGTACTTTTTCAAAGGAAGGTGCATTTTACCCGTTTTTAATCAAAACAGGAAAAGATTAGACACTTGTTTAAATATTATTTTTTAAAACATATTTTTTCAGAATGCATTTTTGATGGGTAATTTTGAGTACAAAATTTTTTCAAGTGGTACATTTTCTCTTCATCATTCTAATATTATTTAAAGTACTTTTTAAATGGCATTTTGAAGGTACATTTTAAAACTTAATTTTGTTCTTAGTTCTCTCTCGATCCTGTTTCGCAAACAGCAAACAAGTCAAGATACTAAAAAGTTTTTAATTTAGAAACTTATAAGTATGTATGTATGTAGTTTTTTATGCCCCCTCCTGATATATTTTCTCGCGTGTATGAGTATTTAATTACGTTTGCTTATTTTGCATCCCAAAAAACAAAAACAAAAAAAATTATCTACAAAACTAATTTACACAATTCCATAAATCTTATTTAGTATTTACTCGTATGTATGTATTTACTATCCTTTATTTAAATTTTTGAAAACTTACTTTGGTCTTTTACTTTTTTTTATCTTTTCTTAACTTTATTTTTCGGTTGGTGTTTATTTTATGTAATTTTCGTAGTTGAGCAAACAAAAAAAAAAGAAAAAAACCTTATCCGAATAAGCAAATCTAGATAATAAATGTTCAGAAAATAGATACAAACGTGGAAAGAAACAATTTAAAACGAAAATAATAACGTGGATGTAGAATTGCGGCTAAAGAAAGAATGGCACCATTTAAATTAAAATTTCGTATGGGCGGCTCCCGTAGTACATCTCAAGAGCATGAACCGGATCCTCAGGTAAATGAGGCCTTATTAAATCATCAAACTATTGGTGGCATTGGAGCAAGTTCATCGACCATAGATTCCGTCGATTGCAATAGTTTGGTTTCACTCAATACCAGTGAACGTAAACTTTTGTTGCCCAACAGAAGCAACATTTTGAAAATGGGTAAGAAATACAACAACAACCAACAACAACAATAAAATACATACAAAATACTAACAAAATACAAATACTAAATTTAATTGATGTTTTAAATATTTGTTTGCGTCTGTGTGTGTGTGCGTGTGGTAGACAAAAGGAAATAGAACAGAATAAAATGCTTAAATTTGCACAAAATTTTCTTTTCCATTTTATTTCGTTTTCTAATTTATCCTTCTAACTATTTTTATGTGTGAAAAGAAATCACATAACACCAAAAAATAAATAAATAGAAGATAAAGAAACAAAAGATAATATTATTTGCAAAAGCTTCTAACCCAAATTTGAAATTTATTAATTTATCTGTGTATGGTAAAATCTCAAATTTCTATCACTTTCAAGCCAACACACACCAACCCACTCACTAAGCATTCCCTCCGCCCACCTACCATCACCACCATCATTTCATTATATATACAAATTGCAATTTCTCTAAAACACTTAATTTAAGCATGTCTCAATATTAAGTTGTACAAAAAAAAAAATAATTACTAAATACCGAAAAAAATAATCACATCAACATCATTAACATCAACATTTTACAGGATTCATAAATCAAAATCAAGCTAAACGAGGAGAAAGTATACCAAACACACCACCCCCCTCATACGAATGTGTTTTAGAAGAGGTAATTGAAATTTCCACAGCAAACATCATCATTAATCCGCATTTTACACAAGACATTGTTTTTGTTTTTTTTTTCCTTTTATAACCATTTTCTAGCAAAGACAATTAGCCAACGCCACAGCGGCAAACGATGATCAATTAAACGCTTGTTTAGAGCAATTAAGTCTCAACGAATTACCCTGCACGGATCCAAATTGCCGGGAAAACTATAATACAAATATAAATAACAACGAAACATCCCATACGAGTCAATTGCAACAATCGCCAGAGCAACAAAAGCATAAAGATCTTAACAACGACCCCAACGATACTTCAAATCAATTAGACAACGCCGAAAATCTTGTTAACGAAGACGATCGCAAGGAGTCGATAGATTCTCAAGAATTTTTACTCGGTGAAAATATGACAGATTCGTCGTCCGATCAAGAAAGAGAACAACTTGAGAATAGTTGTTCAGGCAGTTGTCAACAATATACGCCGGACGGTCAGCAATACAATTCTGAATGTGAGCAGTATATTAGCGAAGGTTCAGCTTCGTGTTCTGGTGGTCAAGGCGAGAGAAATCAAAACAATGATTTCTATGATCCACTTATGAATCATAGTGTTTATTGCAATGATGGTGAGTATTCACCATTTTTTTTAATGCAGGTACTCTTTATCACGTGAGCTAGAAAGGATAAAGATAATGTATTTAATTTAATTGAGTGATAAGTAGAAGAAAGCACATTTTGAAAAGTTAATCAACCTTCAAAAATCATTTGAGAATTAGAGAAGAATGAGTGAGTAATGGTGTTTTCTTTTCCACAAAAAAATTGTACATCTCCATGCAGAAAATTTACTTTGGTATTCGTTTCTTAAAAATGTTGTGTGATTGATTCTAAAAAAATCGCCCTAACTAATGGTGGAAGGCATTGCACTTCTTGCCCCGTAAAAACGACAGTGTTGATAGTGCCCTGTAAAACTTAGCTGTAAGCTATTAAAAACAGGGGTTCCACTTTTTCATAAGTTGTGTTTTGTTCTAGTGAAATAACAAGCTGCATTATACAGGGTTGGCAAGACATTTTATACATGTACCTTTCAACAAGGTGCCATTTTGTGTGTAGAAAAGAAAACACCATAAGGGAAACTTCTGAAAAAGTACAAAAAATTAATTGTATTTAAAAACAAATCAATTTGTGATATATGTTTTGATGAATGACGTTATTCTGCAGTAATTCTCAAACGATTCTAGAAAGTTTGTAGTTAAAATGTACGCAACAAATGAAATTTTTTTTTTGAAAGTTTATAAATTCGCAGATTTTATTAAGGTGATTTTTAAAATAAAATGGTACATAATTCTCACAAAGTCACTGTCATAAAAATGCAATTTTTTATATTAAACGATAATTCCAATAAAAATATTTTTCATTTCTCGACTGCCTCCCATAGCGTCCCACTACGATGACAATTATCAAAACCAAATGTGTAATCATGATGGCAATTCGGGCGAGTGTAACAATGAATGCAATAATGAATGTAATAACGAATGTAGTAACGAATGCAGTAACGAGTGCACAAACGAACAACACTGGAATGATAGTCAACAATCGGGTTCACATCACAATATGCAATACGAGAATTGTGGGGAACAGCAGCAGCAACAACATCAGTATTATCAACAACCGGAACATTCACAGACACCGGAAATTATTAGTAATAAATCGTCAAAAGAAATCTACAAGGATTTGGCTAAGGAATGGGGCATAACGTGTAAAATGTCGGACGGATGTCGTTGTATGGAATGTCAAGGTCATTATTTCGATTGTGAATTCGATGACGTAAGTGGATAATTATATTCGGAGAGAATTCATTCTATAAGAGAATTTTAATTTTTGATTTTGTTTCTCTTACATTTTAGAATGAACATCAAAAAACAGATGGTGGCTTGGGGGCAGGAACGCCCATGTTTATAACAGAAGTAATGCATGGTACAGCGTGCAATATTTTGTAAAAAAAAAATATTAAAAATTGAATTTTTTTGGATGATATTTTATCTTCAAACACTGGCTAAAATTATAAATGATCGATCGACTCATGTATTTTAGCTGAAATTTTTAAATTAAACTAAAAACAATTATATTTAATTAACAAAAACAAAAAAAAAACAACTTAGATATTTAGATATGCACCACCAAATGGCGTAAAATTAAGTATTACAACTACTCGTATATACTTGAATTTTGAACAAAACAAAAAATGTTTTAAAACGATCCCAATTTTTCGTAATTTTAAAACTAAAGTTTTTTCTATTCAAATATTGGCTCCAGCTTTTTTTGTGCCAAAAAAAAAAGGAAAACCAAAACAAAAACTAAAAATGTAAAAATATTTAGGAGACTTTTAAAACATTGTTCTCAATTTGATTTTAGCATTTACCCCTATTATAGTCTGAAAAGAAAAATTAACAAAATATATTTGTACCAGGTATTCACAAGTTTCAATCATAAACTTTTAAACTAGTTCCGACTATTCAAAAATAAAAATCTTAACAAAAAAATATTAAATCTAAATGCATAGAACTACCCGATTCTTTAAGAAAATTAGAAAAAAATTGTTGATCCAAAGGCTTCCTTCCATGCAGCCCACAGTGGGGAGTTTTGCAAAATAAAAGTTAAACTTTAAAAAAAAAAATCTGAGAAGATCTCACCTTGCTGGAAAGTCATTAATCGCCAAGCTTTTTTTCAATTCTTTGACATCCTTTTCTCCCCTGGTTCAGCATTTGATGAATGTGTAAATAATTCCTGAAGCTGCTACTACTTCACATGCAAAACATAAGCTTTTATACTCGTGCATATAAGATAAATGTTTAAGCTGGCTGGAATTTCAATCAATAGGTGAACTCTGAATAATAATACTAAAATTTGTATTATTGGTTTTGATCGGTCGGTGGAGTATTTGCGAAATATAATTTTCCTCAACAGCTAATTTAAGTTTGCAAAATATGGTTCACAATTTGATTTTTAAAGCATACCAACACAATATTACCACCATATCTTATACATTCAAGACTTTATTTAAATAAAATTAATGTATGAGACTACATTGACGCTAAAAAAAATAAATATCAGGATTCTGAAAGCAACAAAAACCTTGCCCTTTATGTAGATGCATTATTTTGTAATCAATAACAAAATTATCGAATTTTCAAGTGCATTAAAAATTCCCGCTATTTTGCTACGGAAAAGATCAGAGAATCAGAAAGTGAAAAGAGTTGTGTTTACCGGGAAAAAGATCAACCTTGAGGCCAGGTCGGGAAGTTCTGTGGCCAAGCTTGCATTTACAAAATGAAGAAAACGAAACAATTAAACACTAATAATATGATCTCACCATTTCCAAAACCTTAAAGAATACGAAAAGGTTTGTCCATAGTGAGTCGTCAGCAATACACAGACAAGTGACAATTTATTACTGTCATATCAACTTGACATATAAATAGTTAACTAAATAAAGTAGACGATTTGCTAAGACATTTATCCAAATCTAAAATAACACAATTTTGTGACAACTTTTTAAAAGTTTGAAAATAAAATACTTCGAAATCATTTGTATGTTAATTTCTTATTTAATAAACTTTTTTACATCAATATCATCATGTTAGTTTTTAAAAACAATTTTGAAATTTAAAGAAAAAAGGTATTAACAAAACTAAAAAATTACATATAAAAAAGAAATTATCAAATTAAAAAACTTTAAGAAGCCTTAAATGTTTCACACTTCATGACCATATTTGAAAATTTCGTTTAGCATTTATTAATGTGTAAATATGTATTTATATATTTTTCTACTTTGTAGCCAGTCATTGCATTATAATCTGAATTAAAACGAAAAGAAAAAGAAAAATATAATTAAAAAAAAAAAACAAAATATATAAAATGAAATGAAAACTTAAATATCAAGTCTTTTATTTGAAAGCGCATAACGGGTTCAGAGTCAGAATACTTCAGATCGGACATCTTCTGGATTCAATATACAAATTTTAATTAGACATAAAGTTATTTACTAATCTGAAAACCAAAATATGAATTTTCAGTTCGAATATCTTAATGTTTTTGATGTCGAATTTTGTAGAGTTGATAAATTCGGCAATAGATTATATTGCCGATGACACACCTTTTAAAGAAATTGATATTTTCTATGTATACTAATTGCATTTTAGACTTTAAACATTTTTCGAACATACTTTAATGACTGACTTTCTTGTTCGAACAATCGACTAATTACAAACTTTTATTCAAATATTCGAAAAAATGTGTTAAAAATGCTTTAACACTTTGGCTTAGAAAGTAAAGTTAAAAATTTTAATATTTAAAAATTTACTTTCTATTTCTTTTTTATAAGGACCAGCATTTAAGGGATGACCCCTACGTATGCAGTGCATTGAGCCGGAAGTATGAAAATTGGTTATGGGAGGGAGGACAAAGGGAGTAGTGTTGTGGTCATTTGATTTGAACTTTAACACACCAAAGGTGACAGGAAAGACTTCTGCGGGAGTTTGATTCCACATACGAACACTTCGGCTAAAGTAAGAATTCTCTCTGTAATGTTAGTGTGGCCATAGCGACCATAAGGGGATGTGCTCTTACTGAAGAGAGTGTTGTACGTAAATAATTCAATAAGTTCCTTAATTTCATTAGATCGCATTCCTTGCAGTAGCGATAGAACAGTGAAATGCACCCTACATTTCGTCGATGCTCCAATGAGTCAATAGAGTTGGCTACCCTCACCGATAAGTTTCTTCGTCCTACCTTGCACGCGATCGAGTAACTTCAAAATAGACTTTGCCGCACCGATCATTTTAAGTCGGATAAAGGTGGTATAAAAATTAAGGAGATCAGATGGAGTGAAGTATGCCTTATATCGCCTTAAGAGACATGCAAAATGTGATCATTCTATCGAATTTATTTTCTTTGCTAAAACTGAATGTATGCAAATTAAAAATGTTTATGGTTACTACCGGAACGAAAATTATTAATAAAACGAATACTTAATATCTTAAATTTGAGAAATTGTTTACTTTAAAATATTTTAAAATTCCCGTATTATCTTCTTCTATATATGTATATAAAACCGAATGTGTGTTTGTTTATTTGTTTGTTTGTTCCTTATAGGAGGATAAACCCTTGGACCGATCTTCCTGAAATTTTCACAGTATTTAACTGGAACTCTCAGATGAATTATAGGCTATTTGAAGTTTTGATTGGATAAAGGGGTGTGGCACCGCCCATATAACCCAAAAATTTAAATCGCCATATTTAGGGCATTTTTTGACACACGTCGATGATATTTGGTATATATGGTATCGGCATAATTTGGAACACGTACCAGCGGTAAAGTGGGTGGGACCATACCCCTTTTTAGGAAAACCAAACCCTTGGACCGATCTTCTTGAAATTTTCACAGCATGTTACTGTGACTCTGGAAGGAATAATAGGCTATTTGAAGTTTTGATTGGACAAAGAGGCGTGGCATAGCCCATATAACCCAAAAATTTAAATCGCCATATTTGGAGCATTTTTTGACACACGTCGATGATATTTGGTATATATGGTATCGGCATAATTTGGAACACGTACCAGCGGTAAAGTGGGTGGGACCATACCCCTTTTTAGGAAAACCAAAACCTTGGACCGATCTTCCTGAAATTATCACAGCATGTTACTGTGACTCTGGAAGGAATAATAGGCTATATGGAGTTTTGGTTGGACAAAGAGGCGTGGCATAGCCCATATAACCTACAAATTTAAATCGCCATATTTTGAGCATTTTTTTAACATACGTCGATGATATTTGGTACTGGACCGATCGTCATTAAATTTTCACAATAGGATATATAAATACATACTTTTTATTTTATAACGAGGGGGGGTAGCGAAGTATACCGGTATAAGCTAGTTATAAATAAAACTTGAATCTATGTACCCACAAAGTGGTGAAATGCGATCTCTAAAATCATCGCTGTTGTCATCTGATCAAATAAGTACGAACCAATTGAAGTTTGTTTTTCCTTAAAAAAATATTACAAACATCGTCTTAATTAATAACAAACTCTTTGTAATGTCTATGATTATCTCATTAATTATTTGTACCGTCTGACCGCACCTTCGGTAATATCAATGATATAACATGCGTGTGAAGATAAATATGCCGAGTTTAATACGTTTTACGTAAGAGCTTACATCATGACATATTTAACTCAAAAGTTAAATATGTTTAGTTGTCACTCATTTGGACCAATGGCAAATTAAAGCCAAGAATCCATACTTATTGACTATGTAAGTCCGATTTCTCAATTGTATTTAGTCAATTAGTATGGATTCTTGGCTTTAATTTCCCATTGGTCCAAATGAGTGACAAACAAATATGTGCTTACAAATGGCCAAATTCCCGTAGAGATCATACAAAGTTACCTTAGTTAAGATACATTTATATCAACTAGCAAAGATGTAAACAAAAAAGTTCCATCGAGCTATGTTGGCAATGTCCCGACTAAACATATTTAACTTTTGAGTTAAATATGTCATGACGTAAGGTCTTACTTAAAACATTTTTAACTCGGCATATTTATCTTCACACACATTGATATAATTAGCAATTCATTTCTAAGAAAATTCGCATTATTTTCTATGCAAAGGTCAACTTCCTTCGTTCGCATACACAAAAACTTGTTGTATTTAAATAAACATGAAATCGAAAAATCTAATTACGGTAATGCCTGTCATATCCTACACTAGTCACATGTAAATGTTGTACAATCTGACCGTGACCCTTTTTGAGAACAGTTTGGAAATAGAAAAAACTCATTCCAAAATCACTACTCTTCTTTTCAAATTCAAATAAATTTCGTAAGACATGACTTTGCAATGTTTTTTTAATATAAAAATCTATCAATGTTTGCTTGTTCAGCCATTAATTTAATTTTACAAAGCAATTGAATGCCGTTGCGTGTTGCCGAAAAATAAACAAAACTAACGAAACCGGATATAGAAAAGTAAAAGTTTCATTTATAGAATGTTACAGATTTGACCAACACCCCTTCCACCACCTCCTTCAATTGTAAACGGCACCATGTTACTAAGAAGGAATAACGAATATTTAGAAAATTTAATAGAAATACGATAATGGAAAAATGAGAAAAAATTTACTGACCTACATGACGAAATTTCTAAAAACAAAAAACTGCTGAATGAAAAGAAACCCACATTGAACTGTTGTACATAATTGCCTCATGTAGTCGTAAGTACATACATATTTACTCACATTATTAAGTAATTCGATTACTTTACCAATTAATTTTCTTTAGAAATTAAATAGAACTTGATAGAGCGATAAAATACAGAAAATAATAACACAAAGACTACTGGACTTTACGTCTTTAAGTTGGATTATTATTTAGAATAAAAATTTTACGACTCTTCATTCTTTCTAACGGAACATTAAAAAAAATCTTACACCAACAAGAAGGCAAACAATTTTTATCCGATATGAATCTATTTATTTTGTTGTGTTGTTTGTATAAGATTTTTGCTTTTGTAATTCTCAGTTCAGATTTGACAATTTATGTATAAGCTTTTTCATGATTTCTTGAGAATTAATCGAATGAATTTGTACTCGTGTATTATATATTTTTTTATTGTATAATAAATCGGTTTAGTTTGCTTAGGTTTCTCGTTGCTTAAAATGGATTTGTCTAATCTAGATCGTTGTGGTCATTAATGGGTTAAAACGAATATATTTGAATTATCTCGCTAGACTTTTTTTTAACTTAAATGTGGCAGCAATAAAATTAGAAACAAGTAAGCAGAGTTTTTAAACGCATCAATTGCACCATCATCAGACCTACGCTAAAAAGCAGCAAAATATATGTGCAATTTAAACTGAGCACTTAAGCGGGGACTGCTGAAATTCAAAAATATGCCAGAGCTTATTTGAGTGAATTTATTTAAAGGGAGCCATAAAAACCATTTAAAAACCAAATAATTATCACCTTTTTAGTTGTTGTGCATTAATTTCCATATTCAATTCATTAAAATTTATCAAAAGTTAACGTTGCCAAATGAAAACGCGCAAGAGGAAAAAGGAACAAACCAAAACAAAAAAAAAAAAAAAAAAACGTCAAGACTTACAAATTACTTTTGGTCATGTAATTATTTCCAATTCTTTTCTCTCTACATGTTTCTTTGGTCATTCAAGTGGATGTGTAAACTTTGGTTTATCCCATCATTTAACACATACAGAGGCGACAACTTTTCTACACACTACGCGTTTTATGAATCTTACCATAAGCCAGTACGCATTTAATTATTAATTAATTCATCAAGAGGTTATTACATATTATTAAAATGAGAAATATATGGTACTCTTGTATTGGTACATTTTTGTATTGGTATTTTTTCGACATACATCGATATGTAGTATAGACTTTAATCAAATATCGTTGAGTGTAAGTAGAAAATCAGAGAAAGAGTGCTGCGGTACGGGTATATTGTAACACTACGTGAACATGGAAGATCGTAAATTTTATAAACTTTAGCAATAAAAATTATTGTGATGGTATTTGTTGGACTAAACGAGTGAGTACATGCCTAAATAATGTGCGAAATACCAGTCTAGTTGCTTAATAATTGCTTAAGAAAATACTGTGACAAATACTCAAATACTTTAAATAAGTTGATTTTTTTAAGTTGTAATGTACAATTCATAGGCGCAAATGCAGGAAAAAATTTAAGTTGATTCAGCAACGTACGTATGAACAGTGGTCGCAAAAGTGTTTACTGTCGATTTCTTTTCGTGGTTGGTTGGTTGCACTTTTGATTGAAAATATCCATCATTTCCAATATATCCAGAACAGTCCAGACCTTTCATATACATATTATTTTCATTTCGATTTCTACAACACTTTTAATGCCAATTTTTTTTTTTTTTTTTTTTTTAATTAGGACCAGCACTCAGGAAATAACCCTGAGTGCAATGCATTGTGTCGGAACTCAGGGAGAGGGATAGGGTAGAGAAATAGAGGTTGAAAATTTAGTAGGCTTAACTCTTTTACAACTCTGCTTTGCGCGTTATGTTGATTTTTTTTAGCAGTGTTGAGGCACCTCTGGTGTTAAGTAGACGCACTAACTTTGTTAAGCTGTATTAGCAGTCATTTTATTAATTGTTTTACTTCGCCGATGTTTCTGCTAACCGACGAAGGAGGGCGATGTTGTGTACTTTAGCTTGGAACAGCATCAATCGCTGTCGGAACAGTTTTTTAGTGACCAGTGCTATGCCTTCATCACTTAAATAGTTCGAGAACAATTAATACAATGCCACACCATTGTACATTAGAAAAATTAATGATGTTGATTGACTTGCTCTGGCGAGGGTTTGAACCCAGGCCCCAAGTCATTGTTTGCTTAGTAGTCAACGCGCTAACAACCTCAGCCAACACCACCCTCCTTAGAGCCAATTACGGCAACCACTCAAGGTACATATATGCAGAAATACAAAAACAACCAACTCTATGTATTTTGTTGGTAGAAATTTTGATTTCGGAAGTCACAAGTATAAATATGTATGTATGTATGTGTGTATGTTTCAAACTGTGACACGGAAAAGAAAACATTTGCTCTGAAATTTTTTTCTAAAGATGTCTTTCTACGATTTTAGATTGCTTTCATCTTTGGAAACTTTAAAAAATATTCTTTTCCAATAGCTCTAATATTTTTTACATATCACAACCCTTTTTCACATATGCAAACTCATATTTACTTCGTATTCATTTTCAAAAATTCTACAATTTTTCCATAAACGAAAATTTTTTAATTTAAATTTAATAAATAAATACAAATCAAAATTTGACACCTGAAATAAAAAACAAATGGTTTACAACTATTGTCAGCTGTGCTTGTAAGAATACCTTATAGTCATTGTATCATGGTAGTTCTCAATTACTCATAAAAGTCAAACACTTCGGAATATTTAAAATATTTACAAAATATGTGGAAATATTTACTGCATACTTGTATATGGAAATTTTAATAATCAATTTATTGTTCACAACTGTCATTACAATCCCCCCGCCCAATACCGAAATTGGTATTGTAAGGATCTATAAAATACGAGTACATACATACATATAAAACATTTCATTCAAAAATCATCACACACAGTATTTTGTGTTTTTACTCAAATCAGAATGATTTTTTTTTACCTTAACATTCAAAATATTTGCAAAAATGAGAGTTAGGAACTTAGGGATACGCTCATATTCGTACCTATAAAAAGGCTTTGTTGACTTTGCATGTTTCAACAATTTTTTTTAATAATACGCACATATACAGACACACACATTAACGTAGAGATCCTTCTCTAAAAAGGGGCAACGTATAAATTTTTATTTTTTTTTTAACTTCTCCAAACGTAAAAATGGAAAATTATTGATTTTTTACGATAAGATCCGAAGGGTTGTATGAAGAAGTGTGTGTGTGTGTATGTGTGTGTGTGTGTATGTGTGTGTGTGTGACTAGATAGATTCTGGCCAAGTCTACACCAATAAATATCTGAATGATCAACAAGATTCTTAATGAAGCAATGAACTACAAACATACAAATCATAAACAAAATTCATATAAAAATTTAAAAAAGGTATTTTGTTTGTGATCGTAAATAAAAAATTATCACACTTTATTTTTTCTGTTCAAATTTAATTGCGCATAATTTTTATTTTAAGATAAACTTTCTTTATTATTTATTTAGGTTGAAATAAAAGATTCGTTTAATATTTATTTAGGATATTTACATGCATTTAGATGTGATAAGGGCAACTTTGTATTTCTTTAGTCTAGCGATAGAGAGCAAAAAAATTGATAAAGGCAGTACGCATGAGCAGCAGATTAGTTTGAAGATTTTAATATTTAAGCTGGAAAATTTTATAAATAAAAAATACACTGGAAAAAATCCATAAAATACAAGTATGTATGCATGAAATCATTTATACGCCATACAAAGAATTTCGTAAAATTTCACACCACAAACGAATTTTAGGAGAATCTGATTTGCAAGAGGACGTTTTTTGAGTGGATACAAATTTTAAGAACAAATTTTTTAAAGCAATAATTTTTGATAATTTATAACTGTTTAGCAATCGTACGTTTTTAGGGATTTCTGTATGGTGCTTTTAGAAAAATTATTGTTGGAAAAGGAGTTTTGAGGAATTGTTATGTTGGAAAAAATATGTGTTCGGTACTCATTGGAAAAATTTACTCTCAAGAAGTGGTGAAAGTTGTTTATAGAAAACTTACTTTGTACACAATGTAAATTTCACTAAGACACTGTTTAGATGACTTAAATTTTTTAAAAACATATTTTATGAACACATACTTTTGAAAACAAAGTAACTTTCCGAAAAGTACTTTTAAAAGGAGAGACTTCTTAGAGTATTATTTTGAAATGGTGCTTTTGGGAAAAAGTACTCGTTGGATAAGTTGTTTTTTCGTGAAAAACTTTAACTTAAAATGTAATTTTATGAACAAGAGCTTTTTAAGAAAGGTATCTACTTATGGGAAAAAGGACTTCCAAAATAGAGACTTCTTAGAGACTAAATGAAGTTTTTGAATGTGAACTTTTAGAAAAATGTACCTTTTGCGAAAACTATATTTTGAATAAAGTTCTTATTGGGAAAACACCTTTCAAGAAAAAGTAAATGAAATTCGACAAAAAATCGTCAGACGATAACCATTTTATGCAGTCTAATATGTTTTGTGTTGTTGAAGAGTTCAATTAATGAAAAATTTTTTTAGATCCTTATTAATTATTAACGTATACCAGACCAGATATTGTTGCTTACAATAAATTTAATCCAATGAAATTTTAGTTATTCATACTTACATAAGTTATTTTAATTTAGAAAGGAAACTCCTGAAGGTTGTAATAATTGAACAGACAAAGAAAGTTTAAACTGGACGAAGAGTGTTCACCGCTTAGACCTCACTGACAATCAGGATACCTGTAATCAAGTAATTGAATATCCTTTATCATTAATTAATTGTGTTGACACACACGAACGTTTTTAAACATCAGACTGTTGCATATTAATGATTTGAAAATTCACTATTTTGTTGTCTTATTTTAGTGTTTATTTTTATACTCATCAACTGGCGAAAACATCCCATTTTCTCAATGTTTTGTGTGCAAAATAATAAAAAAAAACCGATTTCTGCGAATAAGAAATTGTCGTATATTAGAATATTTTAAATATAATAGGCGCCAATAGAAAAATATCCTCATCATTTCACTTAATATTAGTTGCAGGTTTTCTTTCTATTCTATTCTCCCCCTCCAGAGAAAAAATTAGCTACACCATTACCTACTTTCACTACTCGCATTGTACTCGCATTAAGTGTTGGAATTTATACATATTAATAGTTTTTTCTTCTCTGTTTATAATAATATAGATATACCCGGTGCGCTTCGCTACCCCCTCGTTATAAAATAAAATTCCTATTATGAAAATTTAATGACGACCGGTCCAGTAGTTAAGACTATATTACGATTTTTCATTTTCCTAAAAAGGCGCGTGGTCCCACCCACTTTTCCCCTGGTACGTGTTCCAAATTATGCCAATACCACATGTACCAAATATCATCGACGTAAGTCAAAAAATGCTCAAAATATGGCGATTTAAATTTTTGGGTTATATGGGCGATGCCACACCCCTTTGTCCAATCAAAGCTTCATATAGCCTATTATTCCTTCCAGAGTCACAATAACATGCTGTGAAAATTTCAGGAAGATCGGTCCAAGGGTTTGGTTTTCCTAAAAGGGGGCGTGGTCCCACCCACTTTTCCCCTGGTACGTATTCCAAATTATGACAATACCATATGTACCAAATATCATCGACGTAGGTCAAAAATGCCCAAAATATGGCGATTTAAATTTTTGGGTTATATGGGTGGTGCCACGCCTCTTTGTCCAATCAAAACTTCATATAGCCTATGTCACCCGCCTGAATATTCTGAAGATTCCCTGAATATTTCATCAAAGTCGATCCAGTAGTTTCGGAGCCTATTCATTTCAAACAAACAAACAAACAAAAAATCAAATCTTTCCTCTTAATAGTATAGATAAATAACAGTCTATGAATGAGTTTGTGTGTGTGTGTGTGCTTGTTTTATAAATATTTACTTCATACCATGTAGTCAGTTTTAGTTGCTGCAAGCACTTCAGGCGATTAAGAAGTAAAAATGTGTAGAGAATTATTGCACTCTTTTGCCTAAATTAATTTACACATTTTTTTTTCTAAAAAAGCGAAAGAAAAATCAAACCAATGACTGATAAAGATTTTCGTGTAGCCACTTCTAATCCTGGATGCTTCCGGTTGAAAACGGAAATAAGTAATTACGATGGATTTAACACTTAAAATAATAATGGAAAAATAAATAAAAAAATGTGCCGAAATATATGTTAAAATCCAAACAACACATTTCAAGCGAAATAAATAAATAAATAAATGCAAATTAAACAACGAACGAACATTTTATTAGTAAAACGGATATAAACCGGAACCGAAACATGGGGTATGTACTTGAGCATGTGTGAGTGTGTGTGTGTGTGTATGTTAACAAATAAAATCACACTCAAATTAATGTCATTTTATATTTAAGAACAGAAGAAGAACAAAAAAAAATAGAAAACTGAATAATTAAAAATAAGTTTTTTGACAAAATAAATTTGATGATATATGCCAGGGATGAACCAGACATTGAAGAATTTTCAACATTTCGCAATTTCGTAAGTGATCAGTGTCATGTTGTGTTGTGTTGAGCTGTGTTGTGTTTATGTCTACTAGAAATGGCATCACATTTTTTAATAATATTTCGTTTGCGTTTCAGTTAAGCTGTTCTAATGTTCAGAATATTGAATACGAATATCGCTGTGAATATGTTCATAATACGACAGAATGCCAAGATAGAAAATTTTTTTTCAATTATATTGAGATTTTGTATTGTTCGTTCGGGCCCACCACTGATGTCCAGCTGTATGCATCCTTGTTGCTCTTTCTATTGCTGTGCATGTTGATATTCATAATTTTGGCAATAACAGCCGATAAATTGTAGGTTTCCCTTTTGTCTTTTCGAAAGAAAAATTGTTTTGTTTCTTTTTAATTTTTATGTATGTTTATTTCCCGCACCGCCTAAAGTTTTTGTCCCTCCTTGGAAATGCTTTCAAAAGTCCTGGGATTGAGTGAACACTTGGCTGGCATTACTATATTGGCTTTTGGAAATGGTTCTCCCGATCTTTTTACAAGTCTGGCCAGTTTAGATGATACCACAATTATCTTGTATTCAAATCTTGTTAGTGGTGCCATTTATGTCACAGCCTTTATAGGTGGCCTCATTTGTATTATACATCCTTTTCATGTGCATGGCAGTAGTATTTTGCGTGATTTATTGTTTTTTATGTTGGGCACTTTATACATTGATTATGCTATGAAAAGTGATGGCTATGTAACGCGTTTGGAGGCAGTTTGTAAGTATGTTTGTATGTATTTGCATGTATTTGTGGGCTAAGGGTGGAAAGTTTTTTCGTCAGGTGTGGAGCTTCCGCAAGATGTATTAATTCGTTACTTGTTTTCCTTTTATCTTATTGAATATTTGAATAATTTTCATTAAAATTACAATGCAGTCCTATTCACAAAAAAAATTAATTAAAAAATTTATTACGAAGAAAAAATTGGCAAAAAAGAAGTTTTTAACAAAAGTAGAGTAATTTTTTTGCCCTTGTTTATGCCATCATTAACATGTTGCGTGAATGCAGTAACGGGTAAAAGTTAGTAACTCATAAGTTTATACGTTGAGTTATTGAGTTTTATTTCCATGACATTTAATTTTGTCTTTGTGTGCAGAATTTTGTTTTTTGCGTTAAACAATTCTGTGAAGTCTATGAATTTCGTGCCTTACTTGTAATTGCATTAATTTCCCAATTGCGCACTTAAGGTGCAGGTCTGCACATCAAGTAGGTGCACCTCACAAAAGGAAATGTATTGTAGAAACTGCGACTAGATGAATTTTAGAGAGGGAGAGAAGAAAGGTTCGTATTAGTTCTGAAGGATTCCAGATATCCTTTTAAGATACATCAAAGTTATTATGGATTAAACGGGCTTAAGGAAATATTTTTTTCCTCTCTTTCTCTAAATACAAAGAATATTTTTCTATAAATTGGCCAAATTTTATTTATTATCACTTTGGTATTTCTAGGCATTATATCGATATATCTAATCTATTTAGCCGTTATCTTGACCGATCAGTACTTGGTTAAGAAAAGAGTAAACAGTAAGTGAAATATGCATTTTTAAATTTTAAACAACGAATTCAAATAAAAAATTCCTGCTTCAACAGAAATGGAATTGTTAATATCAAGAGGTAGAATGTCAGGTACAATTTAAAAAATAAATAATGAAATTCTTGAATAATTCTAACAAAAACATCCATCAATTAAAATCGAGTTTTTCTTTGATTTTCTAGTTGATGAATATAAGAACTACAACACATTGCGGCAAGAAGCCAGCATTGATATTTTAGACCAGATTTCACATCTCACACTGAATATAGAATCCACGCGTCGATCTTTCTTTGGTTATGATGCCGGTCCAAATGTAAATTTATTTCAACAATTTTTAGATTCTCTAAATCCCATAGACGAAAACGAATGGTCGAATAGTGGCTGCATAAGGAAAACCTTTATTTGTGTTAAGGCGCCTATTATGTTTTCATTAACGTTGTTCATTCCAAATGTTAGTTATGAAACGGAAAGACATGGTTGGTCCAAACTGTTGAACTGTATGCAAGTGATCATTTTGCCCTTTATTACATTTTTATTAGTTTGTAAGCACCACCACTTGCAACACTTTGTGTAAAAGAGTTTACTTAATTTCTTCTCTTTTTCCTTTTTTTTTCTTTTTTTTTTTTAATGTAGTTGGCTTTAATTCTTGGTTAGGATTTCCTTTATGTTTCCACACTTTAATATTTTCCATACCGCTGGCAGTTATAACTTTCGCTTTGACCCGCACCGATCAATCGCCAAGTTTTCATGTGGTTTGTAGATGATGTCTGTCGTTAATACTCGTATTTCAGAACAATTTCTATTTTTCACCTTTTGCAGGTATTTGCTTTTATTGCTGCTTATGGTTCCATATTTGTAATTTATTCGTGTGCCTCGGAAATCGTTGAAGTTTTGTATGTATTGGGTTTGTTGTTGGATCGTAGCAATTCATTTGTGGGTTGTACTCTATTGGCTTGGGGCAACAGTATTGGCGACTTGGTATCAAATTTAACTTTGGCTTTTCATGGTTATCAAAAGATGGCCTTTGCAGCCTGTTATGGCGGGCCATTTTTTAGTAAGTATTCACTTTTAAGTCTAAAATCGAATAAATTTACTACTCTTTTACTGGTAGATACTTTATTAGGTTTGGGTCTGGTTACATTGATCAAATCTTTTAAAAGTGATACGGGCCATGTAAAAGTATGTTTTTATTTGTTTCATTTGCTTTTATTAATTTTTTTTTTTTTTGATATTTCGAAACAGTTGCCTTCCGGTCCATTGGGTGAAAACTGTTTTATATTTATGATTTTAGTACTTTTCGGCACCTTGATGTGGTCAACGACTACAAATTTTCATGTTCGCCGATCGGTGGGAATTTTCAACGTTTCAATTTATTCTTTGTTTCTCTTGTATACGATCTTGGCCGAACTGGAGGTGATACAAAATTATGGTGAAGTGACCGAATATGGATTTGATGGTGATTAAATTTTAACTTGATTGAAATGTTTTTTAATTTAATAAAATTTTGACTTTGTTTTAAATTCATGTGCTTGCTGTAATTTCTAACAGTTTCACTAATTTTTATATGCACGCACACACACACGCACACATTACAGACTGCAGGAATTTTTCTCCCGTAATGGCGTAAAATTTTATGCAGGAAATTATTTTTTATTCCATTTCCGGTGTACAAAATTAAAATTAAATATTTACAAGATGGTAATTAAAAAAAAAAATTTTAAATATAAAGAAAATCATGATAGAATTATTTATTGTTGTACTTTCAATGTCAAATAAATCTCCTTTTGTTGTACTTTTATAACCGTTGACCTTGATATTTTCTTAGAAATTTTGCAAAGAAAATGAGTAAAACTGTTTGGAAAAAGAAAAACGGCTTATATGTCATTGCCAAAGGCCCAAACACACACATGAACACATACAAATTTTCTAACAGCAGACATACAAGAATAAAATATTTCTTTTATACAACTGTTTTTTTTTTTTTTTTTTTTTTGCTATTCTGCTCAAACTCTTCATCGTTGCTTGGTTTTCAACCATAAAATGATTGCAGCAGTTATTCTCTGCCATGATTTTTAATTTAATTAAATCGCACTGTATTGAAGTTGAATTGTCCTTAGCTTTGATTGTGTCGAGGATGTGGATGTACTTTTATTACGATTTTTAATTCAAATTAAACTGACATCAACTTTGATTATTCTGCACACACGAGTGTTTGGAAAATTTAAATTCCTAAAAAAAATTTAATGATTTGATTTTATTTGTTTGTATTTTTTTTTTTTTTTTTTTTGCGCAAACTTTAAAAATAAAAATTAGAAAGATTTTTGATTTTGCAAAATTCATTGCGTGCCACGCGAATATTTAATCAACGCCATTTGTAGGTTTTTATTTTAATCTATATTTAAATAGAAAAAAAATGCATAAAAGAAAGAAAATTTAGATTTGTCAGTCAGTCGTTCGTTCGTTATTTGCTTCAGCTTACAGTGGGTTTTTGTGTTCTTAGCCATTTTTTAGCATAAGAAATTGTAAAAGAAATAAAACTATAAATGGCAAAATTATTTCTGGGTTCGCTGGTTCTGGCGTGCAAAACGTAAAACCAGAAATAATTTCAATTTTTCTTTTTTTTGTAAAAAGCACAAGGTCAGAGATTGATACGGATAAAAAAGGGTTAGTTATTTAATGAAAAGAAATAATAAAACAAAACGTAATACAAGCAAAGTGTTACAAAAACAAAAAAATTAATATAAAATAAATTAAAAGCAAACAGAAAAATGCGAGAGTTGTGCGCTACAAAAACAATTTTACGTTTTATGTCGAAAAGATACTCTAATTTTATGCAAAATATTTAAGAATGACTATAAAAGATCGTGTTGACAATAATTTTTTTGTTTCGGCAACCCAGGCTGTCATTTGCCGCTTGCTTTTGTATCTCCCTCAGATGTGAAAACAAATTTTTCCGCTAATTTTTTGACGTCCCAGAGAGGAATTTTTTGAGCCAAAGTTGTACAAATATGTCTTGACTTTAATAATAATAATAATCGAGACAAAATTAGTTTTCTTTTAAATATAATTTGTTTCATATATATTCCAGGACATTTTAATACAACTGTAAGGATATTGAAAGTTAACTAGTTTGTAGGAATTTTTGTGTTGCACAAATTCATTGATGTTAAAGATAAAATTTTCAAAGTTCAAGCGGACCGAAATAATATATATAATACAATATAATTAAGTCGGTTAGAGAGTAACACTTTATTACGAAGAGAGTTTAGAATACACACATACATACATATATTTTTAACCCAAAAGTTTGTATGAAATTGCTGTGAAAGTAAATAAAAAAAAAGAAATACTGTTTTCTTATTTGTTATTAGGTCCGTTTGTTTACTTTTACAGTAAAATGCAGTAAATGAGTAAACAGCAGAATTTACTCTCCAAAAAAGTGTTTGCCCAAAAAAGTACGCGAACGGAAAAATTTTAAAAATTCGTAAGATTTAGGCAACAGCTGATAGAAAATAAATGTAGTGTTGAAAATTTTTTTATATTATTGGATATTTGAACTATTTAATCATCGGTACTCGATTAAATAATTTTTATAACACAAATATTTTAATAAAATATAAACAATTTAACTTATGTAATCTTTCCCATTTCTTCTTTTTTTATTTTATTTGATTTTGCATATTTGTGTGTGGTTAAATTTATTCAAAGTACATGAATATTTGTTTGTGTTACTGACTATCGTAAAAAGAAGTGCAGTACTAAGTACCCAAGTACTTTAGAATTTCACAACTCCAAAGAATTAATATAAAAACTCCACAAAAGTTATTTTAACTTTTATTTTCCATTAAAAGGCATGTAGGTCATTGTTTCACAAACAAGTTCAATTTAATGTTAATTTACTTTTAGTTTTGTTTTATTTTAACTTAAATTTTGAGTTTGATAAATATTTTAGTCACAAATTGCACACTTTTTGTTTGCTTACCTTTTGAATCATATGTTTTCTTGTTTTACTAAACTTTACTGCGAAAAATTTCTGCAGTAAAAATTTGCAAGCTCTCAATTAAGAACTGTCACTTTACGCTCTCAATTTGTGTTCTCATTTACTGTATTTTGTGTAAACGAACGCAATTTAGTAAAATGCAGTAAAAAATAGTAAAAACTTTTGGGTACTCGAACACACTTATTGTTTATTTCATAAACAGCTGATTGATTAACTACTTGCACAAACTAGCCCGAAGAAAAAGTAGGGGCAGTTTCGGGAAAGAAGAAGAAGCACATTGATCTCTCAAAATCACTCTCATTTGCCCAATTTTGGAGTACGGGAATGCTTTTGCTTGTTGAGTAAAGAAACAGATCTATTATTTTAGCTAATATACATGCTGCATTTCATTGTGTGCTAATGCCAACTCATCATTAGATCCTCAATCATGTTTGGAAAGTTTCCAAACTCGTATGCTTATAGACAAACTCTCAAACAACTTATGAGAATTACAAATACAAAAGAATTAATGTTTAAAAAAAAAATTATACAAACAACCACACAACAAATTACTTTTTTTTCGATATGAATCAGTTTTTTTTTGGCAAACAACTAATCAAAAATTTATTTAAGCATAAATTCTAATCGAATAAATTGGATTTTCGAAATTTTGTTTTACTGCCAGCTTTAATGAATATGACCCAAATAAATAATATATACAACACAGCTCAAGCTAAAAGCTGCAACATTTTAAGATTTAAAAAATTTTTTGTTTTATTTTTGCTTACAAGCAGTGCATTCAACACACACCGTTGCCATATACTCGTAGATAAGCGACACTGCGCTGTAGTTTGTAAAAACAATATAATTATTTTAAATATCATGGCATTTTGTTAAAATTATTCATTAAAGAAAGGCACTCGTACATACATATTTTGCATAAGAATGTAAAGGATAAGGAAAGCAATTCCGAGAAGTCGACAAACAACTACAAATCATAACACTTTGTTTTGACGTGCAATTTAAGGGAAAACGTTTTTTTTTTGTTTAGTTTTTTTGACTGCTGCAACAGCAATAATTCGAGTTGTTTATTAAGTTCACTGCTAAGCAACATACTGAGTACTTAGTGATATTGAATTGTAATAAAAATAAAACAAAAGAAAAATATTTACATATATTTTATTTTCACTACAGACAATTTGAATAGAGAATACTAAATTGTCGATAGAAATAATCACTTGGAAATTTCATCGCAGGAACGTAAAAGCAGCGGAGGGTGTATCACCAAATGGTTGTACTGATCTCGAAAATATCTTTTGTTATTAATGAATTCGCCTTGCTAAAAAGTTTTCAGTACTTTCAGAGTTGTACTTAGTATTAAAATACTAAATAAAAGCCTGTGATCTGCGATCTGCGATCTGCGATCCGCTATTCAGATTTCATATTTTAGCGTAATCTGCGATATGGATTGCGATCCATTAATATTGCATGCTACACGTTCATTAAATATCGCAATGCTGGATCGCGTTTAATGTATATTGAACATGTTGCATTGAAAATATATTTAGAGTTAAAATATTGTTTTGTGTGGCACAGTTTAATTTGTTCACAATACCTTAGGGGCTGTGCACATATTACGTAACGCTGTTTTCAGAGATTTTTTACCACCCCCACCATAACGCTTTTTAATAATTTTTCAGTGCAAAATTTCCAATCCGTAACAAATCTTGAACCCCCCACCCCTTGGAGCGTTACGTAATATGTGCACAGCCCCTTATCACTGTTGTTTTGAGTGTTAAATAGAACAATGATTTTTATGCGGGTGCAAAAGTATGTTTTTGATAGAATAAAATGCCAAACAGTTTACCGTATTCAAACACGGCATAATGTTGCCAATACACAAGCACACATCCATATACACACACATATGTAAGTATGTATGTATGTATGTATGTATAATCCTTGTTATTGTTTTGTGTCTCTAATATGCTGAATGAAGGAATGAATAAAGAAAATCATGTTGTGTGACTGGCTGTCTGTTTGCCGTCTCTCAACATGAACATTTCAAATGCTCGCCTTAATAAGATTTTGCGAAAGTATGTAACAAATTCCTGAACTTGTTTGTGGTGCAGACTAAGTATATTTCAAGTTAATTTGAGAAAAATAGAAAGAACGTTAGTAACTTTTAGTAATAAATAAATTTTTTAGTTGTTCTTGAACTTAAGGAAAAGTTAGACGTACCTGAGATTAGAAGAGAATAAAAAAACAAAAAAAAAAGTTATAGGAAAATCTTACTTTGTTGTTTTTTTTTTTCTGATTTCTTTCTTTAGATTAAACTATGAGAGTGATCGTTTGTCCTTCTCCGAGCCAGATTTGCCAGCATCGTTAAAACATCTTGATCGTTTTACAATCAAACATCCACACGAATACATAACCGTAGACGAATTAAAGTTTTATAGAAGACGAAAACCACCGGAAAACTTAACAAAGAGCACCATATGCCTGAACGATTTAACAAATGATTTAGTGCTTCCTTTTAGTCCTTTACAATCGGAATACCGAAGTAGTTATATTGGCTCAAAGCTGCCGCTAAAAACTCTACCGCTAAGGAGAGCTACTTCTTTGCGTTTGGAAGGATTAATGCCTTTAAATAGATCGGAACATCAGGATCGTTATTTGTGGTTTACACCAGAAGACTGTAGAAGGTGGGTACATATTATGGCTGTTCTTGTGCATATTTTTCTTAATAACATTCTTAATATATCGTCCGCCGTAGCTGCCGTTCATATCCTATGAAAAAACCTGAAAGCCTGCGATTAGCTGGCATCTTTGACATGGAACCAGAGTATCGTTCTTCCTACATAATGTATCCCATGCTCGATCGGACTACAAAGATTCTACCCAGAGAAATGTTTAGTTTGCAGTCCCCTGTTAGAGTAGAGAATAACAATAAAACAAAGTCCACGGTGGATATCGAAGTAATAGAAAAAGTCAATGAAGATAAAAAACAACGTGAAAAGTCCAGTGAATTGCAACAAGAATGTCATTTGCAAAAAAGAGCCATCACCGATGAGACTAAATTCAATGTTTCGCCTTCTGAATATCAAAGACAGTTTGTGCCGCAATTAATCGAAAAAGCTCATTCCATTCCACAAATAAGTCACATTAAAATGCAGGGAAATTTTCAAACCATTCCCGAGTATCAAGATAGTTACAAGATGTACGCCAACTATGCGAAACCCATTCCGATTATAAAAAGTGATAACTTGCGCATGTCTGGTTCCGAAATTCAATTAAATTTAAAAGAAGATTCTAAAACGATACCCGAATATCAGGAAAAATTCCAAGATCTTCCAAAGGATGTGGCCCAAGAGAAATCTTTAAAAACTGACGATCATTTAAGACCGCTCGGTCAGTTTTCCAAAGACGTACCAGAGTATTATGAGAGCTTCCGTGATCCTCAAGTCAAGCAAATTCCCGAAAAGGGTAAATGTCGTGAACCAAGCTTGCATTTAAGAGGAAAACACGAATTTAATCCAGAATACAAAAACAATTACTTGAATTTTCCACGCTCCAGGCCGATTGTAGCAAAACCTGTTTCGACTTTTCGATTGCCCACCTCAAATACCACGAACACCACTCCCACCGCAACAAACTCTTCCCGCAACAGATCATCAATTTCACCCCAAAGATATGCAAGGCAATTAAACTCAACAACGGAAGTTGTAGAACCGGAAACGGATATAACAACGACACCGGAATACCGTAGAGCTTGTTATAATTATCAAATACGAGAGAGATCGCCAAAGCAAAACATTGTTATGGAAGTTGCAGCACCCAAAGACAACAAAAAAATTTTTCGTCGTAAATCAGTTTCACCTCAATACCAAAAACAAACCACCACCACTGCCTTTAATCGTCAACGCCGTCCTTTGATATTAGAATCGCCACAATCTTCCTCGACAGGCCTAGAAAATATTGGCCAAAAGTACAAACAGCAAAAAGCGGCAAAATTCGGTAGACGTGCTGCTGGATCAGTTCTAAAAAATGCGGAAAATTGTCGGGTGAATACCTCAATTATTGTGGGCAACCCCAAGTATAGTATGACGCAGCGCAAAGAAAATATACACGATTCTTTTGTTGTTTTAGAAACTAAATCCCGTAATCGTTCACACTGGATGAAATAGTTTGTAATAAAAAGTATTGTTAAGGAGTTTTGCTTTATATATTAAAAAGTTCACATTAATTTTTCATGAACTCTATTTTTTGTTCGTTTTTGTTTTGAATTTTTATGTTTTGCATTTGAGATGTTTTCATGACGAAAGCATTGCAAACGTTATTGTGCGATAAGCTTAAATATTTTCTTAAGAAAAATAAAAAGAAATGACGTCCACCTTAACGCCTTCAAAGAGTTTATTGTTTATCTTATCTAATCTTTTTGGTTTTGTTGCGGCAATGAGACACTCTTTACAAGTTTCTTTGTATTTTAATGGAGTGAATTTCGCGCACAAATGAATCATATCAACGGCCATTTAGTTATTTCATAAATTTCGCAAAGATAACATGGCATTTAAATCGGCAAGGTGGAAAACTGTATGTTATAAATTATAATTAATTATGAACTGTGAACATGCCTGCAATCCTCCACAACATATATTGGGATTTACGATACGTTCGCGTACTCGTATTTATGTTTCGTATGTCATTCCAAATGTACTCGAATTACTCGTTTATATCGTACAAATTGTTGCCGACTGCGCTGTGAGTTACCAACATTTTAAATCACATCAAGACGATTTTGGTTGGGCCACTTTAAGCTTGATTTTTGTACCGCCCATCGTAACCTGTACTTTAATTTTAAGCTCGAAAAATCAGTGGACTGAACACCAGCGAAATGGAACTCGAATAAAATTTGTTTACACGCAACTTTTCCAGATGCTGTTGTTTCCGTTCTTTGTTATTTATCGGTGAGTTTAAAAGATGATTAACACTGTTTCCAGCCAAAAAAGATAACAATTGTGTTGAATCGTTTAACTTCTATAAATAAAACTGGTGCTTTTTATAGGACTCTTACGAGGGTTGCTAGTGAAAGTGTCATCCCTTTTTTTTATTATTTTAACACATGAAACTGAATACAGACAACAAACGAAAAGCAATGTTTCAAAATTTATTTTGATCTCCGACCATGAAAATATTTTTCAGAAGTTCCAAAGTTACTAATTTCACATGTCGATTTTCGCAAATGTCATTCAGACTATTTTTAGCACCGAAATTCTTATCTTTTGACTTTCTAAAATTATATAGAATAGAAATGTACACACATATGCTACGAAAAACATTCCAGGGACCACCCATATAATTTAATTTCAATACGATTTAAATGTAAATTTCGATCGATATCGAATGCCGTAATTTGCCCCCTGTTGAATATAAAAATTCAAATCGAAATATTTTTAGCCAGAACTTAATTTTTTACAGTTCAGCAAAGCTTGTTTTTTGGTCTATTGAAGCTCTCTTTCACGATGATGACGATCAAGAGCGGATGGAGTGCTTGGAAAAGGCAGAAGAATGTTCCACATGTCACCTGTATCGTTTGGTACAGGCCTATGGACAATCGGCGCCACAAATAATACTCCAGCTTTTTCATATGCTGACTCAAGATTTATTTAGAAACTTTCAGACCAGTAAGTATTTCTTCATTTACAAAATTGTAGGTCAAACTCTAACACATACTTGTCCTTGTCCGTAAATTTTTTTAATTTGAACTAATTCCACCTGATTTTTTCACAGCAAATGTTCAGGCAATTAGTTTAGTATTTTCGGCAATAGATTTGGCTGCAATTACAACAACTTATCAACGATTCGAAAGTCAAAAGCAAGTGGGTCGTCATTATCCCTGGTCAACTGTGGTGCAAAAAGAGCAGAATAATTTTAAAATAATAAAAATTCAATATTTTCAAAACGAACGTTTGCGCTTGAAACGCGATTCCGAACGAACTCTTTACAAATTTCCCGATTCGGATAAAATAATGGAAAATTTTAAAGCAAGAAATCAAGATAGCCAACAAATACAACAAAATAATAATAATTTTAATGCTGACAGTCAGGACAGTTTGGCTCATAATTCCGCACCCTTAAGTCATGTAGTGCAAGTGCATGGCTGCGATGAATTAGACGATGAGGCTGGAGATGAACAAACTGCTTTAATGGCAACACATTTGACAGATGATGAGAAAATGAAAACAAAAACCGATTCACGTTCTCTAAATGTCAAAGAGCATTTGTTGGATGGCCTGGATGAGTTTGATAAAGTGCCGAATACTCCACCACCTATGCCACCAAAAATAGTAAAATTTTATCATGATGGTCCACAATTACGTACACAAACATCTTGTCAGAACAGTATTGACTCTAGCAAAAGACGTTCCAAAACCTTTTCACAATTGGAAACTTTCAAGGACATGTTGTTACTGAACGCTCAACTATACATCAAGGAAAATGTCCCAAGACCTCCTAAAAGGTTTATTAAAAGCTTAGAAGACAACAAGAACGACTGCGACACACCAGTCCAATCACAAAAAACACCGCAAGATGAGGTCGATTTCTTTCAGCCAGCTCCCCATTCAACAAAAGTCGTAAAGGGCATACAACAAGATGACTTTGCTGCCAAAACTATTGCATTTTTCGGTTGGATAGCATTTGTCATTATGCGTATGCTTTCATTATCAGCATTTTGTGTATTTTTTCCAAAAGCTTTTCTTATTATAATGGCTGTCCATTATGTGATCATGTTGTTCGCCCTGTATTTGGAATCACAGTTTAAAGGAAAACTCAATAGGACCATATTTTACCTGTTACTCGCCTACGTTTATATTTACGTTTTGCTTGAATTTCGAATAAAATTCAAACACATACGCATCTGGTTTTTTGGTTATATTTTACTTACGATGGCTGAAAATTTAACCATGACCATGATATGGTATGCCCGTGAAGAGTTCGAATCATGGTGGTTTGGCTTCATATTCGAAGGCATCATATATAGTGGCATACTATTCATGGCTACAATAATAGTTTACTATTTAATTTTAAGACCAAAAGATGTTATATTTTTAGTAGAGGATGGTGATGATAATAATTGTGAAGGAAATCAAGTGAATGCAAGAGAAACTACAATAACCGAAAATTAATCGCTAAAAGCAAATACGTTATTAGTGCATATAAAAAAAAAAATAATTGTTTATAACCATGGCAGCTTTAAAAATTATCAAAATAAACTTTATAGTGGCAATATTTTTCCATAAAATTTTACTTTTTATCAAGAAGTTTTCTTAAGAAAATTTTATTATTATTTTTTTATTAAATTCTTAATCTGATCAAGAAAGATAATGGACGAGCGTTATGTTTCTAGTGAAATGAAGGACAACTACAAAAGTCCTAAAATCAAAAAGCCTACAGGTATACAGAAAAATACACATAAGCACAAGTTATTTACACGTACATATGTATGTATGTATGTGTGTACATAAAACAGTTTTCTAAAATTAGTTTTCTTGTATTCCCAGCCACACGTAGCCGTAGATTTGAACAATTCCTTTGGCAAGAACTCTACGAAGAATATATACGCCACAACGAACGTTTATTAAATCCACAGATCGATAAAACGAATAGTGAATATTATGATGAGTTTTGTAAAGACATGACGTTTGAGGATGAGGTTGCTAAAGAAGCAATTATCAATCGATATCCTTTGTATTCAACTGCTGCTATAACACTGTGGAATCATACTGGCGATATAACGAAAGATTTCAAAAAACGTTATTCCATAACACGTCCAGTTCAAGATCAAACCGAACAGTTTGGATAGTTTGGATATGAACATATTTATTTACGTATGTATGTATGTACATACATGCTATGATACTGGCAATTTGTATTATTATTAAAATCTCAAAAAATTTAAATACATTCATACCTATCAAGAGCGAAAATATTCAAGATTCATGAACTTTTAATAACACTGACACACAATAAAAAGTGTCCTGTATATGCGACATCAGACACACCTACTCCCACCCACATGTATTTCGACGCGTTGAATCCGAATTTGACTGGGCCTTTGACTTGTACAAACTCAAAACTTGTAAATTGGGAAAATCGGTTTAAAATTGTTACAAAAAATAAATGCAGTTTTCGCAATTTACTTGTACAAATCAAACAGACCTCTGATCTCGGATTGAAGGCGTCCAAGGAAATGTGTGATTAAATATGTATGTACATACATATGTATGTATGTATATTAATAAAACTGGGTTCGAATAATTTAATGTTAAATATTAAGGACGTAGGTCAGAAACGGGAAACTCGAAAATTGTTTAGAAATTTTTAAATATTTGAATTTTTGTTTTTGCTTTCCATTTAAAAGACACTTCGGTGATGCGTTTTACAAAATTAGGGCCTTAATGTCAAACAATTACAGTAATAGATACTATATACATACATACTTACATAGTAGATATTTACAAGTAAATAGATTTTTAATTAGATATTAAAATCATGTAATTTGCCTGTAAGATAAAATACTTAAATAGATTTGTATTTAGCGAAATCATACCTGGTAGGTCCGAAACACATGAGACTTCTTTCACTGCACAAATTTTAATATTCCTCTTATACGATTATATGTATGTATACTTTTTGCAAATTCACGAAGGCATTTTTTAAAAACCTGGTACACGGTCTCCATTAACCCTTATATGAAACGAATTGTATTGTATTGTTATATAAGTATATGTGCATACATATTATATTTAACATCATGATTTAACAACCGCCGAATATTGATATCGGATGTAGAGATATTTTCAAAGCGAATTGAGGCAAGTCTTCCGGTTATGATTTTGCCTTGCACCGCAGGGTGCCAGTTTTTAGGGCAAATTTGAGGCCAGACCACCTTGCATCAATTCGCCTTAAACAGATGCATTTAGTTAATTCATCGGCAACCATTTCCTTATGACTGTATTTGTCTAGCCAGCTTTTCAGGCTGCCAGATTTTTAACATTATAAATTATTGAGGAATAATTTCATTTAATTAGAGCTGTGCCAAATCGTTCCTTTTGGTGAGCGCTCCTTTTCGTTCAATTCAGAGGACCGGACCCGTTCGTTCATTTCGTTCCACCGCTCCTTTCGTATCAAATGCAACACTATTCAAACTAAAGTATTGTTTTGCTTACAATATTTACATACACACACACTTATATCCAAAGAAATGATAAAAAAAAAGTTGTGTATTATTGAGAAAGTTTGCAATATTTGCATAAATTGTTTTAAATCCGTAGCTTATCAGTAATAAAGTTAAAGTTGAACCTACTTTGTATGTGAAATTGTATTAAATTAACAAAATTGTATTCTGTTTTGTATTTAGCTACAAGGTTCCGGATAAAAAACACTAATCTTAAGCTACGTTCACATTTAACAAACATTTGCCGGAAAAAAACGTAACCAAGAAAGAAGCTAATTAGTTATTTCTTGTAATTCGGATATTTTTTTAGTTATGGGTTCCTATTTTTTAAAAATACTTTTTTGTATAATGATTAATTTTATTTTGTAACATAAAAACCAAGTTAAATGACACTATCCCTCAGCAAAACTAATGGTTACGTTTTTTTACAAATATTTAATATATGTGAACGTAGCTTTATGTGATAGAAAATTTAATTCTAAAATATACATATGTTATGTATAAAAATACGGCGAAAGTCAATAAATAAATGCTAGAAGATATGTAAAAGGTTTTAAATCCGTAGCTGTATCGCTTAACTAACTTAAGCCTATTTTATATTTAAAATTTTATTACGCAACTGAAATAAAATATTAGTTAATATGTCTACATTTTAACTACATACTTATGTATATAAAAATTATAAAGGCTGGACATGTAAATGCTGGTGTACATGCAGATTAAAAATATGTACCCATTGAACTATAATATAAAAAAAACTAACAAATTGTTACGCTAATAATGTAATTTCGTGTTGGTCACACTGAAAAGCAAAAGCTAATCATAACAAAATACCATATGAGCGAATGAATGTACGAAATGAACGATGAAACCAAAACACCAAACTAAACCGCTCACTGAGCCAAAAGCGCTCCGTAAAGTAACCGGCTCCCTTCGTTCACTTCAGTGATTCGTTCCTTTGTACCCGTTCGTTCCGGACCGACACAGCTCTACATTTAATACATTTGCTTAAAAAAATTAAATATTTTAATATATGTACATATGTATATAAATTACATATATATACATTTTAAATGAATTTATCAAATTTTTGTTTATAAATCATATGTGTTTATTATAAAAATTGATTGTGTTTTTATATTATCTGGCATTGCCAACACCGCTGACGTGTCTGTCATAAACACACAACTAAAATATAGCGACCGCTTTGGAAGAACAGTTTGTCCAGAAAAGTCGGAAAACTTTACAAAATTTTCATAATTTAGCAAAACTTGTTTAGTAAATAGAGTAAAAATAAAAGTATTGAAAAGAAAATGAATAAATTGGGTAAGTTTTTAGATGTGATTTTCTAAGCAAAAGCCGGCGTATGACGACGTACATGGTGCAGATAAATGCCGGTGCATGTTTCCGAAAGCAGGCGTCAATTTAAAAAAATATTTATGGGTTGTTTAATAAAAACAAAAATGCAATTATTAATTAATGGTGGTGAATAACAAGGTCATTGAAATCGGGACAGATTTTCCATACCCACTGAGATAGACCCTCTCTAACCTAACATTTATATGTATGTTGATTCGATAAACTTGAGTTAAATGGTTACTACTAAAACGAATTAATAAATGTTTATATTATGCAATAAAACGGTAATGTTTATTGCCCAAGTTGCAAGCTATGGAAACAGGAAACCCCTCTAAAGTACACTATCCTATAAGGTTTAATTTATAAAAACATGCTGCTAAGAGATTTGCTTAAAGGTCGCAACGCTTTTATTCTAAATATGTACTTATGTACCTACGAAAAGATTTTTCATTATTTTGATTTTTTTTTTTTGTAGTTGTGTCACTACTAGCGGCCATAGTGTCGTGTTTATCCTTTGTTGAGGCGGCAAGAACCGTGGAAAGCCATTTGACTGCTCAAGATCTGCAACGTTTTCAGTCAGTTTTTGTCACAGCTTTATCATCCAACGATTTGCAATCCATTTACTACGCGACGTTGAACATAAAACCTACCAGTGCAAGTGAGAAATTGCAGTTGTGCCAAAAACTCAGTAAATTGCATGATGAATCCAAATTGAACGTAAGTAAATAATCTCTGTTATAGGAAAACAAGAGAATTAACATTTGCCATTGCTGTTGTTTAGGAATTTGAAAAAGATTTCTACTTAGTGGGAACTAGCAAAACTTTAAAGTGCACTGAAAAATTATCTGGAAAAGTGCTTTCCAATATATATGATGCTTTTAAAACTCCAGCCACATCATCACAAGAAATTTTTTACAGAATTGCTGCGCATAAATATTTAGGTGTACAAATAGATGAAGCTAATGTCTCTAAAATTGTGAAAAATTTGCAGGAGCTTTTGAAAAAGAATGATACTCTCTCCAATTTAGGCTATGCGTTCAACGTTGCTTCTGAGTTGGGACCCTCGGCAGCCTTTATTGCTGATCGTATTGAAGATGCCATTGTGCAAGCTGATGAAGTTGATAAACAGCTTTTGCAATTTGAAGGTGGATTAAGCATTACGGCTTTAATTATAAACGGGGCCTTTAAAACGGCCAAAACATTCGACAAGCCTTTGCCCATTGATGCTGAGCAATCTGTCAAATTAGCTAGATATTTCCTTTCTAGACGTTCCGTACAAATTTCCAAGGGTGCACATGTACTAATCGAAGCTTTAAAAACTCTTTCATCGTCTGCGAAAATTGCACCAATTTGTGTTCAAGTTATTGGTAATGGTCAACTGAAATCCGACTCACCTCGGCTAGTTATAGCAGTTGTTGATCTACTGGGTAAACCTCTTTCCTCAGGACCCAAAAATGTAGTCTCCAAAGTCTATTTAAAAAAAGATAATTCTGTTTTGGCGGAAAAGCTGTCTTTCTCTTCTAAATCTTCAGACCATACAACGTATGAGTCTGATCTTTCAACGTATAAGCCATCCCGTGCCCTTTATGTTGCAGATATATCTGTTGATTCATCGTACACACAAAAATTAAACTTTAAAGTTTTGGGCAAAGTAAAAGTGCAACAGCTGGAAGTTGGTGTAGGAGATTTGGACGCTAGTTCCGCTGCGAAGAAACAAAATGTTATTTATCCTAATAAACTGCAAGACAAGCTCTCGGCAGATAATACCCAAAAAATTATTTTAAAAACTATTTTAGTGGAAGAAGGTCATGTAAATAAGGTAAATTCGTTATGTGACATGTGTCTCTTTTAGAAAGAAATTGTCTTTTCATATTGTTATTCTTTTAGCCAATTTCTGTTCATCAGTGCTTTGTACGATTCTATAATAAAGAAACCCAATACGAAATCATTTATGTAGCCGAGCAGGACAGCAGCAAAGCCTACAAATTCGATATGGATGTCGGTGCACGAGCTGGCGATTTTAAACACAAGAGTGGTTTGTATGAAGTGTTTTTGATTGTAGGCGATTCTTCGATTTCCAATTCGTTCCAATGGCTCGTAGCGGATATTGAACTCAAATTTCCAACCAGTTTCCAAGCAGGAGGTAAAAAACCCTAATTGTACACTGATAAATATTGTATTTTATAAAAATTTGTTTCTCTCGATTACAGATGCCAAAAAACAAACGATACGCTCTCCTTTACCCGAAATTGAGCACCAATTCCGTGTGCCAGATAAACGTCCCTCTCGAATTGTTTCCGATGTTTTCACCGGTCTGTGTTTGACTCCTTTGGTTTTGTTGTTAGTATTTTGGTCAAAGTTGGGCATCAATATGAGCAACTTTACCTTCCATCCGAGTACAATTGGATTCCATCTTGGCTTCGGTGGTATTTTGGTTTTGTTTACTATATTTTGGTTGAAATTAAACATGTTCCAAACATTGCGCTTATTAATACCAATTGCAATCTTTACATTCCTTTGTGGCAATCGTTTATTAAGACGCCTCTATGCTCAACGTATTGCTAAAAATCCATCAACATCTGGTGCAGCATCATCATCGTAAATTTATGCATTTCTTTTTCTTAGTCAGTTTAAATTCAAATTAAAAGAACAAAAAGTAACGTTTATATAAAAATTAAATTAATTTATGAATTTATGGTTAGGAGACCTCCAATTTCATCAAATTAATTTATATTTTTTGTAACACCGCTAATTTTATTTTTAGCATTTTGTACATGTATACCATTGTATTGCGTTTGATTAATCGCTCTATTCCTTTCTAATTCTTTGTAACGTCATAAGCAACGAAGTTGTTTCACTTTAAACAAAATAAAGAATTTATTTAAACATTGAATCTTGTGTAATTAGATAAATTTTTATTAAAAAACAGAAGACATTCGTACGATTTAAATATACTAGAATAAATCCAATTAAATACGTTTTCGCTTAAAATAAGGCCCCATTTTTATATACCTACAAATAAATTATTTTGTGATTAACTTTAGACAACTTCCGATAAAAATCCGTCAGCTTCTTCGGTAACAATTGCATCTATATTATAAAAGATAGCATGCAAAGCAATGACAAAGCAAGATGCTCCTGTTGATTGTGTAAAAATGGAATTAAAATATGTACTAGATTGACAATAATTGAAATATTTTACCCAAAGTCCAAAACAGTGCGGATCCCGCACCTACTAGGAACAGTATAGGGACAGAAGCAACATTAAGAGCCATTATTTGATGTGAGGTCGACAATTGATGTCCAAACACACTAACTGGAGTTTCAGCTTTCCTAACTCTGTGGCTAGCAAAGGCAACACCAGCCAAGACAACCAGAATTAATGGGGAAGTGATGCTGGGTAATAATAATTATAGAGCATAACATTTACAAATCTTATGTAATTTTACTTACAGACAATAAATCATCAAGACGATAAACACAAAAATGTAGTTGCTTTTAAAATAATCCAAGTTTCTAACAAAGCGGCTAGAAAGACGTGGCATACTAGCAGCTGTCTTATAATTGTTAGCATTCAAAAATTCTGACCAAGGGCGGATACATTGACGAGTCATATGTAGAAGTTCCATAGGTGTGGGAATCTTTTGAAACTTTGTAAAAGAGCTAAAATCGAATTGCCCTTTAGCTACGTTTGTGGGTACATTCATTTCCCCCGATATGTCTACTTTAACTTCATCCATAATGTCAGGAGAATTGGTGTTTTTGGACCTGTGCAGATGCTACTTTTTTATTACACTGGTGTCACTAACAAATATTTAATTCAGTTTACACGAGAAATATTGGATTTTTGTTCACACCATCTGTTGTAATAATCATGAAATTTTAATTTTCTTCTTTGTTAGTCACGTAGCATAAAAATAACAATACGCAAAAATACAATATTTTTCTTTTCAATGGCAAGAGATGACAAATTTTTCTTTAGAAGTAATCGATAACAGTTATAAATTTTGTTTTTGTCCATCTGGTAGCTTTATCTAGAGAAAAAAAGTTTAATTGGAAGTGTTCGTAGAAGTAGTTCTGCTCAACAGTTTAAATAATTTAGTGTATTGTGTGGTCTGTTTTATAATTAAAAATTAAAAATGATACCGTAAATTAAAAAATAAAAAAGAAAATGCTACATAAATGAGTAAAGCAAATGCCCCCTAAATGAATAGGTTGTTGTGTATGTTTGTGTTACATATAAGAAAAATAGAAAAGAACATGCAGCATATATAAATCATGTGGTGTTCCGAGTACTTTAAACATTATTTTGAATAAATTAGCACGGTACGATAAACCACTTTCGTAGAGTGCGGATCCGTGGGATCCCAAAACTGCGTTTCTAACCACACAAAAAAAGTTTGTTGTGAGGCATTAGGCATCGCATCATTATACTAGCCGGGTGCACCGTGCACCTCATTCGTACTGCAAATGAAGTATTTTTGAAAAAGGCACTTGAATAAATGTGAAGTTTTAGTTTTTAGATATTGACTTAAAACGAAGTTCAAACTTCTATAAAACCAAACAATGTGGAATGTACAAGGTATATCGGTTTTATATTTTCAATTAAGATTTGTGTGAATAGGCGTTAAAATTACAAAAGCAATAAAATTCAACTCTAAAATGTAGAAAAGGTATCCCGAATAATTTCATCATGCCGGTTTTGCAATTTTATAGTTTCCAACGTAAACGTAGTTGTTTAATTACCCCCTTTGAATTTTCATGGAAGTTCCAACACATGATTATTCATGTTGTAAATTACTTAACTTATGGTATACATATCTCTTATAAAAATTTTATGTTTAAAACACCTCCCGTTACTTACTTACCCTTTATATTTGAGTGGTCAGAAAGTGCCGCAACATAGGTATTTGAGATTCGTTATTATTTTTTAATAATTGCTTACTTTTATATTTATCACTTTGTAATTACACAATTTTAAAGAAATTTTGCACATCTAAAAAAATTTCTTTTATAAACAAAAAATAAATGCATTATATTTTTTTGATTGAACACCAACATACAAAATGCGCGAAAACTAACTAAAAAAAACAAGGGATCTCAAAGTTATAAGAAAGAAACAAAATGAAAAAAGACACAAAAGGAAATTAGTGATTACAGTACTGCCAGACTAAAAACAAACAAGATAACGATAATAAAAATTTGCACTGTTGCTTTTTCAGTTTTCTCTTCTTTATGACTTTGACAGTTCCTGTCTGTTAATCTGTTAGTTTCCGCGCTTTTTTTACGAAGCCACAAGCCAAATTTTCTCAGCATCAATTTACAAGAAAGTTAATTAAATATATTAAGTGTTAATCTAGTTTGATTAAAATTATTCATTAATGTGCATTATTAAGTGAAGTTCAATCAGAATGTACATACATATGTATGTAAGTGTGTATGCCTTTTTGTGGCAAGTTATGAAAATTGTGTGTGATTTTTGTGCATTTCATTGTAAAGTTTATCAAAGGAAATTGCATAAAGTAAAATAAATCTTAAATATGCATCCTGGAAACTGGAATATATAAAAGGTATGTAAACGCAAGTTTCTTAAGTCATATAAAATTTAACTCTTATAAGTATGTCATTAAGACCCATGAAGGATAATATAAAATAGACGTCCGTAAGAATTGTAATATCTGTATGCACAAAACTTTTTTTAATAAGGTTAAGTAGAATTTGTAATTAAAGCAGTTCGAAATCGTTCTTTTATGTGAGCGCACTTTTTTATAACATTGTTTTCTTAGAATTAAAATTTTCTATCACACCGGGGTGTTGCTTTTATTCAGTAAAATCAGGGACAATAAAAGCAAAATAGTACGTGGAACACATGAACCATAGGTTATAAAATCAAAGCACTACCTGGATCTTGATTTGCATGTAGTGCGAGAGTTCTGTGGGTTGGAGTGTCTGCCAGTTAAATTTATATTCACACACATTCATTTGTACCCAGTTTGATCAATATCAATTAGAGTTGTCAATTATTCGCCTTTCAACTTTGTTCGAATATTTCAAATAATTGTTTTTGTTCGTTCGATCAAACGATTAAAGGTGATAAATTATTCGATTAATCGATGAAAACAACGAATAAAAAATGATTTAAAAAATTTATTGACAAAAAATAAACATTTCATACATAAAACTTAAAAATAAAAAGTTAATATTTTTATGAACAAAAAAAAAAAAAAAAAAAAAAATACATAAAACTATTAATTGAAATAAACATGCTTCATTCAGTCAAAAAATAACAAATGATTTTTTTTTTTTTTTTTGTTAAATCAAACAATTTGGGTTGTTCTTAAGAAATAAACTTTTACAAATAAAAGTTGACTCAATTTTTTAGCTTTCAAACGATTTTTGGTTTTGGTTTTTATTAAATTAAATTTTGATAAAACTCTTTCTACTTTCGAGAAGAGCATAAAATAGTTTATATAATTTTTCTGTTCTTTTTTAAGATTTTTCCAAATATACCATATCGTCTAATATATCGCTGAAGTCTTTTTTTTGTTTTGAATTTTGAATTTTTATTACTTTTAAATTAAATTATTAAATATTGTTATTTTCATTACTAGTAACATCTTCTATATTATTACTTTCATCTGAATTATTGTGGTTACTTTCAACATAAAATAATCTGGAGTATAATTCATTTGGATATTCTTTAGTTTCACTTTTTGAAGAATATTTTAAAAAACTTTCATTGCTCGGAAAATTTCCAGAATTTAAAAAATAGTATTAACGTATTTAAAAATTTTATACGTCTCATTTATTCTTATTTTAATACGGTTTCGTAAATCTGTTGCAAGAGAATTATTAATTTTTTTGTTGTTGATCCAACAATTTTGTATACCTTAGGACACTTGTTACATGTGACTTTGTTTTTCTTCATTTTTGTTCTAGGTAAAATACCGAACCGAGCTCAATTTTTTGGCTTTAGTGTATTTTTAACTTATTCACCTGAGAGTGAAAAAACCTCATTCTTGAAAATTTTTTAACGTTTCATTCAAAACATAGCACGACTACTATGTAGGTAATGCACAGTTCGACAACAACTGCAAACATCCAAAATAACAAATTTAAAAAATTTTTACGGATGCATTTCAAACTGAAAAAAATTTTTTCGATTAATTGACATTAACTAATCGATTTATTCGTTATTCGAAAACCGGCATTTTAAAATTATTCGAACAAGAGTACCGTTCTGTTTGATCGATTAATCGAATTATTCTTAATCGGTTGACAACTCTAATATCAATATAGCTTTGATCAAAACTGAAAGTTTGAAAAAAATTTTGCAAAAAAATGTTGTACTCACATGCCTTCTATACTAAAATTAAAAAAAATTAAAGGATTTTAAAATCTACTTAATTTTTCAGATAGCTGCCTTTATTACTGAAATCTGTGCAACAACAATAATAATTGTTAAATATTTATTTATTTTAATTTTGTATATAATACTCACAGTTAATAAATACATTTAAATATGGGTTTTAGTTTTATGGTTTTAAAAACATTACAAAGTTATTATATCTTCTTTTTATAAATAAATTGTATGTATGTTTGAAACATAATTTACGTTTTTCACCACGCTATTGTTCTTATTGTTTTTGATTTTTAATTTTTGAATCTTCATAATGTGAACATGTGAAAATCTTTTAATTTAATTCAAATATTTTCTAAACATTCATACTACGTAGCTATGAATGTAGTACATATCCAAGAGTATGTATGCTTATGCAACTTCTTTCTTACGGCAAGGGGTTGGCCGGGAAGTGGCGTCTCCCGTTTTACAGATAATATTATTATTATTAAACTTTTATGAATTACATTCAATACAATATACATAGATACATATATGATATATAATAAGTACATATTTTATATATTTTATTTAAATATTATTTTGATTAACTATTTCATATAGATTCTATGTGTGTATAACTAAGTTTGATCTCCATTGTATATTCCAGGTTCTCCCTGTTGTACTTAAATCTACAAAATACACGTGAGATTTTATGAAAATTCCTTTGCACAAGAAACATAAATATATAAAAACCTGAATGGGTAAGTGAAATTTATTTTGTAGTTTAAAGACCTATTTCACGCATTGCACTGTACAAACAGGAATTCTTAATGCATTCCCGTGGTCCTAATTGAGGGCCCGGAGTTCCGCGCAAGATCATTAAGACCGATCTAGCGGCCGCTTGACATTCGTTGTTGTAATTACCGCAAACAGCATCAGCTTCCGCCAGATACTGATAATCACAAGCAATTTGAGAAGTACCCTAGAATAAAAATTATATCAGATTTAAAAGTTCATAGTTCGTAGTTAGTTATAATTCAACACATACACATAAATAACAAAGTTGATGAACGCCGCACAACGGTAAGAGTTCTTGGTTAACATCACCGCTTAGAAGATCAACGCCGCGACAACGCTCAGCCATTGACTAAAAAGTAACGATGTATTTTCTTTTACTATTCTCGATATTCTTTAGCTTTCCTAACTTACCTCAATAATAGGGCACTGATTTGTACCCAAAATATAATTTTTGTTACCCAAATAAGCATCATTTAAGGTTTCATAACGATTTGGACTTTGAATTGTATCTTCGAATTCGCCAAACTCATTTGGCACTTCAGGATAACGTACAAAACCGTTACTCTTCTTCATTTTCTTCTTCATTGCATCTTCATCCTTATCGCCACTATTTAAGTTTTGTATTTTCGCTGAAGTTGTATCCTTTTTTACTGCTTCTAAAGAATTATTTTCAAACGAGCTGTCTGCTTCAGGATCGACAGTGTTGCGCGTTAAATGATTTTCGTTGTCAACCGATTGTCGTAACTTTTCCAAAGCGCGACGCATTTTCTCCAAACTATAGGCTGTTGCAAGTCGTGATAAGACACGATCTTTTAGACGTTGAATTTCATCTGGATTATTGATACCTAAAAATAACAGAAAATTTAGCACAAATGCATTTTAATCGATATACTCGCACACTGGCAAAGTCAAGAAAGTGAATAAAATTACATTCGTTTTTATTAAATTTACGTTTTTATGATATATTTCGATGATAAATAGCTACATATTTTCAATACTTAATATCTTAAACATTTTTGTTGAAACAGTTCTTCAGCAATAAAACAAAATATATACTCTTAGTTTGCCAAAAAAAAAAAAAAAAAATCAAGTCTACAAATAATATTTTCGACAAAAGACAAAAACTAATTCAGGAATAAATATTTGTTGTTTTTGGAAAATTTCATCTAATTTTGCTCATCCGGTACTTTTTTTTACAATTTTTAATCCTTTTTTTGAATTATTGACTTTAAATTATTATTTTAATGTACATACATTCATATATATGTATGTATGTATGTATACACTCCGGTTCACTTATTTAAAGGCACTAAAAATTCCATATTCAGCAGCCTGTATCTTTTGCAATTTTTAACCGATTGCAGAATTTTAAAATTTTGTTTTGCCATTTTGACTCGTAAAATGATTATGATGTAATAAATTGTAATAAACAAACTCTCCCTACAAAAAATCATTTATTAGTTTAAAAATAATAAAAAAAAAATCATAAAATGTATTTATTCAAGTGAACAAAAAAAAATAGCACATTTTTGGATTTTATTTTTATAGATTGGACGTCTAGCTGTTAGCAACTTCCTGAAGATCAAGATTTAATTTTCATCCCAAAGGCAGTTGATTGAGATTTTTTTATACAAGTGTCAAATAGCTTTCGTATGCCAAACAACTGGTGCACACTCTTTATAAAGCTTAAATTCTTGAATAGTGTACAAATCACAATGTGTGTGAAAATAAATATGACGAGTTAAATATGTTTTACGTAAGATCTTACGTCATGACATATTTAAGTCAAAAGTTAAATATGTTTAGTAAGGACATTGCCAACATAGCTCGATTAAACTTTTTGGTGTACATCTTTGCTAGTTGATATAAATGTATCTTAACTAAGATAACTTTGTATGATCTCTACGGGAATTTGGACATTTGTGGGCACATTTTTGTTTGTCACTCATTTGGACCAATGGGAAATTTAAGCCATGGTTTCATACTTATAGCCTATGTAAGTCCAATTTTTCAATTGTATATAAGAATTTTTCTATAAAATTTTAAAAATTAAAATTGTGTAAATTTTGATGAACTCTACGGGAATTTGGCCATTTGTGGGCACATTTTTGTTTGTCACTCATTTGGACCAATGGGAGGGAAATTAAAGCCATGGTTCTATACTTATAGACTATGTAAGTCCAATTTTTCAATTGTATATAAGTATTTTTCTATAAAATTTTAAAAATTTAAATTGTGTAAATTTTGATGAACTCTACGGGAATTTGGCTATTTGTGGGCACATTTTTGTTTGTCACTCATTTGGACCAATGGGAAATTTAAGCCATGGTTTCATACTTATAGCCTATGTAACTCCGATTTCCCAATTGTATTTGCGAATTTTTGTATAAAATTTTAAAAATTAAAATTGTGTAAATTTTTGATGATCTCTACGGGAATTTGGCCATTTGTGGGCACATTTTTGTTTGTCACTCATTTAGACCAATGGAAAATTAAAGCCAAGGTTCCATACTTATAGACTATGTAAGTCCGATTTCCCAATTGTATTTACGAATTTTTCTATAAAATTTTAAAAATTAAAATTGTGTAAATTTTTGATGATCTCTACGGGAATTTGGCCATTTATGGGCACATTTTTGTTTGTCACTCATTTGTCCCAATGGGAAATTAAAGCCATGGTTCTATACTTATACACTATGTAAGTCCAATTTTTCAATTGTATTTGAGAATTTTTCTATAAAATTTTAAAAATTAAAATTGTGTAAATTTTGATGAACTCTACGGGAATTTGGACATTTGTGGGCACATTTTTGTTTGTCACTCATTTGGACCAATGGGAGGGAAATTAAAGCCATGGTTCTATACTTATAGACTATGTAAGTCCAATTTTTCAATTGTATATAAGAATTTTTCTATAAAATTTTAAAAATCAAAATTGTGTAAATTTTGATGAACTCTACGGGAATTTGGCCATTTGTGGGCACATTTTTGTTTGTCACTCATTTGGACCAATGGGAGGGAAATTAAAGCCATGGTTCTATACTTATAGACTATGTAAGTCCAATTTTTCAATTGTATATAAGAATTTTTCTATAAAATTTTAAAAATTAAAATTGTGTAAATTTTGATGAACTCTACGGGAATTTGGCCATTTGTGGGCACATTTTTGTTTGTCACTCTTTTGGACCAATGGGAAATTAAAGCCATGGTTCTATACTTATAGACTATGTAAGTCCAATTTTTCAATTGTATATAAGAATTTTTCTATAAAATTTTAAAAATCAAAATTGTGTAAATTTTGATGAACTCTACGGGAATTTGGCCATTTGTGGGCACATTTTTGTTTGTCACTCATTTGGACCAATGGGAAATTAAAGCCATGGTTCTATACTTATAGACTATTTAAGTCCAATTTTTCAATTATATTTGAGAATTTTTCTATAAAATTTTAAAAATCAAAATTGTGTAAATTTTTGATGATCTCTACGGGAATTTGGCCATTTGTGGGCACATTTTTGTTTGTCACTCATTTAGACCAATGGAAAATTAAATCCAAGGTTCCATACTTATAGACTATGTAAGTCCGATTTCCAAATTGTATTTGCGAGTTTTTCTATAAAATTTTAAAAATTAAAATTGTGTAAATTTTGATGAACTCTACGGGAATTTGGCCATTTGTGGGCACATTTTTGTTTGTCACTCATTTGGACCAATGGGAGGGAAATTAAAGCCATGGTTCTATACTTATAGACTATGTAAGTCCAATTTTTCAATTGTATATAAGTATTTTTCTATAAAATTTTAAAAATTTAAATTGTGTAAATTTTGATGAACTCTACGGGAATTTGGCTATTTGTGGGCACATTTTTGTTTGTCACTCATTTGGACCAATGGGAAATTTAAGCCATGGTTCCATACTTATAGACTATGTAAGTCCGATTTCCAAATTGTATTTGCGAGTTTTTCTATAAAATTTTAAAAATTAAAATTGTGTAAATTTTTGATGATCTCTACGGGAATTTGGCCATTTGTGGGCACATTTTTGTTTGTCACTCATTTAGACCAATGGAAAATTAAATCCAAGGTTCCATACTTATAGACTATGTAAGTCCGATTTCCAAATTGTATTTGCGAGTTTTTCTATAAAATTTTAAAAATTAAAATTGTGTAAATTTTTGATGATCTCTACGGGAATTTGGCCATTTGTGGGCACATTTTTGTTTGTCACTCATTTGGACCAATGGGAAATTAAAGCCATGGTTCTATACTTATAGACTATTTAAGTCCAATTTTTCAATTATATTTGAGAATTTTTCTATAAAATTTTTAAAATCAAAATTGTGTAAATTTTGATGAACTCTACGGGAATTTGGCCATTTGTGGGCACATTTTTGTTTGTCACTCATTTGGACCAATGGGAAATTAAAGCCATGGTTCTATACTTATAGACTATTTAAGTTCAATTTTTCAATTATATTTGAGAATTTTTCTATAAAATTTTAAAAATCAAAATTGTGTAAATTTTTGATGATCTCTACGGGAATATGGCCATTTGTGGGCACATTTTTGTTTGTCACTCATTTAGACCAATGGAAAATTAAAGCCAAGGTTCCATACTTATAGACTATGTAAGTCCGATTTCCCAATTGTATTTGCGAATTTTTCTATAAAATTTTAAAAATTAAAATTGTGTAAATTTTTGATGATCTCTACGGGAATTTGGCCATTTGTGGGCACATTTTTGTTTGTCACTCATTTGGACCAATGGGAAATTAAAGCCATGGTTCTATACTTATAGACTATTTAAGTCCAATTTTTCAATTATGTTTGAGAATTTTTCTATAAAATTTTAAAAATCAAAATTGTGTAAATTTTGATGAACTCTACGGGAATTTGGCCATTTGTGGGCACATTTTTGTTTGTCACTCATTTGGACCAATGGGAAATTAAAGCCATGGTTCTATACTTATAGACTATGTAAGTCCAATTTTTCAATTGTATTTGAGAATTTTTCTATAAAATTTTAAAAATCAAAATTGTGTAAATTTTGATGAACTCTACGGGAATTTGGCTATTTGTGGGCACATTTTTGTTTGTCACTCATTTGGACCAATGGGAGGGAAATTAAAGCCATGGTTCTATACTTATAGACTATGTAAGTCCAATTTTTCAATTGTATATAAGAATTTTTCTATAAAATTTTAAAAATTAAAATTGTGTAAATTTTGATGAACTCTACGGGAATTTGGCCATTTGTGGGCACATTTTTGTTTGTCACTCATTTGGACCAATGGGAAATTAAAGCCATGGTTCTATACTTATAGACTATTTAAGTCCAATTTTTCAATTATGTTTGAGAATTTTTCTATAAAATTTTAAAAATCAAAATTGTGTAAATTTTGATGAACTCTACGGGAATTTGGCCATTTGTGGGCACATTTTTGTTTGTCACTCATTTGGACCAATGGGAAATTAAAGCCATGGTTCTATACTTATAGACTATGTAAGTCCAATTTTTCAATTGTATATAAGAATTTTTCTATAAAATTTTAAAAATTAAAATTGTGTAAATTTTGATGAACTCTACGGGAATTTGGCCATTTGTGGGCACATTTTTGTTTGTCACTCATTTGGACCAATGGGAAATTAAAGCCATGGTTCTATACTTATAGACTATGTAAGTCCAATTTTTCAATTGTATATAAGAATTTTTCTATAAAATTTTAAAAATTAAAATTGTGTAAATTTTGATGAGCTCTACGGGAATTTGGCTATTTGTGGGCACATTTTTGTTTGTCACTCATTTGGACCAATGGGAAATTTAAGCCATGGTTTCATACTTATAGCCTATGTAACTCCGATTTCCCAATTGTATTTGCGAATTTTTGTATAAAATTTTAAAAATTAAAATTGTGTAAATTTTTGATGATCTCTACGGGAATTTGGCCATTTGTGGGCACATTTTTGTTTGTCACTCATTTAGACCAATGGAAAATTAAAGCCAAGGTTCCATACTTATAGACTATGTAAGTCCGATTTCCCAATTGTATTTGCGAATTTTTCTATAAAATTTTAAAAATTAAAATTGTGTAAATTTTTGATGATCTCTACGGGAATTTGGCCATTTGTGGGCACATTTTTGTTTGTCACTCATTTGGACCAATGGGAAATTAAAGCCATGGTTCTATACTTATAGACTATTTAAGTCCAATTTTTCAATTATATTTGAGAATTTTTCTATAAAATTTTAAAAATCAAAATTGTGTAAATTTTGATGAACTCTACGGGAATTTGGCCATTTGGGGGCACATTTTTGTTTGTCACTCATTTGGACCAATGGGAAATTAAAGCCATGGTTCTATACTTATAGACTATGTAAGTCCAATTTTTCAATTGTATTTGAGAATTTTTCTATAAAATTTTAAAAATCAAAATTGTGTAAATTTTGATGAACTCTACGGGAATTTGGCTATTTGTGGGCACATTTTTGTTTGTCACTCATTTGGACCAATGGGAGGGAAATTAAAGCCATGGTTCTATACTTATAGACTATGTAAGTCCAATTTTTCAATTGTATATAAGAATTTTTCTATAAAATTTTAAAAATTAAAATTGTGTAAATTTTGATGAACTCTACGGGAATTTGGCCATTTGTGGGCACATTTTTGTTTGTCACTCATTTGGACCAATGGGAAATTAAAGCCATGGTTCTATACTTATAGACTATGTAAGTCCAATTTTTCAATTGTATATAAGAATTTTTCTATAAAATTTTAAAAATCAAAATTGTGTAAATTTTGATGAACTCTACGGGAATTTGGCCATTTGTGGGCACATTTTTGTTTGTCACTCATTTGGACCAATGGGAAATTAAAGCCATGGTTCTATACTTATAGACTATGTAAGTCCAATTTTTCAATTGTATTTGAGAATTTTTCTATAAAATTTTAAAAATCAAAATTGTGTAAATTTTGATGAACTCTACGGGAATTTGGCCATTTGTGGGCACATTTTTGTTTGTCACTCATTTGGACCAATGGGAAATTAAAGCCATGGTTCTATACTTATAGACTATGTAAGTCCAATTTTTCAATTGTATATAAGAATTTTTCTATAAAATTTTAAAAATTAAAATTGTGTAAATTTGTGGGAATTTGGCCATTTGTGGGCACATTTTTGTTTGTCACTCATTTGGACCAATGGGAAATTAAAGCCATGGTTCTATACTTATAGACTATGTAAGTCCAATTTTTCAATTGTATATAAGAATTTTTCTATAAAATTTTAAAAATTAAAATTGTGTAAATTTTGATGAACTCTACGGGAATTTGGCTATTTGTGGGCACATTTTTGTTTGTCACTCATTTGGACCAATGGGAAATTTAAGCCATGGTTTCATACTTATAGCCTATGTAACTCCGATTTCCCAATTGTATTTGCGAATTTTTGTATAAAATTTTAAAAATTAAAATTGTGTAAATTTTTGATGATCTCTACGGGAATTTGGCCATTTGTGGGCACATTTTTGTTTGTCACTCATTTAGACCAATGGAAAATTAAAGCCAAGGTTCCATACTTATAGACTATGTAAGTCCGATTTCCCAATTGTATTTGCGAATTTTTCTATAAAATTTTAAAAATTAAAATTGTGTAAATTTTTGATGATCTCTACGGGAATTTGGCCATTTGTGGGCACATTTTTGTTTGTCACTCATTTGGACCAATGGGAAATTAAAGCCATTGTTCTATACTTATAGACTATTTAAGTCCAATTTTTCAATTATATTTGAGAATTTTTCTATAAAATTTTAAAAATCAAAATTGTGTAAATTTTGATGAACTCTACGGGAATTTGGCCATTTGTGGGCACATTTTTGTTTGTCACTCATTTGGACCAATGGGAAATTAAAGCCATGGTTCTATACTTATAGACTATGTAAGTCCAATTTTTCAATTGTATTTGAGAATTTTTCTATAAAATTTTAAAAATCAAAATTGTGTAAATTTTGATGAACTCTACGGGAATTTGGCTATTTGTGGGCACATTTTTGTTTGTCACTCATTTGGACCAATGGGAGGGAAATTAAAGCCATGGTTCTATACTTATAGACTATGTAAGTCCAATTTTTCAATTGTATATAAGAATTTTTCTATAAAATTTTAAAAATTAAAATTGTGTAAATTTTGATGAACTCTACGGGAATTTGGCCATTTGTGGGCACATTTTTGTTTGTCACTCATTTGGACCAATGGGAAATTAAAGCCATGGTTCTATACTTATAGACTATGTAAGTCCAATTTTTCAATTGTATATAAGAATTTTTCTATAAAATTTTAAAAATCAAAATTGTGTAAATTTTGATGAACTCTACGGGAATTTGGCCATTTGTGGGCACATTTTTGTTTGTCACTCATTTGGACCAATGGGAAATTAAAGCCATGGTTCTATACTTATAGACTATGTAAGTCCAATTTTTCAATTGTATTTGAGAATTTTTCTATAAAATTTTAAAAATCAAAATTGTGTAAATTTTGATGAACTCTACGGGAATTTGGCCATTTGTGGGCACATTTTTGTTTGTCACTCATTTGGACCAATGGGAAATTAAAGCCATGGTTCTATACTTATAGACTATGTAAGTCCAATTTTTCAATTGTATATAAGAATTTTTCTATAAAATTTTAAAAATTAAAATTGTGTAAATTTTGATGAACTCTACGGGAATTTGGCCATTTGTGGGCACATTTTTGTTTGTCACTCATTTGGACCAATGGGAAATTAAAGCCATGGTTCTATACTTATAGACTATGTAAGTCCAATTTTTCAATTGTATTTGAGAATTTTTCTATAAAATTTTAAAAATCAAAATTGTGTAAATTGTTGATGATCTCTACGGGAATTTGGCCATTTGTGGGCACATTTTTGTTTGTCACTCATTTAGACCAATGGAAAATTAAAGCCAAGGTTCCATACTTATAGACTATGTAAGTCCGATTTCCCAATTGTATTTGCGAATTTTTCTATAAAATTTTAAAAATTAAAATTGTGTAAATTTTTGATGATCTCTACGGGAATTTGGCCATTTGTGGGCACATTTTTTTGTTTGTCACTCATTTGGACCAATGGGAAATTAAAGTCATGGTTCTATACTTATAGACTATGTAAGTCCAATTTTTCAATTGTATATAAGAATTTTTCTATAAAATTTTAAAAATTAAAATTGTGTAAATTTTGATGAACTCTACGGGAATTTGGCCATTTGTGGGCACATTTTTGTTTGTCACTCATTTGGACCAATGGGAAATTAAAGCCATGGTTCTATACTTATAGACTATGTAAGTCCAATTTTTCAATTGTATTTGAGAATTTTTCTATAAAATTTTAAAAATCAAAATTGTGTAAATTTTTGATGATCTCTACGGGAATTTGGCCATTTGTGGGCACATTTTTGTTTGTCACTCATTTAGACCAATGGAAAATTAAAGCCAAGGTTCCATACTTATAGACTATGTAAGTCCGATTTCCCAATTGTATTTGCGAATTTTTCTATAAAATTTTAAAAATTAAAATTTTGTAAATTTTTGATGATCTCTACGGGAATTTGGCCATTTGTGGGCACATTTTTGTTTGTCACTCATTTGGACCAATGGGAAATTAAAGCCATGGTTCTATACTTATAGACTATTTAAGTCCAATTTTTCAATTATATTTGAGAATTTTTCTATAAAATTTTAAAAATCAAAATTGTGTAAATTTTGATGAACTCTACGGGAATTTGGCCATTTGTGGGCACATTGCTGTATATGCTTAACTTTTGAGTTAAATATGTCATGACGTGAGCTCTTACGTAAAACATATATAACTCGGCATATTTATCCTCACACACATCAAATCACAGTTAAATATATCTCTTGACTACTATGTACGATCTAGATTTAATTTTTTTTTTAGGCTTAAAAAAGTTTCATAGATGACCTGCATGGGTAGATTATACTCGTATATATTTGTTTTTATTACCTTCATGGGCTCCTGTATATTTAATAGTTTCATTGATAATAAAATCTTCGATCGCCTGTAGTTTTTTGTTCATGTTATCCAATTTAGTGGGATCTAATTTACGTTTTTTCTTTTTGTTTGTTTCCTCTGGTAACGCCGTCTCCTCATCGGTATTTCCTTTTTTCACATCATCACTGCAATTTATTGTTAGTTTTAGTATTTTGTAATATTTTAATTTTATTTCTCAAGTTCATACTTACTCTTTGTTCTCATTTGCAGTGGCCATAGATTTCTTTTTACGGTCAAGTCCAAAATATTTTGACCAATCAATTGATTTTTTGCTTCGCATAATATTGAAATCATCAATAGGATGTCTTAATGATTCTACGTTACGTTTTTTCTTTGATGCAGCAGCAGCATTACGTTTCTTTTTACGTTTTGCATCCTCTTGATCATCTTCATGATCTTCGTGGCTATGATCGTTTTCTTGGTTATGGTCGTGCTGATTTTCCTCTTCTTCGCTGTCATGATATTCATCTGAGTCCTCCTCTTCACCTTCATCCTCGTGACTTTCGTGTGATGATCCGTGCTTGCTTCGTTTGCCATGTTTGTGCTCTTTTAATGTATGGCCCGAGTGTTGTAGATGATCTTCTTCATGCTGATCAGTTGCTTCCGATCGCTTTGCAATATCTTCTGTTGTTTTATTTTTATGTAAATTTTCCATTTCCAAGTGTTTGTCTGTCATTGTTGCTGTTTCCGATTCAGGTAAATGTGTGGTGGAATGTTTAGTGGGACTGCTGTTAATAGATCGTTTTTTCTTTTCATCTGTACCGCTGCCAAACAGTTCGCTCAGCTCCTTTTCTACATTTTCGTTAGTCTTCTCCAAGTTACCTAAAGAAGGACTGTCATTGCCTATATGGGTTGTTGAACGTTTCGCTACGGGAAAACGCTTTTTACGGTCTCCATTGTAGGGTAACCATGGCAACACGGGATATGAGCGTTTTCTTTGCATCAGCATGTAGTAAGGAGGCATACGCATACGTTTCTTCTGCTCCTCATAAATGTCACCTTCTATTTGATTCTCTTGTTGCTGATATTTTTCCCAAAGATTACGTAAAGCGTCCTTGTAACGATCCTGACGTTCGTGCTCTTGCGCCTTTTCAATTTCATGCAAAAACTGATCAGTTAATTCCGAGTGATCTGAAGCATCTTGTAACTCACGTTCACGAAACAAAGTAGCCGGAATATCGTCTGAAATGTGAAGAGACAACATTTGCAATTAGTTTAAAAAATATGTTCTGAAAATGTTTTGCTTTCCTAAAAACTCCATTATTCTCTGGATGTGCGGGAGTGTCGAAGTATCCTGCAGCCAACTATCCTTTGATACAAAAGTTCCTCTCATTAAATGACTTAAACTTACCATACATATTATTACTACGTTCCCTAAATACTGAGGAACGTTTACGATCTTCACGATATTTTGGAATGATGAGTTTATTATTATCCTCATCGAATTCATAGCCACCAAACGGTCCAAGTGACAAACCACCATGATCAGCAATATAATTTTCTCGTTCCAAATATTTGGCGAGTTGTTTATTTATACGTGTGCGTGGTTTTTTCGAGTTGTAAGTGTATGCCTCGTCTGTAGGGGGAAAGGTAGGAGAAGAACAAAAAAAAAAAAAGACAAAGGAAGTGTTTTTGCTGTTTCTGATGTTTGTGGTCATATTTATTTTATAAAACAACTTGGGTCTATTCATAAATGGTTTTTGCTACAATGGGACAACAACATGCATTAAAAATAATACCAAAATGTATTAATGGGCTGGAGTGCGATAAATGGTTGTGCGGCAGTTTGGTAAAGTGAAAAGCAAAAACTTAAAGAGCTTCGGATTTATTAAGAGCGTTTTATTGTATGTATAATAATATTGAGCAAAAATTATGACCCCAGAAAATATGTGGTAAATGGCAAATAATATACAAAAGAAAGCGAGCTTCATTTTACCTTCTTCCAAATAGTCTTCAGGTTCGATCGAACTACCAAGTGCACCACCAACTAAATAAGGCTGTTGACCAGGAGGGGAATTCAAAGGAAATTCCTGACGATGCAACTCATCGACGGCAGCTTGCAGAGAAAATGGTGAACGTTGCCCCCAACCTTTTGTTGCAAACATCATCATCACCAGTAGTTGTAGTAAAATCATGTTAAGAATTTTAGCCTTCAATTTTAATCTCATCATTCAACAGGCAGAAAGAACTAAATGAATAATAGTTGTAACGAGACATAAAATGCCATGAATAGTTGTTATTCCACATGAAAGAATAAAAGAAAAACAAAAATGATAAAAGTAATTTAATATTCATGATAACTAAAGAAATTAAATCGAATAAGGGTTTCCTTAATTTGCATAATAAAAAGAAATTTTAATGCTTAAAGAAAATGGAACAAAAGACGAAGTATTGATTTAATGAGTTTCTTGTTAAAGTCACACTGGGCGTGCGTGTGTTTGTCACCTCTTCTCAGGCCAAATTGCTGTGGACTGGGCCACAATCTTTTAATACAGTGCATGTACGCGTCGTGTATTTTCATTTCCTCATGTTTCAAACTAAAATATTTTTTTCAATTGACGGCTTGGAAAAAATTATTTAATTCAAAAACCATTTGAAATATAAAAAACAATTTTTAATTTATTTCAAAAACCGGAAAAAATTCAATTTAAAGCGAATATTGTTTTGTTTAAAATATTGTTGTTATTTTTTTGTTACTTACAAATCTAATCCTGCAGAAGCTACACAAAGGAGTAGCGAAATATCTAATCCTGAAGAAGCTACACAAAGGAGTAGCGAAATATCGATAAAAAAAAATTTTATAACGTTTTTTATAAAAAAATTTACCTCAAGCTCATCAATCAAATAAAAAAAAAAAAAAAAAGTGATTAAATATTTTTAAATTTTAGTTATATTTTTTTTTCCTTTAATTTAAAATCAACTGCTGCTATAAAGATTGAATGTAGTTTAAATTATTTTTCATATTGTTATAAATTCTTTTCGGCATTCATTTCGTCACGTTCCATAAAGATGATGATTATGTTGAGTGTTTGGAATTTTCTTTTTCTCACTCTGAATCGACTTAAGAATCGCAATAATAATTTTACTTTAGCTGGATATGTATTATATGTATGTATTTATGAATGCATGTATGGATGTATGTATGTATATAAACTTTATAAAGTTTATACATACATACATAGATCCATCCATACATACATACATATGTACGTATTTATACATTTAAGACCATGTACTTTCATTCCTTAATCACAAATACTTTCTTATTCCTCAGTAAAAAAAAATCTTTCTTTTTTATGAAATAAGTGTCTTATACAATCAAATTAAGGATTTACGTGGTTTTTCTTATACATCCCAGCTAGCATTTGGAAGATTATTTGACGCACAGAGCCAAAACTGCCTAATAGAATCAAGAAGATTTTCTCTATGAAACGCTTTTAGGCTAAGGGGTATCCCAGCAGAAAGAAGCGAAGCTTTTTTCGAAGAGATTCCTTATTGTTTTTCTGTGGTAAAACTTATTAATTTTTTCAATAAGGAAAACACATAAAATCAAGAAGAAAACTTGTTATTTACAATTTTTTTACCCAATTTCCGTTTATTTTTGGCACCAAAAAAACAATCCATAGAGAAAAACTTTTTCATTCTATTAGGTTTTCATATGAATTGTAAATAAAATGGATTCATTATTGATTTCATTAGGTTACCTAATTGTTTTTTTTTTCATAAGGTTTTCCTTATTAATTTCATTAGGTTCCTTTATGATCATGTGTAAATCAGCTTCTTAATTTTTTTAATAAGAATATATTCTTGATTATATTAGCTTGCTTGTTATTTCATACATATAAATTAACATAGGAACAATTTTTTTCATAATTTTTTGTGCTACAATAAATCACCTTCTTAAACTGGCTGCTAACATGTATACTATAGTAAGGTGAAGTAGTGAGAGGTGGTTAGAGTGCCAATCTACTAAACCGAAGTTACTTGGTTCAACTCCCTGAATACGTAAGTTTTATAAAAATGTTTTCAACGCCCCTCCATCCAGATAATACAAATATATGTTATAAATAAGCATTCCGGACGTACCGTGACGTTCTAATGACATCACATTTGTATTTCCTAACAACACAACAGAGAAAACAGTGCCTAATAAATACCTAATCAAATAGAACAAAATTAATAAGATATCTCTACGAATTTTTTCAAGAAGGAAGTCTTATTATTTTAATAAGGAAAAAAAATCAATAAGATAGCCCAATAAAATCAAGAAGAAAACCTTTTTGGAAAAAACAATAAGAATACATAATAAAAACCATAAGTTTCCTTCTTGATTTTTTCAATAAGGTTGTCCTTATTAAAACAATAAGACTTCCTTCTTGAAAAAAAAGCCGTAGAGATATCTTATTAATTTTGTTCTATTTTATTAGGTATTTATTAGGCATTGTTTTCTCTGTGCGAGCGTGATCATTTCGCGACTCTTTTTTTAATCGTCCAGACGATTGTTGGTGCAAAATTATATTTTACTCTTCCAAATGATGCTTTTGCGAGTTCTTCTGAAGATTGTTCGACGAATTAATCGTCGTTTACGCATTTTGGCGGGCATTGGAGGGCTGTTAATAGCTAACAATAGTGTTTCACTCTTCGAAGAGATACTCTTGCAAGTTACTTAAACGACTATTGGACGGGTGTTTTTTTAAAGGGTCTTAAACGATCCGTAGGCGACTAATTATGGTGCATCGTAGACGATTCATATGGAAGAGTCGCCATCAGGACACATTTTCTCCCGTTGTCTTTAACTTCTGCGATCGAAATGCGTCATCATGGACGATCGGATAATCGTATTCTCCGATCGCGCAAGAGTGTTTAACGACTAAAAATGCTAGCTAGGATACGAAGAATGGCACTAACATACATATCAAAATAACTTTTATTACAAATTTACGGCCACAAATAATACGTGCGTATTCCCTTCTTACTCCTAATTTTTTTTGGCATGGATCACACTCCAAATATTGTTACTGTTATTATAGAATATTTCATTTATGTATGTACCAATTCCAAACGTGGACTTTTTGGAGTAAATTAAAAATAAACTTTGAAAATTTTCGGCAACGAAGTCTCTCGAACGAATCAGCTGACTTTCTTGAAGTTTTCAGCAACCTTCGTAGTTCCTTCATTAGCACTTAAAATTCGGTGATAATTACATTTTCAATTCAATTGGAATAGAGAGTTAAAATTTAGTTATTTATTCATGATATCTACCGATTCAAATTGTTTCAAACTTACCCGATATCTAATTTAAGCAAAAATCCTAAAACTTTTTAATTTTTTTATGATCGACTAGAATTTACCCGTGACTTCGTTCACGACACATGTTAATGAAAAAAAAAATTATATTACACCCAAGAAAACCTAACTAATTAAATATATAAAAATGAATTGCTGTTCGTTAGTCTCGCTAAAACTCGAGAACGGCATCGTAAATTGTAATTAATCAAAGTGAAGAAAGTTCTCGCACACTTAGTAGTGTCACTATCACAAAAGATTAACATAAAAATAATCTGAAAGGTAGTTAACAACATTCACATTTATTCACCTTTTAAACTTTCTCTAGACTTCCACAAATAATTCAACACCAAAATTAGCCAAATCGGTCCAGCCGTTCTCGAGTTTTAGCAAGACTAACGAACAGCAATTAATTTTTGTATATATAGAAGATAAGTCCTTCAAAAGTTATGAGTGGATTGTTGAAGTAATCACAATTACTCCTGCATATGTATCTCTAAATGTCGAGGTCTGATAAGGGCTCGTTTTGCGAAAATATGTATGTAAATTTAAGTCTGTAACGTCATATTTTTCGATCACAATTTTATATAAAGGTGACTGAAATCGTGACAAAATCTATAATATTCAAATGCCTAATAATTCTGATAAAAAAGGGTAGGGTGTCTATTTATTTTAATCTAAAAATGAACTTAATTGTGGTGCAATCCAATATTGGAAAAGAAATTTATTTAAATAAAAAACAAAATCAAGAAATTTATCCGAACAATTTGAACAAGAATAATAAAGAGCTTTAGATAAGTGATAAATTAATTCCTGAAATAATTAATTTAATTTAATTCTTCTTCCATCCATTAGATAAATATGTATGTATATGGGAATATATCACACTCACACACACAAACACACAAAACTCACTAGCTTACACACAGATTGCCAAGAAAAGATGTTGTTTCTAATTCTTATTTATGTGTATTTTTATAAGAAAATCTCACTAACTGACCATCAACAGTTGGAAAATATCCTCAGAAAAATCTTTATTTCCTTTTTAACTTGTTGTTGTAACAATTTTTATTAAATAATTTACTGCTTGCAATTACATACGCACATGTTATCGAATGTACGTATGTATGTATGCGTATGAAATATATAGATACACTCGAAAAATTTGCTATGTAATTAAATAATAATTTATCTCTAAAGGACTTTGTGCATATGGACATCCATACAGTTTTATTCATAAGAAATAGTTGGGGTTTATCGAGGACTTTTAAAGCGGTATTTTCCATACAAAATTTTCGATAAAGCAAAAATAGGTCAGGTAATCTTACAATCCAATGTTGCCAACTGTAAGTTCTTTATGATAGATCGATATGTTTCGGTTGCCTATCTCACCTCTACTAGAGTTAAGTTTTTAATAGTCGGTTATTGCAACTTTTAGTTAAATCCCACAACATCCTTTTCCTTTCGGTTGTTCAAATCAAGATCGTACGTTCTTTCCCGCAAAAATTTATCACTTTTTAAGTTTTCCAAAAATAAAGCTGATTCAGGAGATTTAGGCTAAATCTCACAGTATAATTTTATTTAAATTTAGTTTAATTTTTTGGTATATTCCACCCTATTCCGCAACTATTTATCATCATCATCTCAAGAGAAAATTAAAATACTCGTATGTCACTGATGTGCTCTTTATAGACAGCAAATGGAAACTTTTAACAGCCTCTTGTTAATTTCCAGGCCATAGACAACAATAAGACACTGTCATGTCAGACTCTTATGGGGGAATAATTTTTAACTATTATTTTAATTAAAATATTTTTAAGATTTACGCGATGTTGTTTTAAGTATATACAAGTATATTTTATAAATTAATTTTAAAGAATATTAGAACTAAATAAATGAACAATAGTTTTAACCGCAACGCCTAAAAGTGCTGAAAGACGAAGAAGTGGTCCTGCTTCCGAAAATCTAGTTACCATGTTACACTGTTGGTTTGTTGATTGTTTTAAAATAACTCATTTGATAAAATAATCGCCAAGAACTCTTTTCTTAGTCAACACACAAAAGGTAAATATGAAATAAAAGAAGCCATACGATCGATTGACCCGCAACTTTTCATTATATTCCCAATTACATGGCGGAGCGTAATTAGTTAAAGTTATAAATAGTAACACTTTTACAGTTGGTTGTGTTTGTATCACATACATATAAAAAAAATACCATAACGAAATTACATTACACTTGCAACGCAAAGCATGCCGTGTATGTTTGAAATTAATAAAATATTCTCTCATGCTTAATTCGTTCTTAAAAACTGTTTGTTCTATTGGACTGACTCTTTTTTTTTAAGAATAAAATTATGTACACCATTTTTGTGAGTGTACTGAAAAAAATTAGGTATCTACTATCAACAGGTTATCGACTAAACCTACACTAGCATACACTAACGTACACAAATATGAAAATAGTATGTAGCTTAAATTTTCGAGAGCCGAAGTTTGTATACATTTCAAAGTGTCATACCTTACATCATTTTGTGTAAAATATACAGACATACATCTGTGTATATATGTATGTATGTATATACTTAGTATATGTAAGTACGTTTATCGGTGACAGTTTGTTGCATTCTCTGCCAATAGAATATAAAAAGAAATAAAGGAAGCGAACACATTCATCAAGAGTCACAGATAAATCTTACGTACGCTAAAGCACCTCAAATACGCTAAAGCACATACAAATTTTCCAACAACTTAATTCAGGTAAACGCCTATAAATAAATGAAAAACGTGTGCGTTTCTTGAATTTTTTTTAAACTACAATAAAATCCTGTATATTTTAAACTAATTATTTTAAAATCTACGAATGCTCTCTATTTAATTCTATCTATACAAAGTATGTAATATGTTCATATGTACATATAAAGCTTCTGTGTATGTATGTATGTACATATACATATACATACATATACGCCTTATTAGAAAAGCGAATATTTCTATGAATGCCATGACATTTAACCTTTAAATAAATTACCTTTTCATAATCGTACATAAATCGCAGTTTAAAACTAAAAAAAAGTGTACTTACATGTTTTCTTCTATTTTAGATATTAAATTTCACTCTTTTTCTTTACTTTTTTATTCTTTTGGATAAACTATTTTTATTGCTTTTTATCCGTTTTCTATTTAGAATTTTTAATTCGTTTATTTCGGTCCGCGTTGTGTGTTATCCTTTTGGATACTTATTGTCGTATGATTAAAGTAACCGAGATGCTTACGTATTATAAACACTTGAAGATATATTCATCATTGACTTGTAAGTTAAGGACACTTGTCTTAACAGCAAAAAAAAAAAAAAACGTGTGTATTCGCCTCCGCCAGTTGATGGATGGATGGATGATTATACAAGAGTGCGAATACGTAAAAATTCCTTAACATGAATGAATTGTGTTTTTTTTTTTTTTTTGTGTGTTTTTTTCTTCTTGCCGTTGAATTTATCCGGGTATTGTATTTGTTTTTGTTTGTTGTCTTCGTATTCCTTTATATTTTGCATTTAGTATATTTTATATGTTCGTAGGCTTTTATCCTAAATCGATATGCGTGCGCATGTTTTATGTAAAAATTAAGAAAAGGTTGCCAAAGTTATAACTCAACTGTGTCACATGTTCCCTCTTATTGCAGGACCAACTAAAGCAAATTAATTTTTTTTTTAAAGTAGCATTTTTAATAACTTACGGCCTATTCCACGATATCGACCGATCGATAATGCTGAAATTGTAAACGAAAAACAACTGATTTACGACCTTCAAAGATATATCTGTGGCAAAAATTAAAAAGTTCTTAAGTCGAGATAAGCTCATTTTGAATTAATAACACCATCGTATTCTCCATATTCAGAAGTATCTCTGGTCAAAGTTTTATTTATATTGAATGATTTTTAACGAAGTTTTGGCACAATTACTTGCTGCTTTTATTTTTTTAAATAAATATCCCATATGAATAACATCTTATTTTATCATATAACGTATTAAATTTTAAATTGAATATATATGTTATAGTGGACAGAACCATGTTTTAAAAAATCAAAAGAATCGAACAACGAATGATCAACTTTTAGTACAACGCGATTACATTTTTATCAAACCACTTAAACATTTAAAACTGCTTTTGTTGATAACTATAAAATATGACTTAAGCACTTTTTCCTTATTGCCACAGATATTTTGTTTAATTATTTACCTTTTGCGCCAGTAAAGAAAAATTAATTTAAAGAAAATCGGTTATTAGTGAAACGCAAGTTTCGTTTTTTATGTCTAGAAATCTAGCGATCGATATCGCTAGGCCGTTAGCCTTACTTGCAAAAATTTTGTGGAAGAAAACAAACCAAGTTTTAATTATGAAACAATTACAGTTCTGTAATTGATCAAATTATCATGTTTGATCACCCACAAATTCGTACTGATCACTTGAACTTGAAGGGTGGTTAGTTTCTGTCCGTTATACTCTTGTAAGATATAAAAATAGAATTAAAAATATTATTAATATTTATTATACATTGTATCGATTATAAATATGTATTTGAAAAAAATGATATTTTTTCTTAATCACTTACACATACATACATACATGTTTAATTTATTAAATTTTTATTAAACCAAAATAACTTCGATCACTTTTCTCACTTAAAAATGTCATGCGATTTGAATGAAAGTCTCGAATATGAATATGTTCATTGTGTCGCAAATAAATCAGACCACTCGTGTGACAAGTATTTATGAGTGCAACATTACTGGATTGGCTGTTGTGCAAACATTGAAGAAATTCTTTTTCGCCATGGAAAATAGTGAAACCATTTTTCGGAAAACTGTTGTTGTAGCAAATTTGAGCATAAACATAATAAAGACCAGGTTCACGTACTGTGATTACACCATGCTCGATATGAAAATAATTATCAACATCCATTTCGTTGGTCAAACTGGGCTTTCCAATGTAAACATCACCATTGTGATCTAAAAAAAGAGCGATTTTTTGCCGGAAATTATTAATGAAAATAACGGGCGGTGCTGGCGCTTTATTATGGTCAATTATCTTACTTACTGGTTATTTGTAGTCTGTGTCTGTGGTAGGGTATGGTGTGACTTATATGAAAATGTGCGGCTGGTTTCACTTCAATGGGAATTGAAGTTACTGAAGCAATGCTTTTAGCTGAAATTAAATAATCACCTGGAAATTTAATAAATGCACAATGGGATTATTGGAAATTTTGAGAAATAAAGGATTGAGGGAGAAGGGTTTTGTGCAGCATTTACAATCTTAAAATGGAGCTAGTATGCATGTATGTATGTATATACGTACTTACCACTTTTAACCACAGGAAACTTGCGTCTGCGAGAGAGGTGCCTTCTCAAAGGACTGCGACGTTTTTCAAAATTTTCAGTAGCCACTATAGTCTTCGAATGTCTGCCCTTGAAAGCTCTAAACAATCAAAAATATTATTTTGAAAGTTTTCCACGTGCAACCTAAAAAATTACCTTAAAATTGTTGGCCGTTCATATTTAGATTTTTTGCCAAAATTTTCGTTTTCACTATTTAATGCCACAACTGATCTTGTTTTTCTGTCACTGCAATATAATTTTATTAAATTCCACTTGGATTTTCTTTTTCTACAATTTACTTACCCATGATGTTTTCGTTTGGAATCGTTGTATTTTTCAAAATCGTCATATAAATTATCGTCTCCCAGAGAATCAACATTTTCAGTTTCTTCTTCATCTTCTTCAGTTTCTTGATAGTGTTTGAATTTATTCATAAGCTCTTCATAATCTTCGTAATCATCATCGTCATCATCATCTTCGTCTTCATCATCCTCTCCACTGATGTTTTCATGGTCATTATCATCGCCGTCGTCGTCATCTGCATCGGGAAGTACATCATCAATTAAAGCATTGTTATTCTATTGAGAAAAATAAATAAAATATTAAAAAAAAAGTGCTTTAAAAAACAGACATCATTTTAAGATCAATTTAGATTTATACAACACATGGATCATATCACATTTATGAGTGTGTAATCGTACATTTTAATAAAAATACAATAATTTTGTATCATTTAGAATTGATTTTTATCACTACATATTTCAAATATGAAATTAAAATGAAAATATTTGCATTTCGATATCATTCCATTAAATTGCTACATGTATACGTATTTATATATCGTTACCTTAATGTATAAAAGTCGTAAAACATTATTTGTTGGACAAATTGCGGATTTATCACATTTCGATAGGACTTGCGTCAAAATCGGCAAAATCGTCATTCAATCACTTTTTTCATACAAATTCAATTATTCGATACGTTTAACGATCTTTTAAAAGCTAAAAAGACGTTTTTTTATTTGATCAGTATATTGATGATCTCAAGCACGAAAAAAATATATCTTTAATAGAAAATTTGTATGATGAGAAGTTCTGGGATCCAAAGTTCTAAAAAATTTATACGCGAAGGAAAAATTTAGGGTTTGGTCACCTGTTAAGCTCGATCTATGGTCAGTGTTTGTTTGGAAAATATAAAGCTTAAAAAACTTTACAAGAAGTCGATAATATGTACCGTGAATTATTAAGCATTTTTTTTTTTTCTTTTTATTTAAGTCTCTTTAGGAGATTGATAATGTTGCAACTTGCAAGTTTCAAATAAACTCTGTCTATTTGTGTTCATTAATGGCACCAGTATGCAATACCTATTTCAAAACTATTGTTACCAGAAATCGTTACTATGAGTCGTAACATTTTATTTTAAATATTAAATGTGGGTATTCCAAATATAAACGCCGCAAATCCAGAACGTGAACATTTTCATACGGGCTTAAGTGGCAAGAATCTTAACAAATTTTATAATATATTCATTTTTAATAATCATTTAAATAGACGAGCATCAGAAACAACTTAAAATATACATAATTTATTTCAATAATCACAACAGTAGTACATTGTACACTTAATTAAAACAAGCAATTTAATTTAATTGGGTGAATTGGAATTTATACGAGTGCTCTCTGATCGTCATCGTCGTCGACTGGCAAACATTTGCTAACTTTTACGACGAGCAAATGAGGAAAAACAAAATATTTATAAATATTTCAAGAAAAAATAATAAAAAATAGTTTGTGGATTATTTTCTTAAAGCTCAGTGGTGGCGCCAATGCCAATTTTAAGCTAATTAAATGACCATACCAAATAGAACACACTATACAATTCAAATGTGATTCAAAATGTATTCGAAAAATTAAGAAGAGAGTATTTCTAGACGTCGTACCCATACACATTTCTTTATTTTTTTTTTTTCATAATATTTTTACTTATTTTTTTTTTAATTTAATGTAACACTACTTTGTAGAAGAATTTGCAAAAATACAAAATAAAATCAAAAATATTTTATCTTGTGTGTAAAATATTTATTATGATTTTGTCATCTCGTTCTACGACATGATTGTTTGCTTACCTCGCCGTCTTTTTCTAAATCATTTAAATCGTCCAAATATGTAAGACCCAAACGTTTTTGCATGCTTTCGATAACCCTGTTTAAGCTTTGAACTTCAGCTTGCAGATTGGAAATTCGCATCGCATTCCATATCTAAAGGAAAATGTAAATAAAATTATTTATTATTATTTTTTTTTTTAATATGTATTTACGCAACCAAGAAATATGTATGTACATATGCAAGATGGGTGGGTTTCTTGTTTACTTTTTAGTGAAAGTGAAATATGGATTTGCTACTCACAAAATGCTTTTAGAAGACCATTTCGCAACGGACATCATAAAAATGTTTTGCAATTTAATGAAGAGTTTTGACAAGAGTTCGATATTGTGTTTTTATGACAATAAAGTCGAAATTTTAAATAAAAATAATCTAAATTGAATTTGGAATTAGAATTTGGAAAATGCATAATACATGCGTTTATTTATTTTTTATTTTTTAGACGAACGTTGATAGAGGTTTCAAACCACCAGATGAGAAATTAAATAATGAATAATTCTGCGATATTTGCGCTGTTCAAACAATTTATTTGTTGTAGAAATATTTGAATGTGATCAAAACTTATGCAGTTGACAATAAAAATTTAAGAAAATTTCTTTAATGTGATGTTCCACGATATCGAACGAACGATATCGTAACTGTAACTGTAAACAATGAAAATCAACTTATTTTGATAACATTAACAATCTGCATATTTTAGTTATTTATTAATTACTGAAGAAATAAATAAACTAAATTATGTATATAGATTTTCGCTTACAATACAAATGTTATCGTTCGTTTAACATCGCGAAAAAAACAGTAAACGTAAATGCAAATTTATTTATACAATTTTAGATGTGTGAGTGCAAATTTTTTATTTTTTTTCCGAAAACAATTCGTGTTTACTATTCGCATGTGTGTAAAAAAGTGTTTTTAGAATATGAAATCAAATTGGAATGCACAAATTTTTAATATTATTATTTATTTATACATGCATACATACTACATGTACGAGTACATATAATTTGTACTGTGGCTTCAATCGTTAAAAAATATTGCCAATAACAAAAGCTTCCTAACATTTGATAAATTTTTTGGATCAATAATCATAGGCGCTTGTTGTAGAATTCTACCACATCGATTATTTGTTGTTTCAAAGCTAAGAAGAAGAAGGTGAATAAGTATCAGCTAATTTATTAGGTTATCTTTCATAATTCAAAAGTTATTTTTCTTTCAATTTTACAAATCCAATTTTTTATTAACCTTGTCTCTATTTTTATTTTTTACAAATATTTGCGCAGGTTTTTAATTAAAGGCCGTGCTTCACTATACTACACAATCGTACGATTCATTCACAGGAAAATCTTGCAAAAATCTGACCGACTTTAAAAAATCGTTTCAAAATGGTGTTGTAGGTGCAACACTATCATACAAATCTGATGCCAAAACATCTGGTTGACAATAAATACTCCTCTGATCGCATGAAATCTATCATTTTATGAAAATTTTCATAAAATTTTACAAATCGCACGACTTGCCAAAAAATCTGTTACACAGTTGCATGTTTAGTCCACACTGCCATACATTTTTAACACACATGTCATATTTTGCAAATCGCGCGACTGTGTAGGATAGTGCGGCACGGCCTTAATCACGAAATGTATTTAAGAAACAAAAAAAGAAAAAAAATTTGAAAAACGACTCCAAATTAAACAATTTTAAAAATATAACCAAAAATATTTTTTTTTAAGGAATTGATAGATAACTTTATCCTATTTTCAAGTCGGTTTTGTTAAACTACAGCACATCCATGTTCATACATACATATGTATGTACATTCTGTGTTACGCCTACGCGTATACGTGATATTTAATTATGCCAAATTCAATATACTTACTCGTAATGCAAGTGGAGTGAAAGATGTACAATAGGCAGTGTGATCATTTAAAAAGATTTTCAGCTAAATTTTGCACTTATTATTATTAAAACATACTAAAGATTAATTCACAATTTTTACTTACATATTTGCTATTCTTCATAGATTTATCAAATTTCGTAAATAAGTATTTTAAAAAATGATTACAAAAAATTTTTAATTTGCTGGGATTTTTTGTGTTGGAGTGAGGGGAGTTGGTGCTAGATTAATTCTTTATTTGAAACGATAATTTATTATAAAAAAACTCCAGTGTAATAAATTTCAAATTGCATGGAAATTTTAAAGATAATATACTTTGGTAGAAATTAAAAAAATGCACCAGGAGTCATAAAACAAAATTCATATGTATAAACGGGTGAACTTGAACTAACTTTTTTTTTTGGATTTTTGGAGATTTTTGTACAAATAAAATGCATTAAATGACACATCTTTCAACGAATAAAAATTATTCTAATATCAGTTATTTACGGAGTGGAAAACATGAATACAATTTAATTCCACAGTACAGGCTGAGTTGACATCACTGCCGGAAATGCATTTATTCTCTCGCTCGATCTGCATCTAAATAAGCAATTATCAGCTTTACTTACTGTTATACCGAGCAAGGCTGCTGTTAAAATAACTGTAATTGTGCTTGCTGTAATTGCAAGGAAATAACAACTTCGGTGTTGTCGTGATGATGATGATGCTGTTGCACTTGAATGTGTTGTCACGTAGTTTTCAACACTTGTGGGTGTTATGAATGGTTTAAGTGTCTCGGCCGTCATGCTCGTTGTTTTGATTTAAAGTAAATTAAGTTTCTACACTTTTTTATGTGTGTTGAAAATTTGCTTTTAATTGAAGATAACAAACAGATCAAGTAAAAAGAATGCTGAATATCATTGCGACATAAATATTTATTTTCTTTTGTGATTATTATTATTATTATTGTTGTTGAAATTTATACTTAATTCAATTATTTCTTTTTCTTTGTGCAATTTTCCGTTGTTGTTTATCAATTTTAATATAAGAACTTAATAACCACTATTGAGAAAACATTTATGTTTGTTTTTCTTTTTGCATTTTATTTATTTATCATAAAAGGGACACATCGATATGCATTTCATTTGTTCGGAAACAAACAACAATGTGGGATGCGATAAAACGATTTATAGATATTGTCTGTATGTGTTTGTTTTTTTTTTATCACGAGAGCAGAGAAGAGATCGAATAAAATCAAAACAAATGTTTATTGCAAAAACAAGTTTTATACATATTTTGACTTTTCGATTTTCTTTACTTTCTTATCACTCAAATTTAAAAAACACACGTAAGGAAATGCGAATGTTTGTATGTGTGTTTTTTGTTTTATTTTTTATTTAATTCTGAAATTTTAGTATGTGAAACTTGGAAGAACTTTTGTCTCCATCACTATTTAGCAACATCACTTGAATATATTCTCCGTAAAAAAAAGTTTAGTTATACAATTAATTTTATGTATTTAATTTTTTTTTTTCTTAATAAATCATGATGCACTTTATTACACAGTAAAAGAACATCCAGAACGCACATATGCTTTAAATGGCAAACTTCTCTTAATGATCCCCTATATTTCACAAAAAATATTAATTAAATCACACACAACCCAAAAACAAAAACATTATGTGATGATGAGGATCTCGTTCTTCATCTATGTACGTCTGCGATAATGCCGCAAGCTAGCTGCTGGTTGGTATAGGGAATTTATTTAGACTTAATAGAATGATTATTTTAGTTTAAAGATAGACGATGTCCGTTCATTCTTATGTCTCGCACGCGACTGAAGTGAATTTCCTTCTGTTGCTCATTGAGACGACAATTGTTTTTTCCACTGTTCTCGTCGTAGTAGTCGTCGTCGCCGTTGTTTCTTAGTTTTATGTTCTCATTCATATTAGCACAAGTCATTAGTTTGATTGTGTGCTGGAAGTATTACATCTTATGGCATTTAGCCCTTACCAGCAACTTTGTTTTAAAATTAAAACAAAATCACTATTACTAGATGTTTTTATGTGAGCATGGCTGTATGCTCTAAATAGTTGCAGTAGTTCGAAGAAATACCCTACAGCAACATGTACAGTGTGGAGCAATAAAGAAGCATCCAATTGTTTGTTATACAAAAATTAAGGTAGACTTCTTTCCACGATGCAACAATAAATAATGAATGATCATTTACTTGATGTATAGTGTTTCCCCCCTTTTTTAATTTAATTAATCAAATTAAAATAACTGTGTGAATTTTCATTGTTTACAAAAAAAAGCACACAAAATCGAATTTTGTTTGACTGTGATCTCTGGAAATATTTTGCAAAACGATTTTAATAATTTTTATGAAATTTTATTTATATTTGATTGATGAGCTTGAGGTCAATTTTTTTTTATATAAAAAACGTTATAAAAATTAGCAATACAAATCAAAACAAGAAGAGCACGTCTATTTATGAAATTTTACATTTATTCGAGCATATACTCAAGAATTTATGTTTATAAAATTTTTATTTATTTGTTGCGGCTTAGCAATGATGAGTTGGTATGGCAACCAACGAAATGCATTTAGATATTGCTAACCCGCAAAAAATAAATAAAAATTTTAAAAACATAATTTTTATGAAATTTACATATTTTTAAACATACATATGTACATATTTTCTAAAAAAAATTTATTTATTTTTTGCCGGTTAGCAATATCTAAATGCATTTCGTTGGTTGCCATACCAACTCATCAGTAGATGTTTACTATTTATGTTTGAAAAGTTCCAAAGCTCATCTATTTATACATAAACTCGCAAAAAGATTTGCGAATTACAAAGCCTAGAAATAGCCTTTCAAAAAACTTTACAAAACTACACAACAAATTATTTTGGTTTTTTTTTAGAAAAGTAAATATATTCATAATGAAAAATTATTTCTTGTGTATGTTTGTAAAGTTTCTTGAAAGGCTATTTTTATGCTTTGCAATTCGCAAATCTTTTTAGGAGTTCATGTATAAATAGATGAGCTTTGGAACTTTTCAAACATAAATGGTGAACATCTACTGATGAGTTGGTATGGCAACCAACGAAATATATATTTAGATATTGCTAACCCGCAAGAAACAAATACATTTTTTAAAAAACACACGTTCTTAAGTATATGCTCAAATAAATATAAAATTGCATACATATTTTCTTAAAAATTAAAATGCTTGACTTACAAACTATCTCAGAGTATGAGTACTTGTTGGTAAAACGGCGTTACTACGTCAGCTAGTAATTATTTGATAACCCATCTGCTAAAAATGAAGCGAATCAATAAGAAAAATTCAATCGTCGATTAATGATTCGCTTGCTACTCTAAAAACACTTGGGTTACAGGTAGAGAGCTGGGATCCGATTCTCATTCGGATAATTTCCACAAAGCTTCCAGATACAACCCTAGCTCTGTGGCAGCAGTCTCTCGCATCTCCTCGTGACCTCGTAATTTTTTTCCACTATTAAGACTCCGTGATGTTGATTTTTGCCTATCGGGTGTAAGGATTTAAAAACTTTTCAATTTAAGGAAAATGTTGATCATTGATTGATTATTTCACTTGGAATATATGACGAGTAAAAATTGTCGCGAGTAAAAATTAATGATTATTAAAAAAATACATAGAAAAATATAGTGCATACGAGTATGTGTACTTATTTGATTTAGTTTTTTTATTTTTAGCTTTATTTTCGTTTTTTCTAAATCAATTTTGTCGCAATTTATATGAATAAAAAGACTCATATTTGTCTCTGACAATTTTGAATTGATAATGGCGACATTTGTTTTGTTTTAAAATTATCTGCGTTAAAAATCCATAAAATTATTTTCAGCTTGAAATAATACTCTTGCTGCACATTAAAATTAAAATGCTGTAGAGATAAAAAATAATATAAAAAAACATGAGCTGTGTAACGTTATATACATATGTACATATGTACATACATACATACATATGTACGGACATTTTCGTATGAAAGTATGTATTCTAGGCTATTAAACAACGGAAGTCCCTTTCCACAACAGAACCATGTTTGTTTTCTAACTTTCAAAATCCTTATATAAATCTTACTTAATTTTATCTGGAGTTTGACCCATACAAAAAATAGGACTCCACCAGGATATGCGAAATATGTCTAAGACGGCATTATAATGAGATGTAGTTTCTACACGACCCTATTAACGGGCTATGTAAATAAAGGAAACCCGCGACCAGGTTGCCTCGTGTACGCCTTTTACCATGTTTATTCTACACAAATGTATTGTGTGCAACTTGCTTTTATTAGTGAAAAAAAGAAAGAAAGAAATAAACAAATATATTTCTATGGCAGCACACTGAACCGCAAACTCAAGAAAAAGTTAATTGTTTCCATGAATTGTTCGTTAATTCTTCCAGGTTCTTCATTAATTAAACGAATTTTTTCAATGGACAATTTTACTTTGAACTTCAATTAATATTTTCATTGAAACAATGCATGCATATTGATTCAACGTGTTTCTGTGATTGAAGATATACATTGTGAGAAGCTGTAGGAAGCACTGGGTAATTCGGCTGTTTCGTTTACACTGAATAACCTAAAAGGATCGAGTACAAAACATTACTTCAACGTGTTTCTCTTTCTTACACTCCACTCCGTCTTTTTAAAGTTGATATTTATTCAAAGATCAGACGTTTATATTTTTTAAAAACTGATTAAAAATTAATACATAAATAAATTCATTCGAGTATGTATATGTATACAATGTATACTATACATACCAGCTGATTTTTTGGAAAGTGAAATACACATGTATATATAAAAAATTATAAACTGTTTTATTTAAATTGAAAAATTCAATATTTTTTTAAAAGCGATGTAATTTACAACATAAAGGGCACACATAAAGCGTGGGCAAATAATCATTTGTTTTCTATTTACTTACATTAAATTTAAGCTATCGTTGTTGAGTTAAACGCTATTGCGAGTATATATTTATTAATTATTAAAAAAATACGTACGTACTATTTAAATGTACATATATGTATGTATGTACATATGTTCGATTAGAAATGTGGTGACAAATTGTCTAGAGTAGAATTATGTATGTATTTTATATGCTGATACGCTTTGAAAATTATATATATTTATATTTCCAATACAATTTACTTGTTTTATTTTTTTATTTTCAATTTAAATACATACGAGTATGTATTGTTGTTACTACAACGATGCTCTTAAAACTTTTATTAAAAAAGAAATATTTAAAAAAAACACAAATATGTTACAAGAATCTAAAAAATTTTCAAGAATTTCATCGCCTAAACTTACAGTACGCAACTTTATTGCATGAAAGACAGAGAAGAAATATAAAATGTATACATTTCTATTTCAACACTCTGACTTAAGCCTAATCATATCGATATAAACAAGTGTCTCTCAGACACAGTCTTGAAAATTTTAAGGAAAAAGTTTTAATTAATTAAAAGCAAGAAAATTTAGAGAAAATTGTTATCTAAACACATTGTTAACATGCAAAAGTTTTTTTTTTTTTGTAAATTACAAACATTTCTATAACATTTTTGACAGCGTTGTTTAAGCAAAGGTACGACTTTTTTAAAGATCACACATCTTTTGCGTTTATTTGTTTCACAATCAGTTACATTTAGTGAAGCTTCTTCTTGATGAACTTCCTGCATGCACTGAGCTGTTGACTGTTGTAATTCATTTCGTGACCTTTGGCGTATTTTGGGGTCTATGTAAAATAAAACTGAAGAAGTTTAGTTGCGTTAAAGTAAACATTTAAATGTGTCACAGACACATGTTGGTAACATTAGGGTTAAAATGAAAATTGCTGGCAAAAAGATGCATATTGTAAATAGTGTATTGGTGTAAAATTCCAATATATGAAACAGATTTAAATCATACCATTTGGCCATTTGTGGGCACATTTTTGTTTGTCACTATTTTGGACCAATGGGAAATTAAAGCCAAGGATCAATACTTATAGACTACGTAAGTCCGATTTCTCAATTGTATTTGAGAATTTTTCTATAAAATTTGTTTGTCACTCATTTGGACCAATGGGAAATTAAAGCCAAGGATCCCTACTAATAGACTACGTAAGTCCGATTTCTCAATTGTATGTGAGAATTTTTCTATAAAATTTTGAAAATTAAAATTGTGTAAATTTTTGATGATCTCTAAGGGAATTTGGCCATTTGTGGGTACATTTTTGTTTGTCACTCATTTGGACCAATGGAAAATTAAAGCCAAGGATCAATACTTATAGACTACGTAAGTCCGATTTCTCAATTGTATGTGAGAATTTTTCTATAAAATTTTGAAAATTAAAATTGTGTAAATTTTTGATAATCTCTAAGGGAATTTGGCCATTTGTGGGTACATTTTTGTTTGTCACTCATTTGGACCAATGGGAAATTAAAGCCAAGGATCAATACTTATAGACTACGTAAGTCCGATTTCTCAATTGTATTTGAGAATTTTTCTATAAAATTTGTTTGTCACTCATTTGGACCAATGGGAAATTAAAGCCAAGGATCCCTACTAATAGACTACGTAAGTCCGATTTCTCAATTGTATGTGAGAATTTTTCTATAAAATTTTGAAAATTAAAATTGTGTAAATTTTTGATGATCTCTAAGGGAATTTGGCCATTTGTGGGTACATTTTTGTTTGTCACTCATTTGGACCAATGGGAAATTAAAGCCAAGGATCAATACTTATAGACTACGTAAGTCCGATTTCTCAATTGTATTTGAGAATTTTTCTATAAAACTTGTTTGTCACTCATTTGGACCAATGGGAAATTAAAGCCAAGGATCCCTACTAATAGACTACGTAAGTCCGATTTCTCAATTGTATGTGAGAATTTTTCTATAAAATTTTGAAAATTAAAATTGTGTAAATTTTTGATGATCTCTAAGGGAATTTGGCCATTTGTGGGTACATTTTTGTTTGTCACTTATTTGGACCAATGGAAAATTAAAGCCAAGGATCCATACTAATAGACTACGTAAGTCCGATTTCTCAATTGTATTTGAGAATTTTTCTATAAAACTTGTTTGTCACTCATTTGGACCAATGGGAAATTAAACCCAAGGATCCATACTAATAGACTACGTAAGTCCGATTTCTCAATTGTATTTGAGAATTTTTCTATAAAACTTGTTTGTCACTCATTTGGCCCAATGGGAAATTAAAGCCAAGGATCCATACTAATAGACTACGTAAGTCCGATTTCTCAATTGTATTTGAGAATTTTTCTATAAAATTTGTTTGTCACTCATTTGGACCAATGGGAAATTAAAGCCAAGGATCCATACTAATAGACTACGTAAGTCCGATTTCTTAATTGTATTTGAGAAGTTTTCTATAAAATTTGTTTGTCACTCATGTGAACCAATGGGAAATTAAAGCCAAGGATCCATACTTATAGACTACGTAAGTCCGATTTCTCAATTGTATTAGAGAATTTTTGTATAAAATTTGTTTGTCACTCATTTGGACCAATGGGAAATTAAAGCCTACGGTCCATACTTATAGACTACGTAAGTCCGATTTCTCAATTGTATTTGAGAATTTTTCTATAAAATTTGTTTGTCACTCATTTGGACCAATGGGAAATTTAAGCCAAGGATCCATACTAATAGACTACGTAAGTCCGATTTCTCAATTGTATTTGAGAATTTTTCTATAAAACTTGTTTGTCACTCATTTGGACCAATGGGAAATTAAAGCCAAGGATCCATACTAATAGACTACGTAAGTCCGATTTCTCAATTGTATTTGAGAATTTTTCTATAAAACTTGTTTGTCACTCATTTGGACCAATGGGAAATTAAAGCCAAGGATCCATACTAATAGACTAGGTAAGTCCGATTTCTCAATTGTATTTGAGAATTTTTCTATAAAACTTGTTTGTCACTCATTTGGACCAATGGGAAATTAAAGCCAAGGATCCATACTAATAGACTACGTAAGTCCGATTTCTTAATTGTATGTGAGAATTTTTCTATAAAATTTTGAAAATTAATATTGTGTAAATTTTTGATGATCTCTAAGGGAATTTGGCCATTTGTGGGTACATTTTTGTTTGTCACTCGTTTGGACCAATGGGAAATTAAAGCCAAGGATCCATATTAATAGACTACGTAAGTCCGATTTCTCAATTGTATTTGAGAATTTTTCTATAAAACTTGTTTGTCACTCATTTGGACCAATGGGAAATTAAAGCCAAGGATCCATACTAATAGACTACGTAAGTCCGATTTCTTAATTGTATGTGAGAATTTTTCTATAAAATTTTGAAAATTAAAATTGTGTAAATTTTTGATGATCTCTTAGGGAATTTGGCCATTTGTGGGTTTATTTTTGTTTGTCACTCATTTGGACCAATGGGAAATTAAAGCCAAGGATCCATACTTATAGACTACGTAAGTCCGATTTCTCAATTGTATTAGAGAATTTTTGTATAAAATTTGTTTGTCACTCATTTGGACCAATGGGAAATTAAAGCCAAGGATCCCTACTAATAGACTACGTAAGTCCGATTTCTCAATTGTATTTGAGAATTTTTCTATAAAACTTGTTTGTCACTCATTTGGACCAATGGGAAATTAAAGCCAAGGATCCATACTAATAGACTACGTAAGTCCGATTTCTCAATTGTATTTGAGAATTTTTCTATAAAACTTGTTTGTCACTCATTTGGACCAATGGGAAATTAAAGCCAAGGATCCATACTAATAGACTACGTTAGTCCGATTTCTTAATTGTATGTGAGAATTTTTCTATAAAATTTTGAAAATTAAAATTGTGTAAATTTTTGATGATCTCTAAGGGAATTTGGCCATTTGTGGGTACATTTTTGTTTGTCACTCATTTGGACCAATGGGAAATTAAAGCCAAGGATCCATACTTATAGACTACGTAAGTCCGATTTCTCAATTGTATTAGAGAATTTTTGTATAAAATTTGTTTGTCACTCATTTGGACCAATGGGAAATTAAAGCCTAGGGTCCATACTTATAGACTACGTAAGTCCGATTTCTCAATTGTATTTGAGAATTTTTCTATAAAATTTGTTTGTCACTCATTTGGACCAATGGGAAATTAAAGCCAAGGATCCCTACTAATAGACTACGTAAGTCCGATTTCTCAATTGTATTTGAGAATTTTTCTATAAAACTTGTTTGTCACTCATTTGGACCAATGGGAAATTAAAGCCAAGGATCCATACTAATAGACTACGTAAGTCCGATTTCTTAATTGTATTTGAGAAGTTTTCTATAAAATTTGTTTGTCACTCATGTGAACCAATGGGAAATTAAAGCCAAGGATCCATACTTATAGACTACGTAAGTCCGATTTCTCAATTGTATTAGAGAATTTTTGTATAAAATTTGTTTGTCACTCATTTGGACCAATGGGAAATTAAAGCCTACGGTCCATACTTATAGACTACGTAAGTCCGATTTCTCAATTGTATTTGAGAATTTTTCTATAAAATTTGTTTGTCACTCATTTGGACCAATGGGAAATTTAAGCCAAGGATCCATACTAATAGACTACGTAAGTCCGATTTCTCAATTGTATTTGAGAATTTTTCTATAAAACTTGTTTGTCACTCATTTGGACCAATGGGAAATTAAAGCCAAGGATCCATACTAATAGACTACGTAAGTCCGATTTCTCAATTGTATTTGAGAATTTTTCTATAAAACTTGTTTGTCACTCATTTGGACCAATGGGAAATTAAAGCCAAGGATCCATACTAATAGACTAGGTAAGTCCGATTTCTCAATTGTATTTGAGAATTTTTCTATAAAACTTGTTTGTCACTCATTTGGACCAATGGGAAATTAAAGCCAAGGATCCATACTAATAGACTACGTAAGTCCGATTTCTTAATTGTATGTGAGAATTTTTCTATAAAATTTTGAAAATTAAAATTGTGTAAATTTTTGATGATCTCTTAGGGAATTTGGCCATTTGTGGGTTTATTTTTGTTTGTCACTCATTTGGACCAATGGGAAATTAAAGCCAAGGATCCATACTTATAGACTACGTAAGTCCGATTTCTCAATTGTATTAGAGAATTTTTGTATAAAATTTTGAAAATTAATATTGTGTAAATTTTTGATGATCTCTAAGGGAATTTGGCCATTTGTGGGTACATTTTTGTTTGTCACTCGTTTGGACCAATGGGAAATTAAAGCCAAGGATCCATACTAATAGACTACGTAAGTCCGATTTCTCAATTGTATTTGAGAATTTTTCTATAAAACTTGTTTGTCACTCATTTGGACCAATGGGAAATTAAAGCCAAGGATCCATACTAATAGACTACGTAAGTCCGATTTCTTAATTGTATGTGAGAATTTTTCTATAAAATTTTGAAAATTAATATTGTGTAAATTTTTGATGATCTCTAAGGGAATTTGGCCATTTGTGGGTACATTTTTGTTTGTCACTCGTTTGGACCAATGGGAAATTAAAGCCAAGGATCCATACTAATAGACTACGTAAGTCCGATTTCTCAATTGTATTTGAGAATTTTTCTATAAAACTTGTTTGTCACTCATTTGGACCAATGGGAAATTAAAGCCAAGGATCCATACTAATAGACTACGTAAGTCCGATTTCTTAATTGTATGTGAGAATTTTTCTATAAAATTTTGAAAATTAAAATTGTGTAAATTTTTGATGATCTCTTAGGGAATTTGGCCATTTGTGGGTTTATTTTTGTTTGTCACTCATTTGGACCAATGGGAAATTAAAGCCAAGGATCCATACTTATAGACTACGTAAGTCCGATTTCTCAATTGTATTAGAGAATTTTTGTATAAAATTTGTTTGTCACTCATTTGGACCAATGGGAAATTAAAGCCAAGGATCCCTACTAATAGACTACGTAAGTCCGATTTCTCAATTGTATTTGAGAATTTTTCTATAAAACTTGTTTGTCACTCATTTGGACCAATGGGAAATTAAAGCCAAGGATCCATACTAATAGACTACGTAAGTCCGATTTCTCAATTGTATTTGAGAATTTTTCTATAAAACTTGTTTGTCACTCATTTGGACCAATGGGAAATTAAAGCCAAGGATCCATACTAATAGACTACGTAAGTCCGATTTCTTAATTGTATGTGAGAATTTTTCTATAAAATTTTGAAAATTAAAATTGTGTAAATTTTTGATGATCTCTAAGGGAATTTGGCCATTTGTGGGTACATTTTTGTTTGTCACTCGTTTGGACCAATGGGAAATTAAAGCCAAGGATCAATACTTATAGACTACGTAAGTCCGATTTCTCAATTGTATTTGAGAATTTTTCTATAAAATTTGTTTTTCACTCATTTGGACCAATGGGAAATTAAAGCCAAGGATCCATACTTATAGACTACGTAAGTCCGATTTCTCAATTGTATTTGAGAATTTTTCTATAAAATTTGTTTGTCACTCATTTGGACCAATGGGAAATTAAAGCCAAGGATCCATACTTATAGACTACGTAAGTCCGATTTCTCAATTGTATTTGAGAATTTTTCTATAAAATTTGTTTGTCACTCATTTGGACCAATGGGAAATTAAAGCCAAGGATCCATACTAATAGACTACGTAAGTCCGATTTCTCAATTGTATGTGAGAATTTTTCTACAAAATTTTGAAAATTAAAATTGTGTAAATTTTTGATGATCTCTAAGGGAATTTGGCCATTTGTGGGTACATTTTTGTTTGTCACTCATTTGGACCAATGGGAAATTAAAGCCAAGGATCCATACTAATAGACTACGTAAGTCCGATTTCTCAATTGTATTTGAGAATTTTTCTATAAAATTTGTTTGTCACTCATTTGGACCAATGGGAAATTAAAGCCAAGGATCCATACTAATAGACTACGTAAGTCCGATTTCTTAATTGTATGTGAGAATTTTTCTATAAAATTTTGAAAATTAAAATTGTGTAAATTTTTGATGATCTCTAAGGGAATTTGGCCATTTGTGGGTACATTTTTGTTTGTCACTCATTTGGACCAATGAGAAATTAAAGCCAAGGATCCATACTAATAGACTACGTAAGTCCGATTTCTCAATTGTATTTGAGAATTTTTCTATAAAATTTTGAAAATTAAAATTGTGTAAATTTTGATACTCTCTACGGGAATTTGGCCATTTGTGGGCACATTTTTTTTTTGTCATTCATTTGGACCAATGGGAAATTAAAGCCAAGGATCCATACTTATAGACTACGTAAGTCCGATTTCTCAATTGTATTTGATAATTTTTCTATAAAATTTGTTTGTCACTCATTTGGACCAATGGGAAATTAAAGCCAAGGATCCATACTTATAGACTACGTAAGTCCGATTTCTCAATTGTATTTGAGAATTTTTCTATAAAATTTTGAAAATTAAAATTGTGTAAATTTTTGATGATTTCTAAGGGAATTTGGCCATTTGTGGGTACATTTTTGTTTGTCACTCATTTGGACCAATGGGAAATTAAAGCCAAGGATCCATACTTACAGACTACGTAAGTCCGATTTCTCAATTGTATTTGAGAATTTTTCTATAAAATTTGTTTCTCACTCATTTGGACCAATGGGAAATTAAAGCCAAGGATCCATACTAATAGACTACGTAAGTCCGATTTCTCAATTGTATTTGAGAATTTTTCTATAAAATTTTGAAAATTAAAATTGTGTAAATTTTTGATGATCTCTAAGGGAATTTGGCCATTTGTGGGTACATTTTTGTTTGTCACTCATTTGGACCAATGGGAAATTAAAGCCAAGGATCCATACTTACAGACTACGTAAGTCCGATTTCTCAATTGTATTTGATAATTTTTCTATAAAATTTGTTTGTCACTCATTTGGACCAATGGGAAATTAAAGCCAAGGATCCATACTTATAGACTACGTAAGTCCGATTTCTCAATTGTATTTGAGAATTTTTCTATAAAATTTGTTTGTCACTCATTTGGACCAATGGGAAATTAAAGCCAAGGATCCATACTAATAGACTACGTAAGTCCGATTTCTCAATTGTATTTGAGAATTTTTCTATAAAATTTTGAAAATTAAAATTGTGTAAATTTTTAATGATCTCTAAGGGAATTTGGCCATTTGTGGGTACATTTTTGTTTGTCACTCATTTGGACCAATGGGAAATTAAAGCCAAGGATCCATACTTATAGACTACGTAAGTCCGATTTCTCAATTGTATTTGAGAATTTTTCTATAAAATTTGTTTGTCACTCATTTGGACCAATGGGAAATTAAAGCCAAGGATCCATACTAATAGACTACGTAAGTCCGATTTCTAAATTGTATTTGAGAATTTTTCTATAAAATTTTGAAAATTAAAATTGTGTAAATTTTTGATGATCTCTAAGGGAATTTGGCCATTTGTGGGTAAATTTTTGTTTGTCACTCATTTGGACCAATGGGAAATTAAAGCCAAGGATCCATACTTATAGACTACGTAAGTCCGATTTCTGAATTGTATTTGATAATTTTTCTATAAAATTTGTTTGTCACTCATTTGGACCAATGGGAAATTAAAGCCAAGCATCCATACTTATAGACTACGTAAGTCCGATTTCTCAATTGTATTTGAGAATTTTTCTATAAAATTTGTTTGTCACTCATTTGGACCAATGGCAAATTAAAGCCAAGGATCCATACTTATAGACTACGTAAGTCCGATTTCTCAATTGTATTTGAGAATTTCTATAAAATTTGTTTGTCACTCATTTGGACCAATGGGAAATTAAAGCCAAGGATCCATACTTATAGACTACGTAAGTCCGATTTCTCAATTGTATTTGATAATTTTTCTATAAAATTTGTTTGTCACTCATTTGGACCAATGGGAAATTAAAGCCAAGCATCCATACTTATAGACTACGTAAGTCCGATTTCTCAATTGTATTTGAGAATTTTTCTATAAAATTTGTTTGTCACTCATTTGGCCCAATGGCAAATTAAAGCCAAGGATCCATACTTATAGACTACGTAAGTCCGATTTCTCAATTGTATTTGAGAATTTTTCTATAAAATTTGTTTGTCACTCATTTGGACCAATGGGAAATTAAAGCCAAGGATCCATACTTATAGACTACGTAAGTCCGATTTCTCAATTGTATTTGAGAATTTTTCTATAAAATTTTGAAAATTAAAATTGTGTAAATTTTTGATGATTTCTAAGGGAATTTGGCCATTTGTGGGTACATTTTTGTTTGTCACTCATTTGGACCAATGGGAAATTAAAGCCAAGGATCCATACTAATAGACTACGTAAGTCCGATTTCTCAATTGTATTTGAGAATTTTTCTATAAAATTTTGAAAATTAAAATTGTGTAAATTTTTGATGATCTCTAAGGGAATTTGGCCATTTGTGGGTACATTTTTGTTTGTCACTCATTTGGACCAATGGGAAATTAAAGCCAAGGATCCATACTTACAGACTACGTAAGTCCGATTTCTCAATTGTATTTGATAATTTTTCTATAAAATTTGTTTGTCACTCATTTGGACCAATGGCAAATTAAAGCCAAGGATCCATACTTATAGACTACGTAAGTCCGATTTCTCAATTGTATTTGAGAATTTTTCTATAAAATTTGTTTGTCACTCATTTGGACCAATGGGAAATTAAAGCCAAGGATCCATACTTATAGACTACGTAAGTCCGATTTCTCAATTGTATTTGAGAATTTTTCTATAAAATTTGTTTGTCACTCATTTGGACCAATGGGAAATTAAAGCCAAGGATCCATACTTATAGACTACGTAAGTCCGATTTCTCAATTGTATTTGAGAATTTTTCTATAAAATTTGTTTGTCACTCATTTGGACCAATGGGAAATTAAAGCCAAGGATCCATACTTATAGACTACGTAAGTCCGATTTCTCAATTGTATTTGAGAATTTTTCTATAAAATTTGTTTGTCACTCATTTGGAACAATGGGAAATTAAAGCCAAGGATCCATACTTATAGACTACGTAAGTCCGATTTCTCAATTGTATTTGAGAATTTTTCTATAAAATTTGTTTGTCACTCATTTGGACCAATGGGAAATTAAAGCCAAGGATCCATACTTATAGACTACGTAAGTCCGATTTCTCAATTGTATTTGAGAATTTTTCTATAAAATTTGTTTGTCACTCATTTGGACCAATGGGAAATTAAAGCCAAGGATCCATACTTATAGACTACGTAAGTCCGATTTCTCAATTGTATTTGAGAATTTTTCTATAAAATTTGTTTGTCACTCATTTGGACCAATGGCAAATTAAAGCCAAGGATCCATACTTATAGACTACGTAAGTCCGATTTCTCAATTGTATTTGAGAATTTTTCTATAAAATTTGTTTGTCACTCATTTGGACCAATGGCAAATTAAAGCCAAGGATCCATACTTATAGACTACGTAAGTCCGATTTCTCAATTGTATTTGAGAATTTTTCTATAAAATTTGTTTGTCACTCATTTGGACCAATGGGAAATTTAAGCCAAGGATCCATACTAATAGACTACGTAAGTCCGATTTCTCAATTGTATATGAGAATTTTTCTATAAAATTTGTTTGTCACTCATTTGGACCAATGGCAAATTAAAGCCAAGGATCCATACTTATAGACTACGTAAGTCCGATTTCTCAATTGTATTTGAGAATTTTTCTATAAAATTTGTTTGTCACTCATTTGGACCAATGGGAAATTAAAGCCAAGGATCCATACTAATAGACTACGTAAGTCCGATTTCTCAATTGTATGTGAGAATTTTTCTATAAAATTTTGAAAATTAAAATTGTGTAAATTTTTGATGATCTCTAAGGGAATTTGGCCATTTGTGGGTACATTTTTGTTTGTCACTCATTTGGACCAATGGGAAATTAAAGCCAAGGATCCATACTTATAGACTACGTAAGTCCGATTTCTCAATTGTATTTGAGAATTTTTCTATAAAATTTGTTTGTCACTCATTTGGACCAATGGGAAATTAAAGCCAAGGATCCATACTTATAGACTACGTAAGTCCGATTTCTCAATTGTATTTGATAATTTTTCTATAAAATTTGTTTGTCACTCATTTGGACCAATGGGAAATTAAAGCCAAGCATCCATACTTATAGACTACGTAAGTCCGATTTCTCAATTGTATTTGAGAATTTTTCTATAAAATTTGTTTGTCACTCATTTGGACCAATGGGAAATTAAAGCCAAGTATCCATACTTATAGACTACGTAAGTCCGATTTCTCAATTGTATTTGAGAATTTTTCTATAAAATTTGTTTGTCACTCATTTGGACCAATGGCAAATTAAAGCCAAGGATCCATACTTATAGACTACGTAAGTCCGATTTCTCAATTGTATGTGAGAATTTTTCTATAAAATTTGTTTGTCACTCATTTGGACCAATGGGAAATTAAAGCCAAGGATCCATACTTATAGACTACGTAAGTCCGATTTCTCAATTGTATGTGAGAATTTTTCTATAAAATTTGTTTGTCACTCATTTGGACCAATGGGAAATTAAAGCCAAGGATCCATACTTATAGACTACGTAAGTCCGATTTCTCAATTGTATTTGAGAATTTTTCTATAAAATTTGTTTGTCACTCATTTGGACCAATGGGAAATTAAAGCCAAGGATCCATACTAATAGACTACGTAAGTCCGATTTCTCAATTGTATTTGCGAATTTTTCTATAAAACTTGTGTGTCACTCATTTGGACCAATGGGAAATTAAAGCCAAGGATCCATACTAATAGACTACGTAATTCCGATTTCTCAAATATATTTGAGAATTTTTCTATAAAATTTGTTTGTCACTCATTTGGACCAATGGGAAATTTAAGCCAAGGATCCATACTTATAGACTACGTAAGTCCGATTTCTCAATTGTATTTGAGAATTTTTCTATAAAATTTGTTTGTCACTCATTTGGACCAATGGGAAATTAAAGCCAAGGATCCATACTAATAGACTACGTAAGTCCGATTTCTCAATTGTATGTGAGAATTTTTCTATAAAATTTTGAAAATTAAAATTGTGTAAATTTTTGATGATCTCTAAGGGAATTTGGCCATTTGTGGGTACATTTTTGTTTGTCACTCATTTGGACCAATGGGAAATTAAAGCCAAGGATCCATACTTATAGACTACGTAAGTCCGATTTCTCAATTGTATTTGAGAATTTTTCTATAAAATTTTGAAAATTAAAATTGTGTAAATTTTTGATGATTTCTAAGGGAATTTGGCCATTTGTGGGTACATTTTTGTTTGTCACTCATTTGGACCAATGGGAAATTAAAGCCAAGGATCCATACTAATAGACTACGTAAGTCCGATTTCTCAATTGTATTTGAGAATTTTTCTATAAAATTTTGAAAATTAAAATTGTGTAAATTTTTGATGATCTCTAAGGGAATTTGGCCATTTGTGGGTACATTTTTGTTTGTCACTCATTTGGACCAATGGGAAATTAAAGCCAAGGATCCATACTTACAGACTACGTAAGTCCGATTTCTCAATTGTATTTGATAATTTTTCTATAAAATTTGTTTGTCACTCATTTGGACCAATGGCAAATTAAAGCCAAGGATCCATACTTATAGACTACGTAAGTCCGATTTCTCAATTGTATTTGAGAATTTTTCTATAAAATTTGTTTGTCACTCATTTGGACCAATGGGAAATTAAAGCCAAGGATCCATACTTATAGACTACGTAAGTCCGATTTCTCAATTGTATTTGAGAATTTTTCTATAAAATTTGTTTGTCACTCATTTGGACCAATGGGAAATTAAAGCCAAGGATCCATACTTATAGACTACGTAAGTCCGATTTCTCAATTGTATTTGAGAATTTTTCTATAAAATTTGTTTGTCACTCATTTGGACCAATGGGAAATTAAAGCCAAGGATCCATACTTATAGACTACGTAAGTCCGATTTCTCAATTGTATTTGAGAATTTTTCTATAAAATTTGTTTGTCACTCATTTGGAACAATGGGAAATTAAAGCCAAGGATCCATACTTATAGACTACGTAAGTCCGATTTCTCAATTGTATTTGAGAATTTTTCTATAAAATTTGTTTGTCACTCATTTGGACCAATGGGAAATTAAAGCCAAGGATCCATACTTATAGACTACGTAAGTCCGATTTCTCAATTGTATTTGAGAATTTTTCTATAAAATTTGTTTGTCACTCATTTGGACCAATGGGAAATTAAAGCCAAGGATCCATACTTATAGACTACGTAAGTCCGATTTCTCAATTGTATTTGAGAATTTTTCTATAAAATTTGTTTGTCACTCATTTGGACCAATGGCAAATTAAAGCCAAGGATCCATACTTATAGACTACGTAAGTCCGATTTCTCAATTGTATTTGAGAATTTTTCTATAAAATTTGTTTGTCACTCATTTGGACCAATGGCAAATTAAAGCCAAGGATCCATACTTATAGACTACGTAAGTCCGATTTCTCAATTGTATTTGAGAATTTTTCTATAAAATTTGTTTGTCACTCATTTGGACCAATGGGAAATTTAAGCCAAGGATCCATACTAATAGACTACGTAAGTCCGATTTCTCAATTGTATATGAGAATTTTTCTATAAAATTTGTTTGTCACTCATTTGGACCAATGGCAAATTAAAGCCAAGGATCCATACTTATAGACTACGTAAGTCCGATTTCTCAATTGTATTTGAGAATTTTTCTATAAAATTTGTTTGTCACTCATTTGGACCAATGGGAAATTAAAGCCAAGGATCCATACTAATAGACTACGTAAGTCCGATTTCTCAATTGTATGTGAGAATTTTTCTATAAAATTTTGAAAATTAAAATTGTGTAAATTTTTGATGATCTCTAAGGGAATTTGGCCATTTGTGGGTACATTTTTGTTTGTCACTCATTTGGACCAATGGGAAATTAAAGCCAAGGATCCATACTTATAGACTACGTAAGTCCGATTTCTCAATTGTATTTGAGAATTTTTCTATAAAATTTGTTTGTCACTCATTTGGACCAATGGGAAATTAAAGCCAAGGATCCATACTTATAGACTACGTAAGTCCGATTTCTCAATTGTATTTGATAATTTTTCTATAAAATTTGTTTGTCACTCATTTGGACCAATGGGAAATTAAAGCCAAGCATCCATACTTATAGACTACGTAAGTCCGATTTCTCAATTGTATTTGAGAATTTTTCTATAAAATTTGTTTGTCACTCATTTGGACCAATGGGAAATTAAAGCCAAGTATCCATACTTATAGACTACGTAAGTCCGATTTCTCAATTGTATTTGAGAATTTTTCTATAAAATTTGTTTGTCACTCATTTGGACCAATGGCAAATTAAAGCCAAGGATCCATACTTATAGACTACGTAAGTCCGATTTCTCAATTGTATGTGAGAATTTTTCTATAAAATTTGTTTGTCACTCATTTGGACCAATGGGAAATTAAAGCCAAGGATCCATACTTATAGACTACGTAAGTCCGATTTCTCAATTGTATGTGAGAATTTTTCTATAAAATTTGTTTGTCACTCATTTGGACCAATGGGAAATTAAAGCCAAGGATCCATACTTATAGACTACGTAAGTCCGATTTCTCAATTGTATTTGAGAATTTTTCTATAAAATTTGTTTGTCACTCATTTGGACCAATGGGAAATTAAAGCCAAGGATCCATACTAATAGACTACGTAAGTCCGATTTCTCAATTGTATTTGCGAATTTTTCTATAAAACTTGTGTGTCACTCATTTGGACCAATGGGAAATTAAAGCCAAGGATCCATACTAATAGACTACGTAATTCCGATTTCTCAAATATATTTGAGAATTTTTCTATAAAATTTGTTTGTCACTCATTTGGACCAATGGGAAATTTAAGCCAAGGATCCATACTTATAGACTACGTAAGTCCGATTTCTCAATTGTATTTGAGAATTTTTCTATAAAATTTGTTTGTCACTCATTTGGACCAATGGGAAATTAAAGCCAAGGATCCATACTAATAGACTACGTAAGTCCGATTTCTCAATTGTATGTGAGAATTTTTCTATAAAATTTTGAAAATTAAAATTGTGTAAATTTTTGATGATCTCTAAGGGAATTTGGCCATTTGTGGGTACATTTTTGTTTGTCACTCATTTGGACCAATGGGAAATTAAAGCCAAGGATCCATACTTATAGACTACGTAAGTCCGATTTCTCAATTGTATTTGAGAATTTTTCTATAAAATTTGTTTGTCACTCATTTGGACCAATGGCAAATTAAAGCCAAGGATCCATACTTATAGACTACGTAAGTCCGATTTCTCAGTTGTATTTGAGAATTTTTCTATAAAATTTGTTTGTCACTCATTTGGACCAATGGCAAATTAAAGCCAAGGATCCATACTTATAGACTACGTAAGTCCGATTTCTCAATTGTATTTGATAATTTTTCTATAAAATTTGTTTGTCACTCATTTGGACCAATGGCAAATTAAAGCCAAGGATCCATACTTATAGACTACGTAAGTCCGATTTCTCAATTGTATTTGAGAATTTTTCTATAAAATTTGTTTGTCACTCATTTGGACCAATGGGAAATTAAAGCCAAGGATCCATACTTATAGACTACGTAAGTCCGATTTCTCAATTGTATTTGAGAATTTTTCTATAAAATTTGTTTGTCACTCATTTGGACCAATGGGAAATTAAAGCCAAGGATCCATATTTATAGACTACGTAAGTCCGATTTCTCAATTGTATTTGAGAATTTTTCTATAAAATTTGTTTGTCACTCATTTGGACCAATGGCAAATTAAAGCCAAGGATCCATACTTATAGACTACGTAAGTCCGATTTCTCAATTGTATTTGAGAATTTTTCTATAAAATTTGTTTGTCACTCATTTGGACCAATGGCAAATTAAAGCCAAGGATCCATACTTATAGACTACGTAAGTCCGATTTCTCAATTGTATTTGAGAATTTTTCTATAAAATTTGTTTGTCACTCATTTGGACCAATGGGAAATTAAAGCCAAGGATCCATACTAATAGACTACGTAAGTCCGATTTCTCAATTGTATGTGAGAATTTTTCTATAAAATTTTGAAAATTAAAATTGTGTAAATTTTTGATGATCTCTAAGGGAATTTGGCCATTTGTGGGTACATTTTTGTTTGTCATTCATTTGGACCAATGGGAAATTAAAGCCAAGGATCCATACTTATAGACTACGTAAGTCCGATTTCTCAATTGTATTTGAGAATTTTTCTATAAAATTTGTTTGTCACTCATTTGGACCAATGGGAAATTAAAGCCAAGGATCCATACTTATAGACTACGTAAGTCCGATTTCTCAATTGTATTTGATAATTTTTCTATAAAATTTGTTTGTCACTCATTTGGACCAATGGGAAATTAAAGCCAAGCATCCATACTTATAGACTACGTAAGTCCGATTTCTCAATTGTATTTGAGAATTTTTCTATAAAATTTGTTTGTCACTCATTTGGACCAATGGGAAATTAAAGCCAAGCATCCATACTTATAGACTACGTAAGTCCGATTTCTCAATTGTATTTGAGAATTTTTCTATAAAATTTGTTTGTCACTCATTTGGACCAATGGCAAATTAAAGCCAAGGATCCATACTTATAGACTACGTAAGTCCGATTTCTCAATTGTATTTGAGAATTTTTCTATAAAATTTGTTTGTCACTCATTTGGACCAATGGGAAATTAAAGCCAAGGATCCATACTAATAGACTACGTAAGTCCGATTTCTCAATTGTATGTGAGAATTTTTCTATAAAATTTTGAAAATTAAAATTGTGTAAATTTTTGATGATCTCTAAGGGAATTTGGCCATTTGTGGGTACATTTTTGTTTGTCACTCATTTGGACCAATGGGAAATTAAAGCCAAGGATCCATACTTATAGACTACGTAAGTCCGATTTCTCAATTGTATTTGAGAATTTTTCTATAAAATTTGTTTGTCACTCATTTGGACCAATGGGAAATTAAAGCCAAGGATCCATACTTATAGAGTACGTAAGTCCGATTTCTCAATTGTATTTGATAATTTTTCTATAAAATTTGTTTGTCACTCATTTGGACCAATGGGAAATTAAAGCCAAGCATCCATACTTATAGACTACGTAAGTCCGATTTCTCAATTGTATGTGAGAATTTTTCTATAAAATTTTGAAAATTAAAATTGTGTAAATTTTTGATGATCTCTAAGGGAATTTGGCCATTTGTGGGTACATTTTTGTTTGTCACTCATTTGGACCAATGGGAAATTAAAGCCAAGGATCCATACTTATAGACTACGTAAGTCCGATTTCTCAATTGTATTTGAGAATTTTTCTATAAAATTTGTTTGTCACTCATTTGGACCAATGGGAAATTAAAGCCAAGGATCCATACTTATAGACTACGTAAGTCCGATTTCTCAATTGTATTTGAGAATTTTTCTATAAAATTTGTTTGTCACTCATTTGGACCAATGGGAAATTAAAGCCAAGGATCCATACTTATAGACTACGTAAGTCCGATTTCTCAATTGTATTTGAGAATTTTTCTATAAAATTTGTTTGTCACTCATTTGGACCAATGGGAAATTAAAGCCAAGGATCCATACTTATAGACTACGTAAGTCCGATTTCTCAATTGTATTTGAGAATTTTTCTATAAAATTTGTTTGTCACTCATTTGGAACAATGGGAAATTAAAGCCAAGGATCCATACTTATAGACTACGTAAGTCCGATTTCTCAATTGTATTTGAGAATTTTTCTATAAAATTTGTTTGTCACTCATTTGGACCAATGGGAAATTAAAGCCAAGGATCCATACTTATAGACTACGTAAGTCCGATTTCTCAATTGTATTTGAGAATTTTTCTATAAAATTTGTTTGTCACTCATTTGGACCAATGGGAAATTAAAGCCAAGGATCCATACTTATAGACTACGTAAGTCCGATTTCTCAATTGTATTTGAGAATTTTTCTATAAAATTTGTTTGTCACTCATTTGGACCAATGGCAAATTAAAGCCAAGGATCCATACTTATAGACTACGTAAGTCCGATTTCTCAATTGTATTTGAGAATTTTTCTATAAAATTTGTTTGTCACTCATTTGGACCAATGGCAAATTAAAGCCAAGGATCCATACTTATAGACTACGTAAGTCCGATTTCTCAATTGTATTTGAGAATTTTTCTATAAAATTTGTTTGTCACTCATTTGGACCAATGGGAAATTAAAGCCAAGGATCCATACTAATAGACTACGTAAGTCCGATTTCTCAATTGTATGTGAGAATTTTTCTATAAAATTTTGAAAATTAAAATTGTGTAAATTTTTGATGATCTCTAAGGGAATTTGGCCATTTGTGGGTACATTTTTGTTTGTCACTCATTTGGACCAATGGGAAATTAAAGCCAAGGATCCATACTTATAGACTACGTAAGTCCGATTTCTCAATTGTATTTGAGAATTTTTCTATAAAATTTGTTTGTCACTCATTTGGACCAATGGGAAATTAAAGCCAAGGATCCATACTTATAGAGTACGTAAGTCCGATTTCTCAATTGTATTTGATAATTTTTCTATAAAATTTGTTTGTCACTCATTTGGACCAATGGGAAATTAAAGCCAAGCATCCATACTTATAGACTACGTAAGTCCGATTTCTCAATTGTATGTGAGAATTTTTCTATAAAATTTTGAAAATTAAAATTGTGTAAATTTTTGATGATCTCTAAGGGAATTTGGCCATTTGTGGGTACATTTTTGTTTGTCACTCATTTGGACCAATGGGAAATTAAAGCCAAGGATCCATACTTATAGACTACGTAAGTCCGATTTCTCAATTGTATTTGAGAATTTTTCTATAAAATTTGTTTGTCACTCATTTGGACCAATGGGAAATTAAAGCCAAGGATCCATACTTATAGACTACGTAAGTCCGATTTCTCAATTGTATTTGAGAATTTTTCTATAAAATTTGTTTGTCACTCATTTGGACCAATGGGAAATTAAAGCCAAGGATCCATACTTATAGACTACGTAAGTCCGATTTCTCAATTGTATTTGAGAATTTTTCTATAAAATTTGTTTGTCACTCATTTGGACCAATGGGAAATTAAAGCCAAGGATCCATACTTATAGACTACGTAAGTCCGATTTCTCAATTGTATTTGAGAATTTTTCTATAAAATTTGTTTGTCACTCATTTGGAACAATGGGAAATTAAAGCCAAGGATCCATACTTATAGACTACGTAAGTCCGATTTCTCAATTGTATTTGAGAATTTTTCTATAAAATTTGTTTGTCACTCATTTGGACCAATGGGAAATTAAAGCCAAGGATCCATACTTATAGACTACGTAAGTCCGATTTCTCAATTGTATTTGAGAATTTTTCTATAAAATTTGTTTGTCACTCATTTGGACCAATGGGAAATTAAAGCCAAGGATCCATACTTATAGACTACGTAAGTCCGATTTCTCAATTGTATTTGAGAATTTTTCTATAAAATTTGTTTGTCACTCATTTGGACCAATGGCAAATTAAAGCCAAGGATCCATACTTATAGACTACGTAAGTCCGATTTCTCAATTGTATTTGAGAATTTTTCTATAAAATTTGTTTGTCACTCATTTGGACCAATGGCAAATTAAAGCCAAGGATCCATACTTATAGACTACGTAAGTCCGATTTCTCAATTGTATTTGAGAATTTTTCTATAAAATTTGTTTGTCACTCATTTGGACCAATGGGAAATTTAAGCCAAGGATCCATACTAATAGACTACGTAAGTCCGATTTCTCAATTGTATTTGAGAATTTTTCTATAAAATTTGTTTGTCACTCATTTGGACCAATGGCAAATTAAAGCCAAGGATCCATACTTATAGACTACGTAAGTCCGATTTCTCAATTGTATTTGAGAATTTTTCTATAAAATTTGTTTGTCACTCATTTGGACCAATGGGAAATTAAAGCCAAGGATCCATACTAATAGACTACGTAAGTCCGATTTCTCAATTGTATGTGAGAATTTTTCTATAAAATTTTGAAAATTAAAATTGTGTAAATTTTTGATGATCTCTAAGGGAATTTGGCCATTTGTGGGTACATTTTTGTTTGTCACTCATTTGGACCAATGGGAAATTAAAGCCAAGGATCCATACTTATAGACTACGTAAGTCCGATTTCTCAATTGTATTTGAGAATTTTTCTATAAAATTTGTTTGTCACTCATTTGGACCAATGGGAAATTAAAGCCAAGGATCCATACTTATAGACTACGTAAGTCCGATTTCTCAATTGTATTTGATAATTTTTCTATAAAATTTGTTTGTCACTCATTTGGACCAATGGGAAATTAAAGCCAAGCATCCATACTTATAGACTACGTAAGTCCGATTTCTCAATTGTATTTGAGAATTTTTCTATAAAATTTGTTTGTCACTCATTTGGACCAATGGGAAATTAAAGCCAAGTATCCATACTTATAGACTACGTAAGTCCGATTTCTCAATTGTATTTGAGAATTTTTCTATAAAATTTGTTTGTCACTCATTTGTACCAATGGCAAATTAAAGCCAAGGATCCATACTTATAGACTACGTAAGTCCGATTTCTCAATTGTATGTGAGAATTTTTCTATAAAATTTGTTTGTCACTCATTTGGACCAATGGGAAATTAAAGCCAAGGATCCATACTTATAGACTACGTAAGTCCGATTTCTCAATTGTATGTGAGAATTTTTCTATAAAATTTGTTTGTCACTCATTTGGACCAATGGGAAATTAAAGCCAAGGATCCATACTTATAGACTACGTAAGTCCGATTTCTCAATTGTATTTGAGAATTTTTCTATAAAATTTGTTTGTCACTCATTTGGACCAATGGGAAATTAAAGCCAAGGATCCATACTAATAGACTACGTAAGTCCGATTTCTCAATTGTATTTGCGAATTTTTCTATAAAACTTGTGTGTCACTCATTTGGACCAATGGGAAATTAAAGCCAAGGATCCATACTAATAGACTACGTAATTCCGATTTCTCAAATATATTTGAGAATTTTTCTATAAAATTTGTTTGTCACTCATTTGGACCAATGGGAAATTTAAGCCAAGGATCCATACTTATAGACTACGTAAGTCCGATTTCTCAATTGTATTTGAGAATTTTTCTATAAAATTTGTTTGTCACTCATTTGGACCAATGGCAAATTAAAGCCAAGGATCCATACTTATAGACTACGTAAGTCCGATTTCTCAGTTGTATTTGAGAATTTTTCTATAAAATTTGTTTGTCACTCATTTGGACCAATGGCAAATTAAAGCCAAGGATCCATACTAATAGACTACGTAAGTCCGATTTCTCAATTGTATGTGAGAATTTTTCTATAAAATTTTGAAAATTAAAATTGTGTAAATTTTTGATGATCTCTAAGGGAATTTGGCCATTTGTGGGTACATTTTTGTTTGTCACTCATTTGGACCAATGGGAAATTAAAGCCAAGGATCCATACTTATAGACTACGTAAGTCCGATTTCTCAATTGTATTTGAGAATTTTTCTATAAAATTTGTTTGTCACTCATTTGGACCAATGGCAAATTAAAGCCAAGGATCCATACTTATAGACTACGTAAGTCCGATTTCTCAGTTGTATTTGAGAATTTTTCTATAAAATTTGTTTGTCACTCATTTGGACCAATGGCAAATTAAAGCCAAGGATCCATACTTATAGACTACGTAAGTCCGATTTCTCAATTGTATTTGATAATTTTTCTATAAAATTTGTTTGTCACTCATTTGGACCAATGGCAAATTAAAGCCAAGGATCCATACTTATAGACTACGTAAGTCCGATTTCTCAATTGTATTTGAGAATTTTTCTATAAAATTTGTTTGTCACTCATTTGGACCAATGGGAAATTAAAGCCAAGGATCCATACTTATAGACTACGTAAGTCCGATTTCTCAATTGTATTTGAGAATTTTTTTATAAAATTTGTTTGTCACTCATTTGGACCAATGGGAAATTAAAGCCAAGGATCCATATTTATAGACTACGTAAGTCCGATTTCTCAATTGTATTTGAGAATTTTTCTATAAAATTTGTTTGTCACTCATTTGGACCAATGGCAAATTAAAGCCAAGGATCCATACTTATAGACTACGTAAGTCCGATTTCTCAATTGTATTTGAGAATTTTTCTATAAAATTTGTTTGTCACTCATTTGGACCAATGGCAAATTAAAGCCAAGGATCCATACTTATAGACTACGTAAGTCCGATTTCTCAATTGTATTTGAGAATTTTTCTATAAAATTTGTTTGTCACTCATTTGGACCAATGGGAAATTAAAGCCAAGGATCCATACTAATAGACTACGTAAGTCCGATTTCTCAATTGTATGTGAGAATTTTTCTATAAAATTTTGAAAATTAAAATTGTGTAAATTTTTGATGATCTCTAAGGGAATTTGGCCATTTGTGGGTACATTTTTGTTTGTCATTCATTTGGACCAATGGGAAATTAAAGCCAAGGATCCATACTTATAGACTACGTAAGTCCGATTTCTCAATTGTATTTGAGAATTTTTCTATAAAATTTGTTTGTCACTCATTTGGACCAATGGGAAATTAAAGCCAAGGATCCATACTTATAGACTACGTAAGTCCGATTTCTCAATTGTATTTGATAATTTTTCTATAAAATTTGTTTGTCACTCATTTGGACCAATGGGAAATTAAAGCCAAGCATCCATACTTATAGACTACGTAAGTCCGATTTCTCAATTGTATTTGAGAATTTTTCTATAAAATTTGTTTGTCACTCATTTGGACCAATGGGAAATTAAAGCCAAGCATCCATACTTATAGACTACGTAAGTCCGATTTCTCAATTGTATTTGAGAATTTTCCTATAAAATTTGTTTGTCACTCATTTGGACCAATGGCAAATTAAAGCCAAGGATCCATACTTATAGACTACGTAAGTCCGATTTCTCAATTGTATGTGAGAATTTTTCTATAAAATTTGTTTGTCACTCATTTGGACCAATGGGAAATTAAAGCCAAGGATCCATACTAATAGACTACGTAAGTCCGATTTCTCAATTGTATGTGAGAATTTTTCTATAAAATTTTGAAAATTAAAATTGTGTAAATTTTTGATGATCTCTAAGGGAATTTGGCCATTTGTGGGTACATTTTTGTTTGTCACTCATTTGGACCAATGGGAAATTAAAGCCAAGGATCCATACTAATAGACTACGTAAGTCCGATTTCTCAATTGTATGTGAGAATTTTTCTATAAAATTTTGAAAATTAAAATTGTGTAAATTTTTGATGATCTCTAAGGGAATTTGGCCATTTGTGGGTACATTTTTGTTTGTCACTCATTTGGACCAATGGCAAATTAAAGCCAAGGATCCATACTTATAGACTACGTAAGTCCGATTTCTCAATTGTATTTGAGAATTTTTCTATAAAATTTGTTTGTCACTCATTTGGACCAATGGGAAATTAAAGCCAAGGATCCATACTTATAGAGTACGTAAGTCCGATTTCTCAATTGTATTTGATAATTTTTCTATAAAATTTGTTTGTCACTCATTTGGACCAATGGGAAATTAAAGCCAAGCATCCATACTTATAGACTACGTAAGTCCGATTTCTCAATTGTATGTGAGAATTTTTCTATAAAATTTTGAAAATTAAAATTGTGTAAATTTTTGATGATCTCTAAGGGAATTTGGCCATTTGTGGGTACATTTTTGTTTGTCACTCATTTGGACCAATGGGAAATTAAAGCCAAGGATCCATACTTATAGACTACGTAAGTCCGATTTCTCAATTGTATGTGAGAATTTTTGTATAAAATTTGTTTGTCACTCATTTGGACCAATGGGAAATTAAAGCCAAGGATCCATACTTATAGACTACGTAAGTCCGATTTCTCAATTGTATTTGAGAATTTTTCTATAAAATTTTGAAAATTAAAATTGTGTAAATTTTGATACTCTCTACGGGAATTTGGCCATTTGTGGGTACATTTTTGTTTGTCACTCATTTGGACAAATGGGAAATTAAAGCCAAGGATCCATACTAATAGACTACGTAAGTCCGATTTCTCAATTGTATTTGAGAATTTTTCTATAAAATTTTGAAAATTAAAATTGTGTAAATTTTGATACTCTCTACGGGAATTTAACCATTTGTGGGCACATTTTTTTTTGTCATTCATTTGGACCAATGGGAAATTAAAGCCAAGGATCCATACTTATAGACTACGTAAGTCCGATTTCTCAATTGTATTTGAGAATTTTTCTATAAAATTTTGAAAATTAAAATTGTGTAAATTTTTGATGATCTCTAAGGGAATTTGGCCATTTGTGGGTACATTTTTGTTTGTCACTCATTTGGACCAATGGGAAATTAAAGCCAAGGATCCATACTTATAGACTACGTAAGTCCGATTTCTCAATTGTATTTGAGAATTTTTCTATAAAATTTGTATGTCACTCATTTGGACCAATGGGAAATTAAAGCCAAGGATCCATACTTATAGACTACGTAAGTCCGATTTCTCAATTGTATTTGAGAATTTTTCTATAAAATTTGTTTGTCACTCATTTGGACCAATGGGAAATTAAAGCCAAGGATCCATACTAATAGACTACGTAAGTCCGATTTCTCAATTGTATTTGAGAATTTTTCTATAAAATTTTGAAAATTAAAATTGTGTAAATTTTTGATGATCTCTAAGGGAATTTGGCCATTTGTGGGTAAATTTTTGTTTGTCACTCATTTGGACCAATGGGAAATTAAAGCCAAGGATCCATACTTATAGACTACGTAAGTCCGATTTCTCAATTGTATTTGAGAATTTTTCTATAAAATTTGTTTGTCGTTCACTTGGACCAATGGGAAATTAAAGCCAAGGATCCATACTAATAGACTACGTACGTCCGATTTCTCAATTGTATGTGAGAATTTTTCTATAAAATTTTGAAAATTAAAATTGTGTAAATTTTTGATGATCTCTAAGGGAATTTGGCCATTTGTGGGTACATTTTTGTTTGTCACTCATTTGGACCAATGGGAAATTAAAGCCAAGCATCCATACTTATAGACTACGTAAGTCCGATTTCTCAATTGTATTTGAGAATTTTTCTATAAAATTTGTTTGTCACTCATTTGGACCAATGGGAAATTAAAGCCAAGCATCCATACTTATAGACTACGTAAGTCCGATTTCTCAATTGTATTTGAGAATTTTTCTATAAGATTTGTTTGTCACTCATTTGGACCAATGGGAAATTAAAGCCAAGGATCCATACTAATAGACTACGTAAGTCCGATTTGTCAATTGTATGTGAGAATTTTTCTATAAAATTTGTTTGTCACTCATTTGGACCAATGGGAAATTAAAGCCAAGGATCCATACTTATAGACTACGTAAGTCCGATTTCTCAATTGTATTTGAGAATTTTTCTATAAAATTTGTTTGTCACTCATTTGGACCAATGGGAAATTAAAGCCAAGGATCCATACTAATAGACTACGTAAGTCCGATTTCTCAATTGTATGTGAGAATTTTTCTATAAAATTTTGAAAATTAAAATTGTGTAAATTTTTGATGATCTCTAAGGGAATTTGGCCATTTGTGGGTACATTTTTGTTTGTCACTCATTTGGACCAATGGGAAATTAAAGCCAAGGATCCATACTTATAGACTACGTAAGTCCGATTTCTCAATTGTATGTGAGAATTTTTGTATAAAATTTGTTTGTCACTCATTTGGACCAATGGGAAATTAAAGCCAAGGATCCATACTTATAGACTACGTAAGTCCGATTTCTCAATTGTATTTGAGAATTTTTCTATAAAATTTTGAAAATTAAAATTGTGTAAATTTTGATACTCTCTACGGGAATTTGGCCATTTGTGGGTACATTTTTGTTTGTCACTCATTTGGACCAATGGGAAATTAAAGCCAAGGATCCATACTAATAGACTACGTAAGTCCGATTTCTCAATTGTATTTGAGAATTTTTCTATAAAATTTTGAAAATTAAAATTGTGTAAATTTTGATACTCTCTACGGGAATTTAACCATTTGTGGGCACATTTTTTTTTTGTCATTCATTTGGACCAATGGGAAATTAAAGCCAAGGATCCATACTTATAGACTACGTAAGTCCGATTTCTCAATTGTATTTGAGAATTTTTCTATAAAATTTTGAAAATTAAAATTGTGTAAATTTTTGATGATCTCTAAGGGAATTTGGCCATTTGTGGGTACATTTTTGTTTGTCACTCATTTGGACCAATGGGAAATTAAAGCCAAGGATCCATACTTATAGACTACGTAAGTCCGATTTCTCAATTGTATTTGAGAATTTTTCTATAAAATTTGTATGTCACTCATTTGGACCAATGGGAAATTAAAGCCAAGGATCCATACTTATAGACTACGTAAGTCCGATTTCTCAATTGTATTTGAGAATTTTTCTATAAAATTTGTTTGTCACTCATTTGGACCAATGGGAAATTAAAGCCAAGGATCCATACTAATAGACTACGTAAGTCCGATTTCTCAATTGTATTTGAGAATTTTTCTATAAAATTTTGAAAATTAAAATTGTGTAAATTTTTGATGATCTCTAAGGGAATTTGGCCATTTGTGGGTAAATTTTTGTTTGTCACTCATTTGGACCAATGGGAAATTAAAGCCAAGGATCCATACTTATAGACTACGTAAGTCCGATTTCTCAATTGTATTTGAGAATTTTTCTATAAAATTTGTTTGTCGTTCACTTGGACCAATGGGAAATTAAAGCCAAGGATCCATACTAATAGACTACGTACGTCCGATTTCTCAATTGTATGTGAGAATTTTTCTATAAAATTTTGAAAATTAAAATTGTGTAAATTTTTGATGATCTCTAAGGGAATTTGGCCATTTGTGGGTACATTTTTGTTTGTCACTCATTTGGACCAATGGGAAATTAAAGCCAAGCATCCATACTTATAGACTACGTAAGTCCGATTTCTCAATTGTATTTGAGAATTTTTCTATAAAATTTGTTTGTCACTCATTTGGACCAATGGGAAATTAAAGCCAAGCATCCATACTTATAGACTACGTAAGTCCGATTTCTCAATTGTATTTGAGAATTTTTCTATAAAATTTGTTTGTCACTCATTTGGACCAATGGCAAATTAAAGCCAAGGATCCATACTTATAGACTACGTAAGTCCGATTTCTCAATTGTATGTGAGAATTTTTCTATAAAATTTGTTTGTCACTCATTTGGACCAATGGCAAATTAAAGCCAAGGATCCATACTTATAGACTACGTAAGTCCGATTTCTCAATTGTATGTGAGAATTTTTCTATAAAATTTGTTTGTCACTCATTTGGACCAATGGGAAATTAAAGCCAAGGATCCATACTTATAGACTACGTAAGTCCGATTTCTCAATTGTATATGAGAATTTTTCTATAAAATTTGTTTGTCACTCATTTGGACCAATGGGAAATTAAAGCCAAGGATCCATACTAATAGACTACGTAAGTCCGATTTCTCAATTGTATTTGGGAATTTTTCTATAAAACTTGTGTGTCACTCATTTGGACCAATGGGAAATTAAAGCCAAGGATCCATACTAATAGACTACGTAAGTCCGATTTCTCAAATATATTTGAGAATTTTTCTATAAAATTTGTTTGTCACTCATTTGGACCAATGGGAAATTTAAGCCAAGGATCCATACTTATAGACTACGTAAGTCCGATTTCTCAATTGTATTTGAGAATTTTTCTATAAAATTTGTTTGTCACTCATTTGGACCAATGGGAAATTAAAGCCAAGGATCCATACTAATAGACTACGTAAGTCCGATTTCTCAATTGTATGTGAGAATTTTTCTATAAAATTTTGAAAATTAAAATTGTGTAAATTTTTGATGATCTCTAAGGGAATTTGGCCATTTGTGGGTACATTTTTGTTTGTCAATCATTTGGACCAATGGGAAATTAAAGCCAAGGATCCATACTTATAGACTACGTAAGTCCGATTTCTCAATTGTATTTGAGAATTTTTCTATAAAATTTGTTTGTCACTCATTTGGACCAATGGCAAATTAAAGCCAAGGATCCATACTTATAGACTACGTAAGTCCGATTTCTCAATTGTATTTGAGAATTTTTCTATAAAATTTGTTTGTCACTCATTTGGACCAATGGCAAATTAAAGCCAAGGATCCATACTTATAGACTACGTAAGTCCGATTTCTCAATTGTATTTGATAATTTTTCTATAAAATTTGTTTGTCACTCATTTGGACCAATGGCAAATTAAAGCCAAGGATCCATACTTATAGACTACGTAAGTCCGATTTCTCAATTGTATTTGAGAATTTTTCTATAAAATTTGTTTGTCACTCATTTGGACCAATGGGAAATTAAAGCCAAGGATCCATACTTATAGACTACGTAAGTCCGATTTCTCAATTGTATTTGAGAATTTTTCTATAAAATTTGTTTGTCACTCATTTGGACCAATGGGAAATTAAAGCCAAGGATCCATACTTATAGACTACGTAAGTCCGATTTCTCAATTGTATTTGAGAATTTTTCTATAAAATTTGTTTGTCACTCATTTGGACCAATGGCAAATTAAAGCCAAGGATCCATACTTATAGACTACGTAAGTCCGATTTCTCAATTGTATTTGAGAATTTTTCTATAAAATTTGTTTGTCACTCATTTGGACCAATGGCAAATTAAAGCCAAGGATCCATACTTATAGACTACGTAAGTCCGATTTCTCAATTGTATTTGAGAATTTTTCTATAAAATTTGTTTGTCACTCATTTGGACCAATGGGAAATTAAAGCCAAGGATCCATACTAATAGACTACGTAAGTCCGATTTCTCAATTGTATGTGAGAATTTTTCTATAAAATTTTGAAAATTAAAATTGTGTAAATTTTTGATGATCTCTAAGGGAATTTGGCCATTTGTGGGTACATTTTTGTTTGTCACTCATTTGGACCAATGGGAAATTAAAGCCAAGGATCCATACTTATAGACTACGTAAGTCCGATTTCTCAATTGTATTTGAGAATTTTTCTATAAAATTTGTTTGTCACTCATTTGGACCAATGGGAAATTAAAGCCAAGGATCCATACTTATAGACTACGTAAGTCCGATTTCTCAATTGTATTTGATAATTTTTCTATAAAATTTGTTTGTCACTCATTTGGACCAATGGGAAATTAAAGCCAAGCATCCATACTTATAGACTACGTAAGTCCGATTTCTCAATTGTATTTGAGAATTTTTCTATAAAATTTGTTTGTCACTCATTTGGACCAATGGGAAATTAAAGCCAAGCATCCATACTTATAGACTACGTAAGTCCGATTTCTCAATTGAATTTGAGAATTTTTCTATAAAATTTGTTTGTCACTCATTTGGACCAATGGCAAATTAAAGCCAAGGATCCATACTTATAGACTACGTAAGTCCGATTTCTCAATTGTATGTGAGAATTTTTCTATAAAATTTGTTTGTCACTCATTTGGACCAATGGGAAATTAAAGCCAAGGATCCATACTAATAGACTACGTAAGTCCGATTTCTCAATTGTATGTGAGAATTTTTCTATAAAATTTTGAAAATTAAATTTGTGTAAATTTTTGATGATCTCTAAGGGAATTTGGCCATTTGTGGGTACATTTTTGTTTGTCACTCATTTGGACCAATGGGAAATTAAAGCCAAGGATCCATACTTATAGACTACGTAAGTCCGATTTCTCAATTGTATTTGAGAATTTTTCTATAAAATTTGTTTGTCACTCATTTGGACCAATGGGAAATTAAAGCTAAGGATCCATACTTATAGACTACGTAAGTCCGATTTCTCAATTGTATTTGATAATTTTTCTATAAAATTTGTTTGTCACTCATTTGGACCAATGGGAAATTAAAGCCAAGCATCCATACTTATAGACTACGTAAGTCCGATTTCTCAATTGTATTTGAGAATTTTTCTATAAAATTTGTTTGTCACTCATTTGGACCAATGGGAAATTAAAGCCAAGGATCCATACTAATAGACTACGTAAGTCCGATTTCTCAATTGTATGTGAGAATTTTTCTATAAAATTTTGAAAATTAAAATTGTGTAAATTTTTGATGATCTCTAAGGGAATTTGGCCATTTGTGGGTACATTTTTGTTTGTCACTCATTTGGACCAATGGGAAATTAAAGCCAAGGATCCATACTTATAGACTACGTAAGTCCGATTTCTCAATTGTATTTGAGAATTTTTCTATAAAATTTGTTTGTCACTCATTTGGACCAATGGGAAATTAAAGCCAAGGATCCATACTAATAGACTACGTAAGTCCGATTTCTCAATTGTATTTGAGAATTTTTCTATAAAATTTTGAAAATTAAAATTGTGTAAATTTTGATACTCTCTACGGGAATTTGGCCATTTGTGGGCACATTTTTTTTTGTCATTCATTTGGACCAATGGGAAATTAAAGCCAAGGATCCATACTTATAGACTACGTAAGTCCGATTTCTCAATTGTATTTGATAATTTTTCTATAAGATTTGTTTGTCACTCATTTGGACCAATGGAAAATTAAAGCCAAGGATCCATACTTATAGACTACGTAAGTCCGATTTCTCAATTGTATTTGAGAATTTTTCTATAAAATTTTGAAAATTAAAATTGTGTAAATTTTGATACTCTCTACGGGAATTTAACCATTTGTGGGCACACTTTTTTTTGTCATTCATTTGGACCAATGGGAAATTAAAGCCAAGGATCCATACTTATAGACTACGTAAGTCCGATTTCTCAATTGTATTTGAGAATTTTTCTATAAAATTTTGAAAATTAAAATTGTGTAAATTTTTGATGATCTCTAAGGGAATTTGGCCATTTGTGGGTACATTTTTGTTTGTCACTCATTTGGACCAATGGGAAATTAAAGCCAAGGATCCATACTTATAGACTACGTAAGTCCGATTTCTCAATTGTATTTGAGAATTTTTCTATAAAATTTGTATGTCACTCATTTGGACCAATGGGAAATTAAAGCCAAGGATCCATACTTATAGACTACGTAAGTCCGATTTCTCAATTGTATTTGAGAATTTTTCTATAAAATTTGTTTGTCACTCATTTGGACCAATGGGAAATTAAAGCCAAGGATCCATACTAATAGACTACGTAAGTCCGATTTCTCAATTGTATTTGAGAATTTTTCTATAAAATTTTGAAAATTAAAATTGTGTAAATTTTTGATGATCTCTAAGGGAATTTGGCCATTTGTGGGTAAATTTTTGTTTGTCACTCATTTGGAGCAATGGGAAATTAAAGCCAAGGATCCATACTTATAGACTACGTAAGTCCGATTTCTCAATTGTATTTGAGAATTTTTCTATAAAATTTGTTTGTCACTCACTTGGACCAATGGGAAATTAAAGCCAAGGATCCATACTAATAGACTACGTAAGTCCGATTTCTCAATTGTATGTGAGAATTTTTCTATAAAATTTTGAAAATTAAAATTGTGTAAATTTTTGATGATCTCTAAGGGAATTTGGCCATTTGTGGGTACATTTTTGTTTGTCACTCATTTGGACCAATGGGAAATTAAAGCCAAGCATCCATACTTATAGACTACGTAAGTCCGATTTCTCAATTGTATTTGAGAATTTTTCTATAAAATTTGTTTGTCACTCATTTGGACCAATGGGAAATTAAAGCCAAGGATCCATACTAATAGACTACGTAAGTCCGATTTCTCAATTGTACTTGAGAATTTTTCTATAAAACTTGTTTGTCACTCATTTGGACCAATGGGAAATTAAAGCCAAGGATCCATACTTATAGACTACGTAAGTCCGATTTCTCAATTGTAGTTGAGAATTTTTCTATAAAATTTGTTTGTCACTCATTTGGACCAATGGCAAATTAAAGCCAAGGATCCATACTTATAGACTACGTAAGTCCGATTTCTCAATTGTATTTGAGAATTTTTCTATAAAATTTGTTTGTCACTCATTTGGACCAATGGGAAATTAAAGCCAAGGATCCATACTAATAGACTACGTAAGTCCGATTTCTCAATTGTATGTGAGAATTTTTCTATAAAATTTTGAAAATTAAAATTGTGTAAATTTTTGATGATCTCTAAGGGAATTTGGCCATTTGTGGGTACATTTTTGTTTGTCACTCATTTGGACCAATGGGAAATTAAAGCCAAGGATCCATACTTATAGACTACGTAAGTTCGATTTCTCAATTGTATTTGAGAATTTTTCTATAAAATTTGTTTGTCACTCATTTGGACCAATGGGAAATTAAAGCCAAGGATCCATACTAATAGACTACGTAAGTCCGATTTCTCAATTGTATTTGAGAATTTTTCTATAAAACTTGTTTGTCACTCATTTGGACCAATGGGAAATTAAAGCCAAGGATCCATACTAATAGACTACGTAAGTCCGATTTCTCAATTGTATGTGAGAATTTTTCTATAAAATTTTGAAAATTAAAATTGTGTAAATTTTTGATGATCTCTAAGGGAATTTGGCCATTTGTGGGTACATTTTTGTTTGTCACTCATTTGGACCAATGGCAAATTAAAGCCAAGGATCCATACTTATAGACTACGTAAGTCCGATTTCTCAATTGTATTTGAGAATTTTTCTATAAAATTTGTTTGTCACTCATTTGGACCAATGGGAAATTAAAGCCAAGGATCCATACTAATAGACTACGTAAGTCCGATTTCTCAATTGTATTTGAGAATTTTTCTATAAAACTTGTTTGTCACTCATTTGGACCAATGGGAAATTAAAGCCAAGGATCCATACTTATAGACTACGTAAGTCCGATTTCTCAATTGTAGTTGAGAATTTTTCTATAAAATTTGTTTTTCACTCATTTGGACCAATGGCAAATTAAAGCCAAGGATCCATACTTATAGACTACGTAAGTCCGATTTCTCAATTGTATTTGAGAATTTTTCTATAAAATTTGTTTGTCACTCATTTGGACCAATGGGAAATTAAAGCCAAGGATCCATACTAATAGACTATGTAAGTCCGATTTCTCAATTGTATGTGAGAATTTTTCTATAAAATTTTGAAAATTAAAATTGTGTAAATTTTTGATGATCTCTAAAGCTTACAGTACACGGCATGTCAAAAGCCACATTCACATGTGGCTCTGACGTAATTTTGACGTCACCATGAAGCTAAATTGGCAACATATCGTGTACTTCCACTTTTTGTGACACTCACATGCAGCACACATTGATATGTGTGCCACATGTTCCTTTATAGAGACATGCAAACATGCATATTTTAGACATGTCGTGTACTAGCTTGGTACATTTGAATTTTGACATTTGTAAAATTTTTACATGCGCATGTAGCAGTCCCAAACATGTGGCAGCAAACATTTTTGACACAACATTTTTCAATAGTATGTAGCCAATGGCACTCTTGCCAATGTTGATTTTCTCCAACAAAATGTGGTAGGAATTTAATGACGAAAAAATTTTTTTGGTTTACGAGTAGGGTAGAGATAAAAGAAGGGTAGAAAAATGATCATATTTTCTCTTTTCCATGCATTTATTTGTATTTCTCTTTGCTTTGGGGTTTTTGTTTTATTAATTAATATCTTAACAGCTTAATTAGTTTGGGTTTTTGTTATTATTTCTCGTTCTTGTTCTAAACCATGCAAAAGATACTTTCAAAGCTAAGATGAAAAAATTCATGTATAAATAGTAAATTTATTCAATAATTAATAAAACAACTGTGATCACCAATTGTTGCGTTGTTTTTGTGTCAGTGCAGTATTAGTTAATTTTTTTCATAATTTTATTGTTCATGGGAATTATTTCATGATAAAAGTGAATTTCTTTTACTTTTTATTAGATGTTGTTTTATTTCTTCTTTCTCTTCGACATTTTATAAATTTGACTTCACACAAAATTTTAAAAATTAAACAAGCGCCAAAAACATATGACTGTTGTACATGTTAATATGAAAAATGTGTACGTATGTTACATGCGGTGTACTGACAATACATATGTAGCCAATCAACAGTTCACACATATGCAGCTATTGCAAATGTGTACGCTTCGGCTACATTTGTCACATATAAATTTTGGGACAAAACAACATTTCATGTACTACCAAAATTTTGAAGCATGTAGACACTTCTGCATGTTTAGTAAATGTAAATAAAATGCTGCAAATTCTCGTGACGTCAGAGCCACATGCGAATGTGGCTTTTGACATGCCGTGTACTGTAGGCTTAAGGGAATTTGGCCATTTGTGGGTACATTTTTGTTTGTCACTCATTTGGACCAATGGGAAATTAAAGCCAAGGATCCATACTTATAGACTACGTAAGTCCGATTTCTCAATTGTATTTGAGAATTTTTCTATAAAATTTGTTTGTCACTCATTTGGACCAATGGGAAATTAAAGCCAAGGATCCATACTAATAGACTACGTAAGTCCGATTTCTCAATTGTATGTGAGAATTTTTCTATAAAATTTTGAAAATTAAAATTGTGTAAATTTTTGATGATCTCTAAGGGAATTTGGCCATTTGTGGGTACATTTTTGTTTGTCACTCATTTGGACCAATGGGAAATTAAAGCCAAGGATCCATACTTATAGACTACGTAAGTCCGATTTCTCAATTGTATTTGAGAATTTTTCTATAAAATTTGTTTGTCACTCATTTGGACCAATGGGAAATTAAAGCCAAGCATCCATACTTATAGACTACGTAAGTCCGATTTCTCAATTGTATTTGAGAATTTTTCTATAAAATTTGTTTGTCACTCATTTGGACCAATGGCAAATTAAAGCCAAGGATCCATACTTATAGACTACGTAAGTCCGATTTCTCAATTGTATTTGAGAATTTTTCTATAAAATTTGTTTGTCACTCATTTGGACCAATGGGAAATTAAAGCCAAGGATCCATACTAATAGACTACGTAAGTCCGATTTCTCAATTGTATGTGAGAATTATTCTAAAAAATTTTGAAAATTAAAATTGTGTAAATTTTTGATGATCTCTAAGGGAATTTGGCCATTTGTGGGTACATTTTTGTTTGTCACTCATTTGGACCAATGGCAAATTAAAGCCAAGGATCCATACTTATAGACTACGTAAGTCCGATTTCTCAATTGTATTTGAGAATTTTTCTATAAAATTTGTTTGTCACTCATTTGGACCAATGGCAAATTAAAGCCAAGGATCCATACTTATAGACTACGTAAGTCCGATTTCTCAATTGTATTTGAGAATTTTTCTATAAAATTTGTTTGTCACTCATTTGGACCAATGGGAAATTAAAGCCAAGGATCCATACTAATAGACTACGTAAGTCCGATTTCTCAATTGTATGTGAGAATTATTCTATAAAATTTTGAAAATTAAAATTGTGTAAATTTTTGATGATCTCTAAGGGAATTTGTCCATTTGTGGGTACATTTTTGTTTGTCACTCATTTGGACCAATGGCAAATTAAAGCCAAGGATCCATACTTATAGACTACGTAAGTCCGATTTCTCAATTGTATTTGAGAATTTTTCTATAAAATTTGTTTGTCACTCATTTGGACCAATGGCAAATTAAAGCCAAGGATCCATACTTATAGACTACGTAAGTCCGATTTCTCAATTGTATTTGGGAATTTTTCTATAAAATTTGTTTGTCACTCATTTGGACCAATGGGAAATTAAAGCCAAGGATCCATACTTATAGACTACGTAAGTCCGATTTCTCAATTGTATTTGAAAATTTTTCTATAAAATTTGTTTGTCACTCATTTGGACCAATGGGAAATTAAAGCCAAGGATCCATACTTATAGACTACGTAAGTCCGATTTCTCAATTGTATTTGAGAATTTTTCTATAAAATTTTGAAAATTAAAATTGTGTAAATTTTTGATGATCTCTAAGGGAATTTGGCCATTTGTGGGTACATTTTTGTTTGTCACTCATTTGGACCAATGGGAAATTAAAGCCAAGGATCCATACTTATAGACTACGTAAGTCCGATTTCTCAATTGTATTTGAGAATTTTTCTATAAAATTTGTTTGTCACTCATTTGGACCAATGGGAAATTAAAGCCAAGGATCCATACTAATAGACTACGTAAGTCCGATTTCTCAATTGTATTTGAGAATTTTTCTATAAAATTTTGAAAATTAAAATTGTGTAAATTTTTGATGATCTCTAAGGGAATTTGGCCATTTGTGGGTAAATTTTTGTTTGTCACTCATTTGGACCAATGGGAAATTAAAGCCAAGGATCCATACTTATAGACTACGTAAGTCCGATTTCTCAATTGTATTTGAGAATTTTTCTATAAAATTTGTTTGTCACTCACTTGGACCAATGGGAAATTAAAGCCAAGGATCCATACTAATAGACTACGTAAGTCCGATTTCTCAATTGTATGTGAGAATTTTTCTATAAAATTTTGAAAATTAAAATTGTGTAAATTTTTGATGATCTCTAAGGGAATTTGGCCATTTGTGGGTACATTTTTGTTTGTCACTCATTTGGACCAATGGGAAATTAAAGCCAAGCATCCATACTTATAGACTACGTAAGTCCGATTTCTCAATTGTATTTGAGAATTTTTCTATAAAATTTGTTTGTCACTCATTTGGACCAATGGGAAATTAAAGCCAAGGATCCATACTAATAGACTACGTAAGTCCGATTTCTCAATTGTATTTGAGAATTTTTCTATAAAACTTGTTTGTCACTCATTTGGACCAATGGGAAATTAAAGCCAAGGATCCATACTTATAGACTACGTAAGTCCGATTTCTCAATTGTATTTGAGAATTTTTCTATAAAATTTGTTTGTCACTCATTTGGACCAATGGCAAATTAAAGCCAAGGATCCATACTTATAGACTACGTAAGTCCGATTTCTCAATTGTATTTGAGAATTTTTCTATAAAATTTGTTTGTCACTCATTTGGACCAATGGGAAATTAAAGCCAAGGATCCATACTTATAGACTACGTAAGTTCGATTTCTCAATTGTATTTGAGAATTTTTCTATAAAATTTGTTTGTCACTCATTTGGACCAATGGGAAATTAAAGCCAAGGATCCATACTTATAGACTACGTAAGTCCGATTTCTCAATTGTATTTGAGAATTTTTCTATAAAATTTGTTTGTCACTCATTTGGACCAATGGGAAATTAAAGCCAAGGATCCATACTTATAGACTACGTAAGTCCGATTTCTCAATTGTATTTGAGAATTTTTCTATAAAATTTGTTTGTCACTCATTTGGACCAATGGGAAATTAAAGCCAAGGATCCATACTTATAGACTACGTAAGTCCGATTTCTCAATTGTATTTGAGAATTTTTCTATAAAATTTGTTTGTCACTCATTTGGACCAATGGGAAATTAAAGCCAAGGATCCATACTTATAGACTACGTAAGTTCGATTTCTCAATTGTATTTGAGAATTTTTCTATAAAATTTGTTTGTCACTCATTTGGACCAATGGGAAATTAAAGCCAAGGATCCATACTTATAGACTACGTAAGTCCGATTTCTCAATTGTATTTGAGAATTTTTCTATAAAATTTGTTTGTCACTCATTTGGACCAATGGGAAATTAAAGCCAAGGATCCATACTTATAGACTACGTAAGTCCGATTTCTCAATTGTATTTGAGAATTTTTCTATAAAATTTGTTTGTCACTCATTTGGACCAATGGGAAATTAAAGCCAAGGATCCATACTTATAGACTACGTAAGTCCGATTTCTCAATTGTATTTGAGAATTTTTCTATAAAATTTGTTTGTCACTCATTTGGACCAATGGGAAATTAAAGCCAAGGATCCATACTTATAGACTACGTAAGTTCGATTTCTCAATTGTATTTGAGAATTTTTCTATAAAATTTGTTTGTCACTCATTTGGACCAATGGGAAATTAAAGCCAAGGATCCATACTAATAGACTACGTAAGTCCGATTTCTCAATTGTATGTGAGAATTTTTCTATAAAATTTTGAAAATTAAAATTGTGTAAATTTTTGATGATCTCTAAGGGAATTTGGCCATTTGTGGGTACATTTTTGTTTGTCACTCATTTGGACCAATGGCAAATTAAAGCCAAGGATCCATACTTATAGACTACGTAAGTCCGATTTCTCAATTGTATTTGAGAATTTTTCTATAAAATTTGTTTGTCACTCATTTGGACCAATGGGAAATTAAAGCCAAGGATCCATACTAATAGACTATGTAAGTCCGATTTCTCAATTGTATGTGAGAATTTTTCTATAAAATTTTGAAAATTAAAATTGTGTAAATTTTTGATGATCTCTAAAGCTTACAGTACACGGCATGTCAAAAGCCACATTCACATGTGGCTCTGACGTAATTTTGACGTCACCATGAAGCTAAATTGGCAACATATCGTGTACTTCCACTTTTTGTGACACTCACATGCAGCACACATTGATATGTGTGCCACATGTTCCTTTATAGAGACATGCAAACATGCATATTTTAGACATGTCGTGTACTAGCTTGGTACATTTGAATTTTGACATTTGTAAAATTTTTACATGCGCATGTAGCAGTCCCAAACATGTGGCAGCAAACATTTTTGACACAACATTTTTCAATAGTATGTAGCCAATGGCACTCTTGCCAATGTTGATTTTCTCCAACAAAATGTGGTAGGAATTTAATGACGAAAAAATTTTTTTGGTTTACGAGTAGGGTAGAGATAAAAGAAGGGTAGAAAAATGATCATATTTTCTCTTTTCCATGCATTTATTTGTATTTCTCTTTGCTTTGGGGTTTTTGTTTTATTAATTAATATCTTAACAGCTTAATTAGTTTGGGTTTTTGTTATTATTTCTCGTTCTTGTTCTAAACCATGCAAAAGATACTTTCAAAGCTAAGATGAAAAAATTCATGTATAAATAGTAAATTTATTCAATAATTAATAAAACAACTGTGATCGCCAATTGTTGCGTTGTTTTTGTGTCAGTGCAGTATTAGTTAATTTTTTTCATCATTTTATTGTTCATGGGAATTATTTCATGATAAAAGTGAATTTCTTTTACTTTTTATTAGATGTTGTTTTATTTCTTCTTTCTCTTCGACATTTTATAAATTTGACTTCACACAAAATTTTAAAAATTAAACAAGCGCCAAAAACATATGACTGTTGTACATGTTAATATGAAAAATGTGTACGTATGTTACATGCGGTGTACTGACAATACATATGTAGCCAACCAACAGTTCACACATATGCAGCTATTGCAAATGTGTACGCTTCGGCTACATTTGTCACATATAAATTTTGGGACAAAACAACATTTCATGTACTACCAAAATTTTGAAGCATGTAGACACTTCTGCATGTTTAGTAAATGTAAATAAAATGCTGCAAATTCTCGTGACGTCAGAGCCACATGCGAATGTGGCTTTTGACATGCCGTGTACTGTAGGCTTAAGGGAATTTGGCCATTTGTGGGTACATTTTTGTTTGTCACTCATTTGGACCAATGGGAAATTAAAGCCAAGGATCCATACTTATAGACTACGTAAGTCCGATTTCTTAATTGTATTTGAGAATTTTTCTATAAAATTTGTTTGTCACTCATTTGGACCAATGGGAAATTAAAGCCAAGGATCCATACTAATAGACTACGTAAGTCCGATTTCTCAATTGTATGTGAGAATTTTTCTATAAAATTTTGAAAATTAAAATTGTGTAAATTTTTGATGATCTCTAAGGGAATTTGGCCATTTGTGGGTACATTTTTGTTTGTCACTCATTTGGACCAATGGGAAATTAAAGCCAAGGATCCATACTTATAGACTACGTAAGTCCGATTTCTCAATTGTATTTGAGAATTTTTCTATAAAATTTGTTTGTCACTCATTTGGACCAATGGGAAATTAAAGCCAAGGATCCATACTTATAGACTACGTAAGTCCGATTTCTCAATTGTATTTGAGAATTTTTCTATAAAATTTGTTTGTCACTCATTTGGACCAATGGGAAATTAAAGCCAAGCATCCATACTTATAGACTACGTAAGTCCGATTTCTCAATTGTATTTGAGAATTTTTCTATAAAATTTGTTTGTCACTCATTTGGACCAATGGGAAATTAAAGCCAAGGATCCATACTTATAGACTACGTAAGTCCGATTTCTCAATTGTATTTGAGAATTTTTCTATAAAATTTGTTTGTCACTCATTTGGACCAATGGGAAATTAAAGCCAAGCATCCATACTTATAGACTACGTAAGTCCGATTTCTCAATTGTATTTGAGAATTTTTCTATAAAATTTGTTTGTCACTCATTTGGACCAATGGCAAATTAAAGCCAAGGATCCATACTTATAGACTACGTAAGTCCGATTTCTCAATTGTATTTGAGAATTTTTCTATAAAATTTGTTTGTCACTCATTTGGACCAATGGGAAATTAAAGCCAAGGATCCATACTAATAGACTACGTAAGTCCGATTTCTCAATTGTATGTGAGAATTTTTCTATAAAATTTTGAAAATTAAAATTGTGTAAATTTTTGATGATCTCTAAGGGAATTTGGCCATTTGTGGGTACATTTTTGTTTGTCACTCATTTGGACCAATGGGAAATTAAAGCCAAGGATCCATACTTATAGACTACGTAAGTCCGATTTCTCAATTGTATTTGAGAATTTTTCTATAAAATTTGTTTGTCACTCATTTGGACCAATGGGAAATTAAAGCCAAGGATCCATACTAATAGACTACGTAAGTCCGATTTCTCAATTGTATTTGAGAATTTTTCTATAAAATTTTGAAAATTAAAATTGTGTAAATTTTGATACTCTCTACGGGAATTTGGCCATTTGTGGGCACATTTTTTTTTGTCATTCATTTGGACCAATGGGAAATTAAAGCCAAGGATCCATACTTATAGACTACGTAAGTCCGATTTCTCAATTGTATTTGATAATTTTTCTATAAGATTTGTTTGTCACTCATTTGGACCAATGGGAAATTAAAGCCAAGGATCCATACTTATAGACTACGTAAGTCCGATTTCTCAATTGTATTTGAGAATTTTTCTATAAAATTTTGAAAATTAAAATTGTGTAAATTTTTGATGATCTCTAAGGGAATTTGGCCATTTGTGGGTACATTTTTGTTTGTCACTCATTTGGACCAATGGGAAATTAAAGCCAAGGATCCATACTTATAGACTACGTAAGTCCGATTTCTCAATTGTATTTGAGAATTTTTCTATAAAATTTGTTTGTCACTCATTTGGACCAATGGGAAATTAAAGCCAAGGATCCATACTAATAGACTACGTAAGTCCGATTTCTCAATTGTATTTGAGAATTTTTCTATAAAATTTTGAAAATTAAAATTGTGTAAATTTTGATACTCTCTACGGGAATTTGGCCATTTGTGGGCACATTTTTTTTTGTCATTCATTTGGACCAATGGGAAATTAAAGCCAAGGATCCATACTTATAGACTAATTAAGTCCGATTTCTCAATTGTATTTGAGAATTTTTCTATAAAATTTTGAAAATTAAAATTGTGTAAATTTTTGATGATCTCTAAGGGAATTTGGCCATTTGTGGGTACATTTTTGTTTGTCACTCATTTGGACAAGGATCCATACTTATAGACTACGTAAGTCCGATTTCTCAATTGTATTTGAGAATTTTTCTATAAAATTTGTTTGTCACTCATTTGGACCAATGGGAAATTAAAGCCAAGGATCCATACTAATAGACTACGTAAGTCCGATTTCTCAATTGTATTTGAGAATTTTTCTATAAAATTTTGAAAATTAAAATTGTGTAAATTTTGATACTCTCTACGGGAATTTGGCCATTTGTGGGCACATTTTTTTTTGTCATTCATTTGGACCAATGGGAAATTAAAGCCAAGGATCCATACTTATAGACTACGTAAGTCCGATTTCTCAATTGTATTTGATAATTTTTCTATAAGATTTGTTTGTCACTCATTTGGACCAATGGGAAATTAAAGCCAAGGATCCATACTTATAGACTACGTAAGTCCGATTTCTCAATTGTATTTGAGAATTTTTCTATAAAATTTGTTTGTCACTCACTTGGACCAATGGGAAATTAAAGCCAAGGATCCATACTAATAGACTACGTAAGTCCGATTTCTCAATTGTATGTGAGAATTTTTCTATAAAATTTTGAAAATTAAAATTGTGTAAATTTTTGATGATCTCTAAGGGAATTTGGCCATTTGTGGGTACATTTTTGTTTGTCACTCATTTGGACCAATGGGAAATTAAAGCCAAGCATCCATACTTATAGACTACGTAAGTCCGATTTCTCAATTGTATTTGAGAATTTTTCTATAAAATTTGTTTGTCACTCATTTGGACCAATGGGAAATTAAAGCCAAGGATCCATACTTATAGACTACGTAAGTCCGATTTCTCAATTGTATTTGAGAATTTTTCTATAAAATTTGTTTGTCACTCATTTGGACCAATGGGAAATTAAAGCCAAGGATCCATACTAATAGACTACGTAAGTCCGATTTCTCAATTGTATTTGAGAATTTTTCTATAAAACTTGTTTGTCACTCATTTGGACCAATGGGAAATTAAAGCCAAGGATCCATACTTATAGACTACGTAAGTCCGATTTCTCAATTGTATTTGAGAATTTTTCTATAAAATTTGTTTGTCACTCATTTGGACCAATGGGAAATTAAAGCCAAGGATCCATACTAATAGACTACGTAAGTCCGATTTCTCAATTGTATTTGAGAATTTTTCTATAAAACTTGTTTGTCACTCATTTGGACCAATGGGAAATTAAAGCCAAGGATCCATACTTATAGACTACGTAAGTCCGATTTCTCAATTGTATTTGAGAATTTTTCTATAAAATTTGTTTGTCACTCATTTGGACCAATGGCAAATTAAAGCCAAGGATCCATACTTATAGACTACGTAAGTCCGATTTCTCAATTGTATTTGAGAATTTTTCTATAAAATTTGTTTGTCACTCATTCGGACCAATGGGAAATTAAAGCCAAGGATCCATACTTATAGACTACGTAAGTTCGATTTCTCAATTGTATTTGAGAATTTTTCTATAAAACTTGTTTGTCACTCATTTGGACCAATGGGAAATTAAAGCCAAGGATCCATACTAATAGACTACGTAAGTCCGATTTCTCAATTGTATGTGAGAATTTTTCTATAAAATTTTGAAAATTAAAATTGTGTAAATTTTTGATGATCTCTAAGGGAATTTGGCCATTTGTGGGTACATTTTTGTTTGTCACTCATTTGGACCAATGGCAAATTAAAGCCAAGGATCCATACTTATAGACTACGTAAGTCCGATTTCTCAATTGTATTTGAGAATTTTTCTATAAAATTTGTTTGTCACTCATTTGGACCAATGGGAAATTAAAGCCAAGGATCCATACTAATAGACTACGTAAGTCCGATTTCTCAATTGTATTTGAGAATTTTTCTATAAAACTTGTTTGTCACTCATTTGGACCAATGGGAAATTAAAGCCAAGGATCCATACTTATAGACTACGTAAGTCCGATTTCTCAATTGTAGTTGAGAATTTTTCTATAAAATTTGTTTGTCACTCATTTGGACCAATGGCAAATTAAAGCCAAGGATCCATACTTATAGACTACGTAAGTCCGATTTCTCAATTGTATTTGAGAATTTTTCTATAAAATTTGTTTGTCACTCATTTGGACCAATGGGAAATTAAAGCCAAGGATCCATACTAATAGACTATGTAAGTCCGATTTCTCAATTGTATGTGAGAATTTTTCTATAAAATTTTGAAAATTAAAATTGTGTAAATTTTTGATGATCTCTAAAGCTTACAGTACACGGCATGTCAAAAGCCACATTCACATGTGGCTCTGACGTAATTTTGACGTCACCATGAAGCTAAATTGGCAACATATCGTGTACTTCCACTTTTTGTGACACTCACATGCAGCACACATTGATATGTGTGCCACATGTTCCTTTATAGAGACATGCAAACATGCATATTTTAGACATGTCGTGTACTAGCTTGGTACATTTGAATTTTGACATTTGTAAAATTTTTACATGCGCATGTAGCAGTCCCAAACATGTGGCAGCAAACATTTTTGACACAACATTTTTCAATAGTATGTAGCCAATGGCACTCTTGCCAATGTTGATTTTCTCCAACAAAATGTGGTAGGAATTTAATGACGAAAAAATTTTTTTGGTTTACGAGTAGGGTAGAGATAAAAGAAGGGTAGAAAAATGATCATATTTTCTCTTTTCCATGCATTTATTTGTATTTCTCTTTGCTTTGGGGTTTTTGTTTTATTAATTAATATCTTAACAGCTTAATTAGTTTGGGTTTTTGTTATTATTTCTCGTTCTTGTTCTAAACCATGCAAAAGATACTTTCAAAGCTAAGATGAAAAAATTCATGTATAAATAGTAAATTTATTCAATAATTAATAAAAAAACTGTGATCGCCAATTGTTGCGTTGTTTTTGTGTCAGTGCAGTATTAGTTAATTTTTTTCATCATTTTATTGTTCATGGGAATTATTTCATGATAAAAGTGAATTTCTTTTACTTTTTATTAGATGTTGTTTTATTTCTTCTTTCTCTTCGACATTTTATAAATTTGACTTCACACAAAATTTTAAAAATTAAACAAGCGCCAAAAACATATGACTGTTGTACATGTTAATATGAAAAATGTGTACGTATGTTACATGCGGTGTACTGACAATACATATGTAGCCAATCAACAGTTCACACATATGCAGCTATTGCAAATGTGTACACATTTGCAATTTGTTTGTCACTCATTTGGACCAATGGGAAATTAAAGCCAAGCATCCATACTTATAGACTACGTAAGTCCGATTTCTCAATTGTATTTGAGAATTTTTCTATAAAATTTGTTTGTCACTCATTTGGACCAATGGCAAATTAAAGCCAAGGATCCATACTTATAGACTACGTAAGTCCGATTTCTCAATTGTATTTGAGAATTTTTCTACAAAATTTGTTTGTCACTCATTTGGAGCAATGGGCAATTAAAGCCAAGGATCCATACTAATAGACTACGTAAGTCCGATTTCTCAATTGTATGTGAGAATTTTTCTATAAAATTTTGAAAATTAAAATTGTGTAAATTTTTGATGATCTCTAAGGGAATTTGGCCATTTGTGGGTACATTTTTGTTTGTCACTCATTTGGAGCAATGGGCAATTAAAGCCAAGGATCCATACTAATAGACTACGTAAGTCCGATTTCTCAATTGTATTTGAGAATTTTTCTACAAAATTTGTTTGTCACTCATTTGGAGCAATGGGAAATTAAAGCCAAGGATCCATACTAATAGACTACGTAAGTCCGATTTCTTAAATGTATGTGAGAATTTTTCTATAAAATTTTGAAAATTAAAATTGTGTAAATTTTTGATGATCTCTAAGGGAATTTGGCCATTTGTGGGTACATTTTTGTTTGTCACTCATTTGGACCAATGGGAAATTAAAGCCAAGGATCCATAGTAATAGACTACGTTAGTCCGATTTCTCAATTGTATTTGAGAATTTTTCTATAAAATTTGTTTGTCACTCATTTGGACCAATGGGAAATTAAAGCCAAGGATCCATACTAATAGACTACGTAAGTCCGATTTCTCAATTGTATTTGAGAATTTTTCTATAAAATTTGTTTGTCACTCATTTGGACCAATGGGAAATTAAAGCCAAGGATCCATACTAATAGACTACGTAAGTCCGATTTCTCAATTGTATGTGAGAATTTTTCTATAAAATTTTGAAAATTAAAATTGTGTAAATTTTTGATGATCTCGAAGGGAATTTGGCCATTTGTGGGTTCATTTTTGTTTGTCACTCATTTGGACCAATGGGAAATTAAAGCCAAGGATCCATACTAATAGACTACGTTAGTCCGATTTCTCAATTGTATTTGAGAATTTTTCTATAAAATTTGTTTGTCACTCATTTAGACCAATGGGAAATTAAAGCCAAGGATCCATACTTATAGACTACGTAAGTCCGATTTCTCAATTGTATTTGAGAATTTTTCTATAAAATTTGTTTGTCACTCATTTGGACCAATGGGAAATTAAAGCCAAGGATCCATACTTATAGACTACGTAAGTCCGATTTCTCAATTGTATTTGGGAATTTTTCTATAAAATTTGTTTGTCACTCATTTGGACCAATGGGAAATTAAAGCCAAGGATCCATACTTATAGACTACGTAAGTCCGATTTCTCAATTGTATTTGAGAATTTTTCTACAAAATTTGTTTGTCACTCATTTGGAGCAATGGGAAATTAAAGCCAAGGATCCATACTAATAGACTACGTAAGTCCGATTTCTCAATTGTATGTGAGAATTTTTCTATAAAATTTTGAAAATTAAAATTGTGTAAATTTTTGATGATCTCTAAGGGAATTTGGCCATTTGTGGGTACATTTTTGTTTGTCACTCATTTGGACCAATGGGAAATTAAAGCCAAGGATCCATACTTATAGACTACGTAAGTCCGATTTCTCAATTGTATTTGAGAATTTTTCTATAAAATTTGTTTGTCACTCATTTGGACCAATGGGAAATTAAAGCCAAGCATCCATACTAATAGACTACGTAAGTCCGATTTCTCAATTGTATTTGAGAATTTTTCTATAAAATTTGTTTGTCACTTATTTGGACCAATGGGAAATTAAAGCCAAGGATCCATACTTATAGACTACGTAAGTCCGATTTCTTAATTGTATTTGAGAAGTTTTCTATAAAATTTGTTTGTCACTCATGTGAACCAATGGGAAATTAAAGCCAAGGATCCATACTTATAGACTACGTAAGTCCGATTTCTCAATTGTATTAGAGAATTTTTGTATAAAATTTGTTTGTCACTCATTTGGACCAATGGGAAATTAAAGCCTAGGGTCCATACTTATAGACTACGTAAGTCCGATTTCTCAATTGTATTTGAGAATTTTTCTATAAAATTTGTTTGTCACTCATTTAGACCAATGGGAAAATAAAGCCAAGGATCCATACTAATAGACTACGTAAGTCCGATTTCTCAATTGTATTTGAGAATTTTTCTATAAAACGTGTTTGTCACTCATTTGGACCAATGGGAAATTAAACCCAAGGATCCATACTAATAGACTACGTAAGTCCGATTTCTCAATTGTATTTGAGAATTTTTCTATAAAACTTGTTTGTCACTCATTTGGACCAATGGGAAATTAAAGCCAAGGATCCATACTAATAGACTACGTAAGTCCGATTTCTCAATTGTATTTGAGAATTTTTCTATAAAACTTGTTTGTCACTCATTTGGACCAATGGGAAATTAAACCCAAGGATCCATACTAATAGACTACGTAAGTCCGATTTCTCAATTGTATTTGAGAATTTTTCTATAAAACTTGTTTGTCACTCATTTGGACCAATGGGAAATTAAAGCCAAGGATCCATACTAATAGACTACGTAAGTCCGATTTCTCAAATGTATTTGAGAATTTTTCTATAAAATTTGTTTGTCACTCATTTGGACCAATGGGAAATTAAAGCCAAGGATCCATACTAATAGACTACGTAAGTCCGATTTCTTAATTGTATTTGAGAAGTTTTCTATAAAATTTGTTTGTCACTCATGTGAACCAATGGGAAATTAAAGCCAGGGATCCATACTTATAGACTACGTAAGTCCGATTTCTCAATTGTATTAGAGAATTTTTCTATAAAATTTGTTTGTCACTCATTTGGACCAATGGGAAATTAAAGCCAAGGATCCATACTAATAGACTACGTAAGTCCGATTTCTCAATTGTATTTGAGAATTTTTCTATAAAATTTGTTTGTCACTCATTTGGACCAATGGGAAATTAAAGCCAAGGATCCATACTAATAGACTACGTAAGTCCGATTTCTCAATTGTATTTGAGAATTTTTCTATAAAATTTGTTTGTCACTCATTTGGACCAATGGGAAATTAAAGCCAAGGATCCATACTTATAGACTACGTAAGTCCGGTTTCTCAATTGTATTTGAGAATTTTTCTATAAAATTTGTTTGTCACTCATTTGGACCAATGGGAAATTAAAGCCAAGGATCCATACTAATAGACTACGTAAGTCCGATTTCTCAATTGTATGTGAGAATTTTTCTATAAAATTTTGAAAATTAAATGTTGTGCAAATTTTTGATGATCTCTAAGGGAATTTGGCCATTTGTGGGTACATTTTTGTTTGTCACTCATTTGGACCAATGGGAAATTTAAGCCAAGGATCCATACTTATAGACTACGTAAGTCCGATTTCTCAATTGTATTTGAGAATTTTTCTATAAAATTTGTTTGTCACTCATTTGGAGCAATGGGAAATTAAAGCCAAGGATCCATACTAATAGACTACGTAAGTCCGATTTCTCAATTGTATGTGAGAATTTTTCTATAAAATTTTGAAAATTAAAATTGTGTAAATTTTTGATGATCTCTAAGGAAATTTGGCCATTTGTGGGTACATTTTTGTTTGTCACTCATTTGGACCAATGGGAAATTAAAGCCAAGGATCCATACTTATAGACTACGTAAGTCCGATTTCTCAATTGTATTTGAGAATTTTTCTATAAAATTTGTTTGTCACTCATTTGGACCAATGGGAAATTAAAGCCAAGCATCCATACTAATAGACTACGTAAGTCCGATTTCTCAATTGTATTTGAGAATTTTTCTATAAAATTTGTTTGTCACTCATTTGGACCAATGGGAAATTAAAGCCAAGGATCCATACTAATAGACTACGTAAGTCCGATTTCTCAATTGAATTTGAGAATTTTTCTATAAAATTTGTTTGTCACTCATTTAGACCAATGGGAAAATAAAGCCAAGGATCCATACTAATAGACTACGTAAGTCCGATTTCTCAATTGTATTTGAGAATTTTTCTATAAAACGTGTTTGTCACTCATTTGGACCAATGCGAAATTAAACCCAAGGATCCATACTAATAGACTACGTAAGTCCGATTTCTCAATTGTATTTGAGAATTTTTCTATAAAATTTGTTTGTCACTCATTTGGACCAATGGGAAATTAAAGCCAAGGATCCATACTTATAGACTACGTAAGTCCGATTTCTCAATTGTATTTGAGAATTTTTCTACAAAATTTGTTTGTCACTCATTTGGACCAATGGGAAATTAAAGCCAAGGATCCATACTAATAGACTACGTAAGTCCGATTTCTCAATTGTATTTGAGAATTTTTCTATAAAATTTGTTTGTCACTCATTTGGACCAATGGGAAATTAAAGCCAAGGATCCATACTAATAGACTACGTAAGTCCGATTTCTTAAATGTATGTGAGAATTTTTCTATAAAATTTTGAAAATTAAAATTGTGTAAATTTTTGATGATCTCTAAGGGAATTTGGCCATTTGTGGGTACATTTTTGTTTGTCACTCATTTGGACCAATGGGAAATTAAAGCCAAGGATCCATACTAATAGACTACGTAAGTCCGATTTCTCAATTGTATTTGAGAATTTTTCTATAAAATTTGTTTGTCACTCATTTGGACCAATGGGAAATTAAAGCCAAGGATCCATACTAATAGACTACGTAAGTCCGATTTCTCAATTGTATTTGAGAATTTTTCTATAAAATTTGTTTGTCACTCATTTGGACCAATGGGAAATTAAAGCCAAGGATCCATACTAATAGACTACGTAAGTCCGATTTCTCAATTGTATGTGAGAATTTTTCTATAAAATTTTGAAAATTAAAATTGTGTAAATTTTTGATGATCTCTAAGGGAATTTGGCCATTTGTGGGTACATTTTTGTTTGTCACTCATTTGGACCAATGGGAAATTAAAGCCAAGGATCCATACTAATAGACTACGTAAGTCCGATTTCTCAATTGTATTTGAGAATTTTTCTATAAAACTTGTTTGTCACTCGTTTGGACCAATGGGAAATTAAAGCCAAGGATCCATACTAATAGACTACGTAAGTCCGATTTCTTAATTGTATGTGAGAATTTTTCTATAAAATTTTGAAAATTAAAATTGTGTAAATTTTTGATGATCTCTAAGGGAATTTGGCCATTTGTGGGTACATTTTTGTTTGTCACTCATTTGGACCAATGGGAAATTAAAGCCAAGGATCCATACTAATAGACTACGTAAGTCCGATTTCTCAAGTGTATTTGAGAATTTTTCTATAAAATTTGTTTGTCACTCATTTGGACCAATGGGAAATTAAAGCCAAGGATCCATACTTATAGACTACGTAAGTCCGATTTCTCAATTGTATTTGAGAATTTTTCTATAAAATTTGTTTGTCACTCATTTGGACCAATGGGAAATTAAAGCCAAGGATCCATACTTATAGACTACGTAAGTCCGATTTCTCAATTGTATTTGAGAATTTTTCTACAAAATTTGTTTGTCACTCATTCGGACCAATGGGAAATTAAAGCCAAGGATCCATACTAATAGACTACGTAAGTCCGATTTCTTAATTGTATGTGAGAATTTTTCTATAAAATTTTGAAAATTAAAATTGTGTAAATATTTGATGATCTCTAAGGGAATTTGGCCATTTGTGGGTACATTTTTGTTTGTCACTCATTTGGACCAATGGGAAATTAAAGCCAAGGATCCATACTAATAGACTACGTAAGTCCGATTTCTTAATTGTATGTGAGAATTTTTCTATAAAATTTTGAAAATTAAAATTGTGTAAATTTTTGATGATCTCTAAGGGAATTTGGCCATTTGTGGGTACATTTTTGTTTGTCACTCATTTGGACCAATGGGAAATTAAAGCCAAGGATCCATACTAATAGACTACGTAAGTCCGATTTCTTAAATGTATGTGAGAATTTTTCTATAAAATTTTGAAAATTAAAATTGTGTAAATTTTTGATGATCTCTAAGGGAATTTGGCCATTTGTGGGTACATTTTTGTTTGTCACTCATTTGGACCAATGGGAAATTAAAGCCAAGGATCCATACTAATAGACTACGTAAGTCCGATTTCTCAATTGTATTTGAGAATTTTTCTATAAAATTTGTTTGTCACTCATTTGGACCAATGGGAAATTAAAGCCAAGGATCCATACTAATAGACTACGTAAGTCCGATTTCTCAATTGTATTTGAGAATTTTTCTATAAAATTTGTTTGTCACTCATTTGGACCAATGGGAAATTAAAGCCAAGGATCCATACTAATAGACTACGTAAGTCCGATTTCTCAATTGTATGTGAGAATTTTTCTATAAAATTTTGAAAATTAAAATTGTGTAAATTTTTGATGATCTCTAAGGGAATTTGGCCATTTGTGGGTACATTTTTGTTTGTCACTCATTTGGACCAATGGGAAATTAAAGCCAAGGATCCATACTAATAGACTACGTAAGTCCGATTTCTCAATTGTATTTGAGAATTTTTCTATAAAATTTGTTTGTCACTCATTTGGACCAATGGGAAATTAAAGCCAAGGATCCATACTTATAGACTACGTAAGTCCGATTTCTCAATTGTATTTGAGAATTTTTCTATAAAATTTGTTTGTCACTCATTTGGACCAATGGGAAATTAAAGCCAAGGATCCATACTTATAGACTACGTAAGTCCGATTTCTCAATTGTATTTGAGAATTTTTCTACAAAATTTGTTTGTCACTCATTTGGAGCAATGGGCAATTAAAGCCAAGGATCCATACTAATAGACTACGTAAGTCCGATTTCTTAATTGTATTTGAGAATTTTTCTATAAAATTTTGAAAATTAAAATTGTGTAAATTTTTGATGATCTCTAAGGGAATTTGGCCATTTGTGGGTACATTTTAGTTTGTCACTCATTTGGACCAATGGGAAATTAAAGCCAAGGATCCATACTAATAGACTACGTAAGTCCGATTTCTTAATTGTATGTGAGAATTTTTCTATAAAATTTTGAAAATTAAAATTGTGTAAATTTTTGATGATCTCTAAGGGAATTTGGCCATTTGTGGGTACATTTTTGTTTGTCACTCATTTGGACCAATGGGAAATTAAAGCCAAGGATCCATACTTATAGACTACGTAAGTCCGATTTCTCAATTGTATTTGAGAATTTTTGTATAAAATTTGTTTGTCACTCATTTGGACCAAAGGGAAATTAAAGCCAAGGATCCATACTTATAGACTACGTAAGTCCGATTTCTCAATTGTATTTGAGAATTTTTCTATAAAATTTGTTTGTCACTCATTTGGACCAATGGGAAATTAAAGCCAAGGATCCATACTTATAGACTACGTAAGTCCGATTTCTCAATTGTATTTGAGAATTTTTCTACAAAATTTGTTTGTCACTCATTTGGAGCAATGGGAAATTAAAGCCAAGGATCCATACTAATAGACTACGTAAGTCCGATTTCTCAATTGTATGTGAGAATTTTTCTATAAAATTTTGAAAATTAAAATTGTGTAAATTTTTGATGATCTCTAAGGGAATTTGGCCATTTGTGGGTACATTTTTGTTTGTCACTCATTTGGACCAATGGGAAATTAAAGCCAAGGATCCATACTTATAGACTACGTAAGTCCGATTTCTCAATTGTATTTGAGAATTTTTCTATAAAATTTGTTTGTCACTCATTTGGACCAATGGGAAATTAAAGCCAAGCATCCATACTAATAGACTACGTAAGTCCGATTTCTCAATTGTATTTGAGAATTTTTCTATAAAATTTGTTTGTCACTCATTTGGACCAATGGGAAATTAAAGCCAAGGATCCATACTAATAGACTACGTAAGTCCGATTTCTTAATTGTATGTGAGAATTTTTCTATAAAATTTTGAAAATTAAAATTGTGTAAATATTTGATGATCTCTAAGGGAATTTGGCCATTTGTGGGTACATTTTTGTTTGTCACTCATTTGGACCAATGGGAAATTAAAGCCAAGGATCCATACTAATAGACTACGTAAGTCCGATTTCTTAATTGTATTTGAGAATTTTTCTATAAAATTTTGAAAATTAAAATTGTGTAAATTTTTGATGATCTCTAAGGGAATTTGGCCATTTGTGGGTACATTTTTGTTTGTCACTCATTTGGACCAATGGGAAATTAAAGCCAAGGATCCTTACTAATAGACTACGTAAGTCCGATTTCTTAAATGTATGTGAGAATTTTTCTATAAAATTTTAAAAATTAAAATTGTGTAAATTTTTGATGATCTCTAAGGGAATTTGGCCATTTGTGGGTACATTTTTGTTTGTCACTCATTTGGACCAATGGGAAATTAAAGCCAAGGATCCATACTAATAGACTACGTAAGTCCGATTTCTCAATTGTATTTGAGAATTTTTCTATAAAATTTGTTTGTCACTCATTTGGACCAATGGGAAATTAAAGCCAAGGATCCATACTAATAGACTACGTAAGTCCGATTTCTCAATTGTATTTGAGAATTTTTCTATAAAATTTGTTTGTCACTCATTTGGACCAATGGGAAATTAAAGCCAAGGATCCATACTAATAGACTACGTAAGTCCGATTTCTCAATTCTATGTGAGAATTTTTCTATAAAATTTTGAAAATTAAAATTGTGTAAATTTTTGATGATCTCTAAGGGAATTTGGCCATTTGTGGGTACATTTTTGTTTGTCACTCATTTGGACCAATGGGAAATTAAAGCCAAGGACCCATACTAATAGACTACGTAAGTCCGATTTCTCAATTGTATTTGAGAATTTTTCTATAAAATTTGTTTGTCACTCATTTGGACCAATGGGAAATTAAAGCCAAGGATCCATACTTATAGACTACGTAAGTCCGATTTCTCAATTGTATTTGAGAATTTTTCTATAAAATTTGTTTGTCACTCATTTGGACCAATGGGAAATTAAAGCCAAGGATCCATACTTATAGACTACGTAAGTCCGATTTCTCAATTGTATTTGAGAATTTTTCTACAAAATATGTTTGTCACTCATTTGGACCAATGGGAAATTAAAGCCAAGGATCCATACTTATAGACTACGTAAGTCCGATTTCTCAATTGTATTTGAGAATTTTTCTACAAAATTTGTTTGTCACTCATTTGGACCAATGGGAAATTAAAGCCAAGGATCCATACTAATAGACTACGTAAGTCCGATTTCTCAATTGTATGTGAGAATTTTTCTATAAAATTTTGAAAATTAAAATTGTGTAAATTTTTGATGATCTCTAAGGGAATTTGGCCATTTGTGGGTACATTTTTGTTTGTCACTCATTTGGACCAATGGGAAATTAAAGCCAAGGATCCATACTAATAGACTACGTAAGTCCGATTTCTCAATTGTATTTGAGAATTTTTCTATAAAATTTGTTTGTCACTCATTTGGACCAATGGGAAATTAAAGCCAAGGATCCATACTTATAGACTACGTAAGTCCGATTTCTCAATTGTATTTGAGAATTTTTCTATAAAATTTGTTTGTCACTCATTTGGACCAATGGGAAATTAAAGCCAAGGATCCATACTTATAGACTACGTAAGTCCGATTTCTCAATTGTATTTGAGAATTTTTCTACAAAATTTGTTTGTCACTCATTTGGACCAATGGGAAATTAAAGCCAAGGATCCATACTAATAGACTACGTAAGTCCGATTTCTTAATTGTATGTGAGAATTTTTCTATAAAATTTTGAAAATTAAAATTGTGTAAATTTTTGATGATCTCTAAGGGAATTTGGCCATTTGTGGGTACATTTTTGTTTGTCACTCATTTGGACCAATGGGAAATTAAAGCCAAGCTTCCATACTAATAGACTACGTAAGTCCGATTTCTTAATTGTATGTGAGAATTTTTCTATAAAATTTTGAAAATTAAAATTGTGTAAATTTTTGATGATCTCTAAGGGAATTTGGCCATTTGTGGGTACATTTTTGTTTGTCACTCATTTGGACCAATGGGAAATTAAAGCCAAGGATCCATACTTATAGACTACGTAAGTCCTATTTCTCAATTGTATTTGAGAATTTTTGTATAAAATTTGTTTGTCACTCATTTGGACCAATGGGAAATTAAAGCCAAGGATCCATACTTATAGACTACGTAAGTCCGATTTCTCAATTGTATTTGAGAATTTTTGTATAAAATTTGTTTGTCACTCATTTGGACCAATGGGAAATTAAAGCCAAGGATCCATACTTATAGACTACGTAAGTCCGATTTCTCAATTGTATTTGAGAATTTTTCTATAAAATTTTTTTGTCACTCATTTGGACCAATGGGAAATTAAAGCCAAGGATCCATACTAATAGACTACGTAAGTCCGATTTCTCAATTGTATGTGAGAATTTTTCTATAAAATTTTGAAAATTAAAATTGTGTAAATTTTTGATGCTCTCTAAGGGAATTTGGCCATTTGTGGGTACATTTTTGTTTGTCACTCATTTGGACCAATGGGAAATTAAAGCCAAGGATCCATACTTATAGACTACGTAAGTCCGATTTCTCAATTGTATTTGAGAATTTTTCTACAAAATTTGTTTGTCACTCATTTGGAGCAATGGGAAATTAAAGCCAAGGATCCATACTAATAGACTACGTAAGTCCGATTTCTCAATTGTATGTGAAAATTTTTCTATAAAATTTTGAAAATTAAAATTGTGTAAATTTTTGATGATCTCTAAGGGAATTTGGCCATTTGTGGGTACATTTTTGTTTGTCACTCATTTGGACCAATGGGAAATTAAAGCCAAGGATCCATACTAATAGACTACGTAAGTCCGATTTCTTAATTGTATTTGAGAATTTTTCTATAAAATTTGTTTGTCACTCATGTGAACCAATGGGAAATTAAAGCCAAGGATCCATACTTATAGAGTACGTAAGTCCGATTTCTCAATTGTATTAGAGAATTTTTGTATAAAATTTGTTTGTCACTCATTTGGACCAATGGGAAATTAAAGCCTAGGGTCCATACTTATAGACTACGTAAGTCCGATTTCTCAATTGTATTTGAGAATTTTTCTATAAAATTTGTTTGTCACTCATTTAGACCAATGGGAAAATAAAGCCAAGGATCCATACTAATAGACTACGTAAGTCCGATTTCTCAATTGTATTTGAGAATTTTTCTATAAAACGTGTTTGTCACTCATTTGGACCAATGGGAAATTAAACCCAAGGATCCATACTAATAGACTACGTAAGTCCGATTTCTCAATTGTATTTGAGAATTTTTCTATAAAACTTGTTTGTCACTCATTTGGACCAATGGGAAATTAAACCCAAGGATCCATACTAATAGACTACGTAAGTCCGATTTCTCAATTGTATTTGAGAATTTTTCTATAAAACTTGTTTGTCAATCATTTGGACCAATGGGAAATTAAAGCCAAGGATCCATACTAATAGACTACGTAAGTCCGATTTCTCAATTGTATTTGAGAATTTTTCTATAAAACTTGTTTGTCACTCATTTGGACCAATGGGAAATTAAACCCAAGGATCCATACTAATAGACTACGTAAGTCCGATTTCTCAATTGTATTTGAGAATTTTTCTATAAAACTTGTTTGTCACTCATTTGGACCAATGGGAAATTAAAGCCAAGGATCCATACTAATAGACTACGTAAGTCCGATTTCTCAATTGTATTTGAGAATTTTTCTATAAAATTTGTTTGTCACTCATTTGGACCAATGGGAAATTAAAGCCAAGGATCCATACTAATAGACTCCGTAAGTCCGATTTCTTAATTGTATTTGAGAAGTTTTCTATAAAATTTGTTTGTCACTCATGTGAACCAATGGGAAATTAAAGCCAGGGATCCATACTTATAGACTACGTAAGTCCGATTTCTCAATTGTATTAGAGAATTTTTCTATAAAATTTGTTTGTCACTCATTTGGACCAATGGGAAATTAAAGCCAAGGATCCATACTAATAGACTACGTAAGTCCGATTTCTCAATTGTATTTGAGAATTTTTCTATAAAATTTGTTTGTCACTCATTTGGACCAATGGGAAATTAAAGCCAAGGATCCATACTAATAGACTACGTAAGTCCGATTTCTCAATTGTATTTGAGAATTTTTCTATAAAACTTGTTTGTCACTCATTTGGACCAATGGGAAATTAAACCCAAGGATCCATACTAATAGACTACGTAAGTCCGATTTCTCAATTGTATTTGAGAATTTTTCTATAAAACTTGTTTGTCACTCATTTGGACCAATGGGAAATTAAAGCCAAGGATCCATACTAATAGACTACGTAAGTCCGATTTCTTAATTGTATTTGAGAAGTTTTCTATAAAATTTGTTTGTCACTCATGTGAACCAATGGGAAATTAAAGCCAGGGATCCATACTAATAGACTACGTAAGTCCGATTTCTTAATTGTATTTGAGAAGTTTTCTATAAAATTTGTTTGTCACTCATGTGAACCAATGGGAAATTAAAGCCAAGGATCCATACTTATAGACTACGTAAGTCCGATTTCTCAATTGTATTTGAGAATTTTTCTATAAAATTTGTTTGTCACTCATTTGGACCAATGGGAAATTAAAGCCAAGGATCCATACTAATAGACTACGTAAGTCCGATTTCTCAATTGTATTTGAGAATTTTTCTATAAAACTTGTTTGTCACTCATTTGGACCAATGGGAAATTAAACCCAAGGATCCATACTAATAGACTACGTAAGTCCGATTTCTTAATTGTATTTGAGAAGTTTTCTATAAAATTTGTTTGTCACTCATGTGAACCAATGGGAAATTAAAGCCAGGGATCCATACTAATAGACTACGTAAGTCCGATTTCTTAATTGTATTTGAGAAGTTTTCTATAAAATTTGTTTGTCACTCATGTGAACCAATGGGAAATTAAAGCCAAGGATCCATACTTATAGACTACGTAAGTCCGATTTCTCAATTGTATTTGAGAATTTTTCTATAAAATTTGTTTGTCACTCATTTGGACCAATGGGAAATTAAAGCCAAGGATCCATACTTATAGACTACGTAAGTCCGATTTCTCAATTGTATTTGAGAATTTTTCTATAAAATTTGTTTGTCACTCATTTGGACCAATGGGAAATTAAAGCCAAGGATCCATACTAATAGACTACGTAAGTCCGATTTCTCAATTGTATTTGAGAATTTTTCTATAAAACTTGTTTGTCACTCATTTGGACCAATGGGAAATTAAAGCCAAGGATCCATACTAATAGATTACGTAAGTCCGATTTCTTAATTGTATTTGAGAAGTTTTCTATAAAATTTGTTTGTCACTCATTTGGACCAATGGGAAATTAAAGCCAAGGATCCATACTAATAGATTACGTAAGTCCGATTTCTTAATTGTATTTGAGAAGTTTTCTATAAAATTTGTTTGTCACTCATGTGAACCAATGGGAAATTAAAGCCAAGGATCCATACTTATAGACTACGTAAGTCCGATTTCTCAATTGTATTAGAGAATTTTTGTATAAAATTTGTTTGTCACTCATTTGGACCAATGGGAAATTAAAGCCTAGGGTCCATACTTATAGACTAATTAAGTCCGATTTCTCAAATGTATTAGAGAATTTTTGTATAAAATTTGTTTGTCACTCATTTGGACCAATGGGAATTTAAACCCAAGGATCCATACTTATAGACTACGTAAGTCCGATTTCTCAATTGTATTTGAGAAGTTTTCTATAAAACTTGTTTTTCACTCATTTGGACCAATGGGAAATTAAAGCCAAGGATCCATACTAATAGACTACGTAAGTCCGATTTCTCAATTGTATTTGAGAAGTTTTCTATAAAATTTGTTTGTCACTCATGTGAACCAATGGGAAATTAAAGCCAAGGATCCATACTTATAGACTACGTAAGTCCGATTTCTCAATTGTATTTGAGAACTTTTCTATAAAATTTGTTTGTCACTCATTTGGACCAATGGGAAATTAAAGCCAAGGATCCATACTAATAGACTACGTAAGTCCGATTTCTCAATTGTATTTGAGAATTTTTCTATAAAACTTGTTTGTCACTCATTTGGACCAATGGGAATTTAAACCCAAGGATCCATACTAATAGACTACGTAAGTCCGATTTCTCAATTGTATTTGAGAATTTTTCTATAAAACTTGTTTGTCACTCATTTGGACCAATGGGAAATTAAACCCAAGGATCCATACTTATAGACTACGTAAGTCCGATTTCTCAATTGTATGTGAGAATTTTTCTATAAAATTTTGAAAATTAAAATTGTGTAAATTTTTGATGATCTCTAAGGGAATTTGGCCATTTGTGGGTACATTTTTGTTTGTCACTCATTTGGACCTATGGGAAATTAAACCCAAGGATCCATACTAATAGACTACGTAAGTCCGATTTCTCAATTGTATTTGAGAATTTTTCTATAAAACTTGTTTGTCACTCATTTGGACCAATGGGAAATTAAAGCCAAGGATCCATACTAATAGACTACGTAAGTCCGATTTCTCAATTGTATTTGAGAATTTTTCTATAAAATTTGTTTGTCACTCATTTGGGCCAATGGGAAATTAAAGCCAAGGATCCATACTAATAGACTACGTAAGTCCGATTTCTCAATTGTATTTGAGAATTTTTCTATAAAATTTGTTTGTCACGCATTTGGACCAATGGGAAATTAAAGCCAAGGATCCATACTAATAGATTACGTAAGTCCGATTTCTTAATTGTATTAGAGAATTTTTGTATAAAATTTGTTTGTCACTCATTTGGACCAATGGGAAATTAAAGCCTAGGGTCCATACTTATAGACTACGTAAGTCCGATTTCTCAATTGTATTTGAGAATTTTTCTATAAAATTTGTTTGTCACTCATTTGGACCAATGGGAAATTAAAGCCTAGGGTCCATACTTATAGACTACGTAAGTCCGATTTCTCAATTGTATTTGAGAATTTTTCTATAAAACTTGTTTGTCACTCATTTGGACCAATGGGAAATTAAACCCAAGGATCCATACTAATAGACTACGTAAGTCCGATTTCTCAATTGTATTTGAGAATTTTTCTATAAAACTTGTTTGTCACTCATTTGGACCAATGGGAAATTAAAGCCAAGGATCCATACTAATAGACTACGTAAGTCCGATTTCTTAATTGTATGTGAGAATTTTTCTATAAAATTTTGAAAATTAAAATTGTGTAAATTTTTGATGATCTCTAAGGGAATTTGGCCATTTGTGGGTACATTTTTGTTTGTCACTCATTTGGACCAATGGGAAATTAAAGCCAAGGATCCATACTTATAGACTACGTAAGTCCGATTTCTCAATTGTATGTGAGAATTTTTCTATAAAATTTTGAAAATTAAAATTGTGTCAATTTTTGATGATCTCTAAGGGAATTTGGCCATCTGTGGGTACATTTTTGTTTGTCACTCATTTGGACCAATGGGAAATGAAAGCCAAGGATCCATACTTATAGACTACGTAAGTCCGATTTCTCAATTGTATTTGAGAATTTTTCTATAAAAATTGTTTGTCACTCATTTGGACCAATGGGAAATTAAACCCAAGGATCCATACTAATAGACTACGTAAGTCCGATTTCTCAATTGTATTTGAGAATTTTTCTATAAAACTTGTTTGTCACTCATTTGGACTAATGGGAAATTAAAGCCAAGGATCCATACTTATAGACTACGTAAGTCCGATTTCTCAATTGTATTTGAGAATTTTTCTATAAAACTTGTTTGTCACTCATTTGGACCAATGGGAAATTAAACCCAAGGATCCATACTAATAGACTACGTAAGTCCGATTTCTCAATTGTATTTGAGAATTTTTCTATAAAATTTGTTTGTCACTCATTTGGACCAATGGGAAATTAAAGCCTAGGGTCCATACTTATAGACTACGTAAGTCCGATTTCTCAATTGTATTTGAGAATTTTTCTATAAAATTTGTTTGTCACTCATTTGGACCAATGGGAAATTAAAGCCAAGGATCCATACTAATAGACTACGTAAGTCCGATTTCTCAATTGTATTTGCGAATTTTTCTATAAAACTTGTGTGTCACTCATTTGGACCAATGGGAAATTAAAGCCAAGGATCCATACTAATAGACTACGTAAGTCCGATTTCTCAAATATATTTGAGAATTTTTCTATAAAATTTGTTTGTCACTCATTTGGACCAATGGGAAATTTAAGCCAAGGATCCATACTTATAGACTACGTAAGTCCGATTTCTCAATTGTATTTGAGAATTTTTCTATAAAATTTGTTTGTCACTCATTTGGACCAATGGGAAATTAAAGCCAAGGATCCATACTAATAGACTACGTAAGTCCGATTTCTCAATTGTATGTGAGAATTTTTCTATAAAATTTTGAAAATTAAAATTGTGTCAATTTTTGATGATCTCTAAGGGAATTTGGCCATCTGTGGGTACATTTTTGTTTGTCACTCATTTGGACCAATGGGAAATTAAAGCCAAGGATCCATACTTATAGACTACGTAAGTCCGATTTCTCAATTGTATTTGAGAATTTTTCTATAAAATTTGTTTGTCACTCATTTGGACCAATGGGAAATTAAAGCCAAGGATCCATACTAATAGACTACGTAAGTCCGATTTCTCAATTGTATTTGCGAATTTTTCTATAAAACTTGTGTGTCACTCATTTGGACCAATGGGAAATTAAAGCCAAGGATCCATACTAATAGACTACGTAAGTCCGATTTCTTAATTGTATGTGAGAATTTTTCTATAAAATTTTGAAAATTAAAATTGTGCAAATTTCTGATGATCTCTAAGGGAATTTGGCCATTTGTGGGTACATTTTTGTTTGTCACTCATTTGGATCAATGGGAAATTAAAGCCAAGGATCCATACTAATAGACTACGTAAGTCCGATTTCTCAATTGTATTTGCGAATTTTTCTATAAAACTTGTGTGTCACTCATTTGGACCAATGGGAAATTAAAGCCAAGGATCCATACTAATAGACTACGTAAGTCCGATTTCTTAAATGTATGTGAGAATTTTTCTATAAAATTTTGAAAATTAAAATTGTGTAAATTTTTGATGATCTCTAAGGGAATTTGGCCATTTGTGGGTACATTTTTTTTGTCACTCATTTGGACCAATGGGAAATTAAAGCCAAGGATCCATACTAATAGACTACGTAAGTCCGATTTCTCAATTGTATTTGAGAATTTTTCTATAAAACTTGTTTGTCACTCATTTGGACCAATGGGAAATTAAAGCCAAGGATCCATACTAATAGACTACGTAAGTCCGATTTCTTAATTGTATGTGAGAATTTTTCTATAAAATTTTGAAAATTAAAATTATGTAAATTTTTGATGATCTCTAAGGGAATTTGGCCATTTGTGGGTACATTTTTGTTTGTCACTCATTTGGACCAATGGGAAATTAAAGCCAAGGATCCATACTAATAGACTACGTAAGTCCGAATTCTCAATTGTATTTGAGAATTTTTCTATAAAATTTGTTTGTCACTCATTTGGACCAATGGGAAATTAAAGCCAAGGATCCATACTAATAGACTACGTAAGTCCGATTTCTTAATTGTATGTGAGAATTTTTCTATAAAATTTTGAAAATTAAAATTATGTAAATTTTTGATGATCTCTAAGGGAATTTGGCCATTTGTGGGTACATTTTTGTTTGTCACTCATTTGGACCAATGGGAAATTAAAGCCAAGGATCCATACTTATAGACTACGTAAGTCCGATTTCTCAATTGTATTTGAGAATTTTTCTACAAAATTTGTTTGTCACTCATTTGGACCAATGGGAAATTAAAGCCAAGGATCCACACTAATAGACTACGTAAGTCCGATTTCTCAATTGTATTTAAGAATTTTTCTATAAAATTTGTTTGTCACTCATTTGGACCAATGGGAAATTAAAGCCAAGGATCCATACTAATAGACTACGTAAGTCCGATTTCTCAATTGTATTTGAGAATTTTTCTATAAAATTTGTTTGTCACTCATTTGGACCAATGGGAAATTAAAGCCAAGGATCCATACTTATAGACTACGTAAGTCCGATTTCTCAATTGTATTTGAGAATTTTTCTACAAAATTTGTTTGTCACTCATTTGGACCAATGGGAAATTAAAGCCAAGGATCCATGCTAATAGACTACGTAAGTCCGATTTCTCAATTGTATGTGAGAATTTTTCTATAAAATTTTGAAAATTAAAATTGTGTAAATTTTTGATGATCTCTAAGGGAATTTGGCCATTTGTGGGTACATTTTTGTTTGTCACTCATTTGGACCAATGGGAAATTAAAGCCAAGGATCCATACCAATAGACTACGTAAGTCCGATTTCTCAATTGTATTTGAGAATTTTTCTATAAAATTTGTTTGTCACTCATTTGGACCAATGGGAAATTAAAGCCAAGGATCCATACTAATAGACTAAGTAAGTCCGATTTCTCAATTGTATTTGAGAATTTTTCTATAAAATTTGTTTGTCACTCATTTGGACCAATGGGAAATTAAAGCCAAGGATCCATACTTATAGACTACGTAAGTCCGATTTCTCAATTGTATTTGAGAATTTTTCTATAAAATTTGTTTGTCACTCATTTGGACCAATGGGAAATTAAAGCCAAGGATCCATACTAATAGACTACGTAAGTCCGATTTCTCAATTGTATTTGAGAATTTTTCTATAAAATTTGTTTGTCACTCATTTGGACCAATGGGAAATTAAAGCCAAGGATCCATACTAATAGACTACGTAAGTCCGATTTCTCAATTGTATTTGAGAATTTTTCTATAAAATTTTGAAAATTAAAATTGTGTAAATTTTTGATGATCTCTAAGGGAATTTGGCCATTTGTGGGTACATTTTTGTTTGTCACTCATTTGGACCAATGGGAAATTAAAGCCAAGGATCCATACTTATAGACTACGTAAGTCCGATTTCTCAATTGTATTTGAGAATTTTTCTATAAAATTTGTTTGTCACTCATTTGGACCAATGGGAAATTAAAGCCAAGGATCCATACTAATAGACTACGTAAGTCCGAATTCTCAATTGTATTTGAGAATTTTTCTATAAAATTTGTTTGTCACTCATTTTGACCAATGGGAAATTAAAGCCAAGGATCCATACTAATAGACTACGTAAGTCCGATTTCTCAATTGTATTTGAGAATTTTTCTATAAAATTTGTTTGTCACTCATTTGGACCAATGGGAAATTAAAGCCAAGGATCCATACTAATAGACTACGTAAGTCCGATTTCTTAATTGTATGTGAGAATTTTTCTATAAAATTTTGAAAATTAAAATTATGTAAATTTTTGATGATCTCTAAGGGAATTTGGCCATTTGTGGGTACATTTTTGTTTGTCACTCATTTGGACCAATGGGAAATTAAAGCCAAGGATCCATACTTATAGACTACGTAAGTCCGATTTCTCAATTGTATTTGAGAATTTTTCTACAAAATTTGTTTGTCACTCATTTGGACCAATGGGAAATTAAAGCCAAGGATCCGTACTAATAGACTACGTAAGTCCGATTTCTTAATTGTATGTGAGAATTTTTCTATAAAATTTTGAAAATTAAAATTATGTAAATTTTTGATGATCTCTAAGGGAATTTGGCCATTTGTGGGTACATTTTTGTTTGTCACTCATTTGGACCAATGGGAAATTAAAGCCAAGGATCCATACTTATAGACTACGTAAGTCCGATTTCTCAATTGTATTTGAGAATTTTTCTACAAAATTTGTTTGTCACTCATTTGGACCAATGGGAAATTAAAGCCAAGGATCCATACTAATAGACTACGTAAGTCCGATTTCTTAATTGTATGTGAGAATTTTTCTATAAAATTTTGAAAATTAAAATTATGTAAATTTTTGATGATCTCTAAGGGAATTTGGCCATTTGTGGGTACATTTTTGTTTGTCACTCATTTGGACCAATGGGAAATTAAAGCCAAGGATCCATACTTATAGACTACGTAAGTCCGATTTCTCAATTGTATTTGAGAATTTTTCTACAAAATTTGTTTGTCACTCATTTGGACCAATGGGAAATTAAAGCCAAGGATCCATACTAATAGACTACGTAAGTCCGATTTCTCAATTGTATTTGAGAATTTTTCTATAAAATTTGTTTGTCACTCATTTGGACCAATGGGAAATTAAAGCCAAGGATCCATACTTATAGACTACGTAAGTCCGATTTCTCAATTGTATTTGAGAATTTTTCTATAAAATTTGTTTGTCACTCATTTGGACCAATGGGAAATTAAAGCCAAGGATCCATACTTATAGACTACGTAAGTCCGATTTCTCAATTGTATTTGAGAATTTTTCTACAAAATTTGTTTGTCACTCATTTGGACCAATGGGAAATTAAAGCCAAGGATCCATACTAATAGACTACGTAAGTCCGATTTCTCAATTGTATGTGAGAATTTTTCTATAAAATTTTGAAAATTAAAATTGTGTAAATTTTTGATGATCTCTAAGGGAATTTATCCATTTGTGGGTAAATTTTTGTTTGTCACTCATTTGGACCAATGGGAAATTAAAGCCAAGGATCCATACTTATAGACTACGTAAGTCCGATTTCTCAATTGTATTTGAGAATTTTTCTATAAAATTTGTTTGTCACTCATTTGGACCAATGGGAAATTAAAGCCAAGGATCCATACTAATAGACTACGTAAGTCCGATTTCTCAATTGTATTTGAGAATTTTTCTATAAAATTTTGAAAATTAAAATTGTGTAAATTTTTGATGATCTCTAAGGGAATTTGGCCATTTGTGGGTACATTTTTGTTTGTCACTCATTTGGACCAATGGGAAATTAAAGCCAAGGATCCATACTTATAGACTACGTAAGTCCGATTTCTCAATTGTATTTGAGAATTTTTCTATAAAATTTGTTTGTCACTCATTTGGACCAATGGGAAATTAAAGCCAAGGATCCATACTAATAGACTACGTAAGTCCGATTTCTCAATTGTATTTGAGAATTTTTCTATAAAATTTGTTTGTCACTCATTTGGACCAATGGGAAATTAAAGCCAAGGATCCATACTTATAGACTACGTAAGTCCGATTTCTCAATTGTATTTGAGAATTTTTCTACAAAATTTGTTTGTCACTCATTTGGACCAATGGGAAATTAAAGCCAAGGATCCATACTAATAGACTACGTAAGTCCGATTTCTCAATTGTATGTGAGAATTTTTCTATAAAATTTTGAAAATTAAAATTGTGTAAATTTTTGATGATCTCTAAGGGAATTTGGCCATTTGTGGGTACATTTTTGTTTGTCACTCATTTGGACCAATGGGAAATTAAAGCCAAGGATCCATACTTATAGACTACGTAAGTCCGATTTCTCAATTGTATTTGAGAATATTTCTATAAAATTTGTTTGTCACTCATTTGGACCAATGGGAATTTAAAGCCAAGGATCCATACTAATAGACTACGTAAGTCCGATTTCTCAATTGTATTTGAGAATTTTTCTATAAAATTTGTTTGTCACTCATTTGGACAAATAGGAAATTAAAGCCAAGGATCCATAAAAATAGACTACGTAAGTCCGATTTCTTAATTGTATTTGAGAAGTTTTCTATAAAATTTGTTTGTCACTCATGTGAACCAATGGGAAATTAAAGCCAAGGATCCATACTTATAGACTACGTAAGTCCGATTTCTCAATTGTATTAGAGAATTTTTGTATAAAATTTGTTTGTCACTCATTTGGACCAATGGGAAATTAAAGCCTAGGGTCCATACTTATAGACTACGTAAGTCCGATTTCTCAATTTTATTTGTGAACTTTTCTATAAAATTTGTTTGTCACTCATTTGGACCAATGGGAAATTAAAGCCAAGGATCCATACTAATAGACTACGTAAGTCCGATTTCTCAATTGTATTTGAGAATTTTTCTATAAAACTTGTTTGTCACTCATTTGGACCAATGGGAATTTAAACCCAAGGATCCATACTAATAGACTACGTAAGTCCGATTTCTCAATTGTATTTGAGAATTTTTCTATAAAACTTGTTTGTCACTCATTTGGACCAATGGGAAATTAAACCCAAGGATCCATACTAATAGATTACGTAAGTCCGATTTCTCAATTGTATTTGAGAATTTTTCTATAAAACTTGTTTGTCACTCATTTAGACCAATGGGAAATTAAAGCCAAGGATCCATACTTATAGACTACGTAAGTCCGATTTCTCAATTGTATTAGAGAATTTTTGTATAAAATTTGTTTGTCACTCATTTGGACCAATGGGAAATTAAAGCCTAGGGTCCATACTTATAGACTACGTAAGTCCGATTTCTCAATTTTATTTGAGAACTTTTCTATAAAATTTGTTTGTCACTCATTTGGACCAATGGGAAATTAAAGCCAAGGATCCATACTAATAGACTACGTAAGTCCGATTTCTCAATTGTATTTGAGAATTTTTCTATAAAACTTGTTTGTCACTCATTTGGACCTATGGAAAATTAAACCCAAGGATCCATACTAATAGACTACGTAAGTCCGATTTCTCAATTGTATTTGAGAATTTTTCTATAAAATTTTGAAAATTAAAATTGTGTAAATTTTTGATGATCTCTAAGGGAATTTGGCCATTTGTGGGTACATTTTTGTTTGTCACTCATTTGGACCAATGGGAAATTAAAGCCAAGGATCCATACTTATAGACTACGTAAGTCCGATTTCTCAATTGTATTTGAGAATTTTTCTATAAAATTTGTTTGTCACTCATTTGGACCAATGGGAAATTAAAGCCAAGGATCCATACTAATAGACTACGTAAGTCCGATTTCTCAATTGTATGTGAGAATTTTTCTATAAAATTATGAAAATTAAAATTGTGTAAATTTTTGATGATCTCTAAGGGAATTTGGCCATTTGTGGGTACATTTTTGTTTGTCACTCATTTGGACCAATGGGAAATTAAAGCCAAGGATCCATACTTATAGACTACGTAAGTCCGATTTCCCAATTGTATTTGAGAATTTTTCTATAAAATTTGTGTGTCACTCATGTGAACCAATGGGAAATTAAGGCCAAGGATCCATACTTATAGACTACGTAAGTCCGATTTCTCAATTGTATTTGAGAATTTTTCTATAAAAGTTGTTTGTCACTCATTTGGACCAATGGGAAATTAAGGCCAAGGATCCATACTTATAGACTACGTAAGTCCGATTTCTCAATTGTATTTGAGAATTTTTCTATAAAATTTGTGTGTCACTCATGTGAACCAATGGGAAATTAAAGCCAAGGATCCATACTTATAGACTACGTAAGTCCGATTTCTCAATTGTATTTGAGAATTTTTCTATAAAATTTGTTTGTCACTCATTTGGACCAATGGGAAATTAAAGCCAAGGATCCATACTTATAGACTACGTAAGTCCGATTTCTCAATTGTATTTGAGAATTTTTCTATAAAATTTGTTTGTCACTAATTTGGACCAATGGGAAATTAAAGCCAAGGATCCATACTAATAGACTACGTAAGTCCGATTTCTCAATTGTATTTGAGAATTTTTCTATAAAACTTGTGTGTCACTCATTTAGACCAATGGGAAATTAAAGCCAAGGATCCATACTAATAGACTACGTAAGTCCGATTTCTCAATTGTATTTGAGAATTTTTCTATAAAACTTGTTTGTCACTCATTTGGACCAATGGGAATTTAAACCCAAGGATCCATACTAATAGACTACGTAAGTCCGATTTCTCAATTGTATTTGAGAATTTTTCTATAAAACTTGTTTGTCACTCATTTGGACCAATGGGAAATTAAACCCAAGGATCCATACTAATAGACTACGTAAGTCCGATTTCTCAATTGTATTTGAGAATTTTTCTATAAAACTTGTTTGTCACTCATTTGGACCAATGGGAAATTAAAGCCAAGGATCCATACTAATAGACTACGTAAGTCCGATTTCTCAATTGTATTTGACAATTTTTCTATAAAACTTGTTTGTCACTCATTTGGACCAATGGGAAATTAAAGCCAAGGATCCATACTAATAGACTACGTAAGTCCGATTTCTCAATTGTATTTGAGAATTTTTCTATAAAACTTGTTTGTCACTCATTTGGACCAATGGGAATTTAAACCCAAGGATCCATACTAATAGACTACGTAAGTCCGATTTCTCAATTGTATTTGAGAATTTTTCTATAAAACTTGTTTGTCACTCATTTGGACCAATGGGAAATTAAATCCAAGGATCCATACTAATAGACTACGTAAGTCCGATTTCTCAATTGTATTTGAGAATTTTTCTATAAAACTTGTTTGTCACTCATTTGGACCAATGGGAATTTAAACCCAAGGATCCATACTAATAGACTACGTAAGTCCGATTTCTCAATTGTATTTGAGAATTTTTCTATAAAACTTGTTTGTCACTCATTTGGACCAATGGGAAATTAAACCCAAGGATCCATACTAATAGACTACGTAAGTCCGATTTCTCAATTGTATTTGAGAATTTTTCTACAAAATTTGTTTGTCACTCATTTGGACCAATGGGAAATTAAAGCCAAGGATCCATACTAATAGACTACGTAAGTCCGATTTCTCAATTGTATGTGAGAATTTTTCTATAAAATTTTGAAAATTAAAATTGTGTAAATTTTTGATGATCTCTAAGGGAATTTATCCATTTGTGGGTAAATTTTTGTTTGTCACTCATTTGGACCAATGGGAAATTAAAGCCAAGGATCCATACTTATAGACTACGTAAGTCCGATTTCTCAATTGTATTTGAGAATTTTTCTATAAAATTTGTTTGTCACTCATTTGGACCAATGGGAAATTAAAGCCAAGGATCCATACTAATAGACTACGTAAGTCCGATTTCTCAATTGTATTTGAGAATTTTTCTATAAAATTTTGAAAATTAAAATTGTGTAAATTTTTGATGATCTCTAAGGGAATTTGGCCATTTGTGGGTACATTTTTGTTTGTCACTCATTTGGACCAATGGGAAATTAAAGCCAAGGATCCATACTAATAGACTACGTAAGTCCGATTTCTCAATTGTATTTGAGAATTTTTCTATAAAACTTGTTTGTCACTCATTTGGACCAATGGGAAATTAAAGCCAAGGATCCATACTAATAGACTACGTAAGTCCGATTTCTTAATTGTATGTGAGAATTTTTCTATAAAATTTTGAAAATTAAAATTATGTAAATTTTTGATGATCTCTAAGGGAATTTGGCCATTTGTGGGTACATTTTTGTTTGTCACTCATTTGGACCAATGGGAAATTAAAGCCAAGGATCCATACTTATAGACTACGTAAGTCCGATTTCTCAATTGTATTTGAGAATTTTTCTACAAAATTTGTTTGTCACTCATTTGGACCAATGGGAAATTAAAGCCAAGGATCCGTACTAATAGACTACGTAAGTCCGATTTCTTAATTGTATGTGAGAATTTTTCTATAAAATTTTGAAAATTAAAATTATGTAAATTTTTGATGATCTCTAAGGGAATTTGGCCATTTGTGGGTACATTTTTGTTTGTCACTCATTTGGACCAATGGGAAATTAAAGCCAAGGATCCATACTTATAGACTACGTAAGTCCGATTTCTCAATTGTATTTGAGAATTTTTCTACAAAATTTGTTTGTCACTCATTTGGACCAATGGGAAATTAAAGCCAAGGATCCATACTAATAGACTACGTAAGTCCGATTTCTCAATTGTATTTGAGAATTTTTCTATAAAATTTGTTTGTCACTCATTTGGACCAATGGGAAATTAAAGCCAAGGATCCATACTTATAGACTACGTAAGTCCGATTTCTCAATTGTATTTGAGAATTTTTCTACAAAATTTGTTTGTCACTCATTTGGACCAATGGGAAATTAAAGCCAAGGATCCATACTAATAGACTACGTAAGTCCGATTTCTCAATTGTATGTGAGAATTTTTCTATAAAATTTTGAAAATTAAAATTGTGTAAATTTTTGATGATCTCTAAGGGAATTTATCCATTTGTGGGTAAATTTTTGTTTGTCACTCATTTGGACCAATGGGAAATTAAAGCCAAGGATCCATACTTATAGACTACGTAAGTCCGATTTCTCAATTGTATTTGAGAATTTTTCTATAAAATTTGTTTGTCACTCATTTGGACCAATGGGAAATTAAAGCCAAGGATCCATACTAATAGACTACGTAAGTCCGATTTCTCAATTGTATTTGAGAATTTTTCTATAAAATTTTGAAAATTAAAATTGTGTAAATTTTTGATGATCTCTAAGGGAATTTGGCCATTTGTGGGTACATTTTTGTTTGTCACTCATTTGGACCAATGGGAAATTAAAGCCAAGGATCCATACTTATAGACTACGTAAGTCCGATTTCTCAATTGTATTTGAGAATTTTTCTATAAAATTTGTTTGTCACTCATTTGGACCAATGGGAAATTAAAGCCAAGGATCCATACTAATAGACTACGTAAGTCCGATTTCTCAATTGTATTTGAGAATTTTTCTATAAAATTTGTTTGTCACTCATTTGGACCAATGGGAAATTAAAGCCAAGGATCCATACTTATAGACTACGTAAGTCCGATTTCTCAATTGTATTTGAGAATTTTTCTACAAAATTTGTTTGTCACTCATTTGGACCAATGGGAAATTAAAGCCAAGGATCCATACTAATAGACTACGTAAGTCCGATTTCTCAATTGTATGTGAGAATTTTTCTATAAAATTTTGAAAATTAAAATTGTGTAAATTTTTGATGATCTCTAAGGGAATTTATCCATTTGTGGGTAAATTTTTGTTTGTCACTCATTTGGACCAATGGGAAATTAAAGCCAAGGATCCATACTTATAGACTACGTAAGTCCGATTTCTCAATTGTATTTGACAATTTTTCTATAAAACTTGTTTGTCACTCATTTGGACCAATGGGAAATTAAAGCCAAGGATCCATACTAATAGACTACGTAAGTCCGATTTCTCAATTGTATTTGAGAATTTTTCTATAAAACTTGTTTGTCACTCATTTGGACCAATGGGAATTTAAACCCAAGGATCCATACTAATAGACTACGTAAGTCCGATTTCTCAATTGTATTTGAGAATTTTTCTATAAAACTTGTTTGTCACTCATTTGGACCAATGGGAAATTAAATCCAAGGATCCATACTAATAGACTACGTAAGTCCGATTTCTCAATTGTATTTGAGAATTTTTCTATAAAACTTGTTTGTCACTCATTTGGACCAATGGGAATTTAAACCCAAGGATCCATACTAATAGACTACGTAAGTCCGATTTCTCAATTGTATTTGAGAATTTTTCTATAAAACTTGTTTGTCACTCATTTGGACCAATGGGAAATTAAACCCAAGGATCCATACTAATAGACTACGTAAGTCCGATTTCTCAATTGTATTTGAGAATTTTTCTACAAAATTTGTTTGTCACTCATTTGGACCAATGGGAAATTAAAGCCAAGGATCCATACTAATAGACTACGTAAGTCCGATTTCTCAATTGTATGTGAGAATTTTTCTATAAAATTTTGAAAATTAAAATTGTGTAAATTTTTGATGATCTCTAAGGGAATTTATCCATTTGTGGGTAAATTTTTGTTTGTCACTCATTTGGACCAATGGGAAATTAAAGCCAAGGATCCATACTTATAGACTACGTAAGTCCGATTTCTCAATTGTATTTGAGAATTTTTCTATAAAATTTGTTTGTCACTCATTTGGACCAATGGGAAATTAAAGCCAAGGATCCATACTAATAGACTACGTAAGTCCGATTTCTCAATTGTATTTGAGAATTTTTCTATAAAATTTTGAAAATTAAAATTGTGTAAATTTTTGATGATCTCTAAGGGAATTTGGCCATTTGTGGGTACATTTTTGTTTGTCACTCATTTGGACCAATGGGAAATTAAAGCCAAGGATCCATACTAATAGACTACGTAAGTCCGATTTCTCAATTGTATTTGAGAATTTTTCTATAAAACTTGTTTGTCACTCATTTGGACCAATGGGAAATTAAAGCCAAGGATCCATACTAATAGACTACGTAAGTCCGATTTCTTAATTGTATGTGAGAATTTTTCTATAAAATTTTGAAAATTAAAATTATGTAAATTTTTGATGATCTCTAAGGGAATTTGGCCATTTGTGGGTACATTTTTGTTTGTCACTCATTTGGACCAATGGGAAATTAAAGCCAAGGATCCATACTTATAGACTACGTAAGTCCGATTTCTCAATTGTATTTGAGAATTTTTCTACAAAATTTGTTTGTCACTCATTTGGACCAATGGGAAATTAAAGCCAAGGATCCGTACTAATAGACTACGTAAGTCCGATTTCTTAATTGTATGTGAGAATTTTTCTATAAAATTTTGAAAATTAAAATTATGTAAATTTTTGATGATCTCTAAGGGAATTTGGCCATTTGTGGGTACATTTTTGTTTGTCACTCATTTGGACCAATGGGAAATTAAAGCCAAGGATCCATACTTATAGACTACGTAAGTCCGATTTCTCAATTGTATTTGAGAATTTTTCTACAAAATTTGTTTGTCACTCATTTGGACCAATGGGAAATTAAAGCCAAGGATCCATACTAATAGACTACGTAAGTCCGATTTCTCAATTGTATTTGAGAATTTTTCTATAAAATTTGTTTGTCACTCATTTGGACCAATGGGAAATTAAAGCCAAGGATCCATACTTATAGACTACGTAAGTCCGATTTCTCAATTGTATTTGAGAATTTTTCTACAAAATTTGTTTGTCACTCATTTGGACCAATGGGAAATTAAAGCCAAGGATCCATACTAATAGACTACGTAAGTCCGATTTCTCAATTGTATGTGAGAATTTTTCTATAAAATTTTGAAAATTAAAATTGTGTAAATTTTTGATGATCTCTAAGGGAATTTATCCATTTGTGGGTAAATTTTTGTTTGTCACTCATTTGGACCAATGGGAAATTAAAGCCAAGGATCCATACTTATAGACTACGTAAGTCCGATTTCTCAATTGTATTTGAGAATTTTTCTATAAAATTTGTTTGTCACTCATTTGGACCAATGGGAAATTAAAGCCAAGGATCCATACTAATAGACTACGTAAGTCCGATTTCTCAATTGTATTTGAGAATTTTTCTATAAAATTTTGAAAATTAAAATTGTGTAAATTTTTGATGATCTCTAAGGGAATTTGGCCATTTGTGGGTACATTTTTGTTTGTCACTCATTTGGACCAATGGGAAATTAAAGCCAAGGATCCATACTTATAGACTACGTAAGTCCGATTTCTCAATTGTATTTGAGAATTTTTCTATAAAATTTGTTTGTCACTCATTTGGACCAATGGGAAATTAAAGCCAAGGATCCATACTAATAGACTACGTAAGTCCGATTTCTCAATTGTATTTGAGAATTTTTCTATAAAATTTGTTTGTCACTCATTTGGACCAATGGGAAATTAAAGCCAAGGATCCATACTTATAGACTACGTAAGTCCGATTTCTCAATTGTATTTGAGAATTTTTCTACAAAATTTGTTTGTCACTCATTTGGACCAATGGGAAATTAAAGCCAAGGATCCATACTAATAGACTACGTAAGTCCGATTTCTCAATTGTATGTGAGAATTTTTCTATAAAATTTTGAAAATTAAAATTGTGTAAATTTTTGATGATCTCTAAGGGAATTTGGCCATTTGTGGGTACATTTTTGTTTGTCACTCATTTGGACCAATGGGAAATTAAAGCCAAGGATCCATACTTATAGACTACGTAAGTCCGATTTCTCAATTGTATTTGAGAATATTTCTATAAAATTTGTTTGTCACTCATTTGGACCAATGGGAATTTAAAGCCAAGGATCCATACTAATAGACTACGTAAGTCCGATTTCTCAATTGTATTTGAGAATTTTTCTATAAAATTTGTTTGTCACTCATTTGGACAAATAGGAAATTAAAGCCAAGGATCCATAAAAATAGACTACGTAAGTCCGATTTCTTAATTGTATTTGAGAAGTTTTCTATAAAATTTGTTTGTCACTCATGTGAACCAATGGGAAATTAAAGCCAAGGATCCATACTTATAGACTACGTAAGTCCGATTTCTCAATTGTATTAGAGAATTTTTGTATAAAATTTGTTTGTCACTCATTTGGACCAATGGGAAATTAAAGCCTAGGGTCCATACTTATAGACTACGTAAGTCCGATTTCTCAATTTTATTTGAGAACTTTTCTATAAAATTTGTTTGTCACTCATGTGAACCAATGGGAAATTAAAGCCAAGGATCCATACTTATAGACTACGTAAGTCCGATTTCTCAATTGTATTAGAGAATTTTTGTATAAAATTTGTTTGTCACTCATTTGGACCAATGGGAAATTAAAGCCTAGGGTCCATACTTATAGACTACGTAAGTCCGATTTCTCAATTTTATTTGAGAACTTTTCTATAAAATTTGTTTGTCACTCATTTGGACCAATGGGAAATTAAAGCCAAGGATCCATACTAATAGACTACGTAAGTCCGATTTCTCAATTGTATTTGAGAATTTTTCTATAAAACTTGTTTGTCACTCATTTGGACCAATGGGAATTTAAACCCAAGGATCCATACTAATAGACTACGTAAGTCCGATTTCTCAATTGTATTTGAGAATTTTTCTATAAAACTTGTTTGTCACTCATTTGGACCAATGGGAAATTAAACCCAAGGATCCATACTAATAGATTACGTAAGTCCGATTTCTCAATTGTATTTGAGAATTTTTCTATAAAACTTGTTTGTCACTCATTTAGACCAATGGGAAATTAAAGCCAAGGATCCATACTTATAGACTACGTAAGTCCGATTTCTCAATTGTATTAGAGAATTTTTGTATAAAATTTGTTTGTCACTCATTTGGACCAATGGGAAATTAAAGCCTAGGGTCCATACTTATAGACTACGTAAGTCCGATTTCTCAATTTTATTTGAGAACTTTTCTATAAAATTTGTTTGTCACTCATTTGGACCAATGGGAAATTAAAGCCAAGGATCCATACTAATAGACTACGTAAGTCCGATTTCTCAATTGTATTTGAGAATTTTTCTATAAAACTTGTTTGTCACTCATTTGGACCTATGGAAAATTAAACCCAAGGATCCATACTAATAGACTACGTAAGTCCGATTTCTCAATTGTATTTGAGAATTTTTCTATAAAATTTTGAAAATTAAAATTGTGTAAATTTTTGATGATCTCTAAGGGAATTTGGCCATTTGTGGGTACATTTTTGTTTGTCACTCATTTGGACCAATGGGAAATTAAAGCCAAGGATCCATACTTATAGACTACGTAAGTCCGATTTCTCAATTGTATTTGAGAATTTTTCTATAAAATTTGTTTGTCACTCATTTGGACCAATGGGAAATTAAAGCCAAGGATCCATACTAATAGACTACGTAAGTCCGATTTCTCAATTGTATGTGAGAATTTTTCTATAAAATTTTGAAAATTAAAATTGTGTAAATTTTTGATGATCTCTAAGGGAATTTGGCCATTTGTGGGTACATTTTTGTTTGTCACTCATTTGGACCAATGGGAAATTAAAGCCAAGGATCCATACTTATAAACTACGTAAGTCCGATTTCCCAATTGTATTTGAGAATTTTTCTATAAAATTTGTGTGTCACTCATGTGAACCAATGGGAAATTAAGGCCAAGGATCCATACTTATAGACTACGTAAGTCCGATTTCTCAATTGTATTTGAGAATTTTTCTATAAAAGTTGTTTGTCACTCATTTGGACCAATGGGAAATTAAGGCCAAGGATCCATACTTATAGACTACGTAAGTCCGATTTCTCAATTGTATTTGAGAATTTTTCTATAAAATTTGTGTGTCACTCATGTGAACCAATGGGAAATTAAAGCCAAGGATCCATACTTATAGACTACGTAAGTCCGATTTCTCAATTGTATTTGAGAATTTTTCTATAAAATTTGTTTGTCACTCATTTGGACCAATGGGAAATTAAAGCCAAGGATCCATACTTATAGACTACGTAAGTCCGATTTCTCAATTGTATTTGAGAATTTTTCTATAAAATTTGTTTGTCACTCATTTGGACCAATGGGAAATTAAAGCCAAGGATCCATACTAATAGACTACGTAAGTCCGATTTCTCAATTGTATTTGAGAATTTTTCTATAAAACTTGTGTGTCACTCATTTAGACCAATGGGAAATTAAAGCCAAGGATCCATACTAATAGACTACGTAAGTCCGATTTCTCAATTGTATTTGAGAATTTTTCTATAAAACTTGTTTGTCACTCATTTGGACCAATGGGAATTTAAACCCAAGGATCCATACTAATAGACTACGTAAGTCCGATTTCTCAATTGTATTTGAGAATTTTTCTATAAAACTTGTTTGTCACTCATTTGGACCAATGGGAAATTAAACCCAAGGATCCATACTAATAGACTACGTAAGTCCGATTTCTCAATTGTATTTGAGAATTTTTCTATAAAACTTGTTTGTCACTCATTTGGACCAATGGGAAATTAAAGCCAAGGATCCATACTAATAGACTACGTAAGTCCGATTTCTCAATTGTATTTGACAATTTTTCTATAAAACTTGTTTGTCACTCATTTGGACCAATGGGAAATTAAAGCCAAGGATCCATACTAATAGACTACGTAAGTCCGATTTCTCAATTGTATTAGAGAATTTTTGTATAAAATTTGTTTGTCACTCATTTGGACCAATGGGAAATTAAAGCCTAGGGTCCATACTAATAGACTACGTAAGTCCGATTTCTCAATTGTATTTGAGAATTTTTCTATAAAACTTGTTTGTCACTCATTTGGACCTATGGGAAATTAAACCCAAGGATCCATACTAATAGATTACGTAAGTCCGATTTCTTAATTGTATTTGAGAAGTTTTCTATAAAACTTGTTTGTCACTCATTTGGACCAATGGGAAATTAAAGCCAAGGATCCATACTAATAGACTACGTAAGTCCGATTTCTCAATTGTATTTGACAATTTTTCTATAAAACTTGTTTGTCACTCATTTGGACCAATGGGAAATTAAAGCCAAGGATCCATACTAATAGACTACGTAAGTCCGATTTCCCAATTGTATTTGAGAATTTTTCTATAAAACTTGTGTGTCACTCATTTAGACCAATGGGAAATTAAAGCCAAGGATCCATACTAATAGACTACGTAAGTCCGATTTCTCAATTGTATTTGAGAATTTTTCTATAAAACTTGTTTGTCACTCATTTGGACCAATGGGAATTTAAACCCAAGGATCCATACTAATAGACTACGTAAGTCCGATTTCTCAATTGTATTTGAGAATTTTTCTATAAAACTTGTTTGTCACTCATTTGGACCAATGGGAAATTAAACCCAAGGATCCATACTAATAGACTACGTAAGTCCGATTTCTCAATTGTATTTGAGAATTTTTCTATAAAACTTGTTTGTCACTCATTTGGACCAATGGGAAATTAAAGCCAAGGATCCATACTAATAGACTACGTAAGTCCGATTTCTCAATTGTATTTGACAATTTTTCTATAAAACTTGTTTGTCACTCATTTGGACCAATGGGAAATTAAAGCCAAGGATCCATACTAATAGACTACGTAAGTCCGATTTCTCAATTGTATTAGAGAATTTTTGTATAAAATTTGTTTGTCACTCATTTGGACCAATGGGAAATTAAAGCCTAGGGTCCATACTAATAGACTACGTAAGTCCGATTTCTCAATTGTATTTGAGAATTTTTCTATAAAACTTGTTTGTCACTCATTTGGACCTATGGGAAATTAAACCCAAGGATCCATACTAATAGATTACGTAAGTCCGATTTCTTAATTGTATTTGAGAAGTTTTCTATAAAACTTGTTTGTCACTCATTTGGACCTATGGAAAATTAAACCCAAGGATCCATAGTAATAGATTACGTAAGTCCGATTTCTTAATTGTATTTGAGAAGTTTTCTATAAAATTTGTTTGTCACTCATGTGAACCAATGGGAAATTAAAGCCAAGGATCCATACTTATAGACTACGTAAGTCCGATTTCTCAATTGTATTTGAGAATTTTTCTATAAAATTTGTGTGTCACTCATGTGAACCAATGGGAAATTAAGGCCAAGGATCCATACTTATAGACTACGTAAGTCCGATTTCTCAATTGTATTTGAGAATTTTTCTATAAAAGTTGTTTGTCACTCATTTGGACCAATGGGAAATTAAAGCCAAGGATCCATACTTATAGACTACGTAAGTCCGATTTCTCAATTGTATTTGAGAATTTTTCTATAAAATTTGTGTGTCACTCATGTGAACCAATGGGAAATTAAAGCCAAGGACCCATACTTATAGACTACGTAAGTCCGATTTCTCAATTGTATTTGAGAATTTTTCTATAAAATTTGTTTGTCACTCATTTGGACCAATGGGAAATTAAAGCCAAGGATCCATACTTATAGACTACGTAAGTCCGATTTCTCAATTGTATTTGAGAATTTTTCTATAAAATTTGTGTGTCACTCATGTGAACCAATGGGAAATTAAGGCCAAGGATCCATACTTATAGACTACGTAAGTCCGATTTCTCAATTGTATTTGAGAATTTTTCTATAAAAGTTGTTTGTCACTCATTTGGACCAATGGGAAATTAAAGCCAAGGATCCATACTTATAGACTACGTAAGTCCGATTTCTCAATTGTATTTGAGAAGTTTTCTATAAAATTTGTTTGTCACTCATGTGAACCAATGGGAAATTAAAGCCAATGATCCATACTTATAGACTACGTAAGTCCGATTTCTCAATTGTATTAGAGAATTTTTGTATAAAATTTGTTTGTCACTCATTTGGACCAATGGGAAATTAAAGCCTAGGGTCCATACTTATAGACTACGTAAGTCCGATTTCTCAATTGTATTTGAGAATTTTTCTATAAAATTTGTTTGTCACTCATTTGGACCAATGGGAAATTAAAGCCAAGGATCCATACTAATAGACTACGTAAGTCCGATTTCTCAATTGTATTTGAGAATTTTTCTATAAAACTTGTTTGTCACTCATTTGGACCAATGGGAAATTAAACCCAAGGATCCATACTAATAGACTACGTAAGTCCGATTTCTCAATTGTATTTGAGAATTTTTCTATAAAACTTGTTTGTCACTCATTTGGACCAATGGGAAATTAAAGCCAAGGATCCATACTAATAGACTACGTTAGTCCGATTTCTTAATTGTATGTGAGAATTTTTCTATAAAATTTTGAAAATTAAAATTGTGTAAATTTTTGATGATCTCTAAGGGAATTTGGCCATTTGTGGGTACATTTTTGTTTGTCACTCATTTGGACCAATGGGAAATTAAAGCCAAGGATCCATACTTATAGACTACGTAAGTCCGATTTCTCAATTGTATTTGAGAATTTTTCTATAAAATTTGTTTGTCACTCATTTGGACCAATGGGAAATTAAAGCCAAGGATCCATACTTATAGACTACGTAAGTCCGGTTTCTCAATTGTATTTGAGAATTTTTCTATAAAATTTGTTTGTCACTCATTTGGACCAATGGGAAATTAAAGCCAAGGATCCATACTAATAGACTACGTAAGTCCGATTTCTCAATTGTATGTGAGAATTTTTCTATAAAATTTTGAAAATTAAAAGTTGTGCAAATTTTTGATGATCTCTAAGGGAATTTGGCCATTTGTGGGTACATTTTTGTTTGTCACTCATTTGGACCAATGGGAAATTTAAGCCAAGGATCCATACTTATAGACTACGTAAGTCCGATTTCTCAATTGTATTTGAGAATTTTTCTATAAAATTTGTTTGTCACTCATTTGGACCAATGGGAAATTAAAGCCAAGGATCCATACTAATAGACTACGTAAGTCCGATTTCTCAATTGTATGTGAGAATTTTTCTATAAAATTTTGAAAATTAAAATTGTGTAAATTTTTGATGATCTCTAAGGGAATTTGGCCATTTGTGGGTACATTTTTGTTTGTCACTCATTTGGACCAATGGGAAATTAAAGCCAAGGATCCATACTTATAGACTACGTAAGTCCGATTTCTCAATTGTATTTGAGAATTTTTCTATAAAATTTGTTTGTCACTCATTTGGACCAATGGGAAATTAAAGCCAAGGATCCATACTAATAGACTACGTAAGTCCGATTTCTCAATTGTATTTGAGAATTTTTCTATAAAACTTGTGTGTCACTCATTTGGACCAATGGGAAATTAAAGCCAAGGATCCATACTAATAGACTACGTAAGTCCGATTTCTTAATTGTATGTGAGAATTTTTCTATAAAATTTTGAAAATTAAAATTGTGTAAATTTTTGATGATCTCTAAGGGAATTTGGCCAGTTGTGGGTACATTTTTGTTTGTCACTCATTTGGACCAATGGGAAATTAAAGCCAAGGATCCATACTAATAGACTACGTAAGTCCGATTTCTCAATTGTATGTGAGAATTTTTCTATAAAATTTTGAAAATTAAAATTGTGTAAATTTTTGATGATCTCTAAGGGAATTTGGCCATTTGTGGGTACATTTTTGTTTGTCACTCATTTGGACCAATGGGAAATTAAAGCCAAGGATCCATACTTATAGACTACGTAAGTCCGATTTCTCAATTGTATTTGAGAATTTTTCTATAAAATTTGTTTGTCACTCATTTGGACCAATGGGAAATTAAAGCCAAGGATCCATACTAATAGACTACGTAAGTCCGATTTCTCAATTGTATTTGAGAATTTTTCTATAAAACTTGTGTGTCACTCATTTGGACCAATGGGAAATTAAAGCCAAGGATCCATACTAATAGACTACGTAAGTCCGATTTCTTAATTGTATGTGAGAATTTTTCTATAAAATTTTGAAAATTAAAATTGTGTAAATTTTTGATGATCTCTAAGGGAATTTGGCCAGTTGTGGGTACATTTTTGTTTGTCACTCATTTGGACCAATGGGAAATTAAAGCCAAGGATCCATACTAATAGACTACGTAAGTCCGATTTCTTTATTGTATTTGAGAATTTTTCTATAAAATTTGTTTGTCACTCATTTGGACCAATGGGAAATTAAAGCCAAGGATCCATACTAATAGACTACGTAAGTCCGATTTCTCAATTGTATTTGAGAATTTTTCTATAAAACTTGTTTGTCACTCATTTGGACCAATGGGAAATTAAAGCCAAGGATCCATACTAATAGACTACGTAAGTCCGATTTCTTAAATGTATGTGAGAATTTTCCTATAAAATTCTGAAAATTAAAATTGTGTAAATTTTTGATGATCTCTAAGGGAATTTGGCCATTTGTGGGTACATTTTGGTTTGTCACTCATTTGGACCAATGGGAAATTAAAGCCAAGGATCCATACTAATAGACTACGTAAGTCCGATTTCTCAATTGTATTTGAGAATTTTTCTATAAAATTTGTTTGTCACTCATTTGGACCAATGGGAAATTAAAGCCAAGGATCCATACTAATAGACTACGTAAGTCCGATTTCTCAATTGTATTTGAGAATTTTTCTATAAAATTTGTTTGTCACTCATTTGGACCAATGGGAAATTAAAGCCAAGGATCCATACTTATAGACTACGTAAGTCCGATTTCTTAATTGTATGTGAGAATTTTTCTATAAAATTTTGAAAATTAAAATTATGTAAATTTTTGATGATCTCTAAGGGAATTTGGCCATTTGTGGGTACATTTTTGTTTGTCACTCATTTGGACCAATGGGAAATTAAAGCCAAGGATCCGTACTTATAGACTACGTAAGTCCGATTTCTCAATTGTATTTGAGAATTTTTCTACAAAATTTGTTTGTCACTCATTTGGACCAATGGGAAATTAAAGCCAAGGATCCATACTAATAGACTACGTAAGTCCGATTTCTCAATTGTATTTGAGAATTTTTCTATAAAATTTATTTGTCACTCATTTGGACCAATGGGAAATTAAAGCCAAGGATCCATACTTATAGACTACGTAAGTCCGATTTCTCAATTGTATTTGAGAATTTTTCTATAAAATTTGTTTGTCACTCATTTGGACCAATGGGAAATTAAAGCCAAGGATCCATACTTATAGACTACGTAAGTCCGATTTCTCAATTGTATTTGAGAATTTTTCTACAAAATTTGTTTGTCACTCATTTGGACCAATGGGAAATTAAAGCCAAGGATGCATACTAATAGACTACGTAAGTCCGATTTCTCAATTGTATGTGAGAATTTTTCTATAAAATTTTGAAAATTAAAATTGTGTAAATTTTTGATGATCTCTAAGGGAATTTGGCCATTTGTGGGTACATTTTTGTTTGTCACTCATTTGGACCAATGGGAAATTAAAGCCAAGGATCCATACTTATAGACTACGTAAGTCCGATTTCTCAATTGTATTTGAGAATTTTTCTATAAAATTTGTTTGTCACTCATTTGGACCATTGGGAAATTAAAGCCAAGGATCCATACTAATAGACTACGTAAGTCCGATTTCTCAATTGTATTTGAGAATTTTTCTATAAAATTTGTTTGTCACTCATTTGGACCAATGGGAAATTAAAGCCAAGGATCCATACTAATAGACTACGTAAGTCCGATTTCTTAATTGTATTTGAGAAGTTTTCTATAAAATTTGTTTGTCACTCATGTGAACCAATGGGAAATTAAAGCCAAGGATCCATACTAATAGACTACGTAAGTCCGATTTCTTAATTGTATTTGAGAATTTTTCTATAAAATTTGTTTGTCACTCATTTGGACCAATGGGAAATTAAAGCCAAGGATCCATACTAATAGACTACGTAAGTCCGATTTCTCAATTGTATTTGAGAATTTTTCTATAAAACTTGTTTGTCACTCATTTGGACCAATGGGAAATTAAAGCCAAGGATCCATACTAATAGACTACGTAAGTCCGATTTCTTAAATGTATGTGAGAATTTTTCTATAAAATTTTGAAAATTAAAATTGTGTAAATTTTTGATGATCTCTAAGGGAATTTGGCCATTTGTGGGTACATTTTGGTTTGTCACTCATTTGGACCAATGGGAAATTAAAGCCAAGGATCCATACTAATAGACTACGTAAGTCCGATTTCTCAATTGTATTTGAGAATTTTTCTATAAAATTTGTTTGTCACTCATTTGGACCAATGGGAAATTAAAGCCAAGGATCCATACTAATAGACTACGTAAGTCCGATTTCTCAATTGTATGTGAGAATTTTTCTATAAAATTTTGAAAATTAAAATTATGTAAATTTTTGATGATCTCTAAGGGAATTTGGCCATTTGTGGGTACATTTTTGTTTGTCACTCATTTGGACCAATGGGAAATTAAAGCCAAGGATCCGTACTTATAGACTACGTAAGTCCGATTTCTCAATTGTATTTGAGAATTTTTCTACAAAATTTGTTTGTCACTCATTTGGACCAATGGGAAATTAAAGCCAAGGATCCATACTAATAGACTACGTAAGTCCGATTTCTCAATTGTATTTGAGAATTTTTCTATAAAATTTGTTTGTCACTCATTTGGACCAATGGGAAATTAAAGCCAAGGATCCATACTTATAGACTACGTAAGTCCGATTTCTCAATTGTATTTGAGAATTTTTCTATAAAATTTGTTTGTCACTCATTTGGACCAATGGGAAATTAAAGCCAAGGATCCATACTTATAGACTACGTAAGTCCGATTTCTCAATTGTATTTGAGAATTTTTCTACAAAATTTGTTTGTCACTCATTTGGACCAATGGGAAATTAAAGCCAAGGATCCATACTAATAGACTACGTAAGTCCGATTTCTCAATTGTATGTGAGAATTTTTCTATAAAATTTTGAAAATTAAAATTGTGTAAATTTTTGATGATCTCTAAGGGAATTTGGCCATTTGTGGGTACATTTTTGTTTGTCACTCATTTGGACCAATGGGAAATTAAAGCCAAGGATCCATACTTATAGACTACGTAAGTCCGATTTCTCAATTGTATTTGAGAATTTTTCTATAAAATTTGTTTGTCACTCATTTGGACCAATGGGAAATTAAAGCCAAGGATCCATACTAATAGACTACGTAAGTCCGATTTCTCAATTGTATTTGAGAATTTTTCTATAAAATTTGTTTGTCACTCATTTGGACCAATGGGAAATTAAAGCCAAGGATCCATACTAATAGACTACGTAAGTCCGATTTCTTAATTGTATTTGAGAAGTTTTCTATAAAATTTGTTTGTCACTCATTTTGACCAATGGGAAATTAAAGCCTAGGGTCCATACTTATAGACTACGTAAGTCCGATTTCTTAATTGTATGTGAGAATTTTTCTATAAAATTTTGAAAATTAAAATTGTGTAAATTTTTGATGATCTCTAAGGGAATTTGGCCATTTGTGGGTACATTTTTTTTTGTCAATTATTTGAACCAATGGGAAATTAAAGCCAAGGATCCATACTAATAGACTACGTAAGTCCGATTTCTTAATTGTATGTGAGAATTTTTCTATAAAATTTTGAAAATTAAAATTGTGTAAATTTTTGATGATCTCTAAGGGAATTTGGCCATTTGTGGGTACATTTTTGTTTGTCACTCATTTGGACCAATGGGAAATTAAAGCCAAGGATCCATACTAATAGACTACGTAAGTCCGATTTCTCAATTGTATTTGAGAATTTTTCTATAAAATTTTGAAAATTAAAATTGTGTAAAGTTTGATAATCTCTAAGGGAATTTGGCCATTTGTGGGTACATTTTTGTTTGTCACTCATTTGGACCAATTAGAAATTAAAGCCAAGGATCAATGCATATAGACTACGTAAGTCCGATTTCTTAATTGTATTTGAGAAGTTTTCTATAAAATTTGTTTGTCACTCATTTGGAAATTAAAGCCAAGGATCCATACATATAGACTACGTAAGTCCGATTTCTGAATTGTATTTGATAATTTTTCTATAAAACTTGTTTGTCACTCAGTTGGACCAATGGGAAATTAAAGCCAAGGATCCATACTAATAGACTACGTAAGTCCGATTTCTTAATTGTATGTGAGAATTTTTCTATAAAATTTTGAAAATTAAAATTGTGTAAATTTTTGATGATCTCTAAGGGAATTTGGCCATTTGTGGGTACATTTTTGTTTGTCACTCATTTGGACCAATGGGAAATTAAAGCCAAGGATCCATACTAATAGACTACGTAAGTCCGATTTCTCAATTGTATTTGAGAATTTTTCTATAAAATTTTGAAAATTAAAATTGTGTAAAGTTTGATAATCTCTAAGGGAATTTGGCCATTTGTGGGTACATTTTTGTTTGACACTCATTTGGACCAATTAGAAATTAAAGCCAAGGATCAATGCATATAGACTACGTAAGTCCGATTTCTTAATTGTATTTGAGAAGTTTTCTATAAAATTTGTTTGTCACTCATTTGGAAATTAAAGCCAAGGATCCATACATATAGACTACGTAAGTCCGATTTCTCAATTGTATTTGAGAATTTTTCTATAAAACTTGTTTGTCACTCAGTTGGACCAATGGGAAATTAAAGCCAAAGATCCATACCTAAGACTACGTAAGTCCGATTTCTCAAGTGTATTTGAGACTTTTTCTATAAAACTTGTTTGTCACTCATTTGGACCAATGGGAAATTAAAGCCAAGGATCCATACTAATAGACTACGTAAGTCCAATTTCTTAATTGTATGTGAGAATTTTTCTATAAAATTTTGAAAATTAAAATTGTGTAAATTTTTGATGATCTCTAAGGGAATTTGGCCATTTGTGGGTACATTTTTGTTTGTCACTCATTTGGACCAATGGGAAATTAAAGCCAAGGATCCATACTAATAGACTACGTAAGTCCGATTTCTCAATTGTATTTGAGAATTTTTCTATAAAATTTTGAAAATTAAAATTGTGTAAATTTTTGATGATCTCTAAGGCAATTTGGCCATTTGTGGGTACATTTTTGTTTGTCACTCATTTGGACCAATGGGAAATTAAAGCCAAGGATCCATACTAATAGACTACGTAAGTCCGATTTCTCAATTGTATTTGAGAATTTTTCTATAAAATTTTGAAAATTAAAATTGTGTAAAGTTTGATAATCTCTAAGGGAATTTGGCCATTTGTGGGTACATTTTTGTTTGTCACTCATTTGGACCAATTAGAAATTAAAGCCAAGGATCAATGCATATAGACTACGTAAGTCCGATTTCTTAATTGTATTTGAGAAGTTTTCTATAAAATTTGTTTGTCACTCATTTGGACCAATGGGAAATTAAAGCCTAGGGTCCATACTTATAGACTACGTAAGTCCGATTTCTCAAGTGTATTTGAGAATTTTTCTATAAAACTTGTTTGTCACTCATTTGGACCAATGGGAAATTAAAGCCAAGGATCCATACTAATAGACGACGTAAGTCCGATTTCTCAAGTGTATTTGAGAATTTTTCTATAAAACTTGTTTGTCACTCATTTGGACCAATGGGAAATTAAAGCCAAGGATCCATACTAATAGACGACGTAAGTCCGATTTCTCAATTGTATTTGAGAATTTTTCTATAAAATTTGTTTGTCACTCATTTGGACCAATTAGAAATTAAAGCCAAGGATCAATGCATATAGACTACGTAAGTCCGATTTCTTAATTGTATTTGAGAAGTTTTCTATAAAATTTGTTTGTCACTCATTTGGACCAATGGGAAATTAAAGCCTAGGGTCCATACTTATAGACTACGTAAGTCCGATTTCTCAAGTGTATTTGAGAATTTTTCTATAAAACTTGTTTGTCACTCATTTGGACCAATGGGAAATTAAAGCCAAGGATCCATACTAATAGACGACGTAAGTCCGATTTCTCAAGTGTATTTGAGAATTTTTCTATAAAATTTTGAAAATTAAAATTGTGTAAATTTTTGATGATCTCTAAGGGAATTTGGCCATTTGTGGGTACATTTTTGTTTGTCACTCATTTGGACCAATGGGAAATTAAAGCCAAGGATCCATACTAATAGACTACGTAAGTCCGATTTCTCAATTGTATTTGAGAATTTTTCTATAAAATTTTGAAAATTAAAATTGTGTAAAGTTTGATAATCTCTAAGGGAATTTGGCCATTTGTGGGTACATTTTTGTTTGTCACTCATTTGTACCAATTAGAAATTAAAGCCAAGGATCAATACATATAGACTACGTAAGTCCGATTTCTTAATTGTATTTGAGAAGTTTTCTATAAAATTTGTTTGTCACTCATTTGGAAATTAAAGCCAAGGATCCATACATATAGACTACGTAAGTCCGATTTCTCAATTGTATTTGAGAATTTTTCTATAAAACTTGTTTGTCACTCAGTTGGACCAATGGGAAATTAAAGCCAAAGATCCATACCTAAGACTACGTAAGTCCGATTTCTCAAGTGTATTTGAGACTTTTTCTATAAAACTTGTTTGTCACTCATTTGGACCAATGGGAAATTAAAGCCAAGGATCCATACTAATAGACTACGTAAGTCCAATTTCTTAATTGTATGTGAGAATTTTTCTATAAAATTTTGAAAATTAAAATTGTGTAAATTTTTGATGATCTCTAAGGGAATTTGGCCATTTGTGGGTACATTTTTGTTTGTCACTCATTTGGACCAATGGGAAATTAAAGCCAAGGATCCATACTAATAGACTACGTAAGTCCGATTTCTCAATTGTATTTGAGAATTTTTCTATAAAATTTTGAAAATTAAAATTGTGTAAATTTTTGATGATCTCTAAGGCAATTTGGCCATTTGTGGGTACATTTTTGTTTGTCACTCATTTGGACCAATGGGAAATTAAAGCCAAGGATCCATACTAATAGACTACGTAAGTCCGATTTCTCAATTGTATTTGAGAATTTTTCTATAAAATTTTGAAAATTAAAATTGTGTAAAGTTTGATAATCTCTAAGGGAATTTGGCCATTTGTGGGTACATTTTTGTTTGTCACTCATTTGGACCAATTAGAAATTAAAGCCAAGGATCAATACATATAGACTACGTAAGTCCGATTTCTTAATTGTATTTGAGAAGTTTTCTATAAAATTTGTTTGTCCTTCATTTGGACCAATGGGAAATTAAAGCCAAGGATCCATACTAATAGACTACGTAAGTCCGATTTCTTAATTGTATGTGAGAATTTTTCTATAAAATTTTGAAAATTAAAATTGTGTAAATTTTTGATGATCTCTAAGGGAATTTGGCCATTTGTGGGTACATTTTTGTTTGTCACTCATTTGGACCAATGGGAAATTAAAGCCAAGGATCCATACTAATAGACTACGTAAGTCCGATTTCTCAATTGTATTTGAGAATTTTTCTATAAAATTTTGAAAATTAAAATTGTGTAAATTTTTGATGATCTCTAAGGGAATTTGGCCATTTGTGGGTACATTTTTGTTTGTCACTCATTTGGACCAATGGGAAATTAAAGCCAAGGATCCATACATATAGACTACGTAAGTCCGATTTCTCAATTGTATTTGAGAATTTTTCTATAAAATTTTGAAAATTAAAATTGTGTAAATTTTTGATGATCTCTAAGGGAATTTGGCCATTTGTGGGTACATTTTTGTTTGTCACTCATTTGGACCAATGGGAAATTAAAGCCAAGGATCCATACTAATAGACTACGTAAGTCCGATTTCTCAATTGTATTTGAGAATTTTTCTATAAAATTTTGAAAATTAAAATTGTGTAAAGTTTGATAATCTCTAAGGGAATTTGGCCATTTGTGGGTACATTTTTGTTTGTCACTCATTTGGACCAATTAGAAATTAAAGCCAAGGATCAATACATATAGACTACGTAAGTCCGATTTCTCAATTGTATTTGAGAATTTTTCTATAAAATTTGTTTGTCACTCATTTGGACCAATGGGAAATTAAAGCCAAGGATCCATACTAATAGACTACGTAAGTCCGATTTCTTAATTGTATGTGAGAATTTTTCTATAAAATTTTGAAAATTAAAATTGTGTAAATTTTTGATGATCTCTAAGGGAATTTGGCCATTTGTGGGTACATTTTTGTTTGTCACTCATTTGGACCAATGGGAAATTAAAGCCAAGGATCCATACTAATAGACTACGTAAGTCCGATTTCTCAATTGTATTTGAGAATTTTTCTATAAAATTTTGAAAATTAAAATTGTGTAAAGTTTGATAATCTCTAAGGGAATTTGGCCATTTGTGGGTACATTTTTGTTTGTCACTCATTTGGACCAATTAGAAATTAAAGCCAAGGATCAATACATATAGACTACGTAAGTCCGATTTCTCAATTGTATTTGAGAATTTTTCTATAAAACTTGTTTGTCACTCATTTGGACCAATGGGAAATTAAAGCCAAGGATCCATACTAATAGACGACGTAAGTCCGATTTCTCAAGTGTATTTGAGAATTTTTCTATAAAATTTTGAAAATTAAAATTGTGTAAATTTTTGATGATCTCTAAGGGAATTTGGCCATTTTTGGGTACATTTTTGTTTGTCACTCATTTGGACCAATTAGAAATTAAAGCCAAGGATCAATACATATAGACTACGTAAGTCCGATTTCTTAATTGTATTTGAGAAGTTTTCTATAAAATTTGTTTGTCACTCATTTGGAAATTAAAGCCAAGGATCCATACATATAGACTACGTAAGTCCGATTTCTCAATTGTATTTGAGAATTTTTCTATAAAACTTGTTTGTCACTCAGTTGGACCAATGGGAAATTAAAGCCAAAGATCCATACCTAAGACTACGTACGTCCGATTTCTCAAGTGTATTTGAGAATTTTTCTATAAAACTTGTTTGTCACTCATTTGGACCAATGGGAAATTAAAGCCAAGGATCCATACTAATAGACGACGTAAGTCCGATTTCTCAAGTGTATTTGAGAATTTTTCTATAAAATGTTGAAAATTAAAATTGTGTAAATTTTTGATGATCTCTAAGGGAATTTGGCCATTTGTGGGTACATTTTTGTTTGTCACTCATTTGGACCAATTAGAAATTAAAGCCAAGGATCAATACATATAGACTACGTAAGTCCGATTTCTTAATTGTATTTGAGAAGTTTTCTATAAAATTTGTTTGTCACTCATTTGGAAATTAAAGCCAAGGATCCATACATATAGACTACGTAAGTCCGATTTCTTAATTGTATTTGAGAATTTTTCTATAAAACTTGTTTGTCACTCAGTTGGACCAATGGGAAATTAAAGCCAAAGATCCATACCTATAGACTACGTAAGTCCGATTTCTTAATTGTATGTGAGAATTTTTCTATAAAATTTTGAAAATTAAAATTGTGTAAATTTTTGATGATCTCTAAGGGAATTTGGCCATTTGTGGGTACATTTTTGTTTGTCAATTATTTGAACCAATGGGAAATTAAAGCCAAGGATCCATACTATTATACTACGTAAGTCCGATTTCTTAATTGTATGTGAGAATTTTTCTATAAAATTTTGAAAATTAAAATTGTGTAAATTTTTGATGATCTCTAAGGGAATTTGGCCATTTGTGGGTACATTTTTGTTTGTCACTCATTTGGACCAATGGGAAATTAAAGCCAAGGATCCATACTTATAGACTACGTAAGTCCGATTTCTCAATTGTATTTGAGAATTTTTCTATAAAATTTTGAAAATTAAAATTGTGTAAATTTTTGATGATCTCTAAGGGAATTTGGCCATTTGTGGATACATTTTTGTTTGTCACTCATTTGGACCAATGGGAAATTAAAGGCAAGGATCCATACTTATAGACTACGTAAGTCCGATTTCTCAATTGTATTTGAGAATTTTTCTATAAAATTTGTTTGTCACTCATTTGGACCAATGGGAAATTAAAGCCAAGGATCCATACCTATAGACTACGTAAGTCCGATTTCTTAATTGTATGTGAGAATTTTTCTATAAAATTTTGAAAATTAAAATTGTGTAAATTTTGATAATCTCTACGGGAATTTGGCCATTTTTGGGCACATTTTTTTTTGTCATTCATTTGGACCAATGGGAAATTAAAGCCTAGGGTCCATACTTATAGACTACGTAAGTACGATTTCTCAATTGTATTTGAGAATTTTTCTATAAAATTTGTTTGTCACTCATTTGGACCAATGGGAAATTAAAGCCAAGGATCCATACTAATAGACTACGTAAGTCCGATTTCTCAATTGTATTTGAGAATTTTTCTATAATATTTGTTTGTCACTCATTTGGACCAATGGGAAATTAAAGGCAAGGATCCATACTAATAGACTACGTAAGTCCGATTTCTCAATTGTATTTGAGAATTTTTCTATAAAATTTTGAAAATTAAAATTGTGTAAATTTTGATAATCTCTACGGGAATTTGGCCATTTGTGGGCACATTTTTTTGTCACTCATTTGGACTAATGGGAAATTAAAGCCTAGGGTCCATACTTATAGACTACGTAAGTCCGATTTCTCAATTGTATTTGAGAATTTTTCTATAAAATTTGTTTGTCACTCATTTGGAAATTAAAGCCAAGGATCCATACATATAGACTACGTAAGTCCGTTTTCTCAATTGTATTTGAGAATTTTTCTATAAAATTTGTTTGTCACTCATTTGAACCAATGGGAAATTAAAGCCAATGATCCATACTTATAGACTACGTAAGTCCGATTTCTCAATTGTATTTGAGAATTTTTCTATAAAATTTGTTTGTCACTCATTTGGAAATTAAAGCCAAGGATCCATACATATAGACTACGTAAGTCCGATTTCTCAATTGTATTTGAGAATTTTTCTATAAAATTTGTTTGTCACTCATTTGAACCAATGGGAAATTAAAGCCAATGATCCATACTCATAGACTACGTAAGTCCGATTTCTCAATTGTATTTGAGAATTTTTCTATAAAATTTGTTTGTCACTCATTTGAACCAATGGGAAATTAAAGCCAAGGATCCATACTTATAGACTACGTAAGTCCGATTTCTCAATTGTATTTGAGAATTTTTCTATAAAATTTGTTTGTCACTCATTTGGAAATTAAAGCCAAGGATCCATACATATAGACTACGTAAGTCCGATTTCTCAATTGTATTTGAGAATTTTTCTATAAAACTTGTTTGTCACTCAGTTGGACCAATGGGAAATTAAAGGCAAGGATCCATACTTATAGACTACGTAAGTCCGATTTCTCAATTGTATTTGAGAATTTTTCTATAAAATTTGTTTGTCACTCATTTGGACCAATGGGAAATTAAAGCCAAGGATCCATACTAATAGACTACGTAAGTCCGATTTCTCAATTGTATTTGAGAATTTTTCTATAAAATTTGTTTGTCACTCATTTGGACCAATGGGAAATTAAAGCCTAGGGTCCATACTTATAGACTACGTAAGTACAATTTCTCAATTGTATTTGAGAATTTTTCTTTAAAATTTGTTTGTCACTCATTTGGACCAATGGGAAATTTAAGCCAAGGATCCATACTAATAGACTACGTAAGTTCGATTTCTCAATTGTATTTGAGAATTTTTCTATAAAATTTGTTTGTCACTCATTTGGACCAATGGGAAATTAAAGCCAAGGATCCATACTAATAGACTACGTAAGTCCGATTTCTCCATTTTATTAGGGACTTTTTCTATAAAATTTTGAAAACTAAAATTGTGTAAATTTTGATAATCTCTACGGGAATTTGGCCATTTGTGGGCACATTTTTTTTGTCACTCATTTGGACTAATGGGAAATTAAAGCCTAGGGTCCATACTTATAGACTACGTAAGTCCGATTTCTCAATTGTATTTGAGAATTTTTCTATAAAATTTGTTTGTCACTCATTTGGACCAATGGGAAATTAAAGCCAAGGATCCATACTAATAGACTACGTAAGTCCGATTTCTCAATTGTATTTGAGAATTTTTCTATAAAATTTGTTTGTCACTCATTTGGACCAATGGGAAATTAAAGCCAAGGATCCATACTAATAGACTACGTAAGTTCGATTTCTCAATTGTATTTGAGAATTTTTCTATAAAATTTGTTTGTCACTCATTTGGACCAATGGGAAATTAAAGCCAAGGATCCATACTAATAGACTACGTAAGTCCGATTTCTCAATTGTATTTGAGAATTTTTCTATAAAATTTGTTTGTCACTCATTTGGACCAATGGGAAATTAAAGCCAAGGATCCATACTAATAGACTACGTAAGTCCGATTTCTCCATTTTATTAGGGACTTTTTCTATAAAATTTTGAAAACTAAAATTGTGTAAATTTTGATAATCTCTACGGGAATTTGGCCATTTGTGGGCACATTTTTTTTGTCACTCATTTGGACTAATGGGAAATTAAAGCCTAGGGTCCATACTTATAGACTACGTAAGTCCGATTTCTCAATTGTATTTGAGAATTTTTCTATAAAATTTGTTTGTCACTCATTTGGAAATTAAAGCCAAGGATCCATACATATAGACTACGTAAGTCCGATTTCTCAATTGTATTTGAGAATTTTTCTATAAAACTTGTTTGTCACTCAGTTGGACCAATGGGAAATTAAAGCCAAGGATCCATACTAATAGACTACGTAAGTCCAATTTCTTAATTGTATGTGAGAATTTTTCTATAAAATTTTGAAAATTAAAATTGTGTAAATTTTGATAATCTCTACGGGAATTTGGCCATTTGTGGGCACATTTTTTTTGTCACTCATTTGGACTAATGGGAAATTAAAGCCTAGGGTCCATACTTATAGACTACGTAAGTCCGATTTCTCAATTGTATTTGAGAATTTTTCTATAAAATTTGTTTGTCACTCATTTGGAAATTAAAGCCAAGGATCCATACATATAGACTACGTAAGTCCGATTTCTCAATTGTATTTGAGAATTTTTCTATAAAACTTGTTTGTCACTCAGTTGGATCAATGGGAAATTAAAGCCAAGGATCCATACTAATAGACTACGTAAGTCCAATTTCTTAATTGTATGTGAGAATTTTTCTATAAAATTTTGAAAATTAAAATTGTGTAAATTTTTGATGATCTCTAAGGGAATTTGGCCATTTGTGGGTACATTTTTGTTTGTCACTCATTTGGACCAATGGGAAATTAAAGCCAAGGATCCATACTAATAGACTACGTAAGTCCGATTTCTTAATTGTATGTGAGAATTTTTCTATAAAATTTTGAAAATTAAAATTGTGTAAATTTGTGATGATCTCTAAGGGAATTTGGCCATTTGTGGGTACATTTTTGTTTCTCACTCATTTGGACCAATGGGAAATTAAAGCCAAGGATCCATACTTATAGACTACGTAAATCCGATTTCTCAATTGTATTTGAGAATTTTTCTATAAAATTTGTTTGTCGCTCATTTGGACCAATGGGAAATTAAAGCCAAGGATCCATACTTATAGACTACGTAAGTCCGATTTCTCAATTGTATTTGAGAATTTTTCTATAAAATTTGTTTGTCACTCATTTGGACCAATGGGAAATTAAAGCCAAGGATCCACACTAATAGACTACGTAAGTCCGATTTCTCAATTGTATTTGAGAATTTTTCTATAAAATTTGTTTGTCACTCATTTGAACCAATGGGAAATTAAAGCCAAGAATCCATACTAATAGACTACGTAAGTCCGATTTCTTAATTGTATTTGAGAATTTTTCTATAAAATTTGTTTGTCACTCATTTGGACCAATGGGAAATTAAAGCCAAGGATCCATACTAATAGACTACGTAAGTCCGATTTCTCAATTGTATTTGAGAATTTTTCTATAAAACTTGTTTGTCACTCATTTGGACCAATGGGAAATTAAAGCCAAGGATCCATACTAATAGACTACGTAAGTCCGATTTCTTAATTGTATTTGAGAATTTTTCTATAAAACTTGTTTGTCACTCATTTGGACCAATGGGAAATTAAAGCCAAGGATCCATACTAATAGACTACGTAAGTCCGATTTCTTAATTGTATGTAAGAATTTTTCTATAAAATTTTGAAAATTAAAATTGTGTAAATTTTTGATGATCTCTTAGGGAATTTGGCCATTTGTGGGTACATTTTTGTTTGTCACTCATTTGGACCAATGGGAAATTAAAGCCAAGGATCCATACTTATAGACTACGTAAGTCCGATTTCTCAATTGTATTTGAGAATTTTTCTATAAAATTTTGAAAATTAAAATTGTGTAAATTTTGATAATCTCTACGGGAATTTGGCCATTTGTGGGCACATTTTTTTTTGTCATTCATTTGGACCAATGGGAAATTAAAGGCAAGGATCCATACTTATAGACTACGTAAGTCCGATTTCTCAATTGTATTTGAGAATTTTTCTATAAAATTTGTTTGTCACTCATTTGGACCAATGGGAAATTAAAGCCAAGGATCCATACCTATAGACTACGTAAGTCCGATTTCTTAATTGTATGTGAGAATTTTTCTATAAAATTTTGAAAATTAAAATTGTGTAAATTTTGATAATCTCTACGGGAATTTGGCCATTTGTGGGCACATTCTTTTTTGTCATTCATTTGGACCAATGGGAAATTAAAGCCTAGGGTCCATACTTATAGACTACGTAAGTACGATTTCTCAATTGTATTTGAGAATTTTTCTATAAAATTTGTTTGTCACTCATTTGGACCAATGGGAAATTAAAGCCAAGGATCCATACTAATAGACTACGTAAGTCCGATTTCTCAATTGTATTTGAGAATTTTTCTATAAAATTTTGAAAATTAAAATTGTGTAAATTTTTGATGATCTCTAAGGGAATTTGGCCATTTGTGGGTACATTTTTGTTTGTCACTTATTTGGACCAATGGTAAATTAAAGCCAAAGATCCATACTTATAGACTACGTAAGTCCGATTTCTCAATTGTATTTGAGAATTTTTCTATAAAATTTGTTTGTCACTCATTTGGAAATTAAAGCCAAGGATCCATACATATAGACTACGTAAGTCCGATTTCTTCATTTTATTAGGGAATTTTTCTATAAAATTTTGAAAACTAAAATTGTGTAAATTTTGATAATCTCTACGGAAATTTGGCCATTTGTGGGCACATTTTTTTTGTCACTCATTTGGACCGATGGGAAATTAAAGCCTAGGGTCCATACTTATAGACTACGTAAGTCCGATTTCTCAATTGTATTTGACAATTTTTTTAATTGTGTAAATTTTGATAATCTCTACGGGAATTTGGTCATTTGTGGGCACATTTTTTTGTCACTCATTTGGACTAATGGGAAATTAAAGCCAAGGATCCATACTTATAGACTACGTAAGTCCGATTTCTCAATTGTATTTGAGAATTTTTCTATAAAATTTGTTTGTCACTCATTTGGACCAATGGGAAATTAAAGCCAATGATCCATACTTATAGACTACGTAAGTCCGATTTCTCAATTGTATTTGAGAATTTTTCTATAAAATTTGTTTGTCACTCATTTGAACCAATGGGAAATTAAAGCCAAGGATCCATACTTATAGACTACGTAAGTCCGATTTCTCAATTGTATTTGAGAATTTTTCTATAAAATTTGTTTGTCACTCATTTGGAAATTAAAGCCAAGGATCCATACTTATAGACAACGTAAGTACGATTTCTCAATTGTATTTGAGAATTTTTCTATAAAATTTGTTTGTCACTCATTTGGAAATTAAAGCCAAGGATCCATACCAATTGACTACGTAAGTCCGATTTCTTAATTGTATGTGAGAATTTTTCTATAAAATTTTGAAAATTAAAATTGTGTAAATTTTTGATGATCTCTAAGGGAATTTGGCCATTTGTGGGTACATTTTTGTTTGTCACTCATTTGGACCAATGGGAAATTAAAGCCAAGGATCCATACTAATAGACTACGTAAGTCCGATTTCTTAATTGTATGTGAGAATTTTTCTATAAAATTTTGAAAATTAAAATTGTGTAAATTTTTGATGATCTCTAAGGGAATTTGGCCATTTGTGGGTACATTTTTGTTTGTCACTCATTTGGACCGATGGGAAATTAAAGCCTAGGGTCCATACTTATAGACTACGTAAGTCCGATTTCTCAATTGTATTTGACAATTTTTTTAATTGTGTAAATTTTGATAATCTCTACGGGAATTTGGTCATTTGTGGGCACATTTTTTTGTCACTCATTTGGACTAATGGGAAATTAAAGCCAAGGATCCATACTTATAGACTACGTAAGTCCGATTTCTCAATTGTATTTGAGAATTTTTCTATAAAATTTGTTTGTCACTCATTTGGACCAATGGGAAATTAAAGCCAAGGATCCATACTTATAGACTACGTAAGTCCGATTTCTCAATTGTATTTGAGAATTTTTCTATAAAATTTGTTTGTCACTCATTTGAACCAATGGGAAATTAAAGCCAAGGATCCATACTTATAGACTACGTAAGTCCGATTTCTCAATTGTATTTGAGAATTTTTCTATAAAATTTGTTTGTCACTCATTTGGAAATTAAAGCCAAGGATCCATACTTATAGACAACGTAAGTACGATTTCTCAATTGTATTTGAGAATTTTTCTATAAAATTTGTTTGTCACTCATTTGGAAATTAAAGCCAAGGATCCATACCAATTGACTACGTAAGTCCGATTTCTTAATTGTATGTGAGAATTTTTCTATAAAATTTTGAAAATTAAAATTGTGTAAATTTTTGATGATCTCTAAGGGAATTTGGCCATTTGTGGGTACATTTTTGTTTGTCACTCATTTGGACCAATGGGAAATTAAAGCCAAGGATCCATACTAATAGACTACGTAAGTCCGATTTCTTAATTGTATGTGAGAATTTTTCTATAAAATTTTGAAAATTAAAATTGTGTAAATTTTTGATGATCTCTAAGGGAATTTGGCCATTTGTGGGTACATTTTTGTTTGTCACTCATTTGGACCAATGGGAAATTAAAGCCAAGGATCCATACTAATAGACTACGTAAGTCCGATTTCTTAATTGTATGTGAGAATTTTTCTATAAAATTTTGAAAATTAAAATTGTGTAAATTTTTGATGATCTCTAAGGGAATTTGGCCATTTGTGGGTACATTTTTGTTTGTCACTCATTTGGACCAATGGGAAATTAAAGCCAAGGATCCACACTAATAGACTACGTAAGTCCGATTTCTCAATTGTATTTGAGAATTTTTCTATAAAATTTGTTTGTCACTCATTTGAACCAATGGGAAATTAAAGCCAAGAATCCATACTAATAGACTACGTAAGTCCGATTTCTTAATTGTATTTGAGAATTTTTCTATAAAATTTGTTTGTCACTCATTTGGACCAATGGGAAATTAAAGCCAAGGATCCATACTAATAGACTACGTAAGTCCGATTTCTCAATTGTATTTGAGAATTTTTCTATAAAACTTGTTTGTCACTCATTTGGACCAATGGGAAATTAAAGCCAAGGATCCATACTAATAGACTACGTAAGTCCGATTTCTTAATTGTATTTGAGAATTTTTCTATAAAACTTGTTTGTCACTCATTTGGACCAATGGGAAATTAAAGCCAAGGATCCATACTAATAGACTACGTAAGTCCGATTTCTTAATTGTATGTAAGAATTTTTCTATAAAATTTTGAAAATTAAAATTGTGTAAATTTTTGATGATCTCTAAGGGAATTTGGCCATTTGTGGGTACATTTTTGTTTGTCACTCATTTGGACCAATGGGAAATTAAACCCAAGGATCCATACTTATAGACTACGTAAGTCCGATTTCTCAATTGTATTTGAGAATTTTTCTATAAAATTTGTTTGTCACTCATTTGGACCAATGGGAAATTAAAGCCAAGGATCCATACCTATAGACTACGTAAGTCCGATTGCTTAATTGTATGTGAGAATTTTTCTATAAAATTTTGAAAATTAAAATTGTGTAAATTTTGATAATCTCTACGGGAATTTGGCCATTTGTGGGCACATTTTTTTTTGTCATTCATTTGGACCAATGGGAAATTAAAGCCTAGGGTCCATACTTATAGACTACGTAAGTACGATTTCTCAATTGTATTTGAGAATTTTTCTATAAAATTTGTTTGTCACTCATTTGGACCAATGGGAAATTAAAGCCAAGGATCCATACTTATAGACTACGTAAGTCCGATTTCTCAATTGTATTTGAGAATTTTTCTATAAAATTTTTTTGTCACTCATTTGAACCAATGGGAAATTAAAGCCAAAGATCCATACTTATAGACTACGTAAGTCCGATTTCTCAATTGTATTTGAGAATTTTTCTATAAAATTTGTTTGTCACTCATTTGGAAATTAAAGCCAAGGATCCATACATATAGACTACGTAAGTCCGATTTCTTCATTTTATTAGGGAATTTTTCTATAAAATTTTGAAAACTAAAATTGTGTAAATTTTGATAATCTCTACGGAAATTTGGCCATTTGTGGGTACATTTTTGTTTGTCACTCATTTGGACCAATGGGAAATTAAACCCAAGGATCCATACTTATAGACTACGTAAGTCCGATTTCTCAATTGTATTTGAGAATTTTTCTATAAAATTTGTTTGTCACTCATTTGGACCAATGGGAAATTAAAGCCAAGGATCCATACTAATAGACTACGTAAGTCCGATTTCTCAATTGTATTTGAGAATTTTTCTATAAAACTTGTTTGTCACTCATTTGGACCAATGGGAAATTAAAGCCAAGGATCCATACTAATAGACTACGTAAGTCCGATTTCTTAATTGTATTTGAGAATTTTTCTATAAAACTTGTTTGTCACTCATTTGGACCAATGGGAAATTAAAGCCAAGGATCCATACTAATAGACTACGTAAGTCCGATTTCTTAATTGTATGTAAGAATTTTTCTATAAAATTTTGAAAATTAAAATTGTGTAAATTTTTGATGATCTCTAAGGGAATTTGGCCATTTGTGGGTACATTTTTGTTTGTCACTCATTTGGACCAATGGGAAATTAAACCCAAGGATCCATACTTATAGACTACGTAAGTCCGATTTCTCAATTGTATTTGAGAATTTTTCTATAAAATTTGTTTGTCACTCATTTGGACCAATGGGAAATTAAAGCCAAGGATCCATACCTATAGACTACGTAAGTCCGATTGCTTAATTGTATGTGAGAATTTTTCTATAAAATTTTGAAAATTAAAATTGTGTAAATTTTGATAATCTCTACGGGAATTTGGCCATTTGTGGGCACATTTTTTTTTGTCATTCATTTGGACCAATGGGAAATTAAAGCCTAGGGTCCATACTTATAGACTACGTAAGTACGATTTCTCAATTGTATTTGAGAATTTTTCTATAAAATTTGTTTGTCACTCATTTGGACCAATGGGAAATTAAAGCCAAGGATCCATACTTATAGACTACGTAAGTCCGATTTCTCAATTGTATTTGAGAATTTTTCTATAAAATTTTTTTGTCACTCATTTGAACCAATGGGAAATTAAAGCCAAAGATCCATACTTATAGACTACGTAAGTCCGATTTCTCAATTGTATTTGAGAATTTTTCTATAAAATTTGTTTGTCACTCATTTGGAAATTAAAGCCAAGGATCCATACATATAGACTACGTAAGTCCGATTTCTTCATTTTATTAGGGAATTTTTCTATAAAATTTTGAAAACTAAAATTGTGTAAATTTTGATAATCTCTACGGGAATTTGGTCATTTGTGGGCACATTTTTTTGTAACTCATTTGGACCAATGGGAAATTAAAGCCAAGGATCCATACTTATAGACTACGTAAGTCCGATTTCTCAATTGTATTTGAGAATTTTTCTATAAAATTTGTTTGTCACTCATTTGAACCAATGGGAAATTAAAGCCAAGGATCCATACTTATAGACTACGTAAGTCCGATTTCTTAATTGTATTTGAGAATTTTTCTATAAAATTTGTTTGTCACTCATTTGGACCAATGGGAAATTAAAGCCAAGGATTTATACTTATAGACTACGTAAGTCCGATTTCTCAATTGTATTTGAGAATTTTTCTATAAAATTTGTTTGTCACTCATTTGAACCAATGGGAAATTAAAGCCAAAGATCCATACTTATAGACTACGTAAGTCCGATTTCTCAATTGTATTTGAGAATTTTTCTATAAAATTTTGAAAATTAAAATTGTGTAAATTTTTGATGATCTCTAAGGGAATTTGGCCATTTGTGGGTACATTTTTGTTTGTCACTTATTTGGACCAATGGTAAATTAAAGCCAAAGATCCATACTTATAGACTACGTAAGTCCGATTTCTCAATTGTATTTGAGAATTTTTCTATAAAATTTGTTTGTCACTCATTTGGAAATTAAAGCCAAGGATCCATACATATAGACTACGTAAGTCCGATTTCTTCATTTTATTAGGGAATTTTTCTATAAAATTTTGAAAACTAAAATTGTGTAAATTTTGATAATCTCTACGGAAATTTGGCCATTTGTGGGCACATTTTTTTGTCACTCATTTGGACCGATGGGAAATTAAAGCCTAGGGTCCATACTTATAGACTACGTAAGTCCGATTTCTCAATTGTATTTGACAATTTTTTTAATTGTGTAAATTTTGATAATCTCTACGGGAATTTGGTCATTTGTGGGCACATTTTTTTGTAACTCATTTGGACTAATGGGAAATTAAAGCCAAGGATCCATACTTATAGACTACGTAAGTCCGATTTCTCAATTGTATTTGAGAATTTTTCTATAAAATTTGTTTGTCACTCATTTGAACCAATGGGAAATTAAAGCCAAGGATCCATACTTATAGACTACGTAAGTCCGATTTCTCAATTTATTTATTTATTTATTTATTTATTTATTTATTTTATTTATTTATTTTCGATGTCCCATACACAAGACTTAAGTCTTATATTACAGTATGGAACTGAGCATGTGTAAATACAATAAATCAGAAAACAAAAACAAAATTGACATGTATTTAAGTTTGCGCTTTTAAAATATAAAATGAAGTCTTAAATCTAATATAATATAATTAAATGAAAACCTACAGTGTTAAACTATCAGACTTTATCAAAAAACAATATATATATGTATGTACAAAGATATATTCAACGTGAGAAATGACAAAAAATACTTTTCCTGAATTGATGTGCGTTACTAATGGTCTGGATTCTATAGGGAATTTCGTTCCAGAGACTGACAGCATTAATAAAGAAGTGGTATTTAGAAACTAGAGATCGATGACCAAACGCTAGAAGTCTTTTACCTCTGGCAAGCGTTGAAAAGCTTAAACGTTCGAAGAGATGTTCAGGTTGATGTGTATATATAATTTTATGCATGAACAGTAAAGTGCGCACTCTTACATAATCATCAAAAGTAATGCCATAAAGCAAGGTTACGTAGGGGGAAATATGGTCATATCTTCTGAGACCATATACGTACCGAATAATATTATTAAAGATCACGTTAAGTTTTCTTTTACTTACGCTATCGAAGCTGGCAAAAAGTTCACAGCCGTACAATAAAATCGGTATTAAATACGATTTGGCAAGGATTATTCTAATTTTAATTGGAGTACAATACTGCGTTTGCCAGAGATTTCTTAACATTGAAAACGTTCGACCGCACGCAAAATTAACGTGATTAGACCAAGTGAGAGTGCTGTTAAAATATATACCAAGATTCTTAGCAGAATTTACAATATCTATGGACTGGTTGTTTAATGTTAAAATCGGATTGCAATCAAAATTTGATAACCTCTTTTTGATAATCAGGCACTTGGACTTAGTTGGATTAATAGCTAGACCATTAGCGGTGGCCCACTCGTAGACACGACCTAACTCCTGATTTAGCGTCCTCACACATTCATCAACGGCGGTGTTGCAGCAGCTAATATAAAGCTGAATATCGTCCGCATACAATCTAATTCTGCAGTGTTCCAGTTTGCCCTGAAGATCATTCACGTATAGTGAAAAAAGGAGAGGACCTAAGATGGAGCCTTGCGGAACACCTCGAGTTAATGGCAAAGATGTTGAAACTGAGGTGGGCGTTTCAACATATTGGTATCTATCGACTAAGTATGAATAAATTAGTCCTGTGGCAGTTGATGCGAATCCAAACATATGTCTAAGTTTAAGACACAAAATGCAATGGTCAACCGTATCGAACGCTCTGGAGTGATCCAAGAGAACTAAAAAAGTAACATTGCCGCACTCTACCTGCTGTCTTATGTCTTCACTAACATCTAAAAGAGCCGTTATGCAACTATGATTTTTACGGAAGCCAGATTGCCGATTAGTCAGCATATTATTAGTTTCAAGATATTGTGTAACTTGATTGTGGATTAATCTTTCAAAGACTTTGGATAAAAATGGCAAGATTGCTATGGGCCTGTAATCAGAATTGGATTTTGGAGTAGGAATTACTTTAGCCAGTTTCCAAATTTTTGGATACTGGTTGGTGGTAAAGATCTTGTTAAAAGCAAAAGTTATAAGGGGAAGAAGTTTTGGAATTAGGATCTTCAGAAACCTGGGATCAATTCCATCCACACCAACTGCATTTGATTTTATATATAGCAGACTGGATAAGACATCACATTGCCGTACGTTGGTAAAATTGAAACTAGTATGTGAGAGATTATTATCGAAATTATAGTAATCAGTATTTGGTGACACATTCGGAATATTTAAGAATTGATTATTTAAGATGTTAGCGTCGATGGCACAGGGTTCTTGGCCACCAGGTTTTCCGATGCCAATTTCGCGAATCGTTCTCCAGGTTTTCTTCGAGTCTATGGCAGTAGAGAACTTTGAGGCATAGAATTCCGATTTTGCTTTCCTAATTAACCCGTTGGTTATCTTGCGTGATACTCGATATTCATCATGCAAATCTGAGGTTCTGAAACGTTTCCATCTAGCATATAGCAAATCTCTGCGATTAATCGCTTGTTTTATGTCAGGAGTGAACCAGGGCTTATTATGTCTATTTATAATTTTTGTTCTTAAAGGAACCACAAGATCGTATAAGTAGTTCAAGTTGTGTTGCAGAAAAGATAGCTGATCATCCACGGAAATTAAGCTATATAAAATGCTCCAATCAATTCTATAAAATTCTTCTTCTAACCTAATATAGTCAATATTGTTAAACTCCCGGTATTTGAGAATTTTTCTATAAAATTTGTTTGTCACTCATTTGGAAATTAAAGCCAAGGATCCATACTTATAGACAACGTAAGTACGATTTCTCAATTGTATTTGAGAATTTTTCTATAAAATTTGTTTGTCACTCATTTGGAAATTAAAGCCAAGGATCCATACCAATTGACTACGTAAGTCCGATTTCTTAATTGTATGTGAGAATTTTTCTATAAAATTTTGAAAATTAAAATTGTGTAAATTTTTGATGATCTCTAAGGGAATTTGGCCATTTGTGGGTACATTTTTGTTTGTCACTCATTTGGACCAATGGGAAATTAAAGCCTAGGGTCCATACTTATAGACTACGTAAGTCCGATTTTTCAATTGTATTTGAGAATTTTTCTATAAAATTTGTTTGTCACTCATTTGGACCAATGGGAAATTAAAGCCAAGGATCCATACTTATAGAATTCGTTAGTCCGATTTCTCAATTGTATTTGAGAATTTTTCTATAAAATTTGTTTGTCACTCATTTGGACCAATGGGAAATTAAAGCCAAGGATCCATACTTATAGACTACGTAAGTCCTATTTCTCAATTGTATTTGAGAATTTTTCTATAAAATTTATTTGTCACCCATTTGGACCAATGGGAAATTAAAGCCTAGGATCCATACTTATAGAATTCGTAAGTCCGATTTTTCAATTGTAGTTGAGACTTTTTTTTATAAAATTTGTTTGTCACTCATTTGGAAATTAAAGCCAAGGATCCATACTTATAGACTACGTAAGTACGATTTCTCAATTGTATTTGAGAATTTTTCTATAAAATTTGTTTGTCACTCATTTGGAAATTAAAGCCAAGGATCCATACCAATTGACTACGTTAGTCCGATTTCTTAATTGTATGTGAGAATTTTTCTATAAAATTTTGAAAATTAAAATTGTGTAAATTTTTGATGATCTCTAAGGGAATTTGGCCATTTGTGGGTACATTTTTGTTTGTCACTCATTTGGACCAATGGGAAATTAAAGCCAAGGATCCATACTAATAGACTACGTAAGTCCGATTTCTTAATTGTATGTGAGAATTTTTCTATAAAATTTTGAAAATTAAAATTGTGTAAATTTTTGATGATCTCTAAGGGAATTTGGCCATTTGTGGGTACATTTTTGTTTGTCACTCATTTGGACCAATGGGAAATTAAAGCCAAGGATCCATACTAATAGACTACGTAAGTCCGATTTCTTAATTGTATGTGAGAATTTTTCTATAAAATTTTGAAAATTAAAATTGTGTAAATTTTTGATGATCTCTAAGGGAATTTGGCCATTTGTGGGTACATTTTTGTTTGTCACTCATTTGGACCAATGGGAAATTAAAGCCAAGGATCCATACTAATAGACTACGTAAGTCCGATTTCTTAATTGTATGTGAGAATTTTTCTATAAAATTTTGAAAATTAAAATTGTGTAAATTTTTGATGATCTCTAAGGGAATTTGGCCATTTGTGGGTACATTTTTGTTTGTCACTCATTTGGACCAATGGGAAATTAAAGCCAAGGATCCATACTAATAGACTACGTAAGTCCGATTTCTTAATTGTATGTGAGAATTTTTCTATAAAATTTTGAAAATTAAAATTGTGTAAATTTTTGATGATCTCTAAGGGAATTTGGCCATTTGTGGGTACATTTTTGTTTGTCACTCATTTGGACCAATGGGAAATTAAAGCCAAGGATCCATACTAATAGACTACGTAAGTCCGATTTCTTAATTGTATTTGAGAATTTTTCTATAAAATTTGTTTGTCACTCATTTGGACCAATGGGAAATTAAAGCCAAGGATCCATACCTATAGACTACGTAAGTCCGATTTCTTAATTGTATGTGAGAATTTTTCTATAAAATTTGTTTGTCACTCATTTGGACCAATGGGAAATTAAAGCCAAGGATCCATACTAATAGACTACGTAAGTCCGATTTCTTAATTGTATTTGAGAATTTTTCTATAAAATTTGTTTGTCACTCATTTGGACCAATGGGAAATTAAAGCCAAGGATCCATACTAATAGACTACGTAAGTCCGATTTCTTAATTGTATTTGAGAATTTTTCTATAAAATTTGTTTGTCACTCATTTGGACCAATGGGAAATTAAAGCCAAGGATCCATACTAATAGACTACGTAAGTCCGATTTCTCAATTGTATTTGAGAATTTTTCTATAAAACTTGTTTGTCACTCATTTGGACCAATGGGAAATTAAAGCCAAGGATCCATACTAATAGACTACGTAAGTCCGATTTCTTAATTGTATGTAAGAATTTTTCTATAAAATTTTGAAAATTAAAATTGTGTAAATTTTTGATGATCTCTAAAGGAATTTGGCCATTTGTGGGTACATTTTTGTTTGTCACTCATTTGGACCAATGGGAAATTAAAGCCAAGGATCCATACTTATAGACTACGTAAGTGCGATTTCTCAATTGTATTTGAGAATTTTTCTATAAAATTTGTTTGTCACTCATTTGGAAATTAAAGCCAAGGATCCATACTTATAGACTACGTAAGTCCGATTTCTCAATTGTATTTGAGAATTTTTCTATAAAATTTGTTTGTCACTCATTTGGACCAATGGGAAATTAAAGCCTAGGGTCCATACTTATAGACTACGTAAGTCCGATTTTTCAATTGTATTTGAGAATTTTTCTATAAAATTTGTTTGTCACTCATTTGGACCAATGGGAAATTAAAGCCAAGGATCCATACTTATAGAATTCGTTAGTCCGATTTCTCAATTGTATTTGAGAATTTTTCTATAAAATTTGTTTGTCACTCATTTGGACCAATGGGAAATTAAAGCCAAGGATCCATACTTATAGACTACGTAAGTCCTATTTCTCAATTGTATTTGAGAATTTTTCTATAAAATTTATTTGTCACCCATTTGGACCAATGGGAAATTAAAGCCTAGGATCCATACTTATAGAATTCGTAAGTCCGATTTTTCAATTGTAGTTGAGACTTTTTTTTATAAAATTTGTTTGTCACTCATTTGGAAATTAAAGCCAAGGATCCATACTTATAGACTACGTAAGTACGATTTCTCAATTGTATTTGAGAATTTTTCTATAAAATTTGTTTGTCACTCATTTGGAAATTAAAGCCAAGGATCCATACCAATTGACTACGTTAGTCCGATTTCTTAATTGTATGTGAGAATTTTTCTATAAAATTTTGAAAATTAAAATTGTGTAAATTTTTGATGATCTCTAAGGGAATTTGGCCATTTGTGGGTACATTTTTGTTTGTCACTCATTTGGACCAATGGGAAATTAAAGCCAAGGATCCATACTAATAGACTACGTAAGTCCGATTTCTTAATTGTATGTGAGAATTTTTCTATAAAATTTTGAAAATTAAAATTGTGTAAATTTTTGATGATCTCTAAGGGAATTTGGCCATTTGTGGGTACATTTTTGTTTGTCACTCATTTGGACCAATGGGAAATTAAAGCCAAGGATCCATACTAATAGACTACGTAAGTCCGATTTCTTAATTGTATGTGAGAATTTTTCTATAAAATTTTGAAAATTAAAATTGTGTAAATTTTTGATGATCTCTAAGGGAATTTGGCCATTTGTGGGTACATTTTTGTTTGTCACTCATTTGGACCAATGGGAAATTAAAGCCAAGGATCCATACTAATAGACTACGTAAGTCCGATTTCTTAATTGTATTTGAGAATTTTTCTATAAAATTTGTTTGTCACTCATTTGGACCAATGGGAAATTAAAGCCAAGGATCCATACTAATAGACTACGTAAGTCCGATTTCTTAATTGTATGTGAGAATTTTTCTATAAAATTTTGAAAATTAAAATTGTGTAAATATTTGATGATCTCTAAGGGAATTTACCCATTTGTGGGTACATTTTTGTTTGTCACTCATTTGGACCAATGGGAAATTAAAGCCAAGGATCCATACTTATAGACTACGTAAGTCCGATTTCTCAATTGTATTTGAGAATTTTTCTATAAAATTTGTTTGTCACTCATTTGGAAATTAAAGCCAAGGATCCATACCAATTGACTACGTAAGTCCGATTTCTTAATTGTATGAGAGAATTTTTCTATAAAATTTTGAAAATTAAAATTGTGTAAATTTTTGATGATCTCTAAGGGAATTTGGCCATTTGTGGGTACATTTTTGTTTGTCACTCATTTGGACCAATGGGAAATTAAAGCCAAGGATCCATACTAATAGACTACGTAAGTCCGATTTCTTAATTGTATTTGAGAATTTTTCTATAAAATTTGTTTGTCACTCATTTGGACCAATGGGAAATTAAAGCCAAGGATCCATACTAATAGACTACGTAAGTCCGATTTCTCAATTGTATTTGAGAATTTTTCTATAAAACTTGTTTGTCACTCATTTGGACCAATGGGAAATTAAAGCCAAGGATCCATACTAATAGACTACGTAAGTCCGATTTCTTAATTGTATGTGAGAATTTTTCTATAAAATTTTGAAAATTAAAATTGTGTAAATTTTTGATGATCTCTAAGGGAATTTACCCATTTGTGGGTACATTTTTGTTTGTCACTCATTTGGACCAATGGGAAATTAAAGCCAAGGATCCATACTTATAGACTACGTAAGTCCGATTTCTCAATTGTATTTGAGAATTTTTCTATAAAATTTGTTTGTCACTCATTTGGAAATTAAAGCCAAGGATCCATACCAATTGACTACGTAAGTCCGATTTCTTAATTGTATGTGAGAATTTTTCTATAAAATTTTGAAAATTAAAATTGTGTAAATTTTTGATGATCTCTAAGGGAATTTGGCCATTTGTGGGTACATTTTTGTTTGTCACTCATTTGGACCAATGGGAAATTAAAGCCAAGGATCCATACTAATAGACTACGTAAGTCCGATTTCTTAATTGTATTTGAGAATTTTTCTATAAAATTTGTTTGTCACTCATTTGGACCAATGGGAAATTAAAGCCAAGGATCCATACTTATAGACTACGTAAGTCCGATTTCTCAATTGTATTTGAGAATTTTTCTATAAAATTTGTTTGTCACTCATTTGGAAATTAAAGCCAAGGATCCATACATATAGACTACGTAAGTCCGATTTCTTAATTGTATTTGAGAATTTTTCTATAAAATTTGTTTGTCACTCATTTGGACCAATGGGAAATTAAAGCCAAGGATCCATACTTATAGACTACGTAAGTCCGATTTCTCAATTGTATTTGAGAATTTTTCTATAAAATTTGTTTGTCACTCATTTGGAAATTAAAGCCAAGGATCCATACATATAGACTACGTAAGTCCGATTTCTCAACTGTATTTGAGAATTTTTCTATAAAACTTGTTTGTCACTCATTTGGACCAATGGGAAATTAAAGCCAAGGATCCATACTAATAGACGACGTAAGTCCGATTTCTCAAGTGTATTTGAGAATTTTCCTTTAAAATTTTGAAAATTAAAATTGTGTAAATTTTTGATGATCTCTAAGGGAATTTGGCCATTTGTGGGTATATTTTTGTTTGTCACTCATTTGGACCAATTAGAAATTAAAGCCAAGGATCAATACATATAGACTACGTAAGTCCGATTTCTTAATTGTATTTGAGAAGTTTTCTATAAAATTTGTTTGTCACTCATTTGGAAATTAAAGCCAAGGATCCATACATATAGACTACGTAAGTCCGATTTCTCAATTGTATTTGAGAATTTTTCTATAAAACTTGTTTGTCACTCAGTTGGACCAATGGGAAATTAAAGCCAAAGATCCATACCTAAGACTACGTACGTCCGATTTCTCAAGTGTATTTGAGAATTTTTCTATAAAACTTGTTTGTCACTCATTTGGACTAATGGGAAATTAAAGCCAAGGATCCATACTAATAGACGACGTAAGTCCGATTTCTCAAGTGTATTTGAGAATTTTTCTATAAAACTTGTTTGTCACTCATTTGGACCTATGGAAAATTAAAGCCAAGGATCCATACTAATAGACGACGTAAGTCCGATTTCTCAAGTGTATTTGAGAATTTTTCTATAAAACTTGTTTGTCACTCATTTGGACCAATGGGAAATTAAAGCCAAGGATCCATACTAATAGACTACGTAAGTCCGATTTCTCAAGTGTATTTGAGAATTTTTCTATAAAACTTGTTTGTCACTCATTTGGACCAATGGGAAATTAAAGCCAAGGATCCATACTAATAGACGACGTAAGTCCGATTTCTCAAGTGTATTTGAGAATTTTTCTATAAAACTTGTTTGTCACTCATTTGGACCTATGGAAAATTAAAGCCAAGGATCCATACTAATAGACTACGTAAGTCCGATTTCTCAATTGTATTTGAGAATTTTTCTATAAAATTTGTTTGTCACTCATTTGGACCAATGGGAAATTAAAGCCAAGGATCCATACTAATAGACTACGTAAGTCCGATTTCTCAAGTGTATTTGAGAATTTTTCTATAAAACTTGTTTGTCACTCATTTGGACCAATGGGAAATTAAAGCCAAGGATCCATACTAATAGACGACGTAAGTCCGATTTCTCAAGTGTATTTGAGAATTTTTCTATAAAACTTGTTTGTCACTCATTTGGACCAATGGGAAATTAAAGCCAAGGATCCATACTAATAGACTACGTAAGTCCGATTTCTCAATTGTATTTGAGAATTTTTCTATAAAATTTGTTTGTCACTCATTTGGACCAATGGGAAATTAAAGCCAAGGATCCATACTAATAGACTACGTAAGTCCGATTTCTCAATTGTATGTGAGAATTTTTCTATAAAATTTTGAAAATTAAAATTGTGTAAATTTTTGATGATCTCTAAGGGAATTTGGCCATTTGTGGGTACATTTTTGTTTGTCACTCATTTGGACCAATGGGAAATTAAAGCCAAGGATCCATACTAATAGACTACGTAAGTCCGATTTCTTAATTGTATGTGAGAATTTTTCTATAAAATTTTTAAAATTAAAATTGTGTAAATTTTTGATGATCTCTAAGGGAATTTGGCCATTTGTGGGTACATTTTTGTTTGTCACTCATTAGGACCAATGGGAAATTAAAGCCAAGGATCCATACTAATAGACTACGTAAGTCCGATTTCTTAATTGTATGTGAGAATTTTTCTATAAAATTTTTAAAATTAAAATTGTGTAAATTTTTGATGATCTCTAAGGGAATTTGGCCATTTGTGGGTACATTTTTGTTTGTCACTCATTTGGACCAATGGGAAATTAAAGCCAAGGATCCATACTAATAGACTACGTTAGTCCGATTTCTTATTTGTATTTGAGAATTTTTCTATAAAATTTGTTTGTCACTCATTTGGACCAATGGGAAATTAAAGCCAAGGATCCATACTAATAGACTACGTAAGTCCGATTTCTTAATTGTATGTGAGAATTTTTCTATAAAATTTTTAAAATTAAAATTGTGTAAATTTTTGATGATCTCTAAGGGAATTTGGCCATTTGTGGGTACATTTTTGTTTGTCACTCATTTGGACCAATGGGAAATTAAAGCCAAGGATCCATACTAATAGACTACGTAAGTCCGATTTCTTAATTGTATGTGAGAATTTTTCTATAAAATTTTTAAAATTAAAATTGTGTAAATTTTTGATGATCTCTAAGGGAATTTGGCCATTTGTGGGTACATTTTTGTTTGTCACTCATTTGGACCAATGGGAAATTAAAGCCAAGGATCCATACTAATAGACTACGTAAGTCCGATTTCTTAATTGCATGTGAGAATTTTTCTATAAAATTTTTAAAATTAAAATTGTGTAAATTTTTGATGATCTCTAAGGGAATTTGGCCATTTGTGGGTACATTTTTGTTTGTCACTCATTTGGACCAATGGGAAATTAAAGCTAAGGATCCATACTAATAGACTACGTAAGTCCGATTTCTTAATTGTATGTGAGAATTTTTCTATAAAATTTTTAAAATTAAAATTGTGTAAATTTTTGATGATCTCTAAGGGAATTTGGCCATTTGTGGGTACATTTTTGTTTGTCACTCATTTGGACCAATGGGAAATTAAAGCCAAGGATCCATACTAATAGACTACGTAAGTCCGATTTCTTAATTGTATTTGAGAATTTTTCTATAAAATTTGTTTGTCACTCATTTGGACCAATGGGAAATTAAAGCCAAGGATCCATACTAATAGACTACGTAAGTCGGATTTCTTAATTGTATTTGAGAATTTTTCTATAAAATTTTTAAAATTAAAATTGTGTAAATTTTTGATGATCTCTAAGGGAATTTGGCCATTTGTGGGTACATTTTTATTTGTCACTCATTTGGACCAATGGGAAATTAAAGCCAAGGATCCATACTAATAGACTACGTAAGTCCGATTTCTTAATTGTATGTGAGAATTTTTCTATAAAATTTTTAAAATTAAAATTGTGTAAATTTTTGATGATCTCTAAGGGAATTTGGCCATTTGTGGGTACATTTTTGTTTGTCACTCATTTGGACCAATGGGAAATTAAAGCCAAGGATCCATACTAATAGACTACGTAAGTCCGATTTCTTAATTGTATGTGAGAATTTTTCTATAAAATTTTGAAAATTAAAATTGTGTAAATTTTTGATGATCTCTAAGGGAATTTGGCCATTTGTGGGTACATTTTTGTTTGTCACTCATTTGGACCAATGGGAAATTAAAGCCAAGGATCCATACTAATAGACTACGTAAGTCCGATTTCATAATTGTATGTGAGAATTTTTCTATAAAATTTTGAAAATTAAAATTGTGTAAATTTTTGATGATCTCTTAGGGAATTTGGCCATTTGTGGGTACATTTTTGTTTGTCACTCATTTGGACCAATGGGAAATTAAAGCCAAGGATCCATACTAATAGACTACGTAAGTCCGATTTCTTAATTGTATTTGAGAATTTTTCTATAAAATTTGTTTGTCACTCATTTGGACCAATGGGAAATTAAAGCCAAGGATCCATACTAATAGACTACGTAAGTCCGATTTCTCAATTGTATTTGAGAATTTTTCTATAAAACTTGTTTGTCACTCATTTGGACCAATGGGAAATTAAAGCCAAGGATCCATACTAATAGGCTACGTAAGTCCGATTTCTTAATTGTATGTGAGAATTTTTCTATAAAATTTTGAAAATTAAAATTGTGTAAATTTTTAATGATCTCTAAGGGAATTTACCCATTTGTGGGTACATTTTTGTTTGTCACTCATTTGGACCAATGGGAAATTAAAGCCAAGGATCCATACTTATAGACTACGTAAGTCCGATTTCTCAATTGTATTTGAGAATTTTTCTATAAAATTTGTTTGTCACTCATTTGGAAATTAAAGCCAAGGATCCATACCAATTTACTACGTAAGTCCGATTTCTTAATTGTATGTGAGAATTTTTCTATAAAATTTTGAAAATTAAAATTGTGTAAATTTTTGATGATCTCTAAGGGAATTTGGCCATTTGTGGGTACATTTTTGTTTGTCACTCATTTGGACCAATGGGAAATTAAAGCCAAGGATCCATACTAATAGACTACGTAAGTCCGATTTCTTAATTGTATTTGAGAATTTTTCTATAAAATTTGTTTGTCACTCATTTGGACCAATGGGAAATTAAAGCCAAGGATCCATACTAATAGACTACGTAAGTCCGATTTCTTAATTGTATGTGAGAATTTTTCTATAAAATTTTGAAAATTAAAATTGTGTAAATTTTTGATGATCTCTAAGGGAATTTGGCCATTTGTGGGTACATTTTTGTTTGTCACTCATTTGGACCAATGGGAAATTAAAGCCAAGGATCCATACTAATAGACTACGTAAGTGCGATTTCTTAACTGTATGTGAGAATTTTTCTATAAAATTTTTAAAATTAAAATTGTGTAAATTTTTGATGATCTCTAAGGGAATTTGGCCATTTGTGGGTACATTTTTGTTTGTCACTCATTTGGACCAATGGGAAATTAAAGCCAAGGATCCATACTAATAGACTACGTAAGTCCGATTTCTTAATTGTATGTGAGAATTTTTCTATAAAATTTTGAAAATTAAAATTGTGTAAATTTTTGATAATCTCTAAGGGAATTTGGCCATTTGTGGGTACATTTTTGTTTGTCACTCATTTGGACCAATGGGAAATTAAAGCCAAGGATCCATACTAATAGACTACGTAAGTCCGATTTCTTAATTGTATGTGAGAATTTTTCTATAAAATTTTGAAAATTAAAATTGTGTAAATTTTTGATGATCTCTAAGGGAATTTGGCCATTAATGGGTACATTTTTGTTTGTCACTCATTTGGACCAATGGGAAATTAAAGCCAAGGATCCATACTAATAGACTACGTAAGTCCGATTTCTTAATTGTATGTGAGAATTTTTCTATAAAATTTTGAAAATTAAAATTGTGTAAATTTTTGATGATCTCTAAGGGAATTTGGCCATTTGTGGGTACATTTTTGTTTGTCACTCATTTGGACCAATGGGAAATTAAAGCCAAGGATCCATACTAATAGACTACGTAAGTCCGATTTCTTAATTGTATTTGAGAATTTTTCTATAAAATTTGTTTGTCACTCATTTGGACCAATGGGAAATTAAAGCCAAGGATCCATACTAATAGACTAAGTAAGTCCGATTTCTCAATTGTATTTGAGAATTTTTCTATAAAACTTGTTTGTCACTCATTTGGACCAATGGGAAATTAAAGCCAAGGATCCATACTAATAGACTACGTAAGTCCGATTTCTTAATTGTATGTGAGAATTTTTCTATAAAATTTTGAAAATTAAAATTGTGTAAATTTTTGATGATCTCTAAGGGAATTTACCCATTTGTGGGTACATTTTTGTTTGTCACTCATTTGGACCAATGGGAAATTAAAGCCAAGGATCCATACTTATAGACTACGTAAGTCCGATTTCTCAATTGTATTTGAGAATTTTTCTATAAAATTTGTTTGTCACTCATTTGGACCAATGGGAAATTAAAGCCAAGCCATACCTATTGACTACGTAAGTCCTATTTCTCAATTGTATTTGAGAATTTTTCTATAAAATTTGTTTGTCACTCATTTGGACCAATGGGAAATTAAAGCCAAGCCATACCTATTGACTACGTAAGTCCTATTTCTCAATTGTATTTGAGAATTTTTCTATAAAATTTGTTTGTCACTCATTTGGACAAATGGGAATTTAAAGCCAAGGATCCATACCTATGGACTACGTAAGACCGATTTCTCAATTGCATTTGAGAATTTTTCTATAAAATTTTAAAAATTAAAATTGTGTAAATTTTGATAATCTCTACGGGAATTTGGCCATTTGTGGGCACATTTTTTTTTTGTCATTCATTTGGACCAATGGGAAATAAAAGCCTAGGGTCCATACTTATAGACTACCTAAGTACGATTTCTCAATTGTATTTGAGAATTTTTCTATAAAATTTGTTTGTCACTCATTTGGAAATTAAAGCCAAGGATCCATACCTATAGACTACGTAAGTCCGATTTCTCAATTGCATTTGAGAATTTTTCTATAAAATTTGTTTGTCACTCATTTGGAAATTAAAGCCAAGGATCCATACCTATAGACTACGTAAGTCCGATTTCTTAATTGTATGTGAGAATTTTTCTATAAAATTTTGAAAATTAAAATTGTGTAAATTTTTATAATCTCTACGGGAATTTGGCCATTTGTGGGCACATTTATGTTTGTCACTCATTTGGACCAATGGGAAATTAAAGCCAAGGATCTATACCTATTGACTACGTAAGTCCTATTTCGCAATTGTATTTGAGAAGTTTTCTATATAATTTTGAAAATTAAAATTGTGTAAATTTTTATAATCTCTACGGGAATTTGCCATTTGTGGGCACATTTATGTTTGTCACTCATTTGGACCAATGGGAAATTAAAGCCAAGGATCTATACCTATTGACTACGTAAGTCCTATTTCGCAATTGTATGTGAGAATTTTTCTATAAAATTTTTTTGTCACTCATTTGGACCAATGGGAAATTAAAGCCAAGGATCCATACATATTGACTACAAGTCCGATTTCTCAATTGTATGTGAGAATTTTTCTATATAATTTTGAAAATTAAAATTGTGTAAATTTTTGATGATCTCTAAGGGAATTTGGCCATTTGTGGGTACATTTTTGTTTGTCACTCATTTGGACCAATGGGAAATTAAAGCCAAGGATCTATACCTATTGACTACGTAAGTCCTATTTTTCAATTGTATTTCAGAATTTTTCTATAAAATTTTTTTGTCACTCATTTGGACCAATGAGAAATTAAAGCCAAGGATCCATACTAATAGACTACGTAAGTCCGATTTCTTAATTGTATGTGAGAATTTTTCTATAAAATTTTGAAAATTAAAATTGTGTAAATTTTTGATGATCTCTAAGGGAATTTGGCCATTTGTAAGTACATTTTTGTTTGTCACTCATTTGGACCAATGGGAAATTAAAGCCAAGGATCCATACTAATAGACTACGTAAGTCCGATTTCTTAATTGTATGTGAGAATTTTTCTATAAAATTTTGAAAATTAAAATTGTGTAAATTTTTGATGATCTCTAAGGGAATTTGGCCATTTGTGGGTACATTTTTGTTTGTCACTCATTTGGACCAATGGGAAATTAAAGCCAAGGATCCATACTAATAGACTACGTAAGTCCGATTTCTTAATTGTATTTGAGAATTTTTCTATAAAATTTGTTTGTCACTCATTTGGACCAATGGGAAATTAAAGCCAAGGATCCATACTAATAGACTAAGTAAGTCCGATTTCTCAATTGTATTTGAGAATTTTTCTATAAAACTTGTTTGTCACTCATTTGGACCAATGGGAAATTAAAGCCAAGGATCCATACTAATAGACTACGTAAGTCCGATTTCTTAATTGTATGTGAGAATTTTTCTATAAAATTTTGAAAATTAAAATTGTGTAAATTTTTGATGATCTCTAAGGGAATTTACCCATTTGTGGGTACATTTTTGTTTGTCACTCATTTGGACCAATGGGAAATTAAAGCCAAGGATCCATACTTATAGACTACGTAAGTCCGATTTCTCAATTGTATTTGAGAATTTTTCTATAAAATTTGTTTGTCACTCATTTGGAAATTAAAGCCAAGGATCCATACCAATTGACTACGTAAGTCCGATTTCTTAATTGTATGTGAGAATTTTTCTATAAAATTTTGAAAATTAAAATTGTGTAAATTTTTGATGATCTCTAAGGGAATTTGGCCATTTGTGGGTACATTTTTGTTTGTCACTCATTTGGACCAATGGGAAATTAAAACCAAGGATCCATACTAATAGACTACGTAAGTCCGATTTCTTAATTGTATGTGAGAATTTTTCTATAAAATTTTTAAAATTAAAATTGTGTAAATTTTTGATGATCTCTAAGGGAATTTGGCCATTTGTGGGTACATTTTTGTTTGTCACTCATTTGGACCAATGGGAAATTAAAGCCAAGGATCCATACTAATAGACTACGTAAGTCCGATTTCTTAATTGTATTTGAGAATTTTTCTATAAAATTTGTTTGTCACTCATTTGGACCAATGGGAAATTAAAGCCAAGGATCCATACTAATAGACTACGTAAGTCCGATTTCTCAATTGTATTTGAGAATTTTTCTATAAAACTTGTTTGTCACTCATTTGGACCAATGGGAAATTAAAGCCAAGGATCCATACTAATAGACTACGTAAGTCCGATTTCTTAATTGTATGTGAGAATTTTTCTATAAAATTTTGAAAATTAAAATTGTGTAAATTTTTGATGATCTCTAAGGGAATTTACCCATTTGTGGGTACATTTTTGATTGTCACTCATTTGGACCAATGGGAAATTAAAGCCAAGGATCCATACTTATAGACTACGTAAGTCCGATTTCTCAATTGTATTTGAGAATTTTTCTATAAAATTTGTTTGTCACTCATTTGGAAATTAAAGCCAAGGATCCATACCAATTGACTACGTAAGTCCGATTTCTTAATTGTATGTGAGAATTTTTCTATAAAATTTTGAAAATTAAAATTGTGTAAATTTTTGATGATCTCTAAGGGAATTTGGCCATTTGTGGGTACATTTTTGTTTGTCACTCATTTGGACCAATGGGAAATTAAAGCCAAGGATCCATACTAATAGACTACGTAAGTCCGATTTCTTAATTGTATTTGAGAATTTTTCTATAAAATTTGTTTGTCACTCATTTGGACCAATGGGAAATTAAAGCCAAGGATCCATACTAATAGACTACGTAAGTCCGATTTCTTAATTGTATGTGAGAATTTTTCTATAAAATTTTTGAAATTAAAATTGTGTAAATTTTTGATGATCTCTAAGGGAATTTGGCCATTTGTGGGTACATTTTTGTTTGTCACTCATTTGGACCAATGGGAAATTAAAGCCAAGGATCTATACTAATAGACTACGTAAGTCCGATTTCTTAATTGTATGTGAGAATTTTTCTATAAAATTTTTAAAATTAAAATTGTGTAAATTTTTGATGATCTCTAAGGGAATTTGGCCATTTGTGGGTACATTTTTGTTTGTCACTCATTTGGACCAATGGGAAATTAAAGCCAAGGATCCATACTAATAGACTACGTAAGTCCGATTTCTCAATTGTATTTGAGAATTTTTCTATAAAACTTGTTTGTCACTCATTTGGACCAATGGGAAATTAAAGCCAAGGATCCATACTAATAGACTACGTAAGTCCGATTTCTTAATTGTATGTGAGAATTTTTCTATAAAATTTTGAAAATTAAAATTGTGTAAATTTTTGATGATCTCTAAGGGAATTTACCCATTTGTGGGTACATTTTTGATTGTCACTCATTTGGACCAATGGGAAATTAAAGCCAAGGATCCATACTTATAGACTACGTAAGTCCGATTTCTCAATTGTATTTGAGAATTTTTCTATAAAATTTGTTTGTCACTCATTTGGAAATTAAAGCCAAGGATCCATACCAATTGACTACGTAAGTCCGATTTCTTAATTGTATGTGAGAATTTTTCTATAAAATTTTGAAAATTAAAATTGTGTAAATTTTTGATGATCTCTAAGGGAATTTGGCCATTTGTGGGTACATTTTTGTTTGTCACTCATTTGGACCAATGGGAAATTAAAGCCAAGGATCCATACTAATAGACTACGTAAGTCCGATTTCTTAATTGTATGTGAGAATTTTTCTATAAAATTTTTAAAATTAAAATTGTGTAAATTTTTGATGATCTCTAAGGGAATTTGGCCATTTGTGGGTACATTTTTGTTTGTCACTCATTTGGACCAATGGGAAATTAAAGCCAAGGATCCATACTAATAGACTACGTAAGTCCGATTTCTTAATTGTATTTGAGAATTTTTCTATAAAATTTGTTTGTCACTCATTTGGACCAATGGGAAATTAAAGCCAAGGATCCATATTAATAGACTACGTAAGTCCGATTTCTCAATTGTATTTGAGAATTTTTCTATAAAACTTGTTTGTCACTCATTTGGACCAATGGGAAATTAAAGCCAAGGATCCATACTAATAGACTACGTAAGTCCGATTTCTTAATTGTATGTGAGAATTTTTCTATAAAATTTTGAAAATTAAAATTGTGTAAATTTTTGATGATCTCTAAGGGAATTTACCCATTTGTGGGTACATTTTTGATTGTCACTCATTTGGACCAATGGGAAATTAAAGCCAAGGATCCATACTTATAGACTACGTAAGTCCGATTTCTCAATTGTATTTGAGAATTTTTCTATAAAATTTGTTTGTCACTCATTTGGAAATTAAAGCCAAGGATCCATACCAATTGACTACGTAAGTCCGATTCCTTAATTGTATGTGAGAATTTTTCTATAAAATTTTGAAAATTAAAATTGTGTAAATTTTTGATGATCTCTAAGGGAATTTGGCCATTTGTGGGTACATTTTTGTTTGTCACTCATTTGGACCAATGGGAAATTAAAGCCAAGGATCTATACTAATAGACTACGTAAGTCCGATTTCTTAATTGTATTTGAGAATTTTTCTATAAAATTTGTTTGTCACTCATTTGGACCAATGGGAAATTAAAGCCAAGGATCCATACTAATAGACTACGTAAGTCCGATTTCTTAATTGTATTTGAGAATTTTTCTATAAAATTTGTTTGTCACTCATTTGGACCAATGGGAAATTAAAGCCAAGGATCCATACTAATAGACTACGTAAGTCCGATTTCTTAATTGTATGTGAGAATTTTTCTATAAAATTTTTAAAATTAAAATTGTGTAAATTTTTGATGATCTCTAAGGGAATTTGGCCATTTGTGGGTACATTTTTGTTTGTCACTCATTTGGACCAATGGGAAATTAAAGCCAAGGATCCATACTAATAGACTACGTAAGTCCGATTTCTTAATTGTATTTGAGAATTTTTCTATAAAATTTGTTTGTCACTCATTTGGACCAATGGGAAATTAAAGCCAAGGATCCATACTAATAGACTACGTAAGTCCGATTTCTTAATTGTATGTGAGAATTTTTCTATAAAATTTTTAAAATTAAAATTGTGTAAATTTTTGATGATCTCTAAGGGAATTTGGCCATTTGTGGGTACATTTTTGTTTGTCACTCATTTGGACCAATGGGAAATTAAAGCCAAGGATCCATACTAATAGACTACGTAAGTCCGATTTCTTAATTGTATTTGAGAATTTTTCTATAAAATTTGTTTGTCACTCATTTGGACCAATTGGAAATTAAAGCCAAGGATCCATACTAATAGACTACGTAAGTCCGATTTCTTAATTGTATGTGAGAATTTTTCTATAAAATTTTTAAAATTAAAATTGTGTAAATTTTTGATGATCTCTAAGGGAATTTGGCCATTTGTGGGTACATTTTTGTTTGTCACTCATTTGGACCAATGGGAAATTAAAGCCAAGGATCCATACTAATAGACTACGTAAGTCCGATTTCTTAATTGTATGTGAGAATTTTTCTATAAAATTTTGAAAATTAAAATTGTGCAAATTTTTGATGATCTCTAAGGGAATTTGGCCATTTGTGGGTACATTTTTGTTTGTCACTCATTTGGACCAATGGGAAATTAAAGCCAAGGATCCATACTAATAGACTACGTAAGTCCGATTTCTTAATTGTATGTGAGAATTTTTCTATAAAATTTTTAAAATTAAAATTGTGTAAATTTTTGATGATCTCTAAGGGAATTTGGCCATTTGTGGGTACATTTTTGTTTGTCACTCATTTGGACCAATGGGAAATTAAAGCCAAGGATCCATACTAATAGACTACGTAAGTCCGATTTCTTAATTGTATTTGAGAATTTTTCTATAAAATTTGTTTGTCACTCATTTGGACCAATTGGAAATTAAAGCCAAGGATCCATACTAATAGACTACGTAAGTCCGATTTCTTAATTGTATGTAAGAATTTTTCTATAAAATTTTTAAAATTAAAATTGTGTAAATTTTTGATGATCTCTAAGGGAATTTGGCCATTTGTGGGTACATTTTTGTTTGTCACTCATTTGGACCAATGGGAAATTAAAGCCAAGGATCCATACTAATAGACTACGTAAGTCCGATTTCTTAATTGTATGTGAGAATTTTTCTATAAAATTTTGAAAATTAAAATTGTGTAAATTTTTGATGATCTCTAAGGGAATTTAGCCATTTGTGGGTACATTTTTGTTTGTCACTCATTTGGACCAATGGGAAATTAAAGCCAAGGATCCATACTAATAGACTACGTAAGTCCGATTTCTTAATTGTATGTGAGAATTTTTCTATAAAATTTTGAAAATTAAAATTGTGTAAATTTTTGATGATCTCTAAGGGAATTTGGCCATTTGTGGGTACATTTTTGTTTGTCACTCATTTGGACCAATGGGAAATTAAAGCCAAGGATCCATACTAATAGACTACGTAAGTCCGATTTCTTAATTGTATGTGAGAATTTTTCTATAAAATTTTGAAAATTAAAATTGTGTAAATTTTTGATGATCTCTAAGGGAATTTGGCCATTTGTGGGTACATTTTTGTTTGTCACTCATTTGGACCAATGGGAAATTAAAGCCAAGGATCCATACTAATAGACTACGTAAGTCCGATTTCTTAATTGTATTTGAGAATTTTTCTATAAAATTTGTTTGTCACTCATTTGGACCAATGGGAAATTAAAGCCAAGGATCCATACTAATAGACTACGTAAGTCCGATTTCTCAATTGTATTTGAGAATTTTTCTATAAAACTTGTTTGTCACTCATTTGGACCAATGGGAAATTAAAGCCAAGGATCCATACTAATAGACTACGTAAGTCCGATTTCTTAATTGTATGTGAGAATTTTTCTATAAAATTTTGAAAATTAAAATTGTGTAAATTTTTGATGATCTCTAAGGGAATTTGGCCATTTGTGGGTACATTTTTGTTTGTCACTCATTTGGACCAATGGGAAATTAAAGCCAAGGATCCATACTTATAGACTACGTAAGTCCGATTTCTCAATTGTATTTGAGAATTTTTCTATAAAATTTGTTTGTCACTCATTTGGACCAATGGGAAATTAAAGCCAAGCCATACCTATTGACTACGTAAGTCCTATTTCTCAATTGTATTTGAGAATTTTTCTATAAAATTTGTTTGTCACTCATTTGGACCAATGGGAAATTAAAGCCAAGCCATACCTATTGACTACGTAAGTCCTATTTCTCAATTGTATTTGAGAATTTTTCTATAAAATTTGTTTGTCACTCATTTGGACAAATGGGAATTTAAAGCCAAGGATCCATACCTATGGACTACGTAAGACCGATTTCTCAATTGCATTTGAGAATTTTTCTATAAACTTTTGAAAATTAAAATTGTGTAAATTTTGATAATCTCTACGGGAATTTGGCCATTTGTGGGCACATTTTTTTTTGTCATTCATTTGGACCAATGGGAAATAAAAGCCTAGGGTCCATACTTATAGACTACCTTAGTACGATTTCTCAATTGTATTTGAGAATTTTTCTATAAAATTTGTTTGTCACTCATTTGGACAAATGGGAATTTAAAGCCAAGGATCCATACCTATGGACTACGTAAGACCGATTTCTCAATTGTATGTGAGAATTTTTCTATATAATTTTGAAAATTAAAATTGTGTAAATTTTTATAATCTCTACGGGAATTTGGCCATTTGTGGGCACATTTATGTTTGTCACTCATTTGGACCAATGGGAAATTAAAGCCAAGGATCTATACCTATTGACTACGTAAGTCCTATTTCTCAATTGTATTTGAGAATTTTTCTATAAAATTTTTTTGTCACTCATTTGGACCAATGGGAAATTAAAGCCAAGGATTCATACATATTGACTACGTAAGTCCTATTTCGCAATTGTATTTGAGAAGTTTTCTATATAATTTTGAAAATTAAAATTGTGTAAATTTTTATAATCTCTACGGGAATTTGCCATTTGTGGGAACATTTATGTTTGTCACTCATTTGGACCAATGGGAAATTAAAGCCAAGGATCTATACCTATTGACTACGTAAGTCCTATTTCTCAATTGTATTTGAGAATTTTTCTATAAAATTTTTTTGTCACTCATTTGGACCAATGGGAAATTAAAGCCAAGGATCCATACATATTGACTACAAGTCCGTTTTCTCAATTGTATGTGAGAATTTTTCTATATAATTTTGAAAATTAAAATTGTGTAAATTTTTATAATCTCTACGGGAATTTGGCCATTTGTGGGCACATTTATGTTTGTCACTCATTTGGACCAATGGGAAATTAAAGCCAAGGATCTATACCTATTGACTACGTAAGTCCTATTTTTCAATTGTATTTCAGAATTTTTCTATAAAATTTTTTTGTCACTCATTTGGACCAATGAGAAATTAAAGCCAAGGATCCATACTAATAGACTACGTAAGTCCGATTTCTTAATTGTATGTGAGAATTTTTCTATAAAATTTTGAAAATTAAAATTGTGTAAATTTTTGATGATCTCTAAGGGAATTTGGCCATTTGTGGGTACATTTTTGTTTGTCACTCATTTGGACCAATGGGAAATTAAAGCCAAGGATCCATACTAATAGACTACGTAAGTCCGATTTCTTAATTGTATGTGAGAATTTTTCTATAAAATTTTGAAAATTAAAATTGTGTAAATTTTTGATGATCTCTAAGGGAATTTGGCCATTTGTGGGTACATTTTTGTTTGTCACTCATTTGGACCAATGGGAAATTAAAGCCAAGGATCCATACTAATAGACTACGTAAGTCCGATTTCTTAATTGTATTTGAGAATTTTTCTATAAAATTTGTTTGTCACTCATTTGGAAATTAAAGCCAAGGATCCATACCAATTGACTACGTAAGTCCGATTTCTTAATTGTATGTGAGAATTTTTCTATAAAATTTTGAAAATTAAAATTGTGTAAATTTTTGATGATCTCTAAGGGAATTTGGCCATTTGTGGGTACATTTTTGTTTGTCACTCATTTGGACCAATGGGAAATTAAAGCCAAGGATCCATACTAATAGACTACGTAAGTCCGATTTTTTAATTGTATGTGAGAATTTTTCTATAAAATTTTGAAAATTAAAATTGTGTAAATTTTTGATGATCTCTAAGGGAATTTGGCCATTTGTGGGTACATTTTTGTTTGTCACTCATTTGGACCAATGGGAAATTAAAGCCAAGGATCCATACTAATAGACTACGTAAGTCCGATTTCTTAATTGTATTTGAGAATTTTTCTATAAAATTTGTTTGTCACTCATTTGGACCAATGGGAAATTAAAGCCAAGGATCCATACTAATAGACTACGTAAGTCCGATTTCTCAATTGTATTTGAGAATTTTTCTATAAAACTTGTTTGTCACTCATTTGGACCAATGGGAAATTAAAGCCAAGGATCCATACTAATAGACTACGTAAGTCCGATTTCTTAATTGTATGTGAGAATTTTTCTATAAAATTTTGAAAATTAAAATTGTGTAAATTTTTGATGATCTCTAAGGGAATTTACCCATTTGTGGGTACATTTTTGATTGTCACTCATTTGGACCAATGGGAAATTAAAGCCAAGGATCCATACTTATAGACTACGTAAGTCCGATTTCTCAATTGTATTTGAGAATTTTTCTATAAAATTTGTTTGTCACTCATTTGGAAATTAAAGCCAAGGATCCATACCAATTGACTACGTAAGTCCGATTTCTTAATTGTATGTGAGAATTTTTCTATAAAATTTTGAAAATTAAAATTGTGTAAATTTTTGATGATCTCTAAGGGAATTTGGCCATTTGTGGGTACATTTTTGTTTGTCACTCATTTGGACCAATGGGAAATTAAAGCCAAGGATCCATACTAATAGACTACGTAAGTCCGATTTCTTAATTGTATTTGAGAATTTTTCTATAAAATTTGTTTGTCACTCATTTGGACCAATGGGAAATTAAAGCCAAGGATCCATACTAATAGACTACGTAAGTCCGATTTCTTAATTGTATGTGAGAATTTTTCTATAAAATTTTTAAAATTAAAATTGTGTAAATTTTTGATGATCTCTAAGGGAATTTGGCCATTTGTGGGTACATTTTTGTTTGTCACTCATTTGGACCAATGGGAAATTAAAGCCAAGGATCCATACTAATAGACTACGTAAGTCCGATTTCTTAATTGTATGTGAGAATTTTTCTATAAAATTTTTAAAATTAAAATTGTGTAAATTTTTGATGATCTCTAAGGGAATTTGGCCATTTGTGGGTACATTTTTGTTTGTCACTCATTTGGACCAATAGGAAATTAAAGCCAAGGATCCATACTAATAGACTACGTAAGTCCGATTTCTTAATTGTATTTGAGAATTTTTCTATAAAATTTGTTTGTCACTCATTTGGACCAATGGGAAATTAAAGCCAAGGATCCATACTAATAGACTACGTAAGTCCGATTTCTTAATTGTATGTGAGAATTTTTCTATAAAATTTTTAAAATTAAAATTGTGTAAATTTTTGATGATCTCTAAGGGAATTTGGCCATTTGTGGGTACATTTTTGTTTGTCACTCATTTGGACCAATGGGAAATTAAAGCCAAGGATCCATACTAATAGACTACGTAAGTCCGATTTCTTAATTGTATGTGAGAATTTTTCTATAAAATTTTTAAAATTAAAATTGTGTAAATTTTTGATGATCTCTAAGGGAATTTGGCCATTTGTGGGTACATTTTTGTTTGTCACTCATTTGGACCAATGGGAAATTAAAGCCAAGGATCCATACTAATAGACTACGTAAGTCCTATTTCTTAATTGTATTTGAGAATTTTTCTATAAAATTTGTTTGTCACTCATTTGGACCAATGGGAAATTAAAGCCAAGGATCCATACTAATAGACTACGTAAGTCCGATTTCTTAATTGTATGTGAGAATTTTTCTATAAAATTTTTAAAATTAAAATTGTGTAAATTTTTGATGATCTCTAAGGGAATTTGGCCATTTGTGGGTACATTTTTGTTTGTCACTCATTTGGACCAATGGGAAATTAAAGCCAAGGATCCATACTAATAGACTACGTAAGTCCGATTTCTTAATTGTATGTGAGAATTTTTCTATAAAATTTTTAAAATTAAAATTGTGTAAATTTTTGATGATCTCTAAGGGAATTTGGCCATTTGTGGGTACATTTTTGTTTGTCACTCATTTGGATCAATGGGAAATTAAAGCCAAGGATCCATACTAATAGACTACGTAAGTCCGATTTCTTAATTGTATGTGAGAATTTTTCTATAAAATTTTTAAAATTAAAATTGTGTAAATTTTTGATGATCTCTAAGGGAATTTGGCCATTTGTGGGTACATTTTTGTTTGTCACTCATTTGGACCAATGGGAAATTAAAGCCAAGGAACCATACTAATAGACTACGTAAGTCCGATTTCTTAATTGTATTTGAGAATTTTTCTATAAAATTTGTTTGTCACTCATTTGGACCAATGGGAAATTAAAGCCAAGGATCCATACTAATAGACTACGTAAGTCCGATTTCTTAATTGTATGTGAGAATTTTTCTATAAAATTTTTAAAATTAAAATTGTGTAAATTTTTGATGATCTCTAAGGGAATTTGGCCATTTGTGGGTACATTTTTGTTTGTCACTCATTTGGACCAATGGGAAATTAAAGCCAAGGATCCATACTAATAGACTACGTAAGTCCGATTTCTTAATTGTATGTGAGAATTTTTCTATAAAATTTTTAAAATTAAAATTGTGTAAATTTTTGATGATCTCTAAGGGAATTTGGCCATTTGTGGGTACATTTTTGTTTGTCACTCATTTGGATCAATGGGAAATTAAAGCCAAGGATCCATACTAATAGACTACATAAGTCCGATTTCTTAATTGTATGTGAGAATTTTTCTATAAAATTTTTAAAATTAAAATTGTGTAAATTTTTGATGATCTCTAAGGGAATTTGGCCATTTGTGGGTACATTTTTGTTTGTCACTCATTTGGACCAATGGAAAATTAAAGCCAAGGATCCATACTAATAGACTACGTAAGTCCGATTTCTTAATTGTATGTGAGAATTTTTCTATAAAATTTTTAAAATTAAAATTGTGTAAATTTTTGATGATCTCTAAGGGAATTTGGCCATTTGTGGGTACATTTTTGTTTGTCACTCATTTGGACCAATGGGAAATTAAATCCAAGGATCCATACTAATAGACTACGTAAGTCCGATTTCTTAATTGTATGTGAGAATTTTTCTATAAAATTTGTTTGTCACTCATTTGGACCAATGGGAAATTAAAGCCAAGGATCCATACTAATAGACTACGTAAGTCCGATTTCTTAATTGTATGTGAGAATTTTTCTATAAAATTTTTAAAATTAAAATTGTGTAAATTTTTGATGATCTCTAAGGGAATTTGGCCATTTGTGGGTACATTTTTGTTTGTCACTCATTTGGACCAATGGGAAATTAAATCCAAGGATCCATACTAATAGACTACGTAAGTCCGATTTCTTAATTGTATGTGAGAATTTTTCTATAAAATTTGTTTGTCACTCATTTGGACCAATGGGAAATTAAAGCCAAGGATCCATACTAATAGACTACGTAAGTCCGATTTCTTAATTGTATGTGAGAATTTTTCTATAAAATTTTTAAAATTAAAATTGTGTAAATTTTTGATGATCTCTAAGGGAATTTGGCCATTTGTGGGTACATTTTTGTTTGTCACTCATTTGGACCAATGGGAAATTAAATCCAAGGATCCATACTAATAGACTACGTAAGTCCGATTTCTTAATTGTATGTGAGAATTTTTCTATAAAATTTGTTTGTCACTCATTTGGACCAATGGGAAATTAAAGCCAAGGATCCATACTAATAGACTACGTAAGTCCGATTTCTTAATTGTATGTGAGAATTTTTCTATAAAATTTTTAAAATTAAAATTGTGTAAATTTTTGATGATCTCTAAGGGAATTTGGCCATTTGTGGGTACATTTTTGTTTGTCACTCATTTGGACCAATGGGAAATTAAAGCCAAGGATCTATACCTATTGACTACGTAAGTCCTATTTCTCAATTGTATTTGAGAATTTTTCTATAAAATTTTTTTGTCACTCATTTGGACCAATGGGAAATTAAAGCCAAGGATCCATACATATTGACTACAAGTCCGATTTCTCAATTGTATGTGAGAATTTTTCTATAAAATTTTTAAAATTAAAATTGTGTAAATTTTTGATGATCTCTAAGGGAATTTGGCCATTTGTGGGTACATTTTTGTTTGTCACTCATTTGGACCAATGGGAAATTAAAGCCAAGGATCTATACCTATTGACTACGTAAGTCCTATTTCTCAATTGTATTTGAGAATTTTTCTATAAAATTTGTTTGTCACTATTTTGGACCATTCGGAAATTAAAGCCAAGGATCCATACTTATAGACTACGTAAATCCGATTTTTGTAGGAAGGCGGAATTGATCCTCCTTTCTAAGTTGGATTTTTATTGTTTTATTTAATTTTTGTAATACTTAAGTAAACCCAGACCAGACGATGTACGTCCAAGTAGGATAATACTTATTTATTAATTTATTTACTTCGGCAAAGAGACAAATCGGACTAAGAAGTCTTAAGATGTCTTCTTTGCTTTGTATTGTTTTAAAATCAAATAAAACTCCGCTGTTTGTTCTTTTCAATCCAGTAGATCATAAGCGAATGAATTTTATTTATTATGAAATGTTCTTACTTAGCTTTTAACAAAATCTTCTAAAATAATCTGAGTCAATATTTTTAGCTAACATTGAAAATAGAATTGTCTACTCTTGAGTGATAGTACAATGTTTTGCATGTTAAAGACAAAGACAGCATATAAGAAATAAATAAAACTAAATATAATAATGAGAGCAATTATCTTGAATCCATTATCTTACTCTAACTCTCCCTCTCTTTTATGATTAAACAACCACCATTCGACAATGTGTGTATGTGTTTGTATGTATGTGTGTTATGCTGTTGCTGAGGTTGTGCAAAAGAATTAACATTAAATAAGACAATATTGTATTATAATGACTCAGAAGTAATCTAATAACTATGTATGTATGTATGTATAAACTCAAAGATATAAACTCAAATAGATATGTATTAATGTTTTATATTACAATAAGGTAAACCACCAAATTATGAATTACATATGTATAAAGAATGAAATTATGTGTATATTAAATATATGTATGTATGTAATTGATACAAGTATGTATGTATGTGTATTGAGATGTATGTAATTGATACATATGTGTTTATGAATTAGTAATGAAATATATATGTACAATATATGTATAATAATGTTGTACTGCTACACACTCCCCCTCTGGCTCAGAAATCGTCCCGATGATGAGGCAGCTAATATCCAAGTCTTTCAGGTTGTTTCCTCTGACGTTGTGATCTTCTATTTGTTGGCTGGGTTGCGTGGTTTTCTGTTTTACTGTTGTTTGTTGCATTTTCTGCTGATTTACTATCTTGTTGCGTGTTTACAGTACTTATGGTTTCATGACTGCTGTTTTCTAATTCAATTAATGATTTGTTTGTTGTAACAATCGATGAATTGTTGTTTGTTGTAACTATTGATGAATTGTTGTTTGTGTTGTTCTTGCATGATTCATTGTTTGTTGTTTCAATCGATGAATTATTGTTTGTGTTACCCATCGATGAATTGTTTATTGTATCAATCGATGAATTATTGTTTGTGTTACCCATCGATGAATTGTTTATTGTATCAATCGATGAATTGTTGTTTGTTGTAACTATTGATGTGGTTTTCGGGCGACCCCTGCGTCTTATAGGATAAACTGGCTCCTGAGACTTGCCCTTGTACACTGTCATATCTGATGCGTGATATGTTGCTAAAGGAACGTTGAGATTATTTGTTATTTCGGCTCTCATTTTGGGCCAATAGAAATGCGGAGTTATGCGACTTATTGTCCTTTCAATGCCGTAATGACCAGCTGTAGGTCCATCATGATAATTAAATAGAATCGTACTACGCATAGATTGTGGTACTACAAGCTGACCATTCTCTGCTTCTTCTGACGAGCACAATCTATACAAAACACCATCTAGCTTTATATAACCTCTGCTAGTGTGTCTTAAAACATTTTCGTCGTTATTCTCAAACGAATCTATAATTGATTTTATTTCCGGATCTTCTATTTGAGCCCTTCTAAAATCAGTGGCTCCTTTTCGAGGGAAATCGATATATATTGCCAAACACTCGCATTTGACATCGTTGTGATTTTCAATTTGACATGGTGGCCTTGATAGCGTATCTGCTACTACGTTTTGACGACCAGGCATGTATTCAAACTTTATGTTGTATGTCTGTAATTGTAACGCCCATCTCGCAAGGCGGCCTGTAGGACTTTTTAAACTAAACAACCATTTAAGGGGTTGATGGTCGGTGAGGACTAAGACTTCTGAACCTTCTATATATCCTCTAAACTTTTGTATTGCCCAAACGACAGCTAAAGCTTCACGCTCAGTTGTGGAGTAGTTTCTTTCTGCTGGCAACAGTAGACGGCTTGCATATTCAATAGGGTGTTCTGATTGTTTCTCCCCCTGGAGTAAAACAGCTCCAATCGCATAGTTGCTTGCGTCTGTTTTTATAACAAATGGCATATTTTCGTTTACTTGTTGTAAAATAGGTGATGATGTCAAACATTTCTTCAAGGAATTGAACGCATCTTGTTCTTTTTCAGACCACTTCCAGATTGCGTTTTTCTTTGTTAAATCTGTTAAGGTCTTCGAGATATTTGCAAAGCAGGGAATGAACCGCCTATACCATGAACAGGTTTGTAAAAACGATAAGACTTCCTTCGGATTTCTGGGATTTTGTCTCATTATGATTGCATTTGTCTTCTCGGGATCGACTTTAAGGCCTTCAGCAGTGAGGATATGACCCAAATATTTTACTTCCGGCTTACAAAAATAACACTTTTCTCGGTTGAGATGTAAATTAAACTCTTTCAGTCTTTTAAATGTTTTCCTTAAGTCGGAAATATGTGTTTCAAAATTCTTTGAACATATAATAATGTCATCAAGATATGCTAGGATTAACACACTTGGTATACCAGTTTTAAATTTATCAATTAACCTTTGGAAGGTTGCCGGGGCATTCTTTAACCCGAACGGCATTCGGTTAAATACAAAAATTCCAAAGGGAGTTGTGAAAGCTGTCTTCTTTTTATCCTCTTCAGATATCTTTATTTGCCAATAACCAGAGCGCAGATCTATAGTTGACATATATGGCGTTGTTTTTGCCGAATGTAAAAGATCGTCAATTCTTGGTAAGGGGTATGCATCAGTAGTGGTGATCGCATTTAATCGGCGATAATCTACACATAGCCTGACTGAACCATCTTTTTTAGGTACTAATACCACTGGAAATGCCCATGGCGATTCCACTTCTTCTATTATTGACTTTTCTAGCATGTTATCAATTTCGTGCTTCAGAAGTATTTTCATTTTTGGGGAAATTCTATAGGGTGCAGTTGATATTGGGTCGTGAGAACCTGTCTTTATATAGTGCTCTATATGCGGAACTGGTTGTTCGATATCACTAAATATGTCCTTTTGAAAATACAATAACTCGTTTAAAGCTTTCTGATCACTCGCTGATAAATTATAACCCTCGTTTGGCCGTAATTTAACATCTATTGAGTTCAATTCAATTGGTTTGAAAATTTCGTCCCAATAGTCACTCATTTTTGATTTTTTCGGAGGTGGAAACAAATGCGGCCGTTTTGGCGACTCATAGTTTTCCGGAATTGAGTTTCCAAAAATTTTTTTAATACCACCCGGAGAATAATCGTTATTGCCTTTTTCGAACCATGACAAGAAGTCTCTAACTTCACTTGGCATGACGTTCTCTGAAACCGATATGTTATTAAGAACTTGCGGTTGATTCATTTCAAATTCAAAAATTGTAGCTGGGTCATCTTTAAAATGCCACGTGCGTTGAGCTAAGTCCAGCACAATACCATTTTCTTCCAAAAAATCTATCCCAATTAGGGTTCTATTGCCAGTAGCTTTTGGCAAGCAAATAAAATTTATTTTTCTGACACGGTCACCTATAATGGTGTCGACACTTGTAGAGTAAACAACTTCATTCTGTTGACTTCCATCAGCTAAAACTATTTCAGCACAAACTTTCTTAAACGATACGCGCTTTTTAATTAGTTTTTGATAAAGAAGCGATCCAGCAACACTTGTTCTAGCAGCAGTGTCAAAATAAGCTTCACCATTCATTCCGGCGATATTAATTTTTACGATTGGAACATTTCGTCCAACCACAGATGTGTGAAGGGAATTAAAATCGATTTTTGTTTCTCTCTCATTAACATTGTTTTTATTACAAGACGGGCAATTTGAGCGGTAGAATCCAGCGGCTCCACATCCGTAACAATTTAATTTTGTAGCAGGTTCTTTTATATTTTTGTGCTTTTCAGCCTCAATTTTCTTATAGCAATTTTCTACTAAATGATTTTTCTTCCGGCAGTATGTGCACCTTAACACTGAATTCTGCGTGTTTTCCACAGGTTTTCTTTTTTCACATCTGTCCTGTCTGTTTTCTAAAAGCATTTGTTCTACTTCTCTGGCCTTATATAATAGCTCCTGGAAATTAGTAACATTATCGCGAGATACTCTTTCTCTTATCTGCACATTTAATTGGCCAAATAGCATATTCAGCATTGCATTTTCAGATAACTTTTCGGAGAGTTGAGCAAACAATCTTCTTTTTCTGCAAATGAAATTGTCAGTAGATTCAAAAGTTTTCTGCTTTTCCTGAAAAATTTCATTAAAAATACGCCAATCAGGTTTTGGCGGAGCAAATGCCTTTCTTAAGAGTTGCACTGCATCAGTAAAAGTTTTAGCCTCACCTTGAACTCCCTGCCACCATGTAGAGGCGTAACCTTCTAAAAGTAGAGGTAGACTTATGAGTGCATACGTGTCTGATATGTTTTCGGCTTCCTTATACACCAGTATAGTAGCCAGAAAATCTTCAACCTGCGTTGAATTACGTGCACCATTAAAACGTGCAGTACAACAACTAAACGTAGCTTTTGTTTCTTGCCGTACTGTTAAACCACCTAAAAGCTCCCTGAACTGAACATCAGTCAAAACCATATTAACTGGGGGTTGAGTACTCGATGCCGCAGCTCCACTATATGTAGGATTTACTTCTACGTCCGGTTGAATTTCATCCATATTGACATATTGTGAACGATGCATATTTACTTCTGAATCGTGGGTACTAGATGTCTTTTGAGGACTACGTATCATTTTACAAAAAATAATTAAAATTCAATGGGAATACCCTGTTTCCTCAGTAAAATATAAAGACAAAACTAATTTGTCAAATAGTACAACAATAAAATGTGTAGTTAGCAATAAGAATAAAAATTCCACAGTTATACAATAACGGTACAGTTTCGCCGCTATACAACAACAACAATAAACACTTATTTCGCAGATAAACAACAATAGTACAGTTTCGCCGCTACAAAACAACAATGAAATTTGCAGTTAACAACAATTGACAGCACAATGTTCGCAAATGTAGTAAGGCAACAACGATGATGAAAGTACAGTTGAAACCACGATGTAGCAAATTTTTTTTTTAAAATTATATAGAAAAAAATTTCTTCAATGTATGAATGTTGCTCACAAACGTTTGAATTTTCCGTTTGGTTAGGAAAGAAAAAATTCCCTCTTTTCTTTTGGCTTTACGTTGGGCGCCAGTTGTAGGAAGGCGGAATTGATCCTCCTTTCTAAGTTGGATTTTTATTGTTTTATTTAATTTTTGTAATACTTAAGTAAACCCAGACCAGACGATGTACGTCCAAGTAGGATAATACTTATTTATTAATTTATTTACTTCGGCAAAGAGACAAATCGGACTAAGAAGTCTTAAGATGTCTTCTTTGCTTTGTATTGTTTTAAAATCAAATAAAACTCCGCTGTTTGTTCTTTTCAATCCAGTAGATCATAAGCGAATGAATTTTATTTATTATGAAATGTTCTTACTTAGCTTTTAACAAAATCTTCTAAAATAATCTGAGTCAATATTTTTAGCTAACATTGAAAATAGAATTGTCTACTCTTGAGTGATAGTACAATGTTTTGCATGTTAAAGACAAAGACAGCATATAAGAAATAAATAAAACTAAATATAATAATGAGAGCAATTATCTTGAATCCATTATCTTACTCTAACTCTCCCTCTCTTTTATGATTAAACAACCACCATTCGACAATGTGTGTATGTGTTTGTATGTATGTGTGTTATGCTGTTGCTGAGGTTGTGCAAAAGAATTAACATTAAATAAGACAATATTGTATTATAATGACTCAGAAGTAATCTAATAACTATGTATGTATGTATGTATAAACTCAAAGATATAAACTCAAATAGATATGTATTAATGTTTTATATTACAATAAGGTAAACCACCAAATTATGAATTACATATGTATAAAGAATGAAATTATGTGTATATTAAATATATGTATGTATGTAATTGATACAAGTATGTATGTATGTGTATTGAGATGTATGTAATTGATACATATGTGTTTATGAATTAGTAATGAAATATATATGTACAATATATGTATAATAATGTTGTACTGCTACATTTTTCAATTGTAGTTGAGACTTTTTTTTATAAAATTTGTTTGTCACTCATTTGGACCAATGGGAAATTAAAGCCAAGGATCCATACTTATAGAATTCGTTAGTCCGAGTTCTCAATTGTATTTGAGAATTTTTCTATAAAATTTGTTTGTCACTCATTTGGACCAATGGGAAATTAAAGCCAAGGATCTATACTTATAGACTACGTAAGTCCGATTTCTCAACTGTATTTGAGAATTTTTCTATAAAATTTGTTTGTCACTCATTTGGACCAATGGGAAATTAAAGCCTAGGGTCCATACTTATAGACTACGTAAGTCCGATTTTTCAATTGTATTTGAGAATTTTTCTATAAAATTTGTTTGTCACTCATTTGGACCAATGGGAAATTAAAGCCTAGGGTCCATACTTATAGACTACGTAAGTCCGATTTTTCAATTGTATTTGAGAATTTTTCTATTAAATTTGTTTGTCACTCATTTGGACCAATGGGAAATTAAAGCCAAGGATCCATACTTATAGAATTCGTTAGTCCGATTTCTCAATTGTATTTGAGAATTTTTCTATAAAATTTGTTTGTCACTCATTTGGACCAATGGGAAATTAAAGCCAAGGATCTATACTTATTGACTACGTAAGTCCGATTTCTCAATTGTATTTGAGAATTTTTCTATAAAATTTGTTTGTCACTCATTTGGACCAATGGGAAATTAAAGCCTAGGGTCCATACTTATAGACTACGTAAGTCCGATTTTTCAATTGTATTTGAGAATTTTTCTATAAAATTTGTTTGTCACTCATTTGGACCAATGGGAAATTAAAGCCAAGGATCCATACTTATAGAATTCGTTAGTCCGATTTCTCAATTGTATTTGAGAATTTTTCTATAAAATTTGTTTGTCACTCATTTGGACCAATGGGAAATTAAAGCCAAGGATCCATACTTATAGACTACGTAAGTCCTATTTCTCAATTGTATTTGAGAATTTTTCTATAAAATTTATTTGTCACCCATTTGGACCAATGGGAAATTAAAGCCTAGGATCCATACTTATAGAATTCGTAAGTCCGATTTTTCAATTGTAGTTGAGACTTTTTTTTATAAAATTTGTTTGTCACTCATTTGGACCAATGGGAAATTAAATCCAAGGATCCATACTTATAGAATTCGTAAGTCCGATTTTTCAATTGTAGTTGAGAATTTTTCTATAAAATTTGTTTGTCACACATTTGGACCAATGGGAAATTAAAGCCTAGGGTCCATACTTATAGACTACGTAAGTCCTATTTCTCAATTGTATTTGAGAATTTTTCTATAAAATTTGTTTGTCACTCATTTGGACCAATGGGAAATTAAATCCAAGGATCCATACTTATAGAATTCGTAAGTCCGATTTTTCAATTGTAGTTGAGAATTTTTCTATAAAATTTGTTTGTCACTCATTTGGACCAATGGGAAATTAAATCCAAGGATCCATACTTACAGAATTCATAAGTCCGATTTTTCAATTGTTGTTGAGAATTTTTCTATAAAATTTGTTTGTCACTCATTTGGACCAATGGGAAATTAAAGCCATGGATCTATACCTATTGACTACGTAAGTCCGATTTCTCAATTGTATTTGAGAATTTTTCTATAAAATTTGTTTGTCACTCATTTGGACCAATTAGAAATTAAAGCCAAGGATCTATACCTATTTCTCAATTGTATTTGAGAATTTTTCTATAAAATTTTTTTGTCACTCATTTGGACCAATGGGAAATTAAAGCCAAGGATCCATACATATTGACTACAAGTCCGATTTCTCAATTGTATGTGAGAATTTTTCTATATAATTTTGAAAATTAAAATTGTGTAAATTTTTATAATCTCTACGGGAATTTGGCCATTTGTGGGCACATTTATGTTTGTCACTCATTTGGACCAATGGGAAATTAAAGCCAAGGATCTATACCTATTGACTACGTAAGTCCTATTTCTCAATTGTATTTGAGAATTTTTCTATAAAATTTGTTTGTCACTCATTTGGACCAATGAGAAATTAAAGCCAAGGATCCATACCTATTGACTACGTAAGTCCTATTTCTCAATTGTATGTGAGAATTTTTCTATATAATTTTGAAAATTAAAATTGTGTAAATTTTTATAATCTCTACGGGAATTTGGCCATTTGTGGGCACATTTATGTTTGTCACTCATTTGGACCAATGGGAAATTAAAGCCAAGGATCTATACCTATTGACTACGTAAGTCCTATTTCTCAATTGTATTTGAGAATTTTTCTATAAAATTTTTTTGTCACTCATTTGGACCAATGATCCATTAAAGCCAAGGATCCATACACATTGACTACGTAAGTCCTATTTCGCAATTGTATTTGAGAAGTTTTCTATATAATTTTGAAAATTAAAATTGTGTAAATTTTTATAATCTCTACGGGAATTTGGCCATTTGTGGGCACATTTATGTTTGTCACTCATTTGGACCAATGGGAAATTAAAGCCAAGGATCTATACCTATTGACTACGTAAGTCCTATTTCTCAATTGTATTTGAGAATTTTTCTATAAAATTTTTTTGTCACTCATTTGGACCAATGGGAAATTAAAGCCAAGGATCCATACATATTGACTACAAGTCCGTTTTCTCAATTGTATGTGAGAATTTTTCTATATAATTTTGAAAATTAAAATTGTGTAAATTTTTATAATCTCTACGGGAATTTGGCCATTTGTGGGCACATTTATGTTTGTCACTCATTTGGACCAATGGGAAATTAAAGCAAAGGATCTATACCTATTGACTACGTAAGTCCTATTTCTCAATTGTATTTGAGAATTTTTCTATAAAATTTTTTTGTCACTCATTTGGACCAATGATCCATTAAAGCCAAGGATCCATACACATTGACTACGTAAGTCCTATTTCGCAATTGTATTTGAGAAGTTTTCTATATAATTTTGAAAATTAAAATTGTGTAAATTTTTATAATCTCTACGGGAATTTGGCCATTTGTGGGCACATTTATGTTTGTCACTCATTTGGACCAATGGCAAATTAAAGCAAAGGATCTATACCTATTGACTACGTAAGTCCTATTTCTCAATTGTATTTGAGAATTTTTCTATAAAATTTTTTTGTCACTCATTTGGACCAATGGGAAATTAAAGCCAAGGATCCATACATATTGACTACAAGTCCGATTTCTCAATTGTATGTGAGAATTTTTCTATATAATTTTGAAAATTAAAATTGTGTAAATTTTTATAATCTCTACGGGAATTTGGCCATTTGTGGGCACATTTATGTTTGTCACTCATTTGGACCAATGGGAAATTAAAGCCAAGGATCTATACCTATTGACTACGTAAGTCCTATTTCTCAATTGTATTTGAGAATTTTTCTATAAAATTTGTTTGTCACTCATTTGGACCAATGGGAAATTAAAGCCAAGGATCTATACCTATTGACTACGTAAGTCCTATTTCTCAATTGTATTTGAGAATTTTTCTATAAAATTTTTTTGTCACTCATTTGGACCAATGGGAAATTAAAGCCAAGGATCCATACATATTGACTACAAGTCCGATTTCTCAATTGTATGTGAGAATTTTTCTATATAATTTTGAAAATTAAAATTGTGTAAATTTTTATAATCTCTACGGGAATTTGGCCATTTGTGGGCACATTTATGTTTGTCACTCATTTGGACCAATGGGAAATTAAAGCCAAGGATCTATACCTATTGACTACGTAAGTCCTATTTCTCAATTGTATTTGAGAATTTTTCTATAAAATTTGTTTGTCACTATTTTGGACCATTCGGAAATTAAAGCCAAGGATCCATACTTATAGACTACAAGTCCGATTTCTCAATTGTATTTGAGAATTTTTCTATATAATTTTGAAAATTAAAATTGTGTAAATTTTTGTAATCTCTACGGGAATTTGGCCATTTGTGGGCACATTTATGTTTGTCACTCATTTGGACCAATGGGAAATTAAAGCCAAGGATCTATACCTATTGACTACGTAAGTCCTATTTCTCAATTGTATTTGAGAAATTTTCTATAAAATTTGTTTGTCACTCATTTGGACCAATGGGAAATTAAAGCCAAGGATCCATACCTATTGACTACGTAAGTCCTATTTCTCAATTGTATATGAGAATATTTCTATAAAATTTGTTTGTCACTCATTTGGACCTTTGGGAAATTAAAGCCTAGGGTCCATACTAATAGACTACAAGTCCGATTTCTCAATTGTATATGAGAATTTTTCTATAAAATTTTGAAAATTAAAATTGTGTCAAATTCCAAGTTATGTTAGTAAAGATAAATTTATATCAACTAGTAAAGATGTAAACCAAAAATTCCCATCGAACCACATTGTTGGCAATGTCTCGATTAAACATACATACATACATATTTAACTCGGCATATTTATCTTCACACACATGTTTTTCCCAGTGATGGTGGTGCACTTGTTCGGAAAGATTTTTACTGTAAGTCTTAAGCAGGTGATGAGGTGCGTGATTGAAAAAGTTCTGAAAAGTATGTACTAAGAATGTAATTTAAAATTCTTAAAAAGCAAATTGTTTCTGGAATATTTGCCAATTTACAATCTGTGAATCCAAATAAACATATGTATGCTTAGATACATATGTACATGTTTATTTTGAAATTATCAGCAACATTGATATTTTCAGCACCTACAACAGGCTGTGAATTTAGCAATTGTGTAATAGTTGCAGCTTGTACTTAATAATTATTTTTTTCGTAAATTTTGTTGAAAAAATAAAAAAAATTTTCATTAATTTTAATATTTTATGTGACAATTCTTGTACAGCTTTGTACGTTAACAGAAATGTTCGAATTTTTTTTTCCAACAAATGTAATTTTTCAATACTGCTTGTGGTTGTAAATAAAGTGAAACTTTGATATAACGAATTTGAAGGATCATCGGAAAATACTTCTTTATAGCTACAAACTCATTATGGATTACAAAAAATGTTTTCAGTTTCTATAATTTCATACATTTATGGTGTTGTTATCTTTAGTTTAAATTCTTTTGTTGATCCATACATTTTGGTAATTGATACAAATGTAAAAAAGTATAAAAATGCATATGGATTTATTTTGACAGAGTGAATGAACTTGTAGATTTCGGTTAGTAATTATCGGCTACTTAATGTTTTTATGCTTACAATAACAATATATCTTTTAAAGTGCATTAACACATACATATACATTCCATCAGACTAGACTTTATGCTTAATTAATTTGTTATATTGTTCTTATGTATGTACATATATAATCACTAGACGATGTATGTATATGTATGCTTACATATTCAGATATTTAGCACTTTGTTTGCTTAGATATTTATTTACGTAGAATTCCATTTTGTAAGATTTCTAATATGTTTTTGACTTCGGGTTTACAATTATATTTTGGCGACAGGTAGATAAATTTTCTTTTATGCTTTAAATTCTTATGTCTGTATTATTGTCTCAAATCACATCTTCTGTTTAATTTTGTTTTGTCAAACATAAAAACTATAAGCACAGTCAGACTGATCACCATGCAATCTGTTATTTTAGGCAAATACAACAGGCACTGCAACACTTTTCTAAAATTAACAAAACGCACAAAAGCAGAGTTGTAAAAGAATTAAAAAATTGTCTTCATATATATATACATACATATGTATGTATGTATGTATGCATGTATGTATGTATGTATGTCCGTTAAGGACTCTGAAACCATTCAACCATGTGCTCCAAAAAAAATTTCTATGAAATCGTTGGTTTATTTAATTTAAAATTTCAAAAATTATACCTAGATCGTTTTTTAATAATAAAATTATTTGCAAACATACAAAAATTGGTCTTAATTACGTTTCCAGTGATTTAAAATATGTTGTACACTGCACAGCAAGTAACACATTTTCAATGTAACATTTGAATTATTGCCTACTATGCGATTCCCAAAAATCCATTTTAGCTATACTTTATAATGGAATATATTTAATACGCGTCAGTCGCGTTTTCCGGCTAATGTGCCTATTTTTTTAAATATATTTAAAGAAATAAAAAAAAGAATATTATAAAAAACGTTGTGCTATGATCAGAAACATAATTCATTTGAGAAGGGAGCAGTTGAAGCTTTTATTGCTGATGGCAGAGCATTCCAACAATTTAAATTAGGAAAAAAGATTTTGGCAGTTGGTAATAATTATTAATAGTAATTCGTAAAATATCGTAGAATAAGTATAGATAAAATAATTCTATAGGTGATTGTTTATTAAAATTGTCCATTGGTTTTGTTTTAAAATTTTTTTTTTTTGCTATTAATTTTTTCTTGCCACTATTTATTTTAAATTTTTGACAAGCCACAGTTGAAAAGAAATGTTCAGTGAGTTCCCAAAAATAAAAATTTCACTGAACGTATGTCAAGGCAATACTCGAAACCTGCCTTTTAGGTGTTTTTGAATGAATTCAAATCCTAAACACGTTGTTTTTGTGTTTTCAAAGTGCTGACTTACACACGTCAAGTTTCATTGATCAAGTTTTAATTCAGCTGGGAGGAAAATTAAGAAAGCAATATAAATTTCTCTGTATTTCCCTCAGTTGATTAAAACTTGATCAAGGAAACTTGACGTGTGTAAATCAGCACAAAGCAAGTAAATGTATGAGAAAACGTTATAAGATGAAAGGTGTTTGCTGCTACAACACGAAAATGGTGCTTAAACGCAATAGTGTGAATATAGATTAACATCACTTATTGATTTTAGTAGTATGGCATCATTACCCGGTCAACCTTTTCATTAGTTGGCAGAAAAATGAGGGACCTGAGCAATATTATCGTAATTTTGTTAATTAAATTGTTAATTTTAATTGAAAATGTCCAACTCAATGAAGTAATAGGTTGCGGCGGTTTCATTAAAAGTCATGCTGATATAGATTTTTCCCAAGTGGAAGTTAAACTGTAAGTATTATGTGAAACATACAAAGACGTTTCCAAATTGTTTCACCTTTATGGTAAAGGTAAACTTGTGATAAGAAATTAAAGTGCCAATATTGAAAAGGGAGTGCAAAAGTGAGCGAATAACCTAGAAAGAAAATTTTTAATTATAGATTAACGAAACAAGGATCGTTAAAAGATAAAACGGATTGTTCACCATCAAATGGATACTATTTCTTGCCCATATATGATAAAGGGGAATACTTGTTGAAAATATCACCACCTCCAGGTTGGAGCTTTGAACCGGAAGAAGTAAAATTAAATTTCAACGGAAAATCTGACATTTGCAGTTTGGGAAAAGATGTAAACTTTATATTCAAAGGTTTTGGTATCACGGGAAAAGTTGCATTGGGCACTGGTGGCGCAAAAGATGTGAAAGTAGAATTGAAATCCGAAGATGGCAACGACATTAGATACACTGTAACCGATATAAATGGTGTATTTTCTTTTACACCAATTATACCGGGAAAGTATATTGTAAAGGCTTCACACCCCCAATGGTACTTTGAAAAATCAGAATACACCGTTATGGTCAAAGGAGGTAACACAGTTTTACCAGAAAAGTCATTAGTTGTGTCAGGATTTGATGTAAGTGGGCATTTTCAATCAACCGGAAAGTTAAACGACGAACTAGGCATAGCATTATTTAAAAGTAAAACTGTGAGTACTTAAAAAACACATAACTAGGAAATATTTTAATATATGTACATATATGCTTAATCCCAAGAATTCTATTGCCTTGAGATGTGGCAATCATGATCTTCAATCTACTGCAATTAATAGTGCAGTGCCAACTTATGAAACTTCTCCATCTTGCTACACCAAAGTCGATAAAAATGGAAATTATATATTCAAAAATATAGCACCCGGAAAATATTTGGTACGACCAGTTATTGCGAATGGAAATTTGAAATTTAACATTAATCCTTCACATGTTGAGTTTGAAGTTTACAAAGATACTTTGGAATTGAAAGATGAATTTAAGGTAAATTGAAAAGAAGACGCGTATTCAGATTAATAGAAATATATTTCGACTCTTCTAATTTTTATGTATGTATATAAAAGATAAGTGGCTTTAGTGTTTCCGGTCAAGTTTTGAATGGACCTGAAGGCTCTGCTATTGCTCAAGCTATTGTAAAATTAAACGGACAGAAAAAGGGCACTACAGATAACCAGGGTATATATGTCTTAGATAATGTAAATACCGGCACATTCGATCTTAAAGTAGAAGCTGATAAATACGAATTTTCGGATCAGCGTGTTACACTGGAATTGAATGTACCCACATTGCCAGTAGTAGTACCATCGGCATATGAAGTTTGTGGTAAAGTTGTAGCAAAGAAATCGTATAAGGTTGGCATTACTAAACAAGGATCAACATTTCACACTACTGCCAATACAAATGCTGAAACAGGAGAGTGGTGTGCATATTTACCTCGTGGAAAGTTCAGTATTGAAGTTTTGACTACTGAAAATGATAAATCAAAAGGCATTCAATTCTTCCCTGTACATCATTCGACTGAAGTAAACTCGCAGCCTATAAGGGATATAGTTTTTTCACAACTTAGGGCAACTTTACATGGGAGAATAGTTTGTTTGCCAGATGCTCCCACAGCTTCTTGCCTGGAAGCCGACGTTACTTTGCATAATTTGGATGCTAACGGCCAATTAACCGGTCATAAAGCTACGACCCATGCTGAAGGTAAACTGATAGAAATTATTATATGTGTATGCACTATTTATAAAATTAAACGTTGCTGTTTATCATTTAGGAGGAAAGTACAGCTTTACAAATGTTTTGCCAGGTCCATATGAAATTACTATTTCTCAGGCAAATTTATGCTTCGATTCAACAAGAGTACTCATTAATGTTGCAACAGCTTCAGAATCCGCCCCAGATTTCGTACATCAGGGGTACGAAGTCAACATTATATCCAGTCATAGAGCCATTGTAAGTGGACTCTGTAGTAAATAGAAGTAGCAATTTTATATATCATACTATTTTTTTGCAGATGAAATATTCTTATAGTTCCGCCACCAGTTCAGAATCATTGAAGATCCTTTCAGGCGTTAATACCTTCTGCGTACCAAAGTTCGGTTCTTACTCTATTAAATTGGAAGGGTGTCATTTATACAACGATGACGAATTGCCCTTAACTTTTGATACTTCAAATACTGATCCTATTATCATCAATGCCAAAGCCCATAAAGTAGGTGTACGTGTATTATCACCTGATTCTAGTGTTTACTCATTGCAACTGTCAATTGAATCAGAAAGTTTGGGCAAACAAATTGTAACTCCATTTGCTGAATCTCATAAGGTAGATGGCAAATATGCATATCGTTTTGAGACTCATTTGAAACCTGAAGAAGTCTTGCGAATAATTCCTAGAAGTGATATTTTGCTTTTCGAACCTTCCACTAAAGATATCATTGGGTCTAACGATTGCGTTGATGTAGCCTTCAATTTTATCGCCACAAAAGGTTTAATTCTGCGTGGTAATGTTATTCCTGCCATTACCAATGCAAAGATCAAATTATCGTTTCCTAGAAATCCAGAATTAAACTCTGAGACTACATTAACCGCTCCGAATGGTGAATTCAAATTCGGCCCAATCAACGAAAATTTATACTTTGAGCTTAGTGGCGAAAAAGATTCATATGTGTTTTCTGACTACAATCCTTCAACTAATTCCTTTAGTGTTCACAAGTTGAGCGAGATTATTGTTAAGGTAAATGACGAAACTGGCAAAGGACTTGGCGGAGTCTTGATTTCCTTGAGTGGCTCGGAAAGTTATCGGAAAAATTTAATTACTTCAGACGATGGCTCTATAAATTTCCATTCTTTGTTGCCATCGCAGTATTTCTTAAAACCAATGCTAAAAGAATATAAATTTGAACCTAATTCAAAAATTATTAATTTAAAGGATGGCGAAACGGTTGAAGTTACAATGGTGTAAGTGGAAACCGAAGTTTAATGAAATTAAATAATTATTTTAATATTAATTTTAGTGGTAAACGGGTGGCATATTCGGTTTATGGAACTGTTAGTTCTCTAAATGGTGAACCATTTCCACTAGTCAATATTGAGGCTACGGCTAGTGAAAAATGTGCACATCATCAAGAGGAAGCAATTACAGAAAATAATGGAAAATATCGTTTAAGGGGCTTAAACCCTAGATGTGATTATAATATACAGGTCAAGGATGCTGGCGTATCCGGAAGTAATGTTCATCGCTCCATACCGTTGCAACGCGTCATTGAGATCGGCAGACAAGACGTACATAATGTAAATTTTGTGGCCATTTCTCCCTTTAATTTTGTGGATGTAACAGCTCGTATCACTGCAGCCTCTAATGATTTCTACAAAACTTTAAGACTTGTTATGTATCGAAAAGGTTTCTTCGATTCGCCCGTATATTCTCAACGTGTAGAAAGTCCACTCAACCCTAAATCACGCTACAATCCTGGCATCATGGTATTTTTGCCACGTATTCCTTTGGATGGTAATACTTATATTTTAGAGTTAAGATCATCGCTTTCGGACAAAATCTACACATATACTGTACCTACGGAACAATTTGTTGCTGATACTGGTTCGATTTATATTGAGTTAGATTTTACGCCCGAAGTCAAATCATACGAGTCGGATCTGAACCAAAACTCAATTTCGGCTTTGATTTTGGTAGCTTTGGTTTCCATAGCATTTTTCAAACAGGATATTGCTGTAGGTTTTCTTAATTTTGTTTGGTCGAAAATTAATGCAATTGCTGATGATTTCGCTCAAAAACAAAAAAATCAAGCCAAAAATAATGTTAAAAAAGTCGAACCGATTAATCAAAAAGAAATCGAACAAATGGCCGAGCAAATTAATAATATTAAAAAGAAAAAGACGAAAAAAATCTGAAATTACATTAATTTTTATTGAAATAAAAATTAAAAAAACAACATTTCTTGATATTCGAGAGATAGCTTTTCTTCTGGAGGAAAAGATCCCCCGAGTAATTAAATATTTTTAAGAAATTTAAATGACTGTATTATTAAATTCTTTGTTTCGTTTCATTTGTATTTTTAGATGTGAAATTATTTTGGAATTATTTTTTTAAAAATATTAATAAAATAAAAGAAAATCATTAAACCTAAATGTGTGTGTTTAATTGAGACTCCCGAAGCTATTTTCAACGAACAAATTTTATTGCAGCTTTCGTAGAAATTTATCTATGGCCGGATCATCTAGAGATCTGTAATATCTGTAAAAAAGAATATTAAAAGAACTTAGATTTTTAAATAAAGTTAATATTCTTACCCGTAATGTATGTGATCTACATTTGGACAATGTTGATAATATTTGCTCATATACTGTATGGCCCAAATAAATGCCGTGCCAACAAAGAATGCTATAATAATTAATTTAACTTTAATCCAATAAATCCACGATAAAGCATACCATCCGTGATAAGGATCTAAAAAAAATATTACGATAGAAGGTTAAAACTTGTGAACTATTACTTCGCTTTTTATTAATTTTTAGAGCAGTGCGTCACTTCGGTTCTGATAACCGACGAATGAGGGCGCTGCTGTGTAAATTAGTTTAGAACAGTAAAAATCGCTGTCGAAATAGTTTTTTATGAATAGTGCTATGCCTTCACCACTTAGACAATGCAACTACAATTAATACAATGCCACACGATTGTACACTAGAGAAATATATGTTGTTGTTGAGTTCCCTTGACCAGGCATCGAAGACAGGTCCTAAGTAATAGTTTGTTTAGTACCACTTCTGCCAACTCTAGTATTTTATGTAGATACCACCACTACTTACACAAGAAATAGTGTCCTTTTTTTCTTCGTCCGCCTTCGACATCACCTAAGCTCATATCAAAGACTGCCGAATTTCTACGAAAATCACTGTTGGCTTCGGAATCATAAACACAAATTAAAAATATGCTTAAGATTATGAAAACTAATGAACTTTTCATATTTTCTTCTGTTTTTAAACTCCGAATTGTAAAATATAAATACTGTCATAACAGAGTTATTTCACCAATTAACTACTTGTGATATAGTTGTATGGTAGTTTTATAACTTTTGCTAAGAAAAAGGTGCTAAAAAAGTACATTAATCATAATCAATATACTTTGGGTGTTAATTGAAATAAACATTTAACCATGTTTAACGTTATCATCACACCGCAGAAAGTTATTTGTAGCAATAGGTTTAGTAAATGCAAATTAGGAATGAACATGTGTGCAGACATAAAGATGTATCTACATATATGTATGTACATATTTATGTATGTACATGATTGCATTTTGTCTGTCTTACTAATTAGCAAAACTTATAACTATATGTACTTATAATTATATATAGATATTTAATATAACTTAAGGTATTTTTACAAAAATTAATTACAATAGTTTTGTGCTTTGCATCAAATTTTTAAACGCAAAAAGTACGTTACAAAAATGATAATAAAGTTAAAAAAGGGTTGATCTATACCAAAGTATTTCATAATTCGTAACCCCCGTCTTCACAAACAAATTATGTATTTTTTATAGCATTTATCAAGAGAAAAATTTTGATCGTCTGGATCGCAGATATTACTGTTTTGTTACTAAGCAATAACGTCGGCAGATTGACTGGACAATTATGTTTATGTGTAAGATTATGTTGAGAGCTATAGAACACGTATTGAGTGATGAACATAAATTAAACAAATTTGCTATGAATGGTTGTATGAAAATTTAATAAATTACTTACTGTTTGTTTGAAAAAAAGGAATCTATTTGCGGGTATCAGTTTTATTAGTAAAGTCCTTTTTTATTTTAATGTACTTCGCAAGAAATCATATTTTAGAAAACTAACATCGAAATTTGACACTAAATGTTCAACATAATTGCTTGAAAATAAGTACGAACAACTATTTCTCAATAAATTTTCAAATAAATGTTTTTGCGGTCTACACGTGGACAAATGGTGTCGGAAATAGAAATTGACAGTTGAGAACATAATTATTTCCAAGGTTATTGAACGTGGAGACCCTTAATCAGAACAGCGATATCAGACATCAAATGTCATTTTCCAATATGAAAAAACGAGACAACAAACAAAAGGTATTTGTTGTCTCTCCCACTCCACCTTAAAATAATATGACGTAGTCTAACAAAATAATTGTCCGTTCTCTCCACAACAACAAAGATCTAATAGATTTTTGGTAACAGCTCTGCCGACGTTTTGTTCATTATTATAACAAATAATTTGCTCGTCAAGACGTAGGGTAATAAATTGACCATTAGTGTTAAACAAAGTATATTTTTTATCAAGTGTATGCAAGTGTACAACAACTAAAAACAACAGCCGTTTTGTTTGTGTAAAAATAAGGGATGAATGTCAAAAACAGATGAGAACAACATGAAGAAAACAAAAGCAATTTGTAGAATTATGTATAAAGCTGGAGTTACATACCACGCGTCTACGCGTCAACGCATTCTACGCGGCTGTCAAAAAAGTTGAATTAAGCTGGATTCACCCATTGTTTCGGAACAATATTTTTGTCCGGACAAAATTTTTTTTATATGAAGTTTGGCGTTTCTCTTTTTGAGAGTGAGAGAAAAAGAGAATAAAATTTGTTCGGAACATTTTTTGGTTGAATTGGTTTAATTTTAAATTTTGTCCGGACAAAGTTGAAACAAGATGCCACCTATTTTATTTTCTCAGCCAAAGTTGAAGCGAGCTGCCACATTATGTTATAAGTATGCATAATAAAAGCACATAGTAACTTATATCCAGTAAAATAAAAATAAAGAAAAGCTCAATTGCTAGTAAAAAAAACTAGCTGATTTTTATTAATTTTTTTTAACATGTAATTTTCTTTTTAAACAATAAAAAATAAGTGCGTTTGACATATAAAACACCAAATTTAATTCATCTGTCACTGTACTGCCACATTATAAATTTAATACAACACATGTATTTCATACGGTAGCTTTGATTTTCCAGACAAATTGTTCGAAATGAGTGAATCGAGTTGCAAAAATGTTACAGAACAAAAAATTTTGTCCGGACAAAAATTTTGTTCGGAAACAATGGGTGAATCCAGCTTTAGTGTAATTGTATGTGACAAGTTACACAGCACAACGCGTAGAACGCGTGAACAGCGTTGTCAACTTTGAAATTTAAAAAGGCACCAAAATGGAGAAAAAACGCGCCATTTAACAAAAAACGCACCAAGTTCAGATTTTTTTTATTGAAAATTTTTATTGAATTAATTTTGTGTAAAGACGCAAAATTAATTTAACTTTAGTCCAAAATTCTAATGTTGATATAATATTGTGCCAATGCATGAAGTGAATCATTCTCCACCGTTTTTCAATACTAGATAATATTTCGACATCGGATTCAAATTGTACTGCTAATGGCATGATATCATATTTGCAATGGGATAAAACATTTTGTACAATGCTGGTTGTTGATGTCGGTTGTAGCTAAATGGGCTTAAAGCTGCAATGTGTTTCCGTGTTCCAGCATGCCGAACAAGGTTGGATATTTGAGTGTGATATCGCATTTGCAATAACAATATCTTGCTTTTGTGTTATTATTTGGTCAAGGCCGAATCCATTGCTTAAACAATCAAGCAATCCTTTTGTATTTCGCTTATGATCTCCTTTTTTAGACTCCATTCTTGACACTAACTTTAAATATTTCTTTTAGTAAATATAAATTTTATTAATTTTAGTGTTACAACCCTTTATGTAAACTTTTACGCATTTTATAAAAAACGAACAATGATCGCAAGTCTCAAGAATACTTTGTTTTTGCAAGCTCTTTAACAGACTTGCGAACAACTTTTACGACAAAAAACAATTATGTACTCTGAAAATCTAAAAGGGACAACAAATTTCTTACAATGAAATGTTACAAATTATTTATAACAACAAGACGGTTTAACGGTTTTTGTAAATGTGTTTTGGTACCTCTTAAACATCTGTAAAATTGAATGTAAAAATTGTACACAAATTTAATGAAATGGTATTGAAACAGTTGTATTTTTTGTACAAAATTCTTATTTCTCATACTGAAACAAAAGATTGTGTTTAATATGATTTGGAGCCACCCAAAATTAAAAAAACGCACCAAAATTAAAGAAAACGCGCACCACGCACCAACTCGGATATTTTTCGCACAAAACATTTAGAAAAGCACCAAAAAAGGTGCGAAACGCACCAAGTTGACAACGCTGCGCGTGAACGCATAGAACGCGTTGAAGTAGATCTACTTTCTACTTTTGTAAGTCTATGTTCACACACGACGATTTTAGTTGGGCAATTCTTGAGTTTATAGATGTTTTTTTCAGTTTGCGGTGAGGGGAATAAAAAGGGAATAATAATCGCCGGTACCCGGCTATTTCAAGCAATTCTCTCATTGGTTTTTTTTTTATTTGAATATTTGACATTCCTTTTCATTCGGTGTTTCGCTTCTTTGTGTGTACATCATTTATAATTTCAATTAAACGCAAAAATTACCCGTTTTAAATATGTAAAAATAAAATAATTATTATAGAGTAAAAATTTTTAGTAAAAGCTTACTATATTTTGTATATTTTATTGAAATTGTTTATTTTATGAAAGCACAAATGTCAAATTGTAAGAAAATAAAAACAAAACAAAACAGAAGAATTGCCCAACTATAATCGTCGTGTGTGAACATAAAAGCAAGTTCAAAAGAGAATTCTGAAAAAGTTGGGCAATTAAGATCGTCGTGTGTGACCCTAGACTTAGCATCCTACGCGTCACTCAAAGCGATCAGCTGTTTCTGATAGCCATTTTGATGCAGTGATGGGAACGTACTTTTTTTTACACTATTTGATAACGAAGTATACCGTGGAACTCCCCCTATACATTTGATACTCCAATACACATATTTTAATTTTTATATATAAAAATTACCCTCATTCACTCATCAGCAAATGTAAAAAGATTTTTATTTAACCAAAATTTCATAAAAACTAATCAAAGGAACAGGATTTATTTTGTTTTTTTTTTTTTTATTATTATAAAGGCCCCAACACAATTAGGTTATATAGGCCTTGAACAGGGTTTATGTTCCGATAGTTTCAAGTCTTATTTAGTCCAAAGATTTATTGACAATATTATATTATTGCTGCTCGAAAAACATTTGTAATTGTGTTATTTTCCATGAGTGCGGGACCGTAACCAGCGGAACTGCCGCATGACTTTAAATCCCGAAGTGAAAGTGAAGGTCCTCAACTCTACCTAAACTAGATTGATTCGAATCTCTTCCAATATACGAAGTTACAATAGAACTAATTTAAAAAACATGCGTCCTTTAAACACGTCCTTGAACTTGACTTGTCAAATGATGGACAGATAAAAAACGTATGTTCGACATCTTCCACAAAATTATCACATCTTGAACAAAACGGGACACTGGCATGTCGGAAACGATTTAAACATCCACGTCTACTCAAAAACTGTTATACACACATAATTTACTAATGCAACGTCATAACTCCAAAAAATCCATTTCGAGATAATTGCAGTTGAAGTTTTTGATTTGTTCTCACCATCTAGAAAAATTTCTGACTTATTCTCTTAAAACGTTGAAAGTACAAAATACATAACGAAAAAACGTATACATATATGTATGTACAGAATATAAATTTGATATTTTGATTTATAACGTTGTATTAGTAAATGCGCGATATGTATGTTCGTGTGCGCTTTGTATTCTGTAAATACATACATATATATTTTAAATGAATTTTAAATAATTCTTTTAATAAAATTAAAACACAAAATAATTTTTGGTACTCTGTGCATCAAAAAAGTACTAATCAAAAATTCTTTTGGTACCGATATACAAATATGTACTATTTTCCATCACTGTTTTGATGGTTATTTTGCTGCACAAAACGCGTCGTATGTAACGTGAAAATAAGAAAGGCGTAGAATGCATAGAATGCTTGAAACGCGTAAAATGCGTGATGCGTAGAACGCGTGGTATGTAACTCCACCTTAACAGAGCAAAACAAACCAAAATGGCGTACGAAAATTTTAAACAGCTTTTGACAGTCATATATTAACACTAAACGCGAAAAAATTAATCACCTGATTACTTGCATATACTTGATATAAATTTACTTTGGTGTTAAATAATAATGTGTATGCATTTCAACATGCGTTTTGCATTGCAATTGGGGAATAGAAATATATATAAAAAAATATAACGTACATCAATATATCTACAGATCTGGCAAGTTTTTGTTTACACATAAAGTTCATTTTCTATTTATACCTTAAATCGCTAAGTTGACATTATTGTTTACTTTCGATAACTGCGGAGATTATCATCTTTGGAAAATTATTCTAGTAAACCTTTTTCTTTTGAGTTAACTTTGTGTGAAATATTTTGTTATAGATTTTCACCTGTACAAACAGTAAATGGCAGCAAAATAATGAATAAATTAAAATTTTGTGAGTTGTGCTTATATGCTTTAATATTGGAATGTTGCTGGGTGCTTAGTTATGGCTACAGAAATAGTAAGTACCATATTTTACGTTCGTTCTTTTGAAACGTGAATTAGAAATACATACATACATATGTGCATATGTAGAAAAACAAGTTTTTAATGCGTTTCGGTGCATTTGGCATTTGCATTGTTTACAGTACGTTTGGAAGATAATCTGTGTGCAGATCGTTTATTTGCGAAACTCTTCAGGGATTCATCAATGACACTAAAAGAAGATCGTGATTCGGCAGCTATAATAACACAGACTTGGAATACTACAATGCCAGGATTATACTCATCCAATAAAATTCGATACGATTGTGAATTCAAAGTGAATAGCGACGTGCCGAACAAGACTCCTCGCGGTATATACACTGTTATAACACGTTTGAAATTTCGGCGTGATCCCGTGAAAAATGAATGCTTAGACTGGATACAGTTTACGAAAGGCAACCGTTCACCTAGTGAGCGCATCTGCAATGACATTTCAATAGATGGCCCAGAAGGCCGTTTAATCTTTGATCAACGTAACCGTGATGTAACTGTTTTAATTCATATCGATAAGAAAATGATTACAAAACCACTGGAATTGCGTATGGTGTTGACTGCCCATTCAGAATGTAAATACACGGGAGATTTCCTATGTCAGCCTACAGACCCATATACTTGTATATCACGTTACTTTGTACGGGACAATGTTACGAACTGCATGTATCCATGTCGTGATGAAGTATCTTGTTTTCATGATGCCATTACTTTGGAAGAAATGGACACAACCAATGTTGCTATATCCGCTATAACATCTTTAATATTTACGATGTTGGGCGTGGGGTTCTGCATTTGGATCTGCTGGAAATATTGGAATTGTATAACAGTGCAACAGCATGCACATGAAGCATCTGCGGTAACGAATCGCCAACGATCACATCAATACACAAGCAGTGGGCAAAGAGTAAGTTTTTTAAATTATTTAATAATTCATAGATCAGAACTACATAATCGATACATATGTACGTTCGACAACACAATAATTTAAAAGAATAATCATGCATTAATCATATTGGAATATTTACAATCAATACATATTTATAACAGATATATTCGCCTGAACTCTCGGAATAATACATAATTAATTTAAAAAAATAAAATATTTAAATCAATTAAATCTTTTTAAGGATCCTCCTGTTATAGACATGCCTTTGCCTTTGGCTCCAAGATTTGATAATGGTTCAGTAGCGCCTATTCACAGCTTAGAAATAAACCTTCAACAACAAGGCGAAGATACACCTAAAGACCTACCGCCCAGCTATGAATCACTTTTTCCAGATAGATAAATTGTAGTTACTTCCTAAAGCAACGAATTTATTTACTTATATTGAATGTGTTCAAAGTCAAGCACAAATCTAGAAGAAAAATCACGTACATAGATCTGTCTACAATAAAACTAACAAAAAAGTTTATAGAGCACATAAACACATAATCTTCCGTTAAACGTGCTGGGTGCAAATAAAATTTATTAGAAGAAGAAAAAATAACACAAAAAAGTCAAATTATTTTTTAAGCTGCCTTTGAAACTCGGAATCAATTACTAGTAAATGTACATATTATATGCAGCCGAAAAATAATAAAAAACTATGGCAGAATCTCATCTTACTATAGCCAATAAATAATTAAAAATAAGTGTATAGAAGAGTGCATTATTCAATTCCATATTAAGTTGCAATTATAACAAATGCAACCAACACATACAAAAATATGACAAAAACAACATTATCTCCAATTTGTTGTTGTGTATGTTAATTACCTAAATTTTAATAATAGTTAAGTTTTAGTATGTAAATATGTCTATTCTAACTATATATAAATAATATATGTATGTATATTTCTGAAAAAACTAGAAGCCAAAACAAAACGAACAATACAATGAAATTTTGTTATTGATCTATTCAAGTATGTCCAAATGTGGTACAAAATTGTTTGACCACTTTTTGACCAAATTATAGACTTGAAAAACAAACCCCAATTAGTTGTTAATCAAAAAAAAATACTAACATATACTTGGATAATTAATTCGCAAGATGTTAGTTTAATGGTATCAAGTGTACAAAAAATATTTTTAATATATTTTTTCTTCGAAACATTTTTCTTTATTCGTTTCTGTTTTTATAACTCATGCTTTTATATTTAAACTGCTAAGTACCTGTAAGTAGCTACCTATGATAGGTATTTTTGTTTAACTTGAACATTTTTAAAATTATTTTATATTACATTCGCAACCATTTACTTTTAAATAATTAACTAGTAATTTTTTAAAATATTTGTTTTATGTTATTGAATTCATGTTTATTTTTCTTTATATCGTTAATATTCATAGTATGTATTTAAATAAAAATTTAACCAAAAATAAATGGTGATATTAATAAAAGAAATTTCAGTATTAGTAAATTCATTAAGTGATAAGTCAGCTAACACATAATTAATTGTATGGTCTGGAAAACGCGTCCAAGCGTCAAGTGAAAATTTACATTAAAACAAAAACGTTTACACATGTACGTAAACATGTACGTAACAAAGTTTTTTATTACAACTTAGATCCATCATTATAATATTTATTATCCAAAAATTGTAACAATGGTCGGCGCCGCTTATAAATTCTTTAAGAATTCTACAATCGATTTGTTTTAGTATAATTTTGAATGTTTTCTTAACTACAATTGAGTTCGAAAAAGAAAATTTTTTTGATAAAAAAAAATTGCACAATTTGTTGCACCCACTTGTTTTTGTTTACAATTCTTCCATGTTGTCTGTAAAGATCTTTATTGACTTTGATCAATAGAATTTTTTTTTCGATACTGGGGGGTTATTATATATTTCGATTCGAATCGGAAAATTTACGAATTCGTAGAAATGGGATTACATAAAACGATTTTCGAAAATTTATTTCCGAACGTTCGTAAATTATGGGAATTTTTTTATCCCTTTCGGAAAGCAAGAAATTCCCTTTCGAAAGTGCAACTATGTAGTACGAAAGCAAATGTCAAAAGTGTTATTAACGTACATTTTTCTTTCGAATGCCATTTTGATTGCGGAAATCTTATAGTTATTGTTTTTAATTACTTAAAAAAATTAAAAATACATATAGAACTTTTAACTGTCTATTTCACTCACAATGTTGAAAGAATTTTGTAATATTTTTTATTCGTATAATTTCATTTGAAGCAAAAACAAATTCTAAATTTTTTTTTATTAAATGTATTTGTACGAATAAAAAAAATCTAAATTCTTTCGTAAGTCATTATTAATTGAGTTTAGCAAGTAAATGTGAGGCAATTTTTTTTATGAATCTAAACGAAATATTTACGCTGCGTTCACATTCATTAAATATTTGTCCAAAATAACGTAACAACTAGTTTTGCTTAGGGATAGTGCAATTTAACTTGGTTTTTATAATGCAAAATAAAATTTATTATTCTATTCTATAAAAATTGGGAGTACTTAATTAAAAAAATATTGGAATTAAAAGAAATATATTATTAGTTTAGTTGTGAATTTTTTTATTCGAACTGAGTGATATTTAATCAAAGAAATTTTTAATTTTTCAGGCTTAAGTTCGTTTTCTCTAAATATAATTTTGTTATAAATTAAACTATTATTTAAATTAGAAAGAAAAATCTAGTGGCTCTTAATACTTGAACAGACAAAGAAAAATTAGACTGCGCGGAGGGTTGAACTGACATCGATGTTTCGAGACTAACCACAGTCTCATCATCAGAGTTGTCTACCGCTTCGTTTTCTCTAAATATATTATATATATATATATATATATATATATATATATATATATATATATATATGTATATTATTAGTTTATTTCTTGGTTAAATTTCCTTCGATATATGTGAACGTAGTTTTATGTACATATGTACATACATTCTTAGTACTTTTAAAAAATGTAATACTCACGAAATTTCACTGAGGTTCATAATGATACATTTATCTTTTATAAATTTCGTTTAGAATCTCTCTGAATCAAAATCCTCCACTTTCCCACAACAAAACACTATCCATTTAAGTTACTTGCGTATTTTTAAAATTGCACTTAAAATGTTTTAACATGATCTTGACAATTGTATTAAACAATGCAAAGTGCTACCAAGTTTTTACATATAAAATATGTCATCACTTGAAAATTTCCCTTAAAATTATTAAAACAACTCTGCAGGCCTTTCGAACGTATTGCATAATACGATTTTCCTTTCGATTCGGAAATTTCTTTCGAAAGTGTTTTCGATTCGAATCGAAATACATATTAACCCCCCTGATTAATTTAATTGTAAAGCTACGTTCACATTTATTATTGCTTATAAATGGTGCCATTTTACTTTGTTTTTATATTGCAAAATAAAATTAATTATTCTTCAAAAAAAATTAATTTTGTATAGTTTTTAAAAAATGCGAACCCATAATTAAAAAATATTGAAATTAAAAGAAATAAATTATAAGGTTTTTAGTTGGTTACGTTTTTTTCGACAAATATTTGATAAATGTGAACGTAGCTTAAGTTTAGAAGAATTAACTCTTTTATAACTCTGCTTTGCGCATTATTTTAATTTTTTATAGCAGTGTTGCAGCGCCTCTGGTGTTAAGTAGACGCATTAGCATTGTTAAGCTGTATTAGTAGGTAATTTTTATTAATTGTTTTACTTCGCCGACGTTTCTGCTAACCGACGAAAAATTATTTCATACTTGAGTCTCGCCCTGAATAGCTCCTACTGCATGCATGTAGAAAATTTTCATTAGCTAAAGACATTTTCAATAATATTTTATTTATTTTCTTTTAATAATATACGATAATAATAATAATTTTATATAATTTTTTGTCAAATTCACAGCAATAATAATATGATAGCAATATCTTAATTACACAGTTTTTTTTTTATTAAAATTTTATTTATGGGATATTTTTAATTTTCTTTGTTTCTTCTTTAATGATGATTTCATTCATTAATTAGTTATTTAATTGCACACAAAAATGAATAATCTGCTGATAAAAGAAGCAGCTTTATATCATTGCAACAAAGAAAATTTAGTTTTCAGCAGTTTTTGTTGTCGTCCACAGGCCACATACGAGTACATGTAAACATTGTGTTTTAAACATAAAATGGAAGATGATTGGTCTCCGGTTTTGAGTTAATAGTCGCACCACGATTCAAAGACGATTTTATGTTGCGTACAGAAGTTGGAGAAAATGATGATGGAAATGCATGTTTTGACAAAGACATTAATGTTGAAGAGGACGCAAACAATGGTGAGGAATTTAATTTAAAACCTGTTAAACGGGGTTTTTTCGGAAAATTAAATTCATTATTGTATGGGGACGAGAGTAGAAGCGAGTCCGGCACTAAAGTTTCTCCAGTAATAAAATGTGAATACGACTCTTTTCACCTGGGGGTAGTACTAGAAGGCATTTTCTCCAAAAAGTCCTTGGATAGAATATCTTCAATCTCTTGCAGACAATTGTTCACTTCGGAGTCAACGTCAGCATGATTATGAGGATTAGGACAGGTTACACTCAGAGTTGAAAAGAAACCGTAAAGATCTTGTAATGAATTTATTTGTTGGCAAGTGAGCATTAAATGTTTGCCCCGCTTAAAGGTTGATGTCTGAAAAAAACGATAAATAATTAAATTTTATTCAAGCAAATCGTTTAATTTCTATAGAGGTTCCAAAAATTATTATATATTTTTTTTTATTTGCTGGGTTTTTACTATTTCACCTTGAATTGGATAGTTTCGGAAATTAATTATTTTAGAAATATTAAAAACATCCGGTTAACAGAAGACTGATATTTCTTTTTAAAAATCGCTTACTTTCAAATCATTTACCGAAGGAGTTGCCAATTAATTAAATAACCATATTTTTTCTTTTTTGAATATTCGGACAAATAAATAATTTGAAAATAAATTTTCAATTAAGATTTGTAATATAACTAAAGCATTTTCAATCACAGCAATTAAATGGTCGTAATAATTTTTTACCAGTGCCAATGAATTTTTAAAAAAAAAATATCTTCCGATTTGTTAAAAACGTATTCGAAATTATGGCAGTACAAAAAAATATTAATAATGACTCACTGGCGAATGTACAGCATATTTCATATCCATTAATCTGGCTATACGTCTTATGTGTGGCACATAAAGGGCGGATATTCCAATACTGTCATCAGTCGCTACACCATTAGGAATTGGGGCTGTATCGGTTAAATCAAAATCGGTTCCAACAAATGCCCAACGGTACATTTGAAAGTGTGGCAAGAGTGTTGCTGGCAAAACACATCCAATTTCAAGTAGTTTTGATGCCTCCAGCTGCACAGAACGCCAGTAATAAAGGTGACCTTGAGTCGTCATACCATTGTTGGTGGATGAGGAGGACCACGATGCATCCATGCCAGTGACCATACGACTAGAAAATATCAAAGATTTCTCATGCACTATTGTTTTTTTCTTAATAATAGTCTTGGTTAAATATTACTTACCTGACATCCTCACCATCACCTTTGAGTTCCTGTTCGAGAGACAGGAATACTTGTACCATTTCGGCAATGATTATGGGCCATAGAGAGGTGATGTGGTCTGGCGACATACGCAACAGCAGGACACGGAAACACAAGAAAACTGCTGCTTGCACGGAAGGAACATTCGATAGCAATCGCAAGCTGTTGGCTAATTGCTCTGCAAGAATTTAAAATAGAATTCAAATGCTGTTGAGTTTTAAAATATTCTTCTAATTTTACCCTGAATTTCTGGCACGTATTTGTGATACTGGTCGAATTCACTACAAAATATAACAAACGCCAGGCGTTTCAATAGCATAGAACGCTGTTCGTACTCTTGTTCCCTTGACGCGAATATATTTAAACTTCCAGTTTGTGTTAGGGACACTCGACTCATGAGTTCGCGAAACGTGGTATTATCGTATGTCATTAAACTGTCCATGATTTGTTTCCAGAACGGCAAACAGGTAATGTCCATTTGAAAGAATGACGTGTCCAAGAGAAGGTCCATCATGTCTTTGCGCCAAGCCTTACGCGTATATTGGTAACCGCTCAAAGAAGCCAAAAGACTGGAACAGGCATAAAACGAAGGTATATTTCGTGTGGTATGATTCTTTAAATATGGTGTTATATTATAGAGTAGAGTAGTTATAATTGAGACAACTTTGTCCTTTTCTTGTGAACCATAGGCCACGTCAAGCAAATTCGCGAGTATGGCCGCTAAGACACTTTGAGCTTGTACGGAATATTTCTGAATGACAGCAGTGCCTCCGGCACTCGAAGTAGACGTTGTATCTCCTTCGGTTACCATGGGCGTAATGTCTTCTTTGACGGCTAAATTTCGTCTTAGCCAAGTAGTTTGCTCCAAACAAGAGCCGGCTACATTTGAGAGAGAATCGACCAGACGTGAGGTAACATCGTGCATATCGCGTATATCTTTTTTATCTTGGAATGGCATTTGCGGACAACGTTGAACAAACTCATTTAGCAACATTAGAAGTGTGAATTGTGCTGGTGGTATCAATGACAGACCATCCTTTAAGAGAGCTAGCAAAGAAGTCCAAGAGTCGCCCAACTGGGGAGCTGGGGCCGATTTCATATAAAAATAGAAAAGTTCGAGAGCAGAGACCTCTATTTTTAAGTTTGTGGGCGGCCTATGGATGGGAGGTGGAGACTTTACCACTTGATGAAGAGTTTGAACGAAGGAATCCATTGGCATTACCCGTATACTGGAAACCAATGAAACAAGACTTTGTTGTTCGGAACAAGCCTGCGGCATCGAATTTCTTTGATACTGTTGGGGAATCGTCAAATTTTTATATTCATGAGCGTACTTATTGCGGTGCATTTCTCCTCTTTCTTGCCAGGTGACAGCTATAGCCGCCAAGAAGTTAGCACCATGGTGAAGCGATATTGGCGAGAGGAATTCCATTAGTTGTTGTTTAATTTGTCTAATTTGACCCAAATCGCTGTCCCATATCGCAGCGACGCTTGAAACTATACGCGGCAGGTGAGAAAGTACTGCATTTCTGGCCGCTAATAGTTGTTGATTTTTAGGTGATTGCACATCCGCTTGGCCTGCTGAAGGGCCGACCGAAGTTCCTCCTCCGGGTAAGAGTGAGTGAACAATACTATTAAATAATTGCCCGGTATTAGAGTTTTGAGACGCTATCGAACTGGTCTGTGGATAAGCCTGATTAAAAAGTTGCGAAAGTGTAGTTTGTTGGGTATTGTCCAGCAGACAATAGTGACAGAGAACCGTGATTGCTTCCAATTGTGAAATGACATAATCTGGTGGTAAGCCCATCTGATCCTTAATTTTCATTTTAGTCAAACGGTCAATATTATTGCACAATTGATGTACAACACTTATGACAATGTTGGTCAAAGATCCAAATTTGAAACAATTTAACGAGGACGTTACTAAATCGGTCCAGTTGTGATGTACAGGTTGCAAACGTTCATCTTGGAGGGCACTTAGTATTGCCGACAAAAACATGGGTTGCTGACTGATGACACAATTTGGTAAATATTTCACAGAATTTAAAGCACAATCTCCTGAATTTAAACGAGTAGGAGAAATGGTGCCCGGATCCGTCTGTTCATTGGCGCCAGTTCCGTTCGTCTCGTTCTTTAACAATATTACTTCATATTCAAGTTTTATCACCACCATTAGAAGTCTTAATAATTGTATTTGAAATGCTTCAGCATGCAAATTATCATCCTGGGGATTATTGAAATTAATTATCTGTTCGGCGATAGATGATCCAAGGTAGTGTTGATCGTATGTATTCACTGATGAATTTAAACAGTGCAAAATTACTTTTTGCAATTTACATCGGGCCATTAGGTCGGCTAAATAACAGGCTAAGCCTTTGCCCATACCTTTGACTATTTCGATTAGTTCGGCACATATGAGTGTTAGCAATTCAATACTTTCCAACTGTACGCGGCAATTGCCCATAACATCAGCTCTTTTAGGTGGCTCACTGGCCGAATCATGTGAATCGACGTGAAAATAGCCTCGAGCATAGAATAGACACAAAAGTAATAACACTTCCAGGTGCATACAACCTCTGTAGCTTTGTGCAAATTCTGATGTTGTAATGCTGCCTGCAAAACCTTTTCCTGCAATACATTTCCGATGTCTAGTCAGCAGTTGTTTTAAGGAGCCACTCGACAAAGACGTAGTAATTGAAAGGCAGAGGAATGTGCGTGTATCGCAGGATATTATATTTCTTAATGTATGAAAGGCGTATAGTGTTTGCTTTGTATCGTACACGTTCATATAAATAAGCATGTGATTCTGGTACAAAGGCAGCAGTTTGCCATTCTTGCAACGATTTGTCATGGAACCCTCAAAAGAGGTGCTACTTTTGGTCGATGATCTCTTGCTGTTAACTTCTTGTTTGGCCAACTGTGATGAATTGGATTGTCGTAGAATTTCAAGATTTTGCTTGCTTTTTTCTATGGTTTCTGGTGTCAATTCCCATTCTCGATTGTGCGATTTAGCTGAAGTTTCCAAATTCAGGGTTTTTCTTTTCTCCTCAATATTAATGAATTTCGATGTAGAATCCCCCTCCTCCTCCTCTGCGCTTTCTTTTGCTATTTCGCCGGTTGTAAGACTATTATTACTATCAGTAGATATTTTCGATATACAACTCATACGTTTGCTCTCCAATTTCTCCTTTTGGCCCAAAGATGATTTGTTCGCTTTAAATTTTTTGATGCGATTTTTAAGTTTCTTCTTGCGTTTGGTTAAGGCGGTATCGCGCACTTGTTCGATAAGATCTTCAACAAAAGATTCTACTTGCCTTTCTTCGGATTTGCTATCAAAATATTCGTCGGCCGGATGAGCATCTTCTTCCTGGTCCATTTCTAAAGACAGTGGACCATGTTCATCTGTGGTATTAGAAGTTAAACTTGCCTCTCCCGGAGTTTTTTCCCTCGTCAAATGGTACGTTTTACGATTTTTAATACGGTCGTGTTGCGATAACACTTCTGTAACACTTTCAGTGTGTCCCACATAACGTTTAAGATGCGATTTGTTTTCATATTCGTATGTCTGTGTTATAGAATCATCCTTTTCTGCGCTTGTTTCACGTTGTTCTGATTCCGAGTCGAAAATACTGCTGTCCGATTCGTCCGTGTAGTCTTGCTCGAATGCTGTTTCATCATTTTCATCTTCCTCCATGTCATCGGGTTCCTCATCTTCCATTTGGGTCTTAAAAAATAAGAAAGAAAATTTGTATGTGTGCATGTGTGTATATGAGCATTTATTAAGCTCGCGGTTTTACAGAATTTTTACAGCAGCACCGTAATTAAATACCACCAAATTTTATTGAACAAATATAATAATAAATATTGATGTTTCGAACATAACAATCTAAATATGTATATTTTAAGAATTTAATTTTTATCATTACAAAAAAGAAAGCAAGATTTATTTATGTAATTTTAAGCAAATTTCCTCTTTAAGTGACTGAAAAGAACGGTTAGCTTCAACAGGTCATACGATCAGAAAAAAAAACTATTTCGCTTTCAAAGTATAAAAATTTGTGGTGATATTTTTTAATGAAGCACATTAGCATTTTGCTTTTCCTCTATATTTCGTTTAAATAAATAAATAAAAATCTTATTTATTCTCGTAAACAAATAATAAAATAACTACAGTTCTTTTACATTCGAAAATTCATACAATTTTCGTTGTAGATATTTATCGGTATTTAATCGCAATTGTAGTAAAGTAACAACTTTGCAATGATACATGACTCATTTTGCTAGCGAACAATACAGAAATTTGATTATGTATTCACAATTGTATACTTAACAACAATCAGTTGACGTTCGTTCACATTTACATAAATATTAAAATTTATTTATTTAATTGAATTTACTTGTTTAATTCAAAGCAAAGTATATTTAAATACTCTGAATTGAAACACGAAACACAAAATGTCTGGAGAAACAAAAAATAATGACGTCTCTTACCTGTTTTATATTTAATTTCTCCTTTACCTCTTGTGTTTCCGGTTCTTGATCCTCATCGAAATCCAAAGAATTCTCCAAGGGATTAACAATTACTCCAATAGGTGTAGACGGTGATGCGGTCACAACATCGATGTTACCGATATTTGGAGGCATAGAGGTGGATACATTTTGATCGCTAACAAAGTTCGATGTCTTATTTTTGCTGCTCAGAGCGACACCAAAGATTTTTTTGTGAAAAGTGCGTATAGGACTTCGCTTTTTGTGATGACTTGTCGAGTCGGTTATATAACGTATATTTCCATATTCTGAACTAACAGCATACACGTCTGCCTCAACGGAGCTGTCAACGTCAGTTTGATTATGGTCCTTGACTTGGCTGCTAAACAATGATGTTTTTGAATTTCCATTTTCCTCCTTGTCTTTTTGCAGAAGATGCAAATTAACAATTCCAATACGTTTGGTGCAAGAAGCTAAAAGTATTTTATAGAGAGGTTTAACCAAACGCGAAAGGTCACCTCTTAGTAAAGCCGACTGCAGCCATTTTGTTACACATGTCCTTACTGACATGTATGGTGGCAAAGCCAGTGTATCCAGAACGTTAAATTGTAGTTTTTCAAAACCGCGAGTTTGTTGCTTATCGCGTCCCAAATGCCAAAGAAGTTCGTATTTTTTGAAACTAATTGATTCGCTTTCGCCCAATTTGTCAATAGACGAACGCTGTACAAGGAACGAAGGTGCAACACACATCATATAAACATCAGAAGCTCTGTCACTGTTATACAAATTCAGAGCAGTTGTTTGTCCCTTCTCGTGTTTACTTTTATAATGACGTTTAGTTTCGGCCACTTCATAGGCTGCATTAAAGTGTTGTTGCATTGTATTGGCAAACATGCGATTGTCAATGATGCGTTCAATCAAACCACTTTCTAAGCAATTATGGAGTTGATAGAGCAATGCGCACACTTGTGTGTTGTCGACATCGAACTCACCCAGATAATCCCACAGTTTTGAGGCCAGTAAATGAAAAACTTTAGTGTGTCGCTCAACATAATGAACATGGCCAAATTTTAGAAGCGGTAACATAACTACAAATGTAACTCCAGGACTTGTTGCATGTTCAATTTGTGACTTCAGTAAGCTTTAAGGATAACAAAAATAAAAGATAGCAGACTTAATGAAAGTAGCCTAATTATAAATATATTACCTTATTAAATCAAATAACGTGGTAATCGAGGACAGTTGAAGTTCTTTATCACTTTGTGTATAGCAAGCCACAATGCACAGAACCTTTAACCAACTCGGCAGATCATTTTCTATAACAAAATAATGAATACTTGGTTCAGTGCTACAGGTTGGTAAGCATTTGAATCAATAAAAATACTTACCATTCTTTTCTAGTGTTATATTCTTGTTGCAGTTTGGAAAAGTTGACATTTCTACCAGCAAATTTACTGACAATTTAATTGCTTGACGTAACGAGGCTGACAGTTGCAATTGTAGTAAAGTTTGTATTTTCATTTTGGCCATTTCATCAATTTCATAACTATTATCCTCAACATCGGCGTTATCACTGCCATCGGTACATTCGCTTTGGACTTCATTTAACGACCGATTAAGCAACGAATGCAACTGTTTGGATCTGTTTACAACATGTATCTTAAGAGTTTCAAATAGATTATTAATATGTAATGCCCGGCATGGATTTATGTCTTCATACACTTGTTCATGTTTGAAAATGTTTTCAACATTTGGAATTTTATTCTCATCTTCCAGAGTGTATTGATTTTGTATTTGAACCTTAACAAAACATTTGTTCGATTTTGTAGCTGCAGGCGATGACTGGCTGCTGCTGATTTGCAAAACTTTTTGACTCAAATATACTTCGAAAAATATTTCATATTGTTTTATACACTTTTCCAAAATAGTTGATGTAGCTGATGCTTCCTGTTGATGCAAATCATCTTGTTGAGCCTTAATGTCCTTATAGTTAAATATAAGATCTTCAGTTTGTTGTTTAGAAAATTGTTCTAAAGGAGCACTTTTTGGTTCTTCGTCTTGATATTCATAATCTGGCGTGTCAACTGGCTCATTATTGGAATGCTTTAATTCTCTACCGGATGATGATGACGACTTGTCGTGCGTAATCGACAGTTCTTGAGGACGGGATTTCCTAGGACTCATACGCAAACGACTGGCTTTAGCTTTAATTTTTTTAATGCTCGTTGGTGTGTCCAAATCCGACGAAGACTGACGTGGATCAATTAATTGTCCCGTATCGGGGCAAATCTGAAAAATTAAATTTACTTAAGCATGGCAAAGATTTTAAGTAAATACTTGCCTCTTTGTCTAATTCAGATAATTTGGAAAATGATTTAGCCTTTTTCTTTTTACTTGGACTTTTACGTTCCATGTGCTGATTTGAATTAGATCTTCTTATATGTTCCTCATCGCGAGATGATGTCATCGACTTGTTAAGATTTTCTAGATTGGCAAATTGATCAAGTTTTGAATCGGATTTACTTTTTTCCAAAGAATTTGAGCCCAGTAGTGATGATATAGTTTGAGCTCTCACAGAGTTATTGTCACATTTATCACTGTCATTAGATTTAAAGTTCTGTTGGTGATTGCGAGGCATTACTTTTATGGGACTTCTATGAAAACAAATGTATAAATATTAATAATGGACGCGTATTAAAAAAAAGAAATGAAGACTTACGTTATCATTGGTTGCACTCTAGACACTATTTTCATGCAGAGTTTAAGAGAAGCAGTTACCTCATCGTCGGTTAGATTTTCTAAATGAGCAGTGAGCATTTGGGTTACAGCTAAAAATACTTTAGGCAAATATATTCGTGTCGTTTCATTATACATTTCAAGAGAAATTGTTTCCAGAAGAAATTCTGTTAGATAGCAAATTTCTGCAAGGTTAGGATCACCCGAACCCACAACACATTCAAAACGTTGGTCGCTGTTGAACTGGCGATTGAATGATTTTTTAGACGATTCAGCGCTGTTGACCTTTTTTGCCTGCAAACAGTTATTAAAAATATTCCAGATTCCAATTTCCTTTTTTTTTTTATAAAACTTACCTTTTTACATGATTTTTCAAACATTGTTGTCATAAAACTCCATATATATGCTGGATCAAAAGTGGCAAAGAGCAAGTTTGAGGATTTGATTACCTCTACATTTCCACTGGATAAAGACATGGTGCGAATTATATCACATAGCACGTAGTCCAACACTGCGCTACCGATTTCGGCCTTGTCTAGCAGTGAAACCATTATGCGGTAGGGCTTCAAATCCACCGAGGAACTTTGTAAACTAAATTTCAGCGTTGATATTAACGCCTGTATTAAAACATGTCTCGAATGCTGTTCAAAATAAGTTTTTGTTTGTTCAGCACCATCAGTGAGTTCCGGATTGCATATTTCTTTTATTGCTTCGTAAGTGGGCGAATTTTTCATTACTTCCGAACCCAATAGCCATGAATATAATCTTCTGTTTAATGACATATCGCGTCTTAAAATTGTATGCAAACCATTTGTTACCAACTTTATCAGGTCCATTTCTGACAACAGTTTCGTGTGCATGGGAAAACCGAGTAATAAAAATTCCAAGGTATTCCTTTGAACCAGAATAACACTGTCGTTAAGACAAGCGCACAAGCCAGACATCATTATATCACGATTGTGACCCATAACATAAATTTGTTCTTGCATTGTTGTACGCTTATTAAAATGCTCAAGAAGATAAGAAATGGCTGGTAGTCGAACCGGTGCATTTGTAGCTACACACTCCCATAGGACGGTATAAAAATGTGTAGGATTTACGGCAGTGCACACTTGTGTCAACAACGAATTAGTACGTTCGAAATGATCTAATCCACATTCGTATCCGGGTAAAACACCACTTAAGAAGCCACTTAAAGCTGGGCGAAGTTTTTCGCCCAATGGTACGAAATATGTTTCATAGATTCCCAAAAGGGCTGGTCGGACATTCATGGCAGCATAACCGAGAAGCGGAAACAACCCAGAACTAAAATAATTGAAAGAACAAAGTTAAAGGTATCGAAATTGGTATTTTCAAGCTACTTTGATAAATATTTTCAATTCCAGTTTTGCATGATGAATCAATAAAGTTAGCTTACCTATAAATAAACAATTCGGTTGCCAATCTCTCTGGTCCGGTTTTAGCAAATATTACGGCATACGTTTCTAAAGCTTTAAGATGTACACCCGAAGGCAATGCGGGATGCATACATTGTGCCAAACGTTTAGATATTTTAATACGTCTTGGTATTACTTGATACTGTGTATTACTGGATATAGCCTGTAAGATGATGTAATTCATGAATATAAAAACAATAACAATACTTACATCGCTAGTCAACCAACCTTACTGAGTTTACCTAGAGCCGATATAAGATCTGCCCACTCTGATGAATATTCAAAATTTCTTAAGGCTTTATCTATATTGGACATATAATTTCGATACTTGGCTTCAGCCATAAGCTTTTTCTCCTCCATTAAAACATCGGGCGACTCCATTATGACGACTAAACGAAAGCGGCTGATATGAACTCAATATAATCAGTACTTCGTTTTTATTTGTTGTATATATTTCTACATTGATTTATTTGTATTTGTTGTTGTTGTTGCAACATAAAAATAAACAAGAACTTTATAAATGTTTAAAATTCAATGAAAAAGGGAATATGTCTGTGTTTTTAACGCAACCACAGAATATAAAAAAATAGAATAGATATGTAGTAGAAATGTAGTGTAAATATATACATATAGTAAAAATATTAAGAATGGTTGTTTGACTGAAGATATTGTTTTTTCTTTTCACTGTTTTGAGAGCACACACCACTACCACCTCAAGATTCCCAAGGGGACTTTTTATTCATACATAATTGATTATGAGTAAATTAGCAAAGTTGCAAAAAACAATTATTTGAAGATAACTCTATACACATTTTCACTATTAAGAAATTTTTAACCTTTTTATTTTGTATCACTTGTCCTTCAAATCCTTATTTGAGCTTAATTTTTATTGTCTGAAAATCTATGCACTTTTTTTCATCAATTTGTATGTAAACATTTAACTGCTGACGCATAACTTTATCCCTTTGTCGTTGGTAATAATTATTGAAGAAAATAGATAATAATATATTAATTTTACGCTCTGTTACTTTCATATGTTTTTCCTTTGTCTTTTAACTATTATTTGTAGTTTTTAATATTTTAAGATCATCTTTGAGTTAATTTAATGCGTTTCCACTTTTTAGTTTTTGGGGAAAATTTGCATTTTCAACAAAATACATAGAACAACAGAACTACAAACATTACCATACTTTAATAAATAAGTGTTTTTAGACCATTTAGACTTGACAACCAGATGGCGCAAGACAACTTCGAGGAAAAAATATGAGATGCAATCGACCGGAAGGCTGATTACACTCGCTACTGGTGCTTCTAATCGGACTATATTGGGGCTTTATAATGTATTTCTGTATTCAAATAAAAATTAGTTTAGCCGACTGCCTAAACGCAAGTTGAAATGCATATTTACAACGCACAATTCCTAAACGCATACCAAAAATTATTGGCAAAGCCTAATGTTCGTAATATGTTGGCAACTCAGTTTGATGATTATCAGCTGCAGTGTAGCCAGGTGTGGGGATTTGTCCCCAAATTGGGGATTTTAGCTGATTTTTTGGACAGATTATAGCGGGGGGAAAATATATGAGATTTTTCATTTTCAGTACACCTATTATCAATTTTGCTTTATTTTACCATTATCTTTCATACATATATTTACATACAAACATATATGTTTATATATCTTGGCGTTTTTATTCTCCATATTTCGATTATTTCAAGGCGATAGTATTGAGGATGTTGGTTTTTATAACAATTTGTTCAAAATTTTTAAAACCAGAATTTATTGAATTCGATATTGCCAAAATGGATGAACTAATTGGCGATAAGGAAAGTAATTTGGTTGTTGCTAAAAGATTATTTAACTGTACTAACAAAATAAATGCTTAAAATATTCACTGAGAGTATGGAAAGTTTTGAGTTATTTATAAATTTACAATTCGAAAGCATATAAAAAAGTATAAATTTGATTCCGTGTATGGAATTTTAAAATATTCTATAGATTCAAAAGTTCCATTGAGCATATACGAATGCATTAACTAAAATAAATGTATGTAATAAAATTAATAAAAAATATTGTCTTTTATGATGCTTAATATACATATATTTATTGGGGACGAAGTTGGGGATTTCCAGTTTTAAAATGGGTATTTTTGGGGACAACACTCTTTAATTTGGGGACATTACACAATATTTACCTGGCTACAGTGATCAGCTGTCAAATTCTTGCATCTATTTTATTTGGTATGCCAGTGCTTGTTACTTCGCCAATTAAATATTTTTTTTATTTATATATGTACATGTTTTAAATTTTTTTTATATACCTTTTTTTTAATTTTATATTTTTATGAACAACTGTTGTTACAGTGAAAAAATGCATAGTAGCTTCCTTAACTCCGTTTTTATGCAAAGCATTTCTCTGCAGTGCAAGGTTGCTGCTACAACATGCTTTGCATTGCATATGCAGTTTTTCAAATTATGCTATGCAATATGCGTTTAGGAAGTCGACCTTTTTGGTGGAATATCCCTTTAACACTTTAGGGGTATATATGTACATATATTTCTACAAGTTGTCTTAAAGAAAATTTTTGATACATCAGTCTAAGCGCCAAGGCTAAAACTTCAAGTGGCTTTGGAAACCCGTTTTCATGAGCAGTGACGGACATATATATATTTATGTATGTCTGTTATCCATATTGTGGAAATTACACACCAAGTGTCAAGGTCTGCAATGATTAAAGGTATGATGGTGGAAAATACATATAAAAAACGTGTTTCTGTCCTGCCGTAAGTAGAAGTTTCTCTTTTTCGTTAAAAATATACATATGTATAGCAAATTCGATTTCGAAAATCAAACTTAAAAATGGCATACTTCGCATTAAATCCACCGGCACATAATGAGACTTGCTATTCACCCAAATTTGATCCCTTCAAATGCTTTGTGTAATTTAGTAATAAATTTTATTGATCTGTTTACGTCTTAAGTTATATAAATTCATTACAAATATGGTCTGTCCATTGGTGTAGATTTTGCTTTCTTATCACGTGAACGTGGAAACCACCTGTGTTTAGTTGTATGCGTTAGACGCATTAGCTCCGCACGAGCGACCTCCGGCCTTTTTTCTCTGAAAGCGCTCATAGCACTACCAATTACTTCATCTTTAATTAGAGAATTTAATTGCTTCTCTGCAGCAACGGGCAAAGGTTTCGTGAATTCATAAGGAAATGTTGGGTCGGGGTGCCAGGCAACAATTGTTTTACCATTCGGTGTTACAGCTACGGCTTCCACTAGACTTCGACCTCCAACCGCATTTTTTTCAATAGATAACTTTAGCGTATTTATAGAAAATCTACGCAAAAATTGTAATGCCGACATACTTATCACAAAGAATTTTGTAATTATTCTTTTCATATATTTTGCTTTCACAGTCGACCCAGCTGTTTTTGTAGTGGCAAATATATATGAAAGCTACGTTTTGCAAAAACTTTAATAAGTTTATGACATATTGCTAGTAAACAATTGATTTAGACCGTTAGATCTGGTGCATGATTTATGTTTAAATTTATGTTTTAAATTCAACTGTTTTACGCGCAAAATATGTACGTTTTGGTAATATTATTTTTCAAAAAACGATAATGAAATGTTGAACTTAATGCGGAGCAGAAAGTAAAAAGCAATTAAATAGTTTTCTAAAAATATACATATTTCGAAAATACTGAAAATGGGATATCTGATAATATTCGGAGTACTGCTCGGCAGGTCCATCATACATACATTTTTTGATTGCAGATGTGGAATTTAAAATTTTTATTTTCAATAAATTATCAAAATTCAAAATTTTTCTTTTCAATCAAATTTCCAAAATTTGCAATAAAATCATATTTTCCGTAGATTCTCTCTAAAAAAAGCTATAAATATGAAGTAGCCACATTTGCATAAATTTTAATAAATAACGCATTTTTCTCTGCAATAAACTTCAAAATTTTGAACTTACCCTGAGTGCTGGTCGCACAAAAAAAAATATGCATAGGATCCAAATTATAAACTTATGGCGTTTTGTTTTCTGAGTAATATGTTGCATTTATTCTGCCTTCTACATATCTTTCTGTTCTTTTCTGCAAAATATGTGCTATTTTAAAAGTGTAACGAGTTCTTTTCTCATGATGTTACCCTTAAAAAGAAAAAAAAACGTTACATGTTCAACACTCATTTTAATTAAAGGGGCATAAGTGCAGCATTATACACGTATTAACAGCTGGTTTTGTTATTGTTTCTTTACTTTATTGATTATTGCTAACATTTATGTTCTTTTGTAAACTTAAAATATGCAACACATCCTAAAAGTCGTGGGAACATTTAAAAATGTTGCCAAATCACATGTAACATATATGTAACATTTTATTTTTAGAAAAGAAAACGCCATTAAATTCAATACCAACTCTTTAAATGTTGTACGAAATTTCGCCGAACTCGGACTGAACACTTAAAAATTACAGATTAAAAATTGCGCATTTCTTCTTTCCAGAAAGATTTAAATAATTTAAGTTGTTATTGTTTTCAATTATTATCTTGCTATAACACTACGTAACCGGTCTTCAGATTGTTTCTTCTTTACGAAAATTCCACTGTCAATAAGCAAAAGATATTGATTCCGTTTGAACATAATTTACATAATTTCTTTATTATGAGTTCTAAGATTATTCAAATATAAACAACGATTGGTTAACAAAAAAAAAATATGTAAGTATGTAACAAGAGGTAGGGAAAATATTTATTTATGTACGAGTATGTATGCATCTACAATTGTTATAAAATACTTTGTGTTGCTTGAGTAAGTACTCAAGAAAAAGTGTTTTCAATATAAAAAAAAAAATTATTTTGTTATATGTTAGCTAATCTATGTACGGGTATGTGCTTCAAAGTTCAGAGTGATGAGTTGCTATTTAGCAACCAATAAAATGCAGCATATATGTACGTAGAGTAGTTAACCCATAAAAAATTCATAAATTATTTATATATACATATTATGTTTAAAAACTTTAAGGCTATGTGCCTTATTTCCAAAATATATCCTTGAAAAAAAATTCAAGGCTATTTAAATATGTATGTATTGTGTTTTCTTTTTAATGTCGAAGCGTTATGTATTAAAAATTGAAGGCCTACATGAAAGTTAAAGCAATTACTTATTTTTGTATTAAGAAAAAATTGATTTCTGTGAAATCGTAAGCTTCCATCAAGTATGTCGTATATTTAAAAATTAATTGTTGCGTTTTAACAATTTGTATGACTTCATAGTACGACCCATAAAAAAGTCCTTTTCTATATCCGTTGGATGGTTTCTAGTGTGTGTTGTTTTTTCCTTTTGTATCACACACATACACACAAAAATACTTTAAATACTGAAAGAGGTGGAAAATATAAAATTAAGGTCATTAAAGTTGTTTTTTTTTTTTTTTTTTGTCACATTTGTGTTTTCTAATTTTACTAATCTGGATGACGCAGTTCAATAATTCTTACCAATTATTTACTTCGCTCGTGTCGTATTATAAAAGCTAAATAACATGCTAATATAATGCCCAATATTTGTATGAAGGCAATGCCAATGCCCACACCAATCAATATAATGGCGTTCGTCTCTATACGATCTTTTAGTTTGCCCACGCAACCTTCCTATAAATGAAATCACTAATTAATGAATGAAAATCTTATAATGTTTCATTTTATACATTTGTATGCATATCCTTGTAAAGCAAGAAGAAAATAAGTTACCTGATAATATTTATCCTTTCCTAAGGCGGGAGATTCTGTGCAATGTCCCACATTTTCTTCAATATATTGCGGTCGACAACAGCTGGGTGGCAGAGTTTTGTCGGCACTCATTGTACGCCAATCTGTGGGATCGTCAACACCACAGCACATCAATTTGCGTTGAATATTATCCCAAGCCATTGCATCCTCATTGTTGGAGCGTTTTATCGAATCTTGCAGTGAGTTTTTAATCATCATTTCCAAATCGCTTTTAAAAACGCTGGCCGCTATTCCCACAGCCAATTCCACAATAAATATAATTCCAAGTAAAACAGCATACTATTTCGAAAAGTTAATTCTATTAATTTTAGATCATACAAACATTAAACAATTTTAAATCTATATATATAAAATACAAAAAATGTTTGTACCCATGTTCGCTATAGACTCGGAAACTATCCAACCGATTTGACCCAAACTGGTGTCATTCAAAAGGGAATTTATAGAGGATGGTTTTAGGCTTTTAATATTTCAAGTGGGCGTAGCCCCTCCCACATAAATTGAATAACATCATATATCTTGACTATTGTGATAGCAAGAGTTTTGAAACATTGCAATAGTTCAAAGTATGTAAAATAAAACTTAATAATACCTTTTCGAATAACAAAATATTTATGTATATATCAAGAACTAGCTGATCCCGGTGTACTTCGCTACCCCCCTCGTTATAAAATAAAATTAAAAGTATTTATATATCCTATTGTGAAAATTTAATGACCATCGGTCCAATAGTTAAGACTATATTAAGATTTTTTATTTTCCTATAAAGGGGCGTGGTCCCACTCACTTTTCTCCTAGTACGTATTCCTAATTATGTCAATACTATATGTACCAAATATCATCGGCGTAGGTCAAAAAATGCCCAAAATATGGCGATTTCAATTTTTGGGTTATATGGGAGCTGCCACGCCCACTTGTTAGATAACGCCCATTCTTGTCCTGATTACTCACATTAGTAACATATGAACTATTGCAATGTTTCAAAACTCTTGCTATCACAATAGTCAAGATATATGATGTTATTCAATTTATGTGGGAGGGGCTACGCCCACTTGAAATATTAAAAGCCTAAAACCATCCTCTATAAATTCCTTTTTGAATGACACCAGTTTGGGTCAAATCGGTTGGATAGTTTCCGAGTCTATAGCGAACATGGGTACAAACATTTTTTGTATTTTATATATGTATATAGATTTCTAAAAATCATTTTCCTATCGAAGGAAAATTATCTGTATAAACAAACCTTTGATAAATTGTTTTTAACAAGGTGTTTAGTGAATTTGTTTCATTTGGTTTACTCACCGCTAGTAATAGTGATGGTGACTCTTTAATGGCACCAAAGCAGCCCAACGATGCGATAAGGAATATAATTAGACCGGTTACTATTAAAACAATTGGTGGAGCTGTTACTTTACCCTCTATGAAGTGGTTAAATTCATTAATGTCGGCTAATACAACTGATCCGGCTATCAGAATGCCCAGACCAGATATCTGAAAAATGTAGTGAGTAAAACAATAAATGTGAGAAAATATATTTTCAATACAGCCATACATACATATCATATGTACATTAGGGATATAACTTTTTAACAATTTTTTAAAATATCGAAATTGGCATAGCACAGTCCGATAGAGCATAAAAAACTATAAGGGGGAAGGTATATTTATTTTTTCGCTAAGGTCAAAGAAGTACACACACCAACCGCGATAAATTTTTGAAAATTTTTAATTTTCTTTTGGGGTCAAGAAAAATAATACATAATATGTTTATTTAAAACAAAAAATAGCTCAAGTATGAAATTTCATTAACATTTAGAGATGGTAAGAGATCTTTCCGCAAACCAAAACGTATCTTTAACCTTTTTAAACGAAAAAAAAAAAAAATAAATAAATAAATAAAAATTAATAAAAAACATGGAAAACATGAACAACATATGTATTTATAATGCATTCGAAATGTAAATAATATGCCCAGAAACGAGTCTTTCTTTTCTTAAAAAAAAACGCTCAAAAAATATGTTTACTCCCTCGAATTATAGTGCAGTTCTTTTTGGGCGGGTGATCGTTAGATCAGTTAAAAGCTTAAAATTCGTAACCGAATTGTTCGGCAGTTGTTGATGTAATACAATGGACAACTTAAAAAATACTTTGTATTTCTGATTTATTAGGGAACCCAAAATATATTTTGGGCCTCTAGCGATGCATTCCATCTGTCAAAAACTCCTTTTAAAAAAAGTATAAAATTTATACTCACCGTAGTCTTAAATTCCGTGGATGAGTTTCAAAAAATCTATTTTTAACGTATAAAATATATAATTTGCTATATTGTTTTTTTTAGATCTAAAGGGATTTTTTATTTAGAAAAAGTAAAAAGATTTTAAAAAATATTCATAAATTTGCAGCACCAACAAAAATATGTGCATAGATGTGAAACAAGACATTCAGCGTAAATCAATTGTTTCATTTGCAAAAAAAAAAAAATAATACTAATAATAATATTTATTCAGCCATTTTTCGTATTAATCAAAACTTTCCGATTCAAAATAGAAAAACAATTAGATCATATTTATAATTAGTGGTTGCGTTTTTATTTTGTTAGCTTACACGGTTTTACTTTTACATTTTTTATCCTTGCGACAAATCTAATCTAACTGATGGCTATTGTACGAGTACATACCAACATACTCGTACTTTGTATAAACAAAATTAAAGTGTGTACATAAATTAATTATTACTGTTTGCTTGTGTTGGTAAATACAATTAAAAAGGTTTGTAGATTTCAAATGATTCACTAAAAGGACGTTTAAGCATTAAAAGTTGGATATTCTCGAATACGTGCATAAATAAAAAAAAAATTTTTTGTTTCTTATGAAAAATATCCCATTATTTTTTATTAGAAATGTATGAAAAATAAAAGTTATTTTAGAAATTTTCACTTTTTCCACGCATTTTCAAGAACAGGAAATGTAAAGTTCTACCTATCAACATTTTGGGCGGGCAAGTTGTCCGTCCGAATGAAAAAAAAATTTTTTTGAGACCATATCGCCAGGAAACTCCTTCAAATATAGGAATAAATTTAAAAATCGTTCCGTAAATGAAGGAGTTACACAAAAATCAATATATATGTATATGTATATTGGGGCAACTTGGCTCTCTGCTTTCCAAAACAATATTCTACTCAACTACAAGTACACCCTTGAAAATATGGCACATAAATATATTATTTATGCGGCAATCAAAATTTCTCGGTAAAACTTTCCCCTACGACTTTTCAAACAAAAAGGAATTTTGACAATAGGTCGGTAAATACAGGAGTTATGCCATAATCAATTTTATGGAGGAAGAGGTAAAATTTAATCCAATTTTCTAAACCAAAATAAAAGAATTTTAAAAAATCATTTGGCTTACGTGGCTGCCTGCTACGCGCAAGCATTCAAGTAGAATCAATGAGATTCCGTTTTGACAAAAAAAAAAAAAAAAAAAAAAAAAAAAAAAAAAAAAAAAAAAAATCATTTAATAAACGATAAAATTGTACGTATTCAAACACTAAAAGCAAAATCCACTCGAATTAAGGATAACCTTCTCCATTTTTTAAAATTCGCTTCTTTTATCGAATCTTGGAACTGGACGACGCATTTTGCAACCAATCGCCCGTTTTGTGTGGTCTACGTTCTTGGCGTTTCGAATCGTGCATTATTGAAATATTTCAGTTGTAGATATTTCAATTTAAACTCGAGTACAATAAATGTATAATTCAAAAAAATATATATTTTTTAAATATTCTTTTTTGTAAAATTTACTTACCGCAAAAACCACATTGAATGCAAATAATACGTATTTAATTAAACTCATGCCACACGAACGCATTTTAAATTTCATTTGTTAAATAAATAAATTAATTAAAATTAAATCTTATCAAAGTCCTTGTAGTCAGAAAAGTACTATCGATGCAATTTTATGATGTCAAAATATAAAAAAGAAATATGCAATTTTTCTTGGAGAAAAAGTATTTTTATTTTAGTAAAAACGACCGTTTAAGCGTCTGTTCGAAATAGCGGCTCAAATAGAACTGACCAAAATGGAACAATTCGATTAACGACCAAAGTTGCGTTGGTGGCCACAACACAACCTGTTACTAGGACGCTATACACATTTATTATTATTTCTTACTCAGAAAAAAAAAAAAAATAATAAAACTCCCATCAAAAGGGTATGGAAGTTAAGAAGTTCTTAAGAAAATAAAGTTTTTGTATCGAAATTTTTGTAAAGGAAACTGTCGATATTAAATATAAAACAATAAATTTGACCTAATTTTGCCACTCAGTAGGATTTGAAAAGGATGTGTTACTTACACACATGCATGCATGCATACATATATACTTACTTATTTTAATTATGTATTTCAAATAAAATTAACAAAATCACATTTCAACTCAATTCTAATTCATTGTTATTTAAAATAATGATGATTTATTTGCATTTCAATTATTTGAGGGCTTCCCTTATATAAAAAACAAATGTTTTATTATGTGTGAAACATTTACACATGTGTGTGTGTGTGTGTGTGTGTGTTATAAAAGTGGCGATGACCTGTTTATTACGAGGGTTGATAAATATGGTCTTCTTTGTGGCATACTGGCATATTTACTACATCACATTTCTGGTGGGGTGGTGATGCAGGCGAGGCAGTTGCTTTGTTTACACATTTTCAAACGAACGAAATTTTGATTTATTGATTTTTTTTATTCAAAAATACAGACATACATACATACATACGTACATGCATACGTTAAAAATGTTAGACGTTAATTTAAATAAACAAACCACAAAGAAAAAGAAAACAAATTATAACACTATGGGGAGTTGTTTATTTAATTTTAGTCAGACTTAAGTAATTTTGGGAACAGTGTTCAATTTTCTTGATCAATTATTCAAGTGTGGTTTTGACGTACGTACGTTGTCACATTTTTGGAAATATTTATCAAATATTTTTCCGTTTCAAAATATGTTTTTTCAAAATTTGACTGCAACACCAGTACGTTTCATTTGAGGGATTTTGTAAAGTATGGAAAAACCAAAAAAAAATTAGCAAATCTTTTGAATTAACATTTTACGGTTGTATGTAAACTGAGACTATTTTTTTTTATAAATTTAATTTTGAACAAAATTAACATATGCATACCCGAGCGTACTGCCTCTTCAGAAAGATAATTTTATTCCTCCTGCTTTGGTGTTTTATTCGTTGAAGTGGGACCAACCATTCTCAAGTTATGATGAAAAATATACAAGCTTACCCTACCCGCCTGATTTAGTACGTGATAGACAAAACCTCAAAACGGATTTAAATTTAACAGATAAATATTTAATTTAGTTTTATAAAAATTATTATCTTGACTACTTTCACGGTTGACCCAGAAATCACCAATAGGCACAAAATTGGCATCAGGTTTATATCTACTCTTCTAAAATGTGCAACATTGACTTTAAAAAATAAAAAATATGATAAAGCGATACAATGGATGGATTTATTGTATATAAGTATAAATATAAGTATCAATGAAATAAAAAAAAAAAACTTAAAACTAGTTATAATTCAGTATTAAAGCAAATACAAGGGGTAGTAAGAGTGAAAAGGATATGCCCATTGCAGAAGCACCATCAGTACAGGGTAACACATCTTCAACAAAACTGCAATAAATGTTTTTTTTGCGTCATTGAAATAATCTTTTAATTCAAACGGAAAGGAAATATGGAACTAATACTATAGTAAGGACATAATGTTATTTATAATATAAGGATGAGGATGTAGTTAAAATCATCAACATAGAAAATCGCCGCTTAGCGATAGTAATAAGGATGTGGTTGTGGATAGTTGTATGTAGGCGGATAAGGATAATGTAATGGATAGCCTGAGGATATTAGAGGATAAATAACTTGATCTTGCGGTTTGTCATGAGGTACAAAAAATGTCGGTTGATGTTGAGATGATGGTGTAGAACATGAAATGGCGGCATTGGGTGATCTTAAGTGGCTGTAAATAAAATTCAGAAACACGAGTGAACATTTAAAATTTATTAATTTTATTAAGTCAACAAAAGAAAAAAAAACTAAATTAAATTCAAGCCCATGTTAACTAAAGTGGTGTGTTAAGGTGATAAGAGATACAAAAATGTTTTTTTTTGACGTTAACTAAATGCCAAAAATTATATGTTTTTCTTTTTTTAAATAACGCCACTGATTTATATAATATGTATGTATGTATATATGAACATATATTTGTATATATCCCAAGTTGAATAATTTGTTTATTTTTCAATTTTATAAAAGATACACTTTTCAAAAAGGTAAATTTAAATTTATTTTGGCAAAACTTTATAGACAAAGACAAACAAACAAAACGAAAAATAAAAATATTAAAGATATAAAAACGAACACAAAATTCAATACGATCTTTTAAAGTATTAATTTGTTAAATATTATTGTTTAGTACATTAAACAAATATGTATGTGTATGATTTTTAGTACATATTAAGTAGTCTACTTAAACGCAACAATGAAATGAGAATTGAATAATTACTTGACACCAATAACACCACAGCCAGCACGTCCACCAGCATTTCCAGTTTTCTTTGAATCGGGATGTGTTGTTTTACCCAAATCATCTATCATATCATGTACGACCAGACCACGTCCAAGTATTGTGCGTGGTCCTGTTAAACTAATTAAATGATCTGTAAACGTTGTGTCAACAACACCATCGGCATTGGCTTCAATATTGCCAAGATCACCAACATGGCGAACTTCGTCACTAGGTCCACCGTGATCCATCTGAAATCATATGAAAATAAAATGAAATTGCATCAATAAAATAACTCAATTCTTTTGTACGGAAGGTGCGAGTGAAATTTTTCATAAACCGTTATATTAAAAAAAATATTGAACTTACTTTGTCCGGATTGAAATGAGCACCCATACTTAAGCAGCCGTTTGTTAAGTCTCCCTTCTCATGAACATGAAATCCATGTTTTCCGGGAGTTAAACCAGTTATATAAACACGAACGTGTACATTTTCACCGCAAGCGTTTTGTATAAAAGTCACATTTCCATTTACTTTATTACTGTTGGGGCTCGCCACATAAGCAATGGCCTCGATACGAGAATTTTTCTGAAATTATTATCCTTATTATTCAATGTATGGACATATGTATGTGTGTATATACTAAAAAAAAGTGCATGTAAAATGTATTACCTCAGCTGCCAAAGCTGATGTCGCGCTAACGGCCAAAATGGTTACAAATAAGAGCCAAGAATTCATAGTCAGTCTGAAATGGGGAAATACGAATACAAACATTCATTACGATAAATATTGAGTTTGATTATTAATATGAACACTGCTATTTCCTTTAGTAGCTTAGTTGAATATTTCTGTTGTGTTTTTTTTTCTGTGTTCATCAAAATATATTTTGTTCAATGAAGTCAAATTTAATAATAACTGTCAGAGTGTCATTTGTAAAACATTTTACTTTTGCATAAAATATAAATGTATGAGAACTTGTACACAAATAGAGCGAGTCATTTGACACATAGAATGACAAACACCTCCATTAATAAATAAATACATATGTATGTATGTAGATATACAAATATTTTTATAATCTCGTGCTTGTTTTTAATGGACTTAATCACTTATTGTAAACATTAGTGATCGACCGAAAACACTGATCTATAAGATCTAAGCCGAAGCCGAGAAACGACCTAATAAAAAAAAAAGCAATCGAGCGCCCTTTATTTATTAGATCTTTATTATTTACTGGCTTGTTGCCAATCAAAATTATACAAGTTCACATTTTTGTGGCCTTATTTTAGTATTAAAATTTTGTAAATAACCAATCACAAGTGACGATTTGACAGTTGTGATTAAAAATCAAGTTTTTTATCCTTCCGCTTCTCACTTTGTTTTCGAGTTGATTTTTACCAAGATTTAATTGCAACATTTCATTATAAAAGCAAGAAACCAAATAAAAAAAAAAGTTATGACAAAATGTCACGGTATGAAATTGGAAATAGTTTCCACTATTAGGCTCGTTGAAGATATTTTGAGAATCCCGAAACCGCTTAATCGGTCAGACACTAGTAAACAATTTACTTTCTTTTTAACCAGCACAAGCTTTCCGATTCATCTACTCTGGTGACGACAGATTGATGATACAATGCGGCTCAATAAACAAATTTTATGATGATTGGCATATTGCTTAAAAACTATCCGTAATGTAATAAACTTACATATGTATGTATGTACATAAGTACGTACACAAATACATTATTTTTGGAGCTTGTTTGTATTATTGACCTCTTCAGTTAAATTGTTACAATTTTGTAACCTCAATACAATTATGCTTCTCTAATTTCAGGAATAACAATTGTGAAAGTATTTTTATTTTCAATGTCTTTACAGGGTTGAACATATATACTTATGTATGTATGTATGTAGTATGTAAGTAAATGCATAAATACTCTTGTTTAGATGTATATCTGTCTGTCTGTCTGTCTGTCTGCCAATAGAAGATAAATTAAAATGTTTAATTTTATAAATTAAATAAAAATAATTAAATAAATGTTTAAATTTTATTCAATATCGTTGGAATGAAAATATATAATTATAATGAAAAGAATTCTGTATGAATAATTAAAATATATTTGCAATTTCAAAAAAGATCACGAAGTATGCACAATATATTGTTCATACATACGTACTCGTATGTAGTTATCTTGAAATTCAGATTTTCGATGAGTGCTGCAACAGAATGTTAAAATGCACTTATTAATGTTACAATAACACAAAAACGTTTAAGCCAATTTATTCAAAAGTAATACGTATTTATACCTGTTATCGTAAACAAAAAAAAAAGCTCCCAATAGCTATCTATTAAATAAATATACACACAATTATGATTGCTTATTACTTTCTAGTTTCAAAAAAAAATTTCGAAACTTCTTGTTGCTTCGAGTGATAGAGAAATTCATAAATTATGTTCCATTTGACATTTTTTTTTTGAATTTGTGGCAAGCCGAATTCATATCAGCTGATCTCGTGAGCCAGGATGATTATTTTCGCCTACTTTCGCCGCTTGTATTTTTGAACTTCTTATAGATGTCGAAAGTACATTTTTTTGTCATCCGAGGAACGAATTTTTCAATACAAATAGGGTTCAGGAATTAGGATTAGGAATTTCCAAAGGCAAATTAGGTTGATTATAACCAATATAGTGTAATTGCCTTTTGCTAAATTTTGGACAACTATATTTCGTAGTCCAAATCAATCTTTTTGGATATACATACAGTATTTCCTGTGTTGTTAAAAACAATTTTAGCAAACGCATATTCACAATAATTATTTTCAAAAACCACATTTTCACCCATTCACCATAACTGAGTTTTCGTAACTTTATAGAAATAATAAACAATTTGTTCGTTTCTACTTAATAAAAATAATATAGAAAAACTCAAATATTTTTAGCATCATGTCATAGTCATAATAAAAAAAAAGAACTTAGTGCAATAATAATCACTAAAAATTGTCAGGAGTTTTATCACTTCAGAGCCTCAAGTTGAGATTTTTATTGACTTTCTTGGAACTTCCGTTTTTTTTACTGGGATAAGTCTGCTTGATCGCTTCAACAAAAACGGATGTAATTTCTATTGTTAATGAAAATTTAAAAAAAAAATAATTAAAAGTAGTAGTGAATAAACTCCCATTTAATTTCTGTCAAAATTGTATTCGATGGCATCCCACAAATTGTTACACTCATTGAAAGAGATTTTAAAAAACGATTTTGCATTAAAAAATAAAAATTCATAAAAATTGATAACCGCAAATCAATGCAAACCGTTGAATTATCATACATATTACAAATAAATAAATTTTTAAATTCAACTTTATTGATAAAAAAAAAATTGCGGAAAGGTTATCTTATTTTGGCCATCTTAACTGGTTGGTTAAAAATATATGTACGTATGTATGTATGTATATCCTGCATTTGTATTTGTGTACAGATCAGATACATAAAAAATACAAGTTATTTTTAAAATTATTAACAGGAACAACTGGTTTTAATTTGTTTAAATTCAAAAGTAAATGTGATATTTTTAATACATACTTTGTGTAAAACAATAAACTTTAATAATTTATAATTTTACCAACAAGGTTAAGAACACAATCATGTTTTAAACAATAAATTGTTAATAATAAGCAAAAACAGCAGATGATTTTTTTAATTATATAAATACATATTGTACTTAAATGCGATGGGACTTTAATTTTGTAAAACTCAAACCAATTATGTAAATGTTGTTACGACACATAACACCTTAAGTTTTAATTCAATCCTCAATTATAATTACAGATCGAAAATTCCTAACAAAATTTTCAAGCACATACATACATATGTATGTATGTACATATGTACATTGTTTTGAAATTTACTTACCCTCAATTTTTGTTTTTAATTTTATTTAGTTGACACTTTTTTTATGCAACAGTTCTACTTGTATTAATTACGCTTTAAAATAATAAATATTCGATCAGCTTGAAATGCAACCATTTAATTCAACTGCTAAAAAACAACTGATCTCTAATGGATATGAAGCAGTGCTGTTTAGATCAGCAAGAATTCATTCCATACTAATGCAAATTTTAACTGGAAAAAAGCTTATCTAACTTAGAAAATAAAAGCACGAACAAATCTCAGAGAAAATAATAAAAAAAATATTTTAAAAAAGGTATTGCCAATCAATAGACGTGTTTAGATTCCCCTCTTGAATATTAAAAATCTCATGAATTGTTATATTTTTGCAACAAAATTATATAATGCCCTTATTTTCCGTTACAAAGCGTGGGTGTATTTTTTTAACGTTTAACAAATTTGTTACAACAGCTGATTTTTAAAATATTTTACGAAAGAAAAAATTGCTTTTGCTTAGAAAAAAATTAAGTAAATAAATGGAATTTGTTATAAATCTTTAGCAACTAAATAATTTTTTTTTTTTATTTTTTTTAACTTTTATTATTTATTGAATCTTCAATTATAAATAAAAACATCCACAAGTTTTTCAAATCTTAAATCTAAAAAAAAAGTAAAATATACGTTTAGCCAATTTTTAATTTCAGCGGTTGATTTTTGTTATTTTATATCTCTCGTGTACGGCTGAGAAAAAGGGTATCCCTTCTTTTCAGCCGGGTGTGGCCTCTATAATGTAGAGTATTGCCCACAAGTGGATTTGGGTGCAACTCAAGTTTTTTAATATATTTTCTCGCGTGTCTTGAAAATACTGTCTTCACGAACGGAACATCACTAAATAAAATGCCCCAGACAATCGAAAATGGTCACATTTTTACAGAAAAAAAAAACAGTTAATGGGAAAAAGTTACCAATAATTTTTTTCTCTGTACTTTTCTTTGTTGTTAAAATCGCTTAAAGCGCCCCATATATGAAAATTATGCAATTTTACTGTATTCCTGTTATACAAATTAAATATGGCGCAACTTTGCACACAGAAAACTGTAAATAAAAATATAACCTACAAAATCAAAACATAAACAAAATGAGCACTGTTGCCAGCACTTTGAAATCTTTTCATGGCTTTAAAAAAAACTGTTGAATTATATTTCAGATATAAGCTAATTTTTCAGTAATTCTACTGAATGAAAGAAATCCCGACAAAAAATTGGGGCAGCTGGGTGATAAAAAATTTATAAAAGTCGCGAGAATTTCTTATATAAAACCCTATATTAGAATGTATATGTGTATGTATGTTTGGTGATTTAAAGTTGCGTCATATTGAGTGGAGAATAATTCTTTTTGTTGGCGTATTAAATAAATTGAGATAAATTTATTGAAAATTTCTCACATAATATTGTGTGAATGACGTGACTGTTCATAAGAAAAATGTTAGTCTTAAGTCTGATAATGTGAGAAAATGTATTTTCGTTGGTTTGGCACGTAGTTCCACATAGTAGGAAATACATTTTTAAGTACAGCAGAATTACGATTATTCGTACTGCGATAATAATATCTTATAAATCAAAATATAAAGCAATTCAAAATTTTTATGAATTTTTGCTCAAACTATCCACTTTGTTTAAAAACATTTATTAAGTTTTTTATATAAAAATAAACAAATTCGAACATATAGACCTCCACAATAATAATTATTTTGATGAAAATTAATTATATAAACAAAAAACAAAATTAACGTGGATGAACTTTTGCTTGTAATTTGTTTAAATAAAAAAATAATCAGACGAAGATTCTTTTAGAATTTTCCACGCTTCTTCAATGATTTAAATTAAACTTTTAACTTTTGCTTGCTATAAAAGATTAGATTACAAAAATAAAAAGTACCAAAAGTTCCAATCTATCCCGGTTTTACCATTTAAAAAAGTAGACTATATTTTAATTTGTGTCATATGCTAACCGTGTACCAAATTGCATCCGAATGCATTAAGCGGTTTTTGCGTTATAGTAGAATAAACATCCAAACATAATATTAGTACTTTTTAAATGTTGAACAATTTTTTTTAACTAAACCAACATTATTAGTTATTTTATAGCAAAATTTTTATTATAAATTATATTTTTCTATATGTACATATTTGTTCCATTGCTTTACACCAGTCAAAAATGTATCATTATTATATCATTATTTTATTAAGTAAATAAAATATATGTATTTGAAATTAATTAATTATATCTACATAATCTACATTAATTAGCGACTTTATATATATAAATATATATCGTAAAAATAAAAATAAAATCGATTTTAAGATTTTAGAAATCATTTGTAGCGCATTTATGTTGTATTCAACCTTCATTATTTTCTTAACTACTTTAAACTAGATCTCTTCTTGTAGGCGAAAGAGATTATTCAGTAATTTTCATAGATTATGCCGATGCCTTCCCAGAGACGAAGTATGTATGGGATGTGGCTGATGTGTAGCACAGTTCTCAATCAAAAGACCATTATTACCATCTGCTTTATGTTCACCATTTATGCTGGTATTATTATTATTATTACTATTGTTATTGTGGTGATTTATATGGGCTCGTTTCATTGGACGCTTACGTTCAGAGTCAGGATGGTTCGAGCTAAGCTCAACAGTCTGCAAACTTTGTGCTCTTTGCAGGGAGAGTCTTAAAGGCTTTTTGGGAGGAGTTGGCCTAACGGAACGTGCCTCCGACATGGTATCACTGCTTTGTTGTCGTGACTTAATACGTGTATTTTCATTATCACCATCAAAGTCTAGCGATTTTACACTGCGCATATCGGATGGTAAACGTGCCCTTAAAGTTTGCACTTCCATGCCTCGGGAGGTATCGCGACGACGATCACAGCTTCTGAGCAAATATAAAATACAGTAACCAAAATAAGTAAAATTTAAAGTGATTTATTTTATGAAATAATTTCTTACACATTGTGATGATTAAGATGCTCTACACTTCGTGCCAACATTTGGGCTTTGCTTAGCGATCTATCATAGCGCTCTCGCTCCCGATCTCTATGTCTTTCTTTATCTCTTTTATGAGATTGTTGTGACATAAAGGCCGCCGAGTCGCTATTAATAGAAATCTTAGAAGCTGAGAGAGATTTGTTGGAAATCATAACATTTATATCATGACAGCTATTCTCTCTTATCAGAGTTTTTGTTATATGCGCTGCTGATTTACTTTTACTTAAACTCTGCCGTTTATTATTATCGTTTTCGGGAGTATCATCTCCCAACAGTTCGATTGGTTTGCCTCCCACTAAAGTTGTTATATAATTACCACGTTGATAAATTAAGGGCTTGTCTGGCGGTGTAGAAGGCGGTGATGAGATGCTGATGCTGGTAACATGACCATTATTGGCGCAGTGCTGCTGTTTTTGATTAGAATCTTGATGCACTGGTTGCTGCTGCTGAGGTTTTTGCTTTTGTTGCTGGAGATTTTGTTCTTGTTTAGCGGTTTGCAATTCCTTAACTTGCTCCTCTAGATATGAGATCCTGTGCTGCAAACGCATATTGTTCTCTTTCTCTTGATCGAGTTGTTTTTGAGGTATTGCAGCTGGCTTTTTTCTCAGCACCACCATTTGACATTTTCCGGTATTACCGATAACTTTTTGGAATTCATCTTTGGTTTTGCTTGTAACTAGTTTTCCGTTTACTTCCAGTACACGATCACCTTTATATAAACCATCACCCTCTAAAGCCCATTCAACATAAAAAACTCCTGTGGCTTCTGGTATTTCATGAGCAGCCCATCGACCTGTGGTGGCAATCACTGCATGTAAACTAAGTATTACGCCGCTATTGAGAATGCTTAAGAAAAAATTATAAACATAAATTAAATTTTATTTAAGTAATTTTTTTTAGAAGTAAACAAATGTCATTTGAATAACAAATTTTAAAATTACTTTCGCGGTAAAAGCATTTGAAAAAGATTAGAATTGATGTTGCTTACATGGCTCTTACATGCTTGCTAAGCTCTTCATTTATTTTTTTTCTAAATTTTTTGAAACCGATAATTTCAATTAATTATTTTTTTTTTTTCGTTAAAACTAAATAATTTACCTAAACAAACTTTGTGGTTCCACTTTTGATTTTTCCAATCTCGCCTGTAATGCCCGAACTTCTTCCACAATTGATAACAGTTGCAGTTCCTCACGACCCAAAGCATATTCCAATTCTGCTTGTCGTATTCTTACATCTATGTTACTGTTTCAATATTTACATTTTTTTTTTTTATTATTTTAAATTGTAAAAAATCTTTAATCAAGCAAATAAAAAAACACTTACTCTGTTATGTCGAGCTTTTCTAAAGCACTTTTTAAATTTCGTATTTTAATCTTTTTGTTCTCAGCCTCGGTTTTTAGCTTCTGTAATTTTTGTTCGGCCGCAGGTTTGTCGGCTTCATCTAAAGGTGGCCCACAGGGACGTGGCAATTTTCCTAAACATAATTGTATCCTTAAATTTTGTATGACCGATTCGCGGTCCTGCAACGCCGAACGCAGCTCTTTCGAATCATTGCGATTGGAACGTGAAGTTAGTGTACCACCTATGGAGGTACCTTTACGTCTACGACCAGTAGTAGCACAATGTGGTATACTCGAGCTGAGATTCGAATCAATATTAGATAAAGCTTTTGTACTTAAGCTATCGTGTAATAAGCTATATTTGGTAGATGAATTGTTGCCACCTTTCGCATTTAATATAGTCTGAAATGTGAAGAATGAAATAATAGGTTCATTTAATTTTTTTTTTTTTTTTGTTTTTTAATTATTCGTAATTTCATAAGAGTGATAACTAATCTGCGAAAAGCGGATTTTAAAAAGAGTTGCACTGGCCAACACCTCTTAGAAAAACAGTATCAGCTCGCAGGTATTTTGGTTCTTGTGTCTCCCAGTGTAATTATTATTTCCATTATAAAATTTAAGAAATTATTAAGTCGTGCTTATTTCGAGTAAAATATCCACTTTTTTTCTTAAACAAATAACTTTTGACACGTTTTTTTTTAATTCTATAGAAAATAGTTTATTTACAGTAAATACAGATTTATTAAGTTCCGGAAATTCAAATATTTTAAAAATTATATTAAAAAAAACGTCTTTTGATACATTCTTGAAAGGGGCGTTTATGCCTTGGGTATATCGTAGACACCACATTCGCGATTTGCCGGCAATGATTTATCAATTTTCTTCGGATAAGGTAAATTCAAGTTGTCCATGATTTTAACAAAGTCTTCCAGAGACTTAGTCAGACGTGGATTATAGTGCTTTTCTTCCCAAACAGAACTTTCCATTTGTCCTCTGTAAAAATTCGAAATTAATTTCAGAAAATCCAAAATAAAAATTTCAACAATTTTTTATACTTGTAATCGTGGGCTGGATAGATGCGATAGTTTTCTGGTAAAGTAAAAATTTTTTCGTGAACATTTTCATATAAATGTTTAGAGTTGCCCTCTTGGAAGTCGGTACGGCCACAACCTCGTATCAGTAAAGTATCACCGGTGAAAACGCAGCCTTGTTCATGTACAACATAAGATAAACAACCGTTTGTGTGACCGGGAGTGGCTAATGTTTCTATTGCATGACGACCAAATTGAATTTTATCTCCCTCGTGTATATGTATGTCGGCTTTGGCACCACTATCAACAGATATTACTGATTGGCAGCCAGGCAACAATTGTTTCAACCATCCGCTTCCGGTTATGTGATCAGCATGCATGTGTGTATTTACTGGAAATAAGTTAAATATAATTCATAATGTTTTTGAGACATTTTAATAATATTTTTAATAATTTTAAAATGTGAATGATAGCGTACGGAATTCAGCGTTTGCCGCACAAAAATGCCAATTTAAAATATGGAAGGAAGTTTTTGTTTTCAATCTGACTATATTAGGCGCAGATCCACCTTTTAAGCTTTTGGTAGGGAAAATTTCAAATGAGAGAACTTTTCTCAGAGCTTTAGTGGCGCAAAGAAAAATGTTTTATAGAAGAAGCAAGCCATTTTACATCTGCACGACTTAGACATGTCTGTAGAAAATATTATAAATTTTCTGCAAAATAACAAATCCTGACAGTCAGTTGTAAAAAATAAAAGACAACTGTTTTGCCGCTTAACTGTTTCGAGTTAACCGTATTTTCACATTTCGGAACTTAAATTATGCGGAATTGTTACCATTTTTACATTGATTAAGTTTACCAAGCAAAGGTAGTACAGAAACTGATTAAATTTTAGAAAATTTCATCATCAAAACAAATTTTACTAATCAGTGTTAGTGATTTAGTTTTTATATGTATATGTATGTATATACATACATTTCCATACATAACTGCTATCATAAATTTAATTTATATTTTTTACTTAGAGCTTTTTTTTTAATTTTTTCAAGTTCTTCAATAAAAATTTATTTTAAAAATTACACCATTTTCTTTTATTTTCAACAGCATAAACATTGGCATTTTAATGTTTGATCTGTTGCCGATCACATATTAACTGCTTTTTCACAGATAGAAATAAAAAAAATATTGGTAACTATTTAAAAAAAAAACTAAGTACGAGAATTTCACAACCTTAATAAAAAAAAAGTGGCTATAAATAAAATAATACTCACTCACCAGCATAGTTTAAAGAGAAACCTAAATCTTGGATTAACTGAGCATCGCGCTTAGCTTGTTCTAATACGGGATCAATGACGATCGCTTCCTTGGTATTAATATCAGCCAATAAATAAGTGTATGTTGAGCTTTCGGTATCAAATAACTAAAAACAATAAGATTTACATATTTAAATATATATCTTTTTTTTTGTGAATTTATCAAATTATAATTAAAATCAAAATATGTAACCACTTACCTGACGGAAAAAGAAATCTGTGGAAAATGAAATACGCGGTAACATTGTCGAACAATGATGTAAACGAAATTGTTGATGTTGCTCTTGTTGTTTGCTTAATTGAAGTATTGATTTTGCAACAAGAGATTTTGGCGATTGTGGCAGCACTGATCGGCGAAACGCAGAAAATAAACTAATCACAGGCGTTTTCATTGTAAAGCTTTTAATGTTATCAATACTAACAACAAATAAGTAAACTTTTTAATTTCTTCTGTTGATGGTGTATCCATGTGATGCAGGACGTTCAGGAAAGGGGGAATTCACGTGCATACGTAGAAATTAATTAATTATAAACCAGATACATTTATTAGAAAAAACACATTTTGTAAAATTGTTATTTTTTTATGAGTCAAATTAAAAAAATTTACATTTGTTTTATAATTTTGTAGATGGCAACAGCAGATGGGGTGTATGGAAATCCCAAATCAATGCGTTGTTTACTGTTTCACAGGTGTCATCAATTAAATAAATTGTATAGTTTTTTTAAGTTTTTACAATACTGCTGTAGTAGTCTGACACACCTCTTCAATTCATGTAATTTTGTTTTTTGTACTTAAGTTTTTTTTGTTTACTTCTTATTTCGTACGATATAAAATCATTAGATTTGTACTTTTTTTTTTTTGCTACGAATATGTTTTTCGTTTTATTGCATTCTATTAAATAACATCCACATTAAAAAATGAACAGCTGTTTTCTAACTAAAACGTATGAAACAAATATTTTGTTTTCTTTTTCGCCTTCTAATACTGACAGTTTATATCTGTCAGTTGTTAAAGCTGTGTTGTGAAATCATTTCAGTGTTAAGCTTTTAAAGTTTATTTATACTCACGTCATGATCAACTTGAGCGCAATTCGTGAACTAGGGATGAGATCGTGAGTTACTAAAATACTCACTATTGTTATGTACGTAATTAGAAAATAATGGCTGCTATTAATGCCAACTTATCGATAGATCTCTTCACACATTGTTTATGGAGAGTTTTCAAATCAGAATGCTTATTTACATTAATAAAAACGGCCATAGAAGAAATAAGAATAATAAAAATACATACATACATACATACATACATACATACATACATACATACATACATACATACATACATACGTATATTTGTATAAATTTATTGTCTGATATAATAGAGATATCCTTAGCAGAGTGTTAAGTTTATAGAATTCCATTTAGAAGTTCTTGAGATTTTTTCAAAAACACATTATGGGAATTCACATACATACAGATTTATATACATATGTGTGCAAAGAACCGAAATTACTTAAGAAGACATTTTTTGAAATTCCAACTTCATTCTATCAAATATAGCAAGTTACTGATTTCCCTTCGATTTTCGACTAATTTGATGTTTGTATGTATAAAAATGGATCGTGGTTTGATCGGATGCTAAAAAAATGACACAATATTTACTTCTGCGAGTTTGCTTGTAATTGCTACCCGAAAATTTAGAAAAAAGAAAAAAGGCTCAAAATGAAGTTTAACGGGTCATCTGGTGAATGTACATATACACCTGTGTATGTATGTAAACATCTCATAACTTAAGAATTGCCAAAGTGATCGATATTCTAAAGTCAATTTGGATTTCGTCAGATAATGAACCGATGCAATTCGATTTACATACTTTGAGAATTTTTAAAAATAAACTTTCGTAAGTGCTTTTTTTAATAAGTTTTAAACTACCAGACAGATCAAACTCAAAAACTAAATAACTCCTAAATTCAAACTCAACGTGGTAATGATAATTTACATACACATGTACAACGTTATTGGATTTGTTTAATTGTTACTTCTGCCAAAGTCTTTATTGTCTAGATAAATTTTAGCCAACTTATTAGAGTGTCACTGGAAATTAATGAACTCTTCTTTTTTATTAACGATTAATTGTTAATCAAGAAAATATTGTTTTATTTTATTGATGTTTTGCGGTCAATAATTATGTTTATTAATACTTACTGTACATACACACATAAACAATAATATAACAATTTATAAAAATATAATTACCAATAAATAGAAAAGGGAAATCAATATAAAAAAAATGTTTAGCCAATACATGTCGGTAGACGAACACAGACACCTGATCACAATCAGTTGCGGGCATGCGTAGTAAAATATTAAAAATAAAGAAAAAAAAACGGAATTAATTAATGAACTCAGCATATCTGTAAATATGAAAAAGAAAAAAACACTAAAGATGGAATTGTGAGCGGCTTTTGTTTTATTTAAATGCGCTCATGTAGGTTCATATTCATTAAAAATATACTTATGCATGTAGCACGTTAAAGTGTTTGTTTAATCGTCTCCAGGGGACTTAAAAGTTGTGCTAAACATATGAAGCATAGGTTTTATTTTTGCGTACATGTTGTATATGATCCAAATCTTCTTTAGGAGAATTACAGTTTAAAATATATTCTCTAATAATATTTTTACAAATTCGCCAAAGAGGACGAGGTGTAGGCTTGAATCGAAATATTCGTATCGAAAATAATAGTTCTTCAAATAATTTGCACAAAGACATTTGCTGTGTACAAGGATACAGCGGAGAAGTGATATCCCTTAAAAAAGAAAATATTGAATAGAAATTTTACCAAATGGTATACTCGTATTCCACTCAAAATCTTAAGCATAATCCCCGTGAAATTGCATAAAAATTTGAAAAATTGTTTCCACAAATATAAAAATTGTACTGAAAATCTAAATAATGAACCCACATTTGTGAATAAATAAATAAACAAACAATAAATTTGGAAAATATAAAAAATTCGGACTGTTTTCATAAAATGATTAAAGAAAAACACGTTGGAACGATCATGCATACACATTTCATTCGAGCGAATACAATGAAGTAAAGTGGGGGTGTCCATTTCTATTTTTTACATTCAAAACTACAGTGAATAAAATGAACTGTTTTGAACTTCAAATAAACATTTAACAGCAAGAAATTTCATATAAAAAAAAATGTGTGTAATTGTAATAAATAAACAATATAGACAATGAATTTGTTGTACTCGAGCACATACATACCTACGATCATTAATTATAACAAAGTAAAGTTTGGCTCTTATTTTCCTCTAGATATTTGGCAGGTGGAGAGGGTAGACTGGCTTGTGAAATATGTGTTTAGTTTAAGATTAATTTAGTTGAATTATTTGTTTACACTTTTTTGTTGTTTAATTCCTTGGTTCGTTGGCTAACTGGTGGTTTTGGTTTCTGCCGAATACACTTGAAATACTTTGCGATCCGAAAACTTAAAAAAAAATATAAAATGATCAGCAAATGCCAAAAACAAAGATTAAACACTTATGGCGAAAGTAATTATTGAGGCATTAAAAATATATTTCACAGTTTTATATTAAAAATTTTTGCCAAAACTACATGAACAAATTGATAGAAAAAAACATATTTGTTTGGTTTTTGGCTGCTTGTGATTTTATTATTGGCAAAACAACGACTTCATGATCGCATTCATTTTTTTGAAATACGCAAACCATTTTACACTAAAATGCCTTCATATGAAATCAGAATTGATATCAAACTTCTTTTTAACCGATAAAGGCAGTATTTTCTCTCAGATAATCTGTGAAGTGTTGAAAAATTTTAAAATCTAAGAAAAGAAAACGATCGAACTCATATCTATTTTAGATCATACATACATATATTTGTATCATTATGTATGTACTATGTTGATATGCATCTGTTATAATCATGTAAGCAATAAATATGTACATATGTATGTCGTAAAGTAATTTCCTATTTCTTTCAGTTTTTATTTTTCTAACTTACCATTGAAGCTGATTTTTGTTTTGCAAACGCACGATGAGCAGCAGATATTGGTTCACTAATAACACTACCCCCGTCCATGTTGTGGATTTAATGAGATCTGTAATATAAAAAGCACATAAAATTACAAAAATTATTGAAGAGCTTTGCAGAGCTTTAAATATAAAATAAGTTGCTTACAAATGATGATATTTAAATGTTTGTAAAAAGAAAAAGATAAATTTCACCAGTTGGACTTGTTAACTGTCTATTTCGCTTATTGTCAAGTTTTTAAATCTTCTCTTTATACAAAAACAAAACATTTTTCTGTTTCTTTTTTTTTTTTTAAATTCAAGTTGTAAGCCGTTAAAAAATAAACTCCAAGACATAAAGAAGTATGTAATTGAAAAAAAAAAATGCGTTAATAATTTATTGTTATACAATAGACAGTGTGTGAATAAAACACACTGAAAATATAGTTTTTTACACATCAGCCAGCCATGATCTGTTAGATAAAGTTACAATGACACCGTGTAAGATCATTGATCATACTAACACTTGCATTATTGTTACTTTTGCTAGAATTAAATTGCACCTACAGATCGCTCCTTTATTGCAACATAGTCATATCTCAAAAAACAAAATTTTTCAGTTACTGACGAAAAAGAGTTTCTCAATACCTTCTTTATTTGTAAAAAAATTTGCATAAACATATCTCTATCTAAACCCAAATTATAACCGCTTACATGCTCAAGCCGTCCATATAAATGCTTACGCTTTGAAAACTTTAAATGCATTTTGCCACGTTTGAGTTTTTTTTGAGATATGACTATGTTGCAATAAAGGAGCGATATGTGTGTATATATATGTGTGTATGATTGTATTTACTACATATTATATTACATAAGTAACATCAACAACGGCCAACTGGTCTCATATATTTATCTGTATGCATCTCTATCTCATCTTCTTATCTTTGGCTGAATTTTATTTTATCATGCATGCATGACTGCATGCAAATAATTTTTAGTTTTATTTCGCAATGAGAAATTCCCACAATTCAACACACATACATAGACAAACTCCAACAATTTTATTTCACTTCAATTGAATTTTTTTTAGTTCAAACTGCTTAAAATGCATTTATGCCTGGCTGTGTTTTGAGGAAATGTAATGAGTGAACAACGACGATTGTGTAGCAAAAAAGACAACAACAACAAAATACATATCTATTCTTCCCGCTTCAGTTAAGGAAGAAAGAAAGTTCAATTCCCACCATCATCATCAGCAGCATTAGCGTTGTTATTGTATTTTATACAACATTTGCAACATAAATTCGTAATGTTGTAATTTGTGTGCTGTTTTGTTTGAAGTCTTTAGATTATTTATAAGTTACAAATGTGCCACACTTTTTTCAAGGCGTTCACACCTGCTAGTTTTTTGAAAATAAAAAAATGTGTAAGTATTTGTCGTATGTATATTAAACTAAATCTAGAAAACTATTAGTGCAATTTATAGTGGATCTGTGTTGCTTGCAGGATATTAATATGTATTCAAATACTAAAGTGTTTTTATATTTATAGCCAATTTTCGAGACAAACGCGAATACAGTATTTGATCTTCTCAATCGCACTGCAAGTGTAATTGCTTAGTTTATACTTCCACTCCTTAGTTATCCCAATTTTAGCTCAGATTTTCAACTTGATTCATTTAATTTATAAAAATCATGTAGTCGTATTTCCACTTAAAAGAGTTCACTGTGTATGTTTTGTCTTTAACAATCTTCTTGAAGAGCTCCGTAGTTCGTTCTAAGCCACTGAACCATAACATCCATAAAGTTAAGTTAATTGTACGAATTGTACGGCAGAGTACATACATACATACATACATATTAACTTCAAGTTCGCTCGTATGTAAAGATATTCTGCTAAAGTTTTCCTACTGTTCATCAATTTACTTTATCGTACTGTTGCACCAGTTTGGATGCCAGCTTAAACAATTCAAACCTTCTTGCATGTTTAATTCATTGTTTTTCTTTTTTACAAAAATTTAGAAATATAACTCAGAGTTTAAGGTAAAATCGCATAATTAATAACAAAGAACGGCCATCGTTAATTTCAACAATATAATTATTTTTATTTTTAACATTAATGTAATAATGTATATGTATGTATGTGTGTACATATGTATATATGTATGTACCTATGTATATAAATAAAGTCAAAAGTAATTAAAACAAGTACTAGTGATAGGACTGCATCTGATCACGCGTCTGCAGGCTTGATTTTGAATAGAAAATTAGCAGGAGTATTTAGTTTCCGTCATCACTTTGTGCCTGGAAAGTTCTCAAAATTAATTTGAAATAAAGAATTTATTTATTCACTAGCATGTGCCAGCCTGTCCACCCACACCCCCTCTTGTATACACCCATTATTTTACTAAAAGTAATACATACTGAAATAATTATCAAATCAAAATGTGTGTCCGTGTTTTTTAACTTCCATTGAGGCAGGAAAAAATTCGTGAAAATTCCCAGACTAAGTTAAGACCAAAAAATCTACTACTACCAGACCCTGTAGTTATTTTAATTACAAAAAAAAAAAAAAACACTTAAAAACTTGAAGATTCATTCAATCGATTTAAGCATCACTTGATTTGATATTTTTCTTTTAATTACATGCATGTATGTATGTATGAATTTGTGAACTCGCGTGTAAGTATGTCAGTGACGAGTGCTACAAGATAGCATTCACAGTTACAAAGAATTTATTTTGGTGTCCTCGTTTTGAATATCTGGACAATCTTGTTCTCAAATGGACGCTGATCATTTTCGCATGCTTTCTTTGCTTGTCTTATTTAACTATAGAGTGCTAATCATGGTCAATTCTGCCAACTGTTCATTAATTTTCCGCTTGATCGTTTGGAAATATTAGAGATTCGTTCTTCCTTTCTAGCCAACAAACGATATTCCTCCGAAGATAGGAGTAGAAGGAGGAAGATATGCATCAACCTTCTAGGGTTAATATCAATCATCTTCATTGAAATGTGGACGTTTTCATAAAAACAAACGCACACATTTTCGTTAATGATTTTTTTTTTTCTTTTTGGACATCTTGTTCTAAGATTCATATGAATGAATCGTTGTGCGTAAATTTTAAATATCAAAACTTCCCAGCAAACATATCTTTCTTGATTTTGGTTAGAAGTCGATCAGCAAGCTAGCACATGATGCCGAATTCGTATGCGAAATAGGACAGAAAAATCACATGAACGATTCACTTAAAATCATTCCTTCTTGTCTTGTCTGAGTTCTTTAAATGCTGTCACAATGTCTGAAACAGTTTTGCTCAAATTCTGGAGGAATTTTCTGGGGAAATTATAAACGACCTTTCGACATGTCGGAAAAATAGAATAAAAATTAATTAAATTAATTCTCGTATTCTATTTCTGTTGAAAACTTGGTTAAATAGTTGATATTTTTCCCAATTAGTATCCACTTTACGAAAATTGTTAAGATGGACAATTGAACGCTGATGAGATGTGTAGCGGCCTTGAAATCGGTACTGATACGTTCTGTTAAACTGATTGGATATAATAATATTTTTCAACATAAAAAATAACTCTTAGTAATTTGAATTTTCATTAATTCAATAAAACTGAACTTGAGCCTGATAAAATTACTTTTCATATGTACATCAATATAAGTTCGAATAATAATTATGTTTATTCGTAATAATATAAAAAAAAATATCTTTTCTGATATATTTTACCATCTGTCGTAAAATTGTTAATATATCAGACATTTCGCAAAGAATTCAGAAATTATAAGACTTCTGCAGCTCTTTTTATGCCATCATTTTGTTTTTTTATTTTGTACCTATAACAACTTGAAGATTTATGCATAAACAACTATCAGTAGATAATTGGGAAAGTTATTAACAAAATTAAAATAAAAATTAACATAAAAGTCATAAGTCGTAAATGTTTAGGTTAAAAAGTTCACACACTAGTGTGTTAAATGTCTTAAAGCAAATTAAGTGGCCTTCAGATAAATTGTAGACTAGTCTGATATTAATCGAATAATTTGTCATACATAACGGCAAAAAAAATGTTTACTGGGTCTACTAGAAGGCTTCAAAAGAAAGAACATGCTTAGATAACAAATTATTTTAATTAACCAAAAAAAAAAACATTGTTAATGAACAAACGAGTATAAAACTGGGTTAAAAAATTTAAAAAAATTCACATAAAACTCTCTTCTCACAAACCACGTATATAAAAATTTAATAGCTGAAATCAAAGCTGGTTTTGCACTATATATAAGCAAAAAAAGTCTACCAGCATATTATTTTCTAAATATGTGAGGCGTTGAAGAACCAATTGTAGCCCTCAAATGTCATCGGAATGGGATACCTTATAAGCGGGGATTATCAGTAAGCGATATGTCTTGTCCATTAAGTGATAAATCTTTCGAAGAAGTCTAAAAAAAATCGGGAATATACTTATTGAACTTTTGTATATTTAAAAGTTCCACTTATGGAATTTTACTCAATCTCAGCACTCAGTATTCTTCACAGATCCTCTACTCAATACTTTGCTTTTATGCAAAGTTGTAGAAAAATATCATTGAGTTCCATATCGACCGTTAAATTTCCGTTGAATTTAGCTATAAAAACACAGCTTTGGAAGTATTGAGTACCTGAAACAAATACCAAATTCTCGATACCCACTACTCCATATATTACCAGCACTAAGCCCCTCCACTGCACTATATACATATATATTTTAATTCAAAAATAACATGTTTTTCTTTCTTTATTACTTGTTGCATGAAAAAATGGGAAATGAAAAATAAATAATTGGATTTTTGTTTTTGCTACCTTTTCAAAAGCGAAAAAGGGTTCTTTTTTTCATGTCAGTTTTGCAAGAAAATTTTTACTAAAAGCAGACATAAATAAAAAATATTAATGTCACGCTCTGGAGATTTTAATATGAATACATGCATGACGTATTCCTTGAAATTCAAGTTGAAACTTTTTACACGACTGATATAAATGGAGTATGTGTATGTAGTACGAGTATTTATTTGATAGCTTCAATTTAAAATAATAATATGTACATAAGTATGTCTTTGCAATTGCAAAAGTTCTGTGAAATATGTACGTATGTAGATATTTGCAACTTACATATTTAATCGGATTTGGGTCTTAACAATTTCATTAGGCTTAAGAACTATCAATCATATCTACATACAACGTGAAAGAGTATACATACACTTAAAAAAAGAAGTAATTTCCGCCTATTTTCAACCACCTGGTTGGTGTTTGTCTATAATACGAATTATTTGCATTTTCAAAAATATTTATTTATTTTCACATTCGTAATTCTTTTTTATTGTATAACGAACGCATGCGTACCACAACCTACACGAAATTAAAAAAAAAATTAATAAAAAATATTCTGAAATTAAATTATTTATATAATGAAATGACTGCAGAATGATTGTATTTTAAATTTGCAATGAAGCTGACGAGAGTGACTTTGCCAGTATTTGTTTGCTGTTTAACTGCTGTTTGTACCATAAAATAGAAATAAGTCGAAAAAAGAGAATGAATGAATGCATCTCTATTTTTTTTTTTTATTTTAATTATACCAAAAATGAAATGAAAAAAAAAAATATTAACAAAATTGTACTCGTAATTAATTATGATGATCTCACGATATTTTTTATTTTTTTTTTTTAATAAATTCTCCGCAATCATCTTCATTAAGGTTTGTTGGCAGGCGTTTAATATTTTTTTTTTATATTTTCAATATCAATTTCAAATTATCAATTAAGTTGGCATTTAGTGGGTGTTTAAAGTTGGCTTCAATTTGTTCATAGGTACCGATTGTTTTTCTACATATACGAGTATTTGAGATTATTCTTGATTTTCATTATTGTCTGTTAAATAATTTAATTATTTTCGTTAAACTTTTGTTATTAATAAAAAAAATCTATTTATTGTTGTCCTCTCCTAAATCCGCAATTCCCAAAGTGTTTTGTATCGACCATATTTTGAAAAAAAAATTTTTTAGCTTTTTATTTTGCAATTACATGTTAAAATCAACTTTAAACTGAACTTTTCTTAAGATGTTTTCTTCGAAAAACGCTTTTTAAAAAACAAATATGCTTAAGGGGCTGTGCACATATTACGTAACGCTCCAAGGGGGGGAGGGGGTTCAAGATTTGTTACTGATTGGAAATTTTGCACTGAAAAATTATTAAAAAGCGTTACGGAGGGGGGGGGGGGGGGGGAGGGTAAAAAATCTCTGAAAACAACGTTACGTAATATGTGCACAGCCCCTAAGCTACGATCATACTTGGCAAAAAATATTTGCAAAAATGTTTTGCTTCGAGTTAGTGTCATTGAAGTTTTTAAGATTTTCATAACAAATATCAATTTTTATATATGTATGTACCCAGCAAAAATTACTGCTTCGCCGTAAGCAGGTTTATTAGGAAATATCAGGTGATATTAGCTTGCAAACCTGCTTAAGTATGGCATGATATTTGTTCGCGATGTCCCACTTTAGAGCATTTGAGCAGTGAGTATGAAGTAAATTCATGGAACGAAAAACAATATCAACTGAATATATACATATTTTATTTTCTATTGCATCATCCAAACATGCCTACTGTCGTTACACTTCGTAAAATTTATAATTTTAATCATTGCCTTACTATAGTGCTTTCTAGTATGCACTAGTGTAAGGGAGCATGTATAGAGATTATTTGCTTTAGTGTTATTTGTTTTTGTTTCTACATTGATTAAATAAAGTTATCAAAAATTTTACATTTTCTGCCATACATATCTGCATTTGTTAAGATAATACATATGTGCTTAATACGAAGCACGTTCTTAAGGCAGAAGAAGTATGTACTGCTTCCAAAAACTTGATTATTTTTTGCTGGGTAAGTACTTTTTAACCCATATGAAAAAATACTGTAATTGAGGGAATAAAATTTTATTTTGTAAGCGGTCACGTTTTTTTTCCAACAAATCATTTACTAAATCTGATCGTAGTTTTATAAGCGTAAATGTACATTAAATTATTGTCTATCTAATACAAATAAAAAGAAATCGGACAAAGTTATGCCCCAGTTAAAAAAATTGGAACAACAGTGTTCTGGTGGTGCAACACAGTCACACCAAAAAATAACGCAACATAAAAATACAACTCTAATCGCATAGAGTGTACGTTAAATGAAATGATTCGTAATGTAACTCATTTCCATTCTACATCCACACTATATCACTTTTGGAGCACACACAAATTTTTCCTAAGATCATTGTATTTAATAACACTTGTATACGACTGATGTACTTTTTTTGTCGCATTCCCCAAAGAAATTCGAAAAATCTCGAAATGTGCTTTTAATTAAATGTCTCTTAAATTTATTTTGTATTGAGTATCTCCCCCGGAGGGTACGTTTTGTCAATTTGGTGATATCCACACCCTGGTGCTGTGCCTGATGGGGAAAAGGGTAATTGTCTTTTCCAGACATTACCTTTTGTCAATTACCCATAAAACTTATGTGTTAGTACCGAATCTTTGAAACAACAGAGCAAGGCATGGTACCACATGAGCCGGGACATTGACATACATTTTCGATGTGATGCTGCGAAATGCATACTTGTTGTCTTGGGGATGGATATTAGGTTGGCGTACTCCTTCTACTTGAGAATGTATATGTTGGCACCATCGCACTGTCCTCGTTGGTGGCATGATACCATGACTGGTTACTGGTAAAGGCTCCTTCGGTAGTCCACGTTGGTTGTTACCAAAAGCTGGGAGAAATATTGGTTTAAAGACTGATGCTCGACCAGTGCTAGTGGCTGGTTGGACTTCGGTCTACCAATATAAAGGCTCTATGTGCTATTGCGAAACAGCAGATAAAAGAGATTAGACCCTGTTTAGGCAATGGGGGGTAAGAAGTTGCCACCTGATTAATTTTTTATATGAAATAGGATTTCTAAAAATATTTTGCTAAATGTTATGGGTCCAAAACAAACAACAAAGACATGGCGAAAAAAAAAATATTTTGTGTAAAAATACTTTAAATGTAAAAGGGGATAATAAGACACTCGTAAAAAAAACACACCAAATTAGTTTCATATATTCTCAGGAAAATTCCGAATCCCAAATGAAATTGTTTATTGTCAAAATTCTTGAAAATTCCTCAACACAGCCAGTCCTGGATTTCTGGAAGTATGTATGTAGTAGGATCACATCTAGCGCCAACCGATATCAGGAACGATCATGATTTATCAACCTCTTGCACGATCATGTTAAATGTAAAAAATCATTTATATGTTACGATCAACAAGAATACTACCAAAAAACACTTTGTAAATATTTTACTTCGCTATTTTAAAAACCGAAAAGCGTAACAAGTTGTCTCAGATATAACCAAAGTTTGGGAACTGCAGCTGCTTGCAATCATTTATGTTTAATATTTCGAATTTTTAGCAAAATCTTAAATGACGAATGTTTATCTCTATTAAAGAAATTTTAAATAATTTCACTAAAGAATATTTATTCATTTTTTTTCTTGCCACAAGTTTTTCTATATATTTCTATGGTCTGTCATCAACTGCGACATCCGTCGGCCTCTTTAGCTCAGTGGCAGAGCACTGGTCTTGTAAACCAGGGGTCGTGAGTTCAATCCTCACAGGAGGCAAAGCTTTATTATCTTGCTTCTTTTTTTTTCTTTAATATTTGCTTCTAAAGAATATTTATTGAAATGTTTCATGTAAAGCGAATGTTGAAAGCCCTCTTATATATTTATGGATGCCGATGCACGATTAAGTACATATATACTACTTACTACGAGTATGTATGTATGTATATGCTTTTACCACATAAGGCTAATATCTATTCTTCAATTGTAGATTAATTTTATCCGGCTTAATTAGAAATACACATGTATGTACTTACGTACCTACATTGTGGTATGTATGAATGTACAAATGTCTGTTTATAGTTGTACTCCAGTTTTAAAGTACTTTAAGACATGTAATTAAAGCAAATAAAATTATTTATTCATACCTTTTTAATAACTCGTATACAATTTGTTTGTTTATGCCATGTACAAACATTCTCGTACATAATTACATATTTATTTGTTTGTATTTCATTAACGAAATGACCTTAATATTTTATAAGCAAATTATATAAGTACATATGTATGTATGTACTCGTATGTATGTACATAGTTTTTATTTAGTATGTAGTTTATTATTAAATTAGCATTTTTTTATTGTTTCATTTAATAATCATTTGGAAGCTTTTGACAAAAATCTAACAGGTTTTATCATGTGGGGTTCTAGGCAAGACTCTGTCAAAATATTTCAATTTAGTTGTGTTGACACGAAATTACGAAACTCAAAGAAATATGTATGATGAATAATGGCTGCTTATGAAGATGTTTAACTACGCATTTTTTATTTAGAAAAAAAAGACATTAACATTTCTTTATGATAAATTTCAAGTATTTTAAGTGATTAAGAATGTAAACACATATGTACATACATACATACATACATGTTTTTTCTTATATCGAAAACTTAGGGAGTTACCTAAGTGTGATAGCGAGTCAGTCAGTGCCTTTAGGGTCGTTGAAATATTTACGAAACACTTGTGCTGTTGTTTTTTTATTTTTATTATATTAAACAAAAACTTGGATCAAAATAAATTTTAAATTTTTTTTTGTAAATTTCTTATTCGAATTGGATAATAATTATCCAACAGTTCTACCTTCCAACGACAAACACACACATATTGTATTGTAGTATGCTGCGCGTCGTTCATATCTGGAAAGGGCTTTATTCCGATTACGTGCAGATAATGTTTTGCTGAAAAACATTCTCAAATTGTCTTTTGAAACTGCATTCGCGTCCATACAATGCAACTTTTCTTTTGCGGTAGTATGTTGTTTTTATGGATTACAACTCCTTTCTTCATTTCATTTTTGCAAAAATTGCATTGATATGAAACTCAAAGGACTTGCAGAAAGACTTCTTTTTGATAATTTTACGATATTTTAATCTTGACTGATTGTTAAATACATGTTCCAATTAATAGTTTGTGTCTTAACCGTTAAACATTTGCAAAGATGTCAAATTGCATATAAAAAATTTAATAAATTTTTTTATGTATGGAGTTTGACCATTTTGTCATTTTTTTTTTTTTTGTTGTAGAACTGCATAAACCTAATAATTGGGCCATGGTTAAATAGATCACTTGTCGTATATAAAATTTCTTTTATTATGCCATTTTATTATAATTTTTTTTTTTGCAAAACCCCTTTTTTGCGGTTGTTGCCTTTCTTGTTGTTTCAGAGTTTTCTGGAACGTTTTAATTACATGTTTTCTTCATCTTACTTTTCTCGAGTAGTCAGTCGTCGTTGCTTGGCACGTATGCCAAAATAGTATGAATAAAATAGTATGAATATGAACTTATTGTTGTATCTTATGATTAGCTTGAAAAAAATACATACACATTTAATTGTGTCGTTAATCTAATATACTCTTTTAATTTTATAATTATACTAATTATTTTGTTAGTTGCTATAAATGCAATAAGTACGAAGTAATACAACTACAAAAGTTTAGTTTAAAAAAAACAATAAATGACACAGAAAATAATAATAGCAGCAGCAACAACAACAGAAAAAAAAAACTTAAGAGAACGGAAACTGAACAAAGTGCATTAAAAACATTAAATGACTGAACAAATGAATGAACTTGTTGTTTATAAACATAAACAACGAACAGTCCTAACACTGTTCAAATAGTTTAAATTTGAGACTCTAAAATACATACATGGCTTGCTTGCTGATCAGCGTTCTATACTATAATGTTGTTGTTCTATTGTTGCAAGTTATAAGCGGCATTTTGAAACTGCAACATTTACATTTACCTGTTGTTATATTTTCTGTGAAAAGAAATAATCTTTATTGTACACATGTTAAATCCCTGCAACGCACAGTGGGACCGATCGAAAAATAAATGCTAATAAATACACTGGAAATTAAAAATACAATTACATGTTATAATGACTCCAGTTTCGTTATTAACTTCTCTTTGCATTCATTCTTTATGGATAAAATTTCTAAAACGTTCACTGTTTGGAAACGCTGTTTGTCAAATTAAAGTTCTCAGCTAGTAAAAAAAAATCGGTACTGCATTTGTTTTAAGTCGAGTTAATTTCACTTTCATTCTGTTTTTATTTGTTTAACGATGTCGATTTTATTTTTCTAATTTATTGAAAACTGAATACATTTTTGCATTATTACAATAAATTGTATAGAAAAACGATCTCTAAATTAGTATGTATGCATATAAATTTAATCTTATAAAGAATTTAATTTGGGAAAGTTTATGTAAATCATAATATAATAAAAATTTCAAGATTATAAAATAGAGCCAAAAGAAATATAAAAAAAGAAAAAAAAAAACCAAATAGCAACAAAGAATAGAATAGAAATGTAAAGAAAATCTGGTGGTGACCATGTGATAAAAATTAATTTAAAATACCAGTCAGTACTATTGAAAGAGAAAGATGAGACAGATTATTCAAAACCATATTTGAAATAAACAACACACATCAATTTTTGAATATATTAATTCGTTTTGTCTTTATTCATTTCAGATTGTATAAAAATCATTGTCTATTTTCTATGAAAACCTCAATGACTGACTGGCCAGTTTTATAATCACATCGATATGAATTTATGTTTTTTGTTTATGTGACTTAACACTTATGAATGTAGATATGTACGTACATATGTACATACCTTCATAACGAAAGTAATTATTTAAATTTATTTCGAATTCATTCGAGGAGAGAAAGATTAGATACATACATTTGTGAAGATCGAATTCACTGTGTTTCGCTTTTTTAACTTAAGTTTACAAAAAGAATAACTATTTCAAAAATTAACCATTGAAAAAAGGATCTCTAGTCAAAAAAATACATTTTACTAAACGTAATTTTCCTCCAAAAGTTTTCTCCAAAAAATGGCTTTTTGAGGTACATAATTACATTTCTAAAAAAACCATTCTCAAAATATATTTTGAAAAATTTCCATTTGCCAAGTAGCATCTTTTTCACATGCATTTTCTGAAAAAGTAATTTTTCTAGAAGTACTTTTGTTCAAAATCATATTTCCAAAAAGTACATTTTGCAAAAATAATTTAAAAAGAAAATTTAAATATGTATGGTAGTACATATTTATGAAAAGGACAACGGATTTCAAATGTGCTATAGTACAAAATTTCAATACAAATTTTTCTTAAAATCCGTTTAAAATTCTTATGAATTGGGGTGGTGGGGGGCGGGGTAAATTTGTACCATTCTTAAAAATTTATTTTTCTAAAAAGTCGTTTATTAGACAACCTCTTCCACAAAAAAACTTTTCCCAAGTTTGAATATCTTCTGAAAGTATATTTTATAATAAACCCGTTTAAAGGACTTTTTTTCTAAAAAAATAATATGTATGTATATATTTTCCCAAAAAGTAATTTTGTACTGTATGTTTTGTTTTTAGTTCCCTTCCAATCGAATACAACTAATGGCTCAAATCACATTCATACCTTTACTGCTGATCGAAAGCAAAAACAAACAAAAAAGACTTACCATAAAATAAATATGCTGTCACAAAAAAATTATTTGTTCAATTTTTGTTGTTGGTGTTGTCTCAGTTTTTTTATTTATGACGTGCGTGCAAAGAACTCCTTCGGAGTTTGGATTTAGATTCTAAATTTTAGAATCTTTCGTTTGATTTGTTTCCAGCCAGAACAAATAACACACTCACACTACATCAAAAGATCAATGTGTAAAATAGTTGTTTTTTTATTTATATTTAGAGATTTATAGGAGACAGGGAGTAATTAATTCAACAAAACGAACGGCAGGAATTTTAACTACAATAGTTTTTGTCTTCTTGTTGTTGTTTTATTGTTATTGTATTTCTTATAGGAATGTGAATGTACAGAAGTATTTTTTATTTATTAATTTTGCTTTTATCCAATTTTTTTTGTCGTTTTATACTTTTAATGTATTTATTTAAATTGATACGAACAAATAAATATGTATGTACGTACGTAATTAAATGCTATTATTTCTATTGCTTTTAATCACTTGTGCGCTCCACTACTTCTATATGTGTTGTTGTTGCTGTACTCAACACTTTCAAATAAATACACAATTAAACACAGATTATTGTTAATTACATTAATAATTATTTCGCTTTCGAAATCGGTTTTAAGTTAATGAAAAAAATCCGTATTTTGGGTAAGAAAACGTTTTGATTAAATATTAAAAAACGTAAACAATTTTTTGATATTAATTAATTTACTTATTTCTTTTTGTATCGAAATTTTCGTTTTGCATTTCATTTTTTTGTTTAGAACTATCAAAAAAATTACTGTACACATGCGTACCACCACTTTTTCCGCTTCCAGCAAATATATTTAACAGCAAACAGGCAAGACAGTTCACGTTGCCAGACAAATTTGAACTAAATGAATGAAACTCAATTTTCCAAAGCTAAACTCGTAGTAGTAGATAGTATCTACTAGATACATACAAACAAACATTTCAATACCCAGATACAACTACTATACACACACACACCCATATGTATGTAAACAGAATGAATGTTTAATGAATAGAGTAATAGGATATAAGAGCATGGCCTTACCCACAAAGCAATCTGGTTTAATCACAAATAGACGAATGATTTAAATTCCAATAGACTCAACTGTCTAACGATCATGCAAAAAGGAAGTCATTAATTGAATTTGCACAACTTCACAAATTCAGGTAATTTATAATAATTTTTACATCGACTTGTATTTGAAAGAAGTTCGCTTTTTCGATTCTTATATACCGGATTTGAGGAGATACGAAAACAAAATAAATTTTCAATGCTTTGAAAAAAATATGTATGATCTTTACTATCACGTGCAAATTTATTTTAATGGGCATGACTACTACGATCCAATGAAATTTATCATCACTCGACATCGGTTTGTCTGCATTTTATAATTAAAACTTGGCGGGACCAGCAAAAGATGCGCTACAAAAAGGTTTGTCTTAAAAATCTTCTACAAGCTTTCAAGGACACCAGATTTTAATATTCTACATGAAAGCTAGAAGTACGTAAAAAAGTTTAATTTCGAACTCACTCACAATTATTGTTAACTTTTACTAAGAAAGCAACGGTTAAGAAGGTTGAAATGTTTCACAAAAAGTTCCAGGTTGTGCTTTACGTAAAACTGCGCAGCACACTTTACTACTACTATACCTTAAATGTAAGGATTAAAAGATTTCCTATTCACTTTCACATAACAATGCATAACAGGTAGTCGAAGAGCTTTAACTTCGTCTTTAAATTAGTCCCAGTTGTAAAGCTTCCTATTACATAACTACGCATTTGGTTTCTGGCACGCTCCAAGGCGAATTCATTACCAGGTGGCTTACGTCGTCATCAGCTGTGCAAACCTGAGCTGTAAAAAATTTCTTATGCTTAAAAGTTAGGTTAGTTTCCTTTTATTATTTTCTATTTGTTTGACATTTGTTGTGACAAATTATTAAAAATCGTTGTCGCATGCGAAATTAAAATATGAATGAAAAATAAAAAAATAAAATTTAAAAAAATAAACAACGCTTGCCTCAATAAAATTAGTTTTGTTGCACAGTGCTATCAAACGTTAACTTATGTGTTTGTTGGATATGGTTAGAGCTTATTTATGTATTTTATAAATACATATAGTCTCGTCTTTTTCTTACGTTATAGTGAGGGAGTGCATTTATTGAAAAATTTTAAAACTGAATTTCTGAAACAAACAACAATATTTCTTGATCTATTTTTTTAAATATTCTTTTAAATTTCAACTCATCAAACCAATTATAATTTCATATTTATGATTATTTAAAGGACATAAATAGTTTTGAATTAAAGCTTTTAAGGCCGTTCACACTATAATATAAATCTACAATATTTTATGATAAATGAAGCATGATTAGATGTTATTGTTGTTATTACAATTACAGGATTAGGGAATCATTTCCATCCAAATAATTAAGACTTGTATTATTATTTAAAACAGCCTTTAAATGATGAAACAAAACATTGAAATGCCAGAAGTATTAATGAATTATAAGATATGAAAGAAGTTTTATATATTTTTCTTATCATCAGACTTGCAACACATGGTTAACATGTTGTTTATAAAAAATTTCTATTAGACAATTTGATGAAAAATGATGAGATGGATATTTGGATAATTTAAATCAATATAAAAAGCAGATGTTTTTTCATTCAATTAATGCCATTTTTCTTAATAAATTATCAAATGCTTGTAAAAGGTTTAGGAAGAAACATTTCTACGTTAAATTTGTTTTATAAACCAGTCATAAATCTGTCATAGACTTTTGATAAGAATAAAACAGTTATATTTTATATTGATACAAGTAGAAGTAGTTGTTGTTATAAATAACCAGAACAAATTTATGGTAATATTAATGTTTCACACAACATTTAAAAATGTTGCTCAAAAAGTTGCACTTAATTTGTCATTATGGCTGTTAAAAAATGCAATAACAAGAAATTTAATAAATATTAGAAATTGTTGATGCACCCATAATGTGCACTCACCACTTCATCACTAATGCAGCCACATATATACGAAGACCAATCAAACATTTCTAGGGTATTTGCAGCAGCTGTTTTCTTTCTATTCCTGCTTCTTTAGGATTTTATAATTCTTGTTGTTGAAAGACATTTTTTTTACGAGTGTTTCTCAATATCAAATCCCCCTTGATAACGGACAGCAGTATTATAAATTACAATAATTTGTTTCCTTTTTTTAATTTTAATGAAAAAAGGTGTTGATTTAAAAAGTGTGTGACTTTATATTGTACCCGTAGTTGTAGTTTCTGCTAATGTTTCATAAACTTTAAAGGAATCAGTAAGAAGTCGTTACCGACAATAAAACTATAGAAAGCAACTACCCCATTAAGATTTTTACAAAAGTTCTTTCAATCGTCGTATCAGCAGAAAGAATTCAAAGTAAGAAAAATGATAAGTATAGCCCAATTGATATGAAAAATATATATTTTTTTAACTTGTGGATATGACACACTTTATTTTTGTCAATGATTTCTTCTATGTGCAACAGGAAATTGGATACGGTTTGTGCAGATTTTTCATGATTCCATTATCTTTCGTAGTTTCCATATATACCATTTTCTTTAAACTTGGAATCCTAAAAATAATAATCACCGATCATCGAACTTACTTCCCAATAAAAAAAAATAATTGTTTTCCTACAGTCTTTAGTTCTTAGGGAGGACTGCTCATCTGCTTGATATAAACTTTCGTTTTTCACTGTAATTAATTTTTAAAGAATAATTCTTTTTAGATGTTTAATTTTTCTCTCTTATTTTGCCGTTGATATCTTTTTTAAAAGCCTATTTAAACATTTTCAAGTGTTTGTTTTATCTTTATTTTTTGTATTATTTTTTTTTTACTACTACATAAATAAAGCTAAAAACATGAAAATGCATTATTTACACAAGTAAATATTGCCTTTTTTCGAGTTTAATCTTCTAATAACGATTGAGAATAAATACATGTGTAGGGGATGCAGCCAGCAACTGCAGCAAGAAAATAGAACCACCACCCAACAAACATAAAGGTTTAAAATCCTTGTAAGAGTTAAATTTCACATTAATTCTTATTCATTTTTCATGAATAGAACAATATTAATTATATTCACTAGAATGTTCATTAAAAATGCGACATTATGTCTGTACATTAATGCTGTTTTGTTTACGCGATCATAAACAAAAGAACGAAATATGCGTGTTTAGAGGTAAAAAATTTTACCATCAAATATACATATTTTTCCAAATTTTTGACAAACAGAATACAGTTTAGAATATATTTCCAAAAGGAAAAAAATTGTACGAAACGGCGGCCCATAGTCTCACCGCAAATGAATTGTTATTTTTGAAAGTGGTATAAAGTTTTATCTTAATATACGTAAATGGTTAATTTTTATTTCAAATTATAATAAAAAAAAGTTTACCAGAAATTTTCGTTACATTCCTAAAATTTTTAAATTTTATCCTACGGAACTTTTCGGTAACTTGCTTGGATTACATTCAGCATATTCACTATTTAAATCTATAATAAACACAATCCACATCAGGATAACATTTTACAAGAATAAAAAATAAGTTGGAAATGTTTTGAGAATATTTTTTTTCTTTTTGTTTCAGGAATACAAACATAGATATACATGCATATACGAGTACATATGTCTAGTCCATTTGTTTTTTGGGTATAAAATGAATTAAACCAAACTATTTAGAGTTATATTCTGTTATTAACAATATGAAGAATGGAAGAATGGTGTATAACACTTCCCATTTAATGTTACTTAATTAATGTGTTTTTGGCACAGTCATGTATTGGTGGCTTATATGCTGCTGACCTGTTTTTAACAGAAGAATTACTAATTCATCTGACGCATTAGAACGAATTCGTTACATTATTTGCAGGCTTTTAACCACCTTTAAATTTATTTCACATGGTTCTTTGCTTGTGTGTATGTTTCTTTGTGTACATATTACTTAAGGGTAGTTAATAACTACTTAGCTAAGCTACAAATACCATCGAGTAAATACCACCCCAATCATTTTTTTTATATTAATTTAACACTGGCACATTAGTTTTCCTTTTCTATACAAATTTAAAATCTACAACCAGCTGCCTGCTTTTATTCTTGTACATGATTTATAATCTTTTATTTAAATTCTGATTTGATTATTAGGATTTGAGCGGTTTGACACTCTTTCCTTTGAATGCAATGCAATCCTCTAAAGTGCACAAGAGCTATTCACTCAATCACTTAATGAAAATCATATTTTAAGCACTTGCAATTTCTTCCAGAGTACAGTTGACTTAATTTGTTCTGACGACAACAGTTGTGAATACATTTTCATTGAATTAAAAGATAAAATTGTAAGTTAACACATTTTTGACAATTCTTATTTATTCAGTTCATATGAAATTTAGTTAAAATTATAGAAATTACCAAAATGTAAGAAGCAATCCTTGAGGTATTGTTGACATTGACAGAAATCGGAAAAAGGTGGCACCAAAACCTCATACATGATTTTAATCAAATCAATATACTTATGAAGGGCCTTCGAATAGTCGCCAGTATCATAAAGACGTTTTGCGGTACGTGTCATCATTTCAGTATCCTGTAAAGAGTATTGAAAGACATTTTAAATATAAAGAAATTAAAGAATAATATATAAAGTTGGTGTTTTTTTTTTTTTTTTTTTTTTTTTTTTTTTTTTTTTTTTTTATTTTTACTTAATCGAGCCCATATGGGCCATATATGATTAATATAATGTGATACAAAAGTAATGATAATTATTCTAATTTACATACATAGATATGACAATAGTAAATGATATGTTTCAATATAATTTATCAATCTGTTTAATTACTATAACTAATTCAATTTGAATTTTTCAAAAATTCCAAATACTTATATCTTATCGTCGATAATGAGTAACTAAATGTTTTGAGGCATCTCGGTAGCCTATTCCAAATTCTAGATGAACGTACCAAGAACGATCTCTCAAAGATAGTATTATTTATCTTAGTTATAATTATTACTGGATTACGTGTTGATCTGGAAAAGCTAAAGTTACACAAAAGAGATTGCGGACTTTGTGTTTGTATAGTTCGATATAATGTTATCAGAAGCCTCAAATTGATCATTTGCCGAAATGTACAGTATATAAACTTAAATGAGTAATTAGACACAGAGTCTGAAAGCTTAAGACAGAAAGCATAGCGTAATATTCGATTGTATATTAGCTGTATATTCCTGATATTCATACAAGTAGTGCAGCTAAAAACTTCAAGGCAATAGAGAATATGTGGCATGAGCAAGGCATGCGACAGTTTTAATCTGATATTCGTGGACAAAAAACAGTCTATATTATATAGTGAACGAAGAGCTCTTCCAACTTTAGCGGCAACTGCCGATATATGGCTTTTAAAACTAAGATCTCTATCAATTAACACTCCTAAGCAGTTTACAGTATCTACAAACTGAATACGAACGTTGTTGAATTGAATGTGCATAAGATCTTGAACATTTCCAACCAAGCCAAAAACCATAGCACTAGTTTTATTATGATTGAATTTAAGTTTGTTTTGAGTCGACCAGTTAAAAACACTTGAGAGAATGTAGTTTATAGTTTCCACATGGCAGTCAAGAAACTGTTTATCACCAGTGAAAAGTAGGTTAATGTCATCGGCATATAAAAATGTCTGACATTGTAAAGTGCTTACATAATCGACAAGGTCATTCATATACAAAAGGAATAATAACGGGCCCAGCGCAGACCCCTGAGGTACACCGCTCGAACACAACTTGCTCAATGAATTATTTCCGTTGTAACCAACAAATTGATGTCTACCAAATACAAAAGAGTATAAAAGCTTGCACGAAGTCGAAGAAAAACCAAATCTAGAACATAGTTTCTGTATTAAAATGTTGTAATTCACCGTGTCAAATGCTTTACTTAAATCAAGAGATACTAAAGTAGATATATTCTTTGTGTTCATATTTCCACGAATTTTTTCTATCAAACTGAGCAATAGAGTAGTCGTGCTGGATCCAGAGCGAAAACCGAACTGTCGATCACTCACAATGTTTCTGGAATTTAACATGTTCCAAATTTGATCTTTTAGTATTAATTCAAATGCTTTTGACATACAGCAAAGAATACTAATCGGTCTAAAATCTTCCAAATTAGAGTAAGCGGATTTCTTTTTTATAGATACTATTTGAGCGGTTTTTAAAGCTCAGGATAGCAAGAAGTAGTAATTATAGAGTTAAATATAAACAATAAATAATCCTCTATCAACGGAAAAACCCTTTTTATAAATTTCAATGACAGTCCATCTGGACCAACTGCATTAGATTTCACGCGAGAAATTGACAACAAAATTTCTTCTTTGTCTATGCATGAGAAGCTAAAGCCATAATTGGAAATATTTGAGAAATCCATAGGAGTGTCCTGAAAAACTGACTGTGATGATATAAAAAAATCATTGAAATTATCAGGGCTATAACGTTCAAAGGGACTGGTGATCTTGCCTCCCCGTTTATTGTTAACTATCTTCCACATTTCAGTACTACTACAATTATTTAACTTATTCGTCCAATAGCTTGCCTTGTGTTTCCTTAGTACACTCTTAACTTTGTTCCTATATCTGCAGTATGATCTCCACGTTTGCTCATTTGCATTTTCTCTGTATGCTTTAAAAGCTAAATCTCTCACGTTTCTTGCACTCTTCACCTCCGGTATATTACAAAGATCAGTGCCGCTGTTTATTTTTTTTATTTTTTTAAGTGGAACAATTTCATGTAGAGCATAAAGTAGCTCGTTCAATTTTTCAATTTGATGATTAACGTTGTTAGTAAAAAATATCGTATTCCAACAACTATAACCCATAATCTCTTGTGCCTTCTGCCAGTCAATAGCTTCATAATTTTTATACTCTATTATAGTGTTCTTTGCTATGACTGGAATGTCTACACAGACATAAATAAAAGAATGATGTGTTAGCGATGGAGCTACAAATTGCCCTGATGCTTTCACCAGGTCAAGGTCACTTACCAGCACATAGTCTAACAATGATGTGGATGAGTGCTGAACGTCAAAGTAAGTAGGCATTGAGTTATGATGATAAAATAAGTTTGCATACTGACACAGGCTTCTAATGCGGTCTGCCGTCCGAGTGTTAAACAGATTGTTGTTGAAGTCCCCTAATAAAATAATATTATCATACCTACAACATAAGTCTCCTAATACCATATCTAGTCCGCTAATGTTGCCGTGTGGAGAGTATACAACGCCTATCAGAGTGTTTTTATTGGAGTTAATCTCAATAAATAGACCTTCAAATGATTCAGGATCAGATATTTTTTTAACTACCTTTGCTGAAATGTTGTTGCGAATATAAAACGCAACCCCACCACCTCTCATGGAATCTTCTCTGTCGTTTCTAATACTGTAATAATGAGGTATGGAAATCGAGTTATCAGATGTATTACTCTTTAGCCATGTTTCTGAAATAGCAATTAAATCAAGCAAGGATCCGTTCACAATATGATTGAATTCATCGAATTTAGAAGCCCTAAGCGATGGTTTAAGGCTTGTAATATTAATATGTCCAATTTTTAAACAAGTGTTATAATTTTTGAGAGTTTCTCTAAACAAATAGTTACTGTCGACAATATGACCTAAGTTTCCTAACAATGGATGATAAGAGTTCATGGAAATAAATGTGTTTTGTAAAATAATTCACAAAAAAGATCAAAACTCTTATGTGTGTGATGATAAATATACCGAGTTAAATATGTTTTACGTAAGAGCTTAAGTCATGACATATTTAACACAAAAGTTAAATATGTTTAGTCGGGACATTGCCAACATAGCTCGATGGAACTTTTTGGTTTACATCTTTGCTAGTTGATATAAATGTATCTTAACTCAGATAACTTTGTATGATCTCTACGTGAATTTGGCCATTAGTGGGCACATTTTTGTTTGTCACTCATTTGGACCAATGGGAAATTAAAGCCAAGAATCCATACTTATGGACTATGTAAGTCCGATTTCTCAATTGTATTTGAGAATTTTTCTATAAAATTTTATAAATTAAATTTATATAAATTTTTAATGAGCTCTACTGGAATTTAGCCGTTTGTGCCTTTATCATCATCAAAAATTTAAACAATTTTAATATTCAAAATTTTATAGAAAATTCTCAAATACAATTTAGAAATCGGACTTACATACATAGTCAATAAGTATGGCTTCTTGGCTTCAATTTCTCATTGGTCCAAATGAGTGACAAACAAAAATGTGCGCAGTAATGGCCAAATTCCCGTAGAGATCATCAAAAATTTACATAAATTTTAATTTTTAAAATTTTATAGAAAAATTCTCAAATACAATTGAGAAATCGGACTTACATAGCCTATAAGTATGGATTCTTGGATTTAGTTTTCAATTGGTCCAAATGAGCGACAAACAAAAATGTGCCCACAAATTGCAAAATTCTCTCAGAGATCATCAAAAATTTTAAAAATTTTAATATTCAGAATTTTATAGAAAAATTCTCAAATACAATTGAGAAATCGGACTAACGTAGTCAATAAGTATGGATTCTTGGATTTAGTTTTCAATTGGTCCAAATGAGTGACAACCAAAAATGTGCCCACAAATGGCAAAATTCTCTCAGAGATCATCAAAAATTTACATAAATTTTAATTTTGAAAATATTATAGAAAAATTCTCAAATACAATTGAGAAATCGGACTTACGTAGTCAATAAGTATGGATTCTTGGCTTCAATTTCTCATTGGTCCAAATGAGTGACAAACAAAAATGTGCCCACAAATGGCAAAATTCTCTCAGAGATCATCAAAAATTTAAACAATTTTAATATTCAGAATTTTATAGAAAAATTCTCAAATACAATTGAGAAATCGGACTTACGTAGTCAATAAGTATGGATTCTTGGCTATAATTTCCTATTGGTCCAAATGAGTGACAACCAAAAATGTGCCCACAAATTGCAAAACTCTCTCAGAGAGCATCAAAAATTTAAAAAATTTTAATATTCAGAGTTTTATAGAAAAATTCTCAAATACAATTGAGAAATCGGACTTACATAGTCAATAAGTATGGATTCTTGGATTTAGTTTTCAATTGGTCCAAATGAGCGACAAACAAAAATGTGCCCACAAATAGCCAACAATAGCCATAAAAAATTTAAAAAATTTTAATATTCAGAGTTTTATAGAAAAATTCTCAAATACAATTGAGAAATCGGACTTACATAGTCAATAAGTAAGGATTCTTGGCTATAATTTCCCATTGGTCCAAATGAGTGACAACCAAAAATGTGCCCACAAATGGCAAAATTCTCTCAGAGATCATCAAAAATTTAAACAATTTTAATATTCAGAATTTTATAGAAAAATTCTCAAATACAATTGAGAAATCGGACTTACGTAGTCAATAAGTATGGATTCTTGGCTATAATTTCCTATTGGTCCAAATGAGTGACAACCAAAAATGTGCCCACAAATTGCAAAACTCTCTCAGAGAGCATCAAAAATTTAAAAAATTTTAATATTCAGAGTTTTATAGAAAAATTCTCAAATACAATTGAGAAATCGGACTTACATAGTCAATAAGTATGGATTCTTGGATTTAGTTTTCAATTGGTCCAAATGAGCGACAAACAAAAATGTGCCCACAAATAGCCAACAATAGCCATAAAAAATTTAAAAAATTTTAATATTCAGAGTTTTATAGAAAAATTCTCAAATACAATTGAGAAATCGGACTTACATAGTCAATAAGTATGGATTCTTGGCTATAATTTCCCATTGGTCCAAATGAGTGACAACCAAAAATGTGCCCACAAATTGCAAAATTCTCTCAGAGATCATCAAAAATTTACATAAATTTTAATTTTTAAAATTTTATAGAAAAATTCTCAAATACAATTGAGAAATCGGACTTACATAGTCAATAAGTATGGATTTTTGGCTTTAATTTCCCATTGGTCCAAATGAGTGACAAACAAAAATGTGCCCACAAATGGCAAAATTCTCTCAGAGATCATCAAAAATTTACATAAATTTTAATTTTTAAAATTTTATAGAAAAATTCTCAAATACAATTGAGAAATCGGACTTACATAGTCTATAAGTATGGATTCTTGGATTTAGTTTTCAATTGGTCCAAATGAGTGATAAACAAAAATGTGCCCACAAATTGCAAAATTCTCTCAGAGATCATCAAAAATTTTAAAAATTTTAATATTCAGAGTTTTATAGAAAAATTCTCAAATACAATTGAGAAATCGGACTTACGTAGTCAATAAGTATGGATTCTTGGCTATAATTTCCCATTGGTCCAAATGAGTGACAACCAAAAATGTGCCCACAAATTGCAAAATTCTCTCAGAGATCATCAAAAATTTAAACAATTTTAATATTCAGAATTTTATAGAAAAATTCTCAAATACAATTGAGAAATCGGACTTACATAGTCTATAAGTATGGATCCTTGGCTTTAATTTCCCATTGGTCCAAATGAGTGACAAACAAAAATGTGCCCACTAATGGCCAAATTCACGTAGAGATCATACAAAGTTATCTCAGTTAAGATACATTTATATCAACTAGCAAAGATGTAAAGCAAAAAGTTCCATCGAGCTATGTTGGCAATGTCCCGACTAAACATATTTAACTTTTGTGTTAAATATGTCATGACTTAAGCTCTTACGTAAAACATATTTAACTCGGCATATTTATCTTCACATACATAAAGCTCTTTGGCTTTATTTAGTGTTATCGCACAGTGACTTAGGACCTAGGCTCAGGGCAATTCATAAATATCTCTGCATTAGTGTGACATTGTGATAATTGTTGTTTGACTGTTTAAGTGATGCAGGCATAGCACTGAACAGTAAAAAAATGTTTCGGCAGCGACTCATGCTGCGCCCTCCTTCGTCGGTTAGCAGTGTCGTCGGCGAAATAAAACAATTAATAAAAATTACTGCTCACACAGCTTAAGTAAGAGTCGCTGCAACACTGCTGTAAAAAATTAACAAAACGTACCATAACATAACTGTGAAAGAATTAAGCCTTCTAACCTCTTTACCCTATTCTTTTCTCTGTAGTTCTGGCACAGTGCATGGCATAATTAGGGATCATTCTCTGAGTGCTGGTCCTACAAAAAAAAAAAAAAACTCACCTGCATTACTTTTAGACCTTTCAAAATATTTGTACACTCCAAACATTTGGAACACTTGATCATAAAGTCATTACAAGATGGTGGTACTTCAACAACAGCTGTGCAATTATTTGGAGCATCACAACGGAATCGTATTACGTCAGTTGGTAATTTGTCAAAGGTTGGCCAATCCTCTAAGCAGGCATCACAGCAACATTCGAATTTGTACAAATCTAGCAATTTTGATTGACGCTCAATGCGTTCTTCTTGTGTATAAATGGGACCATAATTTTCCGATATTTGTAGACCAGCCTCAATCGGCTTAACGGTGTTAATGTGAATAGTAGTACCACGGAAATATCTTGAAAAGTTCGACAAATATGTGAATTTATTAATGCAACATTTATATATAATTTTGTTCTTTGTTTTTTTTTTTTTTTATTAGTACTTGACTTACCGTATCACACTCGGATCACACGAATGATTGAATAGGGCAAGATTAGGATATAAAGCCCCACCAATAAATAGTGTCTTTTCACTTCCATCCTTTGGAGACCTGTGCAGTTCGGCCACTTCATGAGCATTGAACTGTAAAAACTGTAAAGTCCTTAAAGCCATCGCTTCAATCTTAAAAATATCTTCTTTATTGGGACAATCACCGAAATAGTCAGATTCTAACAAACATTTGGTTAAAAAACGAGCCATTAAAGTGTGTTGAAATAAATTTGAAGCTGATCTCGTATCTTCGTGTCTTACCAAATGCGAAACTCTTCTGTAATCGTCTTTCGGTAATCTGAAAAGTTATTTACATATACATAAGTATGTATTTAAAAGATACTACATATTTATGTATGTACTCGTATGTATAAAAATATCATGTTTCGTACTTCTGTATTTGTTCTATATTAAGTTTTTCATCGATTTCCTCCGCATATTTTAAAAACTCTTTTGCCGTTTTCTTGGCAAATATACGTAAAGCCATGTGGCAATTAATTGAAGCTCCCGAACTCCAAATTGTGGGTAAAATTCCACATTCGTATTTGTGATAAGATGCCATCGCTTGTTTTTGACATTTCTCAGAACAATACATGACATCGGCACACTTTAGACATGCCACTGGAATTGCAGTTCTAAAAATATTACAAAAAATATAATCCTAATGATTTTAAACAATATTATGTATGTACTCGTATGTCTCCTACGCACCTTATAAAGCAGTGATCACAATGAGATTTGGAAAACTTTTCCAATAGAACTGCAACAAATGGTTGTTCAACCAGAATTTCTTCGCCAACTTTAATGTCGGTAGCAGCACGAGCGAACCGACCTTCTTGACGACTCTCATCGATACGTATAGATGGACTCATGAACTCCTTTTCATCGGGTATTGCCAAACTGGGAATTACTTCAGGCGAAATGCCTTTCTTCTTTTGCAAGTCGATTTGTTTTTTTGTTCGAGGATCTTTTTCTAACATTTTTATCATGGTCATAGCGTCCATTATCATTTTAGAGCGCCTATCAGATTGTACAGAACGTGCATCATCCAAAGCGGTTATAAATTTTCTAGAAATACATATTATGTACATAAGTATGTGTACATATGTTAAGTGTAACAAAATATAAAAACGTCACATAATAAATAGTAGTATGTATGTATGTACTTAAAGCATTGTATGGTATTGGGATAATCCTTCTTTGCCATATAACATCTAGCTTGACGTTCGTACAATTTGTAGAGTAAATCTTTGGGATAACCGTAGTCCATAGAACGCTTTATATCAATTAAAGTCTCATCATACTTTTCCATATGATATAAAGAAGCGGAGCGATTTGCCAAAATAATAGCCTTGTCGCTAACTGTAAAATAGAGTCAGCCATTAAGGGCAAGTTAATGAGAGATACTACTAGAATTTTTGAGTCCTCACTTTCTCTCTAAACACTGCTTACCTCTATTTTCCGGCAAAGCCATATAGCTTTTGGTGTACAAGACCATAGCCTCCAACCATTGCTTCGCCTTAAATGCTAAATTGGCCTTTTCTTTAAATTCTGCTGCTGTTGCAAAATTTTTACTTTCAAATTTTTTGTGTATTGGCAATTTGTCGTCGTGTTCTTGGACACCTTTTAGATTTTCTAAAAATTTTACACGCTCTAGATCAGTTTTACACAATTTGATCTTTTCAATTTCCGTTTCAAAGTTGTTAACAATATTCTTCAAATTTAAGTAATAATCGGCAAAAAAGCCAGTTGCTTCGACAAATGACATTTTTCTCACTTTATAATTTTAACTTGCTGCAGCAAATACAATTGATATTTAATTTAAGAAAATTCAACGAAATCTGTACTAATTTCCAAAAAGAAACAAAAATCTATGCCTAACATTGTGGGGACGTAAATAGCCTTAACAGATACACACACATTCTTACTCATTTGCGGGATATTTTTAGATCCGCTTTTCCGCTAGAGGGGAGCTTATTTTCAATTTAAGAGAATTGAAAATTTTATTTAACAGATTGAAATACATAAGAAAAGTTGTTGGAAGAGTGCTTATGTTTTATAGTATTAGAATTGTACGAGCAATGCAATTTCCGCAATGCTTAAAAGTATAAATGCATACAAATGAGAGATATCGCCTAATGGCAATACATACATACATACATATGTACATACATATTTAGTTAATAGCATTTTCACCAAATTGACACATATACATATCGCTCCTTTATTGCAACGTAGTCATATCTCAAAAAAACTCAAACGTGGCAAAATGTATTTAAAGTTTTCAAAGCGTAAGCATTTATATGGACGGCTTGAGCATGTAAGCGGTTATAACTTGGGTTTAGATAGAGATATGTTTATTCAAATTTTTTTACAAATAAAGAAGGTATTGAGAAACTCTTTTTCGTCAGTAACTGAAAAATTTTGTTTTTTGAGATATGACTATGTTGCAATAAAGGAGCGATATGTAGAAATATAATCACAGTAATAATTTTATATTCTTCTTTTTTTATATTTTTATTAAGAAAATTACATTTTTCGCCAGTAGCGTATAGATTTTTCGATAAAGAGCACATCTGCAATAGTTTATTTTCTGTTCTCAAGATTGGCTTAATAAGTGTTGCTATTATTTGAAGACTTGCACCGTTCGCCTTTTAGAAAATTATTATTATTATTATTAGTGTGTATGGACCTGTCCGCGGGGGGCTAAGCCAGGGAATTTTAGCCAAAAAAATTCAAGTTAGGGTCACACGTATACATATGTAGAGATTTGTAACCGCTCAAATAAATAAAAGAAATTAATATGTTTAGGAGTTAACTAAAAAAAAAATTTAAGTTATATTTGCCTCCTGTGAGGATTGAACTCACGACCCCTGGTTTACAAGACCAGTGCTCTGCCACTGAGCTAAAGAGGCTCACTTTTTATTATGTTTCTATAAGAGATTTTTCAATTCCTGGCCACAGTACTGAGTATGACTCAATTTTTGCTGTTATCAGAAGTATATATTTTCGTTTTCTTCTATGATTTAGTATTTGTTAGTAGATGACAAAAAAAAATTATATATTTTTCACATAAAATTATGACGTCTAAGATGTAAACAGCTATTATGATGAGACCGCAGTTGGTCAGTTCAACATTCCGTGGAGTAAAAATTGTCTTTGTCGGTTTAATTATTACAAGCTTTATTTCTCAAAAAAAAATTATTTAATTTAAAAATGAAATTATATGTACATACATACATGCAAACTTAAGGCTGAACAATTGCAACTCTTTGTATGTATTATATTTCACATTTTCAGAAATAAACAGCGTTATAAATGAGATTTTTTATTATAACGCGAACTTGATCCTACTAACGTCACATCTCTAATGTTTTTGTATAATAAAATTATTTTATGCTCTTTGAAGATTAAACGTCTCCAACACTGGTTTACAGCACCAGTGCCCTTCCATTGAGCTAAAGAGATTTTTGTCTCCTCTCAAAAGCGTACGTACGTAATTTGTTGCGATTGTTCGGTTCGTGTCAAATACGAAATATTCTTGCAATCTACTTTTATAAAAGCACATCACGACTCACGACCCCTGGTTTACAAGACCAGTGCTCTGCCACTGAGCTAAAGAGGCTCACTTTTTATTATGTTTCTATAAGAGATTTTTCAATTCCTGGTCACAGTACTGAGTATGACTCAATTTTTGCTGTTATCAGAAGTATATATTTTCGTTTTCTTCTATGATTTAGTATTTGTTAGTAGATGACAAAAAAAAATTATATATGTATTTTTCACATAAAATTATGACGTCTAAGATGTAAACAGCTATTATGATGAGACCGCAGTTGGTCAGTTCAACATTCCGTGGAGTAAAAATTGTCTTTGTCGGTTTAATTATTACAAGCTTTATTTCTCAAAAAAAAATTATTTAATTTAAAAATGAAATTATATGTACATACATACATGCAAACTTAAGGCTGAACAATTGCAACTCTTTGTATGTATTATATTTCACATTTTCAGAAATAAACAGCGTTATAAATGAGATTTTTTATTATAACGCGAACTTGATCCTACTAACGTCACATCTCTAATGTTTTTGTATAATAAAATTATTTTATGCTCTTTGAAGATTAAACGTCTCCAACACTGGTTTACAGCACTAGTGCCCTTCCATTGAGCTAAAGAGATTTTTGTCTCCTCTCAAAAGCGTACGTACGTAATTTGTTGCGATTGTTCGGTTCGTGTCAAATACTAAATATTCTTGCAATCTACTTTTATAAAAGCACATCACGACTCACGACCCCTGGTTTACAAGACCAGTGCTCTGCCACTGAGCTAAAGAGACCACACAGATGTTTGAGGCCGTCCAAACCCTGATTTATCTGATTCAATAAATTAATTAATTTTAATTTGGTGTTTTCATTAGGGATTTTTTTGAAAAACGTAGGGATTTTTAAAATTATTTTCTGACATCACTGAATATATTCTAACGGATTTTTACACATACTAATATAATTATATATGTATATGTACACGTACGATCGGAACCAAATTTCCGACATTCTAGGCGCATAGACTTTATTTAGACGCTGTGATATAATGAACCAATTAGGTACGAAAGAATTCTCATTTTTAGAATTTTTTTAGAATATCTAAAGCTTTCAAAAACTACCGAAACATGAAAAATATAAAAACACCATAATGAATTCAGTTCCTATGAAAAGTAAAGATTTTACACGAAAACTTTTTGCCAAACTTAAAACCAATTAACGTCTTTTTAATCCGTAAGTCCATAGACTATAAAAAAAGTCATCCTAAGAAGTATTTGTACAAATCTTTGCAAGGCAACGAAATAAAATTTAATCTTGTGCAAATGGAAAACTTCATAAGCTGAGTTCAGTGTTTGTTTTCCTTTTCCTGTAATAATTATTAAATTGAACATATGTCCATTAGGGGTATAACCAATTTTTTGGCATATGTAGTACCATGAGGTCAACCATGTCCTAGTATACACGAAAATCATAACTTTTGTAATTTTTCTCAAAAAAGTTCACGCAGCAATTGGTTTTTCTAAACTAAATTCCATATTGAATATTCATAATTTTATACGGTGTTTTTTATTCATTTTTAATTTTTTTTTTTTTGTTAAAAAAGGTTAAATATACGTTTTGGTTTGCGAAAAATCTCTTACCATCTCTAAACATTAATGAAAATTCATACTTGAGCTATTTTTTTGTTTTAAATAAACATATTATTAATTTTTCTTAACCAAAAAGAAAATTAAACATTTTTTGAACTTTTTCGACCTTACCGAAAAATAAATATACATCCCCTTATAGTTTTTTATGCTCTATCGCACTGTGCTATGCCAATTTTGATATTGTTAAAAAGTTATTTCCCTAATGTACATACATACAGCTTAAGAGGATATTTGTACTCTTTGTACTCGGATTTTATTAAAATACTTATGTATGTATGTAAATATGTATATATTTACGAAAATACTCGGACTCGAAATTTGTTAATTTTTCTTATGTTTTTTGATCCAGGTAAAACCCAAAAAAATTAATTACGCAACAGACAGTCGCAGAACTCAATTCCAAACGAAAGTAGTTTTTTCAATTCCGAAAGTTGAGCCTTTAGAAAAGGAAAATCTTTTTTTTTTTTTTTTGAATCCAACCACTTTTGGAATTCAAAATGGAATTGACATTGAATTTTTCTACTAACTTCATTTGTAGTAAATTATTATGGGTAAAAAATCTTTATCCCCATTAAACCGAAATACAAATTAAATGGAATCTGGGTTGTTACTCTGTATTTCGAATCGAAAGCAAATGCATTCGAATCGAATTACAGAGTAACAACCCTGAGGATTGTAAATAAAAAACAATCGGAATGCAGTTACAGAATTGAAACCATTTCGAATTTTCTTTTTCGATATTATAATTCGTAATACAGATAGAAGCGTTATAATTTTAAAGCCAACTACTATTGTTGGAATAAATGCTTTTTTAAAACGTTGCTTTTTGTTTGTACCAATTTTATTTTTAAATTTTGAGATTATAATTAATTAAATGACTTTTACTGTTTAATTGTAAAACGTTTTTCCAGTATTAAATCTCAGATGAAGCATTATATCTAATAAACGTATGTATTTATGTAATGCAATTCTGTATTTCTCTACGTTTAATCCCACTCACTGAAATGTTGAGAATTCTCTTCTTTATTTTATATTAAAGATAAGATCTTTATTTGTAATTTTTAAAATTTCTACAAATTTGGATTAAATATTGTTGTTTATACCAGGTTAATTAGTTACAAAGTATATTTATTTTTATTACATACAACATACATTTGTTTAAATTAATTTTATGTATATTTAATATAACATTTAGTTTTTATTTTATTATACGTCGATTGCCATAAATTAATGTCATTTGACTAACAAAACAATCAAACAGCATATTTTAAATTCTTCAGTTCTTTTAGTTGTTTAAGTTTATTAGGAGAAGATCTTGTAGATATTTTTTTTAATATTGAAAGGAAAAAAATTATATGTTTATAAAATTCAAATTAAGAAAAACAAAAAAAAAATCATCCAGTAGTAATAAGGAAACCTTAATATTTTTCATAACAAACTTAAAAATCTTCCAATGCAGGTACGTTTTATGAAATAGTTTTTGCATAAATTTTTGATCTTACATTACTTTAAGCACAAGTTGGCGTATTGTGAGACAAGGTTGTCCCGCCAGTAGCTGTGGAGCTTGTAGATGAATCTTTTTTAAAACCCTTGGAATGACAACATATTTCACAAACAGATTTCGTCTGTGGATTAAGAAATGTGCAAATATTACAACTCCATTCCATTTGTGTTAAAAGTGCTGGTGGTGCGTTTGTGGAAGCAACCGATGGCGATTTCTTTGTAATATCGACCGCTGGTGGGGATACTTTTTTGCGTTGCGTGGTCCCATTTACAGAATTTTTATGGTCATTGTTATTATTGTTTAATGTATTGGATAATGTTTTATTGTCATTTGTCTTTGGCTGTGTTTTATTAAAGTTGGTATTGTGTTTTGCTGTTTGTGTGGTTTGTTTAAGAGCTGATTTCATTTTCTTTGAATTATTGTGCGCCAAAGTTTTATTTTTTTGAATATTATTTAGAGGTTGAGTGGTGGAAATTGAATTTTCCATTTTTGAATTGATCCTTGACGGATTTTTTGCATTCTCAATAGTTTTATTTTTTTGATTTGTTTCCAGTTGTTGCTGCTGTTGTATTTCAGTTTTAGATTCGTTTCCAGAATAATAAGATCTCCTTTTCTCAGCCGAACTACTCTGGCTGGGCAAAGAGTCATTATTAATATTTAGCGAATCTAAGTCTAAAGACTGAACTAACAAGTCATTCCTTTCATCCATATCTTTGGAGTAGCCATTTTTTTCTAGACGTCGATATACGTAATTCCAATCCTCGCTTAAGCCAACGCCATCTTGATTCTTTTTAGATTGTGAGTATTCTTGATTCCGTTCGTTGCCATTTGGCAGCTTACAATTATCATCGTTAGCTGATTCATACCTTATGTCTGTTGTGTCCCCACGGTCCCCAGAACTGTACGGATACTCGCGCACGTTTTGCGAATTCTGTTTGCGGTTTTCTCTTGGAGTTGGTTTGGCATAAACGTACATATCATCATTTGTAGAAAGTTTGCGGGTATAAGGATGTTGTCGACAATCATTCGACGTAGGATGGGGAAGAGGGTTCTCCGTAATATTGCGCACATTGTAATGATTATCCATTAAATTATTGGAAGACTCAACATTTAAACGATATTGATGATGTAGGAGGTCAAATTGTTGTTGCGGATTTGTTGGTGGCAATACGGTGGTGTCTTCAAAACTAATTAGGTGCTCGGATTGACAAGAACGTTGGCTCTGAATAGATGCTTCGGCAGAATTTGCACTTTTTGTTAAATTTTGTGGTAATTTAGATTCCGAGGAATACATATGCGAGTCTGGAATAATTGCATATGTTGGCTCTTGAAGACCGTGGTAACTAGTGGATGGTAGAATATCATAAGTAGACAATTGATTTGAAATATTTATTGGCAGCGGAAAACGATTTCCGGAGACATTATACGGATGGGAGTATGTTGAGTTCGAGTTTAAACTGGCATTATTGCCCATACCTGCAGCAACACAACCGTCTACAGCCGATGTTCCTACTGCAGCATTGGCAGCAACTGCGGCGTAAGAAATGGAGCTGCTACCACCACCCAAAGAATTACCATCAATGCAATCATATGCTGATTCATACAAATTTTGTGTAGGCTGATTTACTGGATGATAATAACGATGATGTTGTTGTTGTTGTTGTTGTTGTTGTTGTTGTTGTTGTTGTTGTTGTTGTTGTTGCTGCTGCTGCAGCTGATGTTGTTGCAGTGATTGCTGGTGCAGTTGCAGCTGCATGTGATAGAGATGTTGAGGTGTGCATCCTTGTTGTTGATGATCAAAAGAATGACGTTGTGGTAACATGTTATTAGGACTTGCTGTTTCACTGTAATGTTCCAAACTTCTTGAGTGGGACATTTGAGGAAATAAAACGTCTCCATTGTGGCCTGACATTTCTGGATGATGATGATGATGATATTTATTAGGATAAGAAATATTACTGTAAACTAAATTAGTTTTTGCTGACGATTGTTGTTTATGGTGGTCAGGTTCGCAACAAATGCCATTTAATCGTGCGGCTGGTAAGCGTTGTCTGGATAATGAAGGAACCGGTTGATAGAAACTGCATTGACACTGAGATGGGCCAAATTGCGTGCTTGTTGCAAAGTAATTGGGTGTAGGTTGTTCATCAATATAACCATAGTTATCTCCGGCCATTGGCTTTTGTCTAGAACGTACACGTTTCTCTTCATTACACAATGCAATAGCTTTTATTGTTTCCGAGGGGCTACCTACAATAAAATTAACACATTCATATTATGCATATATATTACGTACAGATTTCTTTTACCAGTATACTTTTCACGGTAGCGATAAATGTCTAACCAAGAATAGTTAACGCCAATAGCATCCAGACCTGTATGTATGTGTTTAATAATTTGCAATTCGACATAAGCTGTCATAGCGTCACGAGAAACGTTTGTGACTTGATCTGGACATATGGGGCCGTCTAAAATTAATGTATCTTCTGATAAACGTCGGTAACCCATTGCTTCAAATAATATTTGAGCATCTAGTAAATTCGACTTTATTTCGTGTTGATAGAATCCTGAATACATCTGAAAAGTTAAAAAGACACAAAAATTATAGCAATTATTTAAATAACCATGGTACAGCAATTTACAAGTAAATACCTTTAAAATTCGAAATTCTTTTCGCCATGGTTTTGTAAACAAATTATTTGCATATTGGCTTATCGATTCGAAAGCAGTTATGGCATTTTGTGCACTAAAATTGTCTAAATTTCGAATGGACTTTTTCAGAACTTCTGCTGTTTCAACTAAAAGGAATTTTCTATCATGTTGGGCTATACATAAAAATTTCTTTAAGCAATCTGTAATGGTAAATTAATAACAAATTTATATCTTTCGAAGCTTCCAAATTTATATTTTGAAAAATTTATTTGCTAAATGCAGCATATACATACATACATATGTACATATGTAGATTAGCGAGCACATAACTAACAAATTAATTTTTTAAATAAAGATTCTTGACTTCTTGCTCGAATAGACTATTATAATTTCTAATTTATATTTTTGGAAAAAAAACATAATCTGAGTGATATTTTGTTTACCTTCCAATTTTTTGCGATTCTCAAGCTTCTCTATGCTTTCTTCACTATCGAAATATGTCCAGTGTCGTTTCACAATTTCATCCCATAGATCAGAATAAATATCTCTAGGCACAAAGTCCGACATTTTATTTCTAAAATGCAATTATATTACAGGAGTTGATCTGAAAAAAAAGTAAATAACAGTGACATTTAACTCTGACATCGGAATCATCCCAGATATGGTCATAATATTTACATATGTGACAAAACATTTCAATATGAAATTGCGCCCGATTTTAAATTAATGTTTATCCATAGTTAACAAATCAATTTTTTATAAGTTAACTATACACAGTACATATCGATGGCTTAATATAGAAAGGTCGTATCTCAACTTTTAGCTACTTTACAGGAGAAAGAAAAAACTCAATAAAATCTTTAGTTAGTTAGTAGTTTGGGCTTTTTTTTATTACTGTAAATCTGTTATTCGCCAACTTGGGAAACTGAATTGTATTTGAGTTTTGTCTACCAGAACATGTAAAAACCCGATTTTCAAAAAAAAAAAAAACGAGATACGATCTTTCTATATTGAGGCATCGATAAGTATGTATGCATATGTTAATCAATAAACGGCCGGGTATAGTTAAAAATAACCATTGTTTCAAAAGGTATTGAAAACAACATATACCTACGCAGTAAAATTTTTAACCATATTTCATTATGTAATTTAATCTTCTTAAATATAAAACTTATATCTATTTTTTTATTTCAATTATTACTTGTTCGTAAGTAAATAAGTAGACATTAGAATAAATAGATAAGGTCAGATATATGTATATTTAAGGATCCGAAAAATTTCCATTTTTAATTTAGTTAGATTGCTACTGATATACATCGAAATAATTGTATAATTTCAAGAAAAGAATTTATAATTAATAGATACAACAACCGGCTTTTACATTGATTATACATGCTTATACATACATGTGTAGGTATGAAATTATATTCCTCAATCAAATGCTTATGCACAAACAACATTTTTTAATAGCGGATAGTTCATATTAAAATAGTCTATATACGATATAAAATTTAGCAGCACTAAAGAGAATGAATGCGTTATTGTAAAGTCGTCAAAGAAAAAGTTGGCAAACATTCAATTGAACGAAACTAGGGCCTTCTGTAATATAAACAAATTTTTTACAAAAATACAGAAGCTAAGGCAATAATGTTGCAGTTGGTTTGTATAAAACGAATGAAAGTAATTTCTTAGAGAGAGACGTCCAACGAAAAATTTCATATTATGTTTTAGTCAGATTAATACAGAATATTCAAAAAGTTAAAAAAGGTCCTACGATATATTATATTTTTTATGATTACAAAGTTTAGAATAGCATGGTACCTATACGACAATAGTTTCGGACAACCGTCGTAAATTACGTTATGAAATATCTCATAATCGTGTCTGTCATGAGTTTCACATCCGTGTGAAAGTGAATCTTTTCCGAATATTTTGATGTCGTGACATTCACTTCCGAACAATTTTTTCGTTTTACTTTCGACTGCACTAAGCTGTGTGAAAGTAAATAAAATCTCATTTATTACACAATAAAACTAATTTAATTTGAAAAAATCTTTTTTGAACTTAAGTTTGATGTCTTATCTACCTAATTCGGATATAAAAACCAATATATGTTTGATAATAACACATGGAAAAGGAGTTGAAAAAAAATTCCCACATTAGCCACCAATCGAGCAAAAATTTTCGGAAGTACATATGCCGGACAACAAATATTCTATTTTGTGATTCAGAAATTTTTATTCTAATTGAAAACGTTCGGAACTCATGACAGACACGAATATCTTTTGCAAATTAAAATTAATAAATATTAATAGGCAATGATGATAACATTTGTAAATAACAAAAGAAAGAGAACTTTTGCAATTTTTCGGGAATTAGCTTAAGCTAATTAAGCCCATTAGTATGTATTAAGTTTGAGTCCCCGATTATATGTATTTTTTTGCGTGTACTTTTGTCATTTGTTGAATCTTCAATTATCTCTTAATTTTGCTTCCATTAGGCACTTACATATGTATGTAATTCCATTTTGCCTCAGAAGTGTAATTTGTTTATGGGACACCGTTTTCGTTTTAAAATGAAATTTTTTTCTAATAAAATTTTCAGGTTGCTCTATATATTATTTTTAACATGAATATTTTTTTATACTTTTGCAGGCAAATTATTATTAAATGTTTTTTTTCTAAATTCACAGAAGGAAGTTTTTACGTAAATTTTATATGTGTGTATCTACATAAATATATCGTCGGCAACAGGCAAAAAGTTAAAAATGACTGTATCCAAAAATTTTCTTACCTTTTTGTCAATTTTTTAATTATTTTATGTCTATTAATTTAATCACACAAATAATATTTCATTTTATTACATTTGAATTGAATTGAATTGATACTAAGAGCCAAATAACAGAGGTAAATTTATTATAAATCTATAGGTAAATACATATACATACATATTTAGTTTTCAAAAGGAATATTGTCATAAAACTGCTTCGTTTGATACGACCTGATATGTTGTTAGGCCTTTTTGACTTGGAAAAAAATCACTTGTTGTTAAGCCCTTTTCAATTTGTTTAATAAAGTCGTTATTTTTTAAAATAGAACGTTAAAATTTTTTAAAGACGTTAAAATTTTTAAAGAAAATTACCCATCAATAATTTTGAATTTTTTGATTTATACCGAGGCTTTTCCACTTTATGCCCCACGATAATGCCTTTTGTTTATAAAACGCATATTGAGCCCTTGCTAAAAAGTATAACGAGTTATTACTCAATTAAACCGAAATATACATAAGTATGTACATTGGTATGCAGGTATGTATAATAATCAAAGATATATGTAAATACGTCATTACATACTTATATATATACATATATTAAACAAAGTATGAGCAATAATTGTTTGACCGGGTGTACATACATACATACATACATATGTATATTATGTATGTTCCATAAAAGATAAATGATATAAAAGATTTGCATCTAGTGGGGTAGGTGCAGGCAAGTGGTAATTTTTATGCCTTTAAATAACTATGTATGTACATACGTACATACGTATGTATGTATTTGGACTGGGTGGTGGTTCTTCGCTGCCTACATATACTTATGTACATATGTACATATGAATTTATGTGACCGTAGGAATTTACTATTTTGAAGCTCCTTTTTTTATTGAAATATAAATTTATCGAATCCTCACGTTTGTATTAAAAAATAATTAACTTGCAAATTAAATTAATACGTACTCCACAGATTATTTAATGTACAATGTGTGTATGTATTTTCAATTTTTTCACTTCACTTCCGTTTTTATTATGTGTAATGTAATGTACAATACATAAGTACAACTTTTACTTTCAATTATTAAGATTAACTTTTAGTTAAAAATAAAATTTCAGATTTTAAGGAATTTTTTAATTTCAACATTTATTTTTATTTGCGTATAATCTTTGTGTTATGGACGATGAATAACTTTTATGGCTGTGAATTAATAAGAAGAAAATTTTTCACATACACATGCATAAAAAGTTTTTTAGTATTAACCCTTAAACGGCAACGTAGGTCAATTTGGCCTTCTGTAAAATATGTAAGTACATATATTCATACAATGCAACACGTTCAATATATACGTACATATATTGAACGCGATCCAGCAACGCGATATTTATTGGACGTGTAGCATGCATTATTGATGGACCGCGATCCATATCGCAGAAATGAATCACGATCCAACTATCACAATATATATTGAACGTGTAACTTTAAAGGACTTAAATTATACAATCACTTACCAGAATATGTCAAAACAGAAAGAAATATGAGTATATGTAAAAAAAATATGGTAAAATTTGTAAAAAACAATGAATTCGATAATATTTTGTAAAGAAAAATCTGTAAAATAATCATATTTGAAATATTTTTAAAGTATTATAAATACTACTAAATAAATAAACTAAACTAGACTAGGGATAGTGTCGTTAACTTGATTTTTATTTTTCAAAATAAAATTAATTATTCTACAAAAAAGTATTTTTATACAGTTTTTTAAATTTGCGAACCAATAATTAAAAAAAATATTGGAATTAAAGGAAATTAATTAATGGGTTTTTTGTTGGTTACGTTTTTTTCGACAAATATTTGATAAATGTGAACGTAGCTTTACCAATATTTATTTTTGTATATTTCTGTAGCCAAAAATTATCTGAACCAAATTTGTTATTTTATTACTACAAATAGAAATTTATAGTTTCTTATAATTTCTTCAGAGAAAGTCAAATGATATTTCACATAGCGTGATAGCATGAATTATGTAGTTTTCATACCATGGACCATTCTTACATGTTTGAGTTTACAACTACTCACTTATGAGTTAAATATGACCATAGCTGCCAGATAGTTTTACAATAGATTTTGGTTCAAATTTTAGATATTTCTTTTTAAAAATCTCTATGTTGACCACACAGATGCAGATAATTTTGTTTTTACACGTGAACGGAACATCAATTCCTTAAAGGGGGAATCCTCAATTACTTTTATTAGAAATGGAAGATATTGATCTTGGGTTTGCAGAAGAATGTGAAAGTGAGTGGCTTACTAATGTTTACTTTCCAAGTAAACTGGGTGGTAAACCTGCATGGCTTCATTTGGGAGAACTGCCCACAACAGAAGCATTAAAATGCATCAAGTGCAACAATCAGAAAAGTTTTTTGTGTCAGATTTATGCCCCATTCGACGATGAATTCAATTTTCATCGAATGATTTACGTATTCGTCTGCCGGACAGAGTCCTGCTATATTGATAATGAGAACAGGTGAGTAATGGTAGACACTCACCTATACGTATGCTTGAAATTGTAAACTAACTATTTTGTCAACAGCAACATTACAATATTACGAAGTCAACTGCCTCTCCACAACAAATTTTTTTCCGACGTGCCACCTACTGAAGAGGACGACGCTGCTGTAAGTATTTACTTATGTTAGCTGGTATTGATTTTCTTACTACATTACATTCTTGATTTTAAAGCCTGAAATTCTGCCCAACGATTTAATGCTGTGCGTAGCCTGCGGTTGTCGTGGTCCATCAAAATGTAGTCGATGCAAAACTACCTACTACTGCGGGACACAACACCAAAGACTACATTGGCCTTATCATAAACTAGTATGTTCGATTGAAGGATCAGGACCGGTTAAAGCAGAAAGTCAGCACATTGCTCAGATCTTATTTCCGGAATGGGAAATTGATATGAATTCTGATAATAACGAGGAGAAGAAAAGCTATTCAAAATCCGTTATAGACGAAAATGTGGAATTGCAGAAACTTGAACAGTTGAGTATTTCTGGTAAAGCGGGATCTTTTCTAAATCTACCTAATTCCGAATTAGAAAAATATACACAGAGTTGCGGCGAAATTGATGATAAATATTTTCGTAAATTTCGCAAAGAATGTGAAAAAGATCCTTTGCAAATTTTGCGCTACAAACGCAAAGGTACCGTGTTATGGATATCTGACCCTGAAAAGACTGTTAAAGATCAACTGGAAAAAGTACCCAAATGTGGAATTTGTGGTGGTGATAGAGCTTTCGAATTTCAAATCATGCCACAAATGTTAAATTATTTAAAAGATCCTAGTATAGACTGGGGTGTTATTGCTGTTTATACTTGCTCCAGAAGTTGCCAGTTGCCCCAAGATAAAGGATATGTGACAGAATTTTGCATCAAGCAGGATGTTGTGAATAATTGATAAACATGCACTTTATTAATATTTTTAGCATTATTTAATATCAACTAATATAATAATATATTGCATTTAGTTGTACATATACATATTTCTTCAGTTTAATTTTATAATAGGAAAATGGCGATGTCGGGAAAAATCGAAATCCGGCTGACGTTTTGTGTTCTTTTGATGTCCCTTTGCTAGTACATTCATTACAACATAATTGATCTTTGCAACTTGCAGCATGTCTAGGATCTACAAAGAAATTTTTTTTATAAAATTTGAAATACCTAAATAGTTAATATTCGTACCTCTTGTTCGGGATTTTGTATTGATTCCAATGCATTACGTGCTTGGTCAAAATGTTTAGCAGCTAAATCATAAATTTCTAATGAAGGTGGATTCATTACATGCTCTCTTATACTTTTGAATTCATCGTACGATACAGGTGGCGGTGAAGTTAAATTAGCAAAAGGAGCGAATCGGCGATTGAAACGAATTTCTTCGTTGTCAAACTTTGGCATTGGTTGACGTATTCTGCCATCTTTAGTCAAAGCACACATGGCCTTAAAAAAACCACCGCACATATTCAACAAAGCATGATAGTAAAAAATTTCTTGACGATATGATTTCTGTTGTTGTTTTTTGTTCTTTTTAGGCTTCGCCTTATTACGATTCTTAGAAGATTGACTATTTTGCAATTTGCTGACCTGTTCCTTCTCGTACTCTTCTTGAGCCAGTAGATTTTTTTCAGTTCGTGTTAGTGCCGACACAATGAATCCTATGAGCAGCTCGTAGGGATACCAGTAAATGTAAAGAAATTCATGTACTGAGTATAATTCCAATTCAAAACCGGACAATAAATACAGCATCATTGCACGGAAGCAATTATAAAGTACCCATGTAGCAAACTGTGTACTATATTTAAGGGCTGTCGCTGCGGACTCATTTCCCTCCTCCGCTTTTTCATTTGCCAACATACTGAGATGGGAGTCCAAACGCGCTGCTTCTACTTGAATGCTGTCGAAGCTTTCAATAAATCTACCGAGTTTGTCACGTTGACGAGCACGATTAAAGCCACAAATACGCAAAAATTGTGTAAATGTACTATTGCAATACCGAAAAAATGAGTCCAAGTTCAATTGTATATCACGCTCCATTGCCAAAGGATTCTTAGGACTTAAAATTGGTGGTGAATTAAAAGCTCTTACTGAATCCCACAAGAAATCTTTTACAGGAATTGATCCAAATATTAAACGGCGACTTGATATAAATAGACCCTGAAGTACACTCCGTGAAAGAATACATTGTCCAGATTTGCGACTGAATTCTATAAAAAAGTTCTAAAAAACAAAATAAATTATACCAAAATCGCATCACAAATATAGTTTTGCTTACCAATGCGGAATAATAGTCCCGCATACGAATAACTTTGCAGGCATATTTCAGACGTTGTACCAATTCTTCGAGAAACATTAAACTTGATGGCCGATCTCGCATTTTAACGCTTCGAGGGAATGTAGGTGGCTGACTACGGTCATGTATACGGGGTGAAAATCCAATTGGATTAGGTGAGTCAGCTAAAAAAAGAGGAACAAAATATTTAAACGCAAATCTAATATTCAGAAGTAAATTTTTGTTTACCGCCTTCTTCAGGCTGGGTTCCCTTATCAATGGTCCTTTTTATCTGTGGCGTTAATTCTAGCGAAATATTTAAGTGTTTATAAATCTCATTAATTACCGCTTCGTCAATGGGATTGACCATTGCACAATCCAAACTATAAATGCATTGGTAAAAGTGGCGCATGAATCGTAACCGATATACAACTGCCATAATATCTTCAGGTTGAATCGCTATCTTGCTTTGTCTCACCAAATCGTCTTCGGCATCTTTAAGCATTGAAGGAATCAATGAAGCCTGGCAGGAATCCTCTGAAGCCAGTAGAGAAGAATTTCCATAGAGTTGAAAATCTTCCTCTTCATTGACGCTGCTTGAAAAAATTATGTTCTTAATATGTATAATCAAATGTCTTACAGCGTGACAAAAAGCCTTTAGGGATTTATCTTCTATTTTTGCAGGAGAATGTAAATAGAAGCAAGTAAATAGCACCTGGTCCATAGAGTTACCTTCAAGCCAGGACACAATACATGTAAATAAAGCGTCGAAGATGCCAATTAATTCTTCGTTTGTTAGACCGTTCAACTTCAAAACCCCGGCATCCACGGCAGACTCAAATGTATGGGGGACAGTATCATTTTTGTTATAACCCATGCCTACATCCATTTTTGGATCCATCATTTCAATGGCCGACATCGCCTCAAATAAACCAAAAAGTGTATCTTGTGCCAATTCACCTAAATTTAACTCACTGCATGCTGTCTTGAAACCCTGTGTTATATCGACCCAACCGTATTTGGGATACTCACTGGTGTCTTCATTATTCGTACGCAACAAACGCTGCACCTCAGGATCTATAAAACCACAATCCTCTACTGGATATTGACCAGCTTCGGATGTTTCTGAATCTATGGATTCCATTTTGGATGTCAATTTCAAATTACCGGTGGTAGCAGCTGCTGCGGCTGCCGCAGCTGCTGCAGCTTGAAATCCAGGTTCATTTACACTGTGTTAGAATTGGAAAAAGCTTTTGTGATAACTTTGATCTATTCGAAAATACTGTGCCGATACTTACACGGTGTGCATAACTTGGTAAAGTATTCCAAAAAACAATTATTGCAGGTAAATAAGTATATTTTAAAGTTTAGCCAAATTATTAAAAATATGTATGTATGTTTTCTTATTTTGACAATCATATGATAGAAAATTCTTAATGAACAGTTGTATAAAATATTACGAAAAAATTGAGTGGAGTCACACCGAATTGTTTGTGTCCTTTACTAAGAGACAAGCTTACTATACCCCGTTCACCACTTGTGATCTTCCTCTTATGAATGTCATAATGCATTTCTATTACATCTTATCAGACCAATTACGAATATTCCCCAGGAATTTCTCTCCCACGGAAAATATTTTTATCGAGATTTTTCTCCAATTAAAAAAAAAAAGGGAAAAGTGAGAAATCTCATGCCGAATTTATATTCATAATAGGAGGAATGGGAAGATGGAAAAAATTCCCCGGAATTATTATTCTTTTCTGGGCTGATAAATATTATCTGATCACGAAGTTTTGAGTAATATAGTATTTAGATTTTAGCTTGATCTCGACTTTTATTCAACCATGTTTTATTTATTGTAATAAAAGCAGTAATCGTTTACAAAGCCCATTAATGGTATGCAGTAATAAAATCTATTTTCTTTGATTTTTTTAATGAATATGTTTTCGAGTTATGCGATCGACCATAAAATAACCGTTATTTTATAGCACACTCCGAAAGCCTTTTTAAGGAAGCTCTCTTGCTGTTTCTTTCTAAACCATTTAAATCCGTTTTCTTCGATTCAATACTTGCATTTCACTTGATGCTATTGCAAATTCCATTTTTGTTTATATACTTTTTATTTAATTAAAATGTTCATTAATATAATAGATTTGAATATTTATGTATGTTTGTATTTAATTATAACATTTGATGTAATTCATGTATTGAAAATTTCGCATGATTATTTATTTGAGATAAATATTTAATGATTTTCATTAAAGGTCTTAAGAATGAAAAACCTTAGGGAAAACCGCGAACAAATAAATAATTTCTAAAAAATTATGCAGCTAAATATACAACTTATTGAAGACTGATGTAAAAAATGTCAAATATTATAAAAAAAATTATAATAAAACATTTCGTAGATCACATAAATTACATCATGTTTAATTAAAAGGAAATCTATGTATACATATATAAATCAAACTCTTTAAGAATTACATTGTATTGATATTTATCAGTTAAATGTAAAGAGAGTTGTACAACTGTAAGAATTATATGCTAAACTTGTAATAATGTATAAAATCATTTTTCATTTTACATATTTATTTTTAATTTCTAAAAAAAAAAACAGATATTGTGTGATTCCCATTAAGAATTATTATACCTAGTAGTATTTAAGATGTTTTATCATTCAGTTCCAAATTTCCTTGTTGTTGCCTTTTGTAGCGTTGTTCCTTACGCCAGGCATCGATGCGTTCTTTAAGTTCCAGGTTTGGCACCAACATATCCTCCGTTAAATTTTGTCGATTAAATGGATCGGTGTTGCTATTCAGTAAGTGACGTGTTATAATAGCACGATCCATAATAGTGCCCGAGGGTAAAACCACTGGATCTGACATTAAAGTATCCATTAGAGGATCCTTAAATTCGTCAGGGGCATCAGCACACTCGTCATCAGACTGTTGATTAGCAACTTAAAAAGGAAACAAATATATTTGCATTGATGAAAAAATTTTGAAAAAAAAAAAAAATAAATAAATAAATACCGTAAATATCATGAGCTTTTGTTATTAAAGATCTAAATTTTTCTACTTCTATTGCTGAACGGATACTTAAACGTTCAATGCGATTGGCAGCATCATCGAATAAATGTTTTTGGAAAGATCGTTCGTCAGCAGCCAAGGCTTGGGCAAATCTATCACAGTCTAGATGTAAATATATATCGAATATTTGACCCAACAAACGTCTAGGTTCCCACCCATATTTGGCTGGGTTGCGTACTTTTAAATCATTACATTTAGGACCGCATAATTGATGCAAATTGAAATTCAACATAGAACTTAAGCGATCTACCAATTCATTGCGCATAAAAGGTTCCTTAATATCATCCTGTTTATAGGGGAGGAATCATACGTGTTTATTTATTTATGTACACAAGAAAAAAAAATTGGTCTTAAATCTAGTTTAGCTGCGTTGCTCAAAAAAAAAAGTATTCTACTCGATAGAGAATTAAAAAACAAACAAGACAGAAAAATAAAAAATATTTTGGTGAAGCTTAGTTTCTGAGTTATGGGCATCTGATGGTGCAATGCAAAATTGTGATAAAATAGTGTATAGGATGTTTTTTTTTTACCAATGAACCTAAACTAGATTTGATCCATTAATTAGTCTAAAAAAATCAGTAACCGAAAATAACAGAATTTTTTTTTAATTTTTAAAGGTATAAATTTCGGCTTGAGTTCAATCTTAATATTGGAATAACTTTTTAATTTAAACAGTTTAAGAAATTCTTCATTAAAAATGTTTTTTTTTTTTTTGTTTTTTTTTAGCACCTGCACGCAAAAACCAATAAATATAAAAAAAAAAACAATTTAACAAGTATTTTTGTGACAAAAAAAATATAATTAATTGTTACGTTCGGTCCCTTTAGAAATTATTTTTACTTACAGTCAAATAATGAAACATTTCCACAGTTTCTCTAGCCAATGTCAAATAGGAACGACATTGCCGCTCATCTGTGGATAATTGTGATAAACGGCTCTGTTGTTGTTCTGTGCTCAACTTGTGCCAATCTGTTTGATTTAGCATTAAAACCTTTATCGCAGACAGAAATAAGAAATTTTTTTTTTTTATATACGAGTACGTATCTATGAGTCCGCGTACAAACCTGTGTTTGATGAATACGCTTAAGATTTTCTAAACATTCATCCAAGAGGAATGTGGTGTCATTCATAAGCATATTGATGAATTTTACAAATTGTTTACCATTATTTGATTCATTTATCATGACTTGCCGATGAACTGGACTCTCCCACATTGATTTGAATAAATGACTTATGTGGTATCTAGTTGAAAAATATACATACGAGTACATAAGTATATGTACATATACATATGAATAAAAGTTAATTTTTGTAAGATTTATTACCTTATAGTAAATTTATCATAAAATTCAGTACTTTGTCCAGTGGTTTCTATATCAACATAGAACTTCATAAGGGAACTACATAATACAGTTTGAGCCAAGTCATGGTTCCATATCTGTTAATGCAAAAATTTTACTTAAAAATAGAAAAAGAGTTTTTTTTTGCTTTTGAACTTACAGAAACATTGAGAACATTTGCTGTACCTAAAGAAAAAACAAATAATACCTCGACGAGTTTGGCAGTGACGTAGGGATTCTTAATCATATGAGGAGCACAAACACATGTCAATAACCATGTTATTATTGAATGATCGATAGCATGGCGTATGTCATTTTGAGCATGTTGCATTGCAAACAAAATAAACTCGGCAATATCATCGATGTACCACTCAGGCAGTGCAGAAAATGCATCAGTCGGTTGTAATTGCTGTGGGGGCATTTTTGCCATAAATGGACCTTCAATTGCTCGGCCCTCCATTTGATATAATAAATATTCGCAAACGGAAGAGTAGAAAAATAGACAAGCGTTCAAAAGTTTGGGATCGAGCAGACAGACTTCACTACATAGTTTCGATCGTGTCAACTTTTTCAGTTGCTTAAGCCAACGATCTCTAAATTGTTTATTACGCGAAGCGTACGCAGTATTTTCCCAATGCGATTTAGTGCGATCGATTTCATCGATTAGTTTTTGCAACTCCTTAATGGCCCGAGATTTTTGTCTGTACCTTTGAATGGCTGGCATAAAGCCCAAATGGTGTGACTGCAATGTAAGGAACCAGCATTGTGTTTGGAAATTGGCATTTGAATCGGTATTTGTATAATCTTTTTCTAAAAATTTTTTGTATTCTTCATCGGTAAAACGCAACTTTGTATCTTGTTCCATAAAAATCAATGAGTTCTTATAAAAGGGATAATAGAGATCGATACGATCCAATTTAATTTTAACTGACAACTGTTGAAGGACACACATTAGATTAATCGCGAAACCATCTCGAGCGAACAGCTTTTCATCGCTGGCGAATTGCGCGCGTTGTTCGTTGTAGCGTAATATTTGTGAAATATATTCAAGTGTCTTTGGACGTGTATTGACATTAACAAGCAATGAAAGGAAAACTGAATGCATAAGACCGCGCATTGTAAGTAATTGCTGTTGTGAAAATATGTTAAAAAAACACACACAAAACAAATAGCAATATTTTTTTAATCTTACCCATCTAAATTTCCCAGAGCTAGCCGCCAATGCATCACATTTACCATGAGCTTCAGCGAATCTAACATTTTCTTCAGCAAAAAATGAGACCGACAAGAATGGACCCAAATAACTGCACTTGACAATCTCCCGTCCAGGAATTTGTGTGCATAGCGGTGGTAAAAAGTTCATTTGCTTGGCCAATAGGTCACATATTGGCCTTGCTGTGGCCACCTTAACACCCATTAGTTTTGACAACAACTCCATGTGATGTGTTATAATTGTGGGGGAACATAAATTTCGCTGCATACCCATAAAAAGTCCTCTCAACATTTGAGAGAATATAAATTCAAAATCTTCCGTTTTTTCATAGCATTCTGTAATGAATTCAAATAAAAATTCGTCCGGCACACGTTCGTGATAGCACAATTCCAATAATGCAGATTGATCCAAGGAAATATTGAGATTCTCATATATACGATCTGTTAGAACCAACGTAGTAATGAGAAAGATCTGATTTGATGTAATTTTGAGCGTGGACTGAACTATTTCTATATCTTCCAGTTTTTCTTGTGATATATTTGCGTTAAATTTTTCACTGAATTGGCGATGATTTTTGTAGCACTTAATTAAGTGTAAAATAACATTATGTTTGGCCAATGCCATGGGTGTAAAAAGATTTGAAGATGGTGTTGGGCAAGTTCCAATGAATTCTGAAGTATTAATTCCTATTCAAAGAGCAATACAATTTTTAATTTTATTTCGTCGGAATTTAGTAATTTTTTTTTTTAATTAAGGTCAGGAGAATCAAAATATAATACAAAATTAAGCACAACAATTATTTTTCCAGTTAAGGAAGGCGATAATGAAAAATAAACATCAATAGTCTTTTGATATATTTGCAAACTGGTTTATGAAATAACAATCTATATTCGGATAATTTTTTTTTAATTTTCTGATTTTAAAAAATTTAGTAAGTGTTCTATATGCATTTCATTGGTTGCTAAATATTAACTCATCAGTTTTTCAAACACATTTACAAAAATTACAAAGTAATAAATGAGAATTGCCCACAAGCATACTCGTAAAAACATTATACTTTTTTGTTTTAAGAAAATTCCCGGCACCTCACAACCAAGGCTCTAACTCTTCTGGTGGAACCTGAACTTTTCTTTCTTTAATCTCTAACACTGATATGTGGGTAGTGTGGATTTATCAGACTGCTGGAAAACAATGCGTAAATCTAGTAATACGCCTACGTGTTAAGAACACTTATTTATTTATCTAAAGGTTTAATTCTACAAATAGACATTTTTTTAAATATTTTTAATAAGACATAAATTCATACACATACAAATGTGCACGTCTAAATGTTTTCTTTGTTCTATTTGCATATTAATGTAATAAAACATTCAAAATATTTACTTACCACTCTGCAAACCTCTAGATGTTGAAGGTTGATCATCAATAGCATTTGCCATAATTTCTTGAACTTCAGTATCATCACTCTTGATTTTTTTAGGGGTTGAATATGTTGGTATGCTTTCGGTTTTGTTCAAATATTTCGAGACATCTGTAGATACAGTACGACCGCCAGCTTCTGACTTCATATCTGCATCACTGTTATCAGTAGCAGCAGATGTTGATCCATCTCCAGCCTCATCATCATTGTACAAACGCAATACACATTCCATGAGCACATTAGTTATCAAAGTCTCGAAATCAAAACGTTTTTTGGGGTGTTGTTCTATAAAACTGGCTGTTTGTGGACATATCATAGACCCAGTGCAGTATTCATTCCAAGTTGCATTGAGAATTCTGGAAAGCATGTACTCTATACGTTCATTAAGTGATTTTTGCGGTTTTGCTGTTAAAACTTCTAAAAATGCTTGGTTTTGTGCTGGGGGTGATGCAACCTGTTCTGATGTTTCCATACTTTCGGTGGCTTTATCAATACTTTTTGGCAATTTATTACTGCTTTCCCTTCTTATTGTAGATGAAGAAGAAGATATTCCTTCAATATCAATTGTTTTCATAATATTTATCGGATCTGATGATGTCTTCAGGACAAGTGAACTGCTTTTGGTTGGTGTTGTAGAAACGGACTTCATTTCAACGTCGACGTCAACTTTATGCTCTTCTCCAATAGGCAATATAAGTCCCTCACATTCTGTTGGCTTCTGAGATACGCCATCTTTCAACGAGGACGAACTTGGGCTAGTTACTGGCAGAGTTGCTTTGACCAAACGGGATGAATTTGAAACATTGGTAGCCGCACGTTGACCTTAAGATTATTTGTTATATGTACATATATACGCATAGTATGTATGGATGCATTTTATTCACTACAATCAAACTTACCTTCTGCGTTTTGGGTATTTGTGAAAACTTGAGTTTCGTTAGCTGTCGTATTTGGGGACGTTTTAGCCAAACTCCTTAGTCTACGAGCTCGTATCTAGAGTAAATGTTTATATTTATTTTATTAGTGTCAAAAGTTTTAACAAAATTACCTCTTCCGCTGTTAATTCACTAATTTTTGTGGCATTTTGTTCCTGTTCCGACATTTTGCAACTACAAAAATTTTCTTTCTTCGTTATATTATTTTGTCTTTTCTTTTTTGACTATACCCTTTCTTTTATTTTTGATTTTCTCTTTGACAGCTGATTTCTAAACCCTGATTCTAGTTGGAAGTTTCATTTGTTTGTAACAATTGCAACTTAATTAAAAACTTAATTTTGCACTAATTTCTTAAATTTATTCACGTTATTCCGCAGCAATCAGAGTTCTTTGCAAAACCAATTTGTTTTAATTTTAAATCTACTTTTCTTTTTTTTTTTGTTAAAAAATTTTTTCCTGCCGTCCAACTCACAAAAGAAAATACAATGACAAACAATTTTTCGTAATTGCAGCTGCCAGACTATTGATTTATATACTAAAACCCCCAATACGAAATAGTCGAATCAAATGGATATTCGGGTACCCACTGAATCTTGCAAACTTATAGGAAGATTACCTGAACTTAGTACTTTTCGACCCTTATCTCATGCAAAGATTTCAATTAAGTTACGAATTTCTTATATGAACATTTGCCAATAGTATAGTATGGTTGGGATAGACACTTGTGAGTAAAAAAAAATTATCTGAAATGAGTTTACAAATGGTTCTTGTAAAGCTGCTTTACCCTACATCGGTACACTAGCAATAAGCCAATACATAAAATATGTCATGAAGAAAATTTCTTTATCTAAATTTAGTCGAAGTGTAAACTGAGTTCAATATTCGACGAAAATTTATTGAAGACAAAACAAATTTCAAGCGAATATTTATTTTCTAACATAACTGTATATCGTTACTTTAATATAGAGGACCTAACTCTTTTTTTTAAGTCGTGCAAAATTTTAATGGATTCGATGTTTATCAAATATGCACAAACTGGATTTGAAAAAATGGGTGGAGTTTCATATGAATGTAACTTTTCTGTTTTTGGAATAAATAAAGACAAAGTGGGTTTTTCATTACCATATGTATGTATATTTTATTGATTTACTTTCGCTTTAATATTATTATGGATTTGTTTTAACTAATTAGTATTGTATTGTATGTATGAGTTTAATTTTTTCTTTACCATTGACAACAAATGTTTAAATATACATATGTACATAAGTACATACATACATAAGTAGTATATGTACATTAGAGAATAAAAATTAATTTGTGTCCTTATAATTTTGCATAACTTTAATCATATTCCTTAATCATTTCCACTTAATAATAAATATTTATTTATGAAAAAGAATTTTTTAAATTGGACCATATAATAATAAAAATATGACATTTATTTGAGCATGTGCTCAAGTATTTATGTTTTAAAATTTTATTTATTTGTTGCGGGTTAGCATTATCTAAATAGATATGCATATGTATATTTCTTTGGTAGCCAGCCATACAAACTTTTTTTTAAACATAAAGGGTAAAACATCTACTGATGAGTTGGTATGGCTACCAACGAAATATATATTTAGATATTGCTAACCCGCAACAAATAAATAAAATTTAAATAATAAAAATATGTATATTTATGATTGTATGTATCAATTAAATGAAAATTTCTTAAGCACATTAAAAAATTTACTTAAGGCAACTTGGCATCTCTTTCTTCAATGGTGGTATAAAAATTTTTTGTTTTGCAGAACCTAAAAGCTTTTATAAAGACCGTAATTTTTTATAATTCATGAATCTGCCTAAGGATATTCAATTTACGCCCATGTTCTGACACTCGCATAACATTTGCGATTGTGTCTCGTACTCCCAAGAGGTGTTCTGCCAATCGCAAGAGTATACTGAAGTGAACTGATATATTTTGATAAAACTGACCATTAGATTTAAAATCAAATAATAATTGCTCCGTTCCAATGCTAACAGTTATTATATTGAATATTCATAATTTTATACGGTGTTTTTTATTCATTTATATTTTTTTCTTTAAAGAAGGTTTAAGATACGTTTTGGTTTGCGGAAAAATATCGTACTATCTCTAAATGTTAATGAAATTTCATACTGGAGCTATTTTTTGTTTTAAATAAACATATTATTAATTTTTCTTAACCAAAAACAAAATTAAAAATTTTCAAAACTTCATCGCGCTTGGTGTGTGAACTTTTTTGACTTTAGCGAAAAAATAAATATATGTTCCCTTATAGTTTTTTATGCTCTATCGGACTGTGCTATGCCAATTTCGATATTTTGAAAAATTGTTAAAAAGTTATGTCCCTAATGTACATACCTGTAAAATGTTTTGACTATTTTTGTAAAAAAAAAAAAAAACTGGCTACACGCATTAAAATTTTAATTATTCAGGCTTAAAATTAGATTTTTAAATAAATTTTTTTATTAGAACAAAACTAGAAGTTCGTCGTAATAATTGAACATCATGATGTTTCTAGACCAACCACTTGACTTGTTGGCCGCTTAGACGTAACTGCCATATTAATGGTTTGAATGAAAAAAATGGAGTAATTTCTTTCTACCAATTCCATCTTCATATAAACTTTCTGCAGACATAAAAATAAATAAAAATTTAGTACGTATGTATGTATGTATGTATATATGTACATACATACATAATTATATGAAAGTGTAGTTCCAAAATATTTGTATAAGAATAAATATTTAAATCTAGTTTTTTTCAAGATTTTTACGAAATTTTAATCTTCGCGGAAGTAATGAAAGTAACGGCCTGTCCCACGATGTCGAACGATATCGATAGCTGGAGAGTAAATAAAATGGATGCTTAAAATGTCGTAAATCAGATATTTTCTGTTTACAATTTTAGCATTATCGATCGATCGACATTATTATCGACATGATATTATCATGCGTAATCAATTATGATCGTAACTTCGCTGGTTCTGTTTGCTTTTTTGTAACAAAAAACAAATATATAATATTAATTTAAATAAATCATTTGTTTGTTAGTAGTGCAAGAAGTGCATGCAAGTGAATTCAACAAGAACATACCCGTAAGAATCTTCTACCTTTATTGCCGAAATATGATTATATTTTTGTTTATTTTTGTAGTTTATTATTTAACTTAAACAACTTAGAAAAAAGTAAGATTTTAAGGTTTGAAATTTTCAGCATGAAAAATCATTACAGAATTTTTTTTTTAAATTAGTATAGTAGTATGTTGCTTAAATAAAAAGTATGATAAAATAGTTATGGGAAAAATAAGTTAATTTATTATTTTAACATCATATTAATTATTAAACAGAATCATTAAAGTTTAAAGGCCAAGTCTCATTTAAATAAAATTAAAGAATAGTTTCTCATTGAAATAATTTAATTTTGTTTCTTTAATGGGCGTCTTCGATATATAAATATTTTAAATTATTGGCTTTTCAAAACAATTAGAAATCATATTTGTAATATAGAATAGTTTTGAATTAGTTATGTATGTATGTATGTATGTAATATGGTGCTAATATTCTTTTTTTCAAGACAGCTCTAATGTTAAGCTTTAAAATTATTTTAATTAATTGTAGTATTTATTTTTAGATATATTTGTATTTTTATTCATTTTATAAGTAAAAGAGGAATCTTTTTTAAACATCAAATTATTCTCTGAAATGGTTTTAATATTGTTCATCAATTTAATCGCTACATTTTATACTCGTAGATTAGATTATCCATATGTATGTATGCATTTATTTATCTTTTTGGAAATAACATCACGCTAAAATATGTGTTTGTTCACTAGAGTTTTTCTCGAAAATTCATGGAATACCGAAATCCAGAAATTTACGTTCCTTAAAAACCACTGTTAAAACAAATATCTCAATAATATTCGACGTTTATAATAAAATGCTTAAAAAGCATCTGTAGTTTTGTATGCAGAGCAATTTTACAATTGCATTAATTTACTTGTAATTTTATTTATTTATTAATTCATCTTCAATGCAATAAAAATCGATTTATTTTAAAACAATCCATAAAATCCCACACTATATTGTTGCTGCAAAGAGATTTTACTTTAAACATTCAAAAACACTCATAATTCAAAACAGAAGAACATGTGTTTGTATGTATGAAAAAATAGTATATTTGTGAGCCAACATTAGTAATAAAAATACTTAAAAAATTGCTGTTTAAATGTTTTTATTATAACTTATAATTTTAATTAGGATATTTTAGAAAAATGCGCAACAAAATAGTTCGCATCTAAAAAGTCGCTTAAATTTAGATTGGCTGTCGTCTCCGATTATTTTTTTTTTGTATTTGCTTTTAGCAGCTGTTAGGTGGGCAATGTTAATCAGCACCATTTTTTTCTAACTTTTCCAAAACGCAATGACGTAATAATTTCTCGACATGAGTTAACATTCAGCTTTTTATCTAGTACATATGTATGTACTTCGAAAACGAAGTTGTAATTTAAATAAAAAAAAAATCAATTTTCATCTCGAATTCATGCTCGTAGATTATAATTTTTGCGGGTTTTAATAGATCTTATCGCAGAAAAACTCTAGTGTTCAACAAAATGATTTTTTAAACAAAATAAAAAAAGAAACATTTTGAAATTCTTTCATTTTCATTTGTTAGTCCTCGGTTTTTCACTAAAAGATGAATTTAAATAAAATAACTAAAATTATTAATAACAAATAAAGGAGAACTGAGAAATACACCACCAACTTTAAAACTCGGTCTATACATACACATATATAGAATTTTGTTTACCTATAGATGTGTTCCGTTAGAATTTGTGGCTCGTAGATTCATTTTTTATTAAACATGCGACGCAGTGTTTTGCGCCAGCACAAATTATGCGCAGCATTCGTTGATGTCACCGGTTGCGGTGATAAGGACTTTGAAGACGAAAGATGCCAAAAAGACGATATTAAGGTGTGAGATGGAGATCGATTGTTGTCATTCTTACTGTTCTTGGATGGTGTACATCTTTCCAAGGAGGAAATAGTAGCAGGCATTGAAGGCGATCGTAAATACGAGGATGTACTGCAAGCTCCGACACCTAAGTCACAGTCTATGGGAGCTGGCAACGACAAACAGGGTATGTAGCGACACAGATGAACTTTTTGCGGTGATAGAATTGGTAATTGTATTGAGGATGAGCCGGAGGAAGAGGTAGATGTAGCAGTAGAATTAGAAGAACACGAAAATGTGGGTGAAGTTGGTGTTGCAGGTCTTGTTGCCAAGGTCAAAGTTACAGTGGGTGTTAAAATTGATAATGACAATGGTTGTCGTGGTGATGACGTTGGACAGGGTTTAATTAGTTTATTCTATCTTAACCAAGGGTGTTGCAAGCAATCAGATGCTGTTGCTCTTTTAATTGGATCAAACTCAAGCATTGGTCTCAAGAAATGTGCAAATGCTTGAGCCTCATCTAATGCCCATTCGTATTTTTCATGTAGCACATCTACAAGACCCCATGGCTTGAGTCCGGTTATATTACGTAATTCACCTTTTCGATTAAAACTGTGTTGAGCATATGCACCACGACATATAATAGCTGGCGGTATGGGGCCCAACAATTCAATTATATGGGCAATGTGATCTTCATCACGTGAATAGTTGTCACCCGAATGAGGTTCAAACAAATAATCTCCAGTTGCCAGTTCAAAGGCCATACAAGCTGTGCTCCAAATATCGGCTGAACAATCATAACCCGCTCCTAATATTACTTCCAATGACCGATATTGTCGTGTCTGAATATCTTCCGTAAAGTGTTTGTCAACCCAACATGCGTTGCCCAAATCAGCAATTTTAACTTCAAATTCACACGGCTCCAAGGCTGGATCTATTTTTGGTGTTTGTTTGTAAGGACGTTCTGTTGGGGAATTCATTTGCTGCTGTTGCTGCGCCAATTGCTGTTGTTGTTGCATTGGTGAATGTTGTTGATTATTAGAATTTTTCTGATTATTATTCGCTTTATTGTTGTTATTCGTTTTAGTTGTTTGGTTGTTTGTTATCGATTTAGTTTTAATTTTTTGTTTTTTTTGTGGATTTGCACCATCTCCAGCATTAGATAATTGCCCCTTTAAAGTGGTTGACGAACTGCTGGAGTAATTTAATTCACATTTAATGGTATTGCTGCCGCTACTGGACGATGTTGTTGAAACTGTCTCAGTTATTACAATTTGCTCCTTTTGTTTTTGTTGTTCATTTTCTATTGGCTGTCTTTGTTGCAGAATTTGATTGCCTTTTTCTAAAAGAAAATAATGAGTAACAAATATTAAGGGATTGCTTTTCTACCGTACAACTAATGTTTTTATATGTAATTCTCGTTTGTTCTTTGAAAGTTTATCTATAAGCATACATGTTATTGAATTATTGTTTGTAAAAAACATCGATATATAATTATTAGTGAATAATTTAAATATATAAAACAAAGATACAACTACAATATTTCTAAAGAATTTGTTGAAATAGAGATTTCTTTAAAGCGTGCGAAATAAAGTCATTAGACTTCCTGCCACAATAATCACCGGAAACTACATAATTTTTTTATATTTTTTCATACTTACTTTTGTTTTTCTTCTTCTTTTTCTTCTTTTCTTGATTTCCTGTTGTAGATGCTTCATTTTTATCAGCTACGATATTGCCGACAAAATCGCCACCCTTTGGTTTAATTGGTGGCTTGTTTTCTATTTTTCTGCTTAAAGACTTTTCATTACTAAATAATAGTTCGTGTTCGTCATCATCGTCAGCATCAGCATCTGTCGCTATTTCTTCGGCAACATCGTCTTGTACTCCATCATCCTCATCGTTTTCAACATCAGAAGCTTCACCATTTTGTACCAGTTTTTCGCATGATTTCTTTAAAATAGTAATCTCGTGGTTATCAGCATTAGCAACATCCTCCTCTGCACCGGTTTGTTCCAAATAGTCCCATTGCTTCTTAAAAAGTTCTAATCTTTTCTTCGCCTTTTTCTTCAATTTCCTCTTTTTGTTCTTACTCATTTTACCAGTAATTTGAGGTTCGCGATACTCTTTCGGAGCACGACTAACAAACGATGGAAACATTTTAAAATTCATTACATAAAGTTCGGTAGCTTCATTTGCTAATCGTCGTACATAATTATCGTCCACACACAGCAAGACATTTTCGGGTTTAATGTCAGTGTGTATAATTTTACAACATGTATGAAGATAATCTAGTCCCTCGAGCACTTGCCGTGTTATGGTTTTTACATTTTCAATCGGTATACCGCGATAGTTTGATTTCCGTATTAGTTTTAAAAGGTTATCGCCCAATACTTCGAACACCATGCAAATGTGGGTGCCATTAACGCCAGATATTTTGAAATCATCTAATAACTGAACGGTCTTTTGACGACGCGGGTTTTCCGGATCAGAATCCCGCACGGACTTGAGTATTTTTATTTCATCTTTTGCCGTTTCTGCAAAATGATGCGCAGATTTAACAATTTTTATGGCCACATAACGTTTTTCTTGCAAGTCCCAGCAAAGCCATACGGTAGAGAAATGTCCCCAGCCTAACTTGCGTACAACATGATATCGTCCTGAAAAGAAATATACAAAATAACTTTATATAATAAACGATTACAGATAAAAAACGTTACCTAAAAGATATATAAAATCTGTGTATTTAGTGCAATCTTCGAGTAAATTCATAATGCCCTGTTTAAATTATAATCATTGGAAAATGTAACAGTTATGGCTGATGAGCCATCAGATTAATTCCAATGTCAGACAGAAACTAAAAAAATGTTGATCAACTACGACACATCATGCGACTGTCACTTAGTTAAATTCTATCTTTTTTATATACATACATACATACTTACATACATACATATGTATGTATGTATGTATGTATGTACTTACAAACATTTGCTGACCGACTGAGTGGCCAAACAGAACTTTAAAAGAATTTCTTTTTTAAGTTTTTTTTTTCGAGCAACTACACAAGAATTTATGTTACATAAATTAATTTTTGAATTAATACTTTAGTTTTTTTTTTGATCCAAGATCGTTTTTCATTTTTTCTATCATAAATATAATTAATTACAGTCCTTGAAAACTAACTAAAAGACTTAAAATAACAATACGTAATTTGACCCAACATTGCTGAATTTTCAATCAACAGGCATAATACAAAAATTGAATTAAAAAAATTTTTATTACCAAAGTGCCAGTATAAGATAGTTAGTATGAACCACTGTTGCCGATTTACCTGATTATGAACAAACTTTCAAAAACTATTTGAGAATGACAAAGGAATAAGAAGAGCAGATTTGAAAACCAATCAAAATACACAATAAACAAAATTTATTCGATATGAATCTATTCTTGTTGTCCCAGGAAACTTTTGCACAATTACAACCCCTTATTTATAAATGATTTATAAAATTAAAGTAAACAAACTATTAACGCAATTCCGTTAGAAATCAAAAATGAAAATAATTTTTATGTTTTTAAGCGTAAAATTATATCATACGCAAGAGAAAATTTTTAAATTTTTAAATTCATATACAAATTGTAAAAAAATTATTGTAAACTTACTTGTTTTTTTTTTTAAATAGCAAATTTTTGCTGAATAAATAAATAATAATAATAAATAAATAATAATTATAATAAATCGCGATTCTCATAAAAATTTGTAACTATAACAACCATTTATGAATACAAGGGTTAGTCTACCATTCGTCGAAAATAAAAAATTTTATTAAAAGATATGAATGAAATTAAAAAACAAAATTTTAAATGAGGCATTAAATAATTTTGTTATTTGACGATTAATATTTATTTATTTACTTTCCATGACAACTGAAATTTATGTTATTTATACTTAATATTCTTTTAAAAATTGTAATATGTACTTATTCTCTTTTTAACTCTTTATAAATAAATAAATAAATAAATAAATAAAATTTCTTACATGGTAAATAGTTAAAAGAATCTTTGACAAGACGCAAAAAATCTGGCCAATCAAATAAAATCACAGTTGCCGCCTCTCGATTCGCCTTAAGCTGTTATAACTTGTGACCATAACAAGACTTTGCTGCAATATTCCCAACAACTTAGCTTACACTGTTTGTAGGGAAGACACACAATAGTCCCCATTTAGTTAAGAATGAAAACTTTCATACAAAAGAAATTTCCGACTATGCCCAGAACGAAATCTGATCAGAAACGCTCTTTCGGTAAATATTTTCAGTGTTTCTGATCATCATTATGAGCGCATTTACGATCATTTTAATCGTACAGTATTTTTTTTATAAATATGTATGAATATACTATTCTATGCGTTCAAGTCGTTATTCACTTTTATTCATTTGCTGTAATTTTTTTTAACTATTTGTGGCTTATTAGATCTGTTATCTATAGAAGAATAATAAAAGAAAATATTTACAAGTATGTATTCATGTATGTTGTTCACAATTTCTTTGTTGAATATCATCAATTAAACGTGATGATATATGTAAATTAAGGTGGGCGTTGCAAACTGCTAAAAAACTCTTTTCTAAAGCAATTCAATAGAAATAGTAGATATTTTGAAAAATACCTTTTACACTCACAGCACATACTTACTTTTATTTATATAATTTTAGATTAAAAACGGTTTAGCCTAAAAATTTATTTAAAAAATATATAAATACCTACATATTTATGTACGTTTCGAAGAAACATTTACTTCAACCACTAAAAAATTTTTACTGCCCGTTTAGCTCAGATTCTGGATTTTTAGGAAATCTATCTTTGGGGGAAAAATTTTATTATAATTTTCATTGGAGTTTAAAAGTTATTTAATGAAAGTTTTAAATATTTTCAATATTAAAACATAACATTTTATGGTTAGAGTTGGTATTTAGCAACTAATAAAATGCATACAGATTGCTCACAAATAACAAATAAATTAATATTTTCTATATTTTGTAGTTTTTCTTAATATGAAAGAAAATAATGTGCATTTGCCTTAATATTTTTAAGATTTTGACATTGTTTTGATTATTTGCAGGTAAATAAAATAAGCAACGTTCTTATGCAATATTGAATACATTTTTATCATCTGTCTATTAATATACTTTAAGACAAATGGGTTGACAGTACTACATACCCGAAAATATCTAAAAATGTATGTATGTATGTACTTATGTAGTCGTATATATTTTTGGTTGAGCAATTTAAAAAAGGAAAAAAGTTAAAATGTTTGTTGTCCTATAGGTATATTTTGGTAATTGTAACATTAATAAACGCCAATAACTTTATTAAACGGCACAATTTATGTATTCAACAGTTCAAACAAAATATAATAAAATGAATTAAGATAAGAAACATAAAAATGAGAAGAAAAAGCATGTAAAGTTATGTAAAAAATATAAATTGGTGGTTCATCACAAATAAATATAGATTTAAAAAAAATTACCCACATACAGGCATGCTTTGAAGACACGATGCAACTGATTTCATTTAGTCATACAATAGTCACCTGTGATTTTTCAATCAAATTTAGTAGAGAATAAAAACCCTTCAAATTCAATAAACAATTGATTTGTGCACTATTTGGCACTTTGTTTATGTGTATGTATGTTTGCTTGTATGAACACATATGCATACATATGTTTTCATGTACCTATACATTTTCACATATGTATGTATATTACCTACATATATTAATCAAAAAAAAGAACTAAACTAGTATGAATATAATGTTTGTTCTTCATATAATATGACATAGCTATGAATGTAAAATAATGATCGTACATGCTACCAAAAAACACTAACGTAATTATTCAAACGTTGTATAAAAATTTGAAACTTAAAAAACTTTACATAAATAACAAAATACAAATATTTATGTATGTACAAATTTTTAAGTAAATTATTATAAACCAAATTATTTAAGAAGATTCATATTGGTCGCAACTGCATATTGTCTATGTTTGTATGTAGTATAATTGTAGGACCAAAAGAGAAAGGATTTCAGTAAATGGGTTTCGCTCATTGGAAGCATCGCTCAATTATTAGGTACATTTGTATATACAGTTGTACAACAAAAATAAATAAGTCACGATGTCAAACAAACTCCATACATAAAAAATTTTGTTAAAATTTTTTTATAAGAAATTTGACATCTTTATGATTAATTAACGGTCAAAGCACAGCCTTATAAAAATAAAACATTTGGCTATTTCCATGAACCTGATAATTGGAAGTATTATTTTTTTTAGTTTAAATAACTGTTCCATTTTATTTTGTAGCATTAAATAATTGTTCATGTTGTAACAGCTCTGCTGTTGTCGGGAGATCTTCTAACCGATTTTACATTATTAATTTTTATTTTTATTTTATTTCATTCTAAATAGTTAGATTGATGCTTTAAATTTTACTTTATAAATTTTCTTTGGTTTCATATAGCGATAGTTAGTAGTTAATTATGTAAGCTAAATTTTTTCAGACTTAGTATAACACAACCAACTTTCGCTATACATTTTCGTCAGTAAATTCACGTAGTTTATTCATAAAATAAGTATTAATTTATTTACTAAATTTTACAAATAAAGTGGTGAGATAGACTTGTCATAAATTTTCGAATTTGCAATTAAATGACAACCATGTCAATAAAAAAATTGTGATTTTCACTCACCTTGGAAAAGATCACCAATATTGACTGGATGATAACCTCCCTTACAATAGTCCATTTTTAATTCTTGCTCATCATTTTCACTATTTTTTTCTGATTCATCAGAATCGTTGGAAGAACTTCTTGGTGGATAAGAATATTGTTGTGTATTCTGTTGATGCTGCTGTTGCATTTCTTCCATTTTTGAATGTCCATGATATATAGGACCGTTTTTATATGGTTGGTTTTGGTAATGCAAATAGTCGTCACGATTACTTGAATCTGTTGCATAATTTTGTTGTGATGATTGGTGTCGATAATCATCATCATAATCGTTATCATTTTGAGATTGTTTTGTTGCATTACATTTCTTTGTTGATGTTGAAGTTGTTGTATTCGAAGACTTGTGCAAGAAGTTTACCTCATCTAATGTGTTGGACGATCCTGTTATGGGTGTATTATCAGCTAAAGAGTTTGAACCGCTTGAAGATGGTGCTGCACAAAAAGATTTTGAAATTTTTGCTGAAATTTCGCAGACATCTGTTACAAAATTGGGTGACTGTAGGCCACTATCCTCCAAATGATTACTGATGGCAGCATCTGTTGGGGATGAATTTTCTTCGTTAGCTTCATAATTTTGTTGCTGTTGTTGTTGCGACTGTAGTTGTTGACCACCGGTAACACCATTAGCTTTACCGCGTTTCTTATTTGGCTTGTGACGTTTCTTTTTTGCTTGTATGGCCAAAACCCGTCTGTTGACGTCAGCCTTGTTGTTCATATTTTGTAGTTAGTGGTTCTTTCTTAGTTGTTATTGACCAAATACTATACACACGAAACCAAAAATATTACAAAGAAAAATCGGGTCAAATTTTGCCTAGATCTTTGTAATTGTGTGCTCGTAGTTTGTGTTTATTTTAAGCCTTGCGATAAATTTCGAGTCCTTAAATAGATATCAAAACTTTATTAAAATAATTTATTTTTTATAATAAACCAACACTCACACAACCACTTAATAAATTCAATATTTTTTTAAGAGAATTACACACACACATACTACAAATGGGTGGTTGGAAAAAAATAGAGAACAAGATAAAAATGTTGGTAAAATTTCTTTCAACTGGAATTTTCTATAACTTCACTTTGTTTTATCAAAATTTCAACGCTATACATGATATTGTAAAATTTATTTAGTAGAAAGTAAAAAGTTTTAAATATCTATGTACATATACCGATTGTTTTTTAAATGAAAAAAGTTTAAATAAAAGTCATCCGTCTTCAAGTTATATGTACTTTAACGATTGTAATAACATACACATTCTTGCACTTAATCAAAATCAAAAACAAAATAGCAACAACAGCAAACTACTTTTCTATGAAATTCCAATCGGAACTCTCTTTCTATTGCATGTTCTCTACGTTTATATGCATATTTTTTAAACTAGCTAGTTGTCTTTATCTTAATCGGTCGCTTTATTTTGCATATATTTTTGACATACTTAATAAGAATTTTCCGCACACTAAAAAAGCGTAAAATATTAAAGTTTGACAAGTTTTCCAAACGATATCTCTTCAATGTGAACTTAACTATATAATTAAAATTATAATTTTTTGCTTACATGTGTGAAAATGCAATCACGAAAATTAATGTAAAAAACACGCTGACTCTAGCTGGTGAAGAAATCGCAAAACGCTTTATTTCTCCAGTGATGGTAAATAGGAATTTTTTCATTATACGAAAAATGCGCTTTTTATTTATACAACTGCAGCGATTTTTTGTTTGAGTTTTTTTTTTTGTGTGTACGAGGGTAGCATTTTATAATTAGTAGCCATGAATTCTCCATACAAGGGCAAAAATCATATATGTTCGGTGGGTTTTTTGATATATAATATCAATCGACGATAGTAGACGAATGGAATCAACTGCGATATCGAGCTCATCCATCACACGCGAAGTAAGCGTTAGATCAACAACACAAGAACCACACAGATTTGTTGGTGCCGCTGGCTGTCAAGGGACTGTGCACATGTTACGTAACGCTGTTTTCAGAGATTTTGTACCCCCCATCCCCCTTCGTAACGCTTTTCACTAATTTAACAAATCTTTAACCCCCCACCACCGTGGAGCGTTACGTAATATGTGCACAGCCTCTGTCTTTTGACAGAATTAGTCAATGTAGGCGGCCACACCGAAATGATTAGTGCGTCTGATTTGTTCCTTAACCTTAAACGTCAAAATAAAAGCAACTGGACGAAGCAATGGGCTTTTAAGAAGAAATAAGCCTTCATTTTGATAAGTTTTTCTGTTTTTCATTTCTCCCTTTATATGTTAAATGTGCGGTTTCTATTATACAAACAATTGGTTTTAGTTGAAAATTAGTATAAAAACCACTCAGTTTTTCTTAATGACAAATATAAAATTTCTACACAAGTTATTTCTCTGTATTCTCTGTATTGTGGAAACAGCCAATAAGTTTTACTTTGTCAAATTGCATTTTCTTCTTGGACCACAAAGAACAATTTGATGTTGCGTACTTAATATAAAATGGATACGTGCAATAAATAAATACGTACACTTTAGTTGTAAAATGGATCTGAGCTTCAGATTCTGAGGACATATATAAAAAAAACATATTTTAATAACCTGCCATTGCTTTTCCACCTTGATTTTGTTTACTTTTTCATTCCATTTTATGCCAGCTTATTATTGTCGTGTGTGATGGGTCACATGTTATTTTATATATTCATATTTATTTTTTGATGGCAGCACTGGATGTTATTGTTTTTTTTTTTTTCTAATTTAATTTTTCTTGCAGGGAAATGCACTGATAGCGGTTAGATCATGATAAGAATTTCATAAAAAACATTGTAGAAAATATTTTATCTTTACAAAAAGTTATTATTGAGTATAAACAATACAATGCGATGTTTGTGCTAAAATAATAAATAGAAAGTGTGTTCTAAATTGGAGATTAATTATTTACTGTAAGTTTCCTTTATTAACTTTGTTTAATTCTAATGTAATAAATGACACTAATTTTGATCAATAAAAATTAGATAAAAACAATTATGGTGTTGGATGAAATTGTGTCATGGTAAGTTGATTTTTTTTTTTTGATAATTGTAACATAAAAATTTTAAAATATATATATTTCTCAACAGGTATCAAAAAAAAATTGGCACATATGATAAGGAACCATGGGAAAAGACTGTGGAGCAAAAGATTCTTGATGGTTTTAGCAGTGGGACACTAAAAACGGCAAAGTTAAAAACTGAGTTAATTGATGTCGATTTAGTTAGAGGTTCGTAAAAACTGAATTTAAATTAAATTACAAACTATAACTAAAAAAAAGTTTATGGAAAAATCGATTAGTGTTGATTAACACATTGAAATTAGGATAGATACAACATTTCCTAATCTAATATTTTCAATATTGCAATTTTGCCATATAATATGTATGGATTACTTGCAGGTTCTACATTTCCTAAAGCTAAACCAAAACAATCACTTTTGACTGTTATACGTTTGGCTTTATTGCGATATTTTCTCATGCCGCTTTATGCACAATGGTGGGTGAAACAAACTTCAACCCGTGCATTTGGATTATTACTGTTTCTCTATATAACACAAATGATAAACTGGGCGTTTTATACGTTTAATGTTAATCGCTTAGAACAAAACTTAGATCAAATTAATATAATTAAAACAAATCTTACGCAAATGCCAAATCCAGATAATGCTGATGTTGCCGTCAAATCGATGGAATTTGAGGTATGTACATAGTTAAATGAAATTTACAAATATAATAATTGATACTGATATTATATATTTGATAGCATATTGTCTCTATATCTGAGCTCGTCATACCCATGGTTTTAAGTATTTTCCTTAGCTTAATACATTCTCAGATAGTGGCCACTAATATTGCTCAAAGTGGATCCAAGTGCAAAAGGAGACGCTATTCTAATACCACCCAAAGTGGTAGACACTCTAAAGAACCTAAATTGCGTAGGCGGAAAAAATTGGTCAAGTAATTATTTTAATAATTTCATTTACTATTTCATAAACAAAATACTTTCTCATTGATTGTGTACTAGAAGAGTAAAAAAGTTTCCAATCACGATTTGTTAACTGAATCCAAATTGTTATTCGCATAAATTGAATTATATTTTATTTTTTCAAAAATTCATTTTTTATGGGTTGGCTAATCATTCATTTCCGTGCATATGTGTACATATGTTTGTAGTTTAGCTATCCCATAACAAACAAATTAAGCTTTAAAACTTACTTACATACATATATTCTGAGTCGAACTCGAATAAAATGTTCTATTTTATATTTTCTTTTCTTTATACAAAAAGACAACGTAATCATGAAATATTTGAAAATGCTGCAAATAAATCGTCCTTAATAAAAAAATTATCAGCTGAAAGCGCAGAAATATTGGCCAAAACTAAATTAGAGACTTCTTCTGAAGCCTCTAACTCAACAAAATTTGCTACGAACACAATAACGTGTCCCAATTTACAGTCCACGCTGTTAGACCACAATTCTCAGTCCTTACAACAAGCAATCTTATCGCATACTCCATTATCTGCTTCTCCTTTAACAACTCTAAATATTCATAGCGACAAATTTAAATTAGATCTAATTGATGCTACGTGTAAAAATTCCAATTCTGATGATATGCTTCTCTTAGACAACGGTAACGAATGCTTGATAAGAAAACGAAATGTCAATTGGCATTCACCAATTCACAAATTCGCAGGGATAACAGCGACAACACAGGAAAAACAACAGCAAACTTCTCCTCAATCAATTTCCACCACTAGCAGTACCCATACATCTTATGTTGGCGAGAACTCCAGTACTTCATCGGAAAGTACAAGTGTGTCTCCTACAAAATCCGTACGCATCGACGAATGTGTACAAGAATTTTATGATGATCTCATTAATCGTACAGTGGAACCTATTACAAAAAGTCCGACAAATTCTCAATCGGCCGATGGCGATAACTTTATGTCGAATGCTCGACGTACAGTTGGCGAAGATGACGGATTCGAAAGTCTTAATGGCAAAAGTTCTAGCGGCGAAGATACAAATGCTTCAACTCATATAACAAAAAACCAGTTACGATTACGTTTAAATACGTTGGACAATTATCAACGCGTGCAGAATTTGAATGAGGTAAATTTGATATTCACCCTTATCGCGCATAAAAGGCGAACATATTTTTCGTGCTAATTATTTCCCATGAAATAACATTGTTAGAAAATAATATCAAGCGATAAGGGTGGTTAAAGTAATTAATTTAATTTAAGGGCATCGCATTTATATATACTTATGTTTTGGAAAACTTTATTGAGAAACACTGTTGAAGCAATGTGTTCTGGAAACACAGTTAACTAGTTCAGTGGACGCAAAGAATTGCATGCTTCGGGAACAGTAATACTTTTTTTTGTTTTTTTTTTTTATATATACATATAACTAAATCATCTTCCAAGCATGCGTTATACGGGACACATTGACAATACACAATTGCCATGACCAACATAAAAAAATATGTTTTCTTCTGATGTTTAATTTTCAATATTATTAAGTACTATAGGTCTGCACAAGACTTTTCATAAGCATTTTTTTTTTCTAAAAAAAATATTGCATTTCATCTTTTACAAAGATAAGTTTTTGTTTTAAAGCAATGCTAATTTGCATTTTTTTTAAAGTAAAAGAATTTAAAATCTATTTCTAGACAAAAACAAAACGCCTTAATTAATGATGAATAGTATTTGGTTGTTATTAACTTCACTACATTTGCTCAACTCACAATCCTAAATAATATTAATTTTTTATTTAATTTAATTTTTTTTTTTTTTTTTAAATATTGCCCCTTGAAGAAAAATAAATTTTCTAAAATTTAATATCTTTAATTATTCTAGCTAAGGTCGTATAATTATTATTAGAATGCAATTTTTTTAGATCGTAATAATTGAACAGACAAAATTTTTATTGCACTGCACGGAAAGTTGAACTTTTACTTTCGATTTCATTATCAAAAATTTCTTTCTAATAAAAAAAAATATTTATTAAAAAATTCTACAAACAAGTACTCAATAATTTATGTTTTTAAAATAAAAATGATTAATTAAATTATTTGTTTGGAAACTTTTCAAGCATGGCGGTAAAAATCTACTGATGAGTTGACTTAGCAGCCAATAAAATGTAACATATAGATTAGCTAACCCATAACAAATAAATTAAGTTTTAAAAGCATAAAAAAAAATGTTTTCACACCCCAATTGTACGAGTATATTTTTTAATAGCGAATTCTCTTGCGACTATTTGGTGCCGGTATGTCTTATTCAGTATTTTAGAAATAAAATAATTGAAAAACAATATCGAAATTTAATTTTTAGACGTTCATTGCAAGCGTATAAATATTAAAAAAAAGTAATAAACACTTATCTGATCGCTTTCTTTTTTTGTTGTTGTTAAATTATGGTATATTTTGAGTTTTAAAATTTAAAATTAAAATACTGAATCAGTGCCCCATATGTATAATATAAAATAATTAGTGGATTCATTCTTCATTCAATGATAGTATTTTAGAAAGTTTGACTTTAAGATGCTTATTGATCCATAGATTAGGTGTATGTCTTGAAAGCTGGAAAATTGTTTTCGGGGTACGCAATTATTAAGCTCTGCTTTGAATATCGGCCCTTGAGTGATACAAAATTGACAAAGCTGATATTTTTGTTTAGTCTTTACAACAAAGTAGCACTTCCATTTGTTGTCGTCGCAAAAGCCTAAATTCAACTACTGAAAATTTAGATTATAACACAACGAAACAAATAAACATTGTGCCGTCGCATAATATAAGTACCGAGGAAACTGACGAAGACGGTGACGATGGCGAACTCATATCTAGCCCAGCTTCACATAGCAATGTGTCGAACTATAACGAATGTACAACCTCAGCCACAGAGTGGCTGGGAATAACGACAAACAGTAAGTCAAACCGCATTATTTACATATATTTAGATCTTAATAATAATTAAACAAATATGTAGGTGATGATTGCAGTTATAGTTCTGAATACGACCATTCAGATAATTATAAAAGCAACCAATATTCTGATGAAAATGGTGGGGACTTGGACTTTACACCAACTACCATATTGAATCCTCATGGAACAAGTGACAGAAGTATGAGCTGAATGATTATAAAATATTACAAATGTATAGATTTCAGCATTTAAATTATTTTTACTGTAGTAAGCTGTACGATATGGGATCAACGTGATATAAAAAAAGCCCAAATGTCGGTATTAGAAATATCATCGTGTATAATTGACAACGTTGAATCGATGCCGGAAACAAATGACTACATATATATTGGTATATTTTTTTCATTACTGTTATCGTTAATACCATCTTTTTGCCGCTTGTGTGAAGTCACTATCAATGAAGAAAATGCAAATGAAATAAATTATTTGGATTTGCCGATGATGTTGTGGGAAAAGGCATCATTTTCATTAATGGCGATTTTTCGCTTTGCCTTTGGCAATACTCCATGGGAGCGGACAGTTTTATTTCTTAGCTTGATACAACGTATTTGCTTGACTCTTGTTCTGTTTATGATTTTTGCTGTAGCGGAAAGAACATTTAAGCAAAGGTAGGAACTTTGAGTTAAAATTTACATATGCGTATACACTTACATACTTAAATGCATTAGGGCAAAATAAATGGCTGGAAAAGCATATGATATATTCGAACTGAATAAGTCCAAATATAATTCCACTTCCGCACTCCATATATAAAAATATATTATTTATGTTGCATTTAAAATGGAGTTTAACAGTTTTTAAGAGTAAATAATGTTATAATATATAATTATTCGACTAGCGGAACGGATTTGGGGTCGTTACAATAATTTCAATCGTTAAAACAAATTCAACACTTGTTACATAATTTTTTTTTATCTCCTTCAAGCTGTTGTTGGTATCGTATGCTTTGATCCATAAAATTTTTCCCGCCCTTCTGTGCATACACACATATTTACATACATACTTACTTCAGTACCAATTTATTTAATGTTTTAGATTTTTGTATGCAAAACTTTTTTCTCATCTAACATCGTCACGGCGTGCTAGAAAATCTAATTTGCCACATTTTAGATTAAACAAAGTGAGAAATATCAAAACCTGGCTAAGCGTAAGATCATATTTAAAGGTGTGTATTTAATATTTGTATGAACGAAACAAGAAATTAATTGATTGACTTCTAGAAACGGGGACCCCAGCGCTCAGTGGATATAATAGTGTCAGCTGCTTTTATTGTCACCCTACTCTTGTTGGCATTTTTAAGTGTAGAATGGCTTAAGGATTCAGTTCATTTACATTCACATTTAAATTTAGAGGCTTTAATGTGGTCGACAGCCATTGGAATATTTCTTTTGCGTTTTATGACTTTGGGTAATAAAATTCATCACAAATATCGTAGCGTTTCCGTATTAATAACAGAGCAAATTAATTTATATCTTCAGGTTAGAATAAAATACATATATGTATGTACATATGTATGTATTTAAAAGTTAACTACATTGATTTTTAAACTATTTCAGATTGAAAAAAAACCAAAAAAGAAGGATGAATTAATGGTTTCTAATAGTGTATTAAAGTTAGCTTCTGATCTTCTAAAAGAACTTGAAACACCTTTTAAAATTTCTGGTCTCAGTGCTAATCCTTATCTATTTACTACTATTAAAGTAGTTATTCTTTCTGCTTTATCGGGAGTTCTGAGTGAAATGTTGGGCTTTAAGCTTAAACTGCATAAAATCAAAATAAAATGAAGTACCTTGGAAATTTTAGATGTACGTATGTATGTATATTTGTACATATGTATATTCTAAATTTTATTTCTTTTATTTATTAATTTAAAATTATACTAGAACAAATAAATTAAGAACAAATGATGTTGCCATTACATACATACATACATATGTATGTATGTATGCTAAATAAGAATAAAATTCTTGCAAAAATATACATACATACATACATACATGTGTATATCTATGGAATTTTAGAAAAATCGCAATTAAAAAACTTGTAAAAAAAATCAAAGACTATTTTGAAAAGTTGAATTGCAAGATAAAGAAATGGCTATTAAAGTTTAAGGGATGGAGTTAGGTTAGGTTGGCATGTTGCTGGGAAAGAAAAAAAATAGATTACAACCCACTTGGGTCCTAAGGTGGTCCCATTGTGTTACCTGTTGGGAAGAAGAGTAGACAACAAAGGATAATTATTAAAAAAAAAATATTTAAAAAAAAAAAATATTGTTATAATTTAACTAGGCCTGCTTCTGTACATGGACAAAGTTATTCAAATTTACATAAAACCATGGTATAGTAAATAAGGTAAAATTGTCCCGGCAGCTGCAGACGTGTATTTTCGTTTTCTGTATGTCAGTTTGTTTTTATTTTGTTTGAAATTTATTTTAGAAAAATTAAATTTTGTATTTTTTATTTTCTTGTTTCTCTATTTTTGACACAGAGAAAACATTTTACACTAACAAAATGCCTCTTGTTTTTTTTGAATTTGTATCTGTTTTAGGGACAAGACTACCTTATTTATTATACCATTCATAAAATCTTGATTGAGATTTTTATCGAACAAAATTATTGTAAAAAAAATATATTTTGAAACACAAATATTTCTTGTGAAATTCATAAATAATAAGATTTGTTAATAGAATATGGTATCATACATAAAAAAAAATTTAAGTTAATTTAGGAGGATGTCTATTGTGTCCACAGATTTTTTACAAGAACTCTATTCTCATTTAAAAGAAAATAAAACGTTTACAATCGCTTATAAACTCTTTTGAAGTGTTAAAATGTGAACCAAATTTTTATTTTGTATTGTTTTCAATAATTTATAAAAACATACGAATAAACAGAAAATGTTAAATTTAATTAAAAGTTTTTTATTAATATATGTACATACTTATACATGTATGTAAGTAGGTCCGTTTTGTCGCGTAGCAAGAACGATATTTAAATGTACATAGAGAAAGGGAAAGCGCATAGAGAAAGGGACCTAAGGGTAGAAAATCAATTTTCACTTTTTTTGATGTGGACAACACCTGAGTATCGAATAAGCTGAGACAAAATTCAATAAACTTTAGAATTAATTTGACAATCAAAATTGAAGTCTATTATTTTCTCAAAACGAAATCGGCACTTCTGGTGCTGAAGAAAAGCGGCTGCAGAGCTCAGTAAATACTTCAAACATTAAAAACACACACTCACCACATGGCGATCCTGCCAAACAAAATTTGCGTTTTTGTTAAATAAGATTTTTTAGAAAACAAAATTTTTTTTTTATCCTGCTAAAACAATATTTTATTGAAAAAATTTTTATCCTGCCAATCAATCTAAATGAGTCCTGGAGAATCCACACAAAAAAAAAATAAATTTTTGAGATCTTGTTTGTTTTCCTTTTTTTAAATAAATTTATTTTTCTAAATGACTCAAAAAGAAGTCAACGAAATTTTCGAACGCTGGCAAAAAGTTCTACAAGAGGAGTACGTTCCAGAAGGAAAGATTTTTTTTTATCCTGCTAAAATAATGCTGCTGCTGTTATTCATTCAATAAGGAACCACAAGAAATAGACATACATAAAGGAAATAACAGAAATTTTGCAAATCATCGTTATAACAACATCGACAAAATTTAAAAAGGGTGAACATATTCTAAGCTATACCGTCGTCTGCTTCGTACAGTTGTTAAATATTAAATATTAAATTTTATATTATTATAATATTAATAACTAATTAATAATTAATTATAAAAAAAGATCTTATAGAAAACAAACAAAATATGAAACCATACATATATACATACAAAGCTCTTAGAATCAAATTTATATACTTATATATAAATATAAATAGAGTCAAGAAAAGAACATGAATGAATGAAGATTAATTTTTAAAAAAAACATCTAAAAAAGAAATTTTTTTTATATACATAAACTTTACTATATACTACCATTAAAACAACAGTTGCAAAAACGGAGAGTAATTAAATGATAACATTAATTTATAATTAACAATACGAAAAACAAAATACAAAAATTAGTTAATTATGAGGTAAACCAACTGCTAAAAAAAAAAAAAAATAAAGTTATAGACAAAAAAAAAAAAAAAAAAAAAAAAAAGAAAAAAAAAACTAAAAAAAAAAGAAACACAACAAACATGTTTTAGGATAAAGAAACTCTAAAAATAATAAAAATAGGGGTTTAAAAAGTTATAAAACATTTTTTTAGAGTAACATTACTACTTTTTACAAACACGTCATAACTGGGAAGGAATAAATATTTCTGTAGACCAAAAAAAACGTGAAATATAACAAACGAAAAAGATTAGCAGAAGTTATATTGATTTTGTTGTCTTCGGTTTGATGGTATTTGCCAAAGTTATTAAGACTTGGCATAAGTTTTCACTTTTTGAAACGACGTATATAAGTTTATATATGAATTTTTTTATGATTAAAATAATTTCAAAATTACTTTTTAGCTAAAAATGTTCTTTATTTATTTTTTTATTACAAGGTAACTTTTAATGTTAAAGCAAAGAAAACAAATGTGTCTGCATGTAAAACTATTAGATTTTTAGAATACCGCAATGGATTACATTTAAAATAATTTAAATTAAATTTAACTGTAGTTAAAAACCCACAGTTAGACATTTGCATATAAGTATATATAGTTAAAACGTTAATATATAAATTTAAATATGTATAACTAAATATAAAGTAAGTAACTTTCAATTGGACAAAAGATTGCCAAATAGCATTTGAGACACTAAGAGACAAATTAAAAAACCCGCCTATATTACGATATCCCAGCTTTGACAAAACATTCATTTAGGCGACAGACGCTTCAAATGTAGTTCACAGGGTGAAATCGGAAACGATTTACCCATATCATATGCAAGTAGAACATTAAATAAACATGAGAAAAATAAATCAGTAATTGAACAAGAATTATTAGGTATTCATTGGGGAATACAATTCTTTAGACCATATCTATATGGTAGAAAATTTACCGTAGTCACAGACCATATACCTCTTATTGCTTTGTTTACCCATAAGAACCCGTCTTCAAAATTGACCAGAATAAGACTTGAATTATCAGATTATGACTTTGATATAAAATATAAGAAGGGAGCGAATAATACAAACGCAGACGCTCTATCGCGTGTAGAAATAAACTCACAAATATTAAGAGACATGATTCCAATCTATATTGATGAAAGAGAAAAGAAAACCTTGGCAATAACAAGAAATATGTTTAACAACAAAATGAAAAATGAAATTAATACCGAAATGAAAAATAAATATGATGAAGATGAAAATAAAACGAACGACAGCATATCTCGAAAGGAGACTGATCACCTCCATATGTGGGAATGTACGTCAATAAATAATATTAAGGGTACCCAAAAGATTGAATTTATATATGATAATAAGCTGCAGCAAGAATTAAAAAATTAACTAAAAGAGAAGAATGATAGAATAACGCGCATAATATGCAATAAAAGCGAAAATCCTATGTTTTCAGGAACATTTATGGAGAAACTTTTATTGAGATTGAGGAAATTGAAATTTAAAAAGTACGTACTATATGATAATGATGAAATATTTAAATATATAACGGCCGAAGAATTGAAGGAAAAGTATAAATAATATTTTTTTAGAAAACAAAGAGCTCAGTAAATACTTCAAACTTTAAAAACACACACTCACCACATGGCGATCCTGCCAAACAAAATTTGCGTTTTTGTTAAATAAGATTTTTTAGAAAACAAAATTTTTTTTTTTATCCTGCTAAAACAATATTTTATTGAAAAAATTTTTATCCTGCCAATCAATCTAAATGAGTCCTGGAGAATCCACACAAAAACAGAATAAATTTTTGAGATCCTGTTTGTTTATTTTCCTTTTTAAATTTATTTTTCTAAATGACTCAAAAAGAAGTCAACGAAATTTTCGAACGCTGGCAAAAAGTTCTACAAGAGGAGTACGTTCCTGAAGGAAAGATTTTGTTTATCCTGCTAAAATAATGCTGCTGCTGTTATTCATTCAATAAGGAACCACTACAAGAAATAGACATACATAAAGGAAATAACAGAAATTTTGCAAATCATCGTTATAACAACATCGACAAAATTTAAAAAGGGTGAACATATTCTAAGCTATAGCGTCGTCTGTTTCGTACAGTTCTTAAATATTAAATATTAAATTTTATATTATTATAATATTAATAACTAATTAATAATTAATTATAAAAAAAGATCTTATAGAAAACAAACAAAATATGAAACCATACATATATACATACAAAGCTCTTAGAATCAATTTTATATACTTATATATAAATATAAATAGAGTCAAGAAAAGAACATGAATGAATGAAGATTAATTTTTAAAAAAACATCTAAAAAAGAAATTTTTTTTATATACATAAACTTTACTATATACTACCATTAAAACAACAGTTGCAAAAACGGAGAGTAATTAAATGATAACATTAATTTATAATTAACAATACGAAAAACAAAATACAAAAATTAGTTAATTATGAGGTAAACCAACTGCTAAAAAAAAAAAAAAAAATAAAGTTATAGACAAAAAAAAAAAAAAAGAAAAAGAAAAAGAAAAAAAAAACTAAAAAAAAACACAACAAACATGTTTTAGGATAAAGAAACTCTAAAAATAATAAAAATAGGGGTTTAAAAAGTTATAAAACATTTTTTTAGAGTAACATTACTACTTTTTACAAACACGTCATAACTGGGAAGGAATAAATATTTCTGTAGACCAAAAAAAACGTGAAATATAACAAACGAAAAAGATTAGCAGAAGTTATATTGATTTTGTTGTCTTCGGTTTGATGGTATTTGCCAAAGTTATTAAGACTTGGCATAAGTTTTCACTTTTTGAAACGACGTATATAAGTTTATATATGAATTTTTTTATGATTAAAATAATTTCAAAATTACTTTTTAGCTAAAAATGTTCTTTATTTATTTTTTTATTACAAGGTAACTTTTAATGTTAAAGCAAAGAAAACAAATGTGTCTGCATGTAAAACTATTAGATTTTTAGAATACCGCAATGGATTACATTTAAAACAATTTAAATTAAATTTAACTGTAGTTAAAAACCTACAGTTAGACATTTGCATATAAGTATATATAGTTAAAACGTTAATATATAAATTTAAATATGTATAACTAAATATAAAGAAAGTAACTTTCAATTGGACAGAAGATTGCCAAATAGCATTTGGGACACTAAAAGACAAATTAAAAAACCCGCCTATATTACGATATCCGAACTCTGACAAAACATTCATTTAGGCGACAGACGCTTCAAATGTAGCTCTGGGAGCAGTCCTTTCACAGGGTGAAATCGGAAACGATTTACCCATATCATATGCAAGTAGAACATTAAATAAACATGAGAAAAATAAATCAGTAATTGAAAAAGAGTTATTAGGTATTCATTGGGGAATACAATTTTTTAGACCATATCTATATGGTAGAAAATTTACCGTAGTCACAGACCATATACCTCTTATTGCTTTGTTTACCCATAAGAACCCGTCTTCAAAATTGACCAGAATAAGACTTGAATTATCAGATTATGACTTTGATATAAAATATAAGAAGGGAGCGAATAATACAAACGCAGACGCTCTATCGCGTGTAGAAATAAACTCACAAATATTAAGAGACATGATTCCAATCTATATTGATGAAAGAGAAAAGAAAACCTTGGCAATAACAAGAAATATGTTTAATAACAAAATGAAAAATGAAATTAATACCGAAATGAAAAATAAATATGATGAAGATGAAAATAAAAAGAACGACAGCATATCTCGAAAGGAGACTGATCACCTCCATATGTGGGAATGTACGTCAATAAATAATATTAAGGGTACCCAAAAGATTGAATTTATATATGATAATAAGCTGCAGCAAGAATTAAAAAATAAACTAAAAGAGAAGAATGATAGAATAACGCGCATAATATGCAATAAAAGCGAAAATCCTATGTTTTCAGGAACATTTATGGAGAAACTTTTATTGAGATTGAGGAAATTGAAATTTAAAAAGTACGTACTATATGATAATGATGAAATATTTAAATATATAACGGCCGAAGAATTGAAGGAAAAGTATAACAATATAAAGAAAAACGATATCGAAATAATTATATACAGAATGCCAAGAGATATAAAAGATAATATAACACAATATAGATTGATAGAAGAATTTCATGACTCACCACATGGAGGACATTTTGGAATTAGGAAAACACTTTCCAAATTAAAACAAAGATATATATGGAAAAATATGAACAAAATGGTTAAAAAATACATAACAACATGTGATTCATGCCAAAAACATAAGCAGATAAGAAATACAAAAGAACCCTTTACTATAACAGATACACCATCACACGGTTTCGATACTGTTGTAATGGACACAGTTGGACCATTAAGACCATCCGGACAATTTAGATACATACTTACAATGCAGTGCGAACTGACAAAATATGTTGTTGCTTGTCCGATTGAATCTAAAGATGCCAAAACAGTCGCGAAAGCTTTAATAGAACATATTGTATTAAAATACGGTTTATTTAACATTCTCAAAACAGATAGAGGAACTGAATTTACCAACGAAATAATGAGAGAGATTTGTGTATTATTAAAAATAAAACAAAATTTCTCAACACCTTACCATCATGAAACTTTAGGTACAATAGAACGAAATCATCGCGTTCTAAATGAATATTTTCTAAATTTTGTAGATGACAATAGTTGGCATGAGTGGATACCATATTATACTTTTGCTTTTAATACGACACCAAATGTCGATACAGACTATTCTCCGTTTGAACTAATTTTTGGTAGACTTCCTAGACTGCCAAACGACACTTTAAGTGATACTAGAAAGATTTATAATACTGACAACTATTTAAATGAACTAAAGATTAGACTTCACAACTCATTACAAAGAGCAAGAGAGATAATTCTCGAAGTAAAAAGAAAAAGAAAATTAGAATCTGAAAAGAAGCAAAATAGAATAGATCTTAGAATAGGAGATTTAGTTTTAGTTAAAGTTTTAAATAGAAAAAAGTATGAACCTCCATACAAAGGCCCATACAAAGTATTAGATATAGAAGATTTAAATATACTTATAGAAATTGATAATAAAACAAAATTAGTACATAAGAACAATCTAAAAAAATATTTGAATTGACAAACAACAATATATATATAAGAACTTAAAATTTATTTTTGTAGACACATACATAAGTATAATTATATATACATAAGCAAAATATCAAAACATTTTTTACGTTTATAAAGTTTAATATTACATCAACAATTGTTAATTTCTTTTTAGATATAGTACATAACGTCTTGTTCAGCCAAAGTATTTGTTTTTCTTGTTTCATTTTTAATAATACCCAAAACCAATAAGGGTGAGGGTGTAGTGTATGTACATCACTATGTGCTAAATTTTTGTACACTGCTGTTTGTCGTGCAGTTGTAATATGAACTATTTAATAAAGTAAACAAACATTCTTTTATTGGCCTTGAATGAATAAGCGTACTGTCAGCAAGTTTCACGGAGTTCATTAACGTATAGGGATTTTTAAACAAAATTGATTTCGTGGGATAGTGCTGACATAGATAATAATTTAGAATTAATTTGACAATCAAAAATTGAAGTCTATTATTTTCTCAAAACGAAATCGGCACTTCTGGTGCTGAAGAAAAGCGGCTGCAGAGCTCAGTAAATACTTCAAACATTAAAAACACACACTCACCACACCATGCTCCAAAAGTGTTCCCTCCCAGAGATATGCGCGTTTTATGAAAGTGATGGTACACCAAAGATACACGTATTTAAATCTTTAAAATGGCTGTCCTGAACAAAACCGGTTTTTACCCTTAGGTTCCTTTCTATTTTGCGCGTCAAATATATTTTAATTTATACGGAAACGTTTCAAATGGAAAGTATTCAATAACGCCATCTGGTCGTCAATTCACCAAAAGAAAAATTTACCATCTTCCAGTGATACCATATTCTAGAAAAGTTTGCATTCCAAGTCAAATCCAAACTCTGGTTGTGCAGTTATGTTTTGCAGTCGCGGCTTGTATTTTTTATCCACTTTGGATATAAAACGATTTGTTGACATGTTGTGTGCCAATTTTTTTACTACGTTAATAGCAAGGCGTATTAAGTACCGAAATTGATTTGTATTATTTGTTTTTAATGGTGATATAAACTCTAAAATGTATAGTATTTAGGGAGATCGATCGAATATTATTCGGCCTGTTTTTTAGGTTTCGCTGAAGCCGGGTTTTTTTAAATATGCATTTTTCGAATATCATATAAATCGGTTATTATTATACGATTAAGCGGTTATTTGAAACAGGTACAATTGCTTAAATTTTCCTTATTTTTATTGCAAATATGCACGTAATTGAAGTCCCTCTGAGAGTAAATCGTAATGCAAACATTTTGGAAGATTTTTTTTATTTAGACAAGTGTCATAAGAGATCTAAAGACTTGAAAAATTACTTAATGCCTTGTATTCTATAAACCTAACAAGCACGCTAAGTGAAAGATCATTTTCGATTTCAAGTTTTATAAAAACAAAAGAAAAAAATAGTTATAAAGTTAACTCGCAGAAACGTGAACATCCAGTAACATGAACTACCCAAAAACATGAAAATTTATTTTTTTACATTGACTACTTTAAAACATGAACTAGAGATGTGCAAATGTCGTGAATTTTTCGTGTCACGCGTGACTCACGCGTGAATCACGTGATTCGTGATTACAAATTTATAAAATCACGCGTGCGTGCGTGATCGTGATTCAAAAATATTATACCGTGCGTGATCGTGCGTGATTTTTTAATACAATTTTCACACACACAAAACAGCTCTCTATTTTAAGCTTTTTCTTCTTTTGAATTTTTTGATCTTTACTAAAATTACATCCATTCATACATACATATGTATTATATATATGTATATATTGTTAAATTTGGTGAAAATCCATGTGATATTTTATCTCATCGGTGTTATAAAATGTATGTATGTACAATGTACATACATATTAATAAAACACTATCTAGAACCATAGTACAAAAGTATGTATAAAATGTAAATATGAAAAGTTAATCAAATGTATGTATGTAGTATCTGCATACATACATACACCTTTGGAAATCTTACGTTCACCTAAACCTAACAACACTAGTACTCCTTTTGAATTCCTTTACATATACATAAGTAATATATTTAAATAACCTGCCTTGGTAGACAGAGCTAGATTTTTTATATTAATTTTATCCTTTGTATTCCTAATTTTTCGAGCTTTTCTTGAATTTTTTTTTATCTAATTGATGATCTTGAATTAAAGAAATTAATCACAAAATAAAATTTTTTAGCATATGCTAAGTCTTTGCAAAATTTGTATTTTACCGTGAGCGTGCGTACAAAATTATTCCCGTCGTGAGTGAAAGTACGTGATTAAACATATTGCGTTCGTGAGCGTGCGTGATCGTGAATGTTTTAAATCATGCCGTGCGTGTGCGTGCGTGCAAAATATTTATGTTTCGTGATCGTGCGTGATCGTGAGCGTAATTTTACTCACGCGCACATCTCTAACATGAACAAAGGTTAAATAAAGGCTCTAAAACGTGAACTTTTTTTCAAACGTTTAAATTTAAATTTTGTAAAAATTTTGGGGTTCCCCGCTGAAGAATTTTTGAAGTGAATATCCATCCACTAAAATCATTTTTATTATGTTATATAAAGCCTTTGAATGAAATAATTTTAACAGACCCTTTTTTATTTTAAAAAATTATTTATTTTTCTTACAAAAAGTAGAAACGAAAAATGTTTCATAGGTAAAAAATCACGTACTTTATTTTAAATAAAACAAACGACAAAAGAGACTGTAAAAATTAGAGCACGTTTCTGCGAGTATATATATATATATATATGTATATATTTGCAAATTTTACAATAATGAGATCTCACTAGTTAGATAAAATGAACTTACATATGTACTTACGAAATGTGGACTTAGGTAATTTTTTATTTACTTACAGTTGTGAATTCCTTTATTTTATATAAATAAACCTTATTTTTTTAACAAATTTTTTTATATATATTTAATGAAATAATCGGTTAACCGGTTATTTTTTAAATTTTTAGTCGAAAATCGGTTTTTTTAAAATTCAACTATTCGAACTACTCGAAAACCCGCTTTTTAGAAAATGTCGAATAATCGATCTCCCTAATAGTATTATTTTTTACATTGAGCGGCGTTTATTGTACACAGCGTTACCAAAAGTGCAGATTTATCTGTTTTTTGCAGTTTTTCAAAGCATTGAGCAGTTTTAAATTTGGTTTCTTTTTGTACGTAAAGCAGTTTTTTTAGATATAAAATATATTAAATAAACAATAAATTTTTGGTGTGTTCTATATGCTTTTTTTTTTCACTGAAAAATCAGGTTTTTTTTTAATTTGCAGTTTATTTAAAAAAAATATGGCAGCATTGATTGTACACAACAAATTCATCGGCGTCCATCGGTCGACTTGGATTAATCGACTTCGCTCTTTTGCGAGAACAGACATTTCAGTTTTTTGCTTTTGATTACAAAATCAATCAGTGAAATTCATTCATCTATATTTTGTTTTGCATATTTTCATTTTAATTTTCTCACAAAATAATTGAAATTTTAAATCATTAAATAGTACAGTGGAAAAAGAAAAGTCGAGTGTTCCTTAAATTATAAATGCAGCGCAATTAATATACTTTTTTTTACTAAAGTGAGTTGTATTGGGCATTTGTTGTTAAAATTGTACCCGCAAGTACATACATACTTACATATGTGTAAAGTGGTGTGATTTTTGAGTGTGGTAATCGTTTAAAATGGAAAAAGCCATCATTCTTATTAATAAATCTATTTGGACAATTTTTTGCTGTAGAAGAATACTTTTCTTCAAAATGCCATATTAATACAATATTCTATATTCATTCATTTCTAAATTTGTATACGGATGTCTGTATGTATGTCCATATGTTCGTTGTTATGTACTATATGTATACTTGCACAAGTATGTATGTACGTATGTATATAAGTAGCTGCGGTCGACTCATAATTTTGGGAACGTGTAAATAACTTTTCAAAAACGTCACCGTCCATTTCCAATACGTAAAGTCTAACTATACATATGTGTAAATACGAGTACATATGTGTATGTGTTTATTAGTCGTTTGTTTGTAAATATGTATAGTTTGATGCTGACAATACAATGGTTGCTTAATAAAAAAACATAATTGAAATTTGCACAATATCCAAACATAAAAACTCAGTACATTCCGCTCAGTACATTCCGCTCATTCGTTCGTCGTCATATCGGTCTTTATGTTGTGTTTAAATTTTGTTCAAATTCATTAATTTGTAAGTAAAATTAAGCTGGTTTTAGACAAAACAGTTTCCTATTAAAATTTATTAAAAAATGGTTTAAGCAAATATTGATATGTTCAACATATTTACGTAGAATTAAATGAAGCGAAGTTATAGGTATTTTTTTAAATTAAAATGATAACAACTTTCGATTTTTAATGCATTTTAATTCTTAACTAATACTTTAAAAATAAAGTGTAAATATAGCACACAATTTTCAATTAGCTTCTTCCAAATCAGTTTTAAAAATATTAGAAATATGCACACTGTATTGTTTTTATGAAAAAAAAAACGAATTTTCATTTTTTTGAAAAAATATTGCAAATTTCTTGCAGGGGTATTTTGATGATGATGGGCTGCGAAAACTCAATCATACTATTCATACATTCGTATTCTCTATACAATACAATGACTCGCTGTAAAATATTTATGAAATTGTTTTGTTTATTATTGGATCTCATATCCGTTAAAAAGATTAAGCTTCTTATTACCAAACGTGATTAAAAGTGCTATTTTCTTCTCTTCACAGTTACAAAGTTAAAATTTCCTTCCCAAATATAACCATTATACAAAAGATTTAAAGCTGAAGAGTTATAAAAATACGAATAAATTCAAAATAAAAAAGTGTCTAGTAAAAACAATTACATATTACAAATATTGGAAACACCTAAAATGGGTACGGGCGACAACTATGGCGGGAGCCGAACATTTACTTGGTTGGCTGATATATCAGGACTATCAATTGATGTGGTAAGTAATAATATATTAATTCAAATAGTTGTTACTGAAATTAAAATAAGACTATTAGAAAAAAACTTGAAACGTACATATTTTAAGATTTCTTATATTGAATGTGGTTCGAGAATAATATTTGAGTACCTTTCTTAAAATACAATCAGTTGAATAAGAACGTTTATACTTGTCCTTCTTCATTTAAAAGGATATTGGTCTAAGGCAGCGCAATTAAAGACTTGGAAAGGGTGCGCATTTATAACTTGTAGGAGATGGTGGCACGAAATAAGCCCCAATGAAATGAGCCCCAAATCGAAAAATGAAATAAGCCCCAAAAAATTTTCAAATTTTTTGTTTGGGTTATGCAGAGAATGCTTGGAACGCGAAGCCGGTGTTCGATATAATTTAGAGGATAAAATTCTTGCATTTTATGATTTCTTCTTAAGCTTACTTCATCAAGTTAACAAATTTGGGACTTATTTCATTTTTTTTGGGGGTTTATTTCATTAAATGAAAAGTTTGGGGCTTATTTCATTTTTTTATTTGGGGTTTATTTCATTTTTTTGGGCCTTATTTCATTTTTTTGGGGTTTATTTCATAAAATTTTTTGGGGCTTATTTCATTTTACGATTTGGGGCTTATTTCGTGGTGCCGTAGGAGATATCTACAGATGGCTATATATTTCTAATAAAAAACATTCCACATGGCTTTTTGTTTGTTTGGTAGGTATATACATATGTATGTGCATATGTATAGTTTCAAACAATATGTACATACATACATATGAATGTATGTATATCAACTAAAATAAAGATGTAAATGTTTTACATCTGCATCAATGCCCATGGTCGGATGTTGGTCATTCTAATTTGCATAAATATGTTGTTATGTATATAAGCATATGTATGTACATATACTAGTACTTCAATCGTTTGGAATCGTTAGTTAAATTTATAAAAAGATTTTTAGAATGCGGAACAATGTTCGACAAAAATATTTGTTTCAATAACGAGTTTAGTGTAGATGTACTACATAGGTATGTATGTGCATATATGTATGTATGTATGTATGTTTTATAGTTCTTATGATAAAATTGCAGGTATGTATCATATAATTCAGCTATTGGAATAATTCATTTATTGGTTGCTTAAAATTTGAATTGTTAAATTATAATTAAACTTATATTGCTTTTTAATTTGTAGTAATTTTTTTTATTTTCATTGCTTAATATTCAAAACAATAATCCAAGTTATATCAGGCAAAAGTCAGAATAGAATCATGTGATTTTTCTACAGTTAAACAAATTTGCACTTTAGACATAATTATTATACATATAAATTCTTTCCTATTTTCCAAATCACTTTGGCACTTTTTAATTACACTTGAAAAAAGCTTCACTTCTGAACTTAGAGTAATAAAATTAAAAAATACATACGATTATGCATGTATAAAGATTGTAGTAATGTTTTTTTTTTTTGAAAGGGTTTTAACTTATGGATCACAGTCCACTTTCCCATCAAATATGTAAATGGTGCTTTCAGATGTGATCAACATATGTATGTGTGTACATAATTTCAATATTGTACATTTATTTGTATTTTGAGTAATCCTCACAAAAAGTTTCTCTTCTAGTAAATTATCGTAAAAACTCTGCTTAAATCTTAACGTATTTAAAAACATAATTTTTTTTTGATGGAAATTGGTCTTTTATGTATTCTTTGTAATTTACAAGATTGGATTGGTGTTGTGTTCATATATTTTCGAACAGTGCGAAAAAAAGAACGCAATTTTAAGTATATATTAGTAATAGCGATATTAATATACTCGTATTTACTATTGATTGGATGTATGTATGTATGTAAAAGATCGTACCAAGATCGTACTATTAATGGTTAACAAAATTACGTCATATCATTTATTTACGTTTCGTTCTAAAAGCAAATTCATAACAAACACTTGAAATATTTTATACCGTGTAAGTAAAATATTAATGTTTTTTTTTCTAAATAAAATTCAATTTATTAAAATAGTAATCCAATATAATGTTTTCATAAACTTTGTTTAATTCCAGCGGTTTTAATAAAGCTTTTACGAAAAAGGTTTTCAATTATCCATAAAATCTTTATTTATATTTTATTTAGTTCCTTAATAAATAGTACATGAAATATTATTTTTCTTCGTTATGCATTTTATTTACCTTGAAATTTTATTTTATAAAATTTCTTCAGTTTCTTTACGAACGTGCCAGCTGACGCTTGTACGTTAGTTTGGTTGATGGTGAATCTTGGCATTGATCGCGACCAATTAGATCACTACAAAAATTAAAGTGTTTTTGTTTTTGTGTCCAATAAATGATATATTATATGGCATACATGCCTATTTATATAGTTTTCATATTAATTTATAATCGAATAGAGCATATTACATTCGCTCGAAAAATAAAATAAAAATTTAGATAAATCATTCATTTTAAAAACCAATTTTCATAACATATAATATAATAGTTGTATTTTCCAGATTCCAAAAATTCAGATTAGTCGCTTTATATCTATGTACCTATATATTTTTAATTTTTTGGGCTTACTGTCCTAAATTACTTTCGAAATAATTTAAATTAATATTTTCATTCTTTTAAAGAACATCATTAGGTCAAACGACAGAATTTGATAACATTTTTATAATAAATGTTTTCCAAAAGGGAAAAAATACAAACAAAAACCCTCATTAAATTTGTAAATAAATTGTTTGTACTGAAATTGTGCTAATATGTATGATTATGTATGTATATACATATGTATGTATGTAATTCAATGAACAGTTTTTAATACACACACTATTCTTTTTTTTATCATAACGCCACTTTGGGGTGTTGCGTTATTCTTATTATGTATTTTTATGTATATTTTATATATGTATATACATATATACATACCTATATTTGTTTTGTTAATGTGTTATAAATTGATTTTGCTCAATCAGTAGAAAGCAATTATATCACCTGCTATTATAAATCACCGTACAACAGTAATTTGCAAACTTAAGCAATACTCTATATGTGTGTACATACATACATACATACATATGTATGTATGTACATATATCTAAGCATATTCGAATCTTTTTTGGATGACACAGAATAAAGTCCATCGACGTTACTTTAATCTTTGTAACGAACGCAATATCTATCAAAATTAATACATGTGTAAAAGTATGCATCTATAATAAAAATTAATATCTCCAATATTTTAGTTTTCCTTTATAATTTTCCAATATTTTCATTGTCAACCAAAGGTAGACTAATTGCATAAAGGATGTAAGCAAAATAAACAATAAAAATAGCTTGTTGGGTTGTTTGTATAAGTTTTCTAAACTCTTTTGCTTGTACTTTGGTAATTCTCATTTCTTACTTTGTAGTTTCCTTACATGGACATACATATGTAGAAACGTTTATTTACATATTTTTTTTACTATCATTTAAATGTATGGTTGCCATGTTTAATAATAATTTTTCTTCAATTGCTATAAATTGGGAAATTTTGAAATTTTTGTAGATTTGAAATTTTCTGCTATGAAGAATTTTTAAGTTAACTTAGAACTGGTGCATCATCGAGAAAGAAATATGTACATATGTATGTATACATATCATATATTTAAATGAAACCAGTGAATAACAAATATTAATAAACAATACCAGAATAAATCTGTTATATACATATATGTAAATATTTGTAAATTATTTCAGGTTAACTTTATAATATGCCAAATCTTCGCAATTTTGCTTGCATCACTGTTTCGTTCAGTGCTACATCCTTCCAAAGTATCATCGTCAGTGCGTCATACAGTGGCATTAAGTGTTGGTTTAATATTTGGTTATTTCTGTTTTGGAGCTCAAGCCATTCATATTGCCGGTCTTCCAGCTGCATGTTATCTAGTTATACGTACACAGAGTCCTAAATTTGTACAAAGGTAACATTTTTTTTTCTTTTAACATACATACATACATATGTATGTATGTATGTAAATATGTATTCATTACATTCACATATTATCAATTATATTGTTTATTTTCAGGGGAGTTATGATCGTGGCCATGGCATATTTGCTTTCCATACATGTTTTGCGACAAATCTATGACGATGGTTCGCATTCATTGGATATAACTGGCCCACTTATGATAATAACACAGAAAGTTACCAGTTTGGCTTTTAGTATACATGACGGTTTTGTACGGCAGACAAAGGTAAACGTTAATTCTAACGACTGCATAAACTAAAACACTACAATACTACAATGTCTGTACTATGTACTAATATGTAAGCTGTGTTTGTTGTTGTTGTTTATAACAGGATCTTACCAAGGCCCAACAATATCATGCTGTTAGTAAACTGCCCTCAGCACTAGAATACTTTTCATACGTATTGCATTTTCAAAGCATAATGGCCGGCCCACTGGTGTTCTACAAAGACTATATCGAATTTGTAGAGGGCTACAATCTTCTCAAACCAACTAATGCGAACGTATGTATGATAAATTTTAGCAGCTACATAGTATACATACATACATATTGTATATCGCTGGTCTCATGAGACATGTACATACTTATCTATGGATGTGAATAATATTTTATTTCTTTCCAAACTTTTCTAGGGAAGCATAGACAATGGAAAATCGCAATTAGTGCTTGAACCATCACCAGTGAAAACGGTGGTGAAAAAAGTTATCGGAAGCTTTGTGTGCGCCTTTATCTTTATGAAATTCATTAAAATGTATCCAGTAAAAAATATGACAGATGATGACTTTATTGAGAATACAAGCGTTGTTTATAAAATGTGGTATGCCATGATGGTTACCACATGTATACGTTTTAAGTATTATCATGCCTGGTTATTAGCAGATGCTGTTTGCAATAATTCGGGCTTAGGGTTTACGGGTTATGATAAAGATGGCAATGCCAATTGGGATCTCATTTCTAATATTAATGTTTTAGGTTTTGAAGTAAGTCAATCAATGTACGAGTACATACATTAATATTACTACAATCTTAATGGAAATCATTAACATTTTTAGTTTGCTACAAATATGCGTGATGCTATTAACAATTGGAATTGTGGCACAAATCGTTGGTTACGTACTATCGTTTATGAACGTGTCCCCAAAAAGTACGGCACTGCTTTGACTTTCGCCTTAAGTGCTGTATGGCACGGTTTTTATCCTGGTTACTATTTAACATTTACAACTGGAGCAATAATGGTTACCTCAGCTCGCATAGTAAGTGTTATCACAAATATTTATATAATTTTCGTAAACTGCTTTTTTATGATAACAAACCGTTACAAATATTTATATTCAATTGTTTATTTTTTTTCTTCTGCTAGGCTCGCCGTATGTTCCGTCATCGTTTCCAAGAGACGCGTATGAAACGTATGCTTTATGACATTTTGACATGCCTTACAACTCGTGTTATAATGGGTTACACTACATTCCCATTTGTTTTGCTTGAATTTATGGTAAGTTCATATGTATGGTTAAAGATCTACTCACCATGAGTTCGCTCCATCATTATATTTTATAAAAAATAGTTATGAATGGGACCTATGCAATTGAATGAGACAATTTTTCTCTGGTACTTTTACTATTCACAGGGCAGCATTCGATTGTACCTGAAATTTTATTTGTGCCTTCACATTGTTGCACTCATTACCATTTTTATTTTACCCAAATTTATACGCGGCGAAAAACGTCCACATCCACCACAATCATCTTACACAGTATCTCTGAATGGCCAAAACAATAAACCATTGACTGATAATAGCAATGATAAAAACAACGATGTCAACGAATCCGCAACTCAAAATAAAGTCGCAGCAAATCAGTCCACATACTCAAAAATAAACAACGACAAATTTTCCACAGTCGATCAGAGGCACTCGCTAGCAATTGCCAATTTACCTCTTGTAAATCCTGGACGTGATGCCGTAAGCGTGCCTCACGATCAATGCGAAATGGATCAATTGTCTAGTAAGATTAAGGAAAAAATTGATGCCGAAACAAAGAACATTGAAGAGTTTATTGATAAGACTGTTACAGAAACTGTTACAGGTATAGTAGAGTTTAAAAAAGATTTAATGCGTGAATGTGAAATACCCAACGGCTTGCGTAAGCGTGCTTCTTTGGCTGTAATTAGTAGTGATATAGTTGCTGGCGGCACCGGCAAGCCATCCGTGGACGAGAGTGCTGCTTTCCTTAAAAAAGAAATCGAAGTAATCAATGCAGTCGTTCAGCAAGCCAATGTTTTGCCAGCTGTTTTAAGTAATGGCAACGCAAAGTAGATGTCATGGGCAATGCCAAAATATCTAAATCCACTAATATTGTTAATTTTTTTTTTTGGAAATAACATTATTACTTCTAATTTTTAATAACATCAAACCAGTTAAATTTAATATAATTATGTATGTAATTTTATAGTATGTGTATCAAGCAGCAAAACAAGAAAACCAACAACAAAAAAAAAAAAAAGAAAAAATGGAAGCAGCCAGAACAAAAGAATGCAAATGCTGAGTGATCAACCTGACCCCATAACATAACGGAAGAAAAAGGAAATAATTACTACTACTATTGTACAAAACAAAAGACCAAATCAAATCATTCATTTTTTTATCATTTTGTTTTTTTTTTTTTTTAACAATTTTTTTCATCATTATATTTTTTTTAGCAATCTCTTAAATTATTTCACACGATGTGTATTTATTATATGGAACAATACTTTTCTATTATATATGTACTTTTAAAATTATCGCCGTTTTCAGACCACTTTTCAATTCAAGTACGCATAGTTCCTGACTCAAAAACAAGCGGTTTTTGGAAGTTTCAATATAGAAAAGTGACATTACATATGATAGACACATATAGCGTGTGGACATACATAGTTTAGCATAAAACAATTTTTAAGGTACGCACACATACATGCAACATTGAAATAATAGTAAAAAAAACGTACACAATAAGATTGACACAAGTCCTTCCAAGAATCATTAGATTTTTACAATAAGAAACAAAATAATCAAATTTACATTTTAAAACTGTTCCTATTTTTTGGCAACAATCGAATCGATTGAAATCTTCCAAACATTTTTTACAGAATAAATGTATAAAAAATTGCTTTTCCTCTATACATTTTGTAATTTTTTTAATCATTTATGTACATATGTATATGTGCATATATATGTAGGTATATTTTGGACTTTTTTGAGACCAATCGCATGCATACAAATTAAGCTGCATACTTATGTAATTAAATATACAATAATAATTATGTAATAAACAAATTAAAATTTTGAAAAACTGTAATCTTTTAAATAAATAAATTCTTTAATCTTTTGAGAGAAAATTGAGAAAGGTTTAAAAAATTGTTTATCATTGCATCTTCATAAAAATTAATAATAATATAATTTTAATTGTATGTGTGCTTCTGTGAGAAACACAGTTGTTATTTATTTCGTGTTTATTTTCTGTTTTTTTTATTATTTATTTAACAACTTTTATTTATTTAACAAGTCTTATGTGCAATGAACTAAAATAAAACTAACAATCTAAAAACACGTAGACTTAAGGGGTTGATTTTCATAACTATAATTTCAAATATGATTTGACTTTCATGCGGGAGTAATAATTTTAGTATCTGATAGAGTTGTCAACCGATTAAGAATAATTCGATTAATCGATCAAACAAAACCAAACTCTTGTTCGAAAAATTTAAAATGCCGATTTTCGAATAACGAATAAATCGAATAATTAATGTCAATTAATCGAAAAAATTTTTTTCAGTTTGAAATGCAACTTATTTACTAAAACGTATTAAAATAAGAATAAATGAGAGAGGTATAAATTTTTTAAACACGTTAATATTTTTTAAATTCTGGAAATTTTTCGAGCTATTAAAGGTTTTTTGAAATATTCTTCAAAAAGTGAAACTAAAGAATATGCAAATGAATTATACTCCAGATTATTTTATGTTTAAAGTAACCACAATAATTCAGATGACAGTAATAATATAGAAGATGTTACTTGTAATGAAAATAACAATCTTTTATGCGAATTAAATAATTATATTAAAAGTATTAAAAATTCAAAATATAAAAAAGACTTCAGCGGTATATTAGACGATATGGTATATTTGGAAAAATATAAAAAAAAGAACAGACAAATTAGATAAACTATTTTATGCTACTATCACCTACCTCGAAAATTAGCGAAAGAGTTTGTTCAAAATTTAATTTAATAAATACCAAAACCAAAAATCGTTTGAAAGCTAAAAAAAATTGAGTAAACTTTTATTTGTAAAAGTTTATTTCTTAAGAACAATTCAAATTGTCTGATTTAACAAAAAAAAAAAAAAAAAAAATTTGATATTTTTTGACTGAATGAAGCATGTTTATTTGAATTAATAGTTTTATGTATTTTTTTTTTGTTAATAAAAATATTAACTATTTTATTTTAAAGTTTTTTGTATGAAATTTTTATTTTTTGTCAATAAATTTTTTAAATCATTTTTTATTCGTTGTTCTCCTCGATTAATCGAATAATTTTTCAGCTTTAATCGTTTGATCGAACGAACAAAAACAATTATTTGAAATATTCGAACAAAGTTGAAAGGCGAATAATTGACAACTCTAGTATCTGATATATTTTATATGCATAAAATAATTCTTGTTTGGGTTTTTTATATAAGTAAACAAGTTTTTAAAACTTTTTAAGATGGATAGTTGAAACTCACAGATGAATGCAGGCATATAGAATGGCTAATAAGTAATAGCAATTTTCCAAATAATTAGTTTCTGAAAATTTTCAAATTCGATGAATTTTAGCATCAAATTCTATTCAAATATTTGTCATTTAAAACAAAATGAAGGCGGCTTTGAAATGGTTATTTTTATATTTGGATTGCTACATTTGATTGCATGATAAATATTTATGATACAAATAACACTATTATTGCGTTTGCACAACTATTTTGAATAATCATATCTATTGTAAATCTAAATGTTTTTTCCAAATTATTTTTATTCCATTTCCTTGAGTCTTCCAAAGTAATATTTTTGCAAAATCAAATCTAAATTATTTAAACTTAAATAACTCCTTGAAAAGAATTGTAACGTAAATTCCCACCAAATTTATTGTATCAAGAAATGAAACAAATAAAATACAAATATATATAGATAGCTATACATGTAAACATATATTATTAAGTTATCCATTTTAAATATATAATAATTTTTTTTAATTCCTGTTCATAGTTCAATAAACAATCTGATATTTTTTAACAAATAAGTAAAAGAGTATCATTCGGCTGTACCGAATATCGAAAATAAATTTTTGTTACTAGTGCCGCTTTCAGTCATCGAATTTTTACAAAATTTTAATACATAAGAAACATATGAGGAGTGGTTCAACTTAAAGATTTTTTTAAATTTTGTTTTTCGAGTAGTATTTAATAAATTTGATAGACACACCTTAAATTTCCGGGCAAAAACATTATAGAAATTAGAATAGAGGGCAATGCCAAACCTGTTTCGTAAATTTTTTTTTTCTGGAGAATCAATAATGATTAGTTTTTTTTTAACAAATACGATTTCTCATTATTGCCACTTGTTCTCTCCTACTATTTTTAATTGGAATAAAAATGTAAGTGTTTAAAATTCAACTGAAGAATTTTCACTTAGAAATTGATACATACATATGATATTTTTTTTTATTTTACAGAAAGAAGCCCAGAAATGGATTAAAAATTTGCAAAGAAACGAACTGTATAGTAACCAATAAATCATAAATTATGTTGAAGTGAAGCTTATTATATTCTTTTGGAATGTTGTGTTTAAAATTTTACTACCAGAATGCGATAAAAACTCAACTTCGAAAAAAATTAACCCATCGAATTTTATTAAAGCAATTGGAAAAATACAATACATATGTATGTAATTAAAATTTAAGTGACCCCGTGATTTTATAGAAAGAGCTTTTATCCTGGTTTGCATCTCCACAAAGACATAGCAAGAGTTCATTACATTTAATAGTACCAAAATTAAAGTTGCTCCATCGCTTCAATATTTCTCGTGCATCAAAAGATTTTTCATTTGAATTAGTACGATAACGATTGTTCATGATAGTCATATGCAGCTTAACAAATCCGCGATCGTGGTCATCAAAAGCAAGCCCGCTGGCATTGAATTCATGGAAACAACGATTTGCAAACTCTTGAAGTTCGTCCGACTCTACAAGTGCATATAAAACCCGAACGGAACTAGGATCATCATTCATTATTTCCAAACCAGAAACTCGTACAGTAAATGGAGGTTTCAAATCATTAAGATATTTACTAAGTAAAATGTTACATTAGTGGTGATATTAAAAGTGAAAATATAAATATGATCATTTACCGACAACTTTGCAAAATTTCGACGAACTTTGTCCTTTCGTTATCATCCAATAAGACACAAACACCGAAAGTTAGATGAATACGATTTTCACTTTGGAACAAGGATTCTTCAATACCAGGTATTTCAGCGGCCATAATTTGATTTCTTAAATCTTTGAAATTTTCTTTTACTTCACCAAAATTTAATGCTACACCATAAAAATGTGTACATCTCATTCTTTTGCGCATTGATGTCAACAGCAATTGAATTTTACGTATTGCTGACAGTAAATTACTTCGAGATTTCGCTTTAATAATTATTTTTGAATTTGCATTGTTTTGTATGGTAGTTCTTTGTGGTATAGTTATGTCACACTGTGCCTCCGATTCAATGCGGCGTTTTGTCGAACCTTTATGTCCAATAATACCGCCATAAAAAGAGCTAAATATAATTACATATATTGTTTTCTTTTAATTTAAACATTGATTATTGTTAAAGCCTATAATAATTCTTACGATGGTACATCCATAGCTATTTTATACATGCCACCGGTTGTTTCAATTTGGGAATCAAATTCGGCGTCATGTTGATCATTGTAATCTTCTCCATATAGATCTAAATGGAAGAAAATTTTATATATTAATTATAAATATGTAGATTCGTATTATAATATGTAGGTCGTATTATAATAAATTCGTTGTTATAACCACAGAATATATGTATGTATGTATACATATATATGTATATATATATATATATATACATATGTATGTATATATATATATATACATATGTATGTACATATATAGTCTATGGTTATAACACACCTAGCACAGAATATGACCAGAATTCTCAACTTTGACAGGTCAAAAAGGCGTTTCTCATATGTTAACAGGGTTTTGCAGAGCGAAACGGAAGATAAAGTATTACCATAGAAATTTATATTAGTCTATGACACCTAGTTCGTATTAAAAAAAATACTTGTTGTATGTATTTTACTTTATATACATACATACGTATTTTAATTTTTATAACAAACTGAAAAATATCAACATGGCATTTAAAGTTTTTCTGTTAAAGTTTTGTTGTGGTAATTTTTTCGTGTTCCACTAATTAAAAATACGGGAATACAGTCATGTGCAAGAAGTTTTAAGAAATCATTCCTTTATAGCTCTGTGTTTGTTGGATATTAAAAATTCATTCATTCACTGCATCAAAAGCATATGTAAGTGCGGAGTTTCGACTTCGTTTTAAGTAGATATTGATTGCTTGATGCGGCACAATACTGGTTTTAAGAATTCTGGGTATGTTTCAACATATAATTATATGTATCTATATGATACATAAGTACATATTTTACTTACCTTGCTCGGTGTAAGTTTTAACAGATCCTTGATCTTGAGTTCTCATGTTACCTTCGTATTGGCCTGCGAAATCTTCATGCATTATATTAACACGGTAGCACTGATTTGGTTGCATACGCTGTAAGGGTGGAGCTAATACTTCACGACTCATCTTGAAAAAGACAGAAATTTGAATTTGTGGTTAAAATTTATTGAAAACTATCTATTCCCTACCAGAACGTGAAGGGTTATTGATAAGTAAATTTGCTGTCATTGATAACCCCTCAAGTGGTCACATTCTTAAGAGCAATATGAAGAATTTGACTACTTATTTTGTGTACGTGTGATTTTGCATTTCTCTCGCACTTGTGAATTTTTCTCGAGTGAGTAACATATATCTGTAGTGCTCACTCTAATACTTTTTGCTAGTCAACAAGCAGTCACAGATTACCAATCATTGACTAGGGATAAAGCAGTCACATTTTACCACTCATTGACTAGGGATAAAGCAGTCACATTTTACCACTCATTGACTTTGGATAAAGCAGTCACTTGTGACTGTATAAAATATACATATAAACAAACTTTAAATTAATTTAGTAATTATTTTATTTAACTAAATACACATAATTTATTATATTTATATTGCACCACTTCCTTAGGACTATCCACATCCATATCTTCTTTATATTGAGGGTTCTCACCGGCATCTTCATCATCAGCCGCAACATAACTTTCTTCGTCTAGCCACAATCTATAAAAAAGAATTATATTTTCAGTTGTAAATTAATAATAACCGTTTTGTTTCTTACCTTTTGTATTTGCTGTGCTATTAATAGTTTCCATACACATATTTCAACGGATTTATTTATATATTTTTGTAAAATTCTTTGTTTACATTAATTTTACTTTCAAATATATAAGAATATTTTTGTCTGTTTGGGATTTCAATTTATAAAAATGATTGATAAATAATCATCATTTTACCGATCAAATGAGAAGTTATATTACCAGTAAAATGACCATTAGAAAGACTAACATGACAATTGTCAAATAAATACAACTCTTCAACGTAAAATTATTGCAAAAGTGTTAGTAAAAATGTTTGAGTGTGTTAGTACAGGTCATATATTTCTGGTAGGGGTTGTTAATCAATATCAAATTTGAAAAACATATCAGCGTACAAAGGTAACACCAGTTCACAGCTGATGGATACTGGCCAAAACGCTATGTGAAAACTAATAATATGCTTGTGTAGACCCATTTTAATATACAAACATTTTTACACTTGCCATATGTTTTATAAATATATCCATGGTAGAATTATTATTATTCCACCATGAATATATCCAACTTCAAACTACATGGTAATACTAATTTGTTTTTTTTTTATTTTGTTTTGTTTTCGTTTTTCTGGGGAAATTCACAAACTACAGCAACACGTGTATTTTTTTTTTGGAAACACTAAACTAAATCACTTTAATAATACAATTTTCCTGTTAACAAACCCTTGAAAAATGATTCCAGTGAATGCGTCAAAACATACAGAAGTGCACAAGTCATGGAAAAAAATTAATGAAGAACGTAAGGAATTAAAAAAACAACGTAAACAGGAAAAATTAATCAAGGAACTTGAAAAAAAGCAAAACATTGAAAAAGAAAGTCAGAATAATACCGTAACGACGCCAAACAAATCTGATGAAGATCCATCCACCATATCAATTGCGGTTCCGGGTTCTATATTGGAAAATGCCCAATCAGTGGAGTTACGGACTTATGTGGCGGGGCAAATAGCTAGAGCGGCATGCATTTTTAGGGTAAATGAAGTAATTGTGTTCGATGATATTGGTCTTGCAACTGCGCGAGAAACTAAACGAAATTTTGATTTCGACGATGATAATAATGATGAGGAAACGTCGCAGACAGTTCGCAGCAGCTGCTTGCAATTGGCACGTATCTTACAATACTTGGAATGTCCACAGTACTTACGTAAATTTTTCTTTCCGTTACATAAAAATTTAAAATACTCCGGTTTACTGAATCCGCTCGATGCGCCTCATCACCTCCGTCAGCAAAATATATTTCGCTATCGTGAAGGGATTGTTACTGAAAAGCAAGCAAAACCAGGCTACTCATATGTAAATGTTGGTCTTTTAAATGATGTGTTGGTTAACAAAGCTCTAACTGCTGGTTTGAGAGTAACTGTTAAATTGGATAGTGGGCACGGTAAGTAGTACATACAAAATTTTTTAAATCAAATATAATTAACACTTAACGACTGAAGAGATATTCATCAATCTGTAATATATAAAAATTAACTCATAAAAGCATAGTTTAGGTGATTTCATTTTACATTTATAATATTAGTTGAAAGTGGGAAAAATGTGTAATTTTTTTCAAAATTTGTTAATCTAACACTCGCAGAAAACTTTCGGAAACAAAGGGGAACAGTTGTAAGCCCAGATGAACCCCGACGTGAAACTGGTGTCTACTGGGGTTACACTGTACGAATCGCTCATACTATATCAGATATATTTACTAAATCGCCATATAAAGGCGGCTATGATGTAACTATTGGAACGTCTGATCGCGGTGCTAATGTGCAAGATGTGCCCACAAAATCTCTTAAATTTGATCATTTACTTCTTATTTTTGGTGGCCTGCAAGGTCTAGAATCCGCTCTCTCAAATGATGATAAATTACAGATTGATGATCCCGAACTTTTATTTGATCATTACGTAAATGTGTTGCCCAAACAGGGCTCTCGTACTATAAGAACGGAAGAAGCAATTTTAATAGCAATGGCGGCCATACAGGAAAAGTTAGATCCAAAAATCAAAGATGTACAAGAAGAAATAATTAAAGATGCATTACCACGCAGTGAAGATACGAGCGGTATGATACCTCGTCCAGCAGAGACTAAAATGGCCAAAAAACGTAAACGTTTAGAAGACAAACAAGAAAGTGCTAAAATATCACAAAACGATAAAGATGGAAAAGTTTCGGACGTTTTGGAAAAAAATCAAAACCTTACAGAACCCATAATTGCAAAAGAAACCAAATTAAAAAAAAATCCATTTAAGATCGCGAAAAATATTCAACAGTCACAATTAGAATCAGACGACGTAGAATTTGAAATTGTGCCGGTGGGTAAATCAGATGTTAATACAATTGGTAATGCTACAGATGATCTATGTAGATTTGATTAACCATCAATTCGTACTTGAATTAAAAAAGACAAACTTTCTTTTTTATTTTTATTATAATTTTAATTTATTCAGTTCGATTAAATAAATCTTTTCTTGAATATAAAAAAAAACGCATGCATTTGTGAAGTCAAATTGATCAGTAATAGTATATACATACATATGAACATAGCAGTTATTTTATAAATACATACTATATGTACATCGTCTTCGTTTCCTTCGTGCTCAATATTAAATTCAGTATCACAAATGAACCATACCCAAGTAGGCTGGAATATATTTTCCTTTCTACCACCAAACTTCCAACCAAACCAATCATACATACACATAAATAAATAAACAAACCTCTTCATTTATTTCTTTTTTATTTTCATAGCTCAACTTGTTTATTATTGTAGCTCGAAGAAAAGTAAAAAGATCAATCTGGAATGTCATCTTCAATTGATTGTGAATTATTTTTTAATTGTTATTTTTTTTAATTCTGTTTACGAGTTTTTAACAAGTTAATGAATTTGGCAATAAAAAATACCTACTTATAAATAGTTTGGACTTTTTTTTACAAAATGCTTTTAAATACAAACAATAATGGATTTCTTACACATTCATGTTCATTATTTTATAATGCTGACTAAAACTGATTTGCTAGTCACATTTAATAACTTATAAACTAACATAGATGTATATATCACTCGTCCAAAAAGAGGATAACCATTCAAAATTCGAAAATTTCACTTTTTTGCAAAAGTCAACTAACAACACTAATATCTATCCACTGCAAAAATTTCACTTTATTTTGTCTAATCTTTTATCTCAAAAATCGTGTTTTAACAATTTTCGTGATATTTTATTTTAGTGACCACCCACATTTATATCAAGAAAAGATTATTATTTTCAGTTAATTCAAATTTTTTTTAGAAAAATGCGTTGTAAATTTTCATATAAAAATTATGATTTTGAATACAGCCTTTATTCAAGTAAAAATAATTCAAAATTATTTAGAAAAATAGTAATTACTCAAAACAAATAGTTTTTTATCTAAAAAAAATTAGAGATAAACAGGTTAAAGAAATTTTTTTGTATTTGGAGTTTCCAATTCAGTTAAAATGTGGCGAAAAACAGTTTTTGACCTCTACCCTCTTGTTGTTCGAGTGCACAATATGCACAATTTATTCCTTATCTTTTATCTTATGAACAAAATAATTTATGTTTTTAATTGTTCTTTAAAGCTGAAAAGATTAATTATTAAAAATTCAAGCTTATTTTAAAATTCTTTTATAAAGGCTCTGTATTATTCTAATTTTATTTTACGCTTTGCACATTTTGGTTTTTGTTTTCATGAGGTATTAATTATATACAATCTATAACAGATGTTTAGGCGAATTGAATTGTTTCTATAAGAAAAAAATAATATATGTCAGCATGTATGTTTTTGTATGTATATGGAAATTGAACATTAAATGCTATTGTTTATGTTGTAACAAAAACTGCGCATATGTTTGTAACTACGGATAGAATTCGTCATCGCCTCTATTTTTAAATTTAACAATAATATACTTTTAGATTTAAATGTAACCATTAATATATACATGTAGTCGTATGTACTATATATACATATATATATATATATATATATATATATATATATATATATATATATATATATATATATTTAAAAATGAAGCAATGCAAAAAGTGATTTTTGAACAGCACTTCCCATTTGCTTAACGTTAATCAATTTTAATACATACTTAAAATTCATAAAAATAAATACTTTTGCGTATCTTTAAAAGTAACCTTTTATGTATAATGGTGGAGGCAGACTGAGGAGCGTCTGTTTTCTGATCATATATAATAGGTCGCAACATTATCGTCTATGAATATCAACTATGGTATTATACTGTCGTGAAATCTTGTCTCTGGGAATATATCAATTTCATCTTCCATGTCAATGTGTGTATCAGTGTGGTGACCCAATAAAGTTTCAGTATCTTCTTCACAATGACGCATCGGGTAACTTATACCATCCCCAAAGCTATAATAATAAGTTTGTTTTTTTTTTAATTTAGGAAAATCTATATGTAAATATAGCACACACATAATATAATTGAAAAAACAAAATAAATTAAAAATTATCTTTTTTTTTTGGCAAATTAAAAACACATTACAATATTTTGTTATTTTATAATTTTCTTTTTTATTAAAAATATTTCGTTTTAAACTTTAACAATTAAATAAAAAAAATCTCTGATGTCTTATATTTATGTAAGTATGTACGTGTTGTTACTATTGCTTAAAAATTAATTAATTCACATGCTTTTCAAAAACATTTATGTAAAAAATTGCAAACTTAAGTTTTCCATCAAGTTACTTACATACATCAAGTATGAATTATTTTCTTTTTTTCTACTAAATTACAGATGAGATGTAAAATTCAATGAATTTAGCAAAGAAATTATTCTTTTTTAGAAATACTATTTAAAATAAATTAATCTTTATCCACAGTTAAAAAATATTTTTTGTGCAAATTAAACAAAATTAAATTTTTAAATCACTTTAACACATTTATAAATAAAATAAAAAGGATATGTCTAATATCTACTAATTGGAGCTCTTAAAAAGATAAAAAAAAATTTTAGCAACTACTTTGGAAAGCTCTATGATGTTAACTAAGAAAATGTATAAAAAAATATAATTAAAATAATATTTAGTGTGTTTTGTATGTCTGTCTGTCCGTTTTAAATGCACTATGGATAAGATATATGTATGATTTTTAGTTTTATGTTCTAGTATGTATTTCAACAACATTGTTCAATTCCATTATGTTACTATTTCGATCAGGATTTGATGTGTTATTTGCATTTAAGAAATCCATATTAAGGACAGTATTGCCATTAGGTGTAAAGTCTGTCGAAGGAACAACACTAACCACTTCACCAGCGTCACTAGAATTTGTGAAATTATCATTATTCATGTCAATAACAATTGTTGACAAATGTTCGTTGTTTTTAGTAAGGGATAGTGCATCTGTTGTCACGTTATTGATTAATTTGTCTGTAGGCTGGAGTTCAGAACGGTTTCTTGTATCATCCATTGAATGGTACGATGTTGAATTTAACTGGTGCTGATTTAACGTTGGATATTGCAGACCATCACCCATACTATGGTAGAGAAGATTAAAGGAAGAAATATTTTGGGAAAATGGTAGTGTATCAGTTTGGAATTATGTTCATACTTAAGAATGCATCTCATATATTATTTTAATTAATTACAGCTTTAGTTTTTGCGTATTTAAAATTCAATTTTTTATGTTAGTTAAAGAAAAGTAAGGATTTAAAATTTTTTATGTTAGTTAAAGAAAAGTAAGGATTTTGTAAGTGTATAGAAATTTGTTTATATCATTTTAAATACCACACACGAAGCGAACATCTTTTCATATCAACTATATTTTTATGATTTGTCTAATTGGCCAAAATGATTATTAAAATAATAAAACACTACATCGCGATCTGATGTTATTGATCGCAAACAGATGACTTAAACAAAAAAATAAAAAACAAAATTATTATTCATATTATATTTTATTAGATCTTTTCGGAAGCACCTTTCTTTCTACATTCAAAAGATTCCATTCTTTGGCATTATCGCAATTTAATTTTTTTTTTAATATTTAGAAGCGCTTATCAAAAAAAATTATCATGCAAAATTATTTAAAAAATAAATTTTACATTACATTTTCGTTCCGATAAATTTAAAGATTTTGTTGGTGTTTGTTATTTATTAGTTAATAAAAATCAATAAATGAAAAATATACTATAAATAACTAATTTAAAAAGATGCTTTTAATTTGCCAAAATCAGAAATTGTTGTTGAATAAAAATAAAAAAAGGAAAAATATCAATTATTTGGCTGAGTACTCGATTTTCCGATTCGAAAAAAAAAATATTCTAATTTGTTTGTTATATAAATTGTAATTTGAAATTCTAATTAATAAGTGAGTCTCTTGAGATTTAATCGTCAGCAAAATTTAGCAAGATTCTACAGACGACTGCTGTTTTAAATTTTTGGTCCTCAATTTAATCAAAATATTTGAATTATTTTTTAATATTTTTTTTTTGTTTTAAGTTTGTTGTTCATTAATAGCTTAATCCTAATTCTGATTAAAATAATAGTAACTGAAATTAGTTTGAGCAAAACCATTCACCAAATAATTGATAAAAAATGCATTAAAATTAAACAACACAAAACCAGAAATAAAAACTTTTTAATTACCTGCTATAAATTGGTAAAAACCACAATTTCCAATTATCACCAAAGACTTCTTGGAAATTGGCATGTTTTCCTAAATTGAATCCATTTTTATCCTGACCTCCAATACGAAATATGGGAGCACGAAAAGCTTCTGTAAATTTGTATGTATGTTGAAATATTTTTTCAAGTTATTTGGAGTGTCTGTTGTGTACTACTAACCTAATGTAGTGCGATTCATCAGCACCAAATAAATGTGGTAACCAAATAAACTAACCAAGCTTATGGCAAACATTAACGAAACAAAGAACAAGAATAATATATGAAAACGGCCCATGCCTGAGGTCAATTCTCCCTGTTGAGCAAATTCCGACTTGATTTTATTACAAAATTTTTTGTCATTTTTTTCCTTAACCAAAAAATAAAAAGCCTACTTTTATATTTTACATACCCTCCAAAAACGTATAAAGTATTCCAGCGATGTTAAGGCCACATACAGGCAGTATAGTAGTGCATAACCCAGGAACAAGACAAAAAACTTATAATTCGTAAAATTTACGCAATTATTCACCCATGGACAGTGGTGATCCATTTTTAGTACACAAGATCCGCAAACGCTACAATGATGAGCGCGATCTGGTTTAATAATTTTACATTTATCACAAAACCGTACAGACCCATTAAGGGTGCTAGAATATGCAGATATAAGCTTTAAGTTATTCTCTCAATAAAATGAAATTATGACCATTTATACCGGTTTGTTACTGGTAAATCCTTTGCGAAATTTTCCAAAATGCGTTTTTGTTGCTCTTGATTTTCTGCTCGAAACAGTCTCTCAATTTCTGTATCCGGTATGCGCCACTGTAGCAATAAACAAAACAAAAATAAAAAAAAAAACGCAAAAAGATGATGTATTGATCACTTGATATTTTTTATCTTATCTTTTAAAATATATATCATTTATTCGAGCAAGAATTTACGTTTTTTTTTTCTTATCTTTTATTTAGAATATGTACTTTTTACGATTTAGCTGATTCATAAAAATTACGTAAAATTTAAAATAATTTAAAAATGGTATTCCGTAACATACTACCTATTTGTTTATTATAGTTTGCATACCTTTGAAGGCACTGCTCCCACTGGTGTAAAAACCGTACTCCAATAGGACCAAAAGAATAATGCACAAACAATATGATAAAATATAAGGAAAACGATTTTCTCAAATGTGTTGTCAATGGCAACTGAAAGAAGTACAACCAAATTGATTATTATTTTGGAGAATGAAGAAACATTACATAGTTACTTACGTATACATAATTGAATTACATATGCATAGTAAGACCAGATAATAACGGAAGCTATGAATATGACAGGCACCCACTTGATGGCCTGCATACAACCCGTGCAGGGTGTAGATTTCTTACGTTCAAAATTGCTCATCGCAGACAGATCGCAGGTTAGGTCAAGATATTTTTGTTATTGATAATAGTCTAACTCGAATTTTATTAATAAGTATGAATCAATATAAAGGTTAAGAATTACTTATTTACAAAAGGGTATATAGGATTTCAAATACCACACGATGTTAAATAAAAATTAAACAAAATAACTTAAAAGATTCACTAACTGTAAATGCAATGTAATTCCAAAATTAATATTAAAGCATTTTCAATGCATTTAATGCAATCCTGTTATTCCAATTAATACACATATGTAATTAGTTGACTATATTTTTTCGTTAGTTAAAAGAGAACACAACTTTTATAAACCCTATGATACAATTATTTTTTATGTTTCGTTTTCATTATTAGTAATATTTATATTATTGCAGACATTATTCAACGCTAAATATGTATTAAAACATTTGATTTAACTAATCTCTTATTTTCACCAATTGCACATAAAATAGTTTTTTTTTTATTATTTTACAAAGAAAAATAACAGAGTTGATGTATTTAGTCCATAGTGTCATGGTTGGATAAAAAGTAGAATGTACCGATAAGAAAATTAATATTTTAAAATAGCGGTTTAACATTGTTTATATAATTCTTGGTATAAGTGATCTCTAAATATATTTAACTTTGTTCCAAGTCCTCTACGAAAACTCAAAAATTTTGTTTTAAATGTAATTTTTCGAAAGAAAGAACTTCTTCGATATCGGCGAACAGACTGTTAAAATAAAATATATGTTAAAGAGCCCCTCGAATAATCATTTTAAAAATTTAATTGGTCACACGGCCTATAACACAACTATCAAGCAGTGTAGCCAGGTAAATATTGTCCAATGTCCCCAAATTAAAGAGTGTTGTCCCCAAAAATCCCCTTTCTAAAACTGGAAATTCCCAATTTTGTCCCCAATAAAAATATGTATACTAAGCATCATAAAAAAGATTTTTTTTATTAATTTAATTACATACATTTATTTAAGTTAATGCATTCGTATGTGCTCAATGGAACTTTTGAATCCATAGAATATTTTAAAATTCCATACAGGGAATCAAATTTATTCTATTTTCTATGCTTTCGAGTTGTAAATTTATAAATAATTCAATATTTTCCATACTCTCAGTGAATATTTTAAGCATTTCTTTTGCTAGTATGTACAGTTAAATAATCTAAAAAAATTTGTTTGAACTCTTTTTGCTTCTAATTCCTTTGAACATTCCATGCCAACATCAATTTCAGCAACAACCAAATTACTTTCCTTATTGTCAATTAGTACATCCATTTTGGCAATATCGAATTCAATAAATTCTGGTTTTAAAAATTTTGAACAAATTGTTATAAAAACCAGCATCCTAAATACCATCGCCTTGATATAATAGAAATATGGCGAAGAAAAACGCCAAGATACATAAACATATATGTAAATATATGTATGAAAGAAAATGGTAAAATAAAGCAAAATTGATAATAGGTATACTGAAAATGAAAAATCCCCAAATCCCTCCCCACGATCTTCTGCCCACAAAAACCAGCTAAAATCCCCAATCTGGGGAGAAATCCCCACACCTGGCTACACTGCTATCAAGGAATACCACGTAACGTGTGGCATCTCTGCGCTGAGTTCTCCAATTGGATTTCTCTTTTATTTCTCAGTCGTAGAGAAGTCGTTGAGTGAGGTGGTTTTGGGATTCGGTATTCGTACCATTTATAAAGTAATCGTCTACGAATTTAAAATAAAAAGTATGTGTTGCAAGAAATATTTTTATATTGAGTGAAATGAGAAAAATATTTTATAAAATATAAACTTTAATTGATCTTTGATCGAAAAACCATTGAATATATAACTTGTTCTTAAAAAAAACCGAAAAAGCATGACAATTGATTAGATGTGGCTGTGAAGTGAAAAAGCTTTTTTCGTTTTAAAATGTGTACCTAACTACCTGCTCCTGTACTTAGCGTGAAACAATCAATATTCTTTTTCAACTATTGGCAAAAATTCTGTTTTGCAGTGTGATTGTAGTTGTTCACGATTTTCGTATATGTAATTTTTTGGAATTAGTGGGGGTGTTAAATATAAAGCATCTGTATTCTGGATCAATATATGAAATTAATTAAATAAATAATATTATTTTTACAAAACTTCAAGTTAACAATAGTATACTTTTATCATATTAAATTGTCATTAATTGGTGGTAGGATTACGAACGTGTCACTATGTACTAAATATGTACATCCATACATATGAATATAGATATTGCATATTGGAATTATATACATTAGGGTGTATGTATGTACTTAGTATATGCATACATATGTACGTACGTATGCTAAGTACCTATACATATTGAGTTATTTAATTTTCTATATGAATGAAACCTAAAGGCTATAACCTCCAAAATATTTTATTGTTCATTTAAATTATTATAACAGTTAACCGTTACATTGACTCGTATGTATGTATCAATCGTTTTTATATATTTTTTTTTTGTTTTATTGATTCAAATGCAAACGTTTTAAGTGTTTTTCCCAAAAAATATTTTGTTTTAAATCAACTACAACCTGATGCTTTATAAAATTTTCTTTAAAAAAAATCCAGTATTTTTTTAATTTATTTTAATGCTTACATATCTACATGTATGATACATACATCCTTACTCATAAACGATTGTTAAAATTAAAATACAAAATAAAACCGGGTTCCCCATACCTAATTCGTATACTAAAAAAACATTAACTTTAAAATTCGTACATATGTATGTATGTATGTACATATGTACATATTATGGTAAACTGAGATCTAAAACTAAACCATATCTGCTGAATTGTTATTTGTATGTATCATATTGTTTAAAAAGAAAAACAATAGTTAAGATAGAAATTGACTTATTTGCCTTCAACAGGGCCGCTATCGGGTCCTCAAGAGGAAAAGCAACATTTAAATTTCTCTTAATAACACAACACACACAAACACACATTTAATGAAAATTGTCATCCCTTTTTTCTGCATAAATTTCGTTAATTATATACATATGAATATTTTTTTAAGTAATATCTGCAAAAAAAAAAAAAAACATTGAACAACAAAAATTGATCAGTGCTGGTGCATTTAAGAAAAATTACACAAAATAAAGTTTCGATTTTAACAAATCACAATAATTAAAAATAGTAATTAAATTACTAATGCAACAAAAATTCCTTAAATTAAAAATAGTAGAAAACGAAAATTATTTAGCCAGATTTTCTACTTTACAAGCTTTAAACTAATTAATTAAAAGAAAAATATAAAAAAGAAAATAAATTTTTGTAAAATTAAAACAAAATTATAAATACAACTAATACATAATTGGAATTGTTCAACATTTCCATCAACTGGGAATACAAGTTTTAAGAGGGTGAGTTTTTTCTCTCTATTTTTATTTGTATCAATTAAAAATATGTTTAGACATAAATTTTATCCGGCAAGATATATTTTATATACACATACATGTATACATATGTATGTATTTATGTGTATAGATGTACATACATACTTTATTAAATGTTAAAACATTGAACTAGTTGAATTCATTATACAAATAAGATTTTGCGCAGAAACATTTCTTAGCTATAAAAATAGTAGATATGTATTTATGTACGTATGTATTTATTTATGTGTTTTTAATAAAAAAATCCAGAAAATTTTTTAATATTTTGCAACACATAATTACAAAAAAAAAATCTCAAACAGACTTATCTCTGTGTTTTATATGTAAGTAGGTAGCGATCGACAAGTGACTGAATACACTCGTACATTATTGTATCTTTCCAAAAAATGTTCTTCAAATTCTTGGTCACACTGACAAAACTAGCCGACCAGTTGAAAAAATGTGAAAATGTTTCCAATTGATCGAATTATGTATTGAAAAATATTTATTTTAGTTTTAACTGTGAAATTTTAAGAGTTTGACTCACGCGGTTGGCAAGATATACCTACCTACCTCATTATCAAAATTGCATTGTCAAATTACATTAACTGATAGAATATCCTGTAAGTTTTATTTATTTTATACACACTAAATGTGAAAAAGACATGTTTCTATTTATTACATAAATTGCAATATAAAACGCATAAGAAAGAACAGAAGGATTGTTCACACCAAATTTTTAAGCCATTGGACTTTATTTCAGGTAAAAATTGAAAAAAAGAGAATTTTGGAATATATTTCAATTTTCACTAGACTATAGGTTTTGTTTAAAATAAAACGAAAATACCTATATATTTTTATTTTTTTAAATCTTCTGTATTGGTAATCAATTAAACAACAGAAAAGTATGGTTCACACCAAATATTCAGATAATTAAAAAATATTTTATTGCCCTAAAATTTAACAATGCTATAGGTATATCGATGGCTTAAATATAAAAACTGCGTAACTCGATTTTTTTCAAAAAGTGTTTTTGCCTATTCTGTTAAATACACAATGCTTTCGAAATATGTAAAATAAATTGAAGCATAAGATTTGTTTTTTTTTTTATAAAAATTACACTAAAACATTTTTATATGTACTTTAAAAATTTACGGATTTTATTGCGATTTGTAGTTCAAACTTAAAGAAAAAAAAAATCGAGTTACGCCTTTCTTTTATTAAGCCATTGATATTAGTCTTATGAAAAACGCCAAAATTGGCAAAAATTCAAAAATTTGCCAGGCGGCATTTTGCCATCATGTAGCCAACGTCCAACTCTAACAAATAATGAAGAATTCATTCAAATAGCTCAAGCCGTTTAGGATTTATAGCCTTTTAAAGAATAGCATTTTCTAACAAAAACATGCAACTTTGGAAAGTTTCATTAATAACTCCGCCATTTTTTAATATAATGAAATAAATATTTCGTGTTGTGAACTAATGTTTTCTGAAGTAACATCGATTCGCATAGCAAAATATTCATATAATTAAAAAATGTTTTTTTCCCTAAAATTTAACAAGGCTATATATAGTCTTATGAAAAATGCCAAAATTGGCAAAAATTCATATTTTATAAAAACACAGAAAAATTATCAAAAGTGTATTGAAATCAGTCTTTGGCGTCTCCGCCGTTGGCTGCGCATTCTTCTTTTTGGACTTGCCATTGGACTTTTTTTTATGTGAAAATTGAAAAAAAAAAGAATTTGTTCATATTATCCAATTTTCAGTGGACTATAGGCTATTTGCTTAAAATAATACGAAAGTATAGCCTTGCAGATATCCCACCTTTTTTGCACGATAGTCGACCCCTGGACTACCATTTGTATATAGTGGGATATTCCTATACATCACCATTTTTCCATAATTTCCACTAATATTCATCCGAAATGAGTTTAATCAACTTTCACTGCAACTGTTAAGTTTTTAACAGTGCTCTGTTAACTGCAAAATTGGCTCGACTAAAATTTTTGGTTCAAATCTTTGCTAGTTAAGCAAAGCAAAATGCACAAACATTTTTGATTATTATTTTCTATATATGTAATTTTTATTCATCCTCATTTATTTGTTTTTATAAATTCAATATACGAGTACATATCGCTCCTTTATTGCAACGTAGTCATATCTAAAAAAACTCAAACGTGGCAAAATGGACGTCGTATATAGAGATACTAGATGACCCGGCAAACGTTGTTTTGCCATACAAAGTATTTCTAGTGCAAATTTTTGGGTGTTATATAAAAAATAGCGAATGTATTGTAAGTGTGTGACGATGACCGCCGATGAAAAAAATACCAAACAAAAATTTTGTTCTGTTTGAAATACGAACGACGACGATTCTCCTGCTTGAGGCGGACGTAGCGCCACCTGTCATTCAACAACAAAAATAATTATCAGGCGGACATAGCGCCATCTGTTGGGTTAATAGTTTCGGAAATACAGAAATTGCCCCCTCCCTCCCCTCCTCGTGCCCCTAGCGGTTTGAAAAATAGATAGTAGCCGATTCTCAGACTTAATGAGTATGCATAAAAAATTTCATAAGAATTGGTCAAGCCGTTTCGGAAATACAGAAATTGCCCCCTCCCTCCCGTTCTCATGCCCCTAGCGGTTTGAAAAATAGATAATAGCCGATTCTCAGACTTACTGATTATGGATAAAAAATTTCATAAGAATCGGTTTCGTTTCGGAAATACAGAAATTGCCCCCACCCTCCCCTCCTCGTACCCCTAGTGAATTGAAAAATAGATAGTAGCCGATTCTCAGAGTTACTGATTATGCATAAAAAATTTCATAAGAATCGGTCAAGCCGTTTCGGAAATACAGAAATTGCCCCCTCCCTCCCGTTCTCATGCCCCTAGCGGTTTGAAAAATACATAATAGCCGATTCTCAGACTTAATGATTATGGATAAAAAATTTCATAAGAATCGGTTTCGTATCGGAAATACAGAAATTGCCCCCACCCTCCCCTCCTCGTACCCCTAGTGAATTGAAAAATAGATAGTAGCCGATTCTCAGACTTAATGATTATGGATAAAAAATTTCATAAGAATCGGTCAAGCCGTTTCGGAAATACAGAAATTGCCCCCTCCCTCCCGTTCTCATGCCCCTAGCGGTTTGAAAAATACATAATAGCCGATTCTCAGACTTACTGATTATGGATAAAAAATTTCATAAGAATCGGTTTCGTTTCGGAAATACAGAAATTGCCCCCACCCTCCCCTCCTCGTACCCCTAGTGAATTGAAAAATAGATAGTAGCCGATTCTCAGAGTTACTGATTATGCATAAAAAATTTCATAAGAATCGGTCAAGCCGTTTCGGAAATACAGAAATTGCCCCCTCCCTCCCGTTCTCATGCCCCTAGCGGTTTGAAAAATAGATAGTAGCCGATTCTCAGACTTACTGAATATGCATAAAAAAATTTCATAAGATTCGGTCAAGCCGTTCCGGAAATACAGAAATTGCCACCTCCCTCCCCTCCTCGAGCCCCTAGCGATTTAAAATATACCTTAGGACCTATTCGCATACCTACAAAATATGCATAAAAAATTTCATTAAAATCGGTCGAGCCGTTTAGGAGGAGTTCGTTAACAAACATCGTGACACGAGAATTTTATATATTAGATGTATGTTTATGAAAATTTTTTTTAACAAATAAAGAAGCTATTTTGTTTTTTGAGATATGACCTTGTTGCAATAAAGGAGCGATATAACAAAACATATATAAAAGTCTTTTAGATGTAATGAAATAAATTTATATGATTTTCACCAATTGAAATAATGCTGTGCCAAATGTGCTAAACAGTTATTGGGATTCTGTGCAAAAAAAAATCAAAAAGAGTCATAAAGCATATTTAGTACTCGTAAAGATCTGACGTGCGGTGTAGTTTAAACTGCCTTCGCAATTACTGTGACCGTTGTTAGCTGAGTTGAGTGTTGTTTCCACTAAATTAACCCCTCTTCATTTTCTGGGGAGAATGCCTTCTTGGGACCGCTATCTGCATTACTTCGGGATGGCCCAGAAACAGTTTTCTAGAAAAGGAGTGATCCCTGATCAAACACGTTTGGTTCCGTCAAATGTTGGCGACGTGATACTTCTGGCTCCTGTTCCTGATTCTCCGTGTTTGGGAAATCATTTTGTTGTGATAAATCGAGGTCTTTCATATTCCTCCTTAGAAAGTATTAGATGTAGTTACTCACAGCGTTCCATTTATTCTGGCTCTCGAATCATTTTGTCAACTATGTTGTCTGGAGTAAAATCGCCAGTTTGGCCCCTCAGCCCGCCATTTGTTGCAGTTGAAGAACACTCATGTACATGTGTATGTCTGTAAATACTCGTATGTATGTGCACATTTTGAAATTATTACAATTTAATAAAATGAATACATTTTTGTTGAATCATAATGGACAAAGGACATGACTTAGCAAACCCCTACAGCTTCTATAATATACATACGTACTAGAGTTGTCAATTATTCGCCTTTCAACTTTGTTCGAATAATTCAAATAATAGTTTTTGTTCGTTCGATCAAACGATTAAAGCTAAAAATTTATTCCATTAATTGATGAGAACAACGAATAAAAAAATGCTTAAAAATAGTTTATTTACAAAAAATAAATGTTTGTTATTAAAACAAAAATGTATAAGTATATAATCAAAATAAATTAAAAATTAAGTAGTTAATATTTTTATCAACTTTTATTTATTTGCCATACCAACTCATCAGTAGATGTTTTACTCTTTATGTTTAAAAAATTTTAAAGCTCATCCATTTACACGAAAACTCACAAATAAATTTCTGAATTACAAAGCTTTAAAATTTTTTTTAAAATAAAGGGTAAAACATCTACTGATCAGTTGGTATGGGTACCAACGAAATATATATTTAGATATTGCAAACCCGCAACAAATAAATAAAATTTAAAACATAAATACTTGAGTACATGCGTAAATAAATGTAAAATTTTATTTATATCAAAAAAAAAAATATACATAAAATTAATAATACATAAAAAAACTTAAAAATGTAATAACTGAGATTACTTCGATTTTAATATTTCAAACACACATGTTTTATTCAGTCAAAATATCTCAAATGATTTTTTTGTTAAATTAGACAATTTAGGATGTTCTTAAGAAATAATCATTTAAAAACATTTTTTTTTTTTGCTTTCAAACGATTTTTGGTTTTTGTTTTTATTAAATTAAATTTTGAAAAAACTCTCGCTAATTGTCGAGGTAGGTGATGTAGTGAGAAAAGCATGAAATAGTTTAAATATCTAATTTTTCTGTTCTTTTTTAGATTTTTCCAAATATACTATATCGTATAATATATCGCTGAATTCTTTTTTATTATCTGAATTTTAATACTTTTTATAGAATTATTTAATTCGCATAAAAGATTGTTATTTTCATTAATAATAACTTCTTCTATATCATTACTTTATTATTATATTATTGTGGTTATTTTCAACATAAAATAATCTTAGAGTATAATTAATTAGCACATTCTTTAGTTTAAATTTTTAAAGAATATTTGAAAAACTTTCATTGCACGGAAAATTTCCAGAATTTAAAAAATATTATTAACGTATTTTAAAGTTTTATACGTCTCTTATTTATTCTTATTTTAATGCGTTTTAGTAAATCTGTTCCAAAATAATTATTAATTTTTTTTTTGTTGATCCAACAATTTTGTATACTTTAGGACACTTGCATGTGCCTTTGTTTTTTTTTTTTCATTTTTGTTCATGGTAAAATACTTCCAAACCGAGCTCATTCTGAAAGATAATTATATAATTTTAAAAAAATAGAATACAATACCAACATTTTCTACTTATATGATAAGATTTATATAAAGCAATTGTTTCTTTTTTGGCTTTTAGTGTATTTCTAACTTATTCACCTGACAGTAAAAAAATCCCATTCTTGAAAATTGTTTAACGTTTCATTTAAAACATAGCACGACTTCTAGGTATGCACAGTTCGACAATAACTACAAACATCCAAAATAACATGTATTGGTTGATATAAAGTACTCGCTTTGTTTCAAATCATACAAACAAATTTAACACATTTTTTACGTATGCAAAATATGTCCGATTAATTCACATAAATTAATCGATTTATTCGTTATTCGAAATTCGGCATTTTAAAATTATTCGAACGAGAATTTAGTTTTGTTTGATCGATTAATCGTATGCGCGTTGACCCAACACACCATCAGTGAAGAAAATTATTTATGCAATTTTAATATAAAACTACAGAATACAGAGTGGAGAAAAAAAATAAAAAAGGAAGTTAATTTTTTTATATACACATTAATTAACTACCAATTGACTTTTTGATAACTAACTTTAAGTTAGTTGAAAAGTAATCCTGACTACAATAGCCTAGGACATCGTAATATCAAAATTCTTAGTTGTTTCCATTGAAAAGTAATTCAGGCGTATTTAGTACTACGTCGGAAATAGTTGGCTAAAAGTTAATTTGAAGTGAGATTAATTTCCGATATGGTTGGTGTTTATACGTATGTTTGAACATACATATGTATGTATGTATTTTTATGAGCATTACGATGCAAAACATCAATTATTGAACATTCTAGAAATAAATACACAAGTAATGTTAGAATCTAGTATATTTTCTTTCAGGGCGTTTTATTTTTTCGTAAAAAAAATAATGCTATTTCTTTTGCATGTGTTATAATGTTTGCTTAATTTTTTTATTTTAAACCTTTTGTCCGTCTCTCTGTTTTGGAAATGCATTTTTTTGCAAGAACTTAAATTTAAAAGCTAAATTCGATGTCGGTCGGACACTAATAAGTAGAATTAAATATTCTTAAAAGTCTAGTGTGAAATACTATTAGAGCGTAGAGTTTTCACGGAAATAATATCTACGTGAGATAAAAAAGGCTTGTCATATTTTCTCATTAAAAAAAAAAATTGTTAATTGCTTAAATTAAAAAAAAAATTAATTTCGTATAAAAACAAAAGATGGCGACTAACTTAAAACATCAACAACTTTTCATACATATTATTTATTGTATTTGTTATATGTATGTACATATGTATAGATATTACATTCATTATTGCAAATGATTTAAAACAAAAATAAAATATTTATTCCACCGCTGCGTAATTTTATGTCTTAAAAACGCTTTAGGTAATTTCCAAATATGACACAAATTACACTAATTAACAAATTCAAATATAATAAATTAACATTTTTAAAAAACTGTGAACAAGTGTGAAATTGGACGTTAAACACACCAATTGCAGCTTAGAATCATTTTGGTGAAGGTGGTGGGTGTTAAACAAAGAAGTCAATGAGAAAGCACTTAATAAAATAATCACATTTTAACCTATTTTATACTTGCATATGTAAGTATGTATGTCAGCCTTAATTTATAATTATTTAGACCATGTCTACTGTAAAACTACATAAACTTGTTTTCAAGTTTTCTTTCTTTAGATTGTGTTTTTATTGAAAATCATTATTAAGTCAAATAAAACGTATATAATGAGATAAAAGCTTGGAATACAAATATGTATATGGAATAAGCTTTAAACATAAAACAAAATATGCAGGAAATATAATATCGCATAAATAATTATTATGAAATTTTGTATTGATTGTAACTGTTTTTCAAAATATTTAAAATATTTTTTTTTGGATTTTCGATACCAAATTTATGCAAAAAAAAAATTTCAAGCAACGATTTTAAAAAACTTAGAACATACAACCGATACAAAAGTGTGTATCTTATAAATTCTTTTATTATTACATATTCGACTGTTACCAAGGCCAATTCATAACAGTAATAACATCTAAAGCAAAGCGAATTCATACAAGGTGTTCGCGATTACTTTCGCCCCATTTTCCCGTTTGTATTTTGTATCTTCCTCAGATGTCAAAACACATTTTCTATTTTTTTTACTTAAAGGCAGGCATTTTTTAAGCCGATTGGTCTGAGACCACCTTTCATGAATTCTGTAGACGTGCTTACGGAAAATTTGGTCGACTATACTAGATACGGATATAGATATTGCCTTGATGTGTGTGAAGAGTTAAATATGTTTCGACGTAACGATGCTAGAATGATCAAAAAAGTTATTTAAAACAAAACTCAGAAATTTGAGTTTGTGAAAATTTTTATAGATGATTTAAATTTTACTTTACTCATACATGAGATCGCTGAGGGATTTTGGCCAATGTGGCATGCTATGCCACCTTATGGCAAATAATTATGAGACTATTCCTAATTACGCAAAATATTTAGAATCCCTGAATTGAGTTTGTGAAAATTTTTATAGATGATTTAAATTTTACTTTACTCATACATGAGATCGCTGAGGGATTTTGGCCAGTGTGGCTAAATGAAGCATTAGCATGCTATGCCACCTTATGGAAAATAATTATGAGACAATTTTTAACTACGTAAAATAGATAATAATGTTGACTAGGTAGTGATTACGTAGTTCTCATGGGACCAAGTGGGGATATTCGAACCAGAAATATACCAGTAGCACATGTTATCTTTGTAGTTGTTTTGAAATGTACAGTAATATTAAATTCTGTAAAATTTTTATAAAACTTACTCAACTATAATTTTTTATTTAAATTTTATTTATCACATCGCTTTTTTCATCAAAGAGAGTGGCTGTAAAATTAATTTGCACCAGTGACCAGACATCGATTACAGTTTTGACAATGAAGGTACTCCTGCCTAAATTTCCTTAAATAAAACTATTTCAGATTTCACTGATGTCAAAAGCCTACTTTTTTAAATTGATGTTTTGTATCATGATTTTAAATTATTTTATTTACTCATATCATTTTTCAACCCCTTCCTACTTCAGATAACAAGTAAACAGTTTGTATTTGCTGTTGTACTGCTGCTATCAAGCTCGCATAAGGTGTACGTACCAGTGTTTACCAGTTAAATGAATCGTTAAAAATGCTGTTGTTTTGTTTTTTTTTTTATCATTTTGTACTCTACAAAATTAGTGCAAGTTGATAGAAGCTCAAAAACGAGAATACAATAAAACATGATTAGAACAGACTTAAAAGTTATGTACAGAAATGTATTTATTTAATCTAAAGTAGCTCTAGAGGCTAAAGTTTGTGAAAAAGGGGAATAAAATCAACATCAAATTATCTTAAACGTCAAGATATAGAGCAGAACAGAGCAATGTTGTTTAGAGAAGTCGAATACTACTTTATGTTGACTTATTCTTCTATTTTATTCGACCTTCTTTAATTTTATATTGATCTATTTATGTTGACCTGCTATTTATTATAACAAATTCCATTTTTTTTTATTATTTAGTTTGTTATTGCAAAGGCCTTTTTCTAATTGTTTGTTCCACTTACATAACTCACATTTTTGCTTGGATTTATTTTTATACAAATTATCAATATGTATGTGAACAATGTTCATTGATCATTTATGTACGATATATTGAAAAGGATACGATGTGGGAAAAATGTTTAAAGAAAAATCGTCGTGTAAATCGTTGTAACCATGATGCAATAACTTATCATTATTGTGTCATGGTTATAGCCAAGGTGAAGTCATACAAGGTGATGTCGAGAGCACAGGTCATAATTTTCGCCTATTTTCGCCGCTTGTAATTTGTTATCTGCCTCAGATGTCAAAACATATTTTTCTGTAATAGATATATTTTTCCCATCGCTGCGAAGCGTTTATTTTTACAAATTCGAGTGAGTATATGTACCATGTATCAATATTTCTTAGCTATAACCATCGTTCGTTATAACCGACTACAAATGTAGACAACGTAAACATGTTTGAAAACATTTTTTGGCATTGTAGATATTTCATACATGTGTATGTATACATATATTGTAAATGCTACTTATATAAGCTGGATTTTATTTTTGTTGCACATGTGACTAATAAATTTGAGCCTTGTTTTAAGTATTATTTATTGTACGAAAGTCTGGAGATACAGCAACCAGGGCTGCCAACGAGATCTGATCGGCCCAATCTTGGTAGATTTAGTGGCATTTCTGACAGCATCTCTAATATTGCATCATAAATGAACTTATGTATGTATATTTGTTAACTTTGTAAATCACATGTATATATATGTGTATAGTCTACACATGGGTGTGAGTATGTGTGTAGCTACCCTGCAGGAAATGTCGTTAGTGAAATTATACTGACTCGCTTTCGACTTTGTCACCAGTACTACTCTCTATTACCCCCATACAATGCTTTGTGCTATAGACATTTCTCAGCTAGCATTTGGAAGATTATTTGACGTGCGCGATCATTTCGCGACTCTTTTTTTAATCGTCCAGACGATTGTTGGAGTAAAATTATATTTTACTCTTCCAAATGATGCTTTTGCGAGTCATTCTGACGATTGTTGGACGAATTAATCGTCGTTTACGCATTTTGGCGGGCATTGGAGGGTTGTTAATAGTCAAAAATCGTGTTTCACTCTTTGAAGAGATACTCTTGCAAGTTACTTAAACGACTGTTGGACGGGTGTTTTGTTAAAGGGTCTTAAACGATCCGTAGGCGACTAATTATGGTGCATCGTATACGATTCGTATGGAAGAGTCGCCATCAGGACACAGTTTCTCCCGTTGTCTTTAACTTCTGCGATCGGAATGCGTCATCATGGACGATCGGATAATCGTCTTCTCCGATCGCGGAAGAGTGTTTAAGGACTAAAATTGCTAGCTGGCTTAGCATGTGATTGTCATTGAAAATATACTAGTAACATTACTGCACGTCTACATTAGACATGACATGCTGTTAAGACGTGCTGTTAAAACACGCGAATCTTTTAATGGTGGAGTGAGTATACGTATGTCATAATTTTTCATTATTTTTGTTTCGACAACGAGTTAACTACGCTAGTTTTGTCTCTTGTTTGTGGTTGTGTCGAAAAAAAAACATACATACATATGTACATATGTAGTATACATATATCTGCATATGTATAATTTAATTCTTTTTAACTAAAATTGTAAACTCACATTATTTTTGTTATTTATTTTCCTATTCAGGATGTATTTGCTACAAAAATTCAGTTTGCTTCACACTTTTTTTTATAAAATATACACAACTATTACTTTTTCCACAATATTATTTCAGTTTTTTCCCTTAAAATAACAACGAAAACAAAACTTTGACAGCTAAACGTCATTTTCTGTTAAGACGGAGCTTTCAAGACAGACGTCTTAACAGCCGTGTTAAGACGGTTAGAAAACATTAACATTTGCGGTCCACACCTGACAGTAATAGGATTTTGCTGTTTCTGTCCGTGTTTTTATGTCAGGTGTAGACCGCACTTTAAGACTGTTGACTGACTAGGTAGTAATTACGTAGTTCTAATGGGACCAAGTGGAGACATTCAAACCAGAATGATACTAGTACATTTATATAATTTTAGTCTAGCTGTTAAAACAAACTGAAAAGTGTAGACGTATCATTGACAATGTCATCAAGAAGTCAGCACTAGTCGTCAAATTGGTGAATTGTCAGCAATAAGCCCAGTAAGAAGTCACCAAACAAGTAGACAAAAGTGGTGACTTGGAGACAATTGGCCTCGAGTTTACTACAGGGTATGTATGTATGTATTTATAACAAACTAAAATAAACATAATAAAATTAAGAAGAAAAATATTGAACAACTGCTGTTCTCGTATATCGATAACATGTTTGGTGTTAACCAAACATAATCTACGCAACAAGTACAACAATAAAAAACACAAACTAATGTGAAGGTCACTTGGCGTGACCAACTGTTGCCGTCTAATGTTTTCTTTATACATATTATTTTTCATTTCTTACTTTTTCTCATACGAGTGAGTATAAACGAACTTACAAACAAGAAGCTCATATTTTAGCCTTATTTAACTTTTGGTATTTTACAGTTTTTTATTTGTTGTTGTCGTTGTTTATTTTTGTAATCTGATGAACTTTAATTTTAAATATTTTTGTCTCCACATACATACATATCTTTTAACACAAGAGTGTGCATGTCTTCTTGGTTGAATATTACCATACAGAAGATTCTTGGTAAAACAATATAACAATATTTTTTTTTTGTAATTTTTGCTGAATTTGTGCACTTTTCCCATAGAAAAAGTTTTATAGTTTTCTTAGAATTTTAGTATTTCTTGTTATAGTTTGAAATTTTGTTATATTTAGGTATTTTGGTCAAATCATTTTTAAATAACTTTTACACATGAAAGTAATTTCATGAAAGTCGCAATACACTCACAATTCTTCACTAGAACATTAATATATTTGTGACTTTCATTCAACTTTCAGCTCCGCTTTCAACGAAAATTTCATGAAAGTAATTTTTTGACACTTTCAATATACTTTCTGAAACAAATGATAATAACCAAAGGTGTGTTTCCAGGTAAAAATAATCATCCAAAATTTCAGGATTATCTTAAAAAGTAGTTAGAAAAGCTTTTGTTTTAAGCGTTTAAACAAATAATTTTAATACATTCATTTGAAGCATACGTTACAAACACAATTTTTCTAATTATAATTTAAAAAATATTAAAAAAGTTATATAAATAAATTTTAGTTTTTATGCGTTTCCTAAATAACAAAAAACAGCAATTAAAGAAAAAATTAAGTTTTTCCTTTGACGACATTTTAAAACTAAAACTAAAATTTTAGTTTCATGAAAACTTTCAAGAAATTTTCATGAAATTCTGTTGTTTTTTTATGTCTCTTTCATTGATGATACATGTAGAGAACTTTCATGAAATTACTTTCATGTGTAAACGCAGCGTTAAGTTGGATGAAAAACCCACTATTTTTGCTGTTTTAAGGGCTGCCCTAATGTTATACACACATATATATTTTATTATAAATTATAATTTTTTTATTTATCATTAATTTAGGTTTTTTTTTTTGTTTATACATACCTACATACGTTCGTATGTACGTCACTCTGTGCTATAAACAGAACACATCACATATACATACATACATACTCATGTTTTTATAAATTAGTCAAAATAGCAAAGAAAAAAATCATTAAATAATAATAGAAACAGTTTTAGAACATTTATTTATTCATGTACATCCCAATATTTCTGGTTCAAACTTTAAAACGGGGATATTAAAAGAAATTTCGATAAATTTCGTTTAGAAATTAAATTAAAATCAATAAGAATTTAATTTAAAGAGTCTTAAGAAAATATGTCCAATCATGATAAAGGAAAGGAAAATGCAGCATCAAGCTCAACTGCTGGCAGCCCAGTTGCTGCTACTTCTACTGGTGCTGCACCACCACGACCACCGTCTGTGCCAACTACTACGTAAGTTAATTTGATAGCATTTAATTTTATTAAAAAGGATGCCAAATAAAACTTGAAAACTTTTCAAGTCTTATCACGACGTTTTGAATTGTGTTCAACTTTAATAATTTCTATACATGTGAAAGCAGATTCCACCAACCAAATTTACGCGGTGAGAGAGACAGAAATGTTTGATACGTGAAGAATATCTATTCTCCTATACGCACATGCAAACATTTTTATCTTGTTATTAAATTTTGAAACTTTTTAAGTGCATTTTGATTTAAAAATTGTCGCTCTCACCGTTTTATATTTGTCGTTAATGTAAACGCTACATGCACGTATACATATGTTTATACATACCTACTTACATATATATGCATGTACATATAACAAAATGAACTTCAAGTGCAATTAAAATATTTAAGAACTTTTGTTGCATTTCGTTGAAAATAAAGTCGCATCTTATATGGATTTATCTAAATACATACATACATACATACATATGTATGTGATCCAAAGCAGAAAAAAAACTAAAATTGAAAAACACCTTATATGATATGGTCTTTTCAAATATCATTTTTTTAAATCAATGTATCGCTACGTCATAACATATTTAACTTCATACCTAACTACAGTGAACTCGCGGAAACGTGAACTTCCGCAATAGTGATCACTCGTTTTCTTATATGAACTCTCTTAATTTTGAACAAAGTTTGATGGCTCTAAATAGTTAACAACAGTTTTTTGGAGAAAACCAACTCGCAACAGTAAAATAAGCTCTTGAAACAAATGACATGCATTTAAAACCGAACATCTTTGTTGATATGTGTTACACTCAAATGTTTTATAAACTCAACGCTATTTTCTCATAGTTTTTTTATGATCTACCGTTATGGTTTTTTATTTAGTTTCAAAAAAAAAAATGTGAACAAATTCAATAAAGTGAAAACCCTTGTTTTTTTATAAGTTCACATTACCGCGAGTTCACTGTATGCTGATTTTTTAAATTTAAATAGCAACTATGTGTCATTAAATAATTGAATTTATTATTTATTTATTTTGAGACTTTATTTGCTTATGAGATATTTTATAATGTTTGGTTAATTTTTCTACGAGCCTTAATAAAGTTATTTCCATCTAGAATACGGACGATTGAGTCGTACCTTGGCTATACCGGTATGAAGTAGATTTTATTTTGAAAAATATATTTTGCAATACAACATTTTAATTTTAGCATCTTTTCTTATTCATTTTAAACATTTTGCGTTAAACCAATGAAAACCTTAAAATATTTTAAAATTACTAAATGGTTTCTTATGACGGACGGTAAGCAATAGATTTGAGTTAACAAATAAAGAAATCAAATTATAAATCATATTGCTGAATTCATTTAGTTTTTAGAAAATGGACAAAAAAAATTTGAAACACCAAATTGAAAATTTTTTGCCTAAATATTTAATAGAAACTTATTTATTAAAATCTTCTAAAAAAATGGGCATGGTAACTTTAAATATTAAGTTGGAAATAAAATGCATTTGTAGACATTTTCGTAAGAATCTCAAAAAGTTGTAAAATATTTGTATTCCATTTCATTTTGGAGAGGCATTATTTTTCTTTTAAAACTTTTTTTTGGTAAATTCGGTTTGAGTTTCTCTTTAATTCAATAGATTTAGTACTCTGTTCTTGCCACCTGTGCTGGTTGTAGCGTGCGTAAATTAATGTATACACAATTTTTACTCTAAATTAATTAACATTTTTTGAATCGCTCTTTAATGAGGAAAGAAAAACCTAAAAATATCCCAAAATTAAGTTGTCAAGTTATTCAACATTTAAATCTGATCAACGTCATCATTTGATATATTTTTTTTCTCCCTGATAATTAATTTTATCAACATTTCATTAACTGAATATTAATTTCAGTATTTCGTTATTTTTATATGAATGTGTTTTGTTTTTTATTTTGCAATTTCATAAGGGTTGGCATTATATAGATTTTTTTTTATTCTATTTGTATAATGTTTGCTGATTTTTTTTTTTAAATTTTACATTCACATTTAATTTTCATCGTTAAACCACCTTGACCCATAAGACCACTTAAAGGCTGTTTGTCTGCGTATTGTAGTACTATAAATACGACAAATACGATTGTATGAATACATGTTTACGATTTACTACGCAACAGCCTGAACGGATTGGCAAACAAAAAGTCTGACGGAATGGCAGACAGACTGTCGTATTGGCTAGATATATTTTTGAATTTCAATAGTGTTTTGGCTGAAATCTCTACTGTTTCGACTGACTACACCGCTCGATCGGTTGTTGGTTAGTTGTTTGTTGTGGCACACGTCCACGTAAGTGGATACACTTTTATCTTTATATTTTGTTAAATACTTGTTTCATTACTTTTGTTTTTATTTTCTATTTGACCATTTCGTTTTTGTTGTTTTTGTGGTTTTAAACAAGTACATATCGAGCTTTTACTGCAATAGAGTCATAACTCAAAATAAGCAGTTGTGCAGAAAACGAGTTTAAAGTTTGGAATTCGCTAACAACATAATAGTGAAAGAAGATGTTATTTTTCTCTAAAAAGTTTAGTATAGGGGTAGGTTAGGTTAGGCACAAGATATTTGGATGAAATTTTCACACCATGTGAAGAACTATATGACTATTAATCCTGTATTATTTATTCAAAAATCGTACTTTTTGAGTTATGACTAATGCAGCAAAGGCTCGATATTTAGATATCTACCCCGACCACAACATACTGGTAAGTGGTCGTAATTTATAAGTAAATTTACTTATTTACTTAAAGCTAGACATAAAAATAATTGAAAAAATTTAAACAAAAACATGGTTATTCTCGTAACATGTTTTCACGTCAGTCGCATGCATTCGTAATTCACCATCTGGTTGGTAAATTTTAAAAGTTGCAAAATTACAAACAAACTTAGTAAAAAGTAATTGATCTAATGTGTAAACACTGCATTAGCAACACTTCGATTTAATGTATGTGACTGTTTCTCTGTCTGCCTGCTTAACTCAATGACTGACTGACAGCCTACGTACATACGAGTACATTCAGATGTGTGTACATAACTGGGTTCTCACTTGCATTAAAATAATGATTATTACGATTATGTGACCAAACAAAAAAAAAAATAGTCACACAAAAACTTTTATTTTCGAGACAATTTGAAAAATCGATATGAGTTTTGCCATGAGCACGTTTCTATTTTTACTGTAAACTAGTTATTGCTTTTCAAACTTATCAACGGTTTTATTCGTTTTTGTTTCAAACGACAACAAAATGGTGCCAAAAATTAATTTTTTATGACTATTAGCTTTTGGAGAACAAATAGGCACAACTCCATAATAACGTTGTATAACAAGTTATTGGAAATTAAATTATTTTTGTTACGGTCGTCTGACAATTATTTTTTTAATTTTTTCCTTTAATTATTTTGTATTATTTTACAATAACTTTTGTGTACATATGTATGTATGTATATTTATATAATAAAGATGGCTCATTATTAGATATTTTCAGTCCTTATGGGCGATTTATTGAATGCAAAAAAAGTTGAGTATGAGATTTCACGGCTATTTGTTATAGAAAGACACCGTCTAGAAATATTTTATTGCTAGTTCCTTCTACTTAAATTAATATCAGGTTTACAGTTTTACAGAAGCAACTGAAGAAAAGAGCCCAATGTAACAGTATCGCAGTGGTTAACATGTCGCTGCATTTTCCTAACGGCAGCTCCGAAAATTTGTACGCTTTCGTAAAAATTTTATTGCGATTTTTTAACATTTAAATAATTTTTAAATACTTGAACTACACAGTGCTGCTTAGTTAAAATATATAGCCGCTGCCACACACAGTGGGGCCGTTTGCAAAGCTAATGGTGAAAAAATCTGTTTATTTGAGGCTATTGGTACGATTACAATATAGAGGCCATAAGCCATCAGAAAATTTATTTCTTTTCGACGCTTTTATGATCATATTGTGATTCACAACTAAATTCATACTTGATAAAATTATCCTTCTTTCTTATTATGGATTATTGGTGAATTCAATTTGCAACCAGTTGCCTTCGATATTTACTTACTCGTATGTAAATGGGTTGTGAATCATAATGCACCAAAAAAGTGCTTGAATTGAGTTGTAACATTTTCCTATGCTCTTGTTATATATTGGGTCGTCAATTAAATGTTTAGCTAATGCTTAAAAAAATTGTTAGTTTTAGCATACGGCTTAAGAAAAGAGTATCCCTCCTACTCAGCCAAATATGGCATTTATAATTTAGTTGTTAGTTGGGCTGCGAATCATAATAGGGACTTTAAATGTTTCACACATTTTAAATTTTATTTGATGTCTAAATGTTATTTTACATACGATTTCATTACATCAATCAGTACATTTATAAATGGTAGGCAAATTTGAGGTTAGAAGGTAAATTGACTGTCAAATGATGAAATGTCAAGAATTGAGCTGTCATCCTTTGGCATTTATTTAGTAAAAAGTTGGGAAATTTTAACCATGGAATGCAACACCCTTAAACAGAGAATTTTAATTGTGAAAATTTACATGTGTGTGAAGATAAATATGCCGAGTTAAATATGTTTTACGTAAGAGCTTACGTCATGACATATTTAACTCAAAATTTAAATGTGTTTGGTCAGGACATTGCCAACATAGCTCGATGGAACGTTTTGGTTTACATATTTGCTAGTTGATATAAACGTATCTTAACTAAGATAACTTTGCATGACCTCTACGGGAATGTGGCTATTTGTGGGCACATTTTTGTTTACAATTTTAAAATGTTAACTTTCTCAAATACAATTGAGAAATCGGACTGATGTAGTCTATAAGTATGGACCCTTGGCTTTAATTTCCCATTGATCCAGATAAGTTACAAACAAAAATGTACCCACAACAGGCCAAATTCCCGTAGAGATTATCAACAATTTACACAATTTTGATTTTTAAAATTTTATAGAAAAATTCTCAAATACAATTGAGAAATCGGACTGATGTAGTCTATAAGTATGGATGTACTCTTGGCTTTAATTTCCCATTGGTACAAATGAGTGACAAACAAATTTTATAGAACAATTCTCAAATACAATTGAAAAATCGGACTTAAATATTCAATAAGTATAGACCCTTGGCTTTAATTTCCCATTGGTACAGATGAGTTACAAACAAAAATGTATCCACAAATGGCCAATTTCCCGTAGAGCTTATTAAAATTTACACAATTGTGATTTTTAAAATTTTATAGAAAAATTCTCAAATACAATTGAAAAATCGGACTTACATAGTCTATAAGTATGGACCCTTGGCTTTAATTTCCCATTGGTCCAAATGAGTGACAAACAAATTTTATAGAACAATTCTCAAATACAATTGAGAAATCGGACTGATGTAGTCTATAAGTATGGACTCTTGGCTTTAATTTCCCATTGGTACAAATGAGTGACAAACAAATTTTATAGAACAATTCTCAAATACAATTGAGAAATCGGACTTACATAGTCAATAAGTATGGACCCTTGGCTTTAATTTCCCATTGGTCCAAATGAGTGACAAACAAATTTTATAGAACAATTCTCAAATACAATTGAGAAATCGGACTGATGTAGTCTATAAGTATGGACTCTTGGCTTTAATTTCCCATTGGTACAAATGAGTGACAAACAAATTTTATAGAACAATTCTCAAATACAATTGAGAAATCGGACTGATGTAGTCTATAAGTATGGACCCTTGGCTTTAATTTCCCATTGGTACAAATGAGTGACAAACAAATTTTATAGAAAAATTCTCAAATACAATTGAAAAATCGGACTTACATATTCAATAAGTATAGACCCTTGGCTTTAATTTCCCATTGGTACAGATGAGTTACAAACAAAAATGTATCCACAACAGGCCAAATTCCCGTAGAGATCATTAACAATTTACACAATTTTGATATTTAAAATTTTATAGAAAAGTTCTCAAATACAATTGAGAAATCGGACTGATGTAGTCTATAAGTATGGACTCTTGGCTTTAATTTCCCATTGGTTCACATGAGTGACAAACAAATTTTATAGAAAACTTCTCAAATACAATTGAGAAATCGGACTGATGTAGTCTATAAGTATGGACCCTTGGCTTTAATTTCCCATTGGTCCAAATGAGTGACAAACAAATTTTATAGATCAATTCTCAAATACAATTGAGAAATCGGACTGATGTAGTCTATAAGTATGGACCCTTGGCTTTAATTTCCCATTGGTCCAAATGAGTGACAAACAAATTTTATAGAACAATTCTCAAATACAATTGAGAAATCGGACTGATGTAGTCTATAAGTATGGACCCTTGGCTTTAATTTCCCATTGGTCCAAATGAGTGACAAACAAAAATGTACCCACAACAGGCCAAATTCCCGTAGAGATCATCAACAATTTACACAATTTTGATTTTTAAAATTTTATAGAAAAATTCTCAAATACAATTGAAAAATCGGACTTACATAGTCAATAAGTATAGACCCTTGGCTTTAATTTCCCATTGGTCCAAATGAGTGACAAACAAAAATGTACCCACAACAGGCCAAATTCCCGTAGAGATCATCAACAATTTACACAATTTTGATATATAAAATTTTATGGAAAAATTCTCAAATACAATTGAGAAATCGGACTGATGTAGTCTATAAGTATGGACTCTTGGCTTTAATTTCCCATTGGTCCAAATGAGTGACAAACAAATTTTATAGAAAAATTCTCAAATACAATTGAAAAATCGGACTTACATAGTCAATAAGTATAGACCCTTGGCTTTAATTTCCCATTGGTACAGATGAGTTACAAACAAAAATGTACCCACAACAGGCCAAATTCCCGTAGAGATCATCTACAATTTACACAATTTTGATATTTAAAATTTTATAGAAAAATTCTCAAATACAATTGAGAAATCGGACTGATGTAGTCTATAAGTATGGACCCTTGGCTTTAATTTCCCATTGGTCCAAATGAGTGACAAACAAATTTTATAGAACAATTCTCAAATACAATTGAGAAATCGGACTGATGTAGTCTATAAGTATGGACCCTTGGCTTTAATTTCCCATTGGTCCAAATGAGTGACAAACAAATTTTATAGAACAATTCTCAAATACAATTGAGAAATCGGACTGATGTAGTCTATAAGTATGGACCCTTGGCTTTAATTTCCCATTGGTCCAAATGAGTGACAAACAAATTTTATAGAACAATTCTCAAATACAATTGAGAAATCGGACTGATGTAGTCTATAAGTATGGACCCTTGGCTTTAATTTCCCATTGGTCCAAATGAGTGACAAACAAAAATGTTTCCACAAATGGCCAATTTCCCGTAGAGCTTATTAAAATTTACACAATTTTGATTTTTAAAATTTTATAGAAAAATTCTCAAATACAATTGAAAAATCGGACTTACATAGTCAATAAGTATAGACCCTTGGCTTTAATTTCCCATTGGTCCAAATGAGTTACAAACAAAAATGTACCCACAACAGGCCAAATTCCCGTAGAGATCATCAACAATTTACACAATTTTGATATATAAAATTTTATAGAAAAATTCTCAAATACAATTGAGAAATCGGACTGATGTAGTCTATAAGTATGGACTCTTGGCTTTAATTTCCCATTGGTCCAAATGAGTGACAAACAAATTTTATAGAAAAATTCTCAAATACAATTGAAAAATCGGACTTACATAGTCAATAAGTATATACCCTTGGCTTTAATTTCCCATTGGTACAGATGAGTTACAAACAAAAATGTACCCACAACAGGCCAAATTCCCGTAGAGATCATCTACAATTTACACAATTTTGATATTTAAAATTTTATAGAAAAATTCTCAAATACAATTGAGAAATCGGACTGATGTAGTCTATAAGTATGGACCCTTGGCTTTAATTTCCCATTGGTCCAAATGAGTGACAAACAAATTTTATAGAACAATTCTCAAATACAATTGAGAAATCGGACTGATGTAGTCTATAAGTATGGACCCTTGGCTTTAATTTCCCATTGGTCCAAATGAGTGACAAACAAATTTTATAGAACAATTCTCAAATACAACTGAGAAATCGGACTGATGTAGTCTATAAGTATGGACCCTTGGCTTTAATTTCCCATTGGTCCAAATGAGTGACAAACAAATTTTATAGAACAATTCTCAAATACAATTGAGAAATCGGACTGATGTAGTCTATAAGTATGGACCCTTGGCTTTAATTTCCCATTGGTCCAAATGAGTGACAAACAAATTTTATAGAACAATTCTCAAATACAATTGAGAAATCGGACTGATGTAGTCTATAAGTATGGACCCTTGGCTTTAATTTCCCATTGGTCCAAATGAGTGACAAACAAAAATGTTTCCACAACAGGCCAAATTCCCGTAGAGATCATCTACAATTTACACAATTTTGATATATAAAATTTTATAGAAAAATTCTCAAATACAATTGAGAAATCGGACTGATGTAGTCTATAAGTATGGACCCTTGGCTTTAATTTCCCATTGGTCCAAATGAGTGACAAACAAATTTTATAGAACAATTCTCAAATACAATTGAGAAATCGGACTGATGTAGTCTATAAGTATGGACCCTTGGCTTTAATTTCCCATTGGTCCAAATGAGTGACAAACAAATTTTATAGAACAATTCTCAAATACAATTGAGAAATCGGACTGATGTAGTCTATAAGTATGGACCCTTGGCTTTAATTTCCCATTGGTCCAAATGAGTGACAAACAAATTTTATAGAACAATTCTCAAATACAATTGAGAAATCGGACTGATGTAGTCTATAAGTATGGACCCTTGGCTTTAATTTCCCATTGGTCCAAATGAGTGACAAACAAATTTTATAGAACAATTCTCAAATACAATTGAGAAATCGGACTGATGTAGTCTATAAGTATGGACCCTTGGCTTTAATTTCCCATTGGTCCAAATGAGTGACAAACAAATTTTATAGAACAATTCTCAAATACAATTGAGAAATCGGACTGATGTAGTCTATAAGTATGGACCCTTGGCTTTAATTTCCCATTGGTTCAAATGAGTGACAAACAAAAATGTTTCGACAAATGGCCAATTTCCCGTAGATCTTATTAAAATTTACACAATTTTGATTTTTAAAATTTTATAGAAAAATTCTCTAATACAATTGAAAAATCGGACTTACATAGTCAATAAGTATAGACCCTTGGCTTTAATTTCCCATTGGTCCAAATGAGTGACAAACAAAAATGTACCCACAACAGGCCAAATTCCCGTAGAGATCATCAACAATTTACACAATTTTGATATTTAAAATTTTATAGAAAAATTCTCAAATACAATTGAGAAATCGGACTGATGTAGTCTATAAGTATGGACCCTTGGCTTTAATTTCCCATTGGTCCAAATGAGTGACAAACAAATTTTATAGAACAATTCTCAAATACAATTGAGAAATCGGACTGATGTAGTCTATAAGTATGGACCCTTGGCTTTAATTTCCCATTGGTTCAAATGAGTGACAAACAAAAATGTACCCACAACAGGCCAAATTCCCGTAGAGATCATCAACAATTTACACAATTTTGATTTTTAAAATTTTATAGAAAAATTCTCAAATACAATTGAAAAATCGGACTTACATAGTCAATAAGTATAGACCCTTGGCTTTAATTTCCCATTGGTACAAATGAGTGACAAACAAATTTTATAGAAAAATTCTCAAACACAATTGAAAAATCGGACTTACATAGTCAATAAGTATAGACCCTTGGCTTTAATTTCCCATTGGTACAGATGAGTTACAAACAAAAATGTACCCACAAATGGCCAATTTCCCGTAGAGATCATCAACAATTTACACAATTTTGATATTTAAAATTTTATAGAAAAATTCTCAAATACAATTGAGAAATCGGACTGATGTAGTCTATAAGTATGGACCCTTGGCTTTAATTTCCCATTGGTCCAAATGAGTGACAAACAAATTTTATAGAACAATTCTCAAATACAATTGAGAAATCGGACTGATGTAGTCTATAAGTATGGACTCTTGGCTTTAATTTCCCATTGGTACAAATGAGTGACAAACAAATTTTATAGAAAAATTCTCAAACACAATTGAAAAATCGGACTTACATATAGACCCTTGGCTTTAATTTCCCATTGGTACAGATGAGTTACAAACAAAAATGTACCCACAACAGGCCAAATTCCCGTAGAGATCATCAACAATTTACACAATTTTGATATTTAAAATTTTATAGAAAAATTCTCAAATACAATTGAGAAATCGGACCGATGTAGTCTATAAGTATGGACCCTTGGCTTTAATTTCCCATTGGTCCAAATGAGTGACAAACAAATTTTATAGAACAGTTCTCAAATACAATTGAGAAATCGGACTGATGTAGTCTATAAGTATGGACCCTTGGCTTTAATTTCCCATTGGTCCAAATGAGTGACAAACAAATTTTATAGAACAATTCTCAAATACAATTGAGAAATCGGACTGATGTAGTCTTTAAGTATGGACCCTTGGCTTTAATTTCCCATTGGTCCAAATGAGTGACAAACAAATTTTATAGAACAATTCTCAAATACAATTGAGAAATCGGACTGATGTAGTCTATAAGTATGGACCCTTGGCTTTAATTTCCCATTGGTCCAAATGAGTGACAAACAAATTTTATAGAACAATTCTCAAATACAATTGAGAAATCGGACTGATGTAGTCTATAAGTATGGACCCTTGGCTTTAATTTCCCATTGGTCCAAATGAGTGACAAACAAAAATGTTTCCACAAATGGCCAATTTCCCGTAGAGCTTATTAAAATTTACACAATTTTGATTTTTAAAATTTTATAGAAAAATTCTCAAATACAATTGAGAAATCGGACTGATGTAGTCTATAAGTATGGACCCTTGGCTTTAATTTCCCATTGGTCCAAATGAGTGACAAACAAATTTTATAGAACAATTCTCAAATACAATTGAGAAATCGGACTGATGTAGTCTATAAGTATGGACTCTTGGCTTTAATTTCCCATTGGTCCAAATGAGTGACAAACAAATTTTATAGAAAAATTCTCAAATACAATTGAAAAATCGGACTTACATAGTCAATAAGTATAGACCCTTGGCTTTAATTTCCCATTGGTACAGATGAGTTACAAACAAAAATGTACCCACAACAGGCCAAATTCCCGTAGAGATCATCAACAATTTACACAATTTTGATATATAAAATTTTATAGAAAAATTCTCAAATACAATTGAGAAATCGGACTGATGTAGTCTATAAGTATGGACCCTTGGCTTTAATTTCCCATTGGTCCAAATGAGTGACAAACAAATTTTATAGAACAATTCTCAAATACAATTGAGAAATCGGACTGATGTAGTCTATAAGTATGGACCCTTGGCTTTAATTTCCCATTGGTCCAAATGAGTGACAAACAAATTTTATAGAACAATTCTCAAATACAATTGAGAAATCGGACTGATGTAGTCTATAAGTATGGACCCTTGGCTTTAATTTCCCATTGGTCCAAATGAGTGACAAACAAAAATGTTTCCACAAATGGCCAATTTCCCGTAGAGCTTATTAAAATTTACACAATTTTGATTTTTAAAATTTTATAGAAAAATTCTCAAATACAATTGAAAAATCGGACTTACATAGTCAATAAGTATAGACCCTTGGCTTTAATTTCCCATTGGTCCAAATGAGTGACAAACAAAAATGTACCCACAACAGGCCAAATTCCCGTAGAGATCATCAACAATTTACACAATTTTGATATTTAAAATTTTATAGAAAAATTCTCAAATACAATTGAGAAATCGGACTGATGTAGTCTATAAGTATGGACTCTCGGCTTTAATTTCCCATTGGTCCAAATGAGTGACAAACAAAAATGTATCCACAACAGGCCAAATTCCCGTAGAGATCATCAACAATTTACACAATTTTGATATTTAAAATTTTATAGAAAAATTCTCAAATACAATTGAAAAATCGGACTTACATAGTCAATAAGTATAGACCCTTGGCTTTAATTTCCCATTGGTCCAAATGAGTGACAAACAAAAATGTACCCACAACAGGCCAAATTCCCGTAGAGATCATCAACAATTTACACAATTTTGATATATAAAATTTTATAGAAAAATTCTCAAATACAATTGAGAAATCGGACTTACATAGTCAATAAGTATAGACCCTTGGCTTTAATTTCCCATTGGTACAGATGAGTTACAAACAAAAATGTACCCACAACAGGCCAAATTCCCGTAGAGATCATCTACAATTTACACAATTTTGATATTTAAAATTTTATAGAACAATTCTCAAATACAATTGAGAAATCGGACTGATGTAGTCTATAAGTATGGACCCTTGGCTTTAATTTCCCATTGGTCCAAATGAGTGACAAACAAAAATGTATCCACAAATGGCCAATTTCCCGTAGAGCTTATTAAAATTTACACAATTTTGATTTTTAAAATTTTATAGAAAAATTCTCAAATACAATTGAAAAATCGGACTTACATAGTCAATAAGTATAGACCCTTGGCTTTAATTTCCCATTGGTCGAAATGAGTGACAAACAAAAATGTACCCACAACAGGCCAAATTCCCGTAGAGATCATCAACAGTTTACACAATTTTGATATTTAAAATTTTATAGAAAAATTCTCAAATACAATTGAGAAATCGGACTGATGTAGTCTATAAGTATGGACTCTTGGCTTTAATTTCCCATTGGTCCAAATGAGTGACAAACAAATTTTATAGAAAAATTCTCAAATACAATTGAAAAATCGGACTTACATAGTCAATAAGTATAGACCCTTGGCTTTAATTTCCCATTGGTACAGATGAGTTACAAACAAAAATGTACCCACAACAGGCCAAATTCCCGTAGAGATCATCTACAATTTACACAATTTTGATATTTAAAATTTTATAGAACAATTCTCAAATACAATTGAGAAATCGGACTGATGTAGTCTATAAGTATGGACCCTTGGCTTTAATTTCCCATTGGTCCAAATGAGTGACAAACAAAAATGTATCCACAAATGGCCAATTTCCCGTAGAGCTTATTAAAATTTACACAATTTTGATTTTTAAAATTTTATAGAAAAATTCTCAAATACAATTGAAAAATCGGACTTACATAGTCAATAAGTATAGACCCTTGGCTTTAATTTCCCATTGGTCGAAATGAGTGACAAACAAAAATGTACCCACAACAGGCCAAATTCCCGTAGAGATCATCAACAGTTTACACAATTTTGATATTTAAAATTTTATAGAAAAATTCTCAAATACAATTGAGAAATCGGACTGATGTAGTCTATAAGTATGGACTCTTGGCTTTAATTTCCCATTGGTCCAAATGAGTGACAAACAAAAATGTATCCACAACAGGCCAAATTCCCGTAGAGATCATCAACAATTTACACAATTTTGATATTTAAAATTTTATAGAAAAATTCTCAAATACAATTGAGAAATCGGACCGATGTAGTCTATAAGTATGGACCCTTGGCTTTAATTTCCCATTGGTCCAAATGAGTGACAAACAAATTTTATAGAACAATTCTCAAATACAATTGAGAAATCGGACTGATGTAGTCTATAAGTATGGACCCTTGGCTTTAATTTCCCATTGGTCCAAATGAGTGATAAACAAATTTTATAGAACAATTCTCAAATACAATTGAGAAATCGAACTGATGTAGTCTATAAGTATGGACCCTTAGCTTTAATTTCCCATTGGTCCAAATGAGTGACAAACAAAAATGTATCCACAAATGGCCAATTTCCCGTAGAGATCATCAACAATTTACACAATTTTGATATTTAAAATTTTATAGAACAATTCTCAAATACAATTGAAAAATCGGACTTACATAGTCAATAAGTATAGACCCTTGGCTTTAATTTCCCATTGGTCCAAATGAGTGACAAACAAAAATGTATCCACAAATGGCCAATTTCCCGTAGAGATCATCAACAATTTACACAATTTTGATATTTAAAATTTTATAGAACAATTCTCAAATACAATTGAGAAATCGGACTGATGTAGTCAATAAGTATGGACCCTTGGCTTTAATTTCCCATTGGTCCAAATGAGTGACAAACAAATTTTATAGAACAATTCTCAAATACAATTGAGAAATCGGACTGATGTAGTCTATAAGTATGGACCCTTGGCTTTAATTTCCCATTGGTCCAAATGAGTGACAAACAAATTTTATAGAACAATTCTCAAATGCAATTGAGAAATCGGACTGATGAAGTCTATAAGTATGGACCCTTGGCTTTAATTTCCCATTGGTCCAAATGAGTGACAAACAAAAATGTATCCACAAATGGCCAATTTCCCGTAGAGATCATCAACAATTTACACAATTTTGATATTTAAAATTTTATAGAACAATTCTCAAATACAATTGAGAAATCGGACTGATGTAGTCAATAAGTATGGACCCTTGGCTTTAATTTCCCATTGGTCCAAATGAGTGACAAACAAATTTTATAGAACAATTCTCAAATACAATTGAGAAATCGGACTGATGTAGTCTATAAGTATGGACTCTTGGCTTTAATTTCCCATTGGTACAGATGAGTTACAAACAAAAATGCACCCACAACAGGCCAAATTCCCGTAGAGATCATCAACAATTTACACAATTTTGATATTTAAAATTTTATAGAAAAATTCTCAAATACAATTGAGAAATCGGACTGATGTAGTCAATAAGTATGGACCCTTGGCTTTAATTTCCCATTGGTCCAAATGAGTGACAAACAAATTTTATAGAACAATTCTCAAATACAATTGAGAAATCGGACTGATGTAGTCTATAAGTATGGACCCTTGGCTTTAATTTTTTATTGGTCCAAATGAGTGACAAACAAATTTTATAGAACAATTCTCAAATACAATTGAGAAATCGGACTGATTTAGTCTATAAGTATGGACCCTTGGCTTTAATTTCCCATTGGTCCAAATGAGTGACAAACAAAAATGTATCCACAAATGGCCAATTTCCCGTAGAGATCATCAACAATTTACACAATTTTGATATTTAAAATTTTATAGAACAATTCTCAAATACAATTGAGAAATCGGACTGATGTAGTCAATAAGTATGGACCCTTGGCTTTAATTTCCCATTGGTCCAAATGAGTGACAAACAAATTTTATAGAACAATTCTCAAATACAATTGAGAAATCAGACTGATGTAGTCTATAAGTATGGACTCTTGGCTTTAATTTCCCATTGGTCCAAATGAGTGACAAACAAAAATGTATCCACAACAGGCCAAATTCCCGTAGAGATCATCAACAATTTACACAATTTTGATATTTAAAATTTTATAGAACAATTCTCAAATACAATTGAGAAATCGGACTGATGTAGTCAATAAGTATGGACCCTTGGCTTTAATTTCCCATTGGTCCAAATGAGTGACAAACAAATTTTATAGAACAATTCTCAAATACAATTGAGAAATCGGACTGATGTAGTCTATAAGTATGGACCCTTGGCTTTAATTTTTTATTGGTCCAAATGAGTGACAAACAAATTTTATAGAACAATTCTCAAATACAATTGAGAAATCGGACTGATTTAGTCTATAAGTATGGACCCTTGGCTTTAATTTCCCATTGGTCCAAATGAGTGACAAACAAAAATGTATCCACAAATGGCCAATTTCCCGTAGAGATCATCAACAATTTACACAATTTTGATATTTAAAATTTTATAGAACAATTCTCAAATACAATTGAGAAATCGGACTGATGTAGTCAATAAGTATGGACCCTTGGCTTTAATTTCCCATTGGTCCAAATGAGTGACAAACAAATTTTATAGAACAATTCTCAAATACAACTGAGAAATCGGACTGATGTAGTCAATAAGTATGGACCCTTGGCTTTAATTTCCCATTGGTCCAAATGAGTGACAAACAAATTTTATAGAACAATTCTCAAAAACAATTGAGAAATCGGACTGATGTAGTCTATAAGTATGGACCCTTGGCTTTAATTTCCCATTGGTCCAAATGAGTGACAAACAAAAATGTATCCACAAATGGCCAATTTCCCGTAGAGATCATCAACAATTTACACAATTTTGATATTTAAAATTTTATAGAACAATTCTCAAATACAATTGAGAAATCGGACTGATGTAGTCAATAAGTATGGACCCTTGGCTTTAATTTCCCATTGGTCCAAATGAGTGACAAACAAATTTTATAGAACAATTCTCAAATACAATTGAGAAATCGGACTGATGTAGTCAATAAGTATGGACCCTTGGCTTTAATTTCCCATTGGTCCAAATGAGTGACAAACAAATTTTATAGAACAATTCTCAAATACAATTGAGAAATCGGACTGATTTAGTCTATAAGTATGGACCCTTGGCTTTAATTTCCCATTGGTCCAAATGAGTGACAAACAAAAATGTATCCACAAATGGCCAATTTCCCGTAGAGATCATCAACAATTTACACAATTTTGATATTTAAAATTTTATAGAACAATTCTCAAATACAACTGAGAAATCGGACTGATGTAGTCAATAAGTATGGACCCTTGGCTTTAATTTCCCATTGGTCCAAATGAGTGACAAACAAATTTTATAGAACAATTCTCAAATACAACTGAGAAATCGGACTGATGTAGTCAATAAGTATGGACCCTTGGCTTTAATTTCCCATTGGTCCAAATGAGTGACAAACAAATTTTATAGAACAATTCTCAAAAACAATTGAGAAATCGGACTGATGTAGTCTATAAGTATGGACCCTTGGCTTTAATTTCCCATTGGTCCAAATGAGTGACAAACAAAAATGTATCCACAAATGGCCAATTTCCCGTAGAGATCATCAACAATTTACACAATTTTGATATTTAAAATTTTATAGAACAATTCTCAAATACAATTGAGAAATCGGACTGATGTAGTCAATAAGTATGGACCCTTGGCTTTAATTTCCCATTGGTCCAAATGAGTGACAAACAAATTTTATAGAACAATTCTCAAATACAATTGAGAAATCGGACTGATGTAGTCAATAAGTATGGACCCTTGGCTTTAATTTCCCATTGGTCCAAATGAGTGACAAACAAATTTTATAGAACAATTCTCAAATACAACTGAGAAATCGGACTCATGTAGTCAATAAGTATGGACCCTTGGCTTTAATTTCCCATTGGTCCAAATGAGTGACAAACAAAAATGTATCCACAAATGGCCAATTTCCCGTAGAGATCATCAACAATTTACACAATTTTGATATTTAAAATTTTATAGAACAATTCTCAAATACAACTGAGAAATCGGACTGATGTAGTCAATAAGTATGGACCCTTGGCTTTAATTTCCCATTGGTCCAAATGAGTGACAAACAAATTTTATAGAACAATTCTCAAATACAATTGAGAAATCGGACTGATGTAGTCTATAAGTATGGACCCTTGGCTTTAATTTTTTATTGGTCCAAATGAGTGACAAACAAATTTTATAGAACAATTCTCAAATACAATTGAGAAATCGGACTGATGTAGTCTATAAGTATGGACCCTTGGCTTTAATTTCCCATTGGTCCAAATGAGTGACAAACAAAAATGTATCCACAAATGGCCAATTTCCCGTAGAGATCATCAACAATTTACACAATTTTGATATTTAAAATTTTATAGAACAATTCTCAAATACAATTGAGAAATCGGACTGATGTAGTCAATAAGTATGGACCCTTGGCTTTAATTTCCCATTGGTCCAAATGAGTTGCAAACAAATTTTATAGAACAATTCTCAAATACAATTGAGAAATCGGACTGATGTAGTCTATAAGTATGGACCCTTGGCTTTAATTTTTTATTGGTCCAAATGAGTGACAAACAAATTTTATAGAACAATTCTGAAATACAATTGAGAAATCGGACTGATGTAGTCAATAAGTATGGACCCTTGGCTTTAATTTCCCATTGGTCCAAATGAGTGACAAACAAATTTTATAGAACAATTCTCAAATACAATTGAGAAATCGGACTGATGTAGTCAATAAGTATGGACCCTTGGCTTTAATTTCCCATTGGTCCAAATGAGTGACAAACAAATTTTATAGAACAATTCTCAAATACAATTGAGAAATCGGACTGATGTAGTCAATAAGTATGGACCCTTGGCTTTAATTTCCCATTGGTCCAAATGAGTGAATAACAAATTTTATAGAACAATTCTCAAATACAATTGAGAAATCGGACTGATGTAGTCAATAAGTATGGACCCTTGGCTTTAATTTCCCATTGGTCCAAATGAGTGACAAACAAATTTTATAGAACAATTCTCAAATACAACTGAGAAATCGGACTGATGTAGTCAATAAGTATGGACCCTTGGCTTTAATTTCCCATTGGTCCAAATGAGTGACAAACAAATTTTATAGAACAATTCTCAAAAACAATTGAGAAATCGGACTGATGTAGTCTATAAGTATGGACCCTTGGCTTTAATTTCCCATTGGTCCAAATGAGTGACAAACAAAAATGTATCCACAAATGGCCAATTTCCCGTAGAGATCATCAACAAGTTACACAATTTTGATATTTAAAATTTTATAGAACAATTCTCAAATACAATTGAGAAATCGGACTGATGTAGTCAATAAGTATGGACCCTTGGCTTTAATTTCCCATTGGTCCAAATGAGTGACAAACAAATTTTATAGAACAATTCTCAAATACAATTGAGAAATCGGACTGATGTAGTCAATAAGTATGGACCCTTGGCTTTAATTTCCCATTGGTCCAAATGAGTGACAAACAAATTTTATAGAACAATTCTCAAATACAACTGAGAAATCGGACTCATGTAGTCAATAAGTATGGACCCTTGGCTTTAATTTCCCATTGGTCCAAATGAGTGACAAACAAAAATGTATCCACAAATGGCCAATTTCCCGTAGAGATCATCAACAATTTACACAATTTTGATATTTAAAATTTTATAGAACAATTCTCAAATACAACTGAGAAATCGGACTGATGTAGTCAATAAGTATGGACCCTTGGCTTTAATTTCCCATTGGTCCAAATGAGTGACAAACAAATTTTATAGAACAATTCTCAAATACAATTGAGAAATCGGACTGATGTAGTCTATAAGTATGGACCCTTGGCTTTAATTTTTTATTGGTCCAAATGAGTGACAAACAAATTTTATAGAACAATTCTCAAATACAATTGAGAAATCGGACTGATGTAGTCTATAAGTATGGACCCTTGGCTTTAATTTCCCATTGGTCCAAATGAGTGACAAACAAAAATGTATCCACAAATGGCCAATTTCCCGTAGAGATCATCAACAATTTACACAATTTTGATATTTAAAATTTTATAGAACAATTCTCAAATACAATTGAGAAATCGGACTGATGTAGTCAATAAGTATGGACCCTTGGCTTTAATTTCCCATTGGTCCAAATGAGTTGCAAACAAATTTTATAGAACAATTCTCAAATACAATTGAGAAATCGGACTGATGTAGTCTATAAGTATGGACCCTTGGCTTTAATTTTTTATTGGTCCAAATGAGTGACAAACAAATTTTATAGAACAATTCTGAAATACAATTGAGAAATCGGACTGATGTAGTCAATAAGTATGGACCCTTGGCTTTAATTTCCCATTGGTCCAAATGAGTGACAAACAAATTTTATAGAACAATTCTCAAATACAATTGAGAAATCGGACTGATGTAGTCAATAAGTATGGACCCTTGGCTTTAATTTCCCATTGGTCCAAATGAGTGACAAACAAATTTTATAGAACAATTCTCAAATACAATTGAGAAATCGGACTGATGTAGTCAATAAGTATGGACCCTTGGCTTTAATTTCCCATTGGTCCAAATGAGTGAATAACAAATTTTATAGAACAATTCTCAAATACAATTGAGAAATCGGACTGATGTAGTCAATAAGTATGGACCCTTGGCTTTAATTTCCCATTGGTCCAAATGAGTGACAAACAAATTTTATAGAACAATTCTCAAATACAACTGAGAAATCGGACTGATGTAGTCAATAAGTATGGACCCTTGGCTTTAATTTCCCATTGGTCCAAATGAGTGACAAACAAATTTTATAGAACAATTCTCAAATACAACTGAGAAATCGGACTGATGTAGTCAATAAGTATGGACCCTTGGCTTTAATTTCCCATTGGTCCAAATGAGTGACAAACAAATTTTATAGAACAATTCTCAAAAACAATTGAGAAATCGGACTGATGTAGTCTATAAGTATGGACCCTTGGCTTTAATTTCCCATTGGTCCAAATGAGTGACAAACAAAAATGTATCCACAAATGGCCAATTTCCCGTAGAGATCATCAACAATTTACACAATTTTGATATTTAAAATTTTATAGAACAATTCTCAAATACAACTGAGAAATCGGACTGATGTAGTCAATAAGTATGGACCCTTGGCTTTAATTTCCCATTGGTCCAAATGAGTGACAAACAAATTTTATAGAACAATTCTCAAATACAACTGAGAAATCGGACTGATGTAGTCAATAAGTATGGACCCTTGGCTTTAATTTCCCATTGGTCCAAATGAGTGACAAACAAATTTTATAGAACAATTCTCAAATACAATTGAGAAATCGGACTGATGTAGTCAATAAGTATGGACCCTTGGCTTTAATTTCCCATTGGTCCAAATGAGTGACAAACAAATTTTATAGAACAATTCTCAAATACAATTGAGAAATCGGACTGATGTAGTCTATAAGTATGGACCCTTGGCTTTAATTTTTTATTGGTCCAAATGAGTGACAAACAAATTTTATAGAACAATTCTCAAATACAATTGAGAAATCGGACTGATTTAGTCTATAAGTATGGACCCTTGGCTTTAATTTCCCATTGGTCCAAATGAGTGACAAACAAATTTTATAGAACAATTCTCAAATACAATTGAGAAATCGGACTGATGTAGTCAATAAGTATGGACCCTTGGCTTTAATTTCCCATTGGTCCAAATGAGTGACAAACAAATTTTATAGAACAATTCTCAAATACAATTGAGAAATCGGACTGATGTAGTCAATAAGTATGGACCCTTGGCTTTAATTTCCCATTGGTCCAAATGAGTGAATAACAAATTTTATAGAACAATTCTCAAATACAATTGAGAAATCGGACTGATGTAGTCAATAAGTATGGACCCTTGGCTTTAATTTCCCATTGGTCCAAATGAGTGACAAACAAATTTTATAGAACAATTCTCAAATACAACTGAGAAATCGGACTGATGTAGTCAATAAGTATGGACCCTTGGCTTTAATTTCCCATTGGTCCAAATGAGTGACAAACAAATTTTATAGAACAATTCTCAAATACAACTGAGAAATCGGACTGATGTAGTCAATAAGTATGGACCCTTGGCTTTAATTTCCCATTGGTCCAAATGAGTGACAAACAAAAATGTATCCACAAATGGCCAATTTCCCGTAGAGATCATCAACAATTTACACAATTTTGATATTTAAAATTTTATAGAACAATTCTCAAATACAACTGAGAAATCGGACTGATGTAGTCAATAAGTATGGACCCTTGGCTTTAATTTCCCATTGGTCCAAATGAGTGACAAACAAATTTTATAGAACAATTCTCAAATACAATTGAGAAATCGGACTGATGTAGTCTATAAGTATGGACCCTTGGCTTTAATTTTTTATTGGTCCAAATGAGTGACAAACAAATTTTATAGAACAATTCTCAAATACAATTGAGAAATCGGACTGATGTAGTCTATAAGTATGGACCCTTGGCTTTAATTTCCCATTGGTCCAAATGAGTGACAAACAAAAATGTATCCACAAATGGCCAATTTCCCGTAGAGATCATCAACAATTTACACAATTTTGATATTTAAAATTTTATAGAACAATTCTCAAATACAATTGAGAAATCGGACTGATGTAGTCAATAAGTATGGACCCTTGGCTTTAATTTCCCATTGGTCCAAATGAGTTGCAAACAAATTTTATAGAACAATTCTCAAATACAATTGAGAAATCGGACTGATGTAGTCTATAAGTATGGACCCTTGGCTTTAATTTTTTATTGGTCCAAATGAGTGACAAACAAATTTTATAGAACAATTCTCAAATACAATTGAGAAATCGGACTGATGTAGTCTATAAGTATGGACCCTTGGCTTTAATTTTTTATTGGTCCAAATGAGTGACAAACAAATTTTATAGAACAATTCTGAAATACAATTGAGAAATCGGACTGATGTAGTCAATAAGTATGGACCCTTGGCTTTAATTTCCCATTGGTCCAAATGAGTGACAAACAAATTTTATAGAACAATTCTCAAATACAATTGAGAAATCGGACTGATGTAGTCAATAAGTATGGACCCTTGGCTTTAATTTCCCATTGGTCCAAATGAGTGACAAACAAATTTTATAGAACAATTCTCAAATACAATTGAGAAATCGGACTGATGTAGTCAATAAGTATGGACCCTTGGCTTTAATTTCCCATTGGTCCAAATGAGTGAATAACAAATTTTATAGAACAATTCTCAAATACAATTGAGAAATCGGACTGATGTAGTCAATAAGTATGGACCCTTGGCTTTAATTTCCCATTGGTCCAAATGAGTGACAAACAAATTTTATAGAACAATTCTCAAATACAACTGAGAAATCGGACTGATGTAGTCAATAAGTATGGACCCTTGGCTTTAATTTCCCATTGGTCCAAATGAGTGACAAACAAATTTTATAGAACAATTCTCAAAAACAATTGAGAAATCGGACTGATGTAGTCTATAAGTATGGACCCTTGGCTTTAATTTCCCATTGGTCCAAATGAGTGACAAACAAAAATGTATCCACAAATGGCCAATTTCCCGTAGAGATCATCAACAATTTACACAATTTTGATATTTAAAATTTTATAGAACAATTCTCAAATACAATTGAGAAATCGGACTGATGTAGTCAATAAGTATGGACCCTTGGCTTTAATTTCCCATTGGTCCAAATGAGTGACAAACAAATTTTATAGAACAATTCTCAAATACAACTGAGAAATCGGACTGATGTAGTCAATAAGTATGGACCCTTGGCTTTAATTTCCCATTGGTCCAAATGAGTGACAAACAAATTTTATAGAACAATTCTCAAAAACAATTGAGAAATCGGACTGATGTAGTCTATAAGTATGGACCCTTGGCTTTAATTTCCCATTGGTCCAAATGAGTGACAAACAAATTTTATAGAACAATTCTCAAATACAACTGAGAAATCGGACTGATGTAGTCAATAAGTATGGACCCTTGGCTTTAATTTCCCATTGGTCCAAATGAGTGACAAACAAATTTTATAGAACAATTCTCAAATACAACTGAGAAATCGGACTGATGTAGTCAATAAGTATGGACCCTTGGCTTTAATTTCCCATTGGTCCAAATGAGTGACAAACAAATTTTATAGAACAATTCTCAAAAACAATTGAGAAATCGGACTGATGTAGTCTATAAGTATGGACCCTTGGCTTTAATTTCCCATTGGTCCAAATGAGTGACAAACAAAAATGTATCCACAAATGGCCAATTTCCCGTAGAGATCATCAACAATTTACACAATTTTGATATTTAAAATTTTATAGAACAATTCTCAAATACAATTGAGAAATCGGACTGATGTAGTCAATAAGTATGGACCCTTGGCTTTAATTTCCCATTGGTCCAAATGAGTGACAAACAAATTTTATAGAACAATTCTCAAATACAACTGAGAAATCGGACTCATGTAGTCAATAAGTATGGACCCTTGGCTTTAATTTCCCATTGGTCCAAATGAGTGACAAACAAAAATGTATCCACAAATGGCCAATTTCCCGTAGAGATCATCAACAATTTACACAATTTTGATATTTAAAATTTTATAGAACAATTCTCAAATACAACTGAGAAATCGGACTGATGTAGTCAATAAGTATGGACCCTTGGCTTTAATTTCCCATTGGTCCAAATGAGTGACAAACAAATTTTATAGAACAATTCTCAAATACAATTGAGAAATCGGACTGATGTAGTCTATAAGTATGGACCCTTGGCTTTAATTTTTTATTGGTCCAAATGAGTGACAAACAAATTTTATAGAACAATTCTCAAATACAATTGAGAAATCGGACTGATGTAGTCTATAAGTATGGACCCTTGGCTTTAATTTCCCATTGGTCCAAATGAGTGACAAACAAAAATGTATCCACAAATGGCCAATTTCCCGTAGAGATCATCAACAATTTACACAATTTTGATATTTAAAATTTTATAGAACAATTCTCAAATACAATTGAGAAATCGGACTGATGTAGTCAATAAGTATGGACCCTTGGCTTTAATTTCCCATTGGTCCAAATGAGTTGCAAACAAATTTTATAGAACAATTCTCAAATACAATTGAGAAATCGGACTGATGTAGTCTATAAGTATGGACCCTTGGCTTTAATTTTTTATTGGTCCAAATGAGTGACAAACAAATTTTATAGAACAATTCTGAAATACAATTGAGAAATCGGACTGATGTAGTCAATAAGTATGGACCCTTGGCTTTAATTTCCCATTGGTCCAAATGAGTGACAAACAAATTTTATAGAACAATTCTCAAATACAATTGAGAAATCGGACTGATGTAGTCAATAAGTATGGACCCTTGGCTTTAATTTCCCATTGGTCCAAATGAGTGACAAACAAATTTTATAGAACAATTCTCAAATACAATTGAGAAATCGGACTGATGTAGTCAATAAGTATGGACCCTTGGCTTTAATTTCCCATTGGTCCAAATGAGTGAATAACAAATTTTATAGAACAATTCTCAAATACAATTGAGAAATCGGACTGATGTAGTCAATAAGTATGGACCCTTGGCTTTAATTTCCCATTGGTCCAAATGAGTGACAAACAAATTTTATAGAACAATTCTCAAATACAATTGAGAAATCGGACTGATGTAGTCAATAAGTATGGACCCTTGGCTTTAATTTCCCATTGGTCCAAATGAGTGACAAACAAAAATGTATCCACAAATGGCCAATTTCCCGTAGAGATCAACAACAATTTACACAATTTTGATATTTAAAATTTTATAGAACAATTCTCAAATACAACTGAGAAATCGGACTGATGTAGTCAATAAGTATGGACCCTTGGCTTTAATTTCCCATTGGTCCAAATGAGTGACAAACAAATTTTATAGAACAATTCTCAAATACAATTGAGAAATCGGACTGATGTAGTCAATAAGTATGGACCCTTGGCTTTAATTTCCCATTGGTCCAAATGAGTGAAAAACAAATTTTATAGAACAATTCTCAAATACAATTGAGAAATCGGACTGATTTAGTCTATAAGTATGGACCCTTGGCTTTAATTTCCCATTGGTCCAAATGAGTGATAAACAAAAATGTATCCACAAATGGCCAATTTCCCGTAGAGATCATCAACAATTTACACAATTTTGATATTTAAAATTTTATAGAACAATTCTCAAATACAACTGAGAAATCGGACTGATGTAGTCAATAAGTATGGACCCTTGGCTTTAATTTCCCATTGGTCCAAATGAGTGACAAACAAATTTTATAGAACAATTCTCAAATACAACTGAGAAATCGGACTGATGTAGTCAATAAGTATGGACCCTTGGCTTTAATTTCCCATTGGTCCAAATGAGTGACAAACAAATTTTATAGAACAATTCTCAAAAACAATTGAGAAATCGGACTGATGTAGTCTATAAGTATGGACCCTTGGCTTTAATTTCCCATTGGTCCAAATGAGTGACAAACAAAAATGTATCCACAAATGGCCAATTTCCCGTAGAGATCAACAACAATTTACACAATTTTGATATTTAAAATTTTATAGAACAATTCTCAAATACAATTGAGAAATCGGACTGATGTAGTCAATAAGTATGGACCCTTGGCTTTAATTTCCCATTGGTCCAAATGAGTGACAAACAAATTTTATAGAACAATTCTCAAATACAATTGAGAAATCGGACTGATGTAGTCAATAAGTATGGACCCTTGGCTTTAATTTCCCATTGGTCCAAATGAGTGACAAACAAATTTTATAGAACAATTCTCAAATACAACTGAGAAATCGGACTGATGTAGTCAATAAGTATGGACCCTTGGCTTTAATTTCCCATTGGTCCAAATGAGTGACAAACAAAAATGTATCCACAAATGGCCAATTTCCCGTAGAGATCATCAACAATTTACACAATTTTGATATTTAAAATTTTATAGAACAATTCTCAAATACAACTGAGAAATCGGACTGATGTAGTCAATAAGTATGGACCCTTGGCTTTAATTTCCCATTGGTCCAAATGAGTGACAAACAAATTTTATAGAACAATTCTCAAATACAATTGAGAAATCGGACTGATGTAGTCTATAAGTATGGACCCTTGGCTTTAATTTTTTATTGGTCCAAATGAGTGACAAACAAATTTTATAGAACAATTCTCAAATACAATTGAGAAATCGGACTGATGTAGTCTATAAGTATGGACCCTTGGCTTTAATTTCCCATTGGTCCAAATGAGTGACAAACAAAAATGTATCCACAAACGGCCAATTTCCCGTAGAGATCATCAACAATTTACACAATTTTGATATTTAAAATTTTATAGAACAATTCTCAAATACAATTGAGAAATCGGACTGATGTAGTCAATAAGTATGGACCCTTGGCTTTAATTTCCCATTGGTCCAAATGAGTTGCAAACAAATTTTATAGAACAATTCTCAAATACAATTGAGAAATCGGACTGATGTAGTCTATAAGTATGGACCCTTGGCTTTAATTTTTTATTGGTCCAAATGAGTGACAAACAAATTTTATAGAACAATTCTGAAATACAATTGAGAAATCGGACTGATGTAGTCAATAAGTATGGACCCTTGGCTTTAATTTCCCATTGGTCCAAATGAGTGACAAACAAATTTTATAGAACAATTCTCAAATACAATTGAGAAATCGGACTGATGTAGTCAATAAGTATGGACCCTTGGCTTTAATTTCCCATTGGTCCAAATGAGTTGCAAACAAATTTTATAGAACAATTCTCAAATACAACTGAGAAATCGGACTGATGTAGTCAATAAGTATGGACCCTTGGCTTTAATTTCCCATTGGTCCAAATGAGTGACAAACAAATTTTATAGAACAATTCTCAAATACAATTGAGAAATCGGACTGATGTAGTCTATAAGTATGGACCCTTGGCTTTAATTTTTTATTGGTCCAAATGAGTGACAAACAAATTTTATAGAACAATTCTCAAATACAATTGAGAAATCGGACTGATGTAGTCTATAAGTATGGACCCTTGGCTTTAATTTCCCATTGGTCCAAATGAGTGACAAACAAAAATGTATCCACAAATGGCCAATTTCCCGTAGAGATCATCAACAATTTACACAATTTTGATATTTAAAATTTTATAGAACAATTCTCAAATACAACTGAGAAATCGGACTGATGTAGTCAATAAGTATGGACCCTTGGCTTTAATTTCCCATTGGTCCAAATGAGTGACAAACAAATTTTATAGAACAATTCTCAAATACAATTGAGAAATCGGACTGATGTAGTCTATAAGTATGGACCCTTGGCTTTAATTTTTTATTGGTCCAAATGAGTGACAAACAAATTTTATAGAACAATTCTCAAATACAATTGAGAAATTGGACTGATGTAGTCTATAAGTATGGACCCTTGGCTTTAATTTCCCATTGGTCCAAATGAGTGACAAACAAAAATGTATCCACAAATGGCCAATTTCCCGTAGAGATCATCAACAATTTACACAATTTTGATATTTAAAATTTTATAGAACAATTCTCAAATACAACTGAGAAATCGGACTGATGTAGTCAATAAGTATGGACCCTTGGCTTTAATTTCCCATTGGTCCAAATGAGTGACAAACAAATTTTATAGAACAATTCTCAAATACAATTGAGAAATCGGACTGATGTAGTCTATAAGTATGGACCCTTGGCTTTAATTTTTTATTGGTCCAAATGAGTGACAAACAAATTTTATAGAACAATTCTCAAATACAATTGAGAAATTGGACTGATGTAGTCTATAAGTATGGACCCTTGGCTTTAATTTCCCATTGGTCCAAATGAGTTGCAAACAAATTTTATAGAACAATTCTCAAATACAACTGAGAAATCGGACTGATGTAGTCAATAAGTATGGACCCTTGGCTTTAATTTCCCATTGGTCCAAATGAGTGACAAACAAATTTTATAGAACAATTCTCAAATACAATTCAGAAATCGGACTGATGTAGTCTATAAGTATGGACCCTTGGCTTTAATTTTTTATTGGTCCAAATGAGTGACAAACAAATTTTATAGAACAATTCTCAAATACAATTGAGAAATCGGACTGATGTAGTCAATAAGTATGGACCCTTGGCTTTAATTTCCCATTGGTCCAAATGAGTTGCAAACAAATTTTATAGAACAATTCTCAAATACAACTGAGAAATCGGACTGATGTAGTCAATAAGTATGGACCCTTGGCTTTAATTTCCCATTGGTCCAAATGAGTGACAAACAAATTTTATAGAACAATTCTCAAATACAATTGAGAAATCGGACTGATGTAGTCAATAAGTATGGACCCTTGGCTTTAATTTCCCATTGGTCCAAATGAGTGACAAACAAATTTTATAGAACAATTCTCAAATACAATTGAGAAATCGGACTGATGTAGTCTATAAGTATGGACCCTTGGCTTTAATTTTTTATTAGTCCAAATGAGTGACAAACAAATTTTATAGAACAATTCTGAAATACAATTGAGAAATCGGACTGATGTAGTCAATAAGTATGGACCCTTGGCTTTAATTTCCCATTGGTCCAAATGAGTTGCAAACAAATTTTATAGAACAATTCTCAAATACAACTGAGAAATCGGACTGATGTAGTCAATAAGTATGGACCCTTGGCTTTAATTTCCCATTGGTCCAAATGAGTGACAAACAAATTTTATAGAACAATTCTCAAATACAATTGAGAAATCGGACTGATGTAGTCAATAAGTATGGACCCTTGGCTTTAATTTCCCATTGGTCCAAATGAGTGACAAACAAATTTTATAGAACAATTCTCAAATACAATTGAGAAATCGGACTGATGTAGTCAATAAGTATGGACCCTTGGCTTTAATTTCCCATTGGTCCAAATGAGTTGCAAACAAATTTTATAGAACAATTCTCAAATACAACTGAGAAATCGGACTGATGTAGTCTATAAGTATGGACCCTTGGCTTTAATTTTTTATTGGTCCAAATGAGTGACAAACAAATTTTATAGAACAATTCTCAAATACAATTGAGAAATCGGACTGATGTAGTCTATAAGTATGGACCCTTGGCTTTAATTTCCCATTGGTCCAAATGAGTGACAAACAAAAATCTACCCACAACAGGCCAAATTCCCGTAGAGATCATCAACAATTTACACAATTTTGATATTTAAAATTTTATAGAAAAATTCTCAAATACAATTGAGAAATCGGACTGATGTAGTCTATAAGTATGGACCCTTGGCTTTAATTTCCCATTGGTCCAAATGAGTGACAAACAAAAATGTACCCACAACTGGCCAAATTCCCGTAGAGATCATCAACAATTTACACAATTTTGATATTTAAAATTTTATAGAAAAATTCTCAAATACAATTGAGAAATCGGACTGATGTAGTCTATAAGTATGGACCCTTGGCTTTAATTTCCCATTGGTCCAAATGAGTGACAAACAAAAATGTGCCCACAAATGGCCAAATGCCCGTAGAGCTTATCAAAATTTACACAATTTTGATTTTTAAAATTTTATAGAAAAATTCTCAAATACAATTGAGAAATCGGACTTATGTATGTACGTAGTTTATAAGTATGGTCTCTTGGCTTTAATTTCCCATTGTTCCAAATGTGCCCACAAATAGTCAAATTCCCGTAGAGGTCATACAAAGTTATCTTAGTTAAGATACGTTTATATCAACTAGCAAATATGTAAACCAAAAAGTTCCATCGAGCTATGTTGGCAATGTCCCGACTAAACATATTTAAATTTTGAGTTAAATATGTCATGACTTAAGCTCTTACGTAAAACATATTTAACTCGGCATATTTATCTTCACACACATAAAATTTACTATCATGAGAAATTTTCCGGTCGCGTAATTGGCCGTCTCGTTCTTGTGATTTAACGCCGCTGGATAATTTTCTATGGGGTCATTTGAAAAGCCGGCCTTATGTGAACAAACCACAAACTGACGCTCTGAAAGATGAAATTCGACGCTACATTGACAAGATAAACGAAGCTTTGTTGCAAAATGTGGTTCAAAATTTTGTGAAAAGAGCGGATTTCTGCCGACGTGCTACAGGTGGACATTTGCAGGACATCATATTCCCTAATTAGTTCCCATATTTTTACTTTACATCAGTAAAACTGAATTTGTCAAAAAGAGTGAGAGTTTAAACCAATGTATTTCCTAACCTCAAATTTGCCCATCCTTTATTTAAAAACCCTATTTTCGTTAATTATTGAATTATAATTAATTAAAATTTTGCTAAATGCTTTTTCCCCTATCAATTATAATTTGATAGTAATCGAACCAAACCCAATAAAAATGGTTGGACTTGTACGAGTTGCGTGAAATGTGGCCTTAAGGTTCATTTCAAAACATGTTAAATCGACTATTTATTAAAGTTTTGAATTTTTTTTTTTTAAATTGTTATTTATTAAAATCAGATTTTTGCGTTTTATCTGATGTGACACTTGCTCCATATTTTATATTTTAATATAATAAACAATCAAATAAAACACCAACCAACTAAACCGCCAACCAACCTTGTTTAATAATAAATTGTCGTTGATTTATTTTTATGATAACTTTAATTTGTAATAAAAATTTTTTTATGCTCATAGGAACACCATATCACACGAAAAACAATTTAGTGTATCATTTACTAGTCGATTAAATACAGATATTTACTACTTAAGATTTAATTACTTTCATTTTTCACTTTTTTCTTGTTCTGAGAGCTGCCAGTTTCAGTTTCTATTTAATACTTTTCTGGCAACCACAAATTTTCAGTTGCCGGCTGGCAACGCAACTGAACTTCGTTGAAGTAGAAAATATTTAGTATAATCCTCCAACATCCAACAAGTCCATATCCACCATCATCATTCTCATCATGCATCCAATCCAAAGCTGTACGAAAAACATGAACTACGATTTGTTTAGCCTGGAATAGATTTGAATTATAATTTTTAATACTTAACTTAATTAAATCTTTATAATTTTTATTGTTACAAGTTAAAATTTACTTATTTTTTCATTTTTGGTATTAAAAAAAGTCAACCTTATTTATATCCTTAAACAACTCAGAGAGTAGCTAAGAGCGTATTAAGCCAATAAGACTTTCGCAACTGATTCAAGATTTATTTTTAAAAAAAAATTATTTCTGTATTGATTTTCCGCTTCACTTAAATGCGATTTACGCTTAAGTATGAATCGAACTGGAAGCTGGAAAAAATTTAAAAAGATTTTCTGAGAATTCTGATAAAGTATACATACTTTGCATATGACTACGACTATGACTTTAAAGCCAATGTACATAGGTATCTATAATTAATTAATAGGAAATGGTGTTTGCATTTGCAGTTATTTGACTGAGAATCAGTAGAATATCCGAGTGTCTACTATTTGTTGTAGAAAGTTAATTTTAACTCAATCAAATTAACGTCACGTGATGAATAAAAATAAATCATTTTAATAAAATGTGCATAGACTCTGATATAATCAGACTGCCAGACCAGCCGTCTGTCCGTATGTCCCATTAACCACAGTTTGTCTACACTAGACTTTTTTTAATATTTTTTTTTTTAAATAAATTGTTACGTTACACAATTGTAATCAACTCACTCACACTTATCAAATGCATACATACATACAGTTTATTTGTATAGCTTTTTTTAATGAAGTGTAAATTTATGAAATGTTAATTAATTGTTTGTTAGTTTATCTATTGTACATATATACATACACACATATATTTTATTCTTGTCGTTTGATTTTCGTTAAAAATTCAGTCATTGATTAACGCCCACTATCCTAGTTTGCTTTTGAAAATTGTTAAGTTTATGTTGTAATATTTTTTTTTTTGTAATTCCTTATTTTGTTGCTTTCTTTTTTATTACTTTTTTTACTTGACGGTGGTGATAATTCTATTTTTATAATTTGCAAAAAAAAAATATACTTGGATATTCGATTTTTCATTATTATTTCGATGAGTTCTAAAAATATCTAAAAAAGGAATTTCGATGATTTTTCTCAATTGCCCGTTTTTAGCAAATTCGATGTAGTCAGTCAGTCAGTTAGTCATTCATGCTAAAGTTAACTTTGTTAAGGAAAATAAAAAAGAAAAATCACAAAAATATATTTATTATTAACAACAGCAATAACAACAATAATTTCTCGAAACACGAATAACCTTCAGTAGTAAATGTTTAACGAATTGGCTGAAGGTGTGGTTACACTGATACAAATTTTCTTAAGAAAAAAAAAAAGAAATTATAACATTGTTAATTTATTTACATACATACATACATAGATTGATCGTACAATATTGAAAAGAGATTGAAAACAGTCCACAACTGATTTCATTTTATATAAATAAAATTTAAAAGCAAATTATTTCGATTATTTGGATTCACAACCAATCGCATCGACAACTACAACTCAATTATCAACTTAGCAAGGATAGGTATAATTTAGTTTTTCGCTTCTTGGTGTTCCCGCCAATATATGAGGTATTCACTTTATTATAGTTTTTATGAAAATGAAAACACGAAGGAAAATCCTGTTAAATAATTTAATTTTTTTTCATTTCAGGGAACAGCCATTTCCAATCACAATCGAAATGTCAAACGAACAAAAGCCACGCATTCAAGTGCCCGACGCACTACGGGAGGTGCTATTGGAATTCTCTATTGCTTATCTGCTGGAACAGCCAGGTGATGTTGTCGACTTTGCTGTTGAATATTTTACAAAACTACAAGAGAATCGCAGACAAGTCGGTTTTGTAGGAGACATGGGACGGGGTTCCGTTGACGATAGTGTCATGTCTCAAGAAGACGAAGATGGTAAGTTTCCTTTCAAAGTCCGTCTGTATTTAAGAATCCATTAAAATGATAATTTTGCTGGCCCCCTCCCCCCTTAACATTAATTAATAATATTTATTCCCTTTTATTCCCACTTGTAATTCAATCACAATGAAAACTCTGTTATTCAACAGATTGACGTCATAAATTTTATTATATTGTTGTTAGTAGTTACATGCTTCAAGCTCATGCTAAAAAGGGAAAGGAAAAAGCAAAAAAAAAAAAAAAGAAAAAATGTGTAAAATAATGGAACAAAAGAAATACGCACGTTTTAGGAGAACAAAACAAAAAAGTTCGTGCCATTTGTTGAACGACAATTACTATATTGCATGCAACAATGTGGCGCTTTTTCAGTCATTGAAGTCATCTTTGATTCTTTTTACATTTCTTTTCTTATACATACTCACATACATACTTATGTACGAGTATGTACTCGTATGTTTGTACATACGTACGAATCAATATATTACAATAGAATGATCCTCTCATATACATATTTCATATCAAGATTTTTTACTATTTCGATAGGTTAGAAGCTCATCTATCGAATAATAAAAAAAAATATTTAAATAAAAAATGAGTTAGGGCCTTTCCATATTACAGTAACGGGCGCTTATGCATGTATAAATATTTCTGTGTAAACAATTTATTTTTAGATACTCTATTTAAATAAATCTTTGTTATTAATGTGCACACTATGCTTTTTTAAAGAATATTTACTAAAAATATGGAGAAATATGTACATAGGCGTACATATACATACTCGTATATAAATTAAGTTGCATATACTCGTATATGGACATGCAGTACGGCCACTTTATTCTTAGAAATGCAATCGATACTAAAATTTAAAATCTCCCGATAAAAAACTTTTAATATACAATCAACAAGATGGGAATTATTTTAAAGTGCTTTTAAATACTTTTTTATTGCCGCATAAAATTTACGAATCTGGTACATATTAACCTGATTTTTAATTGTAATTTTTAAATGCAGAAACAATTGTATTTTACAATTGAAAGCTTGTTGGAACGATACCATAGTAAAGAAGAATTTTGGGACCCCTAAATTCGGTACTACTCGAGAGCAACAAAATATATGTATATTTTTTGTTTTAAAAACGCCATTTTGAATTTATGAAAAATGTATCTCAATAATAAATAGTGGGCGCGTTCAGCAGAAAAACCTGCCACTAAACAGTTTAGATGTAGCAGCTTTTGATTTAAAAGTTCAAAGCCGTGATTAATTATTGTAAATTGTTACATGAAATCATGTAATCAGTCATGCCATGTGCTTAGCACATATTAAAAAAAATGAAAATACTACAACAAACTATTTTTGCGGAAATTTTAACGTTCTAACTCTTCTGAAAGTGGTAAAAAAATCCCTTTCAACGGAAATGAGCATGCTGCAAAGAAAATTTTGCAGTGCTTTATAGTGAAAAGTTACGTCAGACATGTTTATCTATATAAATAAAAATGAAACGTTGTCCGTTGCTAAGCGCATAAGGGGCTGTGCACATATTACGTAACGCTCCAGGGGGGATGGGGGGTTAAAGATTTGTTACGGATTGGAAATTTTGCACTGAAAAATTAGTAAAAAGCGTTACGAAGGGGGGGAGGGGGGGGGGTATAAAATCTCTGAAAACAGCGTTACGTAAAATGTGCACAGCCCCTAACTTGAGAACGGCTACACACATTTCGCTAATTTTTTCATCTTATTGCTTAAAGTGTTCCGAGAATGGTTTATAGCACAAAAAATCGACAACACCCACTCTTACGCCTACTTTGTCTATTTATCTAAAATCGAAGAACGGCGCGACTGATTTAGCTAATTTTTTGTTCTAATGTTCGTAATAACCCAACTTATCTATATAAATAAAAATGAAACGTTGTCCGAATATATATATTCGAATTGTAAATAAAACACTTTTAGAATCTCTGTGATCTCAATTCAAAATAAAACGTGATCAAAGTCTTTACAAAAATAAAAACTGAACATCATTCAGAAATGCCTTTTTTCCCATAATTTTTACTTTGTTTCCATATTTCCAATAGCTTTTTACAAAATTATCACCAACAAAATTATTTACATTTAGACAGGACAACGTCTGTCGGGTCAGCTAGTTTGAAATAAATTAGAATAATAAAATACAGTTTTGCGGGATATTTTACTACTAATTGGGAACTAAACTTAACCCATAGACTTATTTTAACTTATCAATGATTCCTGGTGTTAAAGTTGAGTTCAGAAGTTTGGTGTAGGTACATATTGGAAAACTTATAGTAGAAATTTATGATAATTTTTATTTTGTGTGGCAAAAAGACCTACATACATATGTATATCTATATATATAAAATACAAAAAATGTTTGTACCCATGTTCGCTATAGACTCGGAAACTATCCAACCGATTTGACCCAAACTGGTGTCATTCAAAAGGGAATTTATAGAGGATGGTTTTAGGCTTTTAATATTTCAAGTGGGCGTAGCCCCTCCCACATAAATTGAATAACATCATATATCTTGACTATTGTGATAGCAAGAGTTTTGAAACATTGCAATAGTTCATATGTTACTAATGTGAGTAATCAGGACAAAAATGGGCGTTATCGGACAAGTGGGCGTGGCAGCTCCCATATAACCCAAAAATTGAAATCGCCATATTTTGGGCATTTTTTGACCTACGTCGATGATATTTGGTACATATGGTATTGCAATAATTCGGAATACGTACCGGGAGAAAAGTGGATGGGATCACGCTCCTTTTTATTAAAATTAAAAATCGTAATATAGTCTTAACTACTGGACCGATCGTCACAATAGGATATATAAATACTTTTAATTTTATTTTATAACGAGGGGGGTAGCGAAGTACACCGGGATCAGCTAGTCTACAATAAAACTTTAAAGCGTAAAAATATTTAAAACAAATTCTCGTGGCGTTTTACTGAAAAGTGCTGAACACATTTTATATGTAATAAAATACATATGTAGATGCATACATACATATAAGCAATATGTCGGCTTTGTAAATTGTTACTAAATAAGAGAAAAATATAAAATAAAATACAAACAATAAGCAAAACATGTAAATGCAAGTACTAAAAAAGTTTGTACATACTAAGTTTTTAAGAAAACTAAACTTTAAGCATAATTTTTGTATGTCTATGGATTATACCCATCTGTTAAATATGTAATAAAATCAAAGTTTTGAATTGTATCAAAAATGGTGCAATTATACTCATCTCTGGGCTATGAATACAATTTCATTTATTATCTCTAATAAACATTGTTTAAATGCAAAATTATCTGTGCCACAAATTAACAGAATTTTTACAATTCAACACATATTAAAAATACTATGTAATTGTATTCATATTGCCACTTAAGTTGTCAAAGGTGATGTTGGAATCCTTTTTCAAACACATTTACCATAGATACATACATACAAACATACCTACATACATAAATATATAAATACATACTTGCATACTTACTTTTGTGTTGTAGTTTCTTTCGCAAGATAATTTGCACCATTTGCTGAATACCGTCATTATCTTGTATCCTTTATTTATTTTCTTCATCGTTGTTGTTGTTGAATTATTTATTCTCTAATACATACATATTTAAATATAAGAAAAACCCTCTTTCAGTTTATTTTTAAAATGTTTAACATGAATAAACAATGACAAAATAGACACGCGCCAAACATTTATTTTTTTATATGTATATATGTACCTATTCGTATTTTGTATATAAACACCCAGTGAAATACGTGTCAGTGTCATGTCTGATGTCAGAAATAATCTGAAACTTTTTCATACTTTGGAGTTCGAAAAACTTTTTCTCTAACCAAAAACAGTTACGATTTTGACAATTCATGACCGAACAAACAATTGGCTTATAGATTTGTGTAAAAACCTCTTAAAAATTATTGTGTCATTTGGTGTAAAACGATGAGTTTAAGCGGAGACAGTATTATCCTTTTCATATTCAGTATCTGTAAATGAGTATGTTTGCAAATACCCCCGTATAAAATTGTTAATTATCCTTCATAGGGCGACGTAAAGTGACAAAACGAACGCTTTTCGGAAAAAATTATCATATGAAATATGTACGATCCAAAGTTAGATTTTTATAAATTTTTTATATGTACGACATACATATACATACATACATACATATATACATACTAAGTTAAAGAAATTTTAAAAACTCTGTAAATATTAATATTTCTTTTCAATTATTAAACAAAAAAAAAAAAAAAGATAAAAATTCTTAAAAACGAAAATAAAATTGTCTCTTATTTTCTGCTTCATCAACTGAAACAAAATGTTCAACATTTTAAAAAATTCTTAAACCAGAACGAATGTGTTTTTCTTTTTTAATTAACTACACTTCGATAAATAAGTATTTGTGTACAGAATAAGGACATTTTTAACACATAAATACGCACACACTAAAGCAGTGTAGCCAGGTAAATATTGCTTAATATCCCCAAATTAAAGAGTGTTGTCCCCAAAAATCCCCTTTCTAAAACTGGAAATTCCCAATTTTGTCCCCAATAAAAATATGTATATTAAGCATCATAAAAAAGATTTTTTTTATTAATTTAATTACATACATTTATTTAAGTTAATGCATTCGTATGTGCTCAATGGAACTTTTGAATCCATAGAATATTTTAAAATTCCATTCACGGAATCAAATTTATTCTTTTTTCTATGCTTTCGAGTTGTATATTTATAAATAATTCAATATTTTCCATACTCTCAGTGAATATTTTAAGCATTTTTTTTTGCTAGTACAGTTAAATAATCTAAAAAAAATTTGTTTGAACTCCTTTTGCTTCTAATTCCTTTGAACATTCTATGCCAACATCAATTTCAGCAACAACCAAATTACTTTCCTTATCGTCAATTAGTACATCCATTTTGGCAATATCGAATTCAATAAATTCTGGTTTTAAAAATTTTGAACAAATTGTTATAAAAACCAACATCCTCAATACCATCGCCTTGAAGTAATCGAAATATGGAGAAGAAAAACGCCAAGATACTTAAACATATATGTAAATATATGTATGAAAGATAATGGTAAAATAAAGCAAAATTGATAATAGGTATACTGAAAATGAAAAATCCCCAAATCCCTCCCCACGATAATCTGTCCAAAAAAACCAGCTAAAATCCCCAATTTGGGGAGAAATCCCTACACCTGGCTACACTGCACTAAAGTTGTACACAAATTTCCATATAGAACACTTCTGCATACATACAAACATGTACATATATATATGCAGCAGGGATGGGAAAGTTATTTTTAAATCGATGCCAATCAGCTCATAAAATTTTTAATTTTTGTTTATCTAAATTGTATTAAAATCTATTTTTTTATATAAAAAAAATTTGCTACTTTTTTGTCATTTTAGTATAAATTATGTATCAATTGTCCATCCCTGTTGTGCAAACATGCATATATGTATGTATAGTCCTGCTTAACTTACTTATTGAGGCGAATTAAATTTCCAAGCATTCCGCCATAAAACAACTTACACATACACACCCAATAGCAACACAAGCGAATAGAGGAAATGCCAACCAGTGCTAACAGATTTTAGCGATTTTTTTTCCTAGATTTGTCACCTAGAAACTGCTTTTAACATATTATGTAGCATTAGGAAATGAGATAAAAGAAAACCTGAAAATACAAAAAAAAAATAATAAGTCCCTCTTATTCCGAAACTTTGTTCAGATGGAATAGGCCTCTATTTTAAAAATTCAAAAAGGCTCCAACATTTACATGGAATATTTCAAGCTAAGAAGCATATTAAAGAACGGATGCCTTCTGACTTCTCTCAGGCATGAATGTCCAATAGCGTCTAGCAGCTTTGCTGACGAAAATGTTTTGCCCCGCCGGGTTAAGGGATTTCTCCTCTGTGATATTTCTAAGAAATGTCTTGCTTAAAGTTGAAGCATAAAATACAAATAAAATAGCAGTTTACCACTAAATCTTTCTTGGGGGTGATTTTGAAATAACTAAAAAAATCATCTATAGGCTAACTTTTTTTCGTCGTTACGAATTCAGAAACAACTAGATAGAAATGTGATATAAGTTTTCATTGCCACAACATTTTTATAACAAAAAGAATTTGCATTTTTAAAGTTCTTAATACGACAGTGGTAACTTTCAGTTGCATAAAATTGCATAGTAAATAAGACTCACATCCAAGCAAATAAAAATTTTTAATATAAATTAATTTTAAAATTCTCCATGTTGCTTTCTTGATTACACGGAATCCACTTCTAAAGCCCTCTTTATCATAAAATGTGATAAAATTTAATCAAATAAGTATGTATAAATTTTTGTGTCGCTAGAAACTAAAATCCAGATTGCCAGATATTTAAACGGGACTTAACTGAGAATTTGTTGAGGAAAATTAAAAACGACTTTTCAAATAGAAGTGGTGAAAGAAATTTTAAGGGTTAAGTAAATAAAAGATCTGGCCACCGTGTGATGCAGTGAATACATTATTAAGTGGTTTTATCTCATTAAACGTCATGTTTATTGCACAAATGTTAATGTATTCGTGTGCTTGACGAGCTACCATGAAAAACAGATATTGAAATCACCCAGACGAGAAATAGAATCTTCTACTAATTGTCCTCTTTTCTTATTTATTGAGTATTTTGTAAACAATATGGAGCATGATGTGAATTCAAGTATTTACATAATAATGCAGGTATGTATATACATACATGTGTACATATATACGAGTATATACCTTTTAGTCGCGTTCGTGATATTTCTTAAGTTGCATGCTTGTACATACTCGTACATTAATATGTATAAAAGTCAATAAATATAACCATCGACTGACAGTCAGTCCTCTTTCTGCCTGTCTGTGGAGCAGATTCAACCGATAAAAAAAAAACATTGATTGAAACAGAAGCAAATTTAAGCTCAAGAGAATTCTATTGTTAGTTTTTAACATCACAATGATTATTTTTTTTTTGTTCATGTTCTCGTTCTATTGTTGCCACAATAACAACAGCAACAACTCAACATAAATAGATTGCATGTTTATTCATTGGTTGCATAAATATTGTTGATGTTTTGCGATTTCTGTTGGTGATAATCAATCCAACATTTAAAATTCACTTTAATATTTACTCAGCATGATGTTGTTACATATCTGTCTGTCTGTCTGTCCTTCTGTCAGTTCTTTTATCTGCACAAGTACACTCACTATAAGTAAACGTATTGAGCATTTAGTACATTTTTTGTGTATATGGGCGTGTGCATGTGTGTGTGTGTACATCATCTATTTAACATCCGGCCATAGTTGCCATATTATGCTGTAAAATATTTAGGCCCTTTTGATTTAGCATCTTATTCATTTTACATATAAATCTTGAGTTAAAAATAATTGTCAATTGTATTCGTTTACAATAAACTGGAGAAGTAGACTTTTAAGATGTAGTATTTTTTTTTTTTTTAATTAGGACCAGCACTCAGGGGACTCATGGAGAGGAATACGGTAGAGCAGATAGATGTTGAAAATTTAGAAGACTTAACTCCTTCACAACTCTGCTTTGCGCGTTATGTTAATTTGTTTTAAGGCAGTGTTGAGGCGCCTCCGGTGTTAAGTAGACGCATAAACTTTGTTAAGCTGTATTAGCAAGCATTTTATTAATTGTTTCACTTCGCCGATGTTTCTGCTAACCGACGAAGGAGGGCGATGTTGTGTACACTAGCTTGGAGCAGCATCAATCGCTGTCGGAACAGTTTTTTAGTGACCAGTGCTATGCCTTCATCACTTTAATAGTCCGACAACAATTAATACAATGTCTCACTAATGTACATTAGAGAAATTAATGATGTTGTTTGACTTGCTCTGGCCAGGGTTTGAACCCAGGCCCCAAGTCATTGTTTGCTTAGTAGTCAAAAAGTAGATACGTAACTTCTTGAAGGGTACTTTTTTAAAAGTTACTTCTGGTAAAAGGCAGTTTTTGAAATGTAATTCTGTAGAAAATTCTTTATTTGTTATATGTATGTAAATTAATTTCTTGTTAGATTTTTTTATTAGATATGTACTTACTTGTGACAAAATTTGCTAAAATGAAAATGCCTTCCAGGGATGGCAAAAAAAAAATTTACTTTTGATTTACTAAAAAAAAAATCTTTTTATAATAAAAAATTCTATTGCAAGCGTACGCACTAGATTTTATTGTGAAAAAATAATAATTTATTTGTATGGCATGCTGGTGTATACAAATACGCATTGAGAAATAGCCCACAATAATTTACACATAGACATACAACATTTAGAACAAGATACAACCAACACTTGACGATTCATAATGATGTTGTTTTCAACATAACAAAATAGTAAGTGGGAACACAACTTTCATGAAATTTAACAAATATTTTCTTGTCATATGATTATGAGGCAATTACATATTTTTATTTGGTTATAATAGTGCTGAAAGAATTATTAGTTGAAGAGTTTAGTAAATAACATAAGAAAGTTTTTATATTATTTGTACCATACCTTTTACTAAAGGGTTTCGTATGTTATTGAACATACTCGAATAATTAAAGTCTTGTGAATAGAATTCTAGAAATCTGCTCTGAAATGAAAATATTAGCAAGTTATTTAACTAAAAGTTAAAGGTTGAAATACTTATTTCTCAAGTTTATTTTTATATTTTTCTTTTCTCTTTTTGTGTTAAATTTCAAAATCGTTCAGAAACAAACAAAGTCCAACAACGTTTGCAATGTGATGGTAAACAAGTTGCAATCGGTAATTGCCCCTGTCGTTTCTGTTTATCGGTAACACAGCAGAGTTATATGGACTATAATTAGACATCAGCAGAATGGAGAACTTTGTGTGTTGTCATCGTCAGAGTTCGCGGTGGCTTTTCTACTTGGTATCGTTCTTTGTTGCACAACGTTTGCAGTTCGTCATAATTTGATCAAATATAAAAAATAAAAACTGATGCAAGAAGGAATGAAATTAGTGCTGATTAATTTTATATTTATTATTCGATTAGTTTGCATATTTATAGAAGTAAAGCTATTTCTACTGATACATACTCGTATGTACATGAAAAGCAGATACAAAAATCGAATATGTATACATAAATAGCACGCTTTTATTAGAACGAAGTATACATACATACATACTCGTACATACATTTTTATAATAATTAATCACAAGCAAAACAATTAAAAAATAATTTTTCTGATTGTATTTATTATTAAGAACCGAAAACAAGTAATTAAACGCAGGCATTCAAGAAAAAAGTATTTGTTAAAAGAAATACCGAGGACGGTTAGAAACGTCCACAGCGCGCCGATGATGGAGTTATGTAATATGCACTTCTAAAATAAAAGTCACTCAATTAAATTTCTATCATGTGAACGAGCATTTACAACTGTTTAAAATTTAAAAGATTTTGTATGCTGTCCGCAAAGTCGAAACATATCGATCCATAAATGCGAAAATCTCGTAAACCACAGACAAAAAATTTTGTATGGGAAGGTTTTTCAGCAATTTATTTTCCATATCATTTGCATTAAAATTAAGAATTTTGTATCTCTGCAACTATTTACTATTGCCATTCTAACGCTTTCTTCAATAAGGACGTTTATCTCAAAATTAACTGTGTGGTTCACAACAAGTGAACAAGTCTCTATCAAAAATCTAATAACAAAACATATTTCAGTTCCGTTATTTGCGCAATTAGGACTTGATATGTGCACAGTTAATTTATTTATTTGTGTACTCGTATGTATGTATGTGTTTGGAATCCTACACAATAATGGTTCAAATAATAAAACTGTATTTTAAATTTTTTGGCTTTTATACGTCATTCTGCTGGTTTAATTTTTATGTTTTTGATAATTCTGGTGGCAGTAGTGGCCATGTCATTTACTATAACTTTAATATTTGTTAACAGTTTGTAGCTGCCGTCTGTCTTCAATGGTCTCATAATTAATATTCAATACCAATAACGAACTTTGTTCACATTTTATAACATATTCATTCTACTGTACGAGTATATGCCCAGCAAACACAAGGTCAAACGTTTGAAATATGATTTTATCATGTTGACATGAAACGTGTACGTAATTCTCAATCCGTTTTCAGACTTTGATTTTAGATTAATATTGTACGCGGTAATGTAATTTTGATCAACGTAAAAATTATCAACGTAAAAATTATGCAGTTGAAATTTTTACAAATAGCGCATTTTTATAAAAAATAATATACATACAACACTAAACAACATTAATAATTATATTTAATGCAAAAAAAAAAAATTGAGGAAAAAGAAAAAATCACAAAAATAAAAAAATCACAAAATCACCAAAAACGAAAAAACCAAAAACGATAAAACCGTCAAAATGAAAAAAAGGGAAAAGGCCACCAAAAATAAAAAAATCGACGAATTTAAAAAATTGTGGAAACACAGAATCGCAAAAATTAATTCACTTTTTATATACATATACATACATACATACATTCATATGTACTGTTACGAAATTTTAATACGAGAATTACGAGTATGTAGTTAACTGCTAAATTTTTATTTTTTCTGTGAGAAAGCGGTGTTGCTTAAAACTTCGAGATGAAACCTGCGTGGTTGCTGGGCATATTCAAATATTGACAATAATCCGTGATATTGATTATGTCTTTATAAACATAAATGGCAACCAGCAGCACCGTTATCGGAAGTAGTAGCAATAGTTGTAGTTCTTGTAATTTTTGAACATATTTTTGTTGTTTTTTTTTTTCGTTGTCATGTTGTTGATTTTGGATGTAGGGACTCATGTTGTTAAATTGTGTGGCGGTAAGCAACAGGTTGAGTTGTTTGGTTTCTAATTTGATGGTTTTCATCTAAAATGAGCATTTGTGTAGGAGAACAAAACGAGTGGCTTCTTTCTCATCTTCTTCTTTTGTTTTGCATAAACTGTTGAATCTTTATGTGGACATACATAAGTATGTATGTCTGTAGGTATGTTAGTATGTATGTATGTATGTGGTATACTGTGTAATAGTTTTACGGCCACTTCATAGCAGAGCTTTTTACATCTTTGGTCTATTAGACAAATTTCAGTTTACGTTTGTCATTCTCAGTTGTCAGTTCTATTCTTTTCAAATACACGGTGCTTTGCGGTATTTGTGTTTGGCTTGTGTTTGTTTTTTTTTTCTTCGTCACTTATTAAAATTCATCAGATAAAAGTTTTAATATAAATTGTGTCATTTAAACCAAAGCAAACAAACGAAAACAAATCCACTTTAATAAGTCATGCATACGATTTAGGAAAAGAATGTTTCTATTGTTAATCTTGGGAAGAATTATCTTTTTAGATTAGTTTTTTTTTTGTATATTTATGCTGGTACTGCCTTATTAAGTGTGAATTTTGTTTATGGAATTAGTCTATTTTTTTATCCAATAACATTGATTTTATCTGTATTTATTTTGCGTGTTTTTCATATTTTTCTATAAGATTGCAAGTAAAGTCACTATTAAAAAATTAACTCGGAACTAATTTGTCTTCAACTATAGTTTAGAAGAATATTTCTTCAACAGTTCTACTAACAGTAATTTTTGCTAGAATAGTATTTAAATAAATTTAAAAATTATTTAATGAAATTTTTTCTGGTCATATGAATTTATCCGCACATCATATACTCGATATGCAATTATGCAACTAATTTTTTATTCTATTTGCACTGCAATCACTGATTTGTTTTCTTATTAAATGCAAGAAAAAATTATTCAAATCTATTTAAAAACTAGGCATTTTCTGTTCACCATATTACAATTATTATTATTTTATCGGGGAAAAGGTAATTTCGGAAAATGATTTCAAAATCTTGCAAATATTATTATTTTCGAATGTGAAGTAAAACTTGTTTCCAATAAAAATTTAAAATATGTACACATTTTAAAACAATCAAATTACACGTGGTTTCGCTGAAACTCCGTTTAGGGCCGTACGTACAATCGTACGATTCATTCACAAGAAAATCTTGCAAAAATCTGACCGACTTTAAAAAATCGTTTCAAAATAGAGTTGTAGCTGCCACACTATCATACAAATCTGATGCCAAAACATCTGGTTGACAATAAATAGTTTTCTGATCGCATGAAAACTATCATTTTATGAAAATTTTCATAAAATTTTACAAATCGCACGATTTGCCAAAAAATCTGTCACACAGTAGCAGCTTTAGTCCACACTACCCTACATTTTTAGCACACATGTGATATTTGGCGTATCGGGCGACTGTGTAGGATAGTGCGGCACTGCCTTTACAACAATTCTAAAATTTGTCTAATCACTTTGATGCGATCAAAAAATATACGGTGTCCTCAGTTTTCAGTCCGATCACTAACAATTTTTTTCGGCATATTTTATATATCCACTAGGTATGCCGGTATATTTTTATATAGTAAAAAAAATCAGTGATTTCTTAGTTATTAAAAAATTGATTTCTCGAAAAATGGGTTTTTACGTGAAATTCATATGGACATACTCGTACATACGCATGCACATCTGTTAAGCAATAATTTTTTAAGTAAATGATTTTGTTATGCTAAAATCATACAGATGAATGGAATTAACGCCAGGCCCACGATGTATATTTATGTACATACATACATATATTAAATGTGAGATACGTTTAATTTTCAATTTCGAAAAAAAAAATTTCGATTTCATTGCTTCATTACCAAAAATGTTACAGTAAAAATTTAAATAGTTTGCAGCTATGTAAAAACTAGACTTAATCAGCTTTCCAACAATATATAATCTGCATTTTAGGTGGCCTTAAATAATCGTCTTTTAAAGTAACGTTTGCATTAGTGCCTACTACGCACTTCTCAAAAGTCCATTTAAGCTACAGAGTATGATCGAACAATGAGTTTTCGAACTTGTTGCACTTCGTTTGCATTTATTTGTTTCAGACGTTATCCTCCCGTCTTAAAAGTAGAAATTGACTCAAAATCCTAAGGTATTTCGCTAACGAAAAATGGACTAACTACTTCACTACCTACAAGTAATGCAATAGTTCGCCTTTTGACTCTCTCACTCATGTGCACGCAATAAGTACATGCATAAATGTTAAAACATTTTTTACGAGTTGAAAAAAATCAACCAAAAAATAAAAAAGATTTTATGAAAGTGATATAATTTTGTGTTGGCGTATAATTGGAAGTTCGTGGTCAGTGAATGTTAAATTTTTTTATTAAAAAAAGGGATTTTTTAGAAAGGTAAAATGAGCAGCAGAAGTCAACTAAAACGTTGCATAAAAAAAGAAAAAGAACAATTAATTGAAAATTTTATAAATATTAAAAAAGAAATTTGATAAATAAACAAAAATCCAAAAAATTTAAATTTCTGTAGTATTTTCATTAAGGAAATATCATTAGTGATCTAACTGGTACATTTTGACTAGCGAAATAGTTGGGTTTTGCTGACTAGTGTTTTCAGCGGTCTGATCGTGTCAATTGATTACTGTCAATGTCATCCCCATTTTAAAATCGTCAGTCGAGTGCATTGCTAGTAGTTAGTCTGGTAGTTAGCGAAATAGCTAGTCATTCGTATGTATGTATGTGTGAAGTTATTTATAAGTTTACATGCTCAGCGGAGGACACATGATCACTGAAATAAGAATTTTAATGTTGCAAAACAAAATATCATATTTTTAAAAAATGTAATTAAATACTTCCTCCCATCGCCAATATTAATATTTAAGTATGCAAACATTTATATGTATGTATGGGTTAGCATATTTTCACTCCATCGGTAATACGCAAAATTTTAAATAATATTTTTTTTTGCTTGTTCAGTGTAAAAGCGATAACATATTTTTCATTTCATTATGTTTGTTAGGTCGTAAAAACTTTTAAAATCAAATTTAATTCTTTTTTTCGTTGTATTTTAATTAAGAAAATTGCAATTGCATTCATCTTTAGATTGAAATTGTTGTGAAAATAGAAACTTACAAAAACATCAAATTGTTGAATGTTTGTCTTGTCTTGTTTTTTTGTTGTTATCGTGGTCGTCGCAGTATTCTCGTCTTAATATAAAATCAGCATTATCGTCAGCATCATATTTTATTTTGATTGTTTTATATTTTCGTTGTTGCTGTTTTGCATAAAACTTGGCAAGAATGAGTTCCCAAAGGACTGGATCTTTAACTGTTGGTAAGCATTAATATGCCATTTTTTTTTTATTGACCCTAACCAATGTAGTATGTATGTTTGATTGTGTGGGGATGAGTATTTTACATTTAAACTAATTTTTATACCTTTTTATTTAACGTAGTCGATGTGCATCAATGTAGAATGTTTCATCATAATTATTAATTATAATATATTATTTTTACTGTTGTACTGCAAGTGTTTGCAATTGGAAAGTACCAACATAAAAGTCATGTTTGCTAAAGGCCGTGCTTCAATATCCTACACAATCGTACGATTCGTTCACAGGAAAATCTTACAAAAGTCTGACCGACTTTAAAAAATCGTTTTAAAATGGTGTTGTAGGTGCCACACTATCATACAAAACTAATGCCAAAACATCTGATTGACAATAAATACTACTCTGATCGCATGAAAACTATCATTTTATGAAAATTTTCATAAATTTTTACAAATCGCACGACTTGCCAAAAAAATCTGTCACATATTTGCATTTTTAGTCCACTCTACCATACATTCTTAGCACACATGTCATATTTGGCATATCGCGCGACTGTGTATGATAGTGCGGCACGGCCTTAACTGAAATCTTTTATCATTGTATACAGAAATAAATATTTTGTTCTGTACCTAAATTAAACTCAAACAACACTGGGTACCGCCGTGGCTGATAAGTAGCAATGCTAGACTAGTAGCTTGGAGGTTGTCGGTTCGATTCCTGCTAAAGAAAGCCGCGAAACGCAGGCAAAACAGTAGGAAACCACTAACTGAAGAATTTTGTATACCAAGAGTTGTGTTTTAATTCGAAAAATAAATAACTTTTGTGAAAATTGATATGTTAAAAAAACACCCATCACTCAACAGCACCTCAAAACAATGGGCGCGTTCAGCAGCTTTTGATTTGATTAATTTTTCTGAACGATCTGAACGATTTAAAAATATTCTATGAAATTTGATTCAAAAGTCAAACTGAAGTGAAATATCGTAATTTGATGAAACGTATCGTACTTTTTCTTTGCTACCTACATAAAACAGTGAGCGCTCACTCAACATGTTCACTCATCGCTCAGTAATCAAAGCGTTCAGCAGATTGTTGAGCAACAGTTGTGTAGCAAACTGTGTCTGCTGAACGCACCCAATGTGTGTGTACTCGTATTAGTGTATTATTATACTAAGAAAGAGTACAACAATAACAATAAAACTATTTTTGTTGTTGAAATAAATATGAGCGGGATTATTTATTTTAATTTTTAATTTTCCAGGTCATAAATAATCTATAAGACAGACACAAAAACATTGTTCTTCCTGATACTTTTTTTTTTTTTTTGTATAAAAATTAAATGTAGAAATTGTATAAAGCGAAAATTTGCTTATTTTTCCTTTCAGAAATTCCAGCACCGCGATTCACATCTCGTCGTAAGTCTGTATTTGCCGAGGCTTATGATCCTGAAAATGATGCCGATGATGATGAGGGGGCCACTGCCGTATTTCCCAAGTCAGATGAACAGCGCGCCCGATTAATAGAATCGGTTAAGAATGTCTTATTATTCCGTTCCTTGGAAAAAGAACAAGTAATTAATTTTAATAAACTTGTTTTTATTTTCTAAAATGATTAAATAATTAAAAACATAATTAAAAACTTTCAGATGAATCAAGTATTGGATGCCATGTTTGAAAGAAGAGTTTTGCCCGACGAATATATAATACGTCAGGGTGATGACGGTGATAACTTTTATGTTATTGAGTCGTAAGTACTTTTTAATTACATGCTTACACATACACAAGCATGCAATGCTATATTGTGTGTTGCTACGTATGAGTGATAAAATATCCATAATACTCATACGTAAAACATGATTTGATTAAATTTTCCATTACTTTGGTATTTTTTCATAGATTTTGTTAACTTTATTGTTGTTTTCCTTTTTCTACTTTTACAGCGGTACATACAAAGTTATTGTCAATGACAATCATGTACACACATACTACGGCAGCGGTATATTTGGTGAACTGGCTTTACTCTACAATATGCCCCGGTAAATAATAATATTTAATTTTCTTTTCACTCAGTATTTCAATTTAAATATTTTCAATTGATTTATTCGATTTACTTTTTGGTTTATTATATTTAGAGCTGCAACCATACAAGCGGAAACAGAGGGTTTATTGTGGGCGATGGATCGTCAAACTTTCCGTCGTATCCTATTGAAATCAGCATTTAAAAAGAGAAAAATGTATGAATCGTTGTTGGATAGTGTGCCAATGCTTAAAGCTTTACAGGTGAGTGATTTAGTTTTAATGAAATATTAAAATTGTTGTTATAAATTGTTAATATTATTACTATTCTTATTTATAGAACTATGAACGTATGAATTTGGCTGATGCTTTAGTTACCAAACGTTATAGCAAAGACGAGAGAATTATAAAACAAGGTAGGAATATTTTAAAGTTTATGTATTTATGTACAAATGTGCGAGTATATGTTTAAGTCCACGTTTAAATTGTACGATTTTTGTCGCAGGAATTCATGTTTTGTAATTAACAAATTAACTCCCTTATTTGGCAGACTCATATTGCCGCCGAACTGTTAATTAAAATTTCTGTAGAGAATATGTGGGCATTTCGTGTGCTGGCAAAGTTTTAAATGATTACAAAAGATTTAAAAATTTAAATAAAACCACAATAGAAAATCAAGAGCAATAACAATTGACCCATATTCAAGATTTCTTATGCATTTTGCTTTTTTCTTTTCCTAAAAAAAAAACGGTAAATTCTTCTTCTTCCTTACATCATTGTTTTGCTGCCATTTTGTATCGTTTACTTATGTTGCCATATTAAAGCAACCATTTCTGTTTTTTCATGTGGCAATACTGAAAGGGTTCAAATTACAATTGAAATATATCCAAGTATCACTTCCGTGCAATATTTTTGTTATTATTTATTATAATTTATATGTTAAGTTATTGCGTGAGACACCCTTTATTTATGTATACTAGCTGATCCCGGTGTACTTCGCTACCCCCCTCGTTATAAAATAAAATTAAAAGTATTTATATATCCTATTGTTACGATCGGTCCAGTAGTTAAGACTATATTACGATTTTTAATTTTCCTAAAAAGGAGCGTGGTCCCATCCACTTTTCTCCCGGTACGTATTCCAAATTATGCCAATACCATATGTACCAAATATCATCTACGTAGGTCAAAAAATGCCCAAAATATAGCGATTTAAATTTTTGGGTTATATGGGTGGTGCCACGCTTCTTTGTCCAATCCCGCCCATATTTGCAGCAGCACTAAAAAAATGCATACCAAACCGACTTACCAAATTTTGTTCAAATACCGTTATCAGGAGCAGAAATAATAGATTTTTAATTTGTGGTTTGTATGAGAGGTACCACGCCCCTTTGTCCAATCACGCCCATATTTGCAGCAGCACTTAAAAAATGCACACCAAACCGACGTACTAAATTTTGTTCAAACACCGTTATCAGGAACAGAAATAATAGATTTTTAATTTGTGGTTTGTATGAGAGGAACCACGCCCCTTTGTCCAATCCCGCCCATATTTGTAGCAGCACTTAAGAAATGCATACCAAACCGACTTACCAAATTTTGTTCAAACACCGTTATCAGGAACAGAAATAATAGATTTTTAATTTGTGGTTTGTATGAGAGGAACCACGCCCCTTTGTCCAATCCCGCCCATATTTGTAGCAGCACTTAAGAAATGCACACTAAACCGACATACCAAATTTTGTTCAAATACCGTTATCAGGAACAGAAATAATAGATTTTTAATTTGTGGTTTGTATGAGAGGTACCACGCCCCTTTGTCGAATCCCGCCCATATTTGCAGCAGCACTTAAGAAATGCACACCAAACTGACATACCAAATGTTGTTCAAATACCGTTATCAGGAGCAGAAATAATAGATTTTTAATTTGTGAATTGTATGAGAGGTACCACGCCCCTTTGTCCAATCCCGCCCATATTTGCAGCACCATTAAAAAAATGCACACCAAACCGACGTACCAAATTTTGTTCAAATACCGTATTTAGGAGCAGAAATAATAGATTTTTAATATGTGGTTTGTATGGGAGGTACCACGCCCCTTTGTCCAATCGGACCGAATTGTAAATCTAAACCACCCGGGCGCCACCCAAACGCCTACAAAAAAATTTATGCAAATCGGTCCAGTCAGCTGAAGTTTGTTTAAAGGTTTTTTTAGTCTTATTAACGAATTTCAAAAATATAGAAGAAAAGCATATTCTACACTTAAAATTAGCTCAATAAAGGCAAAAACTCACAAAATCTTGCAACTAACTTAATTTAGTGCTCATTTTCGCAAAATATTTGCTCAAAAATTAGCAAATATTTTTTCCACCGGATTGAGTAAAAAGATAAAATTGTTTTACTTCGCTTCCAGAATCGATTTCTTCGAAATTGGTTTTGGCGATATATGGACCGATTTCCCAATTCTCATTTTTTTCTAACTTTTTTTATCATCAGATTTACTCTGTATTCCCAAAAATTGTTTTACTTTGCTTCCAGGGCCAATTATATCGAAAATCGGTTTTGGCTATATCTCGGCTATATATGGACCGATTTCCCAATTTTTTTTTTTTTTTGGTTGAATGACCTATTTCATTCATTCTATATATATAAAAATGAATGTTTGTTGGTTGGTTGGTTGGTAAGCGATAAACTCCTACATTGCTCATCCGATCATGTTGAAACTTGGCATGTATAAGTAATTTTTCATAGAATAAATTTTTGGACTATCAATTTTTCCGTAACTCTCCGCTAGGTGGCGCTGTAGATAAACTTCTACACACTGAAAACTGCTTGACTTAGAAACTTTTTTTTTTCGCCAATCTATTATAAATATCGGTCATGTGTTTGCTATTGAAATTCAGCAATATCGGTTCACGGGTAGCGGAGATATATCCAAAAAACCGGTTTTTTGGGGTCAAAATTATGCATTTTTTTGATAAATTTTTTGAAAAATTTTTTTTTGCGCCAAAGTTGGTAATATCACTTCTTATGGAGATTTGAAGGCAAAAAAAAAATTTTCCCGATATCGGTCCATATAAAGCCGAGATATAGCCAAAACCGATTTTCGATATAATTGGCCCTGGAAGCAAAGTAAAACAATTTTTGGTGATAAAAAGTAAATCTGATAATAGAAATAGGTCATTCAACCAAAAAAAAAAAAAAATTTGGGAAATCGGTCCATATATAGCCGAGATATAGCCAAAACCGATTTTCGATATAATTGGCCCTGGAAGCAAAGTAAAACAATTTTTGGGAATACAGAGTAAATCTGATGATAAAAAAAGTTAGAAAAAAATGAGAATTGGGAAATCGGTCCATATATCGCCAAAACCAATTTCGAAGAAATCGATTCTGGAAGCGAAGTAAAACAATTTTATCTTTTTACTCAATCCGATGGAAAAAATATTTGCTAATTTTTGAGCAAATATTTTGCGAAAATGAGCACTAAATTAAGTTAGTTGCAAGATTTTGTGAGTTTTTGCCTTTATTGAGCTAATTTTAAGTGTAGAATATGCTTTTCTTCCATATTTTTGAAATTCGTTAATAAGACTAAAAAAACCTTTAAACAAACTTCAGCTGACTGGACCGATTTGCATAAATTTTTTTGTAGGCGTTTGGGTGGCGCCCGGGTGGTTTAGATTTACAATTCGGTCCGATTGGACAAAGGGGCGTGGTACCTCCCATACAAACCACATATTAAAAATCTATTATTTCTGCTCCTAAATACGGTATTTGAACAAAATTTGGTACGTCGGTTTGGTGTGCATTTTTTTAATGGTGCTGCAAATATGGGCGGGATTGGACAAAGGGGCGTGGTACCTCTCATACAATTCACAAATTAAAAATCTATTATTTCTGCTCCTGATAACGGTATTTGAACAACATTTGGTATGTCAGTTTGGTGTGCATTTCTTAAGTGCTGCTGCAAATATGGGCGGGATTCGACAAGGGGGCGTGGTACCTCTCATACAAACCACAAATTAAAAATCTATTATTTCTGTTCCTGATAACGGTATTTGAACAAAATTTGGTATGTCGGTTTGGTGTGCATTTCTTAAGTGCTGCTACAAATATGGGCGGGATTGGACAAAGGGGCGTGGTTCCTCTCATACAAACCACAAATTAAAAATCTATTATTTCTGTTCCTGATAACGGTGTTTGAACAAAATTTAGTACGTCGGTTTGGTGTGCATTTTTTAAGTGCTGCTGCAAATATGGGCGTGATTGGACAAAGGGGCGTGGTACCTCTCATACAAACCACAAATTAAAAATCTATTATTTCTGCTCCTGATAACGGTATTTGAACAAAATTTGGTAAGTCGGTTTGGTATGCATTTTTTTAGTGCTGCTGCAAATATGGGCGGGATTGGATAAAGGGGCGTGGTACCTCTCATACAAACCACAAATTAAAAATCTATTATTTCTGCTCCTGATAACGGTATTTGAACAAAATTTGGTACGTCGGTTCAGTGAGCATTTTTTTAGTGCTGTTGCAAATATAGGCGGGATAGGACAAAGGGGCGTGGTACCTCTCATACAAACCACAAATTAAAAATCTATTATTTCTGCTCCTGATAACGGTATTTGAACAAAATTTGGTACGTCGGTTTTGGTGTGCATTTTTTTAGTGCTGCTGCAAATATGGGCGGGATTGGACAAAGAAGCGTGGCACCACCCATATAACCCAAAAATTTAAATCGCCATATTTTGGGCATTTTTTGACCTACGTAGATGATATTTGGTACATATGGTATTGGCATAATTTGGAATACGTACCGGGAGAAAAGTGGATGGGACCACGCTCCTTTTTAGGAAAATTAAAAATCGTAATATAGTCTTAACTACTGGACCGATCGTAACAATAGGATATATAAATACTTTTAATTTTATTTTATAACGAGGGGGGTAGCGAAGTACACCGGGATCAGCTAGTTTTTATATATATAGATTATATATACTTATGGGTGTTTCCAAATTACATTTTTTTATGAATTCTTTCGGTTGCTACCGATGCTTGAACTTTCGTAGGTCCAAAATTAAGCAATCCTCGTGACATATTTGCTTGGGTTGCAATTTTATTTAAAAAATCTCCGAAAATCGGTAACGACCGTTACTTTGGAAACACCCTTATGTATGTTTTTAGAACGATTTTGGATAAGAACCGAACTTTAGTTGAACTTCCAGAAAATATACTTTTAACTATTTTTAGGTTAGGTTGCACATGTTGCCGATCTTTGTCTAGTTGGTATTTTCCATAATATTTATTTCGTTCTTTTGGGTTATACTTACAGGCGATGCTGCTGATGGTATGTATTTTATAGAGGAAGGTACAGTGGTCATTAAAATGGAACAAAATGATTCAGAGATAGAAATTTCAAAACTTGGAAAGGGTGAATATTTCGGTGAGCTGGCTCTGGTGACACATCGACCACGTGCTGCCTCCGCCTATGCAGAGAGTGAAGTCAAAGTGGCATGTAAGTTGATGATTGTGAAAACATTAAAAATTTCAATTAGATAAGTAGTGCTGGCAAAGTATTGAGTAGTGGGTACCGAGTATCGAGTATTTGCCCTTTTTTTTGGATACTCAATTCTCAAAAGTAGTTACTCGATACTTTCAGAGTTGTATTTTTAAGCACTTGAGTGGCTAAAATAGTCTATAAAAATACATCACTGTACAAAATTAAACCAACCGCCGAAATGAAGCTGCCAGTCAATAAAATAGAACAACCACATGTGATAAATTACATTTTAAATGTACTTAAAAATGTATATTAGTTAAATATGTATATATACAATGTATACATACAATATTATATTTTAATTTTTACATACATACACAATGTATTACACATGCAGGCACATATGTATGTTCATGCATTTGTAAATATTTTCAATTCTTTAAACAAATCAAAACATTAATTTTCCAATGAACCCTTATATGCATCACTAAATTTTTTTTGATAACAATTAAATTATTTCTTAGGTTGTTAACGTTGAATTAAAAGTTAGCTTTACATTTATTTTTGATTTAATAATACAGACATACAAAACCAATAATAGTTGTAGATCTATTTTTAATTTTTGAAGAAACTACTTCAATATGCAGATAAAAACTATGCGTTACAAATTCAAAAAATCCGTTAAAAGTATCGAGTAGTATTGAGTACCCAAATGAAAAGTATCGAATATTATTGAGTAATGAAAAGTAGTAGAATTTGCCAGCACTATAGATAAGCATTCTGTTAAAATATTGAAGTTATAGTTTTATTATACGCAGATCATTGTTATTATCTTTGAGCCTTAAGCCTTAACTATAGTATTCCGTAAAACAGTAGTTTTTAATAAAAAAAAAAAAAATTTTCTTTCTGTTTAGTAGAAGCTGTATTTATTTATTTATTATTAATTTCATATTTTTTCCTTTCCCTTTTGTTTTTCTTTATTTTTAACACTTGTGCTTCTTTTCTCCCCCTCATCGACACCCCTCAAAACGCCATTCAATCAAAACCAACATGGATTGCTTTGAATAAAATAACATTTAATGTGGTTCTCCAAATACATAACAATTATTACAAATGCCATCCAAAAACATTATTTTCAAACACTTTCCACATTTGTCCAAGTAAAATATTTAACATTAAAAACAAAATGAATAAATAAATACATACTTACATACATATTTTTTTCATTTTGACTTTAATCAATTTTGAATTTTTGTATCTTTTTAAATGCTTTTATTTTTGTTAATCTGATGCTTTGTAGTCTTAGATACGGATTGTTTTGAACGTTTAATGGGCAAATGTACTAAATTGCTTGAACGCTCGATTAGAGATTATCGTTATTTGGATGATGATTTACGTTCTTATTACGATCAGTTAAAAGATATGGAGCATTTACAATTGTAGATCATATTTGTTTCTTCTTGTTTTGCTTGTTTTCTCATTTGTTTTATGTGCATTTTATAATAAATATTTTTTTTAATTACAATTATGTTTATTTTAAAGTTTTGGAAACTGAAGCCTTTGAAAGAATTTTAGGTGCTCTTAAAGATATTATGAAAAGGCGTGTTTTATTCTATGAAAGTCAATTAGTCGAGTTATCAAGACAGTGTACTTGATTTTAATAAAACCTGATTGAATTTAAAATTTTAATTGTTCAATTTTTGAAAATGTTGAAAACTTTAATAAAATAAAAAACCAACAACTGGAAGAAAAGAAAAGCAAAATTAACACATTTTTAGGTAAATCCTTAAATTCTGACGATCGAATGCTATTTGTAAGAATTATCTATTTTTCTTGATCGTACTGGTAAGATGAGATTGATATTAAAAATAATATTGAATATTGTAAACATTTTGTTTTAACTAAATAAATGTAATTTACAACAAAAACAACAACAGCATGTGACACCTGGGAATAAAGTATTTAAAAACTATTAACTATCGCGATTGGCGCATGAATGTGCAAAGTTACTTATTGGCGTTTTTTTTTTGCCAATAATGTGACGACACTTCAGATAGATTCAAAAGAAAGTACAAGATTTATGAATTGGAGTTCAGGATGCACTACATTATTTTTTGGACAGTCGGAGTAAAATATAAAATACTCCTTTGTTTCTTTTCCGTTTTCATAAATAATTCTATGCACGCCAACTTGCCACGTAAATAGTCAAGCACAAAAAAGCTTGAATCTTTTTTTTTCAAAGATTCACTATAATATTTTATAAATATAAAAAAATAACAATTTCCTACATTTTAATATAAAACTATAAGAAGTTAGTGTACCTGTACAATTATTTATAACACTTGAATAGATGTTGTAAATATTAATAAAAACAATTAATCTGGTGATGGGCAACTTAACGACAAAAGTGTAAACATGAGTCATAATTCAAAAAAGTAGTTTTGACGAAAACGAGTTTAAGGTTGCGCATTCGCTAACAACTTAATGGTAAACGAAAATTTATTATTTGTCTCGAAAGTTTTGTGTGCAAGATATTTGAAAGAAATTTTTACACATTTTGAAGCACGATATGTGAAATTATGCCGCATTATTAATTATAAAAATTAATATTTTGAGTTATGACTCTATTGCAGCAAAGGCTCGACATGTACGTAATCTAATGCTTTAGGTCATGGCAGATACAACTTTGGCTTTTCGTTCCGTCACAGATTTGCATTGAAATCCAAGATGAAATGTACGAAACATGTCACATAAAACTATCAACCGCTTTTTTCGGTAAACCAACAATTCGCGAGTTTTACGCTTTTTCATCAAAGTTGGAAACGTCACGAAAAGCGACAAAGTTGTATCTGACACAGCTGTATCAAGAGTATATGGAGCAGTCCATGGTTTCTGTAACTCGTCCAAAAGTTTTCACAATAAAAAATAAATTCTACTTACCAAGGCGAATTCATTACCAGGGATGGCATTTTTAGCCCACGCCATCATCAGTTGTGTAATCCTGAAATGTCAAATATTAATAATAGTTTTTTATTTCTTAAAATCAGCTACACAAGGGCTTAAACCAGCAATAATTATAAACGTGGTTTAACGATCAATATTGTATTTCAATAATGTAACTGTTTTATAGGTTTTAAAGCCTACTTCGGGTTAAACAATCGTTTAAAATAAATCAGAATAAAGTAGTTTTAAGTTGATTTAATTATAAATAACATATTTTTGGTCTTCTTCTGCTGCGAATTACAGATCTGAGGTTAATATTTACAAAACTACGAATGTGAGGTTAAGCTGCATACATATATTTTTAAACAGAATTACTATTGCCTTTATAAAATATGTATACATGTGATGTTTTTTTTTTTTTTTTGTGTATTTCCTGTTGTAAGTCACTGCATGAAAAACCTATGTAAATGTGTGTGTAACTAGCAACTTTAACAATGCATTCTGGTTTATTTTTAATAATAATTATCTGTCCGTTTTCTTTTCGAATCTTTTGAACAGTCCTTGAAGTTGAGGCATTTGAGCGTTTATTGGGCCCCTGTATGGACATCATGAAGCGCAATATTGATGATTATGAAACACAATTGATAAAGATTTTTGGCAGCAAAAATAATATTACTGATACACGATAAAAAGTCTGATGTTTAAAAAGTATTTTAAATTAACACACAACATTAATGAGCATATGCAACAAACAAACACACAAACAAAGCATCCATCTTTATCAAATGTAAATCAAACTGCACAAAAATTATTTAAAATTAAAACTGAAAAGCAGAAATGCAACAACTTTAACCAACAACTTTAATAATATGAAATAGAGAAAACGCTACAACAACTTTAAAAACTGATTGAAACAAACAACTTAACTACTACAACAACAACATTGACAAACCAAACCAAAAGTTACAAAATACATAATTAAACAAAAAGCAAGCACAATTATTGCAACAACTCTCCACAAATACCATCCAATTAAATAAGCCAAGCCCCTATAAAACAAAAAATAATAAAAACAAAAACAAAAACAATTATGTACCATGTTAAATAATAAATGTTGGCCATATCCTGGTGATGTATTTGTTAAAAACGACACATGTTTAAACCTTTAATCCATAAAATTAAACAAACAAAATGTGTTAATTTAAGTTTATAAACTCAAATTTATGATTAAGAAAAAAAAACAAAAAGCAAACACTTAGATAATTCGATTATATAACAAATAAGAACTTAATTTATTTGCATAATAGAACAAAAAACAAAAACAATTATATTATTAATAAAAATAAAAGAAAGCAACAGAAAAAAAAACTATCAACATTTAAATTTACAAAAGAAAAATATTTATTAGAATGAAAGCTGCTTGATTGATTGATTGATTCTATCATGAAAATGGAGCGCACATTTTAAAGCTCAACAAGGCCCAATTTTACAATGATTAAAATAATTATTAAAATAAATTTCATTATAATATGGACCGATCCAACCCATTCTTCCTTGTCTTTATTATTGCCATTATTATATTGATAATACATACAAATAAATATCATTTATTATTACAGTTTAAGTAATTTTAACTTAATTACATTTTGTATAAAAAAAACATGGTTAACTATTTAATATAATTTATAGTATTGATTAAAAATAACACCTAAGAAATGTAAAGATCGGTAGTAGAATTTATCGGCCGGCCGTAAACATAACGAAAAGTTAGTTGGCATAAACTTTTTGGTTTGGAAATAAGTGACGAAATTTAAAATGATTTTAACGAGTTCTTCCATCTCTATGGAAGTCTCTAAACTCCTTTAGTACAACAAATACAAGATATGTAAAAATGCCAAGCATTTTGTTTTTGTAAAATCATTATTTGAAGTGCAAAACACAAGGCAAAATACACACAACAACAAAAAATAGAGTTATCAGCTGTACTGCCAACCTTAACTGTCAATAAATTCGCCTTGAATGAATGCACTTCAATAAATTATCATTTTATTTTTTCATATAAAACGACTACCTGCTCACGCGTGGCTGTGAAATCACGGAGGATCGAATTAAAACAATTTTCAAGTTTTCTTATGTTCAGTTATTAATTAGAAACAATCATAAAAACGATGCTCTTATATTTACAGTAGAATTGCGACTATTCGAAAATATTGCGTTAAAGTGTAAAAAATTCGTATATTATGCTCCATTTAATAATTCGAAATTTCGTGTGATTAATCTAGTCTAGTTCGAAAATGTAAAGCAAAAAAATGAAGAATTGAAAAAAAAAACCGAGTGTTGTGTTCGGATTAACAGAGATGATTTTGACGAAGATTAAAAAGTGCGTACATACATACATACATAAATTTGAGCATGGTTCGGGCTAAATGAAATTAGGTGTTAGGTTTTTTTTTAATTTAAATTTCCTAAATACATAAATTCTTTGCACCCCGGTGAACCGAAATCTTGTTAAATCGTTAACTCCAGTAATTCGTACAAAATTTGTGGTCCTTTGCACTTACGAATTATCTGTACAAATGTGAAATTGTTACTCAGAAGCAAAATTTGGTTTCAGTGTACCACTTCTTAAAGTTGCTCCTACATTTGCCGATCATAGAAAACTGAGAGTCTGATTCACTATCAGATTTAGTGCTCCAAAAATTAAATAGTGTGTTTAAGAAGTACGCATGTGGTACAGATTTTTCGACAGATACATACATATGTCCAAGTTGATAACTTTATGTATCATTTGCAAAACACAAATCACCTCCATGCGATTAGAGTTGCATTTTTATGTTGTGGCGTAGAATTCTGTCAGATTTCTTCTTGACATAATCGCGCGATTGAAATTAAATTAATACGTGAAACATGTGACTCATCAAAAAGGTGAAAAATATTTGCATTGATCTGGTCTATACGATGCTTCATACCGCCGTGCTTCAAATATAGTTATCGAGAAGATCAAGTAAATCACTTTTGCTAACTTCATTTCATTTTTTTTTTGTTATTGAAAATATATGCATGGACTGGTATACGGCCAGGATCTACATTTTTTATATTAAATTATTAAAAAAAAAAAAAACAATTCTGTCTTAATTTTGTTATTGGTTAAGATTTTATTTTATTATTGTATAATTTTTTTTTAGTTAATTTTATATTGATGTCAACTTAATTAATTAATTTAAATTATAAGATGATACTTTCTTTCTTTTATATTTGCCATTAGTACGATTATTGTATTTATTATTATGTAATTTTTTTGTTTCATACAGTGTCGTTCAAGTAGATGAATTGATGAGAGTCACTTTTAAAGTTAATTTCCATATTGTTTTTTTTCAAATATGTACATACAAACTTTAGTAAAAGCGCATTATTTTTCAATAATTTAGTAGATGAGTAGTGATAAATATGTAACTTAAATTTACGCTATAAGAAAAAAAGACCTGCTAAATACAGACAAAAACTTAAAATTTCGATAAATATTATATTCGAGCAAATTTAATCCAATTGCGGAAACAAGTTGATTAACAGAACATCTACTTTCGGTGCCTCTAATTATGACAACAACAATTGTAAACATTTGTATTAAGTATTTCTTTAAAATGTACTAAGAACAACACATGAATCAGCCAGTATTTAAATTCATCTATCTAAACGTCATTTATGAAATAATTTTTATTTTAAATTAATTTTTGGTTAATCATTTTATTCTTAGTTTAAATTTTGAATAAATTATTCTAGTGAAGGTTTATTTAGTACCGTTATTAAGAAAAATAGTAAAACAAGTTGTTATAAAAGTTAAAACAAAAGAAGAGAATGGAAACTTAAGAAACAAATAAAAACAAAAATGTCATTATGAAAAAACCAAATATCAAAGTGTTACCAACAAAGAAAAAAAAATATTCAAGCAAATTTAGAAACTTAATTCAACAAGGAAAAACCAACAAAAATTAAAGTCTGTTTTTGGTAAGTTAAAAATACAATAAAATCGAAATGTGGGTTCTTAATTTGGTTAGAATAAAAATAGAAATTATAATTTCATTTCTTTCATTACTTCTATCACTATTATCATATCATTTAGAAAAATAAGTTTTTTTTTTTTAACTAACCTACAAATACTTGGTTTTAGGTGGTAAACTTCCTTTCTATATATATGTACACTGCATACATAGTTATATAGTATATAAGGAAATACAAAATTAAGCCCATAAAAGTTTTTATGTAAAAGTAAAAGATTTTTTTTCTCCGGAAAAAGAATTTGTAACTCGATGTTTTTAGTCATCATGTTAATTCCAAGTGGTACATAAACACAATACACAAAACTAAATACAAATAAAAATAACAAATAGAAAAAACGCTTATCTTCAAATTTGAAATTACATACAGACATATATATTTCAGCCATATAAATAGAAATTAATACGTCACTCCAAAAACAATAGAATACAACTAAAAACCTTATTACATTACTACATACTGCATTAAAAACTAATTAAAAAAAAAAAACAAAATTTTCATATAAAAAAATATATTGCAAATTTACTATCTATAGATACATACATTTAAAAAAAGTCTAAATAAAAATTTATGGGAACACAGATAATAATAGGAAAAAAAAATTGAATTGAAAAAAAGCATATAGAAAAACTCAAGCACAATCATAACAACCAGTTACAAAAAGTATATCATCATATTAAAACTACTTTAAGCGACTACAAAAAACAAAAAAAAAAAAAAAGAAGAAACAAAAAAGAAGAAGCAGACAAACAAACTTTTTGATGAAAATTATGAAAATTTTTAGAAATTTGAAAAAAAGCAATATTTTAGTTTAGTTTGTTCAAATCACTTAAAATTAAAAAGAGAAAATCTTAATCTGGAGGCTGTTTAGATAAACCATACATTTTAGTATTTGTTTTAATTCTTATTTAAAAATTAACTTTTCTTCATCCTCCTTCACTTAAATGAGCTTATTAAACTTTAACTTACAAAAGCAAATAAAACAAACGTTAATGACTTGAAAGAAAAAGAAATTAATAAATAAACTAAAGAGAGCTTTAACACCCAATTGTGAAAAAAATGCAGCCCCAATTATGAATTACATTTCCTCCCGGGAATTCTACACTTTTCCCATTCTCTGTTATTAGTCACAATTTTTGGGGAGAAAAAAACAAAATATTCTAAATATGAGGGAGAATATTGGAAATTTTTGGCACTTTTTTCCCCAAATATTTTTATTATCCATATCGTGCAAAAACATGAACTACTTCTGCGACATCCTGATTGTGAGGTCTAACGGCAGAATAATGTAACGGATCAGCTGATAAAAATACCGTACTTATTTAATTTGTAGCGTATGTGACTACAAAATGGGAATCTACAGAAAAGAGATTTTCACATGTTTTCATATGACGAAAACAAAAATCGCCACAAACCCAAACAATAGATATTCTAAAGTCTATTGTGAAAAAGAAAGGCTGACTTCCAAAACGTCAATTGCTTTGTGTTTAAACCAGTGTCGGGCGATTTTTGAAATGCTAAGCACGCGTGCTTAGCAAGAAAATTCTGTTTGCGCGACGTCGACACACGTATACTATAAGCATCTTCGTGTAGCTTATGAGAATTAACGTTCGGTTGTTGCTTTGTTATCATTTCGTCAAAGTAAATCAAACCATTCGCTGATCAGCACTTGTTTGAGGAAGACCTCGCTTATAATTTTTTGTTTACACTCAAAGCAAAATGTTCAATGAAGAATGGGAAGATGATTTTTTTTTTATAATTTTGTTTTTATTCGAACTTTTTATTTTAATTATCGAATTTAATAAATTATCAAGCTTGAGGGCTTCGTTTTTAATAAATTTTATTTTTATTTATTATGTTTTCTAGATATTTCTTTACTTAAGCTACGTTCACATTTATCAAATATTTGTCGAAAAAAACGTAACCAAGAAAAAAATAATAGTTTATTTTCTTTAATTCTAATATATTTTTAATTTTGGGTTCGAATTTTTTAAAAACTGTATAAAAATACTCTTTTGGAGAAGACTTAATTTTATTTTATAATATAAAAACCATGTTAAATGACACTATCCCTAAGCAAAACTATTGGTTACGTTTTTTTGAACAAATATTTGATAAATGTGAACGTAGCTTTATTAAATATTATATTTTATTTCATTCGTTGTGTAACTAGTTTATTATTAAATGAATTGTTTTCGTTATTATTATATTAACATAAAAAGTATTATTGAAAAAAAATTCAAATCAAATAAAAATACTAAAAGGCAAGAAATGTATTTTACTTTAGGCAACAGAAAAATTTTTCGAGTGTATAATTATTGACGTTCGTTCGTTTTTTTGCTGCTTCCCATACCAAAACATATGAGAGAGTATGTGTGTGCCCGACACTGGTTTAAACAAAGCATCACATTTCATAACGCCGCAGTACAATAATTATACAATTTATACCATTTCAAAACGTCGTCGCCAAGTATTTTTAACGCAGTAAGAAAGAAAAAAAGGTATCGGTTTTATAGTTAATGCATTGTTTCGGAACTTTGTATATGTAAGTGATTTAAATACAGTAGCAATACTGTATACAAACTTTGTATACGAACGTTTTGGAAGTCAGCCAAAATGTTGCAATATTGCATTGTAAAATATCATCAAGATAGGAATCGTCTAGAGCTTTGCCATATTCCCTAATAGGCAAAGGGAAGTAGATTTGTTTTTTTTTTTAATTTTCTTTAGGGTTAAAAATAGCAAAAACTTTATTATAACATTCATTGCAGGCGTAAAGCATTGCACATAAACACGTAACACGAAACAGCTGATCCATATATTACCGCTACCTTATTTTCTTATTCCCTAGCTCTTAGGAATAGTAGAATATTTCGCAGGGAAAAATTAATTCCATGGGAACTCGTCTCCGGAGGAATTTATGTTCATAATTGAGCTGATAAAAATCATCATTATCATGGTTGTTGCTATACATACATACATACATATAAAGAAATCTCTCTTTAGTTCGAAGTTATACAAAATTTTGCAAATTTTTGGGTTTATTTTATATTATAAGACTTAAACAATTTCAAAACATAAATGTTTAAAAATAAGAACATATGTTAAAGAAATCATGAAAATATCAAAAGGAATTAACTAATTGTAAAACACACACACACACATACACAAGCGCGCAACTCAAAAGCTCTTCATAAACGTGATGTAGCAGAAAAATAGAAACACTAAAAAAATTTAATTTGTTTTGCAAACAAATTCATGAAAAGATTTTTGAAAATGCAGCAAGATCTTTAAAAGAAATTGAATTCATCTAATTTATTATAACAATGAAAATGCTGGACATTTTCTTCATATACATACATACACATGCATAAAAACATGATTAAAATTTCATACAAACACACACACGTACACTTGATCATAAGAGATATTTCACATGCGCTTCATTAGCAACAACACACACAAACAATTCCATAAATCAATAAATAAAAATACATGATTTATTCGTAATAAAATTTGTATTTTAATCTAAAAGAATAATAAAAAAATCAAGCATAAAAAAAATCTAGTTATACAAATATTGAGAGTAAAAAAAACAAATTAATTTGACTGTTGTGTTGTATGTGTAAAACTATTAAGAAAATGATTTAAAAAATAATAATAAATATGTATTAAAATTTAGTTATTTAAGAGCTGCTAGCCATGCACAATGCCACTATAATTTATACAAAATGAATGAAAAAAAAAATGCATCAATAAATGAAAATCATAGAAACTAAAATGTAAAGAAAGCTCTCCTCATCAATTCTTTGCATTAAAGCAAAATAAAAACTTTCTCCTCCAACTTAAACCTACAATTTTGTCTTGGCTATGCAAAAAAAAAAAAATTAAAAAAAAAATAATAAAATAACAATAATTTCTAATAACAAAAGAAAATAAATTCATCTTTTTCTCACACATTAATAAAATATAAAATAAATATACATACATACAAGCATACATACATACATAATTTTCGTTAATGACGACGATAATTACAAAAAAATTTAAAACCAATTTTTAATCTAAAAAACAAATATCAAAAAGAATTCATGTTTTTAGAAAATCAATTAAAACGCGGAAAAATTCAGCAAAAAAATAAAACAAGAAATAAATTATTTAACAAACAAAACTTTAAAAAAAATTCAAATGTGTTTTATTTAATAAGTCCTGTATTAAAGCAGCAGAAATTGGTAGGAAAAACAACGACATAACGACATAAGATCTTGTTGGTAATCCTTACAACGTATTTTTGCATGCGGTTAATAGAAAGCCACGCTAAACTGTTCCTCAAACGGTACCGTTAACCGACACCAACCACTAATCAATTGGTGTTTTATATAACGATATACTGCTAACCTAACAATGGGACCCTATTAGGGCCTAAGTGGGCTGGAATCTAATCAGCCTGCTAACCTAACGTTGTATATAAACATCCCTTGGCTGCTTTGTTTTATCAATTTGCCAATACCTACCTATTCCTTGATTACCAGGTACCTTCCTCGAGAGCCTATGTGGTTGTATTCTCCCATTTGTGATTTTCTTTAGTTGTTAGTTCTTTTGATAATATTTTCATAAAAAAAAAAACAAATTTCCAATTGCAAATTAAACTCAGGAGCGCACTTTCCTAAATTTTATTGTAGTAAAAAAAGCAAAACGAATTTTGGCAGATAATTTTTTTAAACCAATCGTAAATGTTGTCCTCACTGAGCTGTCAGCTAAGTTTTAATCTATTGCTAGAACTAGAATCCAATTGCCCTTAGATCCAGTTTGTTGCCATTTAGAATAATTACAAAAAGGAATGAGAAAGGATTTTCTCTGTTGCACACAAATAAAAGAGAAACGAACAGCCAATTTGATTTAGCAGTCAATAATTTTTTAGTTGCAATTACTTTTCTTTGTTTTAATATTATTTAAACGTTTTTATTCTTTATGTATATATGTAATATTAATAGCATACATAGAAATATCTTTATTAAGAGAATGTTTGATGTTCAATTGTAAATTTATATTTTTCATTCAATGATAGACTGGTCAGAAGAACGCTGCCGCTTGTGATTTTTTAGTCTTTTTTATTTTGAATGATGTTTGAATGTACGTTCGTGTTTATTAAATGGTTGTTTTTCATGATTTATATAAAAAATTAAAACTAAAAATCTAGCTGTATAGGTCGTCATCACCATTATCTCCGGGAGGATTCGCAGGCGCATTAGGACCAGATCCCTGCTGATTGCTGGATTGACCAGGGAACCTTTAAAAAATGTATACAAAATATTGTTAACTTCAAGTATTTAAAATATATAAAGCAATCATTTAATTTCACCTAAAGTTTTGCCCAAAACCACGAGATTGTTGTAAAGTCTGAGCAAACATCTCGTATTTTCTGATATCGTTATCAGATACTGAACGACGTGCAAACTTCATCGCCTCCTCAAAGTGAGCGCGTGTTATTTCTGGCACTGGATCATCTTCATCCATCTAAAATTGTAATAAAATATATTAATGACCAATTCTTTGCATAAAATCAAAAAGACGAAATTGCTTACATCCATTGCAGAGTTTTGATTTTCAATTCTTTCCTTTTCGCGTTTAATCTCAGCTTCAATGGCCTGACGAATGGCCAATTTACAAGCACGCTGACATATTTCAGTTAAATCAGCACCGGAGAATCCTTGTGTTACCTTAGCAATATAAGTAAGATCAACGTCCTTGGCCAGAGGTGATTTTCTCAAATTAGCTTTAAGAATAGCTTCACGTGACTTGTCATCGGGAAGTGGAATATAAATAAGTTGATCCAAACGTCCTGGACGCAAAATGGCTGGATCAATAATATCGGGTCGATTGGTGGCACCAATTATGAAGACATTCTTTTTAGCTCCCATGCCGTCCATTTCAGTAAGAATTTGATTGATAACACGATCTGCAGCACCACCAGCGTCGCCAACATTTCCGCCACGAGCTTTGGCGATGGAGTCTAACTCGTCAAAGAAAAGTACACAAGGCGCAGCCGAGCGTGCTTTATCGAAAATGTCACGGACATTAGCTTCGGACTCACCAAACCACATTGTCAACAGTTCGGGGCCCTTGACGGAAATAAAGTTTGCTTGACATTCGTTTGCAATTGCCTTGGCCAAAAGAGTCTTACCGCAACCAGGCGGACCATAGAATAATACACCACGACTGGGTTGCATACCAAATTTCAAGAACTTATCGGGATGCTCAACTGGGTATTGTACCAATTCTTGCAATTCCTTCTTGACATTTTCTAAGCCACCAATATCGGTCCAAGTGGTATTGGGTACTTCAACCACAGTTTCGCGCAGTGCCGAAGGACTTGATTTGGTCATTGCGTAACGGAAATTCTCCATAGTTACTGCCAATGAAGCCAAAACTTCAGCATCGATTTTATCATCTTCCAAATCAATGAGATCCATTTTTTCACGAATTTGTTGCAAAGCTGCTTCAGAACACAATGAAGCTAAATCAGCACCAACATGACCATGAGTTTCGGCCGCGATTTGTTCCAAATCAACGTCATCAGCCAACTTCATGTTTTTGGTGTGAATGCGCAACACCTCTAAGCGGCCAGTTGCATCAGGAATTCCAATATCAATTTCACGATCGAAACGTCCAAAACGGCGTAAAGCAGGATCAATAGAATTTGGCCTGTTAGTAGCAGCCATAACAATCAGATGAGAGCTCTTTTTCATGCCATCCATAAGAGTAAGCAATTGTGAAACAATACGACGTTCCACTTCACCATGAGTTTTGTCACGCTTAGGAGCAATAGCATCTAATTCATCAATAAATATAATAGCTGGTGAATTCTTTTCGGCTTCTTCAAAAGCCTTACGCAAATTCGATTCGGATTCTCCGGCCAATTTTGACATAATTTCCGGACCATTAATTAGGAAGAAAAATGCACCAGTTTCATTAGCCACTGCACGAGCAATCAAAGTCTTTCCGGTACCAGGCGGACCATACATAAGAATACCGCGTGGTGGCTTTACACCAATCGCTTTGAAAAGAGATGGATGCCGTAGTGGCAGTTCTACCATTTCTTTTATTTGAGCCAATTGTTTGCGACAACCACCAATGTCGTCATAGCCAACAGCATTAAGAGATTCTTCCTCTTCCTATTAAAATAAAAATTAAGCATATAAATGTGCTTAAATAACAATGGAATTGTATTCTAAACGATTTTTCTTAGAAATGTCACCATCATTTTACACAATTGAATGGTGTTTTGCTTGGCGCTATCAGCACATAGTACATAGACACATACTTGGTGCATAATTGTGTTGCAATCGAGCAGCCATTAATTAAGACGTTTTTTTAACCTGATATGGAAGACATTTCATTCGGTTTTTTTTTGTGTGGTTAGTTAAACATATGCCGTGTCGAATGAATGCCTCCTAAATATTTCTCTTTTTAACAAAAATCTTACCTCTCTCTTAATTGGATCACCATCACAAAATATAACAGTCTCAGGTGCAACAATACAGTAAGGTTCTGGATCGGTTAAGACAACTTTAAATTCAATTGGCCGCATAGCAGCACGTACAATAAAATGATCACCCATATGAATGGGTCTATAGGCTTCCAAAAAATAGGGCTTCAAATAGATCTCAAATAAATTACCAGAAACACCTTCAGTGGTATCATCAATAGGCAAAATGCGAACACGTTTACCGTACTTAACATCCGGACAGGGATGAATAGAAACAACATCAGAGAGATGAACACATAAGTTATTGCGAACGACACGATTCATTCGAATTTTTTCATCGGGACAAGTGTCGTCAAATAGGACAATACAAACGGTCTCCTTGCGCCGTTTGCCTTTCAAAATCACTGTATCACCACGGAACAGTTGTAATTCATCCATTTTTGCCTGCAAACCACATAATAGATTATAAAAATTGTTCGCAAATATAAAAACTATAAAAATTTACCTGCGATAGCGACACCACCGAGTTGTCATCATTAGTGGCCTCATCGACAATTAAACGATTAGGACGATCTTTACGTTTAAGAATTGCTGTAGCCAAATCTTCACTGCAAATCAAATAGAAAAGAGAATATGCATATAATTATTTACTATAAAAACACGTTTTAGGCTATCAACCGTTGCTCTTTCACAGGCAATTCTTTTGTGTTTTCAATAAATGGTATAGTCTTTTTTAAACCATCATCTTTTTTGCGCTGATATTTATCGACATAAAATGATATATCATTTTCATCGTCATCATCATTAATATCATCCGAATTTCTGTTGTTAAAAGGTTTATATTTTGAACTTCGAATACTACCACCATTTATGCGTCCACTATTGCCACCACCACCACTCGCCATTTTTGTTTTCACTTGGTTGTTTTCTTTGTCTTTGATTTGGTATTATGTTAAATTCTTTTGTTTAATTTCTTCAGTCCTCAAATTTAAAAGCAACACGGAAGAATTTTTTAATTGATTTATAATTATGTGCCTTCTTTAATTTTTAAAAATGTGATTTGATTAAAAGGTATTGACATTTTCTAATTTACTAAATTGATTTTTTAATAATCCAAAATAAATTCTCAAATTACCATAAAAGTATAGTTTTCTATAAATTGCTAAAAATTTCCACATAATGACAACGCGATATTGAAACATAAATATAAAGACGTCGTCGTCGTCGTCACAAATGCATTTTTATGTCGGCTTTTTTCACTACTTATTTAAAAGCGTTTTGCCATGTTATTTGACTTACCCTTTGGAATCGGCCATATTATTAGTAAAATATGTTAAGTTATTTACTTATTTATAAAGAATTTAATAAATTAGAATTAAAACTTATTTTATGAAAATTTATTTTGCAATTGTCGATAAATCCACCCCACGAACGTTTTTCAAACACAAAAAACTAATTTTTGTACCAAGAGCTGACTCGTTGCAGTGCTGACAACACTGAGATAAAAACATTTTCTTGATTTTCGTTTTTGACATTGTCATTACAGAGTTGTATAGCGATAGTAGCAACGCAGAGTTGTAACAGAAAACTAGTATGAGGAACTAAATAAATCGATAGCTTTATTCATGCATTTAATATAATTATATAATTACAAGACATATTGGACTAAAAAATTTTAAAGTTCTGTGAATTTACAAAATTTATATATATTTAAGCATGTACTCAAGTATTTATGTTTTAAATTTAAACAGATAGTTATACCCAATATAAGATGTGCATTTTTTGAAAGATCTTTCGTTATTAGGGTGGCGAGATATTGGAATAGTCTTCCCAATGAGTTGCGAGTATTTTCCCACAGTAATAACGTCTTTCGAATCAAATTGGTAAGACTATTCTCGTTATAGAATTTATATAATAGAATGTAACTGATTTAGACTAGTAAGGTTGTCCTAACATTCACACCGGACTGTAACAATACTTTTATTTTTGTCCTCTTATTAAAGTTAATTGTTATCTAATTATGGCTGGGGGGCCTATTGCTTGTAGATTATACTTACTTACTTACAACATACATACATATGTATATGAATATGCTGTTTATATTCCTACACTTGAATTTAAGATATAATCAGACTATTTTGTTTTTTACTCTGTAATACGATTATTTGGCCAATAGGCTTTGTATTACTATGTGAATTTGATAAATAAATAAATAAAAATAAATAAATTTTATTTATTTGTTGCAGGTTAGCAATATATATCTAGGTGTAGAAAAGTAAACACATTCATAATGGAAAATTATTTGTTGTGTGTGTTTAAGCAAAATTTTGAAAGCTAATTTTATTCACAAAAATATATTTGTGAGTTTTTGTATAAATATATGAGCTTAAGAATTTTTGAAACATAAAGGGTAAAACATCTAGTTTTGTGAATTTAATTATTTATTGAATAAATTTTTGCAAAGAGCTGTTGTAAGAAAATTTACATAAATACACCTGCACATGCATCGCCATCTGTTGGGAAATTTTCCCAACTTTCATATCGTTCTTCTATCTACATTTAATTTTTAACAAAATTTTTTTGAAAGCGTTAAATGGTCTAATTGCATGGAAAAAAGTGTTACGTTAAAACAAATTTATGCAAATGTTGATCATATGGTTTGCACTTAGACCTTCTTTATGTCAAATGAGTGTGTAAAGTCATACATTTCCGTTGTAAGTTTTCTGTAATATATCAACAGCAGGGGATCCACGAAGCGTTAATGTAATTAATCACAAGTTGTGTCGTACATCCGTTTAAACGATTATTGACATTGGCTATCATCTTGGCATTCTGTATAACGATATTTTTTTACATCTACTATAACCACCTCAATTATTTATTAAGACGTTGTAACTTCCACAATAAATATTTTAAATTAGTTGTAAGTTTCCTCCGCACAGGCCATTTTAACATGTAACATCATTTTATTTGCCCAACAAAGCGTAACGTATTGTCACACACAGAAGAATGCAAAACTTGCAAAAAAAAAACAACAACAAACAAAACACATAAATAGTTGTAAAAAAATTCAAATTAACATTTTAAATTAAAACAAAGTGTGTACTCGTAAAATACGTACTTCCCTAAATTATTTAAAAATTTATTTCCTTCCTTGTCATTACGACAATATTATATATGTATGTGTGTAATATGTTTTTTTTTGTTTTCACTAAAACTTTAATTAAAAAAACAAGCGTAGACAATTGCACACCAAGTACTGAGATGGCCGGGCAGAAATGTAAAAATTGTAAATATTTCTTATTATGTCTTTAGTAGAGAAAAAAGTGCTGTAAAAATGGTAACAAACTTTAAAAAATAAAAAAAAAACTAATGGCATTATTTCGCCAGAAGCACAAAAGAATAAAATCAATACTAATATGTTGATATCAGTTTTAACGAATACTGTTCTGCAGTTTTACACGAGTCTGTAAAACATTTAAAAAATTGACTTAATAACAATTAATTAATTAAATATCTTATTTCTGTTAGTAAATATTGCTTTCAAACGCTAATTTTTATTTATCATTTTCTGGTGGATGTGTCCTTATGTGTGTGTTTGCATGTGTGTATGTGTGTACAGTTTAAATACATAAAATACTTAAAGTATTTTACAAGTTTTGAAAACTCCTCAAGTTTAAACTTGTTTTTTTTAATTTACTCTGCTAAAAGAAAATTAAACTGACAGTCCTACTTTATAGACACATAGGCTGACTTCCAAAACGTCAATTGCTTTGTGTTTGAACAAAGCATCACATTTCATAACGCCGCAGTACAATGATTATACAATGTATACCATTTCAAAACGCCGCCGCCAAGTGTTTTTAACGCAGTAAGAAAGCAAACAAGGCATCGGTTTTATAGTTGATTCATTGTTGCGGTACTTTGCATATGTATGAGATTTAAATGCAGTAGCAATACTGTAAACAAACTTTGTATACGAACGTTTTGGAAGTCAGCCATACATACATGCATACATATGTATGTACATCATGTATGTTTACATTCTTTCAAGTTATGCAGTTAAATACTTAACACTTGCAAGGTAACAATAAAATTTAAATTAAATAAAAATAAAAGAAAGAAACTCAACACTACACCCCATGTGATCTTGAATTCGAAGGCATTGTAAGCGAATTACATACATATCGCATTCGTTCAACAATACTGTATTAACTAAAAATTTTTAAAATTTCGTTTTTTGCAAGAAATCGATGAACAGTGGTCATATCTATCCACTGTAAAAATTTTACACAATTTTCTCCACTCTTTCACCCCAAAAAATACATTTGTATCTCTCTTTGTGATAGAAGAATAGTATAAAAAAAAGTTTTTTGCCTCTCCTGAACACTTTGCAGTTTTTGAGTTAATACAGTATTGTTGAACGGGTGCGATATGTAATTGAAAAAAAGACACCATTTACACATAATGGCCAAAAAAACCTCTGTCAGTTATTTCTCCTTTTTTTTTTCTTGGGAGAAGATGATACTCGTACATAATTGAAGTGAAAACACTAAAAACATCATTTAAAGGGCCATTAAGTAAAATAGTGTCATAACATTTAATTAATTCCAGTAGAGTCCCTCCACATCACATCAGTACGTACACAAACAACAACTGCCGCTGACGTCAAGTGATAAATGACGTTTTCATGACAAATAAAATTTATTTTGTATTAAACTGAAGAAATCTTTACAATGATTTATCTTAATGTTTTGTTTAAATATTTGAGAGAAGACTGTGATCATTAATTCGTTTTATACATACACGTATTGTTTTTAATTTGTTGCTGTTGTTGGTGGAAACGACTTAATACAGATATGAGAAGCTTTAAATAACAATTTTTTATTTATTTCTTACAAATTTGATTTAATCTTTTAATTAATAGAATATTTTTTGTAATAAAAATAAAACTATTCAAGTGATTAATTTTTAAATTGAGTCTGCGAATTTAAAAAATATGTACATACATATGTATGTATGTATGTATGTAGTTCGCAAGCAGGGATGGCTACGCAGCCTCTTTTTTATTTCAATTTTTGTGTGTCTGTCTTAAAAAATTAAAGGATCAAAATGAGAGCAAGCCCTTTCAAAAAAAAAAAAAAAAAAAAAATATATATTTTGAAGATCGGTTCAGATATGACTGAGTGATGTGGGCAAAAACAACCAAAAATGCACACAATTTGATATCCTCCTTTTTTTCAAAGTCGGTTAAAATAAAATTGTAATTCAAGAAAGACAGGCTTGATTGAAGCAGAAATTGTGTATGGTGTGGCCTTGGATTGGATGTAGAATTTAATCACAAACCATTATTTGGATTTAAAATCACGTTCGATAAAGCTTTATATTTTTATTTTTTGAGCTTAAGCCAAGTCCGCAATAAGTTAAAAGCTTTGTATTGGGATTTTGACATGGCGCGTGAGTTAAATGCAGATGTCTTGCTTGATATTTTCTATAAGTTTGTGAACTGTAACCATCTCTGGTGTGCAAGTTCCTCCTCTTCCGTATGAAACATTTTAAATTGCGATAATATTTCAGTTTTTTTTTTGTTTGATTTCAAAAATCATTGTCAATCTTTAGCCTAATTTTTCAATCTTCAATCTTGTCTTATTACAACGGACCTTCCTTTTCCATGCCCCCGTCTACTCACCATCATTCGTGACTTTTTATAAAAAATCCCATTCGTTTTTATTAAATGTTGCATAATGAATAAAATTGATTTCATTTATTTTAACAGATCATTTCTCTTTGTGAGTGTATTAGTTTAAATTGTGTGCGTGTGTGTTTGTTTGGATCCCTAAGCTATCTGACTGACCACGTTACTGAGTCAGCCAGGCCAGTCTGTATCATTCCAAAAAGAAATTGAAATTTTATTAAAATAGTTTTTTTATTAAATAAATGATTCCAAATGATCTGTATTATGTTGTCGTTATTTATGTGAAGCAACACTCTTTTTTTTGTGAAAAGAAAAAGGGTGAAAATTTACTTTCTTATTACAAATTGTTAATGAAAGAAAATCTTTTGTAGTTGTTGCCATCATTAAGGCGTCATTAATGTAGTTGTAGTTGTTGTTTAGGGATCGTTTATTTTATAAATTGTTTATCGACAGACAGTCAGACAGACATTTCTTTGTATAGAAAAAAATTTTCAGTTTGATATAAAAATTATTAAAATACTCTTTGGATGTGTTTTTAATTTTGAATTGAATTGAATTATAAGTTTTAAAAAGCAGTTAACTTAAATATTTTGAAACAGAAATGGAAAAGTAATAGAGATGAGTGTTGTGTGTTTGCATTGAGCAAAGTTTGGGTTTAATTATTATAAAATTATCTACTTTCATAAAAATTAGATTAATTAAAATTATGAATTATTTGATGTAAGTTTTCAAAACTTAGTTTAGTTAGTTTAAAATTGTTTGTACTTTCATCCCAACAACAACTTCTATAGAGAAGATCAATATTAACTATACCAGAGATTTGAAATAATTGAAATTTGAAACATACTTATTAGTATAAAAAGGCCCTAACTCATTAATTTTTTTAAGAGAAGTCTCAGCTTTAATCAAAACCAAAATAAAAAAAAAATAATTCAAGGGAAATTTAAAAAAAATCCACATTTTAAGAAAAAGTACCTTTTACGAAAAAGTACCCTTCGAAAGAAATTTCTGTTAGGAAAAGGTGCATGTTATGAAAAAGTATATTTTAAAAAATTCACCTCTTAAGAGAAATTACCTTTTACTAAAAAGGTTAGAGTTTTGTGGCGCTCACCAAAGAGATGATGACATGTGTGTTGTGTGCATTGGAATTAATTAACGTCTTATTCAATTCTTTCTTAATGTAGAATCGAACTTTAGCCTTAAATAAAAATTATTTTGAACTTAAGATGTTTGCAAATAAAAAAATCGTTATTTATGAAATCACACTTTGCCCTGTTTGTTCACATGCTGCAGTTTGAGGTTGTTCTTTTTGAAAGAAATTTCTGTTAGGAAAAAGCGTTTTTGTGAAGAAGTATATTTAAAAAAAATCCAAATTTTAAGAAAAAGTACTTTTTACGCAAAAGTACCTTTTGAAAGAAATTTCTGTGAGGAAGAAGTGTCTTTTATGAAGAAGTATATTTTAAAAAAAATCCACCTTTTAATAGAAAGTACTTTTTACGAAAAAGTTTCTTTTAGGAAAAAGTACCTGTTAGGAAAAAGTACCTTTAAAAAAGTATCTATTAAAAAAGTACATATATTGGCAATAGTTACGTTTTAGCAAAAGTTACGACTCAGGAAAAAGTACCTTTCAAAAAAAAGTAACTGTTACTTATGGAGAAAATTTACCCCTTTAGCTAAAAAGTATCTTTAAAAGCAAATTCTTTTAAAAATCCACGAACAAGAAAAAAAAACGCAAAAATTTTTCTTGCCAATTTGTGTAATTAAATGTTTGAAACGTGAATCTTTTAACTTTTCGAATGTCTTTCATTTAAATCAACATTAAATTTCACAAAATTTCCATCTAAATATTTATTTTCTCATGTTTCTCTTCGCGATTAAAAAAAAATATTTTTAAAAATACCCTCGACTATTATTTGTCCCAAAAAATCTTAAAATAAAACTAAAAGTTAATAAATTTATTTGCCAATTTTTTATGAAAAAAAAGCACACACAATCATGGCATCAAAATTTGGCAATTTCTTTACGGATGAGTTTTGAAAATTGAAAATATCATATTTTTTGTTGCTGTTGTTGTAACGTTATGCAAATGTAAGCCAGGTTTTTGTAAATTTTTTTATAAATATAAATTAAATTTATAATCTGTTGTCACCATCGCTATAATCAGCAACATCAACATCATCATCATCATCATCATCATCATCTTCATTAACATCATTATCATCATCATGGCAATCATGATCGTTTTAACAACTCAACCGTATAATCAAAATTTATCTTAAGAAATTACAAAATGTAACAGAAAAAAAGAAAAACATCTTTTTGTTTGACACATAAATTGTCGTGTCTGTCTGTATCGCCAATCAATATCCACTTTATTATTCATCCGTTTTTGCAGCTTTTGGCAATACATCTTATCAATAGAAATCTAATATTTAAGCATATTTAGGGGCTTTTAAACAGTTGAATAGGTATCATGTGCTTTTTTCTAAAAAGGTTTTAGTTGTTTGTTGGCAAATCAAAATAAATTACAAAACCCAAAATAAGAAGCAGAATTTATCAGTTACCCTGTGATGCACCACCGCCTAAAAAGTGCCACCATACATTAACACCCCGATTAGAGTTTTGTGGCGCTCACCAAAGAGATGATGACATGTGTGTTGTGTGCATTATTCAATTCTTTCTTAATGTAGAATCGAACTTTAGCCTTAAATAAAAATTATTTTGAACTTAAGATGTTTGCAAATAAAAAAATAGTTATTAATGGAATCACACTTTGCCCTGTTTGTTCACATGCTGCAGTTTGAGGTTGTTCTTTTTTTTTGTCAGTCGGTCAATTTGTGCATTTGTTGCGTTTTTAATTAAAAAAAACTTACGATGGCAACTGATTGCACACAAAAATACTTAATTTTTATTATTTAATTTTATTTTTTGTTCACTTTTCATTTTTTATCTTTCAGTTTGATGGCAGGGGAGAGACAAAGAGAGGGAGCTGGTTTTTGAATGTGATCAACTCTATGTTATGCAACAGATAGATGCAAAATGCATGCAACACGATCAATAGAGTATTGCTGCTGTTGTTCAACATAAGAAATCACGCACAAAATTCGAAGAAAAAAAGGTATGTATTTATGTGCGTGTGTGTGTGTCTGTACAAAAGAACTGAAGATGATATTAAAGTTAAAAAAGTTTCGTTATTGTTGACTTCTGCGTCTAAGTTGCACAAAACGAAGCCACCACCACAGTCATTCATTCAAATGCGATTCGAGTGATTGTTTTTGGTCTGATATTTTGCATGCAGCCAACCAACTACCAGAGTCAATTAATTTATTTTATAACAAAATTTTAAAAAGTTGAACTGTTTCTATTTCCACTTTTTTTTTTCGTCTAATTTTTGGCAATAAATACCATATTTGGTAATAGAACTTTAACTTTTGACTCAACGAAAGAAAAAAAAATATGTGTACTTTCAAACAAACCAGTTGAATTGTAATAATTGAACGTTTAGTGTGGTGCAGTATCCATCGCCAGCATCTTCATTAGATGTACGAGCGAGCATCATCTTTAAAGTAGTCAACAAATTTAGTGGTTTTTTGAAGTTGATTTTATGTTTCGGTACAACTCGTTTCCTTTCTCTTTAATCTCAGCTTAGTTTGCATGTCTACATACATACGTACGTACTAACTGTTTAATAGTTGGCTGATGGCTTCTTCATATTCGTCCATACGTGATGATGATCGTGATGATGATGATACTCAGACAAGTAAGTGAATGTGCTCAAAATTCATACATTGATGTTGATGTTGTTTTGACCTTGGTTTTGTTTTAGTTTCTTCTGCAAATTTATTTTATTGTTTAAATTAACCGATATTTGATTTGCACACACACACACAAACACACACACAGACACACTGTTTTAATCTTGCGGTTTAGTTACACCGCAGAGTTCAATGAAAAGTTTTGCAAATCTGCACGTTAATCGTAATAGAAATTGAGACCATCATAATCATCATGATCATCATCATCAGTGCTTGAGCAACTGCAATCGTTTTGTGCATTTATTATGGCTTAAAAATACTTGGCATGTATATTTATTTAAATACCTTAAGAAAATGTGTTTAATGCTCATTAAATATGCAGCAAAAAAATTAAAAATATTTTCCAAAAAATTCTAAATTTCGTTAGAAATTTTTATAATTATTTTATGTGACACCATGAAATCCAAAAAAGAATATTCCAAAAAATTTCCTGTGTATTGAGAAATATGCTAAATTATGCTGTAAAGTGTAAAATATGCACTAGAAACTCGATGTGAAAATTTCGGTTTCTCTGTTTATTATATTTTATAAAAATTGAATACATACGTGTATGTACATACTACATATAAATATGTATCGTTACCTTAATATAAAAAGACCCCAACAGATTTTTTTTCAAATCGCGAATTTAGCATACTTCGTCAGGTCACCCTCTTAGTTATCGATGTAAGCAAAAGAAGGCGATTGGAAAAAAAAATGGTGTTGGGAACTTTCTATATTACGGTAACAAGTGTTTAATATCTATCAGCATGTACATGTGTATCAGCTTTCGAAATAAAATGGTTAAAATATTTTTGTTAAACTATTTTTTGTGTGTTAACATTTTAAAAAACAAATGACTCTGACTGCCGTTTGAATGCCCCCACCTCTTGTGTTAGAAATTACAAAAAATATTTTCAAACATAAAATTTAGTTTTATTAGTTTTTATTTTTAATTTGTCAAGGTTTTTTTTAATTGTTTTATCTCGATTTGCTTCATTTTGTGATTTAATACTTTTGTGCGCAATAAAACAGAAGACGTTTTATTAAATCAGCGTCACACTTTAATTTCGCTTTAAAGATTTATCTCATAAGATTAATTGATACGCGTGTAGATCGGTCATTTACAAGTTGTGTTAAATTTATTTACATGTTGTCAAATTTTATTTTAAGGCTAAAGAGCCACTGATGAGGTGGCATTAGCTCACAACGGAATGCAGCATATAGATTAGTTAAGCACAGCAAATAAATAACATGTGTTTTCTTTTTGAGGGGATGTTGTTTAGTTCTGCTGTGCATATCGAAATTAATTTGACAATATTTATTTACATAAATATTTCTACAAGCCTTAGTCTAATTTAAATAATTTCTCTAATTAAAGCTTTTCAAACAAACTCACATGTGCAGTTGTTTCGATTACACCATGCAATACAATTTCATAATTAAATACTTAAAAGATGCCGACATAAAACCGTTAGCATATATTTTAGCCATATTAGAGTTTTCCCTCTGTCTCTCTCTATCTTTCTCTTTCTTAATTTGCATAAATGTAAGTGAGTATGTATCCATGCCACTTGGAGTGTTTGTGAAACCAAAAAGTTTCTTTTTGTTTTAATAATTTTAGTAATTAATTAACCACTATTTGACCTTCATTATCGCTGAAATGTAAAAAAAAAAATTTAAAAATATTTATTATGTAAACTTTTGTAAAGCTTGCTGAGACTTTATAATCCGCTAAAATGGTGGAGGTGGTGTTCAACACTTGCCTTGTTTACCATTAAAACAAATGATGCGAAGACAATAAAATATTTAAATCAATATGGAATTATTAATTGAAAAACTTGCCACTTACTAACGGCAACTAGTGGGTATACATTAGGCTAGTTCGCTTTTAACAAAATTTGTATTTTCAAAATATTAATTTGATTACAGACTTGAATAATATTTGAAATCTTAAAAGTTACATTTGGTAAAGTCTCTTGGTCATACTGTAGTTTAAACTAGGGATGCAACCGATACCGATACCGATATATCGGCGATACTTCTGGTTTTCCGATATATCGATATCGGCGATATTTTACTGTCGATACACCGATACTTCTTATATTTTTCTTTAGAGTTTTTTGAAAAATATATTCAATTTTCAACTCTTTTTTTGCATGACAACTATGAGAAATAACATATTAAAAGCAGAACATAAAATCAAAACAGAATACATAATGAAATTGTTTCTTCTTTTTTGCTTTGCATTTTAGTAATGAAATGTTCTCTTAATGCTAAACCTTGTATCTGTTTGTTAAGATTTTTTTCAAGAAGCATTAATACAAGTGGTCGTAATTCTACAACAATTACAACTTAAAATAACAACTGACATCTCAGCCTCTATGTCCTAACCTATTATTTATCTACAATTCTTGACCCTCGATACAAAGCTCGAATATTTCAAAGACAATCGACTTCAATCCTTTCGAAAAATCGTCTTATTGAGCTGCTTAACATGACTCTACATTCCGAAAGTGTTGAAGACACAGTCCTCCCTACACCTCGCAAAAGTTTTGATAAGTCTACGAGAAGTACTCGCCTTTGGAGCGTATGTGAAAAAATTATTAGAGAATCCGAGGAGGATGAGCCTCTATCGACACTAAGCTGTGGTTCTGCTAACGAAGAAGTCGAGAGATACCTTAGATCTCCTACGCAGACCCTCTTGCTTACTGGCGCAATGACATATCCTACCCAAACTTAAAGAAAATGGCGCAGAAATACTTAAGTTTTCAAATGAGTTCTGTCGCATCTGAGAGAATATTTTCCACTGCAGGTCTGCTTCAAACGGATTCGAGAAATCGTCTATCTCCGCAAAATTTGATAACACTTTGTTTTTTAAACAAAAATCTTATTAATATCAATTTTAAATATTAATCTTTTGCAATGTTGTTTTTATAATTTTAATTTAATTTTAACATGATCTCAAATTCAATTCGTTGTCTTTTAAATCTTATTAATATCAATTTTAAATCTTGAGCCAATCTAAACTGAATGCCATCGTTTATTTTGTAAAATCATAAATATTGCAGACGTTTTGTAGTTTGAAAATTTGAATTTTAGAAACTGATATGTATTGAAAATTTTGATGATTTGAATTTCTCATTAATAAACACTGTTATTTTGTATAATAGAAGAATTATTCTACTTGAGTTTTGTTAATTTTTACTTGAGCTCAATTTCAATATGCGTATCGGTATCGGATCGGCGAAATGGCGTATCATTACATCCCTAGTTTAAACGTAAAAGTCTGTTTTAAATGTACATTAAAATGGCCGACTTGGTTTTTTTATGCAAGTTTAACGTCAACTGTATTTTTTTTAGCTGATGTTAACAATTTATTCTTTTAGTCAAATTTTGCACTGGCATATAGTGCAGCCATACTCTATACCTATTTGACATTTAAAATGTAAAAAAAAAATTGGGCTTTGTGACAGAAAAAAAAAATCTATGTGGTTTCACTTTTCGTGGCCTTGCCCATATATAGAAGATAGATTGTGAAAATTTAATGACGATCGGTCTAGTAGTTAAGACTATATTACGATTTGTAATTTTCCTAATTTTCTCCTTGTACCTATTCCAAATTATGCCAATACCATATGTAGCAAATATCATCGAAGTAGGTAAAAAAATGGGCGGTGCCACACCCCTTTGTCCAATCAAAACTTCATATAGCCTATTATTCCTTTCAGAGTCACAGTAACATGCTGTGAAAATTTCAGGAAGATCGGTGCACGGGTTTGGCCTCCTATAAAGCACAAACAAACAAACAGACAGACAGGCATTCATTTTTATATATTATTAAATTTTAATAAATAAAATGTCTGCTTAATGATAATTCTTCATCGTACGCGTGAAATGTTTGAACACTGGCAAAGTTAGGAAATATTTCTGGTTGGCGGATCCAAAGTCTCCTTCCCAGTAGTTGAAAAAAAATCTTTAATATAAAAGTATTATTTTCTTGGAGTGGAATAGCCCCCTACTAGATCAGTGTATCTACGCCGGTGTGAATTAAAATTAATCTCATCTTGGATTTTCATAAATTTAACAGTTTTGCTCGAATTTACGATAATATTTTTTTTTTAAATAAACATACGAGTTTAAAGTTTTTTCAGAGGAAAATAGTTCTCAAGTAAAAATGGGGGAAAAAAGCACAACCTCAAAGGTAATGTGGCGGCCTATAATTTCTCACAAAAACAATTTTTCACAAAATTCTAGTGAAATTCTTTACAGACAAGAAATTTCCAATTTCAGCTGAAACGGAAGAAATTATGCAAAAAACTTAAAATGTGTTAAATAAGTTTCTATTCACAACTAAAAAAGTTTTAGGTAAAAAAAAAGGCTTTAATGCAATTTTTAATAAAAAGAGGTAACAAATCTTTTTTTTTTTTGGACCAGCACTCTGGGGATGACCCCTAATTATGCAATGTATTGTGCCAGAACTTAGGGAAAGGGATAGGGTAGAGAAGAGATATATGTTGAAAATTTACAAGAGGCTTAACTGTATTACAACTCTGCTTTGTGCGTTATGTTATTTTTTATAGCAGTGTAGCAGCGCCTCTGGGGTTAAGTAGACGCATTAACTTTATTTAGGTGCATTAGCAGGCAGTTTATTAATCGTTTTACTTGGCCGACGTTTCTGCTCACCGACGATGCTGCGTACATTACCTTGGAACAGCATCAATCGCTGTCGGAACAGTTTTTAGTGACTAGTGGCTATGCCTTCATCACTTAAATAGTCCGACAACAATTAATTCAATACACCCTGTGTCACCACATACTATTTCAGTTGCAACTGGTCGCAAACTAAACAATTAATTTATTTTTGCATTTGAAAGTTTATAGTAACAACAATTCTACCCCGACCCCTGGCACAACCCCCCCCCCCCCCAAAACGCCCACCACAAATTACTACATAGTTGGCATGTCGTTAATTTGCCATTTGCAACAATTATCCTCAACAAAATATTTTAATGAACACCAACAACAACAAAAATTATGTTCAACATTGAATATTAAATGAATTAACAAGCAACGATTACAAATTCTAAATGGCGAAAAATTCGATTGAAATTTCTAAAAATGTCTTTAGTCGGTTGCAAGTTGCAACAATGTACAAGTACGCGAATATAATTTATTTTCTTTACATAAATATTTTTCTGTTCCATGCCAGCGATGGACGATTGCAAGCAGTTCTAAACAATCACCAAATAGTTCGTAGTGGAAATTTGGTAGAACCACTCGTTCAGCTGTTAAATTCAATCAATTTAGAAGTTCCATATGATTATATTGTATTTGTAAAGCATGTGGCAGATTGTGTATTTGATGACTCAATTGTTCATTTGCCGAAACCCATCATAATAATTTCCAATTTAAATGATGCAAATTCACTAGAACACCACCATTCGAGCAATTTTATTTTATTCACATGTTCACTCGAGTATTTGGAACGATTCAATATTTTTAACACAGTATATCAGTATGTTCCACATGTCATTTTCTTACAACAAGCAGAGGAGGTTCATAAAGATGTTACGACATTTGTGTGTTCCAAACTGCACGGAAAAAGTTACTTTCAAAATTTAATAATTACCGCACAATCTCTGAAAGGCGAAAGCGACTACTTAACTTGTGACTTAGAAAAGAATTTCCAATCAATCGGTCATCGTTTATTTGCCAATCCATTTCTTAATCTGCAGGGGGCTAAAATTTATACTGAAGCGGATCAATTGCCACCACGTAGTATTTTATTTTACAATCGTTTTGGCCAATTGAAAATGATTGGATTTGTGGCAAATTATCTGACAACTTTTGCCGAAAGATATAATGCAAGTTTGGTAATTGTGCCGCCAGCTGACATGGGTGTGGCCGTTCATTATGATTATTTGGCCAATAAAACTTCTCAAGGAATATTGGATATTGCAACTGTGGCAGCCCGCTACAAAGTGGATTCCTTCGCCGAATCATATTCGTATCCAGTGGAATTAATGGAATACTGTTATATGATACCATTGCCTCATATTCGTCCGATCTATCGTATATTTGTCGATATTATTGAAATGAAAGTGATGCTTATAATTCTCGTTTATTTCATAATATATTCTGTATTTCTTAATATTGGCCAACAAAAAGATATCAAACAATTGACGATTGTAAAAGTTGTGTTAAACGATAAAATTATACGTGGCATGTTGGGTCAAACATTTGTTATGCCACGGACATCATCATTATTTACAAAGTACATATTATTCTTAATGTGCTACAGTAGTATTATTATCTGCACCAGCTATCAAGCCTACTTACAAAGTAACCTGGTCCATCCGTCTTTAGAAAAACGCATGGCAACCTATGAGGACTTCCGTAAGAATAATATCAAAATATTAATCAGCAGTCGAGAATCATTTTATATATATGAAGCGACTGACGAACTTTATAATGATTTATTTGTTAGAGAAGATAATTTTGATAAATTTCTTAAAATTCGTGACAGCATGAACCCGCGATACATTTATCCAGTTTCCCGAACTCGCTGGTCGGTATTCCACGAGCGCCAGACAATTTTCCAGCGAAAACTTTTCTACTATTCGTCGCATATTTGTTTAAATAGTTTGGTATTACTTTCGTTTCCGCTGCGGCCTGGTTTGCCCTACAAGCAACAATTCAATCAACATTTATTGGATATCCAGGATAAGGGCTTTCTAGACTGTTGGTTGCACCGCAACTTTCTAATTATGGTGCGTTTGAAGCTTTCGTCCTTTAAGGACTTAAGTGTTGCTGATGAATACGGATCAAGGCTGAGCTTAAATAATTTATTATGGATATTGATTTCCTATGCCGTTTGTATTTCACTTGCGTTTTTTGTGCTTATCGCTGAGTTATTGTTAAATCGGATTAAGAATAATAAATAAAATGCACTTAAGCAGTTAACTAAAATGCTTAGTAAGTGGTTGTATTTTATATTAAGTTTTGCAAATAACAATTCTTAGCGCTTTTAGTGCTTTATTTATAAAAATTATGGTTTATGGTTACTCAGCCAAGGACATTTCATTACTAAGAAAGTATTATATAAGAAATTTCTGATTCTTTCAATGGCCATCGGAATAGTTTTAGTTTTTTTCACTCTGGCATTTCGAACAACTCTATTCTTCAGTAGTGCAGGCAAAGTATTGAGTAACCGGTACCGAGTATATGGCATTTTTATGGGTACTCAACATTTAAGAGTAGTTACTGAATACTTTTAGAGTTGCATTTTAAATTCAATGAAATTTTTACGGAAGAAATGAAATTTTGTGTTAAAATATCTCCAAGTATTAAAAGTATCGAATAGTATTGAATGAAAAGTCCTTCCTTAAACTGGGCGGTGGGAGTTTGAAAAATTAAACAAAATTCACTTAAGTTAACCGCTTTTGGGTTACTTAATTTTAGTTGAATACCCCACAATAGACTTAAAAAATATGCTCTCATTTATCATCATCATTTTGTTGCACGTTTGTGTTGCCGCTTTTTTGTGATTATTATTTAGGGTTTAAACTTTGGTTAATTAATAACTCAATCAATTTAACGATATTTTTGTTTTATTTAAGACTGATTTATATTTTCTTGAAAAAAAAATCACTTTAGAAGACTAGTTAAGTTGTTCGGAGGTGATTAAGAGCTGCTGCTGATGGTGATGGTGCTGGTGGCAAAATAGAGAAAACGGCCTACAATTGCAGCCATTAGTTTGGTCATGATTGCGTAATGCGTGGTATTTTTTTTTCTACTCGTACGGTTGATGGTCTTTAATTATATTTTCATTTCCAATGCGCGTTCATTTAGTTTAACTTGATTTTATTGTTGCGCGAGATTTATTATAAAAACCTTTAAACACTTGAAATCATTTGTGGCATTTATTTTGTTTGATGACTTTTTAAGTTGATTTTTGATGGATGGTTTTAGTTTCGGTATCTTTTGGATGGCTGGATTAGGGGTCATTTAACAAAATATTTTGATTATTTAAGATATTTTTTGTTCCTATTCAACGTGTGTTTGTTAAAGCGTTGATCTATTAAATAATTTCATATAAATAGACAAGATAATGATATCAAATTAAATTAAAAGTTTTAACAAGATAATTAAATTTTTAAACGAAAAGAAAAAAATACCAAATAGAAGTTTTTGAGAAAACTAAAGAAATTTCATCGCAACAGTTGTTGAGCAAATAAACGGAAAAAAATTTGGAAAATTGGACAAATGAACTTGAAATTGCAGTCAGCAATAAGAAAGTTGAAAAAAAAAACCTTTCGTTATTTTAAATTTCAAAAATGATTGCCGCATCATAAAAAATTATATTAGAAGGAGCGATTACACAACTTAAAAACTTATTTAGACCCATATTGTAGACCTACCGGAACGAAAATGGTTCTATTCACACCACCACAGTTGTACGTACCACAGTGGATTCTTGAGAAATTTTTAAACCTCTTAAATTGTCAATTATAAATATCGGGATCTTAATAAATTGAAAAACATTTGGGAGAGACTTGGCGAAAGAAAGTTAAGTCCAGTTTTTATATAATTTCAACCAAGCTGATCATTATTTTTTTTTATAGAAATATCAATATACATTATTAAGAAAAGTAGTTCGAAATATTTATTAAATTTTTAATTGACTTCCGATGGTTGAGAGTTCAAACCCCAGTTGGGAAAACGTATTTTTTGGTTTGTTGGTCATATTTTATTTTTTCGTGGAAAGTTCTTAATACTATTTTTAATTTTTATATATAAAATTTTCAATATTTCAACTATTTTTGTAAATTAATATCGAAACTAATTGCGAAGAACAAACCGACGTGAAGGGTTTTTTTCTTAGCTTTTCATCCGCTTTTAAAGGATTGTTTGTAAAAAAACAAAATAAATAAAAGTAACAACAAAAAGAAAGCTACTACACACATACCGACACCACGATGATATGAATAAATCTCGGCCTTTTAAAGGTGGATAGTTGTCACCAAAAAAAAAAAAAAAAAAACAATGAGCGTTTAACAATAGAAATGACGATGCAAAAAATTTAAATATGAAATGAAAAATATAAAGAAAGATTTTAATCAGAACAATATTAACAATAACATCAACTTCAGCCTATAAAATACAAAATAAGATATTATCAGATCTTTAGCCAGAGAGAGAGAGAGAGAGAGAGAGATACGAATAATTTCCCCTATAAATTGTCAGCGAACGGCCAGAAAATTAAACAGTTTCTCAACGACAATTAAACAGAAGAAAATAAAGAAAATGTGGTCATTTAATTTCGCATTAATTTCTATAATGTTCAATTTGATACAAAGTGAAGAAAGAAAGATTTTGCAGAGCAACACTATCGATTTGGCATCGTCTAAATTTCTTGGCCTAGTCCATGCTGTAGAACAACAACATGACATACAAACAGTTTTAATTAAATATCAAGAATCGGTGGTGGACAGTTGTGGAGAATTGGAATATTCTATAAAAGATTTTAATGCCACCATAATTATAGAAAGTTTACAAAAACATCGGACTCTAAAGGATTCAATGAATGTAAACTTCTTGAGTTTTATTTGTCTAAGCAAACTGACGGCGGAATTTAAAAATGAATTCACTTCTTATTTCTGGAGTTTCAAAGCCATACGGGATACAAAAATGTTGTTCTATATAAATCAAAATGAAAGTGCAAAAAACTTAATTAAATTGCAGGAGTTTTTTAAATATTGCTGGCAACAGAAAAGCTTAAATATTCTGGCAATATTTAGAGATTATTGTGCAACACAACATCTGCATGCCTACAAACCATTTGACAATTTTGCTATGGAAGTTAAACAATATAAAGCTGATGTTGTCCTCTATCCCGATCGCTTAAAGGATTTAATGGGACATGCTCTCCTAACGTTACCCGACCAAATTATACCGCGTACATTTCTGACAACAACTGAAAATAATAAAGTCGAAATCTATGGTTATGTGGGAGAATTTATACATCTTTTGGCTAAACGTTTAAATGCCACACTTAAGTATCCGTTTCCGGTGAAAAAAGGAGAAATTCTTTTTTTCGGATACTTGGAGGGATTAACGAAAAATTATACCATCGATTTACCCGGTACATTAGCACCAGTTATTGATGTCAATCAGGTTCTTTATTACTCTTATCCATTTGAAGTTGTTCGGGTGTGTCTAATGATACCACGTGCTGAATATCTGCCCCTTAAGGAAGTATTTCTCCATGCAGCCAATATAGAAATAACAGCCATCAGTCTAACAAATTTATTTTTATTCACTCTTTTATTTAATATTCAAAAACTTGTAACGCTAAAAAGGCAAAGACCAAAAGGGAAATTGTCGAATTTGTCCGACTTCATACTCAACGATGTTGCACTCAGAGGTGTATTGGGACAAGCGTTTCAAATGCGGCCAAATCCTGAATTACTCACCAAATATATTTACATTCTTCTCTCGCTGGCCGGTCTTTATATCAGTCTTGTGTACAGTGCTTTTCTGCAAACTTTTTTCACGCAACCCTTTATGAAGAGACAGCCAAAAACTGTAAAAGATCTGTATGAAAATAATATCTACACCTTGTTGTCCGACAAAGAAGTGTCGTACTTTAGTGGCAAGAGATCGGTGTTTCCACTACTGAAGCGCATCATTCCTTACGAAGAGTACAATCAAATACGAAATACTCTGAATACTTCATATGCTTATGTAATTTCAAACACCCAGTGGCATTCAATTTTCAATTATCAGAGAAATCTTTTAAAACACAAATTTTTCGTATTTTCCGAAAATATTTGTTTTGCAAATACCAGCTTCTTAAGTTTTCCGATGGCAGAGAATTCTATTTATCGTGGACCAGTGCAAAACTTAATTATGACCATCAAAGATATCGGTCTGATGAATCGATGGATGAACACATTTTTTCCCGATGTTCTGCCACATAAAGAGATCACACCGCTGTTGAGACCAAGAGCCCCTATTACGCTGGGACAATCCTTGAAGGTGTCGGATCTGGAGTTGGTCTTTATAACGTATACTTCGCTAATTACGTTTGCAGCTTTTGTATTTTTTGTGGAACAACTTTTTAATAAATTTAAGAAAATGTCACTCAAAAGGATTTAAATTTAAGTTAAATTAAAATTAAAAAATATTTATGAGAAGCTAATAATCGAGGTGAACCTACTTCTTTTTGTAAACACAACAGTGTACGGCAACAAGTATTTTATAAATGTTCATGGAAAGTGTTTTAATTTTTAATAAAACTTGACACATACTCGTACTCTCAAAATTTCAATGAAAAGTTATTCACAGTTTTAATGAAAACTTTCATTGAATTTATGAAAAGTTGATAAAACAAATTGTATATATAATCAATATATTTACTGAAACAATTTAAATGAATTATGCAAAACAATTTTTTTTTAATTTTCTCGAAAATGCAATGCCAAGTTATTCACAGTTTTAATGAAAAATTTCATTGAATTTATGAAAGGGGTCCCAAACAATAAGGGAAACAATTTTTTTGATAACTTTTTTGGAACTTTAAGCTGGCAATCCGGATCAGTTTTATGAAAAATGCAAATCTATGTCCACTTTATTGATCGGATGAAAAATAGTTTCTGCTGGAAGATTTTTCTGTAGAAAAAACTGAAAAATTCTACTACATTTCAGAAGATCAGCTCACAGCTTAGAAGATGTAAATTTATTTCCATATTTTTTACAAAATCCCCCAGTGTGTATTATTGTACTCTCTCTTACTATTTATTATACACTCATAGAGAACATTTGCTTTAAAAATGTCACGTTTAAAGCAAATTATGAAAAGTAAGAGCCTGAGTTAAATACTGTGTAAAAGACGACTGAGTTAATTGTGTTTTTTTAAATTAAATGATTTTTTTTCGATACCCTTTAAATAATTTTGATTTGATTTATTAACAAATGCTACCTTTCCGTTATCCTTTTTGCTTTAAAAAAATGAATAGAAAAATGTCATTAACACCTGCACTAATTACCAATCATTGAACAAATAAATTATAAATCGAATCAAATGAAACTATAAATTAGCATGATTCCAGTAACATTTCATCATTCATAATGTACCAATCAATAAGTTTACTTATAATTACTGTGTGCTGCAGCACTATTGCAAATGGACTTGCATGGGATAAAACTACTTCAAGAATTTTGAAAACTGAAGAAACTAATTTCTACAATAAAATTTTAATGGAAATGGATAAACAGCAACCTTATGATAGTTTATTAATCATAAATCATGCGCGGATACAAGATTATCGACTAGAAGCGATCTATACTGTGAAAAAGCCCAAAATAATATTGACAAATCGTATGGAGTTCTATTACGAATACAAAAGAAACTTTAATAGTGAAATATTAGCCGTGATAATAATGGAGTACAAGTTCCAAAGTGTCTTATGGAAACATTTTGTAGAAACTCTAAACTATATGCGACAAATAAGAATTTTTATGATTTTCGTTAACATGTTGAACACGGAGCAGCTGCAACGAACTGTTTTGATTGAATGTGAAAAATCGAAAATTACAAATAGTATCTTTCATTTTCTGAATACGAGTTCAACTGCCAACCAAAACGAACTGTCGCAGGAATATTTTTTGTTACAACCTTATCCAAAGTATCGAGTTGAAAAGCATCAATTTAATCGATGCAAAACGTATTTTGCTACAAAAAAACTAAATATGCAGGGAAAAACTATAGTAACCCTGCCCGATCAAAACATACCACGTTCACTCATGTACAAAGATGAAAACGGTGAATTGAAATTCGGTGGTTTCGCTTTCAAAATGGTGGAGCTATTTACACAAATTCATAATGCCTCATATAAACTTCTTTATCAGCCGAAATTGGATGAAGTCTTACATTTAAGTATTCTGGCGAACATGACACGACATGGTCACTTGGACATGCCCATGAGTGTTTCTCCCATACACAACAGCAAAAAATTACTTTATCTCTCTTATCCTGTAGAATTTTCCAAATGGATAATTATGGTGCCGTGTGCCAAAAGAATGAATATAGATCAAGTGTATGAAGTGTTGCTAACAGTCAATTTATTTTTTGTATTTCTCGTCCTTTCCATGACATTTTCAGTAGTTCACTCACTCATAGAGAAATTATTCTATAAACAATTGAATTGGTTGAATTTATTGATGAGTGATAAAGTCATACCGGGCTTATTGGGACAGTCGTACAATCTGAGAAAAGCTAAATTGATGAGTCTTCGTTGGATTTATATTTTGATTTTTGTCGTGGGTCTTTACATGAGCACTACAATTTCAGCACATTTGCAAACACTTCTTACCAGTCCACCTTATTATCGGCAAATTAAAATTTTCGATGATCTGCGCCTGAGGAGTGTCAAAATTTTTTTCGATATATTGGATATGGAATATTTGGGCGAAGATGATAATCTTTTTAGGGAAAAAATGAAAGGAGTCATAGAATATACCGACAATACTACCCTGTTTAATACATTGCGACGAAACTTTAATACCACATACGCGTATCCTGTCACTTGGGCCCTGTGGAATGTGTTTGAATCAATTCAAGCTTATTATGCTCAGAAATCTGTTTGTGCTAATGAAGATCTAAATATTAGAGATATTTTGCTATTGGGCATGCCTTTGGAGACAAATTCTCCATACAGAAAGCCCATGGACGAGCTTGTGCATCAAATTCATGCCAGCGGCCTGCTATATATTTGGCAGGTACAGGTTATAAACGATCTTTTGAAGTTGGACAAAATCTCATTTATTGATACGACTAGAATTAAAACATATGATGATTTAAACGAAAATGATCTTTTATATGTTTGGAAGATTTTATCAGTTGGTTTAATTTCAAGTGTGCTGGTATTCTTTGGTGAAACTATGTGGAGTATTATCAAAGGGAAATTTTTGAAATAGAGTATTTTAATAAATTACGACACTGACCGTGCGAAGAGAGTGTGTTGTGGCGGAAAAATTAAGTTTATTTTTAATAATTAATTTTCCAAAAAAAAAATTCAAATCTTAAGCAACAAAAATACCTTTCTGAGTCCACACAAATAAATAATAAAGAGTTTTTATGTGTGTTTTTTTTATAAAAATATATATTTTTTTCAAATAAATATCAGACTAAGCGTTAAGAATTTTTTAAATTTTTAAGTGCAATTAAAATTGTTAGAAACTATTTTATTATATAATTCGAGCCATATATTTATTTATTACTTTTTCCCTGTGTTTTGTATCATCGTTGCAGTTTTTCGTTTTATGTTTCGTGCTGAATTCCAAACCTTGCTGCTGCTGTGCTTTCTGGGGAATTGACTTATGGCCGATAACATACAAAGTGTAATACCTACTGTAGGGTGAAAGAAGTGTTGCACCTTACGATCGCAGCCACCGACAGTCAAATATCTAGAATGATTGACAGTGTAGTTAAAAGAATTGGGATTTGTTTTTAATTTTGGTGTACGAAACTCTAAAAAAGTCGCAAATTAATTGACTTTGAACATAAACTTGACCTCGTATCTTAGGTGCCATTGCGTGTCAATACGATACGCTGCAATAATCTTAAGTACTGAAAAACGTTTATTTGAATTGTCTCAGTTACACTCTGAACAACATAAAGAGCAAAACATTGTCATTAGTAGCATCAACAATAACAATAACATTTAATGCAAAATATATCGTCTTTCTAATTACAATTGTCATTAGCATCAACAATTAAATTTTTTCCCTCAATACGAATAAAGTTCGACGACAACAATATAAAATGTTAGACCTTCCTTAAAATATGAAATTAGAGATCGTTAGTGAAGGAAATATTCGTATCTGAACTTCTTGTTGGATGTGACATGCGAAATAAATAAAAACACAAATGTAAGACGTAAGATAACAAATGACCTGAGATCGTTTAGTGTAGTTCTACGTGATCACTCCTCCGTGATTCACGCTAATCACGTGATATCCATCGTCACAAAAAAGAAAAGTTAGTTTTGCAGGCAACTTTTGTTTTCAGTTATTTTTCCACACAATTTACTTTTGGGCTCAAATTGGGTATTTTGACGTTTACAGAACTAGTGTATGAGTGTGTGTGTGAATGCTTTCTTTTCCGAATCGAAAGGTTTTTTTAGTTGTCTCAAACAAGTTGTTGCTTCTTTAAATCTTCAATATTATCTGTTGCTTGTGCCAACAAGCGACTGTCTTCCTCACCATACGAGCAAAATCAAAGAAAAAAAAAAAACATAAAAGAAGCAATAAAATCAGTCGCAACTTTGCATTTTTATTTTATTGATGTTGCTGTTGCTGTTACTGTTACTGGTGCTGGTGTCTTTTTTATGTTTTTGGCCATTTATTGTAGCAGCCGCCGCCGCTGGTGTTGTGTGTAAACTCGTTGTTAGTGTCTTCAATTGTTGTTCAGTGTTGGTGGCTTGACGGAAATTTTGCTTTTAATAAATTTAGTTTATCTTTAGCTTTACTGACGTTCAGTCGCGTTTTTAGTGGTGTAGTAAAAAAAAAACCGAGAAAAAATACACAAACACAAGGTGTGCAAAATTGTTGCATAAATATTTCTTTTTTAAAAGAAAACAAAAAAAGATTTTTAAAATTTAACTCGTTTGATCATACTCACAAAATCTTTACTAAAGAAAATTGCAAAAAAATACATATTGCAGGTGGACGCAAAAGTTACTTTCATCCATTCCAATGTATTTTAATTTAAATTTTAAATAAAAAGAAAACTGTTACAACATTTGCATACAATGGACTTAATGAAATAAATATAAAACGCAAAAAAAAAAAAAAAACAAAAAACAAGAGAAAATAAACAAATAGAAAAAATATCCTTTTTTACTTTTGTTCAAAAAAAGCATAAAATATCTCATGAGGTTGATTGGAGTGTGTAAAAGGGGCAGCATGAAAGTTTAACAAGAAAGAGAACTATTTTTTTCAAAAAAAAAAAAAAAAACAATATTTCGACTTTGGCATCTTTCATTTCCTAAATAAATATTTCTATAATAATTGTGTTTTCAATACTGTGGATTATTGGCAAAACATTTTAAGAAAAATGTAAAAATTTTAAAAGGAACATATTTATACAAAATACCAAAACTTTTAAAATTATATTAACTTGACTTAAGTGCTTTTGTCAAAAATCCACAGAATTTTTTTCAAAAAAAAAAAAAGTTCTTTTTTCCAATATTTACTTTGAAGCAGTTAAAAATAAAATAAAACAAGATTTGTGAATTATAAAGAAATAAATCCTAAGCGTTTCGAAAGATTCTAAAAAAATGAGGATTACACAATTGTTGGTAAGTATAAAATAAACACATGTCACATACATATGTATTTGATAATCTCTTCTTAATATTCTTAATACGAATTGAAGGTCTAATAAATCAGTGATTTTTTAAAAGCAGGTTGAGTTAAATTAAACCAAACTATAAATGTGGTTTAATCGCTATATCGCCATATGTATATTTTGCGTGGTGCGTTTATGTTAATTATTAAAAAAAAAACCTAAACTAATTTACGCATGCGCAACAATTATGACACATGTCAACCAAAAATAATTAGAAAATATGTATGTACGAATGTAATTGCTTTTTAAATGCCAGCATAATTATGATGACATTTGAATTAACAGGTTCAAATGTTTTGTTGTTTTTTTTTGTACGTGCGTCTGTCATTGGATTTAATTGTAGACATTTTTGACACTTAAAATGACATAAAAATATATATGATGCATAACTACGTGTCATTAACAAGTTAGTGATTAAAATAAATGTTTAAGGAGAATAAATGAGAGCGTACATACATACATACATGTCAGACAATTTAGGGCAAATGATAGTCCGAAACACTGTGGCGTACGCGATGAGCTTATGAGGAAATCATTGTCTAAAAATATACACTGTTTTATAAAAATCGTGGTCACACAGAATTTTTATAATATCAATGCAAAAAGATAAAAATATTAAAAAAATTCGAATTCGAATTTATAATAATTTATAATTTATGTTCGAACAATTTAATTAAGAGATTTTCATTCACAAAATTCTTAAAGGAAATGAAGAAGCGCTCAAAATATTCGGAGAAGGTTTGAAATATTTTTGTGTTCTCCAAAAGATTTCAAAATATTTTCGAACTTTCGCAAAACCCTTATAATTTCAGCAAAGAAAGTCAAAACTCTCAAGAAACTCAAAGTTGAACCGACAAAGACGTACATGTTTGAACATGCATCAAGTGTGCTTAGAATTCGTGAAATTCATTTATTATAATTTCACTAAAAATATTAAAAACTTCGAAAAATATAAATTGTTGTTTTGGTAACATAAATTCTTGAGTAATTGCTTGAATAAAATGTTATATTTTATATGGACTATATTAAGATATAATTCTCAACTTGAATTTCTTTCTTCGAATTGACTCTGGCTATCGAGACCAAGAGTTCAGTTCAGAACATAAAGGTGCTTCTAATGGCACGCTTGCATTAATTTTTAGTATAAAAGTGAACAGTCTGATTGACAAATTTCATAATTAAAATTATTAAATCTGTATCTTCATGACCACAGATCTGATCACAAAACTATTTATGTAAAAGTCATAGAGGACGACATAAACTTTCAGGAAGTCAATATATTGATAAACCTGTTTGGAATATACGATAAACTACAGAGCGCCAAGGTTACCATATCAAGAAGCGTTAATTTACAATTAATTATTGGCCGATTTGTCAACGATGAAAATAGATCTGGATAAAGTAAAAATTTTAATATTAAATTAGGTTTATATGATACCCTTACAATATTTAAAATAAATACATTTTTGAATTACTATGCAAACTATTAAGTTTTTTTGACTAAAGAAGTCATTGATTGTACCTAATGACTGATTAATGACTAATTGATTGCATCCTGCATCTTGTTTGCGTTTCCTTGTGAAACTTTTAATTTAATTTCATTTTGTTCATTATGATTTCATGGTTTTATTTTCGTAAATCACAAAGAAGAAGTAATAATTTGACGGGTAGCATGTTAATCAATATGAAAAAGTTTAAAAGAAATTCCAAAATAATCATGTATTTTAAATTAAATGATTTTTCAATCAAATTCGCAATTATTTAAAAATTTGGCAAACAATAAAAGATGATGCTGCTGTATGCCAAAAGATGTTTTAACTGAATGCAAACGGACAATATTGAAGACAAATACTTTCAATTAACCTTCAAATTAAATAAGAGTACATGTGTGTGTATGTGTGTGTGAACGATCAAAATTAATGATTTCGTTTGATATTTTCCAATTATGCGAGATTTACACTGCATTTTTGTTGCTATTTCTCGAAACAATTTCGATTAACGATTTATTTTTGTTAAAAACACACAATGAAGCAACACTTCAAAAAAAAGAAAAACTTTAAATCGCCATCATCACTTTTATAAAATCAAAAGAAGATCAAAAGTATATGATCTACTCAGTTTAGTTTATTATTTTTTTTGTTATTATTGTCTTTTTGTGAAATAACAAAAGTCACAGCACTCATGATTAAAAATCGTTTAAGTTCAACATTTTACTTTTCAAGTATTTCATTTGTTTTCATCTGTCTGTCTGTCTGATAGTGAATAATGACGAAGATCGTAACATTTAATTTTTATAACAAAAAAAGATCATTGGTCAAATGTTTCAAAATATTTTAAAATTGACCCAGATTTTTATATGTATGTATGTGTGTATTTACTTTTGACATTTTTATGAAATTCGAATGACAACAACTCTGTGTTCCTTTTTAAGATTTACTATGAAAATTCTATTTGAAACACTTGAACTATTCAAACGAAGATCATTTTTAATGTTGGCCTAGTCTTACTGCCTGTTTACAGTAGACGGTTTAAAAAATTTTTAATCGTCTTCAGTTGCCTTCTGCAAGATTAAAAAATCTTAATGAATTTTAGATTTTTAATGAATAATTAGTTGAAACAATGAACTTTTTGTTCAAAAAATGAGGACAAACATTAAATATGTAACAGTCGGTCAATTGCAGTCAAATGTAAAGCTGGGCTCTGCGGCTCTCTTAGCCTGCTGATGTAATTGGGCATTCATGATATGATATTAGTTTTGCTGTGATTCCATGACGATTGGCATCGTTTCATAGAAGAATTTTTTCTGAGTGTATTCATGATGTGTATCATTTGTGAGTCATCGTGCGTAATAACACGTAAAGACTGCACAGCATCCGAGCCAAGAAATTTATAGTAAATTAACTTTTCTTTTAAAATTTTCATTAAAAATTAGTTAATTGCCTTTTTTGGTGAATCAATTTTAGGCTTTTGTGCAAAATCCCAGAATTATCGTATTCGATATCATTTGAAAGTCTTTTTTGAAACACAATTTTTTTCACATTTACATATTTACTAGAAACCCCATTTTTTCAATTTCATTTGCAAGCCACTTTTAATAATAATTTTTTGTATATTTTCAATTTCTTAATTTAAATTGCGGGTCGCTCTTTTACGGTGCTCTTCGTTTAAGTTAATTTTACAAAGTTTCCATTTCAGTTGTGTTTAAAATTAATTGTTTCGTATTTTGTGTGTTTATCAATAATCTTATAAATTTTAATTTAATATGCCGGTCACATGCAAACTGCCCATTTGTTGAATCACTGAAAAAAAAAGAAACTGTTGTTGTTGATAGAAAGTGGGGGAATTTATAAAATTCCAACAGCACCAAAAAAAGTTTGTGCCATTTTTTTTGGTTTGCTTCGTTATAACTTTAATTAAGGGCAGGAAATAAATAAAATACAGATAAATTTCTCTATTATTAATAAATAAAATATTTTGTACAATTAATTGAAGGTTGTGGTGGGCCAGGTGCCTGCCTGCTTGCCTGCCTGCCAGTTTTTTGTAGAGAAATTCTTAACAATTTAATTTACAACATGACTGTGCAAAAGTGTCGCCTCCCTACTGTTTCATTATTCGACTATAATTATTATGCGAAGGTTGAGCACTGACTACATTCCTCCAATCTGCTTTCATCTAATTCATACGGCTAGTGATTTTTCATAATAAAATCCTCAAGAATTAAATTTTCATATATATATTTTTTTTTTGTAAATTGAGTTTAAATAAGTTTTTTCTGAAAAGAGACATAAAACTATTTGAAAAAATTTAACATTAAAAATTTGTTGCACCTAATTTTGACACTTATCATATAGCCCTCGTATAATTTATTAACAATTAAGATCATTTATAAGATTTATATGTATATAGAAGTCATGTCACTACAGTTGTATGACATGTTTACCTATTTACTCAGTGTAAACGTGTTGGGAAGTTAAAGCTAACATTAAGTTGCATGAAGCGTATACGAATGAGTAGCCGTATCTAACTGTTTGTGTCTTGTAATGATTGAATGTAACGTAAAAAAAAAATAATAGTTTACGGCATGCTTCAGCATTTTTATGCAAATATTTATCTATTTATTTATTATGTTGTCCTGAATTTGTGTTTACAAAATTGTCTGTGTTCAAACGCTTTTTGTACATTTTGTTTAAAAAGTAAATTATATAAAATGTAAATATTTACCGCTTTCAATAACCGTTGTATTAAAAAAAAATGTCAACAGTACTTGTAAACTTACCACTCATTTGCAAACATTTTTCATGCTTTATTAATTTTTTATTATTATTGTGTTGGTCAAAAAGTATTTTTATAAAACAAAAAGGAACTTTGTTCTAAAAGTACTTTGTTTTCTATTAAGTTCGTTTTCTATTTTGTTGTAAAAAAAAGTAAAACGTACTTTGTTGTAAAAGTTACTTCTACTATATGTTCTTTGCTTTAAAAAGTAGATTTTCCTTAAAGAAAAAAAAGCTTTTTCTAAGAATGCACTGTTTTCTAAAAGGTACTTTTTCCTAAAAGGCATTTATTCCTAAAGGTACTTTTCCTAAAGGAACTTTTTCCTGACAACTGTTTTAAAAAATACGCAGTTTTTCACGATATATAATTTTTTCGTAATGATACTTCACTTCAATGATAAATTCACAGTCTGTGGTACTTTTTATCTTTAAAACTCATCTTTAAAATTAAATTTTAAATATATTTTTATTATTAATTTCATAATGGACAGCAATAAAATTCGTAACCTTGAATTAAAATTGTGAGTATTTTTCATCAGAAATTAAATTATTTAACAGGCAACACGTTACAAAAAAGTCACTTAAAATGATTCGTTGTACTCAAATCTATAAATTGTAATTGAGTTTTTTCTTGCCACAAAAACATGTTAAACGACAAGTTGAAATTTGCATAATTTTTCTTATATTTATGTTAAAATTTTGCGGAAACATATTTAACACTTCAATGATCGGAAAAATTGCTTGAGCGAAAAAGTTTTAAATTTTTAACTCAAATAGACGAAATAAAATGAGCAATTTTATGCCCATTAGCTGCTAATTTAACACTAAAAGTTAACAAAAAAAAAAAAATATTTTAAATCAATATAATCTTATTGTGCAACATGAGTGATGGATTAAATAAAAATGCATGAAATTTCGATTTTACCACTAAATAGTCAGTCATGTCATTCGTTTCACAGCCAGTCATACAAAATATATCACTACTTCTTGTTTATCACCATATAAAATGTGGGTGGCAATTTTGTTTAATATTGATCAATGATGTGATTTTCTGATCATATTTTTTATGACTCATGGGAATTTTTTAAATTTTTATGATCATTTTTATTTTGCCTGAAGTATTTTTTATACACTTTTTACTGTCAGTCATCTCTATTGCAACAACACGTTAGAAGAAATCGCAATAAACATTAAAATAAAAATATTTCATTAAAAAATTATTTAACTCCAACATCACGCAGATAAATCCGCAAAATATTTGCCGTCTATAAATTTTATTGCCACTTTTTTCGTTGTTGCTGCAGATTGTGTTGAAGACAAAAAAAACCTTTCACTTTGTGTCAAGTAAAGTTTATTCATCGGTTTCTTGATCGGTAGCTTCATTGTAAATAAATAATAAAAATAAGATGCAATTTTAGTTGATTATTAAGTGCGGTAAAGGTTTTTTATTCATGATTTCAACAATGCGACAGTGGAGAAGAAAAAATTAGCACAACACTTTATGCGTGCTGTAAAATATAAATGTGTTTTATATTGTCTGTTGTTCCGAGTAAAATTCACACTCGCACTAAACACTAAAAAAGGTTGCTGACATAATTAAAAGAAGATATAAAAAAATCCCCCCCCCCCCTTAAGCCTCAGTATGGTGGTCCCTTTATTAAAGGTTGTGCTTTTAACTTTCAGAATTCATAGGAGAGTTATAGAAAACTATGTTTAACTGAAACCATTTTTTGGTAAAGACACCTTTTTATAAAAAAGCTTTGGGGAGAGAAATTTTAAAAGTTCTTTCCTAGAAGAAGCTCTATTTAAAATGTTTTGCTGTTTGGGATGTTTTTTTTTTTTTTTTTTATTTTGATGTAACTGAGATTGTTTTTTGTTCTTCACTGCTGTGCGATTATTTCTTTAAACGTTGCATTCGTTGCCGCTGTACTTGCTACAAAGCTGTTTCCATTACAACTAATCGATGTTGGTGATGATTAAGACATTTATCATCATCATGATCATTATGAGGTTGATGACATTTGATTGTATTTTATAGGAATTAAGGTTTACTTTCGTACATACATACATACATACCGTAGTTCCCGCTTAACTGCTTCCCGCTTCAATGAGTTCCCCCTTTAAATGCGTAAAAGCAGCTGGCAACAAAAAGAAAATTTCACTTAAATGCATCTTGGTAAAAGACTTTCTGCTCTATAAGTGTGTGAAAAATTAAACTTGAACAATGATTTAGTCTAAAATTCCTTATTCCATTATTCAAGTGATGTAAACTAACAAAAAAACAAAAAAAAAAACAAAAACGCTGTTTACATATATTTTCTTTTATAATTTAAAACAATTTGTGGATTATTTGGCCATCATTAACGTAATTTTAATCTTTTCATTTCCTTCATTATCTTCGCCCATAATTTGTGTTTTTATCATAACAACAGTAACAACAAACATTTTACATAAATAAATAAATTTACATAATTTTTAGAGAAAAAGAGAGAGAGAGAGAGAGTGTGCGTGCGTTCGCGCATTTGTACGTGTGGGTATAATTAATTAATTTGATTTGAACCATTTCTTTTCGGAACGAAAGAAAGCGAAACTAACTGAAACTCCACAAAACATGATGACTGACCTTGTATTAAACATAAAACTGAAAGGGGGCAGATGGACACATGAACAGATTAAAGAAATAAAACTGCAACATATTGAAATGCCTGTGCCGCATAAACTTCATCATCGCCATCACATTATTGAACCTCATTATCGTTATCAATCGATTGTTGTTAAATAAAAATTTTTAATCCATTTGTTTTTGCGTTGCACATGTCTTTCGTCTGTCCGCCACTTAGCATGACTACAAGTTTGACCACTTTTACTTTTTATTGAAAATCTTCAAGATAATACAATTTTTTCTTTCTTTCTTCTTTCTTTTTTTTTTGTTTTGTTGGCTTCCAATTTACAACTTGTTACCGGTTTTTATTACAGCATTCATCTCATGAATTAATAAAAGAAGCTCAAACCCATGTGATTTGAAAAGAAATTCTTTTTAAAACGAATACAGAAATCTAAACATTTAATTGTAGCAGTTTTTCTATTCGAGCTCTCTTTTTAATTGTAAATACTAGAGTTGTCAATTATTCGCCTTTCAACTTTGTTCGAATAATTCAAATAATTGATTTTGTTCGTTCGATCAAACGATTAAAGCTAAAAAATTTTTCGATTAATCGATGAGAACAAGGAATAAAAAAGTTGACTAAATTTTTTAGCTATTAAACGATTTTTGGTTTTGGTTATTGAAATAAATCTTTCGCTAATTGTCGAAGTAGGTGATATTGTGAGAAGAGCATAAAATAGTTTATCTAATTTTTCTGTTCTTTTTTTACATTTTTTCAAATATACCATATCGTCTAATATATCGCTGAAGTCTTTTTATATTTTGAATTTTGAATTTTTAATACTTTTAACATAATTATTTAATTCGCATAAAAGATTGTTATTTTCATTACTAGTAACATCTTCTTTATCATTACTTTCATCTGAATTACTGTGGTTACTTTCAACATAAAATAATCTGCAGTATAATTTATTCTTTAGTTTAAATTTTTGAAGAACATTTTAAAAACATTCATTTCTCGGAAAATTTCCAGAATTTAAAAAATATTATTAACGTATTTTAAAGTTTTATACGTCTCTTATTTAATCTTAGTTTAATACGTTTTCGTAAATCTGCTGCAAAAGAATTATTAATTTTTTTGTTGTTGATCCAACAATTTTGTATACTTTGGGACACTTGTTACATGTGACTTTGTTTTTTTTTTTCATTTTTGTGCTTGGTAAAATACTTCCAAAACGAGCTCAATTTTTTGGCTTTAGTGTATTTCTAATTTATTCACCTGAGAGTGACAGTTCGACAACAACTGCAAACATCCAAAATAATATGTATTTGGTTGATATAAAGTACTCGCTTTGTTTCATATCATACAAACAAATTTAAACATTTTCGACGTATGCATTTTAAACTAAAAAAAGTTGTTCGATTAATTGACATTAATTAATCGATTTATTCGTTATTCGAAAATCGGCATTTTAAAATTATTCGAACAGATTGTGAATGAGTATACGTCAGCGCCTACCATTACGGTTTATCTGACGGTGTACTTAAACACTTAGTGTAGATTAAGCGTTCACCATCGCCCCTGAGCCACCCCACTCAAGAAACCCGAAGGCATCCCCGAGGGGATGACAACAGGTAGCAACTTCTCAGACATGACCAAGGCCCGTCATGTCCAAACACCTTGCTAAAGTGAGCGAGCTACCTAAACTCTGGAATCCTGTTGGTTCACAACAGCACATAGAGGCTTCGCATCGGTAGACACGAAGTCCGCTAAGCGAGCATCAGTCTTTAACCGACACCTCTCCCAGCTTTTGGTAACAACCACAACCACTACGTGAACTCTCGAAAGAGACCTCAACCAACAACCGGCCCATGGGATCCTGTAACCGGTATAGTAGAGGAGGACTCTACTTCCCGGTTTAAACATTCCCCCATGTGGGCTGCCGGCCCCGTAGTGCCAGTTCAAACTACTGGTAAAGTTTCGAAAGGAAATCCCAAAAGGGATTAACTTTCTATTGGTTTTGGTCATGGGCTAGACCTTAGGTACCCTTACACCTTCTATGTAGACTTACGTGGCAAGCCACTACGTTCATTATAAAATATATGCACATTCCGTTGCTCTGTTAATTCAGAGATTGGTCCGAGCATATAAGTTTTATGGGTAACTGACAAAACTTTATGTCTACAAAAATCAGTTACCCTATACCCCGGGGAGTATTGCATCTTGTTGTTGAGAATCAACAAGATGAACTATCTACCCCCCGGGGGAAATTATTCGAACAAGAGTTTCGTTTTGTTTGATCGATTAATCGAATTATTCTTAATCGGTTGACAACTCTAGTAAATAGAGATCACAATCAGACGCACGCACACAGAGATACTACACACACACATACGCATACAAATGCACGCATTAGCAACTCTCTTACCCACACTTTCTCATTGCACTTAACATTTTCAGGTGGTGTTTGGCGCTGGGCCCACCACCATTATTTAAGTTGCTTTTTTTTGGTGCTTTAGTGGTTTGGGTATCTGCTTGGCTGCTTGACTGCTTGACTGCTTGGCTGCTTGGCTATTTTTGACTAAATAAAACTTTCGTTTTCATTTCAATTTGTGTTTGTGTAACACAACGGGGGAGGAGGATGTAGTTTTAGATTTTGACTTTTTAATTGCGAATTACGAGTATGTACTTTGCTCGCATTGTTTAAAGTTTTCGTATTTTGTTGTTGCTAATGTCTTTTCGTTCGTGTTTGTCATTTATTATTTCCGCTGAAGATGAAATAATAAAACTTGAAAATAACATGTGAATATGCTGCTTGACTGTCGAAGTTTGATTTTCTTGTTAAACTTATTTTTAATAAAAAAAAACAATAATATAAAGCATAATAGTTAAACTCGATCGAATTTCAAATATCGTTTTTACCAAAAAAAAAAAAAAAAAAAAAAAAAAAAAAAAACACCAACAACAACAACAACGTCATGTCTGCATAATCCAGTTTTACTCTTAAGGAAATGCTATTGACATTCGCTGGTTCGACCAGTTTTTATGTTCAACAGGATGTTGTTGGCCTTAAGTGTTGTTGTTGTCTCTGTTTCATTGCGTAATCAGTTTTGAATGTTGAACAACAACAGTAAAATTGTAAAAGGCCTTAAACAGTCCAAAAACATATTTGGCATGTAAAGTTTATAATTTCTATGTAAAATTTTGTGAAAAAAATATTAAAATTTCCCACGAATTAGTTTTTGCAAAAATTTCTATAATAAATTACAAATAATTTAATACTGTACAGTAAAATCAAAATATTTTAAAATAACAATTTTCCGATCGTGTATCTATTGGAAAACCGACACGATACAACTCTGATGCAATATAACATCAATATTGTGAAAGCCTTTATGCTAGTGGTCATTTGGTAATAATAAATGATGACAGTTCTGTCATCAATGAAATGATTGAAATGTTAATTATTAAATGATCTTTCTTTTATATGTTGCTATTTCAATTTTATGTTTTATTTTATAATTTTTTAAAATATTTGTCTGATAAGTAAATTGTTTTAACCGACTTGCAAAAAAAGGAGGATGTTAGCAATAGAGGGTATATTTTTACACAGATTTTACCGATTTTTAAAATTATTTTTCTGTGTGAAAGTATTTGCTTGTAGTTTTTTCCAATATTTTTTTTTTTTTAATCGGGGGACAAAGTATTCTCCCGAAAAATATTGATTATTAGACATTTTCGCTTTCCAAGGACACAAAAAAATTTTAAACTGGAAAAAACTTAGTGCCTGGCTCACGAAGTCGACCGATGTCGATCGCTTGATTTTTAGATGTAAAAAATCTAGCTTGCGTTCCACTAATAACTGATATTATTTAACTTAATAATTGCTTACTAGAAGGAAAGCTAAAGAAATAAATAAAATTTATGGTTTGAAGGTCACAAATCATTTGTTTTTCGTTTACAATCGATCGGTCGACATCGTGAGCCAGGCAGTTAAAGTTTTACGATATTTTTTCAATTATTTTTTTGGTGTCAAATTGAACACAGGTCTAGTCTAGTCTTATGAAAATTGCAAAAAATGGCAATAATCGTATATTTTGAATTTTTTGCTCAAAAAACGGCAAATGGATTATGGTTTTGTGTAGGAACATCGACTGGCAATGAAGGATATTTGAATGGACGAATATTAATTCTGTGGGAAAGTTAATAGACAAAAATTGAAATTTTCATTCAATATTCAAATTAAATTATTTTTAAATAAACTATAAAAAAAAATTAGTGCGTGTGAGACTGATCAGACAAATAATTTGCAATGGATCGCAATCTCTTCGATCTCTTCGAACCAAATTTCCAATTTATTGCTTAAAATTGTTTTTAGTAATAATTGTATGCTAAGCAACAGCTGATCTGTTTGTTAACATCACATTTCAGTTAATACATTTGTTTGTTAATAATTTCAAGTTCTTTTGTTTAAGTTGTTCAAGCTGTTTTCATTTTTTTTAAATGAATATTTGATCGCTGAGAACTGTTTCTTAAACTTTTTGTTAATACACTCTTTCCTATTCCCATTATTAATAAATTTACTGCCGAACAAACTGTTGGTAATAACAAAAATTAGCTTCATAAATTTAAAAATTAAATGCAACATGTTGAAGTATTTCAATCTCATACAAATTTAGACAAATACCACATGATATTTTAAATAACAATATTTAAAAAAAAAAAAACAATAACATTAGCAACAATAGCAAAATAATTATTTATATGAAAATGATAACATGAGAACAAACTGCAAACAAACAACAAAAAAAAAAAAAAAAAAAAAAAAAAAAAAAAAACATCTAGACAACGATACAAAAGACAAAACAATTGAAAATAAAAAAAACTTGTTGGCTGGGCTGGAATAAATTTTAAATAAATGTTAGACAGAAAAAATAGAAAAATTGCATGTAACAATTGTTTAAATACTCGTGTATACTCTTGTGGAAAATGGCAAAGTTTTAAACTAAAACACAGACAGAGCGACAGATGGACGGACAACTTGATGACACCACAAACTCTGGGTTGTTAACAAAAACATTAATTCTTTATTTTTTAATCTTTTCATAATTTAGTTATGACATGTTGACATGAATTAAGTCAGAGTTGTTAGTTGTTGTATGTTTTCGAATACGAAAACGGAAAAATATAAAGTTTTGAAATACTCTTTATATGAAAATACTAGATGATTGTGCCGGCTTCGCCCGGAAGCTATTTTGTTATATGGTGGAACCATTTTCCCCACCCCCTCATCAACCCCCTAATTTATGCTTGACTATTTGAAATCGAACGACGACATGAGGCGGACGTAGCACCATCTTTCTGTCAATATGATGCGACGCTTCTCGTAAATGAAGCGGACATAGCGCCATCTGTCATTCAACAACAAAACTAATTTTGTTCTGTTTGAAATGCGAATAGATTTAATAGTTAAGTAAATACAGGTATTGCCCCTTCCCTCCACTCCTCGTGCCACTAGCGGTTTAAAATCTACTTTAAAACCTAATTTCATACCTACCAAATATGCATAAAAAATTTAATTAAAATTTGTTGAGCCGCTTTGGAGGAGTTCGATAACAAACATCGTGACACGAGATTTTTATATATTAGATGGATCACGTTAGTAGTTTTTTTTTATTTTAGAAATCATCAATCATTTTGATTTTAATTAATCACGAGTTAGTCCAAACGCCGCCGCCGCACCCATTTGAAGTATTATTTTTTTTTTCGTAAACGCTCTCTTTCAATAATAACAACATAAAACAAAATTAATTTTTTATTACAAAAAAAAAAAAAAAAATAATGCACAAAAACTATAAATGCGATCGATCGATTATCGGAGTTTGAAATTTTTAATCGATTAATTGTAAGCTCTATAACATATCAAAATTATTTAGGAGTTTTCTTGTACCAATTCTGTGTTCTTGGAGACCAAAGAAAATGAGAATAGCTTTGACTGACGTTATACGAGTATAACTGAAGGCGTGGAGGTAACATTCTACGTTGACAGTCAGGCGGCGCTGAAAGCTTTGAAGGGGCATAGTGTCAAATCGAAGCTGGTCAGCAACTGTAGGCTATCTCTCAACTTGCTTATGGACAAATTTAGCATGAGGCTATGTTGGGTACCAGGACATTGCAATATTGAGGGAAACGAAATCGCTGATGAGCTGGCAAGAATAGGGTGGCAGTTAGTGACAGGTCGGTTAAACCTCCAATCGGTTACTACTATAGGGAACTCAGTAATTGGGTAATTAGCAGAACTAACCATTCCTGGAGGAATAGAGAAGATTGTAGAGTCTCGAGGTCCATATGGACAGAACTAGACTCAGGTGAATCTGATCTACTGCTGGGTATGAATAGAAAGGTTTTGAGAGGCTTAGTAGGCGCTTTGACTGGCCATTGCTCGGTTAGAGCGAGGATGAAGAGGAGCCAGAAACTATAGAGCATATCATCTGTCATTGCCCAAGGCTGCAACGCCATAGGCAAAGATGGCTGAGCAGACGTTTCCATGAGGGCATTAGTGATATCGCAAAGAACAAACTTGAGATTATCAGGGGCTTTAATTAGTCAATAAATTAAAAATTAAGGGATTCACAATGGATGCAATAGGGTCTCCGAGTGGATGTGTATTTCACACTACCCTTCCTAACCTAACCTAACCTATTCGAGTATGTAGTGAATTTTTGTTTTTCACAGCGGATTTTCACAAATTAACTATTATTTGAAAGATCTGATCATTCTTTCTTTTGAAAATCTGTTAATAAGCGGTTAAGTTATAATATTTTAAGCAAAATTTTATTATCATCATAGATTAGACATTCATTAACCGATTTTCAAAAGTTATAATTTGTTTCAAAGATATTGAACAGACCTTTCAAATAAAAGTTAATTTGTGAAAATCCGTTTTGAAAGAAAGAAGTTGGCACTGTATAAAGTTGAAACTGTAACAAAGCCGTTTTCTCCATTAAATTTATTGTTATAAAATCATTTTGCAAAGTGTCATCGAAAACCGGAAGTACATTCATTCGTTAAAGGCTCCAATAGAAGTGGTACTTTCTTTTTAATTTTTGTAAGTTTACATTTTTACAACGAAATATGACTATTAAAGTTATTAATTCTGTTGATAGTTTTATTTTTGTTAAAACAAATAAATTCAAACTACGGAAATATTTCGTATAATTTAAAAAAATGTATTGCAATTTTATTCTCATGTGATCGAATGCATGGGAGTGTTAACGAGTATTCGCTCGTTTTTCAATCTACGTCTTTTTTGTTGTTGCAAAATTTTATGTAAGACCAAATACCAGTTATTATTATTTTTTTTTTTTAAATTCATCATAAATCCTTTTTTACATTTTTTTACTTTTACGATTTTTGTTTAAATCTTAAAATTGCATCATATTAATGCGAGTATACAGAAAGAAGTACTAGATATGGGTTCGTGACTAAATTTTCCATCATAATGTTACAGTGTCATACACTGACTTCATTGATTCAACGAGTTTTTGCAGAAAATTAATGAATGTCGGCCAGCTTTCAAATAAATATTTAAACATTTGTTTTTGAATGTCAAACCAAAAATTCATTTTGTTGTCTTTTTAACAATCTTTGGGACTTTTATCCAGATATTTCTAAAGCTCGATTTAAAGTGTATAATTTTATACGATGTACATTATGGAGATTCCTTAATACAGTTTGTAGGCGTGCAATACACATCCACTATTACACTATTCACAAGTAGTTCACGCCAATAAAGTGATCGTCCGGTAAACATCTTCTCTACAAACCAATCACACACGTACTCATGATTTGCAGTAAATGATAATTTTAGTTTGCGGATTTTAAGATGAGTTGAAAGTTAAAACAAGCTTTTTAGTACAAGTTATTAACAGTCAAGTATTAAAAGCAGATATTTTTGGTTTTATTTTTGTTTTTGTAAATAACTCCGATAACAAATTATGAACAACATGTTTTTTGTTCGTTTTATTTTAAGAGGTGGTTTCACTCGATTGTATAATAAAATAATTTAACACTTAAATTGTTTTTATACAAAAATTTTAAAAGATTTAAAGCAAATACAATATAGCCTGTAAATTATTTAACATATTAAAGATAATTTAAAAAATGCGGCAAAACAGATAGAAAGAAAACAGAGTATTTAATTGGGTTACCAGTGGATAAAAAAAAATTTTTTTTTGCTTGTTGTTTCATCTAAATTCAATTTAATGACAGGAAATGTGTTGTTGTCTGGTTTAAATTTCCTTGATATTTAATCCTGTTAATTTGATGGTTATGTAAAAACATCAGTTGAAAAAAAAGTTCAAAACAGATAATCGAAACATTTGTAACAACCTGTGATTAGAGTTTATCAATAATATCTACTACGAGTACAACACTTGAATTTTTAATTTTGTATCAGTACACTGTTCAAAGCAGTGGCAGTAAATAAAATTATAAAAATCTCAGAACTGCAGACATAATACGTAAAAAAAAAAAGAAAATCATAATAGACATCATTAAAGTTGGGGTTAGCCTGTACCAGTTTTGATTTATCGGAACTCATTGAGTATGCTGCTGGCTTTAGCTTTCCTATGTTACATCGAAAAATGATTTTATGACGACGGTAAACGTATAAATGTTAAACTTTAAAGTCAAGATTATTTTGTTCAAAATTTACACAGTCGTAACTTATTTCTTTAAAATAAATTTTTCACAAACTAACTTTTGTTTGAAAGGTGTAATTTTTGTTTTTAAAATAACTTATAACTTTTTAAGATCGGTCTATAAATTGATAAGTTATGATGGTTTGTAAATTTTACAATAAAATTTTATTTTGAGGTCAACACTTCACTTCTATGCATGTACATTTTTTTTACCACACCCGGATATTATTTACAATTTTTATTTTGTCGAGTGATAATTAGCATTTTAATGGTGTTTGCTGAAATTTTACAAACATTTAATGGGTTTTAAAATTTCAGATGAGAACGGATCGACACTTCCTATCTTGAATTCAAAAAAAAAAAAAAAAAAAAAAAATGTTCCCCCAAGCTATTCATTTGCTATGGATATTTTAAGTTTCAAGGAAATGTTATACGCCGATTCAAAGTTACAAATACTACTCTAATTTACTTGCCAAAACATCCCATTGTGCACTAATGTAAAACGTAATGTGGGGTGTATTCAAATTAAAATAAGTAATCCTCTCATTGCCATCAGCAAAAATATAACTGATATGACCTGAATAAATTTAAATAAAATTTATTTTACATCAACTTGTCGTAATTAATGGAAAAAGTACAACATGAGAAAGAAACAATTTTTATAATAAATGGATAGTTTTTTTTTTTGTTAAACATCCTACTGACATACATAAATATTCATGACATAATAAGGCAAAGTATCATATGCTCTACACAGGAGTAAATGCATACTTCGAATACATGCATACATACTCTCACATTCCATTTGTGTGTATGTTTGCACATAGTTTTATTTTAAATTTGTTTATCTAATACAATTGTGGCAACCAGCCAGCCAAGCAGTCATTCAGACACCTATTGAAATTGTATCTATGTACTAACAACATGTTATTGTTGTTGTTAACGAAGATGTTATTGTATGCATGCATGCCACTGTTTACTTTGAATTTTCTTTTATTTCTTTCATTTCTTTTCGTTCCAAATTTCTTCTATTGCATGAAATATAGTGAAACATTTTAAATCCATCTCTCCTCCAGTGAAATTTTGATATAATTCAAGAGGAAGATTTGTAACAATCACAGACATGAATGTTGTGTTGAATAAATGAGTAAAAAAATTAAGATATACTTTTGTTTTTATAAAGATGCAAAAGCAGTTAATGGATTATTTTATTGGGGCAACTTCTTTTAACAAATTTATACAAAAAACAAAAAAAAAAAAAAAAAAAAATCAGAAAAAAAACAAAAACATAAACAAACAATGAAAATTGATAAAAAAAAACTAAAGCAAATTATGTAATTTGAAACCACATTTGCATGAAAAGAAAGAAATAATTAAAAACTCAAAATTCAAGGGGATGACTTTTTCAAATGAATTTGAATATTTTATTCAAGTCAATAAATTAATTAATTGTTAACTTGTCTGTTTATGAAAAAAATTAAGTTAAGGCGATGCATGAACTGAATATTATTTGCACTTCTTTTAAAAATGAAGTCGATGGATCAAAACTTTTAAAATGTTCATGGGAAAAACTTTTTTAGAACTTGAACTTTAAGTTTTGAGTCAATATTTATAACATCATTGTGAATTGTAGTTTAACTATGCCCCATTGTGAATTAAGTTAAGTTTACTTTCTACCGATTGCGGGAAATTATTGTTATATTTTAAACCTTTTATGTTTTTTACACTGACCTAAACAGTTTATTAAAATTTAACCGTGCGCTGCGGACTTATTTATGATAATTGTCAGATTAGTGCAACGGAAAATGTTATTTATAACTCTGCCATTCACATACACACGTACATACAAGCGTGCATATTCATGAGTGTAAAATTTATATAAATATTTGAGTAATAACTCAAGCATTTAGAAGCAACAAAATCATAATGAAAACGAAAACCTTTTGTAAATGTAAATTTGGCTTAAAGGTCATAAAAGAAATTTAGTTTTTTTTTTTGGTTTATTCAAATCGTAACGTTTATTTCATCAAGTAAATAGTTACAGAACAGCAACCAACAATGGGTGAAAGTTTTTGTATTGTTTTGAAATTTCTTTAAAATTTAAATACCAAAAATAACAATATTCATAATAAAGTGTGTTTGTTGGTATGGATACAAAATACATAGTTATTTATGCTCTTGAGCGTGTGTGTGTGAAATATTTTGGCACCTGTCCATTATTTCAAATGAGGAGGAGGCATTTAACAAAACTCATTTATGCAAATTTTTTCGGCGTTGCTGAAACGAACTGGTAGAAAGGTTTCTGTCATAACAACTGCTTGTTTAAAAAGATTAAATTATGACAGCTGATCATAAATGCATTTAAGAAGTGAAATGTACACGTCCCTAATAATTGTAAGAAAAATGCAAGACGTGCATTCCACTGTTATGGCTGTTATTTAATGAAAGTGTAAGCGAAACAAAATAGTGCAACTGTCTGCTTTCAACACTTAAAATTTTTGGACGGACTATTATTTTCAAAAAGAAACAATGATGTTTTCTCTGTTGTAAAACAGACGATTTGTACCTGTCAGGTGTTGCTCACGTCTAATATAATTCTGCAGCTGTCAACTACAATCCGTACTGAAGGTCTTTTCTAATTCATAAACAAATTCGAAATTATTAATTGCACCTGCCTTATCTGTTGGGCTGATTTTTATCATTTTATTTTATTTGAGTCGTTTGCTATGGGGGTTCGTTAGAATCAAACCTATAGAAAATTTAATTAAAGCGGGTCGTTCCTATAAATAAATATTGTTGGTTATTTTCTCACAAACTTATTCAAGTTACTGTGCTACACAAAAATATCGATATGTATGTATGTGTGAATGGGTGCGTAATTGTGTACATAAATACATACATATAAAAAAAAGCCAGTATGTAGTCTGTAATGAAAAATTCCAATCGAACCCCATCCAATAAAAATTAATTTGCAGTCAATTAAAAACGTTTTATAAAACGTAATTCCTTTTGGCCAGACATTTAACTTTATTATCAGCGATAATTGAAATTCTACGTGTTTTGATTGGAAATGTTACATTTGGCAGTTGGGGATTTTGAAAATGATATCAACCGAACAACATCTTCGATAAGAAATCTAAGACTTTCCCCTTGTGCGTAAGTTAGAGAGACAGAGAGAGAGAGAGAGACTTTAAATGGTTACAAATTTGAAAATGATAATAATTTTAGAAAAACCAAAAAAAAAATCAAGAATTTATTAAACCAAAATATATATTCAACACATAAGACTATACGGGGTTTTTTTTGGTCCTACAAAGCCCTTTCCAAGGTCATACGTGGATATTATTATCCATCGGGTAAAATGTTAAATTTCTCTTTCAAACTGAAAAATCAGTATCAGTTGCCCCACTGTGCATACGTGTGTACTACATGTTTTGTTAGCCAAATTTACATTTGTTTTTATTTTGAAGCGTGCTTTTTATTTCTGACCCAAAATATTCCCACAACTTTAAGTTGTAAAAATAAAATATGAAAGAGACATGACTTAAAAAGTATGAATTTGTTAAAAAATAATTCAAACAGAAGCAATTTTTATTTGATTAAACAAAAAAAGTAATTAAAATGCACAACAAATTGTTGGGAGAAAACTTGAAATATAAAAACAAGCTCAGAAAATGTGGTTATTTATAGCAGACATTTGAAAATGTTTAATTTATTTAAATGAATTAAAATACGTTTTTAAGCCTGCCTTTTTTAGAAATAAAATTGATTTTTAATTGAATCGGCAAAATTATTTTAATTATAATTAATTGAAAAATAAAAGAGAAAGCTCTTCTATATGCGTTAAATTAAATTTAGAAGGAAAAAAATGTATTTATTTTTCCCAAAAAAGGAGAAATGTTTACTTCTTACATACTTATTTATATAAATTAAATGAAAGCGACAGACAAAAAAGTGTAGAAATTATCTATAAAATGCAAAATCAACAAAAAATTCTTAAAAAAATTCTGAGTGGAGAAAAATGTTGTTTCTTGTTTTCATTTTTGAAGAAATCTTCATTTTTCAAAAGCCATGAATCCGTTATTTTATGTAACATTAATTTTAAACCCAACTAATCTTTATTTCTTATTTACTCCTTGTTTGTTTCACAGCATAAAAATTCGTAATAAAATCATTTTTTTTTCCAATTTTCCATTTTTAGTTAATTGGTTTTCTAGTATTGCTGACAACAGCTACTGCCTCAAGAATGAATGATAATGCCTCTAGAAAGCCAACTGCGAAGCCGGCCGTTAGTGAGCCTAAAACTTCATCGAAGGTCGCCAAGTCTACAATAAATTCTGCAGGTGGACGTGCCGCAAAATCTTTAAAAACCAGCAAACCAGGAGAAAATCGTGGAAAGCGAACTTTATATGATTTTGGTGGTCCAGCTTTCATATACCCGCAAGTAGCTGCTAGAAGAGCTGGTTACGATTCAGAATCAAGATCCGCATTTAATACACAATCGGGTTATTTTAATGGACAAAATGCAATTGGTATGTTTTACAGAGAATAATTTCTCAACAATTGATCACTTACTCTCCCCTGTTATTTTCAGCTCAATTTCCCAGTGATTACAATCTAAATTATTCACCTTATCCTCAATATTTGGAAGCCCCAGAACCAATCATTGAAATTATAATTAAAGATGCTAACGAAACGCTGCCCGAGACAAATGTCCAGCCCATAATAACCAAAAATAAAAAGAAAAAAGAAAAAGTTCATGTCTTTTATGTCAATTACAAAAAGGATCAGAACAACAAGCTGCACTTGGAAAGTCCCATTGCCTCGTTGAACAATGATGAAAATGAAGAGGAAGAAGAGGAGGAGGACAATATTGTAGATTATACGGTGACACCTTTGCCACCAATCAAATCAACAACATTGAGAACAATTATTCATCCCGATTCAGAAAAGTATCACAGCAACAGTGGAATACATGTAACATTCGGTTCCGAAGATAATCACCAAACAGATGATATTTTGGAAGAAAATGATGCGGAAAGCATTCAGCGTCAGGTGGTGGCAGTGCCAGTTCCAGTGCCTCAAGCAGAGGCTAAATCGCACTATCAGGTAAATGCTAGAAATGATTTTCATGGAGAGCCAAGGTCGCCCTTTTCCAGCAGCTTCTTCCAGTCCTCAGCGCCCTGGCAATATCAAGCTCAACAACAACAGCAACAGTTTCACATCCAGCAACAACAACAACAACTACCGAGTCTACATTCGACTATTTTCTTCAAACCACCCACTCAATCGAGCCCTCTACAACAACATCCTCCTCAGCAAGCCCCCCAAGTGTCAAGCCAACATTACTCAACAAATCACTACCAAAAACAACCATTTTTCTCTCAAAGTTCACAGCCAAAACCGTTTTTCACTCAACCTTCCGGTCCTGCTTCAGTACAGCCGTCACAACGAAAACCTTTTGGTCAATTTAATCAACAATCCCAATACTATTCGAACCATAATCAATTGTATCAGCCGCAATCACAACATCAACAGCCTCCACAGAACCAACAACAACAGAATAATCATCAGCCTCAGAATAGTATACAACACAATCAATATAACAATGCGCCAACGCATAAGCCTGTGCAGTCTTCAAAGTCCTCGATTAATTTCCCTACACCTCCACCAAAATCTCAAGAGCTGCCGGCTAGACAAGCACCACAACCTTATCAGCCAATTAAGTTCCGCCCTACTCCTGCATCAGCTCCACAACAAATAAAATCCACACCAATAGCGGTGAAATTGGAAAATACTCAATACAATTCAAAACCATATTTGTTCCAAAAACAACCACAATTCATACAACATCCAACTTTTACTATACCGGTTCCAAGCCAACCGACTTATAAGGCTCAAACGCAACAGCAACAACCAAATCAATCACACCAGCAATACCAAACCCAGTCATCTTCGCAACATCAATATCAGCCACAATCTCACAGCCAGAACCAACAGCAGCAACTTGCGCAACATCAGTATCAGCCACAGAACCAACAACAACAACATGCGCAGCACCAATATCAAACACAAACTCAGCAACAGCAACATTTTGTAGCGCAGACACAACAAATCTCTAATGTGCCACAACCCAATTCCATTTACTTCTCACAAAACAAGAATCAACATCAACAAGAACAACAGCAACATTCACAGGTGCAACCAAATACTAGGTATCAAACACCATCGTCTAATCAACAACCATTTTCTGCGATTCCCCATAGCAATTTGAGTTGGCTGGATGTTAGGCCCTCCAAGGAGACGGAACTCTTGAAATCCATTCCAAAATTTGAACAACATATTACCGAGACCGTACAAAACCACTACAACGGCCCCAATCAGTATCAGACACAGAATCAAGTTATACACGATATTCCAGCGCCAAATTTAAGCGCCCAACTGCATCAGAAGCAGCCACAAAACCGGCCATTGCAAGGTCACTACATCACAGCCGCCGCACACAACAGCCAATCTCACGGTCAAGAAAATCAACAACAAACATTTACCAACTTTGTGACGGCCTCTTCTAATTTACAACATTCCCAACAAATTGCATCCACCACAACACCACAAACTCTCCAATATGGTGAAGGTACAGATGGTCAGAAAATTATGATTGTCACTCCCATGCCACCTAATCTTTATGAACAGTATCAGGCTGCTCATTCCTATCAAACGGGCGAGGACTCCAACAGCAATCAGCAACATTCCACACAAATTATCAACAGCATACAACCTTCCCAGGAACAATATAACAATTACTATCAAGATCCAAGGCATGGGCAATCTAATACTCAGTCCCAAATTTCCCCCACACCAAACAACTCGCCCTACAGTGTTTCCAATTATCATTCGGATGTATTCAAAGAACTTGAACAACGTAACACTCAGACAAAAGCCAACCAAAACGAATATGAACAGAAGGCGACAAGAACTACACCCTCTACAACTGCTGGCGGCTCATCGACTACCGTAAATCCTAAAACTCTTTTGCAACTGCCCGATGAAGTACCCGATGACCTGCGACAACAATTGTTATCGTCAGGCATTTTGGGTAATGCCGACATTTCCGTGCTGGATTACGATAAAGTGGGAGAAACTGCTTTGGAAAATTTACCTGCCGAACATTTGCAACATTTCTATGGAGCCGGAGGTGGAGCACAAATTTCTGCATCCAAAAAAGTTTTGACGGTTCTCAAAACCAACGGCGATAAAGTATCTTTAGATGAAAAACAAATTGACAAAGTAAAACAGACCAGTGCAGTGCCCCATCACAAGTCAAGCGATGTTAAAATAGTACGTTATGAGGGACAAAAATCGGAAAATACGGAGACACCCCCAACTTCGGCCGAACGTCTATACAATCGATATCTGCCGTTGAAAATTAATGGTGCCAATTTTCCCAAACCCGATGTGGAAGAATTGCACAACAAATACCTGCAAAGTATTGTAGTATTGGCTCCAGTGGAAACACCAGCAACGGCTCAAGATGCTGCTTCTTTGGAAGACAGTAAAGAGGTTAAGTTTTTGGGCGGTGATTTAATTAAGGGTCTTGTAAAAAAGCCCACAAAAGAAAATTTCAAAAGATGGCTTGACAAAGAGGCTCGGACAGATATTGAGCAACAGTCCGTAGTGTTGTTAGTTGCAAAGTAAGTTAAATGTCACAAATGTTTTTACAAAAAACATTTTTAATTGTTTTTTTTGTTTAAAAATTTTTAAGGTCTTCTAATTCTTCGGAACAAGAAATCTTTATGTACGACATAACAACCGGTGAAGTTAACAAATTGAATGGCGAACTTTCTAGCAAATTTGTAAGTGTGGCTGAAGAGAATGCCAGTACGGAAGACTTGGAGCATGGCTCCACGTTAGATCCCAATTTTATGGAAACAATGTTGCAGCAGCCATCGTTGAGTTAAATTTAACAACACAACCGTATTCATAAATTTTAGACTAGAGAAAATTTTAAACAGACTGCTTTTACATTTTAAAATAACAAACAAACAAACGAAAAAGATAATTACACTGTTCAGCAGAAAAATTCAATAACATGGTTCTGGTAATCGGTTCTGGTAGATATCGCTGCAGCAGGATAATCTTTTCACAGCTTTGCTGTGTTTACTGGCTTGTGGTTAAATTTAATTTAGTACAAACTCTCTTCTTCGGTTTCGGTTTGCTGGGATATTTCAGTACTAATTGAGAATTGAGAAAGAAGAAAAGTGAAAAATTAGAAAATATATTAAGTTTTGTCGTTAAATTGTGTTTAAAGACTTATAGTAGAATTTCATGGCAAATGTAATTCTAGAGCATCAGAGTCGACCATGTCGCCCTTAAAATGGGAGTTTGTCAATTAAAATATTTCACAAAAATGCTCTTCATAATATTTTACATAAAAGTCCAGTGCCAGTGCAAGTTTTATATCTTCAGCGTGCAAAAGTTTGAAGAAGGGCTTGTGAGTATGTGGATTTTAACTTTACATTAAATTAAAACCATAAGTTAACTTTCAAAGCGTTTCTATATATTTTTGGCACCCTCCTACCAAAATCTGCCGTCAGAGCCTTGTTAATATTTTAAAAACACTCTTTTTTTGTTCTTATTGTACCGTGTTATTAGAATAGAAACAAAATGTCAATCTTACATGGAAAACTTGCCACAAATTTACTAAAATCAATGGCAAAGCAAAGAAAAAAATAATTTGCTTTTGCACACATGACGCCATTCAAAACTTCATTTTACATGTTTAATTCGTAGTTGGGTTTCCTTTTTTTCTTTTCATTGTTTGATCAAATTGATTTTTTTTAGCGAAGTAAAATTAAAAGTGTTTGATTAAATTTAAAACTCTTTAAATTTAAAATTTTTATTTAATACTCTTAGAAATTGTATCGTTAATTTTGTTCTTCTTTTCTTTTAATCGTTTCTTTCAGTCCGTCTGTCTGTGTGTCTGTCTGTTTCCCTTCGTCGTTCGACCTCAATCTATTGTAAAAACAGTTTAAGTATAAAATTTAATAACGGGGTTTTAACCGCCCCAGATTGTTGCCTAATTTTCTTAATTTTCGTTTTCTCCATTGTTGTTGTTGTGGTTTTAATAAAAAATTTCTAAATTATGCAACAATCTGTACTCAGCTGCAAGCATGAGAGTTCATCAGTTTAATTTTCATCTGTAAATTTTAGTTAATTTTCTTTCTTTTTCATAAACTATTTTATTGTTTTTCTTTTTTTTTTTATTATTGTATTTGACTGTTGTAAATATTGAAAATTATACCTAAATTACTATTTTTTAGCAAATAAAATTATATATTTTATAAAATACATGTATTAAAAAAATTACATACACAAGTAAATATTTTTTTTAGTGAATTTGAGGAGGTTTGGGAAACACGGAAGATTTTTACACTTTTGATATGAAGTTAAAGACCTAAAAATGAACAACAAATTTTGCCTCTTTACGCAAAACATTAAACACTCCCCAAAAAAATAAGATCAAGTAAAAGAAAAAGAAGAAGAAAGTAATTAATCACGATAAACAGATTTATTAACTTTTTGTTGGGAATATTTTTTGATTTTTTTTCTACGTGTAATTTTCTGGTAACTGGGGCTCAGTGTATCCGGCCATTACATTGAAATTGTAAAACGACATCATGAAGACATTACACTGTACAACAAAATATAAAAACATCATCGGCATTTAAAAAGTATGCATCATGTGAGACTCATTTTAAGTGCTGCTAAAGTTGAGTAGAGTTGAAAATGTTGAGTACAAATACTTTTTAAGCTATTGCATAGCTTCTATCACGGGCTTTGAGGCGACCGAATCAAGAAATTTTGAAACGTTTGTTTCTTAAGTCTTTTGTTTTTTGAAACGAAAAAACCTGACACTAAGTTTGTTTCTTAAGTCTTTTGTTATTTTTTAAGTATTTAAATCGCCCAATGTATGTTGACCCCTAAAGTATGCTATTGATTTTGATTTCATTAACATACAGTATTGCCAGAATAACAACGGAGTTATTAAACAAAACCTAATAATATAATTGCATAAGTTGATAAAAAATGCAATAGCTTTTCCGCGGCAGTCCCTGAGTGCCACATGTCTTTTTTTTCTTGCATAATGGAGGCTCGCATGTCAAAATTTGTACATGCAAGCATAGGGGCTCATATAATTGCACAAGTTCATAAAAATTCTATGCAATACATCGTTATTTTTATTTTTACCTTTTCAAAAATCTTAAACTTTTCCAGATAATCAATCGAGTGGCGTTAAATCCCGGCATTTTTTTTTTATGTTTCCTGAAATATAATCTGATTAAAATCGGCGAAAGTCAATTTAATTTCCTTTAACGTTAAATAAAAATAATTAAAAATATTCTAAACCACAGCTTTAAAATTTTTATCAATTAAGAATTCTCTCATTTAGATCCTGATTGGTACAGAAGTTTCATAAAACACTTACACACATTTCGTTTGAAAATCTTAAACTTCTACTATTGCTTCTATGCAAAATTCCCAGTGTACACACATTAATACTTACATACACACACACACGTATATACACAAATTATATCATGTGAAATAGGGACTCACTCGGTCTTTTGTGTCATGTATTTAATAAATGAACGTTTTGCTTCCAATTAATTCTATTGCTATCAAGCCTTTATATTTATATTTAATTTATATCTCTTGTTTGTTTTTCATTCAATTAATAACCCGTATTTACAAAGTTATACAAACTTTAATGAAAAGCCAAACAGGTGGTGAACAAACAATATTTGTTGCAAGTGTGGACACAATTTATCTTTTATTTGAATCACACGTATCTACAAAAAAAAAAAAAAAAATACTCAATTAAATTTATTAAATTTTAGTCAGTTCTACGTACTTAAGCTTTTTTAAATTGCAGTCTACTAGTTTACATGTTGACTTAAATAAAGCGTATGTCCTTCTTGGAATCAAATAAAGTAAACAGAAGTTTCAAAGAGGAGACAACAAATGAGGTGCTAATTATTGTCATTGAAAACTGCGTTACTGGCCTGTATTAGTGAGTGACACATCAAAATAACATTTAGTTGCAATTTACTGTTCGTCATGATTAGAAGAAGTACGAGTGAATAAGAATAAAAAAAAAATGGTTAAGAATTTTTGGGATAAAATAAAAATTTATTTTTTTGATCAATTTCAAAGCAATGAATTCGCTTACGTTTTGTGTCCATTTTTGCGTATTTTCAAATTATTCGGCTTTTTTCCCGTACAATTGAAACCGGTAGAATTTTTAAAAGAAAATTACAAATTCAAATTGGACAAATCGTCGTGCGTGGCCACCTCTGTTGGAACCATATTTTTTATTGGTAAACATTGATTTATATAGAAACAAAAAAAAATTACAAAAACACTTGTGATGTTTGCGGTGCAGTAAATTTGAATTTAAAAATTTCATAGAAAAAGTCAAATATGAATTTCTGGTGAAAGATGTCCAAACAATGAACAAAAGAGTTGTTCCTGCAGGATATTTCTTGTACTTTCAATAAATTTCAAACTCAAAAAGTCCAAAAATTTTTATATATTCAAACATACGAAATATGTTCGAACATGTCCTAAGAAGAGATCATAATATTTTAAAATCTAGCAAAACTATACAAATTTTTCTCTTTTGCAGTTGGTTTCTATTTCGGCGTCATCCAGATGAGCAAAACCAAGAATTTAGATCAATTATACGAAACGAATGTTATATCTTACTTCACCACTTGGGGTCAAATTGTATTTCTATTTGTCTTGGGATCATATGGTTTACTCAATACTTGGTGCAACATTTCCAAAATGCAACTTATATTTCTGTGGATAACAAAAATCGATCAGCAATTGGAGGAGGCAACAGGTCGTAAACTTAATTACAGGCCAATACGCAAAAAATTATTTTTACAATTCTTTGTGGTTTTCCTGGTGCCCAGCGGTTTATCAATGGTCAATTGCATTGTCATACATTATGGTCCCAGTAAAATTAATAATATGTCCAGTTGCTTCTGGTTTGTGTGTTTCACTCCCATCTTATTGTTGACTCTTAAGGAATTTCAATTCTACAATCTGATGTTTGTTTTAAAGGCAAAGTTTGATGCAATAAATCAGGAACTGCAGCAATATGGCGGTGATAACATATTCTCGAGTAGCAAAAAAGTGGACAACAATGAAATAATTCCTGCGATCAAACCAATATGTTCCACCGATATTATACGAAAACTTTTGGAAATCTATACAAATACAGCGGATTGTGTCGATCTTTTATTGAAAGTGTTTGATTGGCATTTGTTTCTGTTGATTAGCGCTTCATTTGCTGTTGTAACAATTCAGAGTTATAATCTGTTTGCCGCTTTAATATTGCATTCCATAGAAATGGGCAGCTATCAGCTAACAGTTGTTACCGGCTGGATTTTTGTACAAATTTTAGTTATTGGCCTCAATGTTGGCACGTGTGCAATGACTTCCAAGGAGGTAAAAAAAAAAATGTTTTATCTTTTTGGTCTATTGCAATTTTATGTCTTTCAGATGTCTCTAACCGGCCCCTTGCTACATCGCATCCAGACGAATTCTCTAACGAATTGCAGTTTTTATTTAAATTTACAACTTTTCTCGCAAGAAGTTTTGCATCGGAAAGTAAATTTTACTGCTGCTGGTTTTTTCGATATGAATTATAAATTAATTACTTCGGTAAATGCGAACAGTAGAATGCCAGAAGTTTATTTTTAATGTGTTTAAACTTTTTCCAGATTACTGCTGCTGTTACAACTTATCTTTTAATTATCATACAATTTCATTTCGGCAACATACAAAAGAAACAACATTCATTGCAACAACTTTAAAGTGATTTGCTTCGAGTTTGCTGCATGACCTTGTACATGAAATAAAATATTTTTTTTTCTTTTTTATTTGTGTGTGTATGTACTGGTTATTACAACAAAAAATATTGTATAAAAATTATTTTTTCATTAAATGTTGCCGTTTGCTAAGCAAACAAAAAAAAATAAAATAAATGTGACTGACTAAAAAAAAAATCTACAGCTAAATATGGTTGGTGTCTTGGCTATATGAAATTAAGCTTTTTGTAAAGATTCCAAGTTTATTTTACCACCGCAAAATGACGCCGTTATATTTGTTGTTACGTAAAATTAATGTTAAATGGTGGCCAGACTATTAACAAACTACATCGTTAAATTAGAGGTAATAATTTTCATAAAATATATCCACACAAAAACATAAATGTGAAAATAAGGCCAAGTTCGTATCCAAAAAGTTTCGGCCGTAAAAAGTACTGAGATCAAAATAAGGACCAAGTTCTTAATAGGTACAATTCCATCTCATTTCTAGGCAACCTGTAAGCTTTGCAAAATTTGTTTGCCTTTCTAATATGGGAAAGAATTATTGGAAAAATTTTGCCAATCTTATAGGTTGCCTAGAAATGAGATGGAATTGTACCTATCAAGAACTTGGTCCTTATTTTAATCTCAGTACTTTTTACGGCCGAAACTTTTTGAATACGAAGTTGGCCTTATTTTCACATTTATGTTTTTGTGTGGATCTCACTTCTTTTTTCTAAGTTGTTTTTGTATAAATATTTATATGTATTGCCTATCTGTGCCTACCTGTGTACGAAATTGAAGCTTTCTAGCTCAACTAGAAGTGCCCCATACAAAGAAGGGGCATGATTGTCCCTCCAGATGAAAAGTGCCCGTTTAACAGTAATTTTTGTTAATTTCTCACCAAGACCTACCTGTGTACCAAATTTCCGCTCTCTAGCTATACTGGAAGTGCCCCATACAAAGAAGGGGAACCCTAGTCCCCCCGGGTGGAAAGTGCCCGTTTAACAGTAATTTTTGTTATTTTCTCACCAAGACCTACCTGTGTACCAAGTTTCAGCTCTCTAGCTTTACTGGAAGTGCCCAATAATATTGATGAGTCAGTGAATATGTACTAAAATATGGACTTTTCACACCTTAATATCTCGGGAAGCTTTTATGGTAGAACTTAACTTAACTCAAATTTAATCTGTGTGGTCACCTCTGTGGGGAGCGGAGAACTTATGTTTCAAGTTTCATTATATTATGATCAGTGGGAGCAAAGTTATGAGGGGGGTAAAAACAGCTCGAATGGTTTCATGTAAATATACACATTGTGTGGCCGAACGTGGCCTGGCGCTCTACCGTGCGCCTAGATTTTACTGATATATAATATATTGTATGTTTGTGTGTATGTCACTTGATAAGTGGAACTGGAGTGTTTGTTACTCACCGTAAAATTATTAATCTAAAAATGTTTAGAATAATTTAGTGCGATCAAATAGCCAAGTGCTGATCTTAATATCCAATATTGACCATTAAACATTTCAATTATATTTTTAGATTTAATTCGATTACATATTAATAATTTCACAAGCTTTAATATTGATGACAAGTTTTAAAAAAACCGCGATTATACGACTATAGAGATAAATTAACAAAAACAACAATTAAAGATGAACGAATAAAATCAGAAAGATCAACATAAGTGTACCAAACAAGGGAGCCAGCCAGCCAGTCCATCAGATGAAACGTGACAGCAAGCGCGTGAATTTGTTATTTTTTATAAGAAAAACAAACTGAAATGTTTTACTTAATGTGACGTTTTTAGCCAGTTTATTAGTTGGCTGATTGGTTAGTTAATTATTGTATGTAAAAAATTTATATAAGATGGTTATTTGCAAATTTATATTAATGCTGGAATTATTTAAGAGCAAATTTTAAAAGAATATGTAATATAAAATTAATTTGAGATCACATTGTTGCCATTTTAAGGAATTTGTGTACAAAATTGACATGGAGTTTTGGGAATTAAAGTTTTATTAACCGAAAGCACTTTCTATCAGCAATTGACCAATTTTGGTAACATAAAAGCTATCTATTTATTAACATAATTAAATTTACATAAAACTTAAGGGTTATGTTGCTAAATCTTAATATATAAAACCGAATGTGTGTTTGTTTATTTGTTTGTTTGTGTGTTTGTTTGTTTGTTTGTTTGTTCCTTATAGGAGGCCAAACCCTTGGACCGATCTTCCTGAAATTTTCATAGTATTTAACTGGAACTCTCGGATGAATTATAGGCTACTTTTTTTTCAACCACACCCACTTTTACGCCCACTTTTTTAAATTATGTTACTCCTACCACGTAGTTTTTAACAGATTTTATAATGTAAAGTGAGCATAACTTCGCCATTTGTGGATTAATTTTCAAAATTCTTTTTGCATACGGAAAAGGTCCAGAATATTTTTTTGTTTTTAAAAATTGTTTGTTGGATTGAACGGTGGGGGGGGGGGGGCGTTGCAAATGGCCCGCCACAATAATTCATTATCAAATAACTTCGCCATATTTTGGGCATTTTTTTGAGCTACGTCGATAATATTTGGTACATATGGTATTGGCATAATTTGGAATACGTACCAGGAGAAAAGTGGGTGGGACCACGCTCCTTTTTTAGGAAAACCAAACCCTTGGACCGATCTTCCTGAAATTTTCACAGAATGTTACTGTGACTCTGGAAGGAATAATAAGCTATATGAAGTTTTGATTGGATAAAGAGGCGTGGCATCGCCCATATAACCCAAAAATTTTAATCGCCATATTTTGGGCATTTTTTGACCTACGTCGATGATATTTGGTACATATGGAATACGTACCAGGAGAAAAGTGGGTGGGGCCACGTCCCTTTTTAGGAAAATTAAAAATCGTAATATAGACTTAACTACTGGACCGATCGTCATTAAATTTTCACAATAGGATATATAAATACTTTTAATTTTATTTTATAACGAGGGGGGGTAGCGAAGCACACCGGGATAGGCTAGTTAAATATTAAATGGGCTTAATTAAAAAAAAAAAAGACAAAACACGAAATATCCCCAAATAACTTCAGACTTATGCCTTTCCTACAACAACATCAATGAAATGCAGAGAAAAATTATGTTACTGTTATGGTCTTTACCAAAAAATATTTTTTTCCATACTCAATCATGTTTTAATTTCATTTTTTTAACGTTTTAATCTGAAGTATAGATAGATACTTAATATGTGAATTGCCCCAATGAACATAATTTTTTTACAATTTCGATGACCTCTGGTCGAAATTTGTCACACAGAAAGATTACAATGATTTTGCTCATATTTCGCAGCTCTTGTTGCAATCGTGCCTAAAACTATGAAAAAATTTCTTTTAATCAATTCATTTTTGGTACCACCATCGTCTAACTTCGGAAATTTCGAGTCTTCAAATAAGTGTACGAGTATTTGAAAAATAAAAAAAAAAAAATATACGGATAAAAAGACGAAAATAGATAAAAGTTGGAGCCACAGTTAGATGTTTATGAGTATATTGAAACCAAGCAAGACCAAAAAAAAAAAAACATAAAAAAACCCCAAAAACAAGTTCAGCCCGTCTTATTAAATTGCATTTTGTTGCATTTTTTTCTTTCAACTATTTTTTATGGTGCCACCACACACAAAAATGTTGTGCTATTTATAGATCATGTTATAAACAAATAAAATAGCTGTTGCAGATCTTTGATCACGTTTGATAAAAAAAAAAAACCAACGACTTACAAAGACAGTTAAAACCAACAATAACAACAACACTATTTTGAGCACAAGCAAGCAGTTGTAATCCATGCATTTACACTTACAACACACACACATACAAGCCATATAAACCAACCGCTACCAACTTCATGTTGTTTTTCTTGAATTAATAATAATGTATTTACCATATAAGATATTGCAGCCGTTGAGATGCAAAAATGATTAAATTAATAGAAAAGAAAAGGTAGGAAGATGATGAACTCGATCTGGAAATATTCTATTAAAGTGATCCAAGTGTTCAAACATAAATGTCGGTCGACCCTTTTCCATTCCTTCTATTATTAACTGCAACTTCTAGTAATACAGGCAAGACAAACATTCTGATCGGAATGTCTTCAATATATATTCCGATCGATTTTGATGTACAGTTTTTAGATTCCGTTTAATTTATATTTAAATTTTACATTGATAAAGTCCTGTATACCCATAGGCATTTACCTAAATTATTTGTACTAGCAAAGCTCACATTTACCCTTTTTTTTTATTAAAACTTGCAAAGCTTGTGGTAAAATATTATTTAATCGAGTTCGAATTTTTTTTTGTTTAATAAAAATGAAGGTAGTAGAAAAATCATTTTCAATTAAATTTTCAATTTTAAAAGTGGTTTGATTACAAAAAATAATTTCGGTTTTCGTGAAAAATTTAAATATACTTAATTTGAGGGGCGGTAACATCTCTTCCCTATCGTTTATTCATAATTGGGCTGTATATAATCAGTTTGAAAAAAGAATCAAAATAATTTAAATTAATTTTATAATTTATAAGAATAGAAACTAAAAACAAATGATCACATTTCAACAGATAGCACAGACATACATTACATAGTGCAGACATGCACCAACTATCAAACCTTCAAAAAGTGCTATGAAGTGAAGTACACAATACATATCTCTTCTTTAGAGCAATTTAATAACTAAGTATATTTAAGGCATTTTTAAGGTACAACGGCAAATTGTGGCTGCATTTGTGATCAAATATTGTGTTTGTTTGTTTTGCTTTACAAATATTAACTTGTTGCTAAGTGCACATTTTTATTGAAAATATATACATACATAAATTTGGTAAATAAATTTCATTCTCTTTTTAAGCAACAAACGCCACTAAATTAATAAACAGTTTCTTGTCAAACTTTAAGTGAATTAAATGCCATGTTGCCAAGTTTTTTTTTACTGAAATACATATTTCAGTTGTTAGCTTTTTGTCATAATTTTTAAAAATGACTGAAAAATGTAGGTTAAATTATATTTTTGATCTTAAAACTAATGAATCACCAGACCAGCAGAACTTGTGGTAATTTTATATCATTTGTGTTATTTTTTCTTTTTTTTTATTAAGATGTAACAAAGGCTTTGTGAGAAATGACAAGAAAAGTAAAAAAAAAAAATAAGAAAAATCTTAAGGATGAAATTGAAAATATATGTGCATATTTTGCAACAGCTGCAGACAGCTGTTTTAAAGTGAAATTAAAACAAGCTGCAATGCAATCAATTAACAGCAGCTTGTATTCTAAAGTTCTTGCTTTGTTTTATTGAAACAAGAAAGAATCTCTTTTCAATATCACAATACATATATACGAGTAAGTATATAAAAAGAGTTCGCTGAGAGACTGATAGGTAAAAGAGCTTATTTAAGAGAGTTTCAAACTTAGTACATAGTGTATTTGCTCTATGTGATATTCTTTTGTTTTTGATTAATTGATTTTTTTTTATAAAATTTCTTTAGTTTTAATTTTTTCATTTCAGCTTTATAAAAAAACGTTAAACAAGATTCAGCTTGCGTGAGCATGGGCCGTAACTGCTTTATTTTATATTCATCTTTTTTACAACCAGCCACTACCTCTTAAACACTTCTACCACCTCTACACACATTTATCTAGCTGCTTCGTTGGCTGGCTGGCTGAGTGTCTGACAACCTGGCTGCTCGGCCATATGCTTTGGTTGTTAACCAAAAGTTAAGATCAGTTCAAGTTGTGACTCGATCGCGAACAGTTTGTTGATCGTAAAGCTGACGTACGCAAAAGTCGTGTTAAAGTCTAAAATATTAATTCTAGAAAAGAAACAAGAAAAAAGAGCGGAAAAATATTGTACATTAGCTGCAGAAAATACAAACGGCGTTGCAAATGCCCTGCAGCAAATTCACAGTGTGATGAATAAATTACACACAATTTTGAAATATTATAAAATTTTTTAAAAGAAATTCTACTAAGAAGTGAGGTTGTGTTTAATTGTCATCGATTCCAAAAAGTTTCTTTGTGTTTCTATAACTTAAAAAGAGTCCACGACTCAGTGAGAAGAGTTGTTTTATGTGATTTTCTTTTTGTTCAAAAAGTGTAAATTATTTTGACGAGTTTGTACTTTCAAGTAAAATGCTTTGAACAGTTAAAAATTTGTGCAATTGGCAAAGAAAGTGGTAACGAGTAAATTTTATGTAATTTTTTTTCTTCTTTGTAACAACGAAAACGAAATTACAAATTTTTTGTGTTAAAAAGTAATTGAAAAAAAAAATCAAAGAAGCAGAATAATAAAACAAAATGGTTACCAGTGATAGAAAAAATAACAACAAATTATACTGTGGACGCGACAGCAGCAGAAGCATTAGCGCCAACAACAATCGATGCATATGCAACAACAGCAGTAATTTTAATACCAAAAATTTAGTTAAATTAAGCAGCAATTATGCCAAAACTAAAACTTTGTTCACTCACAACAACAAAATGTTCAATTTAAGCTTTACAATCGGTATTTGCTGTTTACTACATATTGTTGCTGTAACACAGGGTGCTGCCGTCTATACAAGTAAGTAGCAAACAAACAAACACTCGTGTTCATTTGCGTATTAGCAACCCAAAATTAAACTAAAAAAACATGTGTTTTAATTAATTTCGTTCGTTATATTTAGCCGGGATTTCTATTCATATTTAATGGCATCAAAATACGTGTACTTTTTTTTTGAGAACCGGCCAAAGTCAAGTTTTGCTACAACCACATTTGTCTGTTTGTCTGTCTATCTGCGTGCATTTTTCCTCACACAAATCTGTTGTTGAAATTTATTTATTTATAGTTTGTTTTTTTTATATAAATCTAATTTTTTTTTCAGTACTAATAATTCCAATGAAACTGGTTTTCAAAGTGACCGTAATTGACCGTTAGTAAATAATTTTTATTTATTCCAGTGGGCATGAATGGACGGGGTGATGAGAAATAAAAAATCCAACTGAATAATTTTAAAAATAAACAAAACTAGGTATATTAAAAATTTTTAATTAGCCAATGATTGCTAATTGAACAATCAATAAATTAAAAGAAAACTTTACAGAAATATTTAAAAACGTTTTTAAGACTATTTCAAACTTTTTTTAAAGAATTTAATAGAAAACACCTAATAATATGTATGCATGTTTGCTTATTCATTTTTATATCTTCTCATGTGTAAAACGTTTTTATCATGTTCGTAAACATTTCATCTTTGCGAGAGATAACACCCTGTCATCTGAATTATGACAGTAATGTTTAGGCAAGAGTCATCAATTAAATTAAAACTTAATTTTTTTTTTTGGTTTTTATGATTTTTGATCAAAATTTTGGAAAAGTTAAAAAATTACAACATATTGTTAAGCCTCAGTCATAATTACTAAGAAAAGTAATAATAAAATTTTAGAAACTTAGCAAACGGAAAAAAACACGTATGTCAACGAGTATAAGTCACCTTGGCATTATGTGGATGACACTTAGTCATCATATGGATGTAACTTGAACATGATCAAGAATAATTTTATTGTTCTGAGAACAGGACACCTTGTCATTATGTGAATGACACTCGGTCATGATATGCATGTCGCTTCAAAATTACAAAAATTATGATATTTTGTTGAGAAAATGTCACCTTGTCATTATGTAGATGACACTTAGTTATCATATGAATGTCACTTTAACATTACAAAAAATTATGATAGTGTGCTATCGATAATTAAAACAATGCTATTAATTACTTTTCTTCAAATATATTATCTTGGGCGTTGATGACAACTTTATTAATAAATGTACGGATTGGCGAATTAATGACAAGTGCCTCTTATAAATGTTATTCAATAATAAAATGCAATGGTTGTACTTTCTCAGTATTTTACGACATACATTTTAGTAACTAAATTAATAAACTCAATATTTTAAACACGGAGACTAGAAGTTGCTTAATTACGACATAATTCGTTTGTCAAGATAATCTACATATAAAAATATTTTGTGACTCTGCAAATCACAAGTATGCAAATTAAATTAAGAAAATTACATCCTGATAATATATGTGTCATTAAATCTTCTGTAATTTAACGTTCAAACATTCCACAGCCTCTTAAATTTAAAAAAAATCTTGTGTCTTTCTTTAAGGAATATTTTCAAGAGTTTCATTGCAGCACATTTATTACGTTTCTTGACTTAACCTGCCTTAACACATGTCATCATATTAAAAATTTATTTTTTCTCTTGTTTAATTAAACTGGTTAAAAATCATGTTTTCAGTTAATTTTTTGTTTTTCTTTTTCTTTAAAAAACTCGTGATGCGTGATAATGTGAGTGACTGGCAAGAATATTTTAAATCGGAACAAAAAATATTTATTTCATATTTTCTCTTTATTTAGGTGACCGAATATTTTTAGTGTTGTTAATTTTATGATTCATAATTACTTAACAGTATTAGAGATAATATTTAAGAATTACTATCGCAAATAATAGTGCAAAATGTTCTATTTAATGGATCAAGTTTTTATTAATTTCTCGAAGCATACCCTCAAATCGGTACTTAAGCTTTAAAGATGAGCGATTAATCGAAATACTGGTGTTCTCTATGAATTTCAACAATCTGGAAGCGTTATTCTGGCGTTAAACGATTCATGATGACTTGCCAAAGATGGCTGAATAGAAATGTCAACAGAGTTTGACATTCTCAGCTATCAAATCTTAGGTATCGATATTGATAGTTCTCGAGCAGCTGAAAAGAAACACCCGATACTATCGGTCTCATTTATAAAAAATATTTTTGATTTATTAAGGTTTTCTAAAGTGAATTTCCATAAAAAAAAACTTATTATACAAAAAGTCTGTACATGTCTATTCACATAAAAGTAGTACTACGCACGTTTTCTCTTGAATACATAAATATGTTTCACAAAAAATTTTAATTTTTAATGAGATTTCGAATTAATTTTAAAATTTCGCATGTACATATCTGCTTATTTACATAAATATCAGTTGCTACTTGTAGTTTCAAGGTTCGTTCAAAATATATTTCTTAGTTTCCCAAAAAGTTCTAAGACTTTTTTTATGTGTTTTTTGAGTAAACTACCATAAAAAATAACAGACAGTAAAGCTTTTTTACTTTTCGAAAAAATTAAATTTCAGTAACAAAAATCTAAATTACAAATAAAGAGTATATTTTTTTTTGAGTTTCAAGGATGAGTTTTAATAATGAAACCGCTACTATAAAGAAGAAGTTAAATTAAATGGCGAACAACTAAAATGCTGCTGATAAGCAGACAAAGCACTCGAAGCAGATCTTTAAAAGAACTATTTTTTTAAATATTTGCCACATTCTAAAATTGATAATTGGTAAACAGTTTAATTTAAATTTTGTTTTAATTCCTTCAAGTTTCGCCAGCGTTAGCCATCATCATACATTCATTGAAAAAGACTGACTAGCTGTGTTTTCAGATTAGGGGATTTATCCCCAAATCGGGGATTTTTTTTTCAAAATGGGGATGAAAAATTTGGTTTGGGGATTGGGGAATTCATTGAGGATAATTTATATGCTTTGGGGAATTTTATTTTGTTTATATAATTTGGTTTATTTTTTGGACTATTTTTTTAATATCACCATATTCTAATTGTTGTTTTTTGAGTACATAAGTGTTTTTAGTGTGGTAACTAAAACTTTATTATTAAAAGTAAAGAGGACTTGTTTTTTATACCTAAAAACTTTATTGAAACAAATGCTAAAACATTTGCCATCAAATCTCAACATTTTCAAAACATATAAGCAATTTTCTCCAAACATGTTGTGCAATCCATTAGGACAACCGAAATTTAGTTCAATCATAAAAATACTACAACCAGCGTCAAATGACAATGTTCCAAGAGATGTATATGAGTCACAGTGGAAAAAAAAATGCCATTTATAAGGTGGAATGATTTATTTGATATACAAATAACAGAAGTTTATTCATATAAAGATGCCGATGGATCACGGCCGTTTAAAGACCTGTCAGAGTTGGTATTAAATTTACTTTGCGTATCAACGAGCAACGCTTGCGTTGAAGGAGTTTTTCGGCAATGAACACGGTAAAAACAAAAATTAGAAACAAAATGCAGTACGAGTTGCTCGAATCTCTGTTGAGAATTAATTTACATTTTAAAAATAATGGAATTTGTTGTGAAAGTTTTGATCCATCTCCAGAAATGGTCAAATTGTTTAATTCTAGAAGCATGTACTAATATTTCTTTCTGACAGCGGTAAAGAAGTTTAGACTTCGAACTTTTTGATTTTATCAGTCAACTTAACTAATTTGTTAAAACACATATACAAATATATACATACTTAGAAATGAACTACAGTGCAAATAAAGTATTCATAAGTTAATACTTAAGTGAATTGAAATTGAAGTAGTATTATTTTTAGTGGGGATTTTTGGGGATATCTAGTATAAATTGCTTTTTGGGGAATTTCGGGGATGAAAATTTTCAAATTGGGGATGCGACTCAAAAGAAATCTGGGAACCCTGCTGACTAGTCGGTGCAGTCAAGTGTTGCAAACAATTTTTACTATTTTAAAAAAAAAGTTTATAAAAAGTTTTACTCTAAAGTTTCATTATTATTTTATTTTAAAGGAGATAATTTGCAAAAATTCATCATGTAAAAGTTTTGTAATGAACCATTAACGTTGTTTTTTGTGTTTATTGTAGTTTTCTATCTTAGTTGGGTTACTGTAAACAGGGCATGGCATGATCTGGAGTGATTTATTGGGAAGTACTTAAGCAAAGAATTATATCGAGAAAGTTTATATCTCAACAAGAACTTTTCTATTCAATGCTGTTACTAATTACTACATACATATGTATTACTAATTAATACTGCTACTAATACTACTACTGCTGCTACTTTATTACTGCTATTAGTTATTATGTGCTACTACTATTTTTTTAACAAAGTTTTTTATTTTAAAACCTGAATTTAAATAATCAAAAACGTGTAAATTTTAAGAACTGGAACTTATGAATTATTTAAATTGTCAATAACTTTTAAACGTGTCGACGCCTTTGAAATATCAGAATATTATATACATACATATTATATGAAAACTATTTGGTTAATTTAAATAAAAATCATATTCAAAGGTTTTAGTGCTCGTTTTTAAAATAAAATTAAACTCGTTCTGTTACAAATACGAATAAGTTAATATTCATAAATATTTTTGTATAAAACTACATCAATCAAGCTTTAAAAATAGCTTCTTAATAAATACTAAAAGAAATATGAAATTTATATACATATCAATGAAATAAAGTTAAAAGCAAAACGTATTTCTTTAATATAAAATTTTCCAAAAATATTTATTAAATATTTGTAAAAGTTTATGAAATAATTTCAAAAAAAAATTTAGACATTCTAAAACATTGTGTACAAAAAAATTACAATCGAAATTGTTTAACAATATGCATGATACAATCAAGGCGTATCAAACCAGCTGGCAGCGTTACGACAGCTGACTATTTTTTTCTCTACTTATTTTTTAGTTGAAAATGTCAAAGAGCTGTTTTCTGGTTATATTTTTGACAGCTTCAGTTGTTTTAGCAATACCTTTTCTCGTGCTGCCAAGTTCTTGTTTTCTCCCGCTGCCACCTGATTTAATTGGCCTTGGATACAATGACTATGAGGTAGGTAGTCTTACAAGCACAGCTGACAATTGTTGTAAACCACTTGTTTTTAATTTCGGGTGTTACATTTTGATTTGTATTTAGTTCTTAAATTTAAATTAAAAAATTTTCGTTTATGAAGAAAATTGTAAAATTTTTGAAAATTAATACGAAATAAATATGAGTTTGCATTTGTGCAAAATGGGTCTGATATGTAAAAAATATTAGAGCTATTGGAAAGGAACCTTTTTTAAAGATCCCAAAGATGAAACCAAACTAAAATCGTGGAAAAGAAGTCTTCAGAAAAAAATTCATATCAAATGTTTTTTTTTTCGTATTTGAATAAATAATTTTTATTTATATTTTTTGTCACTTTGAAACATACACACATACATATTTATCATTTTGACTTCCGAAATCAAATTTTCTATCAACAAAATACACAGAGTTGGTTGTTTTTGTATTTCTGCATATATCTTATATTCTCATTGTATCATGAGCAATATGGTTGTCTAACCTGTCAGGTTTCTTAGTTGCTAGAAGTATTTGTAAAATTGCCGAGATGTTGTTCAGTATTCCAAAAAAAAAAAATAATTTTTCAAATATAAATGATATGATTTACATAATATTATTTCACAGAAAACTACTGTTTACTTAAATTTAATTCTTTAATAGTTTATCGCTAATCTGACTTGAAAGAAATTAATTTGATTTCTAGAAATCATTTATTTATTTCTTAAGTTTCTATTAAACTTTAGTCTTCTATACAATAATCGATAAATATTGAAAACGTGTCGATGTTTCATATAAAAAGGCTTTAATTTTATATTAAAATTTCGCTTTAATAAATCTTATTGTTTTTTCTATTTCATTGTTTAAAAACAATAAAATAAAGAAATTCAGCTTGGCAACATGTGTGTTTTTTTTTTTTTTTCAAAAAACAAAGTATTGTACAAATTATTTTACCACCAACCAATTTTTAATCATTATTTTAATAAAACATTTGTAAATGCTCGTAAAATGATACAATCAGTGTGTTAATTATTATAGTATGTATGTTGATCTTGAATATTATAGAACGTGACAAAACATGCGTTATATTCTCGTATCTAAGAAATAATATAGGTTTATCTACAACGAAATAAGCAAGTTCAAATGAAAATAAAATACTGTTCGGCAATTTAATTCAGTATCTAATAACGAAAATACTACAATACAATACTATACAATAACACAGACACCGAAACAGTGTAAACAAAAAAAAAACTCTCGTAAATACGTTTTTTTTTCATAAAACCATCATCATAATTTTACTATAATTGAGAGCAGTTTAAAAAATATATCTTGATGTTATTTGAGAAAATCAAGTAATTTTTTTAATTTAATGTGTCATATTTAGGCGTTAGTAAATTGAACAAAGCGCAGATCACACACAACTATTTAATGTAATTAATTAAAATTGTATATCAACATTAAATAATAATCAATTTTCAGTTTTAAAAGTTATGAAATCTATACTTTACTGAATATGAATGATTCAAGATGATTTTATTTTTATCCTTAACAAGCTAGATAATATTTTCTGATGCGGTTTTTGTTCATATTATTTTACCGATTTTGACAAAATGTATACCATTTTAAAGATATTTCTCATCAGATGAGTACATTTTTTATTTCGCTAAAATCGGTTTAGTATTTTAGAAGATACATATAATCGATAATTTCTCTTCTTTAGTGCTGCTGTAGAAAATTCATGACTAAAAGAACTATTTTGCCCGTTAAATCTATATTCGAGAATAGTTTATGCTTTCCTTTTTAGGAAAAAAAAAAGAACCACTTTCGAGATGTAAAATTTTCCATAAAAATGATTCTCGTAGTGATTCATATAAAAGTGTGTATAATGTATTTAATACGAGGAGCAGAAAATGATGGGGGAGGAGGATTGGGTGTGGGAACGGAGTGTTTGGCGAAGGAGATTTTTTTTGTTACGTCTTGTCATTTGAATTTGTTGTTTATGATTTTTTCTAATGTTTTGTTCTAATTTTTTTGTGTTTTTATAAAAAAAAAAGAAAATTTTCCCCCATAAATTTTGAACTCTCAGACTTATTTCAATCATTGAAGAGTTCAAATTAATACTTTTGGTCAAAAGTGTGCATTTGTACTCGTATTAATGGCCACCCGTATGGATGTACGTATTTATGTATTTTTGTTTGTGTTTCTGTAACTGAGAGTTCCAATTCATTATTTATGTATATTTTCACTTTTGTAATGCAATAGTGAATAATATTTTTAAGTCAGGGGGTTAATTTGAATTAATCAAACGTTTTTTGTTTTGTTTACTTGTTTGTTGTTAATTGGTCAATAGCAAAAGTGTGTTGTTGATGCAGTTGGTGACTTTTGCTATTGAACAATTACACATGTTGTATCAATTGCATTCATTAAGAGTTAATTGCAATAATATATTCGTACAAATACATACATAAATTTATTTCTATCATACCATTAATTTTATTTTTAATAAAGAAAAATATGAATAAATATTTATGAAATTATTTGCATTTTCTAAAAAAATATATTTGAAATAAAATGGATTTGAATTATAGAGTATTCATTGAGAGAAATATTATAAAACCTTGGCTGGCCTTGAAATTCAATTAAGCTCTAATTAGAAATTTAAGAAAATATTTAACTAAGAAAATACATATTGTGGTTTTAAAAATTAAAGAAATATTCAAACTAAAAATGTAAATTTTGGTATCGTACTCAAGCCTTCCTTAAGCATTTTTCAAGTAAAAAGAAACTAGTGGGTAAAAATAAACACGAAAATGGTGTTATATAGTATACTTCTGTGTATGTACCAATTTGTGTACACACATAAAAATATTAACTGATATTTATTCAAACGGATGAGAAATAAGATGTTGGCAAACGTGACATGAATCATACCTTCAAACTACTTTCATTTTAAAAACCGAAATATCAGTCAATACTCTTTTGCAATTGGAATGGTAAAAATAGATAACAAAAGAGGTCATTTAACTCCAACAAAAAGTTAATGAAAAGTTCGGTAAACTTTGTTAAACGATACAGTCTATTCAAAGTTGCAAAAACAGTGGTGGAGCCAATGCAAATAAAGACAATTAAACAAAACTTGAAAAACACTTAATAACACAAAATAAAATCATTGTTGCAATTACTATTTTTGTTTAACCCTTTTTTTAATCAAATATAAAACAAAAAAATATGAATAAAACAATCAACAGCTATCAAGCAACCGCAGCCACAATGAAAAAATTTTAAACAAAAAGCAAAAATGAAAGAAACCAATGTATCAATCAGATACAAACAGTTGGATTCAATTCCATGGCTGGATATGACTGAATGTGAGGTTATAAATAAACGCATTCTGATACTACCAGCATGACCGTTGTGCAACGACAGCGGTATTTTTGGCACTTTTCCAAAATCCCATAAAATGGAGTGCCAGGCAGTTTTCCATATTTGTTTGCTCGGGTTGAACCTGTTTATATTTTGAAAAAAATATTATATTAAAAAAAATTATATATGTATTATGTATATATGCAGTTCAATAACCTCAATAATAATGAAATATTTTTAGTTTATACAGTAGAATCGCGATATTTCCTACCCATACATTTCGGTCCATTCGAGAATTCGCATTATTTTTAATCAAAATCTTCCTTTAAAGTTTAAACTCTTGTAAATCGAAATGAGAAGTAATACAAGCGTTTTCAAATGAACGAAATTCTCTGAATTTGCATTGTAAATTCAATTTTTATTTCTCATTTAATCAAATTATCTCATCTACTGGCATGTACCAGTAGTCGGCATCTTTTACATATAAATGCAAATAAGTAAAGCTATTTTAATGAGAATTATTTTCCCTCTATTAGTAATAAATAAATTAGATTCAGACAATTGTTTCAGTTCGTCAACAGGATTTTTGCACGGGCTTAGTGGGCCGGGTGGAATAAGTAAAAAAAAGGATTGATAACCGAAGAAAACGGTTCGCGAAATAGATTTGGATGCTGTCGAAATACACTCTTTTCTTCAAAATGCGACTATTTGAATATATTGTACGGTCACCTTGGCTAGTGCCTACTGGTTTCACTTGTTGTTGTTGGTTGGTTGGTTGTTCATTGTTGTGCGAATATCTTTAACAACAAAAAATTTGCAAGTTTAAAATTTCCTCTTTTGTTTTTATGCTGCTCGTATTTTGCGGTTGTAACTGTTGTTGTTATTTTTGTTGTTTTTCATACTTAAACACACCTCTATTTTAAAATAACAACAATGACAGCCAACCACCCCCATTCAGGTCCAAATCGCACATGTCTGACTGAAATGCAAAAAAAAAAAAAAAAAAGAAACAGTTAAAACCGCAAAACCGTTTTGAAACGGTTGCAAGAAACTGAAAAATATTGTTCAACATTCATAAATTGCAGCAACGTGATATTTATTAACAATCTTTTTTTTTTTTACCGATACTTTGTTGTTTCTTTTTATAGTTTTCTTGGTTTTGTTAAACTTGTTGTTTTTATTTAATAAAAATTCATTTAAATTTTAAATTAATTACAACAAATACAATTATAATAGTACTTTTTTTGATAATTTTATGCGCAGCGTGTTGTGAAGTAACGCACGACTGCTACGACTCACACGCCTATGCATCGTTAAGTGTCGTCTTCTAAAATTGGCATGACAATTTTTAAAAATGTCTGTTAATTTTTATCAGCTCGTAGTTATAGTTGTTGGGCCAGGGATGAAGAATGTAATCCACAGTTTGCAAAAATCTACTTTGCCGACCATGCTTTCTTATCGCCGGGTGGGCCTCAAATCGTGCACTAAAAGAAAAAAGATAATTTTAAACGTACGGTAAAACTGGTGGCTTCGTTTTTTTTCTTGGGTCTTCCGGAAAAAAACTAAACTCTTTTCATTTGATAACTAAAATATTGTGTTATGAAAACTACCATCCCTGGTTTCAATAGACTACGAGTACATTTAAGTCAAGTTAACGAAACGTGTCCATTGTGAATTCCAATGAACCCATTAAACGGTTCGCTGATACGCAAATTTTAATGGGCGAACTGAATACAAGCAGTTAGTTGGTGGTTGTTTTTTTGTAGCAACAACAAATTTTCAAATTTGCTTAACAACAGTTAAATTTTTTTTAACACTTTTCTTTTTATATAGAGCGAAACAAAATAATTTGACAATTAATTGAATTTATTAAAAATATTATTTAAATTGGAATAAATAATTTAATTACAGTAAATATTAACTTCACATATTTGTGAAATAGAAAATTTTTTATCTTGACATTTTATACACAGCAGACACAAAATAAACAGAAGATATCAAACATATATTGTTCAGGTTATAGATATTCACCTGTACATCTAATAAAAAAATGTATTCAAATATTAGTTTAGTTTTGAAATAATTTCCACGACAGACAACCTGATCTTCAGACATGTGATCAGTTGTTGTAAGTGAAATCGAACAAATCTAAAAATAAACATGAGATTTAAAAATAAACTTTCAAGTCTTACACTCACATACACGTTCATTTATTTTTTACAAAAATTAACTTTATAATTAACGATCAGTCACACAATATCTGTTTGCTTACAATTAGTACGCAACCTTGTGTTGTATGAAAAACTTCACCGGCATAATGCATGTACATACATGCTCACATGTCTATCTAATGTTTTATTCAGTTGAATAGATTTTTTCTTACCTTCGTTTTTCGTTTAATTTTCCTCCGCAAACTCTCGGTCTGGCTAATAATTTCGGATTTTAGTGGATCGACTGATAAAATTACGAGCACCTTTGCATACAAACTTTTCAACATTGAACTCAAAATCAGCATCAAAACATCATCATTAAAATAAAAAAACTTTGTCATTTACACACACATGTTGTTTGTTGTTCTTGTTGGTTGCTATTATTATTTTTTAAATGCAATTTGTAATAAACGTATTGTGAAAAGCTATTGACCCACTTTAACATCAATGAAAAACTGGAAAAAAATAATTAGAAAAGCTCACGCAAAACACACCACACCCATTGATTTGAGAGAAATAAAAAAAAAAAACAGTAAAATTGTTTAAATTATAATGAATTGAATTTCAATTGGTTTTCATTTATAATAAAAAATAATTAGTAATATTAAAAAAAAAGCCAGAGATTTTATGACTTAATTTCTCATAAATTTCGCCGTCAATTTCGTCATAAATCTTTGTGGACAATCACGCCTATTCACAAAAATAAAATAAATTTTGCATTCAAATTTTCTAATAAATCAGACACACACTTTTTGGATGTTGACATGACAGATTGAAGAAAAATTTAATGTCTTAAATGTGATTTGATTTTGTTCATTCAATATTTTCCATGTTTTTAGACTCGATAGGAGTCGAATAATTGAATCTGATGATTTTCACAAATATAACTTTTTGTAAGAAGATCGATCGCTTCATACAGAAAACAGCATTAAATAAAGAAGTTGATTAAGTTGCCAATCGGTTACTACTAAAAGGAACTCAGTAATTGGTCACGCAATAGAGAATCAACATTTTATCGAGAGCCATATAGCTAGAGCTTGACTCGGGTAAATCTGATCTATTACAGGGAATGAGTAAAAATATTTTGAAAATCTTAAAATAGGACTTTCATAGGAGTGGAACACTCGACATATGTATGTTGAAAGGTATCATTAGCTCCACAAATGTTTTATCAAACAGCATATTTTTAGAAGTGTAATGTACGCACATAAACTTTCGCACATACAATGATTGCAACTTCTCAAATTTACATAAGCTTGTGTAAATGCATTAGTACTATTTTTTTCAGAGCTTACTCGTATATGAAACTTACAACTTTATTAACGCAGTAGAAATTTTAAGAATGTTTTTGTTGAGAATGTAGCTGTGAAATATTTTCACAATATTATCATGCAAATCGAGTCTTTGGCCAACTGGGCTAACAAAGCAAACAATTAATAACATGAAAGAGACATGATATACTTACATACATACATATTACAAACTATAATTTTTTGTTAATTAAAACAAAAGAACAATGTTTCTATTTATTTCCATATTTTTATTAAAGTTAAGGTAAAACAAAAAAATACTTTCAAGTCATTCAATTTTAAGCACCCAGCAGTGAAATATGAAATTTTTATGTTGAGCAGTGAAACAAACAGTAAACAGATCTCTAATGAGATCATTCATCATTAAACAAACGGTTTAATGACTCTATCGCCGTTATTTGTTTGCCAGATGACCTAAATTTTCTTCTTTAGGTGTCACATGTTAGAAAATGATCTTAAGCTGCTACTATTTAGTGCATAACTGTGTATGAGAAGAAGAAGAAAAAAAAAACCAACAAAAGTCGGTTTCTTTTAATTGTTGTTATATTGTATTTCTATTTAATTTCTCTTTCCTTTGTTTTCTCTTACTAGCTGATCATTATTCTTTTATAAGAAATTTTCAGAGAAATTTCGTTCTGATTTGAAATTTAGTCAGTCAAGCTTCGAAGAGAAAGTTAAAAAAACAAACATTAAGTAGAAAGTCAAAGTTCAGACATACAGAAAATCATGTGATTTTATTAATTATTTACTTGTTTTTATTTTAAATGTATAATTTTTGGTAATTAACTTTTCTGTCGCTAATGCGAAATTATTTATATTACTGATGTGTTTATTTGTTAACTAGTAATCGATCTTAAAGCTAGGCTCAGTTAACAAAGAAGTCGGCTAAGATTTATGTTCTACTCTCTTGTTTATTCGAATTGCCACATTTTATTTAATTACGTTGATGAACGTAATTTTTTTTCACTGATCTCATATGATCGTCTTAAGAAGTTTTAGAAATATTTGATTTCGATAAAAGAAAAGCTCTCATTATAAGCTGGCATCAGATTGAACTAAATCTGATATGCAAATTTCGGCCATTTCAAAACTCAAGACGATCTTCAATATGGTTTAAAAGTATGTACAAGGTTCTGATCGAACGTCTTGATTGTATTTTGCAAAATTTGTAATAAAACTAAACTGATTTTATCCATAAAAATTTAAAGTGGGTCAAACGACGGAAAAAATTCAATTGTTTATTTTTGACAATTGAATACTAATTATTTGAAGCATTTAAACAAAATAAAAATGAGTCATTTGCAGTATTTGATTTTGTCGCCGAATAAGATTAGTTGTTTTTTAATTTAAAAAGTATTTTCGAAAGCTTTCAATATAAAATGAAAATTTTAGAATACGTATAAGAATAAATTAGATAAATTATGTAAATGTAATACGTAGTTTGTTTATTTACAACTTTAAAATGTTTTGGTACTTGATTGTTTAATTTTATAAAAAATAATGAGTGATCGTGTAGGTACAATGAATTAAATATTTGAACACTCGTTGATTGGAAGGAATTTGCTTGTCAATATTTTTTAAAATCCATGCAGGGAAAATTTTAAGGCCTTTAGTGTCCCACAAAAATATTCACCGTGGTGTTTTACATAAAAATGTCAAATACAGGCTGTATTTTAAACATAAGGCTTACAAGATTTCATAGAAGGAGAACGTTGTGTGAGTCCCAAACGTAAACTTTCGAAACTCTGATGAAAATGAATATTTTTTATACTATCTGTTTTCATAGCTGTGTTATTTTCTCGTGTTTCACAGTGTAATTTTTGTAAACCTAATAGATAAACAGGGGGAGCTGAGGTCTGACGTAAGAATTTATAAAAAAAGTACAGAAAACGGTTGACTTTGACGGTCCTCCCAGGAACTTTAGGCTAAGACGAAAATTGAAAGACAAGAAACAAATGAAGGCATATTGAAATCGTTACCTTCTTTTATCGCGTGTTTGTCACTACATTTGGTACAAACTCACGTGATCATGCATGAGCATGAGCTAAAGAATACCATGTCGTGCCTAAATATGCAATTGTAATGATTTTGTTATCTCTAGTTTTAATCTCTTTCGCTCTTTTCATCTAACGGTTTGTTGAGTTGCAGACCACCAGCCAACCCATTCAGCCTGCTACTTAGTTGCTCTAATTTATGTGCGTTCATTGGAGCGATAACAAGTTTCGTTTCGCTATATATTTTTTGATCTTCCTCCTAGCTTTTTCTTCTTCCATATTTGGCTTCTGTGTGCTTTTTACATCTTCTTCCCGGTTTGTTTTTTGTTTTTTTTTATTGTTTTTTTTTGTTAGATTGGCAACATACAAGCAGCAAACAAACCGAAACTAAAGAAAAGCGCTTTTCATTGCAGACCGTTAAATAATAATTTTTTTTGTTTTATTTTTTATTTGTTAGAAAAAAATATTTTATCCGATTTATGCCTCCGTGTCTGTCTGGCTGGCAATTGTGTGGAAAATGAATGAATTGGTGTTTGAATGGGGCAATATAAAGATAAAGAGCTGAGTTCCTTGTTATTGTGTTGTTTTTAGTTGCAACATCGTTGTTAAGTTATTTATGGTTTATTGTGGTCGTAAAGAGTCTTAAATAAAAGTTGCTGCAACAATCTTTTTTGACCCATTAACTTGTGCAAATTGTGCAACTTATTCTAACAATTAGAAAGTTGTTTTTCTTTGTCGCCATTGTTTTTTGACACATTGACAGCCAGCCGTTAAGCGAACATAAATACGGAAATGAAGATGATGATGATAAAATGGCGGCGGCATGAATGAACGAAACTGAACAAAAAATTCGTGATTGATTGTAATATTTTTCCCTGAAATTATTAAAGAAGATATTTTTTTTTATTGAGGCCAAAGCAGAAATTGCAAAAGCTTACGTTCACAACTAGTTTGTGTAAAAATGCCGCAAATTCAAAAACAAAAATTAAAGCTTTTGATCGTGTATTTTTCTTTTCTTGCAGATGTTGACTTTCGTTCAAATCCCACATTTGAACCGATTTGTAATCACCAGGAGGAACATTTCATCGAGAGCGAGGGCAAAGAATCTAGTCTTATATTGGAATTTAACAAGGCCAGTGCGGCCACACATGATAGATTATGCACACGAATTCTATCATCCCCACCTAATTACGGGTTCATCATACGCTTGATTTTACCAAAAATTCTTCCCAGTCATCATCAATCTTCCAGTACAAAAATAGAAAATAAAGAAAACAATGTTGGTCGTGGTGTAGGAGGAGGCGGCAGTAAAACCTCAACATTTATGGAACAATTTAAAACATCGACGGCTGGTTTAAAATCGGGACGCAGTTGTCCATTGAGTGTAGTGAGTATATTTAGACAATTTTTCAATTTTGGGTTCAGATATAAAAATTTAATTGTTTCTAATCAATTCGAAACATAAAACACTTGAAGCATGGATGGTAAACTATATTTTTCAAAAACTATTCAATATTCTTCATATTCAAAATTTTGTGTTAATTTTTGTTTTAATTTAACAAAAAATTATTGTATAGATATTGACTTTCATTGCCGTTAGGATTTCAAATCGTTTACAATTTTGAAGTATTATATAACTTTATTAAAATAATATAATTTAAAAATGCGCATTAATGTTTAGCAGAACTTATTTTTAATTATTTTATTTAAATTTAATTCACATATGGTTACGCATGCGCAACTTTAGTGATCGCACATGATAACATTTTCTATCTCTTGCCAAGAGATTGAACGGCTTGACTGAGTGTACATGTGTGTGTCTGGCTGTGTTTAATTATTTTTCATTTTTTTTCTTTTTATAAAAAAATAATAATTTATTTACAAAGCCATCAACATGATTCATTTATTCTTTATCAGTTATTTATTTTTATATATTTTCTTCTATTTTTGGTTAAACAACAAATGGCTGACTGACTGGTTGATCGTGTATTTTTATGTTTTTGTATTGTCATGTTACTTGGCCAAGCATGGAATTTGTTGTTGTATTTTCTTATTAGCGGTTTTATTATTGTTTTTCTTTTTCAATTTCGCTTCGTTATGATCGTCTGTCTATAAGGAAGTTAGTCGAGGTATTAAAAAATTCACATGGTTTTTAGCACATCGAATGTAATTAGTGGAAAAAATGTCTGTTTAAGGTAAAGTGTGAGCCGTAAATACATACCTACTTGCGGGCAAGAGGTATCTAGTGCCATCTATTTTTATCTTTTAATAAATGAGAAATATTAGAAAGAAATTGCTGAAATTTATTTAACGTTATTTAAAAGACTAGACCTTGTGATGTCGTTTAGAAAGAAATCAACTTCTTTTCACTTGCCGAACTAATTTAAGCTAATTGCTAAAAATTAAATTTCGATTTGAAATTAGCAGTTCGTTTATTAACACAATTTAATATCACAAAAAAGAAAAAGAAAAAGATTATATCCATTATCATGTTATGTTTTGTTGTTGATTTAATTATTATGATCTAAAAGAAAATTAGCATATCTGGTTCTTATAAATATTTAACCAGATTGGCCAAAATTTCCCAAGTTATAAATTAGAGAGCAGTTTTTAAAAAAGTTATAAACAGGCAATAAAACAATTGTTTTTGTTTTGTTAATTTGTTTCAGCCAAAAGTAAAATAATTTGAATTTTTGTGCACTTCAAGTCCGTTTTTTATTTCTTTCTTAACGTTACAGTAGACTGCATTTAACCAGCAAGTGATGCAACAATAAATAACAACAACAGTAACAGAATTAAGTTAAATTAAAGAAAAAAAAAACTGTTAAATAACATTTTTTGAAAGAAATAACAATTAAACGTGTATGCAATTGTTGCACACAAAAACACATATACAGATGCACACACACAAACACACGTATGCCCAGCAAAATTTTTTTGTAAAATAAACATATGATTGTATGTATGACCAAAGTCAAATTTTAAAATAAAAAAAAAGACGTGTGGCACTCGGGGACTGCCGCGGTAAAGCTATTGCATAGCATATATTATCAACTTATGCAATTTCAACTTCTGATTTCTAGCTATACTGGAAGTGCCCCATACAAAGAAGGGCACCCTAGTCCCCCCAGGTAAAAAGTACCTTACCTTAGTATCCTATGTCCTTCTCCTGTTTCTAAGCTATCTGCCCACTAATTTTCAGCCAAATCTGTTCAGCCGTTCTTGAGTTATAAATAGTGTAACTAACACGACTTTCTTTTAAATATATATGTAAAAATTCCCCCAAAAACCTAGAAATCGCGGACAATTTCCCGGGAAAAGGTGGCAACACTGGACGGGAATTTCCAAAAACTTTTCAAAAAATACCCTCAAAATCCCGGAAAATTTTCCGGAAAAAATGGCAACACTGGAAATTTAAAAAATTTCCAAAGCGGCAACACTGTATAGTCATCATACATAGACTATACAAAAAAGAAGTTTTCACTACAAAAAACAAAAGACTTAAGATACAAACATAGTTCCAGTTTTTTTCGTTTCAAAAACAAATGACAGATTTTTTCCAGGTTTTTTCGTTTCATAAGTCTGGGTTCACACGTGAAAGTTTTCTCTCATGAAAGTGGTTAGTTTGTAGGTGAGAGGGGAGAGAAGAATGGTGTCGGTTACCTTTTTCTCTCCCCTATCACCAACAAACCACCACTTTCATGAAAGAAAACTTTCACGTGTGAACGCAGACTTAACAAAAGACTTAAGAAACAAACTTTTCAAAATTTTTTTGATTCGGTCGCCTATGCAATAGCTTAATAAAATACTAAAATTTCATTGCTTTCATTGATGAAAGAAATGTCATAACAAGATGACCACCTTTTGTAAAACATGACATCGAACTGATGACAATTGTACTGTGTTCAAAAACGTAGCCACTTATCAATGTACTGTTTCTTTATTTGGTAAATGTTTTCTGTTAATAAAAAAATATAAAATGATATTATCCAAGGCGAATTAGAAATGACATATCCGATAAGACTTATAAAAGACTTTTGACTCAAGACATGTTGAAAATTTCCATATAATTTTTCCGAAAAATATATTTGGAATTCAAACAGAATTCTATTACAAGACAAGACGTAAAGTAACGAATTTCTCACCGAATTTGGCACCGTTTTGGAAAAATATTTTAAATGAAGTCAGTAAGAAATGTTTGCTGGGGATGTACCTACAAGAACATAAAAACTTTCATATCTATAAACGTGCATATAATCATTATATTTTAATGTCATAGATCATTTAAAAAACTGGAAGAGTTTTCGATAAATTTGTTTGAAAAAAAATTGGTTGTGTATTGTGTGAGAATTTCGGAATTTCATAAAAAAAAGTTGATGATAGTTATGATGTTGTTGTGCTTTCTACTACACATGTATGTATTTGTTTTTTTCATTGTTTTTGTCGCTATTGTTGTTGTTATTATTATTGGGCTTTTATTAATATCATCAATAAATTTTATGAAAACAGCATGAAGATGAACACAATGAAACCAGCACACACAAAAAGAGACACACAGACACTTGCTACAAAGTGTCATTTAAAATTTAAATAAATAAAATATTAAAAAATATATGAAACAAGAATAATTAAAACAAAAGTAAAGAAATCAAGGTAAGTTACGACATCACCGGCACACACACATATGTACATACACACACTATCGTTTTATGTTTATTAAAACAGTGAGAATAATTGTTTAACATTTTGCACGACATGTCAAATTTGTTGACTCATAAATGAGAAAAGTAGAGTTTATTGTTGTTCATATTGCAACTGATATAAAGACTTTATTGTATGATAATGTTTTGTTTTAAAGAACATTTATGAGGCATTAATTTGTGTGCATCTGCTACAGTAGGTATTGAAACTAATGATGTTTTTTTTCTACAAAAAAATTGTACATCTCCATGCAGAAAATGTACTTTGGTGTTCGTTTCTTAAAAATGTGTTGCTCTCTGAAAGGGCAGTGTGTTTGATTCTAAAAAAATCGCCCTCACTAAGGGTGGAAGGCATTGCACTTTTTGCCCCGTAAAAATCGACAGTGTTAATAGTGTCCTGTAAAACTTAGCTGTCAGCTGTTGAAAACAGAGCGTTCCACTTTTTCATAAGTTCTGTTCAGTTCTAGTGAAATAACAAGCTGCATTATTACAAGGTTGGCAAGACATTTTATATATGTATGTACCTTTCAATAAGGTGCCATTTTGTGTGTAGAAAAGAAAACACCATAATACTGAACGATCGTGAGCAAGAGCAGCTAAACTCTATGCCATCTCTGTTCAAGGCCAAGGAAAATAAGGACTTCTTTTTTTTGCCACTAAACAATCAGTTGCCTTTAAAAATGGTCAAAAATAGTTTTCTTTTCACAAATTGTTTAAATTTTCGATTGTAAAACGGTTTCAATTATGAGTGATTTAAGCCCAGTTGTAAAGAAGGGAATTGTTAATTTTTACCAACATTTAATGCGCCAAATCTACATATATGTATATAAAACAGGATGTGTGTATGTATGTATGGACTCCAAAACGGCTGGACCGATTTGGATGAAATTTACAGGGAATCTTCAGAATATTGAGGCGGGTGACATAGGCTATATGAAGTTTTGATTGGACAAAGAGGCGTGGCACCGCCCATATAACCCAAAAATTTAAATCGCCATATTTTGGGCATTTTTTGACCTACGTCGATGATATTTGGTACATATGCTATTGGCATAATTTGGAACACGTACCATGGGAAAAGTGGGTGGGACCACGCCCCTTTTTAGGAAAATTTAAAATCGTAATATAGTCTTAACTACTGGACCGATCGTCTTAAATTTTCACAATAGGATATTCTTACAAAATAATAAATTCTTGACTATATAAATTAGGGGGGTAGCGAAGCACACCGGGTTCATCTAGTAATTTATAATTATCAAGAGGTAAATATTTATGTTTACTATTTTTTATTCGTTTTACGCAATAATTTTTTTTTTTTAGAATTTAAATTGTCTATTCAATTACACTCATCTATCATACCTTTTTGAATATTAACTTAAGTGCGTATTATTTAACAACTCCATTTTTAGGGAACATCATGAATAAATTTTATTATTAACGTCTTTTATATTTTTATTTTAAAGGTTAACATCACCAGTAATTAACTTATTTTGTGTCTCAAAGATTAAGAAAAAAATGAAACTAGTTTGGGAACTTGTAGGAAAATAAGCACGACAACTTTGGGAACAATAAAAAACTACTTAGTGTGACATTGAACTTGTTGCGTTTTTTTTTTTCCAACCGCGGGAGGGAAAACGTACAGCGAGACATACATTCGTATGTAAATTTTTTATTGATCATGATCCGCTGATGATCATCGTTTAACATTGAGATTGAAAAATAAACTTATTTTCAATATTACGGATCTATAAAAAAGAAAAACTGAAAAAATTTAATATTTACATATTTATGACACTTTTATTGTTGAATTATCATTGAAATGAATGCGGTAGCGCTTTGTTTAGGTGACAAGCCAAGCTTTTTAAAAGCAAGCGTACATATATTCGATAAACGACCTTGGCGTAATTTAAGGAAACAACAGAGATTATGAAACTAAACAATTTAGTTAAGCTCAGAATTTTTTGTTGTTGCAAATTGACCAAAGATTTGTCCTTCCAAATTTTATGAAATACATATTAGAATTGTTCCTTCTCTTCCAATTTTGACGAAATTATCATAAATTGCTTGTATTATAATTTATATCTGCAAGTTGCGAAGTAATCTTCCTCACCGTATCCAGACTTTCAAAATTTAACATGCATCGAATAACAATAATCTTTTCAATGTACAAATAAATTAAAAGCTAATAAAATTTAATTTATTATATTTTTCTTAATTTTTCATAACAATTTTAATATTTTTATTGAGTGCTAAAAACCTCGGTCATCTTCTGCCCCATTTTGTTTGTATGGAAAGCCCATTAGAGATGCTAAAATAAAAATAATAAAAACTTAAAATTTATTTTATTTAAAATTTATAGATATTTCTGTTTTATAAATAAATGAACAACAAAAAATTAAAAAAAATACAAATGAAACAAAAATAGACAACAGAAAAAAATTGGTCACTGCATTTTTTTAATATGGCTAATAAATGTTGTGGTACGAGTGATTGTCATACAATGGCATTAGGGTGGTTGCAAAGATGAATGATAGTTAAAAATTTTGTAAATGCTCTGCACATAGAACAATTCAACGATTTCATGCAGTGCTAAAAATAAATAATTTAAAAAATTTAATCAAAGAAATTTTTAATTTTTCAGGCTTAAGTTCGTTTTCTTTAAATATAATTTTGTTATAAATTAAATTATTATTTAAATTAGAAAGAAAAATCTAGTGGCTCTTAATACTTGAACAGACAAAGAAAAATACTTATTTTCATTTTTTTTTATTCTGTTCATATTTTTAAAATCTAGTTTCAATTTGTAAAATTAAATTCAAGTTCCATATACTGCAAGCTAGCGTTCATTTTCTTAGTTCTCATATTCTAAAAATTCCAAATCCTAAAATTTTGCTTTTGTATCAAATGTATTTGTATGAATGAAAAAAAAAAATAAAAATTCTTCCGACATCCCAAAATCGGCAGTTAACAAAATTTTGTAAAAATAATTCGTACAATAATAAAATTTTAATAAAAATGTTTCACACATTAAAGGAAGTAACGATCTTTATTGAAAGCCCTAATGAAAACTGTTCAGCGGTATTCGGTAATTAAAAGTACTATTATTTTTCATATGTTTTAATAACAAAAAACCACTCTTTGAATACATCCTGCTGCACCCAATTGATGTTTCAAACTTTGAATTTCGTACAATTCGATATCAATCATTCACACACACACACACAGCTAATAACAAATATTTCACATAAGAAGCGGACTTAACATCCATCAAAATAAAAACTCTACATGTGAAAATGCGACTCGGATTTGATTGAAAGTATGGGGATTTTGTTCCTGTATTGTTGTTGTTATTGTTGTTGATATAGTGAATACATCTTTTAAATAATTGATGTCACGTCGCATCATGAGAAATCATGAATTCTAAAAATGTTGTGTAAAATGACAACAAAAATATTTTTTTTTTCTGAATTGAGAAAAAAATAAAATATAAAAATAAACCAAAGCTTTTATGGGAGAGTTTTAAATTAAAACGATTTGAATAATAAAATGGAAATTTTTATTTCTCTATGCACACATACACACATACGTACTTACATATGTATGTATCCATGTACATATATATAAATTTAAAAATAATAAATTAAAATCGACTTGAATTGCAAATGATTTGGAATTATAAATGATTTTTAGATTAATGAAATTTATGCTAAAAACTCTTGAATACGTTTTCGATTTTACTATTATGGGTTCTAAATTCGAGTTTTTTTTTAAATAAAAGTTTAATAAATTTAATTTTGTTATTAAACTGTTGAAATATAAAATTATAACGAAAAGGCAATAAATCAATTTGAGAGTAATTTGAGTGATTACACTGTGCAACAAATTTATATCAAATAAATATTACAATATAGTAGAAGATTTTATATAAATACAAAATACGATTTTATTTGATACTGGTTTTTTTACTGTTTGTTGTTGCTTTCGTTTCAAAACTCTCTATTTTTTATACAGATAAACATTTAAATTTGAATTAAAATATTTTATGTAATTTTTTGTTTTTATTATTTTATTTTTAGTTTAGCTCACATGATCCTCATACACCACAATGGCGTGTAGATCCTTGCCAACTGGAGGATACTGCTCCTGAAATGGAAGATCCTGTTAGGCTGTTTCAAGGCAGAGTACGTATAGTTTGGGAGCATCACAATCACACGTTAAACTCCAAATTAATGGTGACAGTGTTGGGAAAAGGTGACGAGTGTCGTAGTGAAAAGAAGCATCAATGTCTGAGAATAGGGTAAGAAAACTTTTTACTTCTCTATATTTTGTGTTTCTTGTATAAATAATAAAAACAATTTTAATTTACTTCATCCCAAAATAGTGATGATCCCATATTGTGTATATCCAAAGATTTAATATGTGATGGCATACGTCACTGTCCCTACAGCAATGAATATGACAGTGATGAGGACTATGCTATGTGCTGGAAACGTAGCCGATTGGGAGAACCAATGCCACCATCAGTTGAATCGGATATTTTTGAACATTTTGCCTTAGAGGTCTTTCGAAATTTGTTTGCCTTTGATGTGCCCTCAGCAAATAAGGCAACAAGTAAACCTTTACCAGCATCAAATGACAATTTGTTGGAGAAGCTCCTTAACAACAAAACTATGCTCCATAAGGTTAATGAAAATAAAGAATTTAATGAGACAATCCCGGCAGAGGATCAAGACTCGGGAAAATCAAATATGACCATACCCATAGGCAAGACAGATAATTCGAGTGGTTTTACAGGAGTAGGAGGAGGTGGTGGTAACCGCAGGCGCAATTCAACACGCAATGGAGCAAATTCCGACCTATCCAAGTATGGTCCTTGGGGTTACCTCATGCTGGGCATGTTGTTGTGTGGTGGAGCTTTGCTGATTTGTGGTTTATGGGGTAAGTTTAAAAAAACCTTTTGATTTAATTTCCTAAATCAATTCTATACACTTGAAAATTTCCTATCCAATATCCAAATGTTTTCCCAGATTTTTTCTCTGTATTTTGTTATGTTTTGTGTGTTCTTAGTTTGGTGTTATCACTTATTATACGTTAATTTTTCAGCCTCTGCATCTCAACATGCGGCCAACAATGAGCGTGAATCAGCCTTACAATCGGCTAATGCAGCCGCAGCGTTGGGTCATGATAATCATTCTGCAACTACAGCTCCGCCCAACTATGAAGAATTGGACCCTCCACCTGCTTACTCGGTACTGTTTCCCAACCAAAAGGCAACCTCGTGCAATAATTTGAGTACTGTGGAAGCAACTAATGCCCAGCCTTCTATAAATAACTTGCAAAATTTGCAATTGTCACCCTCGGCAGCTCCAAGTAGTAGATCTACAGTGAGAGTTGTTGCGGAGAGGGCCAGTGGCAGCAGCCCCCACATCAATAATTGAAACGTGTTCGCTTTCATTATTGTTTGCTTTTAGTTTTAAAGACTCTACTTTTTTAAGAAAAGAAAAACTAAACTTTTTATTTATAAGCTTGACTAGTAGAGCAGGGATAAATATTTTTAGTTAGAATTTCTGTTATTTTTATTTTTTTTGAAAATGGCTTTAATGGCAACTTTTTTGTGGTTGCCGGGAAAGCTTTGCATTTCATTTTTCAAATCGATAAACAAAAGCTTAACAACGACTGACATATAAATATTAGTAAGAAAACAAAATAATCGTAGTTACCTTTTAGAAAACTAGATTTCGCAAAAGCTGTTTGATGCTTAAACAAGCGGTTTTGAAAGTTTAATGAAAACATTTTTATATTTCGTTTGTTTTTTGCTTAAAAGCTTTTTTATATTCAAACTATATTCTTGAAATCTATAATCCATATTAAAATAACTATGTATTAAAATTATAATATCCTTAACAGTGAAGAATAAAACTCTTCAAAGTTCTTTAGATAGAAAAACACGCATAAGTGACCTTAAATATTCTTTTTCTCTGTTTGAGTTTTTTTTTAATTTAAACTAACCGTTTAACCATTTAATGTTTGAAATTAGTTTCCATCTGCTTAAATTAGTTTTATTCAAATATTTTATGAAATTGTTGACAACATTTAATGAGGCAGAAAAATGGCATAAATGTATTATTTTTACTTTTCTTTTGTTTTTTAATTTTGTTAAATTGTCATTGCGTCCATATTTTTAATTACTTTAAATTTTAATTTACTCAATTTTTAGTGAATAGTTAACACAAGCAAATAATACAAAAATAATTTTTAATTTATACGATAATGTGATATAATTTAAATAAAAACTGCAGTTGTAATCAATCAAACGACCACTATTTTAAATTAAAGTTATAAATAAAATGGGAAAATAAAATTAAAATGTTAGAAAAAATTTTTTCTAAAATGTTACTGAAGCTTAAGTGCACTGAGGCGTTGCCTTTGAAAGCAAAGCTATTAACGTAAAGAAATATGGGTCGATTATGGATGGCAACGGAACCACAGTTGCGTTGCCAGTTGCTGAGAATTGTATTACGGATGGCAACTGGCAACTGAGAGGTGCGAGTTCCAGTTGCTAGTTAATGTTTTTCTAGCAACAACAAATTTGCAGTTGCCGGCTGGCAACGCAACTAAAGTTCGGTTGCCATCTATAATTGAGCCAATAATATAAAAGTTGAACTACGGGCAGATCCTGTTTGCTGGTTGGCTCAAAAAACGTCAAGTCATATAAAGAAAATAAAACACATTTGGTTAGTTTTTGTTTTTGTTTTTACTATTGGAAAAAAGTCATTGAAGACACAGTGGGTGTAGAACATTTTTATAATATTTTTTCTATTAGTTTTCTTTTCAAAATGAACAAATGATTTCTTTTTCGTTTTTTATTTTTCTTTATTCTGTTGTGAAGTACATTTATTTAATTTCTTATTTCTTTCTTTGTTTTTTTACATACACAATTATTTTTATTTGTATTTTCATAATTATTTTGTAGATTGGTTGGTTTCTTGTTAAGTAGTTGGTTTTTTCTCTCAGTGTTTTTCTTTTAATCGTTTTGTTTTTAACATTAATTTGTAGGATGTTTTTGTTTTTGTTTTTGTTTTTGTTTTCATTTTTATTTTATTTTAAGTGTTACACTTACAATTGTTTTTTGTTTTTAATTGTTAAAATTTTTGCATTTAATTCACCTTAAATTCAATTATTTATAATTTTCCTAAAAATTTACTAAGATTTTTACTTGTGTGAATTTTTAGTGTTTTTTCTCATATTTTGTTTGCTGTTTTTTCAACAAGCTTAAGATTTAAAATAAGAGTGTTTTTTAAAAATAATTCACTTAAAAGGAAGAGAGTTTATACACTGAGCAAAACCATGTGATATGATCAAAGACAAACTTAATTTTAATCTAAAACTCTTAAAAACAAATTTTCACTTTAAAGTAAAATGGACTGGCTTTTTTCTTTAAATTATTTTATATATTATTTTAGTACATATTTTTTAAATTTATTTGTTTTTATTTTTCGCTAATTGCTTTCTTTATATTTAGTGCCAATTTGAAGCATTATTAATATTTTTATTTTTTATTTTTTTTGTTTTGGTAAAATAAAGGAACCTTGCAATTCATTCCTGATAAAAGTTAACTTTTAGAATGAATGTTCCTTCTGTTTTACGTTTTTAATATAAATTTTTATTCATAAGAATTGGGCGTTTCTCTTTGTTTAAATCGTGTGTGTTTTTTTTTCTTCTTTAAATTAAATTACATTTCACACATTTCTTTTAACGTATAATTTGTTACAAATACTTTTTTTGTTGTGGTTGTTGTTCATCGTATTTTCCATAAATTACTTTTATGTGTTTTATGTTTTACTCTTGTTCTTGTTTTATTTGTTGTTAATATTAAAACTTACATTAAACTATAATAACTTACTGTATTAATATTAAATAACGTTGACATTTAATATGATTTATAGCTTCCTTCAGCCTAAAAACAAACATTATTTTGTGAGCAGTGAAAGTTTGACACAATGGACAATGTTTTTGTAACGAATGCATTTCTTTAAATTTGCTTTCAAATACGAAAAAGAAATTCGAGTAAAAACACTATTTTGTCGATACTGATATAATTTGACATGATGACATTAATGTCAGTTCTCTTTTAAATGACAATTTTGTCATCAATGACAATTATTATTTGGCACCAGTGACAATTTAGACATTATTGAAATACACAATAAAAACATTCAACTTAAGTTTGATACTCAAGTTAAAACTAACAACTGCAGAAATGATAACAGAACATTAGAAATATTAAATTTGATGACTAAAAGTCATCAACATAATGACGAAATGTCATATATATGCATATTAATTGTGGTGTAGAATTTTTTCAAAATATGATGAGGATTATACTTGACAGAACCGAGGCTGATAGGTATCAATACTACCCTTTTAGGCCGGAAGTCGCCTTTTCTATTCTGGCCAAAGAACTTGGGAGTTTTCTGCACACAAGTCGTAAGTGTTTAAAAAAAAACAAAGTTTTGAAATTGATTTTCAAAAGATCTCCTGGAAGAAACTAGTGGAAGACAAAAACATATGTACTCGTTTATCACTGGCTGATACATCTGATATGATAATGAAAGTCGCTTATTTCCAGCCGACTGTAGATATCACTACGCTGTCGCAGTGAATCTGCCTCAACGAACGTTTTACCTTGAAATTTCCCTGAAAGAAAATTGTGTCATTTCTTCAGTTCACTTCCATCGTTAATTTTTCGCTAAAGTTTGTTAAAATCATTTCAATGTTTGTTTTGTTAATAAATTTAGCTTGCGCCTACATCTGTGTATGCGTGTATATACAGATGTACATTTGTATATACATATGTGTGTATGTATATATTAATTTTTATAATACTTAATCCTTTTATTTTTTGTATTATTTTGTTTTTAATATATGAAGCTATTTTCTCTTGTGTTTGTTTCATATTTTTTTATTCGTCTCCACACAGAGAAAGTTGTTTGTAAATTTCTCTTATACAAGTAAATGTGTATGGATGTAAATGTGTATGGATGTGTTTTTGTCTGTTGGTGTGTATATTTAATAATTTTATGTAATTTTTAATTAAAAAGTCTAAAAAATTTGTTTATTTCAGCTTTGCAAATATATTTACTAAAAAGGCAAAAAGGGAAATAGGATTTTTATCAGCTAGAATTCTTTCTTTCTTTCTTTGTTTATTTGTTTGTTTGTTTATTTGTTTGCTTATAAGTATTTTTCATTGTTTAAATCGAATACATGTACATTTAGCTTTTTTTATCTTTTGTTTATGGTTTATCCTGTTTAATTACTTTGGTTTCATATAAAATTTTTAATTATTTTAAATAAAATCATTTCATTTTATTTAAAATTCATCACTAATTTTTTTTAATATTTTCAGCTCAAGATTCGCAATTGTTCTTCTACTAAATATATGTATTTTTTTTAATTTCCTTTTTTTCTTATTTGTATGTAAAATGTGTTTGAGATTTTGTAACAGAAAACAATAAAGAAAAAAATAAATAAAATTAAGTAAAATGGCAAAAAATTCAAATCGTATTCATTTGCTTCATTTCTATAGAAAATGAAGAGTAGGAGTTGAAGATTGTGTAGCTGTTGTTGGAATTATCGATACAAACATGTTCCTAAGCAAATGTTTACAGAGAAATAACCAATAACATTTGTAATATTTTTACAATTCCTACCATAAACTGAATACTTTGTTCTTCAAATTTGTGAAAAATGTCGATACGAAAAATCTAACACACCCATTTTGGAAACTTTGTCGTTTTTATTATTCCTTGAAAGTATGCAGCATTGTTTTACATTTGTAAACAAAATTCGTTACGCAGTCAGCTGTTTTATAAAAAAAGAACCCATATATATTTTGCATGTTGCATTTAAACTTCACATATATTTTTCCCAAAATAAACAGAAAACTTCTTTAGCAATCATTTTTCATCAACAAATTTTTTTTTATTTATATGAACTTTTTAACATCAGTTCTCACAAATTGATGAACAGAGTACCATGCTGTAGGGTGTGTGTGAATTGCTTTTTCATTTTATTTGTTTTTTCTCAATGTTTATAATTGTAAATTCTTTTACATTTTAGATTTTGGATGAATTGCTATTCTGTATTTAGTGTTGATTTTTCTTTTCGAAAATAAGGCCTGCGTATTTCGTGTAAAAGCTTATTTTTTAATTATTTGTGAAGTGTGTCCCACACGATTTTTGAGAAAAGGAATTATTAATTAGGAATTATGGATTGCTGGCTTTTATATTATCTAGACTTGTTCTGAAACTAATTGAAAATCAGACAAGTTTTTGTGTTTTAAATTTTGTTCCTTAACAAACTTAACTTTACGATTACAATAATTTTATGAATCTACAATAGTAAAATACTATCAGTAGCCATATTATTTTAACAACTTATGGCTACTGGTTTTTAAAAAATTTTACATTGTAATTTTTAGTGATGAAATGTAAATTTCCAATACGTGTTTTTCTAAAATCTATGCGCACAGTAGTGAAACTTGAAACATAAGGTCTCCCTACAGAAGTGACCTCACAGGTTAAATTTGAAAGTTCTACAGTAAAAGCTTCCCGAGATATTAAAAAGTCCATATTTTAGTACATATTCACTGACTCATCAATATTATTGGGCACTTCCAGTATAGCTAGAGAGCTGAAACTTGGTACACAGGTAGGTCTTGGTTAGAAATTAACCAGAAAAATCTGAAAACGGGCACTTTCCAGCCGGGGAGGACTAGGTCCTTCTTTGTGTAGGTCACTTCCAGTATAGCTAGAGAGCTGAAACTTGGTTCACAGGTAGGTCTTGATGAGAAATTAGCAAAAAATTACTGTTAAACGGGCACTTTCCACTCGGGGGGACTAGGGTTACCCTTCTTTGTATTGGGCACTTCCAGTATAGCTAGAAAGCTGAAATTTGGTACACAGGTAGGCCCTGATATGAAATTAACGAAACTGGTTTTGAAACGGGCACCTTCTACACGGGGCGGACTTGGGTGCCCCTTCTTTGTATGGGGCACTTCCAGCATAGCTAGAAAGTTGAAATTTTGTACACAGGTAGGCCCTGATATGAAATTAACGAAACTGGTTTTGAAACGGGCACTTTCCACTCGGGGGGACTAGGGTTCCCCTTCTTTGTATGGGGCACTTCCAGCATAGCTAGAAAGCTAAAATTTTGTATACAGATAGGCCCTGACAAGCAATACATACATATAAATATTTATACAAGAACAACTTAGAAAAAAGAAATGAGATCCGCACAAAAACATAAATGTGAAAATAAGGCCAAGTTCCTATCCAAAAAATTTCGGCCGTAAAAAGTATTGAGATCAAAATAAGGACCAAGTTCATGATAGGTACAATTCCATATCATTTCTAGGCAACCTATAAGTTTGCCAATATTTTTCGAAGAATTCTTTCCCATATTAGAAAGGCAAAAAAATTTTGCCAAGCTTACAGGTTGCCTAGAAATGAGATGGAATTGCACCTATCAAAAACTTGGTCCTTATTTTGATGTCAGTACTTTTTACGGCCGAAATATTTTGGATAGGAACTTGGCCTTATTTTCACATTTGTGTTTTACGCGGATTACTTTTTCTTAAAAATTGTTTTGTTATATATTATACGCCTTAAGGTATTTTTTTAAAAATGTAGTTTTTTAAACAAGTAGTTTTTTCCTCAAACTCAAACTTGATCAAAAATTTTTTTAAAAATCGAACTATTTTAAAAGTTGATGTAGTTAAAAGTAGATACCGTTTACAAAGGATACTTTTTAAAGGTGATTTTTTAAACGGTACTTTTTTAAGAAAATTAATTTTTTTCTAAATTGACAGTTTTGCAAAAGCGAAATTTTTTATAAGTTTTTAAATTTATTTTTGTAATAAAAGAAAACTTCGTTCGACACAGTTCGACAGGCAGTAATTGTAATTTTTATAAAGTTCCTAAGAAAATTTTTTTTTTTTAAAAATGGTACTTTTTTAAAACTGGTTGTTTAAGAGGCCACTTTTTAACAGGTATTTTTTTTTGCGATGAACATTAAAGACTGTTTATACCGATAATTTGTACAAAACTACTACGGACAAGGTGTAGTCAGAAGGATCAAAAAAACTAGAAAATGTGTCACTGAGTTTAAAACAATTCAAATGCAGCAACAACCCACAAGAAAAAAATAAAATTGATTTTTAATCGCATTGAACTTAATTATTTCTTTTAATTATAAAAACTGTGCTCTAAAATAAATTTTATTATTTGGTTATCATTATTTTAGTGCCATACTGTAATTTATGAAAAACTTTGAGTTAATAGTTTACTTTTTGTTTACTTTTTACGTTTTCTATTGTTTGAAATTGAAAAGTTGCTTGAAGACTTCTTTGAAGGGGAAAAAACACTGTAAAAGTTTACTCTTTAAAAATTTTTGTTAAAAATTTTATATTAATTAATATTTATGTAAAAGTTGTTTAAATTTATTGTTGATATTTTAGTTGACGGTATAAAAATAGAAAAAAAGTATTGAAAAATTTCTCAAAAAAATTTTTGGTTTAAAAAAAGTTCATCTTTTGTTTTTGTTTTTTTATATTTCTTTCTTATTGTTTTTAAGATTTATTTAAATATTTAATATTAAATGTTGTTAGTTGTTTTTGTAGTTGATTCAGTTGTTAATAAAACGACATAAAGAAATTTGTTGACCAAATAAGTTGGTTTCCTTTTTGTTTGAATTATATATATTAATTTGTAGTACCATTCGGTTGATTGTTGTTTTTTTTAATCGTTATTTTTTTTTTAAATTTTATTTTAAGAATTGGAAAAATTTGAGCGTTTTGTTAAGTTGTTTTAGGAGTTGCTGTAATATTTGTTTATGATATCGGGTATAATTAATTTTTTGTGGGTCTTCTCGGCTACTTGTGGGGTGTAGTATTGCCAATCACCTATTTTTTTATTTGAGCAAAATATCAATTCGTTTTCTTTCTTTATTCTCTCTCTCTCTCTCATCTCTTTTAATTTTATTTTGGATTTGTTAGTCATTGTTAATACTTGGAAGGATAGAGATGCATTGTTGTGTTATTTTTGTTTGTATTTTAATAAATTACATCATGTAGATCATCACATTTCAAGTTTAGATTTAAAGAGTTTTGGATTATCATTATTATAGTTTCTTAGTATTTCTTGATTAATTCATTTCCAATGTGGTATGTGTTTAATTTTAGATATTAACTTCTCTCTGTTGCTGTCTATTTCAATTCATTAAAAAAATGTCAGTAGCGCACACCCATCTGTCATTATTACTGTCACATTTCGTTATTTATAATTTTAATCCAAATTGTTTTAATTTTGAAGTGGGAGCGACTTAAGTGTCAAAATAGAAAGATATCAATAATATTGTTGAGTGCTCCGTTAATCACTTAAAATGATAATATTTATACGGAAAATTACTTTTGCAAAAGAAATTTGTTCAAAGTGACTGATGAAAAAACATATTCACTATTGAGTTTCACCCAATTCATACGACGATTAAAATCAATGACTAAATATCTTGACAATTTGTTTGGAAATATTTTAATATTTTTCGAGTACATCGTAGTTGTTTAATTTTTTTTAAAACTATTTCAAAACACTCCTTAAAATTATTAGGAGCGAATTTTTAAACCGATCGAGCAGACTTGTTCGAATAAAGTGAATTTTCAAATGAAATTATTAATTTTTATAAAATATGAAATGTTTTTTGCTGAAATCTTTTGTAATCAAATCAATTTACCTTTCAATGTACGTACGATATTATTGATATGTTAAGATCTTTTAAAGAAAAATAACCAAATGACGTCAGAATGATTTGGAAGAAACGTTTATAGCTGTTATAAAAAGAGTAGTTGATCCCAGGTGTTGCTGATGAAGATGCTGAAATTGTTTGATGATGTTGTTTTTGATTTTTGTTGTTGCTGCTGCTGCTGCTGCTTTTGGTGAAGTGAATATCGCAACAGTTGCAACGTCAGCAGCAGCCGCAGCTCCAGCATTTGCTGCTGCAGTTGCAGTAAACAATTAAGTAAATACTAGCAACCTCCATACCACGGAAATGTCCAGCACCATCAGTGCGGAAGCATTAACGGTCGTGCTGTGCTGGTCAGCTTCAGTCGTGTCTGTTGTGGTTTGTCTTCAAACTCGTCATAATTGTAAAATGGTGATATTTTCAGACCCGTTTTTTCGGGTATGATCTTAAAGTGGGGCTGTTCGGTACTAACAATGAGTGGTCGCTTCATTGAGTGCATATACTCGGAATGGGATGCACCTAAGGGTCGTCTTGTGCTGGGTACATTCATTTTTTTGCAAGGCTCGGTTTTCGTATCGTTGTTAATGTAATGGGAATTCTGGGCAGCATATTTGTTGGGCTTATAGATCGAGAATATATTATTGATGAGATTTAAAGCCGAATGGCCAACTGCTGACGGATGGTGGCCAGAACTAGTAGGCTGTTGAGTCTGCACGTTATGGTGTTCGGGATAAAAGTTATTATACTGGTAGGAAGGCAGCGTTTCAGCTGCCGGATAGACCTTGTGGCCATAGTTGAAGGAGCGGTGCAGGGGCGAGCCAGCATGTTCAAAAAAATGAAAACTGCTAGAAGCATTGTTAGCATCTATGGGCAGTGATGAGCCGTGCGAGGAATGATGGTCAACCTGAGGTGGTGATGGCATACCTTCCAATAAAGATTTCTTAATCATCATACGTTCCTGTTCGCGATCGTGCAAATCAATAGGTTGTCCATTGTTGTAACAACCAACATTGACATTTTTTACCTTCAAGTTGCTGTGCATGTTGCGGCGTTGCATATCTAAATCGATGGGACTGGGTGGTTTTTCCAACTCTTCCCAGTATTTTTCCAAATCAATGTTGAAATCTTGCAGGTCCATTTCTGTAGTATCTGAGCCAGAATCTTCATCATAACGACTGGGCGGTTGTACTTCCAAAAGCGATTTACTTCTGGTGGGCCGTTGGTAGCGAGAATAAGCTGTACGTCTGGGCACTCCTGATGACAAATAACGTTCGTCTTCATCTAAAAACTTGTCTTGCATCATGAGTCTTTCCCTCTCATCGCGTATGAAGTGATCCAAATCAGTATCGTAGGCCACAGCCCGACAATGCAAGTGTTCTTCCTCTTCGGCGGCCGGATGATGACCGGGGCAGTGATAACGAGAACGTGGCGGTGGTGGTTGTTGTTGCTGCTGCTGCTGTTGATGGGCCAAAGATCTGGCCAAGTGGTACTGTTGTTGGCGGTGGTAGCAATAGTCATCGGCGGCACAGCAACATATCACCGTAGGTGGCGGCGGCAGTGGCTGCTCACATTGACTACCCCCTGAGAGCAGAGAGTAGCGGGAAGCCGTTGCCACCCGATGATTCGTGCTTCTTCCATCCTCCCACCAGTCCAAATCTTGCAAGTTTCTGTTGCTACCACCACTGACACTAGCACCATAAAAACCAGACAGTGACGAGGTCGAGGGTGCTACTCTACGCCATGTTCGCCGAGGCACAGAACCAAAACTATCGGTGTATATGTCATCCAACAAACATTTGGCGTTGGTACAATGTTCGCGAGCACAACACGTGTGTACCTCATGAGACGCCGATAAAGCTGTCTCGTCTAAACTATTACTACAATGACAACCCACAGATTTGCGGCAGGCATCGTGTCGATCACGTCGTGATTTGCCGATGGAACGTGGAACCTCGTAGTCCATAACATCGAATGGTGTGGTTTTGGTCGAAGCACTAAATGAATATGATTTTGGCACATTGGCTTTTTTAAGTATAGAAGTGGTAGGCGGTGCTGTCGGAGCAGGAGGAGGTGGCGAACTGCCTACGCCCTCCTCAAAAATTCTTTCTGCAAATGTACAGCTTTGCGATTTGGGATAATGAAATTCTTTACAACGAAAAGAGCGAAGGGGACCATAGCTGGCAGAACCCTCGCCCTCTCCTCTTCTTTCCTTAATCGGATCTCCCTTATAGTCGGCTCCCATACCACCGCCCACAAAATCATCTTCCAAAAACCGTTCATCATGTTCTCTTATATTCCTCAGCTTGCGATAATTACTTGCATATTTAATACAGTCCGGTACGTAGTCATCTTCCAAGTCTTCCGATTTGTTCGAGTAAATATTGTCCGTGTACCAGGTCGGATCTAATTGTCTTGGTATGGGTTTGGGTGGATGCATTCTATCCTTCTTCGATTGACGATAACTCTCAAAGCAAATATTTTTCATACGTTCCAACTTCTGTTCCCTAATACGCTCCCAATTTTCCCAATTCTTATCGTTTTTACTCCGTCCACTGCCATTCAGAGAAAATGTTAAAGTCTTTGTTAAATCATAATCCCCGTTATAGTCGACATTTGTATTTTTCGGTCCGATTTTATCTTTTCCTGTAAAATTGTTGCTGTATTTTGATTGACCGCCACCGCTATCAGTAACGACAATGCGTATCTTTCGTTTAGTCTTATCCATCAACTTTGAGGAAAAAGATGATTTATGTGGCGGCTTGTCGCGTTCGGATGATGGGTCTTCGGGCTGTCACACCTCTTGCAAGTACTTGACAGGGCAATAGCCCTGACGATTGTCTGCTGATCGTACCATAACCACGCCGTTAACCTCATCACCGGCCTGAAAGCGGAATTCGGGAATTTTTCAAAGCATAATAAAATTTAACACTTTCAAATATTGAATTTGGCAGTAAAAATATTTATATATTTTTTTATACCTGTATAACAATTTGATCACGTAGTAAAGTCATATTTTCACCACGATCACCATCCGAAACTTGCAGATTGTGAGTTACTTGCAGTGGTTTCTCGTTGGCGTTCAAACGCACACAATATTTAGAGGGAAAATAACCAACCCGACCCAAGACTTTACCTTTCCACCAGTCAGGGTCTGAAGTATCAATTACAGTAACCTGAAAGAGAAATAAAAAAAAAAAAATAAATTACTTAAATGAATAACGGACTGAATGTCTGTATAGTAAAAACTTGTTTGTGTTTTTCTTATGAAGGACACAAACATTAAAAATTTTTATTTGGCCGACCAGCACTCAGGGGATGGCACCTAATTATACATTGCAGCGTGCCAGAATTAAAGATAGGGTAGCGAAGATGTTGAAAATGTAGAAATTCCTTTACAACTCAGCTGTTGCGCGTTTTGTTACGTTTCAAAACAGTATTGCAGCGTCTCTGGTGTATGAGCTGGAATTTTTATTGATTGTTTTACCTCGCCGACGCCTCTACTGACTTGCAACAGTATCAATAGCTGTCGCACTGTGCTTTGCATTCATCACTTAAATAGTCCGATAACAATTAATAATGTTGTCACTGTTTGCTGAGTAGTAAACGCGTTAACCCCTTTATCCAACACCAGCATCACTTGATCACAATTTTAATGTAAAATAAATAACCAATTTAAGCAGGCAATTTAAAGAGTCATTTAACATTTCAAGTTCTTCATTTCAATACAAAGAAATGATTACCTTCATCTGCCACTTGTATTCTTTTTCATTTTTGCAAAATATTCTATTATCATTTTAACTTTTTTTTTTTCAAATTCATTTTTCTTCTTTAATTCACTCATTTGTAAACTCCTTCCGTTACAACATCTAAAGTAGTCACGTCTGTATGTGTATGGGTGTGTTTGTGTGTATCCTCGTAAGCAATATGTCCAAGAATTACAACAATCCCGAATTTGTTGATAACGAAGAGAAAGTATGTTTGCACTTCCATTGATTGCCAGCGAGGCAGGCAACTGAATCTGGCAACTGAACACAAATGTTCCTTCATAAAATAATAAAGACGACAAGAACAACAAGAAGAATATCGAAAATGATAAAAGGAAATGTTTGAATGGTAAATTGGTAGGAAAGGCACAACGATGTGCCCATGCATCCATTCAGCCAATCATTGCACACGTACCACAGAAATCATTTCCGATGTAATTTACCGCCTTTAGTGAGTGCTTTCGTCTGTGGCTTCTTTCGATTGCAGTTCTATTCTTCTTTATATTTTTTATTGCTTTAATGCGGGTCCTTTTAACCACTTTTGAATCTTGTTGAACACAGAGGACAGGCAATTCCAAGGGACTGTAAGCCAGCAACAAAGACCAAATAGAATCACAATGAAAATTAAAAAAAAAAATATATATGGGAAGTAAACATGACTTGATTGCGTAGTCAAAAATATTCACCAGATAATGTCAAGTGTTCCTCATATTTTTTTTTTACATATTTTTAACTTTATATTATTGGCTGCTGTTGTTGTTCTTGGTTACATTATTACTGGCAATTACGTCCGATTTTATCAGTATTTTATGGTTATTTTGAGATGATGTTCAAGTATTTAAATGAATGGAAAAATACAACAAAGAAAATATCATCGAAAAATTTAGCATGTGACTCATTATATCCACTTTTGTATAATTTTTTGTGAAAACAGAGATTAAGAAGAATACAAAATTCTCAAAATTTAATTCAGTTTCTTTTCTAAGAATTTATTAAAATTAACTTCGTAATCAAAGCAATTATTTGTACGATGATATATTTTTCTAAGGAACATTTGGTCAATTATTTTAATGTGAATAAAAAGGTTCCCTTAAACAGTTATAGAAAACAGTTAAGGACAGAAAAAAATTTCCAACAACTTTTAAATCTACATATGTATATAATTTCCGTAAATTTTTTTTGTCTTTCCAGAACTTTCTGAAGCCACCAGTGTGCCTAGAATGCCGAAAATTGGTATACTTATAGTACTAACCGCGACGAAGAACCTAACGAAGCCGGATTTTTTTCGGTCCGTGAGCGGAACGGTGCGCCTGGCATGGATAGGCTTTTAAACTAGTCATAAATAAATTTGAAAAAAAAAAATTTATAATTTTTGTATTTGTTTCCCCATTAACATTTCACTTTGTTGACATGATTTATGCTGACTATTAGGACCTTAATTTTAAATTTAGTAATGCGATTAGACAATTTATTTCTTTTACAACACATGTTTTAAGTCCAAATTATTTTTTATGGATGCACTCACAAATTGCCTCCACCCGGTGGATACACATAACCTTGGATTGAAAACTAAATAAAATTCGGTTAAAAAAAAAATAAATAAATTGAGTTTTATTTATGACTATTTGCCTGAGGAAATATTGTTTAGATTTTAGCTAAACACTAACACAACCACATGGGTAAAAAACATGTGTTTTAACTTTTTTATTTTGTTGTTACTTTTTACTTTTGTTTTTATTGGACCAAAACCATTAAAAATGTTTGTTCACCGGATTGTAAAGTGCTTTCAAATGTTGCTGAAACACAGACACACAGATGGCGATATTTGCGAAAAGTATTTTTATTATTCTACTTAAAGGAAAATTAGAAGAAAAAAAAAATCAAAAGCTACATACAATCGTAACAATTTTGTTCCGATCTCCAGGGATGGACCAGTGATCTCTAGACCAGTAGAATACTACTGTTATCCATATGCTTCAGTGAAACTTCATAGACTGATCTTTTCTTGTGCCTGATTAATTATAAAGTTCTTCAAGTTTTAGTAAATTTTTGCTTCCCAGTGTTTCTTTCTCAACTTTTAAAATCCCAACTTGCACACATTTACTATAATTATGGAAAGTATCACAAACATATATTTGAGTGTATGTATGTGTGCCTACGGCCGTCTGGGAGTATAAATAACATATGTAATTTTATGTTATCAAAGTAATTTTTAGTAAATTGCAAAATATACATTTTTATATTTCAAAATTATGCACACCCACATCTTCATAAATACCCCAACAAATACAGACAAAATCATATAAAGTTAAAGTTAAGCAGACGCGAATGGCAAAGCTATTCAAGGGATCCTTGGAGAATATAAAAAAAGGAAATTAAGTTGTTGCCTCAGAGATAAATATTACTAAATGTATATGACTGCTGTATTTATTTAGATATAAGCTTACATATTTAGATGCAATTACAAGTATATTGCCAAGTTAAGTAAATGTACGAGGGTGATTCCAGAAATCTCCATCAGCTGAAAAGATGTTTGTTGTAATTCATTCGTTACAGCAATAAAATGATGGGTGTGATTATTTTTTACAATTTCATATCCTATTTATTGTTTATATGAACATTATTTCAACAATACTTTATAGTTAAGTGGCTTTAAATTAGATTTTTAATCTCCTTTTCCCATCTAATACTTTCAAAAAATATTTATTATTGCTAGACTGAGTACTTGTAGTACCATTCTCGCTTAAATATATAAACTGTAAAATATACATACATACATGTGTATATTTGTCTAACATCAACTACATACATATATTTGTGTATGTACACATACTAAGTACACATGTATGTATGTGTAATTAATAATAGATATTGCGACAATAAACAAATTACACTTACTTTATAACCAGCTTTCAAATCCAACTCATCAGCATGTCTGGCTTTGAAATTGTATAGAACAACGTACAAATTGGTAGGCAACAGACGATGGGATTTCTAATAATAAAATAACAAGAAATAAATTCATATTAATTTTGCTACTAAAGAGTTGATTTAAAGAAAAAGTAACTTAATATTAATGAAATGAGAAGCACTTCCGTTCATTGAGAATGGAAACAAAAAGAAAAACAAATAGAAATTTTAAAGAATGTCTGAAAATATCTTACTGGTGAGGGACATGGTGAAGTGCTCGCCGATGATTGAGACTTTTCCATGTCATCGGGTAAATCCACGCTGCCACCACGCATGCCACGACTGGCATACAATAACTTACGACCTTGATGCGAGGGGCTAGAGGGCGCTGTAATTTTCGTTTCAGTATTTTTTTTTTATAAAAAAAAAAAAGAAAACATTTTCATTGATTATTTTGATTGATTACCTGAAAGTCATATTTAATCACTGATTTCAGTTTAAATAAAAAGTGCTTAGGATTTTTGAAAAAACTAAAATAAAAGGATAATAAAATTAAGTTTAAGAATTTACAAAAAAAAAAAAAAAAAAAGTTATGGAGGCAAATAACTCAAGTTAGTTCATGCGTTAAGTTAAAATGTATAAAAAGCGTCAAGTTTAAAAATGAAGTATTAATAGGAAGAGACATAAATTTTAAGGGTAATCAGAAAAAAAAAAATTTCATCATAAAATGTGTTTGAAAACAATTGGGAATTCAGAGTAAAAGTTGAAAATATCTGAAAGATTAAGACATACTAAATATTAGATACTACAAGTTACTAAAATATAAATAAAGATCTAACTTTCATGCTGCATTATTTAAATTTATAAAATGTAAATGGCTCTGCAACATTTCAACATCACTGAATATATCACAGCGAACGTTTACATGTTGTAGCAATATTTTATCAAAACAAATGAATGGAATAGAGACGTGTTTAAATGTTTTGTATTAAATATTTTTACTGGCTTAAGTCTAGTACACTGTTCGCAATTGTGTAAAGAAAATGTTGATCAACATTGGATTATTGCATTTAGACATTTGAACATGACATTTAAATTGTTGTTAACTATACAACCAAGGCGAAGTCATTTACCAGGTGGTGTTGCTAACACAGCTGAGCTACATTTTTCTTGCATAATAAAGCCTAGTACTCTGTTCGAATTTGTGGAAAAAGTTAAGCAACATTGATTATTTCACTTGGAAAGTATGACATTTAAAATGTGGTGTATTGTATGTTCAGCTGTCAAAATTCCGTATGAAATAAAGCCATCGTGCTTTATTTCGCAGGTATTTTAAAATGTTGCCGGCAACATTTCATATGTTTATCCACGAAAAAACAGACTACTACTCTTGCAACATTTTTTCACGAATTTTCCACGCAAATACTTTATACATGCATTTTGACAGCATTCCGCGTGGAATACTGAACACAATACTGGGCTTAATGGGATGTCGATATGTCTAAATTTGTACACCCAAATATAGGGGCAGATATTTCAAAACTTGTTGTAATGTTGTACTTGTTATCGCATCAAGACCACCAGATAAGTGAATTCGCCTTGATATACTACATTGTTGTTCAGCTGTCGTATGAAATAACGCTCTTTTGCTTTATTTCTTAGCTTTGTTAAAATCTTGCAAGACACATTTAAAATGAGTTGTCTGAAGAAAGCAAAGTTCTACTCTTGCAACATTTTTTCACAAAATTTTTTTTTATTTGACTGTTGCCGAATGCCGCAAAAAAAAAAAATACTGAACACAAATCGGGCTTAATAGATCATACTTGAAGCAACATTATTTTTTTTGGGAAAGTAATTTGCTAATTTGTAGCAACAGAAAATTTCATACTGATTTGAATTTCTAAAGTGTGGCAGATATTAATTTTGTATTCGAAACAAAAATCATCTCTAGACTATTATCGACAGAGAAAATGGTTGTAATCCTCTTACGCTACAACTGTAAGAAATGCTTCTACAAGTTTTTATTTTATTTTCTTTTAAAACAACTTTAAAAAAACGTAACAAAGTAAATATCAATTTAATCGTATTATATGGGTTAAAAAATATGGTATTTATATAAATTTAACATTCTATTGCAACTACTTTTTAACGAAAATATATGTATTCCATTTTTGTTTGTTTAATGACTTGAAGCAAATGAAAATATTTTTTATCTACAAAATTTGCTTAATTCACAAACTATTATTGTAGGATTTTCTGTACAAGTCTAAATAAACATTTGCTTAGGGACATGTTTATTTGGAACTGGGCAACAATGTTCAAACTAACTTTAACTCCTACAAAATGTTGTGAATTTAACAAATTTAATTTACAATGACATGATTTAAAAAATAAACATGTGTAGTTTCACTTCGTAGTCAAGAAGAGTTCGTAGAAAAGAGAGAGCCAAAGATTCTTCAGCAAAAGTGGAAATAACACCTTAAATATTATTGCAGTTCCATTGCAGTTGTTGTTGTATGTGAATACTTGCTAATACACAAACGCTTTTCAAAAGTTTGTTAGAAGAGATTAAAAAAGGACGTGAATAAAATACTTTTTAAAGGGAGTTTTTGTTTTACAACATCAATTTTTAGTTTAAATGGTGCCGACAATTAAAAAGAAAAGAAAAAAGGGGAGATGGACGTTTGTCACGTTATCAATAGTTTTCTATAGCGTAATTCAGTGTGATTAGGAAAAGGAATGGGGGTGGGAGGGAGGTCGAAAATTAATGAAATCAATTACTTACAATGCAAACGACTATTATTGGAAGGCGGTGTACTGTGCTCTAAATGGCCACCCGAACCTCCATGATAATAACTGCTTGAGGCACCACCCGTCACTGAAGGACCGGTAGCCGGTTGCCTACGTCTCATTTGTCCATGTAATTCTGATGATTCGGGTGAGTCCAAACTCAGGGATTTCATGCGTAAATTTAACTTTTGCCTTCTTGGTGAATGGGGTGCTGTTTTTTCAAGTCAATTGCATTCGTGAGATTTTGCAAAGCAACCACCCATTTTTTTATTTAATTTTTTTTATAAATCAGTGTTGTGTTTGTAAAATAATTTTTTGATAGAAAATATTTTTGTATGATGATTGATGATTTATTTTATATATTTTTAATGAGCAGCATTTGGTTGGTCGGTTGATCGTTATTTTGATACAAGAAAATAAATTTAATGCAATAAAAATGATCATGTTAATATAATTATTCCATATTAAAATTTTATATTTTTATATTTGTTATAATCATAAAGAGCAATTAACTACACAGATCAATTAATAAGTTTTTGTGGAATAATTAATTTTTATACTGAAATATATTAAAAAATTGTGTTTTTTTTTGCAATAAAATAGAAAAAAAGGGAACATTAGAAATTGTAGTTGTGTTGGTAGATTTAATAGAATACACAAAACAAGGAAAAAGCATTGATTAAATTTTAATTATAAAATTAATACCAGTGGGGAAGGGTTGCAGAGATATTTAACGTTTAGAGAGTAAACTTTAGCGCGTGTATTTTTTTTTTCATATCAAAGAATGAGTGTGTGTGTACGAGTAGAGTTTTAGAGTAGTAGAATTAAAAATTGTTAATGGCAAACAAATTTTTAATTAAAGTTTCTTATTGTTTTTTTGTTGTTGTTGCTTACTAACAAGGGAAGTATGAACTTTTAGTTTTTCAACAAATAAAAGAAGAACAAGAAAACATGTAACGAAGAAATTGTTAATAAAAAAAAAGGTGAACTAATAAAAAAGATTTTATTAAACTTAATTTTTACTTAATTTTGAAATATCACAGTTAACTTTGAAATTTCAAACTAAGTTTCGAATATTCAAATTAAGTTTTCAAAATTTCAATTTAATTTCGAAAATTTAAAACTTAACTCTTCCTGTAGAAGGTCTAAATAAAAATCAAGATCTGTAATAGTTTGTGTGAATTGAAGCTTTTCTATAGGGGCATCGATTATTCTTTACCGATCGATATCCCTGCAGAGGTATGAGTATGATGAGTACCTCAAACTTGTTTTGTATGTTGTCAAGTTCTACAGCATTGCAATAAGTATGAATGCTTATAGATTTAAGAAATTATGAATTATAGGGCTGCATGAGCGTGGTCATCAATGAACATATTCATATGTTCATTGTCTAAAACTCTATTTCGAATAAAAATCAGAACTCCAAACAAACTGTTGCTTTGTTCATAGTATGAGTGAGAACATTTTGTTTCACTTCGTTAACACAAAGAGTTTGTTCATTGAAACGATTTTTATTCGAAGTTCTCGCTCTCATCTCACAGTTTCTTATTAATACGCTATAGCAATGTTGCCAATTTGGTGAAATCATATAATCTTTTGCATGCGCTGCCCATGTGTAATTACTTGCATCTGTAATTTCAAGTTATAGCTTTTACACGCATGTACGTATGTATGTATATACTGTTCACTAGTAGTAAATCAAATTCAATATGTATTTTAGTTTGTTATTTGCATTTCTAAATAACATAAACCTTCAATAAACGTTAATAAATAAAATAAATCATTAATGATTAAACTGTAAATTTTTTAGAGTTTTTTGCCTTCTTTTTTTGCGATTTAGTTCATTGTGTATGTTTAACGTATTTCTTATATGATTTTGCTTTTTCCTACAACTGTCAACACTGATCTTTGAGAGCATATTGTTTTTGCATGAACATTATTGATATTTATTCAAGACATTTTCGGTTTCACATTTGTAAATGTTCGTTCGCTCTTGCATAAGTGAACACACAAACTTCATTACACTCGTCTCTTAACTATCGTGTGTTGATTGTTCTCTATTCATAGTTATTCATCTGTATTGAATAGAAACGAATTAATACAAAAATAATAATGAAAGTTTCATGATCATCATTATTAAGTTTCATGCAGCTCTCTATCAGCGTTGTCAACTTTAAAATTTCAAAAGGCACCAAAATGGAGAAAAAAACGCGCCATTCAACAAAAAACGCACCATGTTCAGAATTTTTTTTTTTATTAAATTAATTTTGCGGCTTTACAAAATCTAAAATTCTAATGTTGATACAATATTGTGCCATTGCATGAAGTGAATTATTCTCCACCGATTTTGAATACTAGATAGATAATATTTCGACATCGGATTGAAATTGTACTGCTAATGGCATGATATCATATTTGTAATGGGATAAAACATTTTGTACAATGTTGGTTCTTGATGTCGTTTGTAGCTACTCGTAAATGGGCTTAAAGCTGCAATGTGTTTCCGTGTTCCAGCATGCAGAACAAGGTTGGATATTTAGGCGTGATATCGCATTTGCAATAACATCTTGCTTTTGTGTTATTATTTGGTCAAGGCCGAATCCATTGCTTAAACTCACATTGTGATTCTCAAATCTTTTTGTATTTCGCTTATGATCTATTGATACTAACTTTAAATATTTCTTTTAGTAAATAGAAATTTTATTAATTTTAGTGTTACTACACTTTATATAAACGCATTTTTTATGCATTTTATAAAAATCGAGAATACTTTGTTTTTGTTAAGCTCTTTAACAGACTTGACAGCAACTTTTACAACAACGAACAATTATGTACTCTGCAAATCTAAAAGGGACAACAAATTTCTTATAATGAAATGTTACAAATTATCTATAACAACAAGACGGTTTACCGGTTTTTGCGAATGTGTTTTGGTACCTGTTAAACATCATTAATGGTTGCTCTTATTATGGTCTGTAAAATTTAATGTAAAAATTGTACACAATTGAATGAAATGGTATTGAAACAGTTGTATTTTTTGTATAAAATTCTTTTGTGTTTAATATACTTTGGAGCCACCCAAAATTAAAAAAACGCACCAAAATTTAAAAAAAAGCGCACCACGCACCAACTCAGATATTTTTCGCACAAAATATTTAGAAAAGCACCAAAAAAGGTGCGAAACGCACCAAGTTGACAACGCTGCTCTCTATTATGAATCATAACTAAACCTACTTATTTCTTTTCAGTAGCAATTTCTGAACTTTGTTGCTTTTGAAAATTTGTGTTTTTTTTGTTTTTTGTTTTTACGACGTTTCACTGGGAAAAACCGATTCGAAGATAAGTTTTTATAGAAATGTTTAAACTTAAATTCCTTTGCAACTCATAAGCATACAAGTTTAATCAAAATACCGTTAGCTGGTGTTAATTACAATTCAATTATTAAATTAAATTTAACAATAAATTAAGTTATTTTTTTTTCTTATTTTAAAAAAATGCCCGCTATCATACTTCCCCTATCGAAAAATGTTCAATGTTGTTGTGGCTGTTGTTCAAGTTCTTTTTTTGAATTTCATTCAAATTCTATTGTGTATTTAAGTATTTATTTGTTGTATGTTTGTACTGTTTACAAATAAAATAAATAAATAAAACTAACAATAAATTGATTGACGAGTGTGTATGCAGCAACACAGAAAAGGAAAATCATTTGTATCACTTACAAAAATAAAAAATGATTTTGTTAAAAAAAAAAAAAGAAATTTTCATAACGCAGATGTTTTGAATGGATTTTTGTTTTTGTTCTCTTTTGGAATGTTAAACAGTTTTTTTTTAGGGAAAAAATGACAAAAATATTACTACAAATTTAGCAAAATTTATATATAATAGAAATTATAGAAAACTGTTTTTTAAATACGAGTACATACATTTACAATTATTTATTTATTTATGCAAAATACTGAATACATTTATAAATATTTACAATCAACATTATTGTTATTATTATTTTACAATAAATAAAGTACAAAAATAAAGAAGACCTTTACAACAACAACAACAAAAAATTATTAGATATATATTACAAAACAACAGTACAAATATAATTAAGTTATAATTCAACAGAAAGTAAAAAAAGGAAAAATTGAATTAACAAAAATATCAAATAAAATGTAGAACCAACACTTTACAACACAGTAACAACAAAAAAGTGTTTTAAATAAATATTATTTTATTAATCAATAAATTATAAAATTGTTTAAAAACAACAATTGAAACAAATGAAAATAATTACAAAAAATCGATAAATTTAAACTAATAAATTTAGAACGGATACAACATGATAAATTGTGTAAAAATTGAACACTACAATTTATGAGCTTTTTTTTTTTGAAATGAACCCAGCAACATATTTTTGAGATTACTTGGATGATCTTGTGGAGTGACCATATCCGGTTTGCACAATTTCGTTCATTTCAGACGCAAGGTTTTGATCAAAACCATATGGGTTTAGATACGTTTGGTCAATGGTTTGTGTCTAAACTGCACTATTGAACAACTTCGATAATAAGAAGCAAAACCAACTGAACGTACTGGATACAGCTGACTTTCGTCTTAGACTTGTTTAAAACTCGGTCAAACGCCACTGTCCAATGATCAAAACGATTTCAAATAGATGCGTTTGATCTTTTTTTTTATGACGAGTTTTACACAACTCTATTTCATCTGTGCTATTTAAGTGTACAATAATATTGAAAATTTTTCTTTGAAATTGATCCAAAAGTTTATTTTAGTTCAAAAAACTTTAGTTGCATACAGCTATTAAACTTTCGGCTGAATGTTTGCTGCAACTTAAAAATTCGACTCTTGTTTTGCACGAAAAACTCTTGCTGGGATTATTTATGATGATGTTGGAGGAAAATTAAAAATTAACAAAATCACTGTTTAGGAAACTGTTTTTATTTCCTTTTGCATTTTTAAATTCATACATATTTTCTAAAAGAACTATTTAACTTGAGGCTTCCCTTAAGAGGTTTGTCTATCATCACTTTTATTTAACGGTGGGACTTGAACTTTTCTTAAAAATAAAAATAAGGGACTTGGGTCGAACGAACAGATTCATTCTACTGAGGAGACTTCACTTGGTTGTGGAAGGTATTCGAAGGGGATTGTTTGGTTGGTTGGTTGGCTGGCTGGTTGATTGGTTATGAAGTTTTTAATCGATCTTTTTTCACAGGCTTCGTTTTCGCTTTCGCTTTCGTTGGTGTCGTCATTTTTGTGTTTACATCTTTTGTCGCCGCATGGTGTTGCAATTTATTACAATTTCTTGTAGTGTTGCTGTCAATAGCACGAACGGCTTTAGCATTTACTAGGATTTTCTTCTGCAACGTTAATGGCTCACCAAATCGTCTGTTGGAATCTTGGTCGCCAGCAACTGAAAGTTCTTTTAAGAGGAAATTTATTTCTTTAGAAATATTTTTTTTTCTATTCCATTTTGGAATTTGTAAAAGTTTGTTTCTTTGAAAATGAAAAAAAGATTCGTTTGTAAAAGTTAGTTTTTTTCTGTTTTTTGTTAATTGCCATCATCATGTCCATCCCAAGCATCATTCACAACTTAATTGCGTAGTTAGTAAAGTTAATATGAGCAGTTTTCAAGTTTTGAAGGGGTTATAAATTTTGTTACGGAAAATAAATGAAAAATTAACAAACAAAAATATGTGCATGAGAGTGCACTTTGCCAATTAAAGATAAGCTTTGCACATTTTCTTAATTAGATAAATTAATGCAAAGAAGCAATTTTTTTCCTTTTACAAAAAAAATAATATTTCTTTCAATTATATGTGTTTTCCATATGAAATGAACGTTTCTGTTATAACTGTACTCTTTCTTAAACACAAAAGGTACATACTGTCCATTAAAAAGGTACTTTTTTTATAAAATAGTTGATCATTTCTTTCTTACTTTCTTACTTATTTTATTTAAGAGATAGTTTGGTTTTTTAAAAAGATTTGTTTTTGTTAATGTACTTTTATATATTAACTTAAAAATACTATTACTTTTAACAAAAAAATTTTCTATATTCATAAGGAGGAAATTTTTTTATTAAAAATAGAATTTTTTATTAAAAAGGTGTTTATCGTTGAAAAAATACATTTTTTTTTATTGAAAATTTAATTTTTTTTACTAAAATGATAAATATTTTAATTGAAAATTTACTTTTTGATCAAGAAGGTATTTTTTTAATAACAACATACTTGTTTTAATAAACGAGTACTGTCAAACTAAAAAGGCTCCTTTTTTATAGAACAGATGATTTTTTAAAAAGGTACTTTTGGTACTTTAATAATACGCACTTGTTTATATGAAGATAATGAGTGCATTTGATTTAGGAGGCAGCTTTACAGTAAAACAGTACTATTTTTTTTGTTAAAAAAAAAATATTTTCATAAATATTTTTATAACATAAATTTTTGAAGGACTCGGTTGTCTCTCCAAGCGTCCTTACGGAAAGTAAACTAACTTAAATGTGTTGTTGCTAAATAAACTCAAGGACATTTGAAAGAATAATTTTAATACGAAAACTTACTACAGTTTAGCAAATACGGGTTTAATGTTTAAGCATTAATTTAATGGTACAGATTTTTTTAATAATTAAAAATAACACAGTGAATTAAGGAAAAATTAAAGCAAACAGAAAAGCGATTTGAAGAAGAGAAAACTGAAAAACAAAATATGTAAAAAGAAAAAAATATAACAAACTTGCCAAAAGATAAACGGAAACTGATAACATTAAAAATAAATATAAAAAAAGTTAACGGCAGAAAAACTTAATCCATAAATACGGCAAAAGTTGCAACAAAATATGTCCACATTCAGGCACAAATAACAACAAGAAAAGAAAAAAGAAGGCAAGACTCGGCATGCTTCATTATCATTCATTAATTCATGAATAATATGAAACAATACAGAACAAAGCAAAGAATAAAATGGAAACGAAAAAAAAATGCTTTCCAACTTCACAACAGAACGATGAAAAAAAATAAAAAAATTAATATAAAAAAAAAAACGTTAAAATATGGACCCACAAAAGCAGGCAACAAAAAAAGCTGCTTAAAACTGTTACAAAAACAGAATTTTGATAGTGAGTGAGCAAATGTTTCATGCACTCAAAACATTAAACAACGCGGCGGTGTACAATCCTCGTCACCGTCATCGTCATCGTCACACTCTCCATCATCGTCATGGTCGTAAAAAATGCTAATGAAATGATGAGATATCAAAAGCAAACAACATAAAAAGCAAAAACGTGTAACAGTTAAAATACAAATAACTGTACAGGATTAAATCCGTTACAGCAACGGATGTTCAACTTTATATATTTCGAGTGTATGTGAATGTTATGTCTGCAAATGTTCATAAACGAGTGAGAAATAAATCTTTCAGGAAAGGAGTTAATAATTTTTTTTCCTGCACACAACTGCATTAAAACTCTGACAAGCAGATAATAATGATGATGACGAAAATAGTAACCAGAATAATGTTCTAAAACTCACATAATTTTTTGTGTTTTTTTCTTTTAAATGAAGTGAAAAAATTTATGCAATTTTAATATAAAGTTTTTATTTTTAAAACAAGAAACACACACAAATAAAAAAAAAACAAACTAAAAATGTTGAAGAGACAACTCTTTCTGTTGTATACTCTTTACTTTTTTTTATTGAAAATATATATAATTCTGCTTAAATTAAAGTTTTGCCCGAGTATAAAAACAATAATCAGAGCAGCAGAATGCAAAAAATAAAGATTCCTTTTTAGCTTCATTTTCGTGCTCGTTATAAGTTTTTCTATTTCAGTCCTGCAATACGAACTTTTAAAGTTTGATTATTATTGATGTTACAAAATTATTTACAACCAGCACAAGTTTTATGGAGACGGAATCAAGGTTGGCTTGCACACAGAAATGAATCAGTGTTTTACAATCGAACTGTTAAAAATGTTTTATCTAAAAAGTGTATAGATTGGCTAATTCATTTAACTAGAAAAAGAATGTTGTCAAAATATCCTCACTGTAGAAGGAAATTTTCTCCAAACTAAAAACATCGCACTGTACGTCTTTTATGTTTGGATCTATAATTTATCACTAAATTTCTAATTTGGTCAATTGATTCCGTTCAATGGCACAGCATCACGTCAGACTTACAGATCCCTTTTAAATAATGATTTAGAGCATGTCCTTGGAATTACCCAAGTGTATTCTCCTATGAGAGGCCCTCTTCCTTCTGGTATATTTATATGGTTAAAGTTAAATATATGAGACTTTCACAAAAGGTACCATTCTGCAGAACGTACTAGTAATTTACATAAACTTTAAAATTTTCTTTATTACCGAAGCATCGATAACGATTTGCCAACGGCAGTGAATACACTTTTGACATCGTGGCACAGGCAGTAAAATTTTGTTTTTAGCTACACAAGAAAATAAAAAAATTGTTTCTTTTTTTGGTAGCAAGTATCTTTTTCTTTATTTCTTCGGAAGACATTTTTTGCAGGAATAATTTTTTTAAATTGGTTTTAGTGACAGCCTAAAATTCAAACACACAATTTCCTTTCTCAGCACATTATAGGTTGAGATATTTCTTAATTTTTTCTTTTCTGTCTTTCAACAACGGAATCTAACCCTAAAAAGTCTATGCAATTTATCAATTGACTGCAATTTTCTTTCATACTCTCTTTCACTTCCCCATGCTTTTCTGGTGTTCTCATTTCGCTGGCTAAGAATTTTATTTGTTTTTTAATTTTCCATCTTTTGTGGAAACTACTGTTTCATTGTCCTGAACTAAACCATTATTACGAGGGAGGAGAAAGGACACTGGCGCAACTGCTTTTCGATATGAATTTTTTTATTGTTTTCTTTCTGGCATTTTAACGCCCTCGGTAACATGTATATTTTGTCTTAATTACTATTGACGTGACTAAATTGCTGCTGAGTTAAAAGAATCAGTGACATGAAGAAAAGTTAAAGCAGTTTTTGTCTCGATTAGAAATTAAATTATACACTTAACTATAAAAATTACATAATGACAGGAGGAAAAACTAATTGAAATTTATTGCATACTTTTTGGGAAGCTCACAGAATTTTCTCACACTTAAACTTAAATAGAAAACAATTAGAAAAGATTTTATACCATGTTTTAACTGTTTTTTTTTTAATTTAAAGAAAATTTTGCTGATTAATCCCCCCAACTTTTAAGTTTGATAGCAGAAGGATGCATTTTGTTCCAATTATCTTTTTGCGCAATTAAGAAAAAAAAAAAAAAAAAAGAGGGACAAAAGAAAAACCAAAAAGTTGTTAATGATATTTTTCTTCTTTAAGCCAATAAGGCCTAACGTAGTTAATGTTAATAAAACAGCTTTATTACATTTTTTACCCAACGTTTCGTCAACTGTTTGTTGACTTCTTTAGGGGTTTCGTCTATTTAAAATTTTTTAAAAAACATTATATAATATTTTGAAAAGTTTTTTCACTGTACATTATTTACTTACAATAATACAAATGTTCAATTAAAAAGGATTGCAATATAAAATTAATTTTGACATTTTTTAATGCCGAAAATTTTTTGAAAAATCTATACTAATATTATAAAGAGGAAAGGTTTGATTTTTTGTTTGTTTGTTTGAAATGAATAGGCTCCGAAACTACTGGACCTACGTTGGGTAAAAAATGTAATAAAGCTGTTTTATTAACCTTAACTTCGTTAGGCCTTATTGGCTTAAAAAAGAAATAATTCCTTTTTAGTACGATTGAGAAAGAAAACCCTACCGAAATGAACAACAATTCATTAATTTTCCAAAACTTTTGAAAGAAAAAGGACATCAAACTGGGTCAACAACTAATTCACAGTGTAGAGCAAAATAAAGAGTTCACTGTAATGTCAAACTATAAAATTAATGAAATGAATAAAATGAAAATGGAATAGCAACTAATTGTCTAATTAGTTGTTTGTTTGGTCAGTGAGGAACAACAATTATTGTTTTTTTTCTAGCATGCTTCTTCTACTGCATCTAATCTTAATTTTATTTTTTCTTTTCTACTGAATCGATTCAGCGTTAAATAAAATTGGTAAAATATTAAATTGGTTTTTGGCGTCATGTGTATTCTGCAAAAAAAAAACTTAAATTATTAAGGGATTAAGAGATTTAAAATAATATTTTATTTATTTTTGCAATAAGAAAACGAAAACGATTTGTCATCCATTCTATGTATTTGTAAAGTGTGAGTGATGAAGACATCAAATACAAATTAATATTAAAAGAAGAAGATCATGCTACAAGATTCCAAAAAATGTTTAAAAGTAAAAAATATGTTCACAAGCTCAATATGAAGGAAGGTATTCCATAATAATCTGCAGATTATTTAAGGTTTTAAAATATTGTTTCGGTCTAGCTTAAGACTGGCTTCGTAACGTTTCGCTGACGGCATATTTTTTGCTATGAACTTTCAGATTACATTCTTTTTAATCTAAAAGACAAATTTTAACTATGGAACTCCTTCCTGGTACCTTAGATATTAATCACACTTAAATGAATTAGACAAAGGAAAAGAACAATTTAATGTCGCATAAAAATTGAGAATAAATAGAAGAACAACAATTATAAAATATCTACAAAAACAAAATAAAACATTTTCTTTTCTTTTTTTTTTTTGTTGCATAAACAATCATGGCGAAAATGACTGACTGACTGACTGAATTCGTTTAATAATAATAAAGGCGAGTTGACTGACAATCATTCACACAGTTTCACAACGTTTTTTTTTATATTTTCGAGTGCTTCTTTGCGTACGAGTTAACAACTGGTGAGTGAAGAAGGAGTGCCACAAGATTTATTGAAGTGGTTTTTTGTGTTGACACGGTGGAAAACAAGATTTACAATAAAACAAATTAATATTTTTTCAAAAGAATAATCAAAAATAAAAATAATGAACTTTTCGTCATTTCGGTTGCATCATTTAAAGTTCGTTCAGTTGCTGATAAAAAAAATTATGATTTCAAATAATAAATGAAGAGAACACATACAACAACCAGTGACATAAAGACAGCCAGAGAGAAAGAGAGGGAGAGAGTGTGACAAAGAGATTATGGAGGGTATGAAGAAAACTTGTTACAATTTAATTACTTTCAGGCAATGATATCGAACGATGCTGAGATGAACGAGAACGCATACGACCAAAACCGGACATGGGACGAATACCAGCAAATAAACGTCGACGCAGGCCCGGATCAGCTGGCAGTATCTGTTGTTGCTGCTGCTGGTATTGCTGCTGCGTTAGTAGGTGCTGTTGTTGCTGCAATGTCAAATACGGATATTGTTGCTGCTGTTGCTGTTGTGGCAACTGTTGGCAAATAGCACTTGCCAATGCAGCCGAATTGGACGATGATGATGTAGCTGATGGCGCACCCAAAATTTGCTGTTGCTGGTGTTTTTGTGATTGCATTTGCGTTGTGGGGTTTGTTGGCAACATGCTGGCCGATGTTGCATAATAATTAATACCAATGCCACTGCTTAAGTAAGCAGCAGTTGTCATATTTGCCACAGATGGCATTTGTGGCATATTTAATAAGCGACAATCTACTCGGTAAGAATGTACAAACACACATTTAAAATAATGAATGTACGTACATATACACACATATAGACACATAAAGATATTGATTGCATCATCATCATCATTATAAAGAGGAATAAAACGGGTATCGGTTGCATTAGTGGAGTTTTGGTTAAAAAAAAAAATACAAAACACAATTCATAATAAAACGTTTCTAACAACAATAAAAAGTTTCTCTACTAATAATATTTCTATAGTGGCAGCTTAATTTAAGTTACACACATTCACGTCTGCTACAAGGATATTTCATTTCTAGTTTTCTTCCTAAGAAATACTTTTCATACTCATTTAATAGGAGTGAGTATCTTCTATTACTAAAACCAGGAAATAGTAAATTTTAAAGTTAACTATTCTTATTGTTGTTCTTATTATTACTTATTTAATATGTTTCAAGTTGCAAGTGTTTGCTTAACTGGCTCTTCAAGTTTCAAGTATGTGGCTCTTACAATTGCATTGTCGTCGTCGTCGTCGTCGTCGTTTAGTTGTAGTTGTATAACGTCTAGCCTCCTTTTAGTCGTGGTAGTGTTTGTTGCAATTGTTGTGCAGTCAGTTGGTGGTATTAGTAGCAATTCCATTTAAACCACATAATTGTGGTCATGGTTAGCTTGCACACACTTAATGCCACTTAAATGCAGTAGCAGCCCATGGTAAGAGAAAAACTTATTTCCATACATCTGTTTATAAGTGTTTGTGTGTATGTGTGTGCTTATATATATGTGTGTATAGGCGATGTTTATGAATATATCCTTTAAGAAGGCACTTTTATTAAAATTGTACACCTGTTAGAAACATACATTCGTTAAAAGAGTATCTTTCATAAAAAATATTTAATAAACAAGAAATTTTATTAAACACTTAAGTTTTTTTTTTTTAAATAATTTTTTTTAAAATGCTACTTTTAGATTAAAAAAAATTTGAAATACCACTTTATTAAAATGGTGTTTTATTTAGAAAGGAAATTTATTCATACGTTACTTTTTTCTAAAAACTTAATTTTTTAAAAAGAAATTTTTTTCAAAGAGGTCATTTTTTATGAAGTACTCTTTTAAAATTAGTATGTTTGTATTTAATTTAAAAAGTTACTGTTTATCCAAAGAAATTTTTTTTAAATTTTTTGTTGAAAGGTACTTTTTTAAAACATACTTTTTTTAAAAACAAAATTCCTTTCAAGGAAATTTTTTAAAAAAATAATTTTTACAACTTTTTTTTGAAAAATTTACGCTTTTTGATAATTGTAAGATAATTACAAAGATTGTTTCTTAAATTTACTTTTATTAAAAATTATCTATTAAAAGTATTTAATGTTTGAGTTTGGAAATGATAATTTGAATTAGGATAAACTCAGTTTTTTTTATTGAAAAAAAAAATATATATAAAAAAAACTTTCCCTTGCTTTCATTAAAAGAACTCAATAACGATTTTGCTTGAATAATTTTAAATTATCATTTTTTTATTTAATTTTCTTTAAAAGTTCCTTTTTATAGTCCTATTCTCCTATATCCTTTATGTAAAATAATCTTGTTTTATAATGTCATTATTTGATAGCTTATATTTTCAATTAACTTTTAGTGTGTAACACCGTGATGCCCTTAGAAAAAAAATTTGCAGACAAAATTACCGAAACTTTCATTCTCTTAAATTCTGTGGTATTTCGGCCTGAATTACAGACATGATTACGCTTTCTGGTACTGATGTTTTACAACAAAGTGAAATTCTTTATGTGGCTTTTACACAACGAAATGCGAGTACATGCTGCACTGAGTTAATTTTCCACCAGATAGAGGCAATTTTCTCATCATGGACAAGAGGGAAGTAGCAGCACTCGTAGTAAAGAAATATGTATTAAATGAACAAAATTTCGATTGTGCCGACCAGCACTATAGCACAGCACTAAGATAAAGTCTTAAATCATTTTATTATCAAACGGTGCCAAAAAATACAAATCACAGACATACACTCTTACGATAACGTACCTTGACACCTCCTATCTATTCATTTCCTTTTTTTTTTGCTAAAAATACTAAAATGTATTTAAAGTTTTATGGGACTTCGTTTAAGACAACGTACATACCTGTATGAGTATGAGTATGAGTATGTGTATGTGTATAATTATTTGTCTGTTCAGGAGCTTTTATTAGTTTAAAATTACTCACACAAATACACACCAGTATGCAGTTATTTATAATCCTGGTCATACTCGTATAATAAGCACTTGTTGTTATAATAATACTTGTATGTTTGTGTGTGTATATTTTTAAATGACTTTGTTCATGTGTATATATGTGTATGTGGTAATGTGATGTTGTACAAAAGCAATAAAATGTTGGCAAATGTTGAAAAGGGTGCTTTGCTTGCTGTCTGCCATAAGAATAAACTATAAAAATTTGTCTCTTATTATTATCAAGCCATGCCGTTATTGTGACTGCACACACACATACGTGCACACTCAAACGAATTCGTATCCTAAGAGCAACACTTTTATAATCCTTTATATAAACATTGCCTGCTTTTATGGGGAATAATAAGACGACAACGTAGTAATTTTTTTTTTTACATAAAAAAAAGTAGATTTACTCACACATATTTATTTTATGGGTCCATTAAAACATTGTTAAAAGGCGTGATGGTGCTTGTGGTGTTATTGAAAAATATGGCACCAAAGGAGTAGAATTAGCTCTCATATCCTATCATTTCTTACTAATGTTTTTAGAAGATTGAAAAAAAAAAAAAAAAACACAGAACTTTATGACGCTCAGTTAAGTGCTGCTGGCTTCTCCTGCAGCAAAAAAAAAAGCTGCGGTTTTAGCAAACACCAGCAGTCGAAGTGAATTTTTTATTTTATCTTTTGTAATTAGTAGTGTTGTGTACTTGAACAATTAGTTGTAGTAAATTTTTCTATGTGTGCTATGGAAGGAAACTGGATGCATTCTTGTAAGTGCAAAAATCGTTTTAACAGAAGTTTATGCAAAAGCAATTATTTTGGCAAAGTTTTATTTTTAAGTTTGGTACTTTGTTTCTACTATTTTCTTCATGACTGGGTTAATGTCTACTGATGATTTGGTATAAGCAGCTCTGAAATGCAAGTATATAGACATGCCAAATGAAAACTTCTTTTATTGTCGTCACCTTGTCCATTATGCAAATTAGCTAACTCAAACAGATAAGTACAGCTATTGAAATAATTTCAATTGAATTTCATCATAAGCATATTCTTTGCACAGTGGTCTGACATTGAATAATACAACGTTTATTTTTTAAACATTTATTGAATTTTTCTAGAGCCCATCATGGCCTCGAGCCGAAATACTTGTACGGCAAAAATAAATAAAATCATTTTGTCTAAAAGTGCATGACAAGGACTAGAGAAAACGGAAACAACCGTTTATAGTTTCATCTATTTGTGGTTTTGTGTGTTATTAAAAAAAAGGAAATAAAAACAAATTATTGATGTTAAATAAATCGGCGGCGGATACTGCAGCTACGAATTTATATGGCTGCTGGTGGCTAAAGTTAGTGGTCTGGCTATTTATGCAGATGTGTTTGTGGGAGTGTTTGTATGTTTGTTTCGTGTTTAGGCGTATACAAGCTTTTTAGCATTTCTATAAAGACTTTTGTGGTGACACTATTATTACCAAAACAAATTGCTTTTTATTACGAGTATCTATTTTTTTATTAAAAAAAAGTTCGTTTCTCTTTCGTTTAATTCATTTTTTTTTTTTTTTTTTTTTTTTTTTTTTGTAAATCCTGCAGGCCAAAGCGTAAATAGACTAAAATGAACATCATAATTTTATGTATTTAGTTGCCTTTGTTAAGGCTTTCTAAAGTATGAACAAATTATGTGTCTTTTTTTCTCTTTTTGGTTTTCATAAAAGTTTTTAGGTTAATTTTTCAAGGTCCAAAAATTTTCTTAGCTGTTGTTTACGCCTTTTATTTTTTATTTATTCGTTTCAACTAAGTAATGAGCTATTCGTTTTTTCTAATTTAATATTTCAGATTATTTATTGTTGTAAACAAAATGATAAATATAACTCAACTCAGGCCAGGGCATTCATTACTTTTTCTTTTGCTTTAGCAGAAACCACAGACTTGGAAAAAATATTAAGGGCTTTTTCAAAAAAAGTTAATAATAACACAAAAAAAAAAAAAAAAAGGATACAATGTTGTTTTTAAATAAATATAAATTATATTATATAAATTATATAAATTATACAAATTGAAAAAAAAAATTATATAAAACATGAAAAGAATTAAATGCAGTAAAATTTAAATTAGCTGAGTACTTTTTAGTTTTAAGGTGAAGGGTGTACTCTTTTCTATAAGTTTACAAGGCGATGCAAGTAACAATTGAATTAAAAAATATTTGAAACAATTTTTTTTATTGAATTTTCATAAGGACGCAAGAGGATTGTTGTGACACTTTTTCTAACTGTTGTGTGATAAAAAATGTTAGTCGAATTGTACAATTCTAAGCCGAGCCTCCTTAAGATCGCATTTATACTCGCAAGCACTTTAATTTTTAAGTACCTTTTTGAAAAAGTTGCTTTTGGGAACATACTTTTGAGTACCTCTGTAGGAAGTACCTTTTTAAAAAACACATTTTCGTGAAGTCGTTTTTAAAAAATAGCTCTTAAAAAATTTCCTTTCTAAAAAGTGCATTTTACAAAGTAGCTGTTAAAAAAGTACCTTTTACAAAAGTGCCTGTCAAAAAAAGTTCCTCTTAAAAAATTGCGCTTTAAAAGTGAACCTTTTAAAAAAGTACCGTACAAAAGAATGCTTTTTAAGAAAGTACCGTTTCAAAAGGTGGCTATAAAATAAAGTAAGTTGGTATCTTTAAAAAAGAAAAATAAATAAGAACCAAATATTTTTTTGCAAAAAGCATTTGAAAAATAAAAAAAATTGTAAAATTAATAAAGATCAGTAAAAAAAACCAGGTAAAAACTGGAATTAAGAAGCAAAACGTATTAAGAACAGAACACAATTTCAAAATATCGGTGATGACGTGTCAACAGAGCTAGAATCGATGGGTTTTTTTACATTTGATGAAATAAAAATATATATGAAAGAATTACAAATTATTTGCGATTAAAGAAGTAAAAAGCAATAAAATTAATTAAAAAAAATTTTTTTAAAAAAACTATTCTCTTAATAGTTTTCTTGCAGGACTGTCTACGAGTACAATTTCGTTCTTACCATGTCCAACCATCGAAAATGAAAATTACAAGTTTTTAGAAGACCTCAATTGTGAAATAAAAATTGCACACTTTGTAATGGAGTAAATGGAGTTTTCTAACTTCTCATCATTGCAAGCCGCAACGAGGTAACAAATCGAAAGAACAAATATTTAACATTCAATTGCTGGACATGCTGCAGACACGAGATGTGAAACATTTTAAAATTTTTATGTGTTTATGTTTGTGTAGATTTCTGAATGTGTGTTCGATTACTTTATAAATTTATTAATAAATGTTTGATAATAAAACAGGAAATACACAGACAATTCTAACTACCAAAATAAGCAGATTAGCAAATTTACTAGACTAAACTAACTAACGCACTAATAAATAGTGTTTTCATGGCGGGCAGGATAAATGATTGAGTAGAAAAATATAAATTTACTAAAATATGAAGTTAATAAAAAAAAAAAAAAAAAAATAGAAAATAAAAGTTTTGAAGAGAAGAAATTTAAAAATTGCACAAGATGAGGGGGAATATTTTTAATTTTATCTTTTTTTTATGTTAGAAAATAATCATAATTGTTTGGAATAAAAAAAGTTATATTTTGTGTGAGCGAAGTTTGTAGTTTTTTTAATTAAAAATTACAATTTCTTGATGTTTTCAACTAACAAAGCGATAAATAGAAGAATAATTAACAGATACTTGAAGAAATGAAGGACGAACGAACGAAACAAAACTAAAACTAATTTAACAGAGAGAAAGCAATTAGAAAAGTTTAAGTTTTTACAATAAATAAAATGATAATAAGGAAAAATGCTTGAAAATTTTTATTAAATTGCTAATTTTTTTTATTTATTATTTTTGAAGAAGAAGAGACAAAACGCTAGAACCTTCAACAATTGCAACGTTTCAAATCATACACGAACAAAATTATTGAGACAAAATTTGGTAAAGTTTTTGGATTATGTTTCATTTGTTTTTGTTTTTTTTTTCAAGGAAGTAGAGCAAAAGAAATGTGTAACGCAAAAGAGGAAGAAAACATTAAAGGATAACGCAAAAAAGAAAAACAAGAGAAGAGAAGAGTAAAATGTTGAAAAAACGAGTAGTAAGAAACGAAATAAAGAACAAGTTGAATTAAAATTCAAAATGGCGGACCTGAACTACTAGATATATCTTGTGTAGGCACTGGCAATGCTGCAACACTTCTCAGTTGTGCCAAATCCACTGGCAAACCTCCGACATTTCTTAGCGATAATTCCTGTTGCTGTTTTTGAACTCCCAATATGGGCATAGGCACTGGCGGTGGCCGTACTCCACGTGCAACACGTGTTACTGTAGAGCTAACCGTCGTTGTTGAGGCCCGATCTGAACGTTCGGGGCATTCGGGTATATTGACAATGGGTATATCGGGCTGACCATCTCCTCCTTTGCCGGCTGTATTTTGGACGGATTTGTCAGCTGCAATAGTGGCGTTTTTAAGTTCGCCAGCTTGTTTTAAAACGCGATATACTTGATCGATATCGGTAAGTTCTAATACAATATGAGATGGTTTTTTTTGTTTTTGGTTCGGATTTTGGTTTTTTTTTTGATATCGTGGGGTAGTGGTGAAGTGATTTTTTTTTGCGAATATTCAATTTTTGATGGGGGGAAGTTTTATTCAATTTTACGCCAAATTTCATTTACCGATTTTAGATATTTTTTGTTGGTTTTATTTTGATTTATTTCGCATGAGGATTTAAATATGAACGGGGGACGATTATCATAGAATTTAAAATGAAGTTATAAATTTGGTTTTAATGCTGATATTTTATGTATTTAAAATTATAAAAACAAAAATTGTGATTGTAATGGAAATGGTATATTTTTTTTTTAAGTGGGTGTATTTGAAATAGAATTTTCTCTGAACATTTTCCCAGCAAAAACTTGCTAATTTTTCCATGTTGATAATTCAAAAAGGTTTTAAAATAAAGTCTACTGATGATTTGGAAAAAACGCCAATGAAATGCAGGCATTATGACATCCGTTTTTTTTTTAAATAAAGGTGATATTAATTTGTTGCAATTCGCCACTGAGAATGTCTCATGACATTAATTTTGAATGGTCGCGAGTTACGACTCACTCTATTGCAGCCAAAGGTCAATATTTTGTTGCTACTGTAGATCACGACTTGTTAGTGCAAGTTTTTGTTGGGCTGATGTAAAAGCAAATACATAATTGTAGCATACTTTACGAGGTTGTTAGAATTGTTAGAAAAAATATCCTTAAAGTATGCACAAATTTAACTCTTTTTCAATTATTTAAATTAAATAAATAAAACAAATAAAGTTCTGAAATTTAATCAGTTTAAACATTTCACATCAAGGTGTAAAGAAAAAACTTTGTGACTTTTCATAAATATGTTTATGAAAAAGAAAATTAAAGTTTTTCAATTTAAAAGATTTAACATATAATTTATGTACATATGTATTTATGTCCGTGTGAGTATGCAGACTTGCGAGTAATCGCATACAAAAATATCGTTTATCAGTGTGCGTGTTAAATTAAGTGTAAAATTTTAATGATTTTATAAAATCATATTTAAGGCAAATATACGTAAATATAAAATATGTGGATATTTATAATGAATTGTTGTTTTGTTTGTTTGATTGCAAATAATGCGCCTTTTACTATGCTTTCCTTTCTAAAAGTATTCCCAAAATAAAAGTACACACACAGATTCATTCACACACAAAAAAACTCATTCATAACTATGTTTTTCTCTTTTTTACTTTGTTTGTTTGCGATATGATTATGATTGTTGTTGCTGTTGCTGCATTGAAAATAAATGTTGCTGAGAGTGGAAGTTATCAAAAGTTTTCATTTCATGGAGTTTTAATTACTGATTTTCAACACATGCTCCACTAACTTATTTATTTTAATGTTTGTTGTAGTTTTACATGTAAAAATACACACTCTCGTACATGTGAAAGGTAAATGAAGTAGGGGGAGTTTGTTTGAATTTTTTTAAAATATAACAAACTTTAATTCAGTTTGTTCTCGTAAAATATTAAATGATGTCAATTATCGAGAATTATGTATTTATTACACAAAACTAGAGTGCTAATGTGTCAATGTGTGTGTGTATTATATGTGAATGTTTTTTTAATTGAAACAAAAACGAAAAATACCAATAAAAAATAATGTAAATTGTACAAATGTATATAAAAGCAAGCAATTTATAAAAAATTTTAGCTTGTAAAGGGCATAAAAATAGAACTTTCATCAAATATTTTATTTTAGTTTATTAGCTGAAGCTTCCAAGCCAAAAGCATTTCAAGCTTAACGACAGTTTCTACACATTTAGATTCCATTAAAGATTCATTAATATGCCCCCATTAAGTTTGTAAAAAATTACATTAACATAAAATTTTGTTAATTTTTATATGTATTTTTAAATGTATGTTGAGCTTCTAAAATCTAGTCATATTTTTTTTTGTTGTAATTTTTTGCATGTTATTTTTTTTATAATTTTAAGCATTTTAGTAAAGCAAACATGTCTAAGTAATTGTTATAGACACCATTACTATTAATGACTTAAATTAAGATAAAAATTACGTTTATATAGTTTTGTTTTTTTTTATGGTTTCAAGGTTCACCTAAATACCTAATTGAGCGATGCGTTCGATGAAGGGCGTCTTTTGACGAAATTTTTTAGCAGCTAAATTCGTTGTTGCGGATGCCTCTTTTTCATGCAACGATATCCCCATGTTGTCCTCATTAACTAAGGAGCCATCATGTATTACAATTTAAATAAAACATACACAATTATGAAAAAAATACGTTCATACCAACACACGTTGCACAGTGGAGTGAAATAATGTAAAAAAATTGGTGGTTGTATCAAGTATGGAATTTTTACACAATTTTTTTGGCTGACTGTTGTAAGAAACATATTTTGTTTCTTGTGTAATATATTGAAAAATATCGTATGTTCAGCCAGTCTTGCTAAATGTGACACCAACGAAAATTAACTATTTATCTATACGCCCATTAAGCAACGTTTTTAAAATAAGTGAAATAAATATTTTAAATACTTCATCTCCTTTTGCAAAAAAAAAGGAGAATATCTTTAGGAAACACAATTTTTCTTATTTCGCGCCACTGTAGTTGTATTTTTATGTGATTTGAATAGATTTGATGATGTTTACTCGTATTGTCAGCAGTGTAATTTCTTAATCTTATCTCATCAAACAAATCATTTTTTTTATTATTTGTCATAAAATCCCTTCCGTTCCGTTCATCCGGCATTACTTCCGAGTGTTTATAATGTTTTTGCGTTTATATATTTCTTTTGTGTACTTTTCATATTCATAAAATTATGTTAAATATATTTTTTTTATTTCATTTATTACTTTTATGTCTTCTTTTTCTAATGAAATCAATATTTTAATTAAAAACCAATCAAAAGCAATGAAAATATTTAGTTTACTTTTACTGCTTTTTTTAATGATTAATAAACATTTTAAATTGATTATTATTCTGGCGATTAGAATGTTTTATATTTATTATAACAACACCAACAGACAAAAATATAATTTGCAGACAAAATAGAAATAAATAAAGACAATTTTGCAGATTTTTTACAAGGCATTTAGTTTTGCATTTTAATTGGACAATATTTTTGTGTTAAAAAAACAACAACTGTGTACTATTTTCAGATATAGAAAACTATAATTAAATGTTAAATTTCAACGCCATGTCATATGTCACATATGATGCAATACTTAGTGAGAATTGCAATCTCATCTGCCATGACATGTTGAAGTACTATAATTCACTTATTTTTAGTGTCAAGTTAGACAGTCAGATCATGTGTCACAGCTTTTGACAAGTTGTCTGATAAATAAAAAGTGACGGAAAAAAGCGGAATTTTTCCAAAATACATTTCTTACGATTCAACATTAATTCATCGATTATTAATTTTCTGCCTTAGACTAGTCATGTCATGTCATATAACATGTTGTATGTCATGTCATATATCATGTCAAGTTATATGTCCTGTCATTTGTCATGTTATATTTAAAGGCATGAGTTATATGTTATGAAATTACCAGGTCCCAATTTATTTCCATCCATGTTACATGTCATCGTATATGACGTTTAAAATATCATGTCATAAGTCTTGACACAATTATTGAGGTTATATGGCAAACAGTCATGTTATTATTTCAATACCTCACAATAAGATTGACAATTTTCTATTTTCTTGTTCGAATTTCTCTGTATAACGAATCATTGCTCTGTGGTATTTTTTAAAACCAAATAAATTTTAGTCAATCAATACAGAGCTGTCAAATCTGAACAATTACTTGCATAAACCATTTCTTACTTCATATAACAACTGCTTTCTTTTAAAGTTTTAAAAGCAATACAATAAAAAAAGCAGCAATAACACTAATTGCAATGTCAGTTTCATTTAATATTCAGGACATGCATTTTATGACTTTTAATAAAAACAAATATATTATTTTTTAAGTAATATTGATTTTCTTATTAGAGAAAGAAAGCTAAGCACACACTCACACATACGTACCACACAGTTTAGCAAACTAAATGCATTCATACAAAAATACTTAAAACTTTTGAAAAAATTAATGGTCAAGTTAGTATTGAAAAAAATAAAAACTAAAACTAAAAAAACAATAAATTAATTTTAACCATTTCATAAAATTGATTTAACGAAAACAAAACAAAAAACAAAGCAAAACAACCAAACAAAAGTATTAAAGAAATATATCGTATGAATTAATAAAAACTAAAATAAACAAACGAAAAATTTTTGGTTGACTAAAAAATTAAGAAAAAGTCATTTTGTAATTTAATTAAATTAAAATCATAGAACATCCTCCTAAATCTTAATTTTTATCACTATTTTCATTTTCAAAAACTCGTTGCCGTTCGTTTTTGATTTCCTTCAAAACTATTTATAAAATTAGAAATGTTTTGGTTCGTGGCTGTTTAAGTGTAAATTTTGTAAAAAAAAAATCTTAAAACAAATACTCACTTTCTTCCTCGATATCTATGCGATTTTCCAATTCCGAAGTGCTTTTTTGGCGCCTCAATAATTTTTGTTTGGGCTGGCAGCGTGGCAACTGTGAGGCACAATCGCCATGAGCATTTAATTTACAAATACGACAACGTAAACCTTGACGTGTATGACCTACAGAAACAAAAAAAAAACATTTTAAGTAATTTTTTCTAAATAAAAATAGCAAAAACAAAAACACCTTCATTTACCTCTTAAAATTTGTGAACACACATCACAGGCTGTTATCTTTTTATAAGTGTATTCCTGTAAGTGATGGCTTCCATCCTCGTTGGGCCGCAATGGCTGAGATGAACTGCCACCGGCTCCATTACGTCTAAGAGAGAACAATCAAATAAAAATATTTTACTTCTATTTCAGAATAAAATTTAAAGAAAAAAAAACTTAAAATATTTATTTATAAACTAAAAAAAATAGTACAACAACAATTTAAGATATAAAACAACAATTTTAGCGTTTAATTAGAACTGGCAACTTTTATCGAACTTCTCATCATTTAATTCCCAAATGTTATTTGTTTTTTTTTTTTGGAGGGAAATCCCCTTTTTCGTCTCTTTTGTATTGAAAATGTTCGAAATACAAAGAATATTCAATGGTTACTTTCATTTTAAAGGTTCAGTGGCGGTAAATAAATGTTTTAACTGCTTTTTATGCAAAACTGAGAATATGGAAAATTATTTATCATTGGGTGGCAATCATAAAGGCAATTCAAGCATTTATAGAGAGAAAAAGAGAGAGAGTGGGAGAAAATTGCATCTACACCAAACGGCTTGTATTTCTAATTCTTCCCAAATGCAGCACTGAAGTAACGCAAATAAATTGCTTTTTTTGATGCAGCATCAGCATTTATGTTTCCGTTTCTAACAAAGATTCACCTGCTTCTGCTGTTTTTTTATAGAGAATTTGTATCGATGTTTTTGCTGCACTTAAATGCAAATTTAAGTTTTATTTTAACTTTTTCGCTGGTTGTGCAGTTTAAACTCATCCGTTTATGAGTGGCTGCTGGTTTTTTTTTTCTTTGCAATATCCAATTAATGTTTTTTTTCGTCATCTCTTTTTTTGCTATAAATACTTTCTTATAGTGGAAAAAGTTGTTGTGGGAGCGCCACAAGTATTCGTCTTCCCCCATATGAGCGTTTTTTTCTTGCAGATGTTGGTTAGCTAAAATTAGCTGGATATTTTTTTTGTGGTGTTGACAGTGTCGTACACTGAAAACATTAAGGGAGAATGACAAAATTTTCGGAATTCTATTTCTTTTACGGTAAACCGTTTTTTTTGTATAAAAGGTAATATCGAGCCATTGATGCAATACTGTCATAACTCAAAACAGGTGATTTTTGAGTTTTGTTCAACATACTTTATTCAAAAATATCGCTTCTTTTAAATTGCATTTTTTTAAGAAGTTGATTTTTAAGAATTCCTTTTCTTAAGACGTACTTTTTTAAACAACTGTCTTAACAAGGTGCGCCTGTAAACATTCACTTTTTAAAGTGTAATTTTTTGAAAATGTAGTTTTTGTAAAATGTTCGTTTTCTGATCTTTCAGATCTTTCAGGATGTTTTTCTCAAGTTAGAATATTTCAAAAATTAAACTATGAGGAATAAATACTTCGTTAAAATATACTTTTATGGTATAAACCTAATTTAAAAATCAGTTTTATTAAAGGAACTTTTTTAAAATTACCTTCCTAAACACATTTTTTATAATTACTTTTTTAGTGTACATTTTTTAAAGTTGCAATTTGCATTTAGTAATTTGTGAAAGCGTCGTTTTACTTTCCTTAAAAAATCCTTTACGTTATATAACGTCCTTTTTGAAGAGCTGTCCTTTTTTTAATAGCAATTTGCTACTCACTTTTTAAAAGATACATTTTAAAAGCAACGTTCTTCAGAATGACTTTTTGAAAGTAAACTTTTTTGCAAGGTATTATTTTGAAAGGTCTATTAATCCTGTCTGAGCTTTCACATCTGTAAAACTGATAAGAGTAGAACGACAAGATTCAGGTTGCAGGCAACAGCAAGGAATCACCACTGGCCCTTAGAATTTTTAAAAAATTTCAGTTTTTTTTTTTTTATAATTTTAATAGTACAGAACTAGATTTTTAACCCAAAAATAGTCATTAAAAATTATCCGTTTTCGGTTATGATAAAATTTATAGTTCTTGGTAGTTAGTTGCTTTTTTGTCGGTCGATCCAAGTTTTCCTATTCACAGAATTTAATTAGTTTTAAGTATAAACAGATAACATAAGACTCATAATTATTAATGGCATAATAACAAAATAAAAAATAAAGGTTAAAGAAATACCAAATTAAGAGTTTGATGTGAAAGCTTGAATTTAGCACTTAAATTTATTAAAGCTTTCCACATAAATGTTGCATAATATTTTTGTTATAATAAATTATAGTTTAGTAATACAAGTATTGAATTGTTAATTAGGATTATAAAAATACAATATATAAGTCTGTACATATTTACAATTATCCCATATTAATGTTTTACTTAAATTATTTACTCGTGTATGTTGTTGCTAATTCGGTTTCATTTTCAAATACAAAATTGCAAAATTTAGCATAAAACTATTTTTTTTTAATTTTGCTACTCAGTGTTTATAAACTCATTTAATTACAATATTATTTATTTGTGTCTCTAATGCAAATACGTTGTGATTTTCATTACAAAAATTTGTTAAGTTATGAGGGATTTTTATAGAAATGGAGTTTATAAAAATCGATTGGCTTAAAATAAATGCAAATAAATATTTTGGCTAAAAATGCATGAACTAATTTAAAAGCATGGTAGTGATTTTCAAATTAAAACATTTATTTATAAAATCTAACTAAAAACGGACACAATAAGTTTAAAAAAAAAAAAAAATTGTATATGAAATCAGCACTTCTGACACTTGTTTGTCTGTGTCTGTGTCAAATATTTGTTCAAAGTTGATCCTCATGATGTCATCATGATTTATGAAAATCAAATGTTGTAAATATTTTTTTTTTGACTTTCAAACTTTTCATTTCGTATTTAAACAAACATTTACACTCACGCGCACCTGTTAATTATTTCATGTCATGTTAATTGAGTCAGTTTGAAACTTTTATTGTTTCTTGTTATGTGTGTGTGTGTGTGTGTGTGTGTGTGTGTGTGTGTGTGAAAGACAAACAGGGTCATAAAACAAATGAATCAATTAAATATATGTGAATAAATAAAATGAAAACGAGCATTATTATTATGTGTCAGTGTTGCGAGCAGCTGTGCGTGTGTGTGGGGAAAAGTTAAATAAATTGTTACTCATACGTCGTGATGAACGAGAGACCAGCTAAGCACAAACAAGATGGATTTAAACTAAAACATTTTAAAGGGTTTATTTGGGGATAATATGAAAACGGACAAAAGGTCACATTTAAACTAAACAACAGATTTTAATTATATAAAACAAAATTTATGGTTGTTCATTTATGTAATTCTGCTTGTTTGTAATTAATAAAGTTGTAATAATTTTTCTATGTTCAAAAGAAAAAAAAAACCTGCAGCTTTGTTTTGCCTTGCGGCCAAAGCTGACGTTACTCGTCACAGCGACTGATAGTGTGTGTTCACCATCAACCTTGAGTCTCTACGAACACAACAGGTGGCACTTTCTTATGCATGGACCATACACCATACCGAAAAATCTTGCTTCTAATGAAGCTTTAAGAACACCTCGAGATCGTCTCTTATCTGTGGCAGAGAACTTATGTGTCTGTTTAACTTCTACCAGACTGGAACACCCGCTGATCAGTTTGTTTCAGAGTGTCTGTAGTGACGCATCAGATTTATGGGTAATTGGTCAATTAAGTGATCTTGATATCCTACTTTCGCCGTTTATATTTTTGATCTTCCTCAGAAATCAAGTCAAAAGTTTCAGTAAATCTTTTGGACATTCCAAGAAGGTATTTCGATCGACCGAAAAATTTCGGCAAGTAAATGAACAAAATTTATTATAAATTTACAGTCACAAATTTAATTAAGCAATTGAGAAAAAGTTTTTCTGCTGCAGGGTAAGTAAAAAACTTCTAATTTAAAAGAAATTTCTAATTCCGCAGCAGAGTTCAACAGGGCGTATACTTTATTCGTGAATATTTGCAAACAACTTCATTGAAAATAAATTGAATTTATTTAAATATTTTTTGCTTCTAGTTAAACAAAAACTGTTAAATTTGTTTGTTTTATTTATTGGCAAAAAAAAAAAACAAACAGGGAAACTAAACAGAAAAATAAGAGGACACTATCAGCAATATCTCCAAGAAAGTTGAATATCAAAACTAAAACTGATAAAGCAAACATGTAAGCTGGAGAAGGCAAAAAAAAAAAAAAAAAAATTCACAATGTTTTTTTTTTCCTTTTTTGATTACAGAGTAATCAAATGGAATATGAAAAGATCAAGCAAATATTTGCCATTAATATTTCTGAAGTTTTTTCTTTCTCTTGAGTTTTACAAAAGTTGTATTTATTTTTTTAAATAAATAATATTTAAAGCAACCCAAAAAATAGTTGAAAAACTTTAGTACTTTATCACTTTAATGTTGTTGTTGAGTCGTTTTTGCTATTGTTGGTGGCTTTAGTATTCAAGAAATTGCACAAAGATTTAAGGTATACTTTTGGGAGGCGTATTTATTTGCTTAGCAAATACTTGCAACACAATAACTTGCAAGATAAATGTGGCTGGTCTCTTGGGGCACAGCTATTCTAAGTATGAACACTCAATGTGTTGTATAATTTTTGTTCTTTCTGTTTACTTTATTCGTACATGATGTTTGCGTTTTGTGGCGTCTGTGGCAAGTTTTGATTTTTCTGTATGTTTTTATTTCTTCATACAGCGAATTGAATAAATGTAATGCAGCAAGTCTAAATGAAAAGTTGTTGCTGCTGCTGCTGTTGGTTGCATACATGGCAAAAGCTTAAGTACCTACAAAAAATAGTACCAGAAACAGCAAATCAAAGTAAAGCAAGAAAAGAAAAGCAAAAAAATATTATACAACTTTTCGAATGGAAAAACTTTTGTAATTTTCTTGTGCTTTTAGTTTTTCTTTTCTATTGGTCCCTTTTTTGAGTTCATATTTTTCTTTCAAAAAAGTTTTTTTCTTACAATTGCACTAAGCCGAGCGGGTATAGCTTATGATTTGTAGAAAATAAAAGTATTGGTGTTGTTGTTGTTGCTGTTGCTGTTGCTGTTGCTGTTGCTGTACAAAATCCTGAGAGTTTATGACAGATTGTATAAATTTGAGAAAAGTTGCATATTTTGTTTAAGATTCAAAAATATTTTAAGAGAACCAAAAACAAATATAATTTTAGTTGGAATTTCTGCCAAATATTCAATATTCGTCTTATTTGGAATGTCTTTATAAAGAAATTATATTATTTAACTTTTATTGCTGTGATATCAGCAGACGCGATTAGTTTGCTATAACTAGAGAACAAGATATTAAAAATTAGTTTAAAGATTTTTTTTTGCAGCAGCTAACGAGCCGAAGTGCTTCACAAACATTTTGATATCACCTTTTTTTTTATATCATCTTTTGTCCAGGTGACCAACGTGCACAAAATTGTAAATGCGGTGAGTACAATTAGTGATAATAAAATTAAAACAGGTATGGACAGATACATAACCGTACTAAAAAGGGGAAGAAGTCCAAAATCAGCGCAAATTGCATCAACGGCGAAAGTTCTCAGAGATGGACAAAACAATATCGAAAATTCCGAAAATCGTTTCGCGATTCTAAATGAACAAGGCGATAACGACACAACTACAACAAGGTCGAGTAAGCCCCCACCGATATATTTAAAAGAGCAGAACTCTAGTTTTTTGGTAAAAAGCCTTATCTCCTTACTTGGAGAAAATGTGTTCTATGTAACTCCAATTAAGCGCGGAAATATCAACGAAACAAAAAATCCAGGTAGTGCAAGAAAGTAATTACCGAAAAATAGTTTCTGACTTTGAGTCAAAAAACAAAAATTTTTATACGTACCAATTAAAGAGTGCTAAAGGTCTAACCAACGTAATAAAAGGTATAGACTCTTGCGTGGATCCAGAAGAGGAAAAATCTGGCCTTGAAAGTTAAAAATGTTTCAAACAATAAAAATAGGGAAAAAATTCGCCAACCTTTATTTAAAGTCGAGCTACAGCTGGTGACTTGAAAATAAAAAGGAATGAATCCCACCCAATTTATAATCTAAAGTATTTGTTACACCGAAGAGTTACCGTTGAGCTTCCACATAAAAAACTGGACCTGTTCAATGCCTGAACTTCCAAGAATTTGGGCAGACGAAAACTTATTGCAAGTTGCCTACAGTCTGCGTTGTATGTGGTGAGTTACACAATACCGCTAACTGCGACAAAATTAAAGGTGATCCCAAGGCGAACACATGTGGCAATTGCGGCGGAAATTACACTGCCAACTATGGAGGCTGCCCACTTTACTCGTTTTTTAAGAATTCATCAAACAAAAAAACTAATGCTACTCCCGCTCAGCCTAAAACCCCTTTTAACTACCCACAGTTACCTCAACCGTCCACCAGCCAAAATCAATATTCAAACATTTTCAAGTCTAAGTGCTCAACAACAAGCTAACAACAAATTTTCATACGCTAGTATTTTAAACCAGACCAACCAGAGTACGGTGCAAAAAACCGTAAATGTGAAGATTCGGGGTCTAATTTTAGTCGTATTGAAGCCTCAATTGAGAGCTTAATACAAACAGTAAATACATTTACTCTCAACATGTCCTGTATGATGCAGGAAATGTTGAAAATGCAGTCTACCTTGTTGCAGGCTGTATTAAACAAGCCATGAACTTTAAAAACTGTTTTTGGAATGCAAACGGCATCTGCCGTGTTTTCAAAACACGCGAAAAAAAATATAAAAAAACTTGAGTTGCACCCAAATCCACTTGCGTGCAATATTCTTCATAGAGGCCACACCCGGCTGAAAAGTAGGGATACTCTTTTTCTCAGCCATTCGCGAGAGATGTAAAACAACAAAAATTAACCGTTGAAATTAAAAATTTTGTTTAGCATTGGCTAAACTTATATTGAATATTTTTAGATTTAAGATTTGAAAAACTTATTGATAATTTAATATAAATAATTAAAGATTCAATAAATAATAAAATTATAAAAAAAAAATCGTTTTGTGCAAAAATTTAAACTCCGAGTGTCAAATAGGAAATTTCCAAAGATGCAAAACAACTTATAATTTGTTAGATAAATGATTTAATTTAATTTTAACAAATAAAAATAGATTTGTTAGAATTTCGAGCTTAAACTCAGCGACACGGTGTAGAAATATCCTAAAAGTTGAGCATTTTGTCATATTTCTTACATTTCAATCATTATTTTAGTGTTAAATTCAATGATAAAATAAATAATAAAAGAAACGTTCTGTGAGTACTGTTTGATCTTCAGCAAAGTTTACACTGTCCAACGGAAAAATACAAAAAACTATTCACATTTTAAAAACATTTAAAGACAAACTTAATGTGCAAAAATGAGGTATACACTAAGGGGTAAAAGAAAATAAATAAGTTTGGTGTAATTTGCGGGGAGGGGGGTATCAAACTAATTTTCTAAAAATTTATTTACATTGAAGAACATAAAAACTAATAAAGTGTTAGTAGATTATTTTAATTATCTCTTAATTAAATGATTTTGTTACTATTTTCGGACTATTTACAATTAATTATACAACAATAACTATTTATAAATGATTTTATTTAATATTTGTTAGTTTATTTCTAAATTAGTTTGTTGTTTGTTTTATTTTTTCATAAATATAATTAATATGCAAATACTTTGTACAATTTCTACAGCGTTTCTTTTGAATTAATTTCTTTGAATTTTTTTTTAATTTTACCTTAAAGTTAAAACAGTTGAAACGGCGTGATACATTTGATTTGAGCGAGGTTGACTGATTTGATTTGATTTTTTTTTTTTTTTCATAATTTTGTTATCAAATGAAGGGGGGAAAATAATTGAAATATTTTATAATATTTTTTTTAAATAAAGAAATATAAATATTAATTTATCAATTAGAAGACTTAAAAACTTAACTAAAAACCCAAAAAAAAAAATGATTTAATTTAAAAGTTGCAACTATTTTATAAACATGTTTTTTGTGTGATTGCGTTTCGAGTCTTTTCATATTTTTTAATTAAAAATCATAATATGACCGAATATAATTCTTGAAATGAAACCTCTGTGGTTTCTTTGTGCAGATGAAACAAAAAATCTATTGGTTGTCTTAAATATTGAAAACTATTTTTGCTGATTTTTGGTTTGCTTGCAAAATGTTTATTTTTAATTAAAAACTTCAATTTCATAATTTTTTTTATGCTCTGATTTTACTACAGAGTGAGAGCAACACCCCTTTTGATCAAAAACTAAAACTATTTTTTTGTTTTTGTTTTGTTCTTCTTCACTTGCTTGAGTTGTCTTTATGTTGGATCGTTTAATAAAAAGTATCCGTGTGTTGGTATTGTTTTGTGTTTGGGGTTTTCAACTTTTTTCCGCGCTGTTTTTGTAGTTTTTTTGCATGTTTTTTATAAAGTGCAGACCATAAACTTTTTTGCCAGTACAAACGATACAACTTTTTTTTACCAAATTATAAATTTGGTTGGTTGATTCTTATTCTTTTATTTTGCTTTGCATTCACCGATACTTAAAAAATATAAAATAGAAATAAGCCATCAGTTAAATTTGACCAACCGACTGACACCAGGTGGAAAGAGTTTTTAAGCTATTGCATAGCTTCTATCGCGGGCTTTGAGGCGACCGAATCAAGAAATTTTGAAAAGTGTGTTTCTTAAGTCTTTTGTTTTTTGTAGTGAACAATTTTTTTTATATAGTCTATGTATGATGACTATACAGTGTTGCCGCTTTAGAAATTTTTTTAAATTTCCAGTGCTGCCACTTTTCCCGGGATTTCTGGGAGTTTGAGGGATTTTTGTCCAAGTTTTTGGGAATTCCCGTCCAGTGTTGCCACCTTTTCCCGGGATTTTAATGAAATTGTTTATGCATATTTGGTAGGTATGAGAATAGGTTATAAGGTATATTTTAAATAGCTTGGTTCATGAGGAGGGGTGGGAGGGGGCAATTTCTGTATTTCCGAAACGGCTTGACCGATTCTTATAAAATTTTTTATGCATATTCAGTAAGTCTGAGAATAGGCTACTATCTATTTTCCAAACCGCTAGGGGCTCGAGGAGGATAGGGAGGGCAATTTCTGTATATATTACACTATTAACCCAACAGATGGCGCTGTTTGCCACATAATTATTATTGTTGTTAAATGACAGATGGCACTATGTCTGCCTCATGCAGGATAATGGTCGTCGTTCGTATATCAAACAGAACAAAATTATTGTTTGGTGTTTTTTTCATTGGCGGTCATCGTCATACACTTACAATACATTCGGTATTTTTTACATAAAACCCAAAATATGCACATGAAATATTTTGTATGGCAAAACAACGTTTGCCGGGTCATCTAGTATGTATAGTATGTATATAAAAGAAAGTGGTGTTAGTTACACTATTTATAACTCAAGAACGGCTGAACTGATTTGGCTGAAAATTGGTGGGCAAGTAGCTTAGAACCAGGAGAAGGATATAGGATACTAAGGTAAGGCACTTTTTACCTGGGGGGACTAGGGTGCCCCTTCTTTGTATGGGGCACTTCCAGTATAGCTAGAAAGCTGAAATTGAAATTTCATAAGTTGATATAAAATGCTATGCGATAGCCTTACCGCGGCAGTCCCCGAGTGCCACACGTCTTTTTTTTTTATTATAGTTTAGCTTTTGCGTTCTGTTGTTCAGATTCAGTTGTGACAGTCATCCAATTGACATTTAATTTTACAAACTTCTCGTTTCAAGATAAGAAACTGTAATCGCAGAAATATGGATTTATACAGAAGTTAAAAATTTTAAAAGGGATTTGAAATATATTTTAAGAAAAATTTTGTATTGAACCTGAAACACATTTGAATTCCAAACTAGTTTTTTATGATAACAACAATGTTACAATTGAATTCAACATATTTCTTATATTATGATGCACAACCAAATTTTTAGTAAATCTTAAAAAGTCTAAGGACTTAGCAAAGACAACTAAAAGTCAAGTGAGTTGATCTGGAATACAAAATAAGAATATGAAAGCTACAACTCAATAATGAAATTAGTTGTAAAACATAACTCAGAATTTCAAGGTTTTTTGCAGGTGGATAAACGGGGAAGTACAGTAACAATTTGTACAACTAACTATAAGTATTTAATAAATACTTTTATTTAGTATTTTTCATTAGATGCAACTAAATCATCGTTAATAAAACTGATTAAATTAAACAGAATTTCATCATGTTTTCCCACGATAAAAAAAAGTGTTAACAAAAGACACAACACTGAAACAAAACCAAAGCAATTTAATTTTTTTCCAGATTATCTGTTTTTTTAAATTCCAGTTTTTCATTTTTTTCAGATTTTTTTTTTGTATTATTGCTGTTAAAACAAACACAGCAAAACCTAACAAAAAGTGGCTAAAACTGACCAAAAACCGCAAGATTTAATAAATTTAAAAGCAGCAGTTTTATTTCTGTTTCACATTGTTTTTTTTTTTGTGTTAGTAATTTTTGTTGCTGGTCTGCATTATCCTTTTTTTTTGAACATCAACATTTATTTTAGTATCTGTGATGACCGGTAAATAATTTTTTCATTTCGCAAATGCTTTTAAAGTCTGTCCAAGTGCGTCAGCACTAATCGCAGCGCGATGCAAAAGTGTTTGTTGTAAAATATAAGTTTTTGTATGAAATAATTATTGGAGAAAATTCCAAAGTTTTTACCGTTAACAATTTGCATGAATTTATGAGTTTTTCTTTTGATAAATTTCAATTTTGGCAGATTTTATTTCATTAAAATCAAAAGTGAATGAATAATAATGCTGCGATTTAACAAATCATTTACATACTCACAGATGAGTCGATATGTGTGTGATTCATGCATGTTCATGTCTTACATTTTATATAAAATTTTTTGAAGAAAAACCTAAATAGAGAAAATGGCAAATAAATTAGCTGTTTTTAGCACCACATCTTGGTAAATATTTACAAAACGATTATTTGCATACACTAACACAAGTTTGCACAAAACATATTGATATTTTCAATATCGTAATAACACACATAATCATTTTCTATTCCATCATTGAAAAAGACAAACGAACAAGAAATATAAATGAAAATAAAAATAAAAATTTGGAAAAGAATATTTTACATTTCATTGGTTGCAGAAGTTGCACTTCTTCTTTTTTCCCATTTTTTTATTATTTATTTATCTATTTGCTGCCATACCAATAAAATGCTGTAATTCTTTTTTCATCTTCTTCTATATTTCACACAAATACCATAATGTTGTTCTATTACACGGTCCTAGAGAACGCTAGACTTGGCTTGAAAAGTTTGAAAAGATAAAAACAAAATGCAGAAGATAAAAAATATGTTTTTTTTTCCAATCTACAGAGAATAGAAAATGAAAGCAAGGACATTGACGTTGTTAAATTGAAGTGGGATCCACTATTCCATTTACAATTCGCCAATGTGAGTTAGACATTCTTTCAAGCAATCTCTGATATTGGTTACATAGTCATACTCGTATAGAATGGTGGCATATTTAAACTCCGTGCTCCAGCATGCAGAATAGTCAAATATTCAAATCGTCATCATCATCATCATCATCATCGTCATCGTCATCATCATCTGACGCCATTTTTAGCATTTCATTGCAGAATGCAAATATGTTAAATTAAAGAGCAACTGTAGTCGTTTTCCAACACAACTGAAATCATTGCTGTGGTATTAGAATTGATTTGAAAAATGCTGCTGCCTGCAATAAGAACGCAGTCCAATGATTGGAATGGCAGGACCAAAGGAATATGCAATATGTTCACTTTAGTACAGCAAATGCGTTTAAATTTAATTTAAAATGAGTCTAAAGAATACTAAATAATTCTGATGGTCTTTGTGGGCTGCTAAAGGAAATGTGTGAAATTAAATGTAAAACAGGCGTTATTATAATTATTAAAGAAAAAAATAATCACCCTCTTGAAGAGCAATATATCTGCAATATAGAGTTAATATAGAGTTAACCTGTTCTATTAAAAGTTAAATAGGTTTCGGGGCGAATGTTAAAACCCGAAAAAAATTCTTTAATTTGAATAAATTCAATTCCAAATTCCCTTTAAATTACACGAACAACTTTTTAAAATCTGCTTAATAGTTTTGAATAATTGTGTTTCGAAAAACTTCTTTTAAAAATGGCTGATTTGAAGTAGTGGAGCCATTTAGTAGCATCTGAGAGTATGAGTAATATTAATTATTATTAATAATACTCATACGTCTACGTGGTTAATTATTGTAATACTTGAGTTGAATAGATTTAATTATGTGTGAATTCGGATTATTTATTAAACGGACGTTATGTTTATAAAGAAATACATAATTTGTTGCATTCTTAAGTTAAAAAATATTTTAAATAAGTTTTCCAATAGATCTGTTTGATTGTACGAATATGCAACTCTTTTCCTTATAATATTTATTATTACAACAATTAATGGCAAACATTAAACAAAAAGTTTCTTATCAGTATCCACATACTGTATGAACGAGCAGCATAAAGTTTCTCAATAACAAATAAGAAAATTGAACTAATTTTGAATTTTATATTCTTGCAACGCAAATGACCTCTAAGAATAGAAAATGTCGCATACAAACTCGCTCTCATACAAAATAATTTTCAATATTTATGTCTTTTGTTAGTGTTAATGGAAGCATTCGATGGACTCGCAAATTTTAAGAAAATTAAAGTTTTTGCACGTGTTTCTTGCCTTTTTAGATTAAAAATGTTAAATAAAAAACTATAAAAAAAATTATGCTGAAAACACGCGATCAATATTTTGTTAATGTTTTCTCTCCGTTATTTTTTTTTTAATTTTTGTTAAAATCAAAGTAATAAGACACACCAACACCAACCGGGTTCAATAAAGAAAGATTAAGCGAACTATTTACTGAATAAAAAATAAGATAAAAAATTAATGGCAGATTTACCTGTCTGGTTGTGCTACTGATCCAGAAGCCGGTTTGAGGCTTTTAATTGCTTTCAGCCACTTTGTTTTCATCGATGGCGCAGTGGCTGCTGAAAATTTACGTTCACCGCGCGGAGAACCCGGATCAACTCTACTTACAAATAGTTCTTTCTGTAACGACAAAAAAAAGAAACAAATAAATTAAAATTAAAGCCATAAGTTTAAACAAAAAATATACATATAAAAAAAAAGAGATAAAAAAATGAATAGCAATTAAACAAAATAAATGTATTTACAAGACTTTTTAATTATGATGTTGGCAACCAAATACGTTCAGTTCATATGTATGTTTGTGGAGGACGACGAGGATGTGGAGAAGAATGCACGTTGATATAAAATTTAAAAGAGTGTTATGACCCAAAATATGCTGTTTGCAGATTTTATGTTCATAATTGCAGTTTTTTCATCGCCCTCTCCAAAACACACTTGAATAGATTGAACAACTTTTGGCAAAAAATTAAAGAGAAAAGTTTTTATATTTCACAATTTTTATTTGGTTTTTCGTTTTTGTTGTCGAACGCTATCATTAACGTGCATAAAATGCTACTGCCAGCCAACAGGCCACAAGACAACCAATTGTAAAAATGGAAAATGAGAACTCATTATAAAATTATGAGCGTGATTAAACTTGTTTTAATATCTCTATAAAAATAATAGACAGTAAATACTTATACTGCAACGGAAAGATAGACAGACAGACTTGTTTAAAAAAAACTTTTGTATGAAAAGTTTTATTTTTGGATTTTTTCGTTGTTCATGTTCAAATAAAAACTCAAACATTTTACACGAAGGTTTTTTTTTAGTACGTACAACACTTGTAAATTTGTTTGTTGTAATGACTTTGTATTTGACCGCCCCGCAGTGAGATATAAGATGAAAAGACGGTCAATTGATTATGTCTTCGTAAGGAGGCTGGCTGGCTGTTGGTTGGCAAAAATATTACACATTTTAAAGAAATTTTAAAATTGCATTAAAAAAAAGTGTTGCAAAACAAAGATGATAAGAGAAGGGAATTTTTGATATATGTATGCTAGAAATATCCAACTTAACTTCTATTTAACTTTTTTGAAGAGAAGACGAGAAGTATCTTATGGACTCTTGATTATGGTCGTTACCCAAGAAAAATTTAAAGATAAATTTAAAGCCTTTGTTAAAGATGCATCGATTTCACTAATATGAAATAAATATTTATATAAACAGTAAAATTTTATGCTAAACCTCACGTCTGAGCATTACGGAACCCAAGATATTTTTGGCAAATTTAAAATAATGCATTAGTTATATTTAAGGATAACAAGGATAGTAGTATAGCATTTTGTTTAAAAAACTCTTGATAATAAGTTTTACAAAAATTAATACGACATTAAAAACGCTTATCGCCAGAAGCTCAAAATTTTAAATTTAATATATGAAAAATATCGAAGTATTGAATAAGACATGTAGAAAAATTTGCCTTTTAAATGATTTTAGCTGCATGTTATTTTAATATCTCTGGCGACGCCATCCACAAAATTTTATTACGATAATCGTATTGTTAAAATAAAAGTCAAGGAAATTGTTTTAAGTTTTCTATTCAACAACATTTTAGACGATAATTCATGGTCGGTTAGTGAGTGAAATTAATTTTGATACTGTTGTTGCTTGTTCCAAATCCCGGCATTCGATATTAAAAGGAATTTCTATAGAAACGAAGTTGAAATTTTGTTCTAAGCAAAATCTGTAATTTGCACACAAAGAGATAAATAGCCCTAAAGTATGCTTTAAAATGATTCACCAATAAATTATGACGGTAAAATATCTATGTATTTATACCACAGTGCTGCATTAAACAAAATCTGAGCGTATGAGCAATATTAATTATTATCAATATCGTTCATATGTACGTTTAGATGGCTTCATTTATATGCCACTTAAGAAGGAAGAGGAGCATAGTTAATGATGTGTATTTTCTACAGATTAAGTAAAATTGCTAAAAGGCTACGAAAACAAAAACAACTTAAATCATGACTATCAAATCTCACAATATGATTTTATTACAACAACCAATTTGCTTAAGCTAAAGAAAACATTCTCATGATTGAAATTATATTTTTTAACAATAAAACTAATTTCAAAAGAAATTTTCAAACTATAATTTTTCTCCATAAAATTTGGTTTTACAAATGACAAGAAATTCTATTTTGACAATAAATACCTTAACCCTGCAAACTCTAAATATTCTATACAAAACTAAATTCATTTTAAAACTTAAATATTTAATTTGTTATTTACCATCTAAAATCCTAATTAGTTTTAGATTAAACAAAATTTAATTTACATAAATAATTAAATAAATTCTAATGTGTGCAAATTAATTGGAAAAAGGAGCAACAAGAAATATAATTAAAAAAAGTCAACGGCAAAATGGTATGAAATTTCCAAAAATGTAACAATATCGAAAGGGAGTGCAGTAGTAAGAAATGTAACTCCTACACATGATGAAAAATCGAAATCGCTGCGAAAATTCTAAAAATATGTGAAAATTCTAAATTCAAAGCACCTTCTCCATAAAAAATATGTCCACAGTTTAAGTGACTCTGAATTATAAATGGTTTAACAAACTAATTAGCAAGAGAAAATTAGTTAAAGTATTTAAGGACACACTCCTTTAAAAAAAAAAAAAAAAAATATATATATATATAACTTCCTTGTATGCAAATGTTGTTGATGTTAAGTTTATTTATGTGTCGTGTAATTAATAAATAATTAAATTTCATAGAATACAGACAACAATTGCAACATCAAGCAGAGAAAAATGTTAACGCACAAAAACATATTGGTCAATTTTCAATTAGCTCGATGGCTTTCATTCGTACAGCCAATAGAACAGAGCATTTAAACAGGCAACAAAAAGTATGCAAATCATACGCAACCACAAAATGTAATTAATAATTTTGGTCTTGGCTGATAATGTTGTTGTTGTTTTATTTTTTGTAATTGAATGTAGATACTAGATGTAACTAATGAAGTGATAAATAAATATGCAACATACACACATACACACGCCCAAGAGCATTTAATCACACTTTAAGTCACACACAATCTACACCTGACAACTGAAACACAAAAACGAACGAGTGAACTTGTTTCTGTCCATAATGAAGAATCAACGAATGAATGAAAATATATTGTAAACATACAATGTTGCAAATATTAAAACATACGAGTACATGAAGTTGCACACTTTCACTACCAAACAATTATGGTAGAGTGCATGTGTGTGTGTGTGTTCGTGCAAGTTTTATATATTCACAAATGTACAGTTTGCTGGCAGTTAACATTTTTAAACTTTTATAGCAACAATATGTCACGTGTTAAATTGCACACATTCAAAGTTATTACACATACAGTAGCAGCAGCAGTACACAAACTCATACATTTATTAAAAATTATGGATTGCAGGTGAATTATACGAGAACAGTGTCGGCTTGACAATTTTGGAAAAAGGGGGTAAATTTATGTAAAATAAATTTGATAAAACCCAAATTTCAGCCATCATTAGATGTAATTATTGATGCACTTGTGTGTGTGTGTGTGTGTGTGTGTGCGTCAAGAAACCAGGTTAAACAATTTTTAGCTTTCAATTTTCACATGTATTTTGTTTTTCTTACTTCTACTTAAAAGTGCATTTCGTTTATGCCACACCACTGACTTTGAATATGACTGTACTTATGCAAATAAGTGACTGTATCCCTATTATTTGTGTGTATTTGTTTGCATGAGTTAAAACAAAAATATGGTGCAAGGTTGATGTTCAGGTTTGTTAGTTTGAGTGTTCTGAATGCATGTTCACTACGTTTACCTTTAGGCGTTTCAGAGAATGACATACATTTGTTTTTATTTTACCTACACGCTAGCACATTATTATATACTATAAGTACTATAAGTCAAATACATATATTTAAGTTAGAAGGGTTCATTTTAAATAAATTTATAAAAATCTACGGATTATGAGTATTTCGCTAAAAAAATATTGATGTAACAGTTTCGTTCACATAAATAACCGTTTTTTTTTTATAAAACTGCAAGTAAAAGACAAAATAATTTCATAATTATTTATGAAATAACCCTATAAGGATATGTGTCAAAAGTTAATTCAATTGGTTCGGTAATACTCTTACATATCCTTAATAAACGAAAGTACTTCAGCAACTATTTCCTAAATTACGTTATTAATGTTTTTACCAAATATCTTATTAATTGGTTCAATATCATGACTCTCTCCCATATGTCCTTTATTTTTAAAACTAAATTAAAAATAAAAAAATATTTATCATTTTGAAGCGAAAATAGTAAAATAGTTTTATATTATTTAGTTAAAAACTTTTTCTACAATTATTATCCGAACTTGGAAAATTTTAACAAAATACTTATAGAATTGCATTGTTAAGTTCTATGCTAAATTTCATTGCAAAATACGCAAGGATATGCATTTCTCCTGAATATCCTTTATTTAAAAAAATTTAATTCGTATTGAATTAATGGCTATAGTGCGATGATATTGATAATAACTATTTATAAAATTATGAATTTTAGCACTAAGGACATTTAAAGGACATTTCTACCTTTAATATATCCTTAATTTTTTAAATTATATTGTTTCTTAAAACCCCTAAAGAACACAAAAGGATTTTTATAAACTTTGTTTTTTCTTAATGGCCTAAAAATATTTTACTGGAACGATTTTCAAACATTTCGGCTTCAAAACATTAAGAAGGATATAAATTTGTTTGCTTGATTATGCAAGTGGGCAGCATCATACCTATTTTAGCAAGATATTTATTTAGAATATTTTGAACATGTTTTCAATTTTATTTATTTTCTTTAGTAAACTAAGTTTAGTTCTCTATCGTCTGCACATCAAAAGTTAAGTGAAAAGGATTCTTTTGGCATTCTGGAAAATGGATTTTTCTCTTTGAAAAAAATTATTTAATTTGTCACATATCGTAGGTGGGTACTTTAAAATCAGAGTTCTGATTGCGAGACTTGAGTACTCTTCATTTGATAAGTTTGCAAACTGAGCCACCCTAATAAATAAATATGACGTGAATATGTATTTATTTTAAATCCATGTTAACTGTTCGGGCGAACACTGGCGGCATGTGTTACATTAAGTTCCATTTAAGTGTCAAGGGAAAATGCTAGAAAATCAGTTTACCGTTCTCAACTTAAATTGATACCTGCTTATTGATTTAATTAAAATACGTTTCTGGCACTCTCTATTCCCAGGAATGATTCTTGTATCTACGAATTCACTTAATTATTTTTAAGGATAAAATTATTTGAAACATGAAACAATTGATAGTCAGCCGTATTTGAATAAATTATTAGTTTTCGTCGTTATTCCGCTGCAAATTGTATTTTATTTAATTAAATTTATCTTTAGCTAAAAATCAAATTAAAATTTCTAATCAATTTTTGAAAACTTAATGAAAATAGTTATTTTTTGTTATATATGTTGTTGTTGCTGTTGTTTTTGTTTTTTTATTTCATTTAGCTTTTCCAACGGAAGTGAAACAAAACCACTGACTGGCGTTAAAGTGGATGTTTCTAATCGAAACTCTGTAGAGAACTCAGCATATAATTTTTTGTTTTCGTTTATTTTTAACAGCCTGAATTTTTTTTTATATTTTTTTTATTCTATCCCGTGGCAATCAGCTGTCTGTCAGTCTATCAAACTGTCTAACCATGTAGTCGTCAGCGGCCTAAATGAAATTCAGTAAATGTTTGCTTTACTTTTAAAGTTCTTTTTAGATTTTTTAGTTTTGTTTTTTGTTTACAGGAATTTCCGTTTACAAACTTTAGGAGGGAACATTTTTGATTTGTCATGGCTGTTAGAAACAGACGCGTATTCGTTCGGTAAATACTTCTATTTATATTTAAAAAAAGAAAATCACTGTCATTTTACAAATAGAAGTTTTTAAATGAAATTAGACGGTTTTTTTTGTTTAACAAAATACAAAAATTAATTTAAGGTGCTGTTTCTGCAATCAGACAAATGACTTGTGTAGAAATTTTGTATAGAAATCAGTAAAAAAATTAGAGGTTTTCATACAAATTTTCTACTCAAACCAATGGCTTGTATTATAGAAACCGCACATAAAATATAAAAAAGTTCGCATTTGATTTTAGTTAAATGACAAAATACAACCATTTTTAAAATTAAAAGAAATTTTATTTCTATGAATTTAAGTGTTTTTTTTTGCTTCTTTTCTTTATTTAAAATAATTAGGATTTGTCATGAATTTTACCCAAAATAACATCCCACCACTGAAGACTCTATTCTTCCGCAGAACGGATAATTTTTTAATGGGACACTTTCTACTTTCCATCACATCAGGTCTCATTAAAATAAAATGTTCACTCAATTGAATATTAAGTTGGCAGTTTGCGTGTATTTCAATCAAATTCAATTAAATTCAGTTTGAATTTGATTTGAAACAAAAGTTAAAAAAATGTCAAAAGTACGTACGATTGAGTTTATTTGTGAAAACTAATGCAATCATATTTATTTTTATATGCTGGATTTTTTATTTAATAATATACTCGAACTCATTTATTTCAATGATTGTGTAAGTTTGCTCTTGTAGTTGTTGTTTTTAGATTTTCACAAAATGTAGGTAAGCTAACTGCCACGTACAGAGATGTAAGTGCGCGCGTGTGTGCTGGTACGAGTATATGTTTTTTTCCTCTTAGTATCAGATTGTTGCAGCATCTATAAGATACGAGTTGGTGCTGAATAAATAACAGAAATTTTGTTCTGCAAACTGATATTCTATTCAATTTTATTTTTATTTACATTTTTCTTTTTTTTTCCTTTCTTATTGAATTCATGTCTATTTCTCTTGGTTTGTATAGAACATTTTTCGCAAGTTGTAACATTTAATTTTGTTAAGTGACTGGATAAATATTTGGCATTTTAAAATTTGAGTATTCCCAAAAAAAAAAAAAAAAAAAAATACAGCTGTCAGTGGTTGGTACGCCTCGAGTCTATGTAAAGGCGTTTCATACAAGATTTTTAATCATTTTGTTTTGTTGAATCAATAAAAAAAATTACATATTTGTATGTAATTTTTTATTGCTTCAAACATTTGATGGCAAATGATGGAATTTTTAGAAATAATTGAAAAGAAAAGATTTTACGTTTATAAAAATTGCCTTAAAATGAAGAAAAACCACTCTCTTCAGTGGCGGCCTTAGGGGGTGGCGAACAGGGCAATCGCCCGGGGCCTCGCTCTTGCAGGGGTCTCGCGTCAAGCAAATTTAAAATAAATACAGATTTTTTTTTAACTATATTTTTTTTTTTCTATTTAAAAGTTATTGTAGGGGTATTATTTGCAACCATAGCCATTCCTCACTTATTCTAACATTATTTATTATTATTGTACTTTATAATATAAGTTCTATTTTAAATGCTCATGTAAATGCGCATGTAAAATCCTTATTGCTAAAACCACTTTCTGAAACTAGATGAGAGTGCAGGGTAGCATCGGTGCAGGCCGTTAAATACCAACTAAGCAATATATATATCACATATATCGCTTTAAACGATTTAGCAGAAAATACAACAGATTGTCAGTTGGTCAGTGAATACCATTCTATAGAAAAGGAAATAATGAAATTACTTTTCAATTAATTAAATTAATTTAAAAAAAAAGACTTTTTTTAATGTAAGAAATTACGAATTTAGTATTTATATGTAGTGGCTGGTAACAGGAAACCGAAGTTTCTTGGTTCGACTCCCAAAAGGCGTAAGTTTTTTAAAAATGTTTTCATCACCCCTCATTCCAAATAATACAACTTCATGTTGTAAATAAGCATTGCGGATATTCTGGCGATCTGATGTCATCAAAAGCTTAGTCGTTGTAGCAGATGTGGCGAACATGATGAAATTTTTACCAATTTTAGTAAATACTTCTCTACTTTTTAGTAAAAATATCCTGTTAAAGACGAAATTTGTATTTCCTAACATCAAGGAAAATTTTACTTAGTTTCTGTAAAAACGGCATTGGCACCACTCAGCAACCAATTTAAATTCAAATTAAGTAAAATTTCCAAAACTTTAGTAAGTTTTTTTTTTTTTTTTAAATAGAGATTTAGTTATAAAATTACAGCTCTGTAAATATTGAGTAACCACTTATGAGTATTGAGTAGCCGAAATAAATAGCAAGAACTCGATACTTGGTAACCACTACTCAAGACTTTGTCAGCAGTTTAGCTGAAGGTTGCCTCAGCCACATTAAGTGCTAAAAGCCAAAAAAGCTAGTTTTAGTCGGGATTTTTTTTTTTGCCTTCGTTGTATAGTGTTTTTTTTAATCAAGTTTTTATGAAAAAGTTTTTAAAAATAAACTCTAAACTAAAACATGTGCTTTTAAAATATCATATAAAAGTTTTCTCTAAACTCAACAGTGCAATTCGCGAAATAGTCACCAATTACATACGAATTGAATATCCAAAATACAGAGTACAAGGGCAACAATAAAACGAAAAAATAATCAACAATTCTTCCTCCCAATCTTCTAGAAAATCTATTTTTTCAATAGACTAAAATGAATGAAAATAACAATAAATCTAATTGGATGTTGCACTTAAGGGTTTCAACTGAAAACTGCATTTTATATGAACAAATAATCCATTCATTTTAAATCTATTGAAAGAAATTCATCCTGTTGTCCATTTTTTTTTTGATCATGGAGGGTTTTCGCTTTTCTTTCTTTCATTCTTTGTGTTTATTAAGAAGAACAAATAAAAGTTTTTATAGCAAACATGATTGACTTTTTCTCTAATTTGTAAATAGAAAAATATTTGTTGGAAATGTAAAAAGAACCAAAAAGCAGAAGAAAAAAATCTCATTGTTAGAAAATTGAAGTGAAATTGTTGGATTTTTTAAAGGTTTTTTGCTTCTGCTAGAAAGGGGGTGTATTGAGCAGCACAGCATTTACGAGTTGAAATGTTTGTGCTCTTTGAAAGCATTGTTTAATACTTCTACAAGTTTATATCTGTAACTATCTGTAGATGTTTTGATAAGGGTTTTAAGATGTTTAATGTTAGTGTGAGTGTGAGTGGTTGTGGGTGGGTGTCTTAGGATGACTTTGCTATATTGTGTTGGTGTTAAGATTGTCCGTCTGTATTGTTTGTTTGCATTTGTTGCTCAAGTAGTTCCATTTTGTAATTTTAGCATTTTAGTTTTTTGTTGTTTTTGCCGTTCGAGCTAAATTATGTTTAAACGTTTCAGTTTGAAAGTGTTGGAACAAAGAAACAGTATGATTAGCAATTCTTTCAACACTACTGTGCTTTTTCGAGCAAAATCTTTAATAATTTAAAATCGAGCATAATTTCATCAATTCATTTTATTAAAGAACAACAACAATAAATGTTTCGAATCAATTAAAAATTACATTGAAATGAAATGAATACTTTCAATTAATCGTATCTTACACTGATTCAATATGTTATTCAAATCTTTTCCACCAATTTTGGATGTTTCACTTATAGATAACCAACAAATTTTTAAAACAAATTTCGCGATTAAAATATTTTCTAATAAATAGTGAGAATTCTGTTTCATTTATATTCGTCCCTCTATAGTCTAGCAATTTTTTTCTAACTTGCACTTAAAAATGTGTTTTAAAATAAGAAAAAAAAAAAATTATATCATGGTACGCCACCTTAAATCTTCAATTTGATTGCACTTTATTTTTTGCTCATAAATTTTTTATCACTAACGATCTGACTGACTGTACGTCTGTCTGTCTCCATTTCTGGCTACACAACGTTCGTCTGCAAAACATCATCATTAGTTGTAGAGTGAAAATTGCAGCAGCAGCACAGCTGAATAAAAAACTCTGTTCATTGTTGTTAAACGTTAAATGTTGTTGAAATCCTTTTCTTAACAGTTGAAAATAAAGATTGAGTTGGAAAACATGTTTGAATGCATGTGTTTGCGCTTGTATGTGTGTACGTATATGTGTCTCTGTTTCAGCAAATGTATGTATATGACTGCAAGTGTTTGAGAATATTTCCTTGCTTATAAACATCGACAATGACAGTGTACATATTTGACAACATCGTGCAACCGTCGTACATTTGTTTCAACACTAAATTTATGTTCTTAAAGCTTTTAAACATCAAGCAAATTGCCAAAGCAGTATGATGATGGGGGAACGGGTGCGGGGAATGTGTTAATCATGAGAAACTGTAAAATGTTGAGATTGTTAGTTTTAGACTAAAGAAAAAGGGGACGGCGCACATTTGTGTATGCGGAAATGATACTGAGCTCGCAGCAGAGAAAGGAAAAGTGGAAGAAAGGCCGGGGAAACGGTGTAGTTTTCGGTTCTTGGTTGTTTCAAATTAACTCTGATTTTACAACATCTTTATTGAGCTGACAAATTCAAATAAATTAAAAAATGTTTTGCGAAAAATTTCTCAGCTTAAAACAAAGTTTTAAAATTTTGAAATTCTTCTACATTTTTCTAATCACTTTGTGGGGCTAAAAATTCAATTTATTTTTTCTAAAAATTCAGAAAATATTTGAAAACAGCAAAAAATTCAAAATGGTGTTCTTAAGGATAAAAGATTTTACGAATAAATCAGACGCAATAAATTATGAAAAATCTATGGCTAAATATTGATTTTATTCACAATTAATTTAAGGAATTCAAAAGAATTTTATTTTTTGTGTGTTCGTGGTAGTGGTTTGTATGAAAATCGTACTTTTTAATATATAATTGTGCTTAAAATTAGAAATATTGCTTTAAATCGATTTAAGATCACAAATTTAAGTTTTGCCAGTTTGAAGCTTTTTTTTTTTTTTCATTTGTAGAAGAAAATTTTTTTTTAAATTTTACTGTCGGCTAGTGTAATTTAAATTATAGATAATAGCTTATCCAATCAGCTAAATATTTAGTATCGCCAATCTAGAGGGATATTTTGTAATTCAATACGAATAGTAAACGTTTCGAGGTTGTATTTTATTTCCATGGAAAATTCCAAAGGATTTCCTTTCTACTCGAATATTTAGTGATTCCATACCACCATCGCTGGCGACTAAATTTGAATTCTAGAAAATGGTTGTTAGTTAAAATACTTGTCACTTGCACTGTAAACATTTGTGAAGCACAGTGGCAGGATAAATTACTTTTTCCTACTTATTTTTCAACAGTTTCTTGTTTCCAGACGTTGCTTGCGATGAAAAATGAGTCCAGCGTTCAGTTACTTTAGACAAATCAACTACGTCAGCAGGTGAAGTCTATTTGTACATTTAGTTGACTAACTGTCTGCCAGTTTGCCAATTTATCTCAATTTTTTTTTCTTATTTTATTTTTTTTTTTTTGAATATAAAGGGTGCCCCCAAATTATGTGAAATATTTAAGAGAAAAACAAGGCGGGAGACAATAGGTGTCATGTAAAGTAAGAACCTAAACGATATCGCATCGCTATTTTCCCTCTCTCATATATTTTATTATTATTCGAGGTTCTGTTTTTGGTTTTATTCACAAATAGAGGGTGGCACACGCCCTCGAATTGCACCAGAATTATTGTAGCATTTTTATTTGTGTGAATTACTTTAGTCTTGAAGTCAATATGAAATTTGTTTTCTTACATTCTTTCATTGTCATCAAATTACCGGATTAATGGTCGAATTCATCACATTGCATTCGATTTTGGTACACCCTTTATATAGAAATATGTAATGTTCTTTTTTTTTTTTATGTAAGCTTAAATTATCAGTGAGTCCATTTGGCTACATCGCATCAACAAATTTTTGCTTAAGATCATAAATTCAGTTCGTTAACAATTTTTTCTTTTTTGCTCCACAAGTTGCACCAGCAAAAAAAAGAACAAGAAGAAGAGAGTTGCTAGAAAGGTTTTTTTTTTGTTGCAAAATTTAGTTTTTAACTCGAACAAATTTGTAATCTTTAAGCTGTGCTCTATAAAATATTTTATTTGCCATACGAACACATTTTGTTTAAACGCCCTCCACACACACCTACACACAAACAGCCCCAGACGCGCGCACACACACACACACACACAGTTCAACGAGTCATAATTGCTGGAAGCACTGCAAGCTAGAGTGTGTTTTAAAAATTCCTTTTTGTCTTTTTTAGTAAAATTTTTAATTTACAAAAAGAAAGAAACTGTGCAATTATGTTGGCGTTTAGAAAAAAAGAGCACAAGAGCTTTTAAATAAAGTGCTTAACAAAGATTTTGTTGAAATAATGATGAACCGAAAAACCAAACACTGTGTATGAGTTTTTTTATAAGACAGAAGCTATTTTAGATTTTGTTTTAATAAATTAAGTTGTAGAGATCATAAAATTATTATAATTATCTCAAAAATTTTTAAATTAAAATTAAGAGCATTTTGGAAGATTATCATTTGAGCATGAAGGACTTTACGTGAGCCAATCTTTTTTTCTTGTTTTTTTAAAATTGTGTTAATTTTAAAATCGTATGCCTTATCTTGTAATCTGTATGTTAAATGTTTTGTATTTTGTACATATGAAAAGTAATATTATCAGGCTCAAGTTCAGTTTTATTGAATTAATGATGAATAATTGTGTTGATTATTAGTAATTTCCAAACAGTGATGAGAGAATTTCGTAGTAACCAGAACTGTTTCAATATGTAGAATAAAAAATTAATTAAAAATTAATTCTCGTATTCTATTTCTGTTGAAAACTGGTTAAATAGTTGATATTCTTCTCAATTAGTATCCACTTTACGAAAATTGTAAAGATGGACAATTGAACGCTGATGAGAGGTGTATCGGCCTTGAAACTGATACGTTCTGCTAAAAACTGATTGGATATAAATAATAATATTTTTCAACATAAAAAAAACTCTTAGTAATTTTGAATTTTCATTAATTCAATAAAACTGAACTTGAGCCTAATAATATTACTTTTCATATGTAAATCAATATAAGTTCGAATAATAATTACGTTTATTCGTAATAATTATAATATAAAAAATGTTTTGAATTTTTATGAAAAACATCTCAAGGAATATTTTATCTTTCTTTATGTTGGGAAGACTTAATATTTATAAATTATATTTATATAATTTCAAACTTAGCTTTTATGCCACAAATCATTCAAATTATAAAATGTGCTTCATCACGAAATTTCATACTTATTCATAATTATGACTAAAATATCCTACAAAGTTTTATAATTCTTTAACTTATCATGCAAACAACATAATGTTTCCTCAAAGAAAATCCTATTTCATATCTCGCATTAAAATATGTTTTATTTGTATTTATATAAACAAAAAAAAACATTAACTACAGGGTCGATTATGGATGGCAACCGAACTGCAGTTGCGTTGTCAGTTGCTGACAACTGACAACTGAGAGGTTCCAGTTTAAGTTGCTATTTACTGCTTTTAAGGCAACCACAAATTTTCAGTTGCCGGCTGGCAACGCAACTGAAATTCGATTGCTAATAGCATTAAAGCTTTTATAATATTAATTATAAGCTTAATGGAAGCAATAAAATTTGCTCAAATATCAAATTATATCCTTAATAATCATTAAAAGAGATTTAACAGATCATAAAACACATTACAAATATTAAACTTAAAGCAATTAATTCACAGGAAAAAATACACCCATTGCAAAGCATAACAAATCGCCAGGACATTTTAGAGAGATTTAATCAACACACACAATTAAATATAATTAAACAAATCAAATATAATAATCACACGCACACTTAGGTAACATAAATAAAAATTTATTTGTATAGAAACACTTTCAAATATTATGAGCTGCACTTGCATAGATTTGCCAACACACTCGCACACGAAAACTTGTGTAAATACATTTTGGTTTTAAAATAATCGTATTTAATATATTTAAACCACTAAAAACATATTAATCGTGTTGTTCTATTTAATTTAAATTTAAATACTTACAGGCCATTATCATCAACGAGTACCAATTAAAATGCATGCACACACAATCATAATTATTCGTATGTTATACTGTTCTGCATGATGCAGGCTTCTAATAATCCAGAGCCAAAAGCTGTGGTTCAAAACGTGCTTCAAAATACGGGAAGCTTTTTGGAGCTTCTAAACAACCTCAATACATCAAGATAAATTCACTTAAATCACACAAAAACAAAAATAACTCTTTTCTACAGCAGCAATATCAATGTAGCATATTGTAAACAATTAAGATGGCTATATTCGGCTGTGCCGGATCTTATATACCCTTCACGATACCGTAAATGTATATTTCATTGAATATAATACAGGATTTCCCTTCTTATATAAGTATGTACATACGAGTCTATCTATATACATACATACATACATATCTACTATACATACTTACAAAGACTGCTTTAAAGTTAATATAGACTTTTGAGACACCACCTTATGATGTTAGGAGGAGGTTTCTTGGTTTGCAATCTTTAAGCGATCGTAGAACTTGTTCTTCATTAATTCTTGCTTATAATATATTATCTGATAATATTAATTGTCCAGAAATTAAAAATTATTTTACCATATACAGCCCTCCTAGAGATTTGTTCGAGCAACGCATTCTTAGAACGAACTATGGAAATAATGAACCAATTGCCAGATGCTTACATTTTTATGTAATAGCTTTACTCCGCTTTTAAATTTTAATATAAGTTATAATATGTTCAAATTGTTGTTATTTAAATACAGTGAAACTTCTATATAACGAATTCCAAGGGGATCCGAAAATACTTCGTTATAGCTATTGCTTCGCTATAAATATAATCAGCAATGCCTTGATTGATACAACGCAATTTGAAGAAATGCGAAAAAAATTCGTTATAACTATAGTTTTCTTTATTCAAATCTATTTAACATGAGATTGCTAATAAAAGCTTATATTTCATGAGGTAAATAAGAAATAAAAAAAAAAACGTTTTGGTTATTCAGGTAATTTTATTAGGTTTTAATAAAATATTGTGTTAATTTTGTTTGTTTTCGCAAGTTTCAAATACAGTTATCAATACTTTTTTCGACAAAAGCTAAGCAATCGAACGATCTACAGCCTCAATTATAGAATTTTTTTCTCGAATAGATATTTATTTACGCTTTACTTTACTCATTTTGACAAGAACCAAGTCAATACTGATTACATACGTTTCTAATGCATTACATTTGCACACACATTTAGAATTCGTTCTTTTGATAACGGCACTTTACATTTTGCTTTAAATTTTATTCTTACTTCGTTGTATAGAGGCTTTTGTACGAGTACTTCGTTGTATAGAGGCCTTACAAATGCGCTTATAAATACATTTAGACTTCGCTGTTTTTATAACGGGGCTTTACCATTTAGGATTTATTCTGATTTCGTTATATTGAGGCATTTGAATAATATTTCGCTATATAGAGGCTTTTTTGCTCAGAATTTATTCGTTATAGCTATAGTGCAATTTTGTATGAAAAACTTTGCAATAAAGAGGTTTTCTCAAGGGTCTCAATAAAACATACTTTGTATTGTGTTTTTCGTTATAACGAAGTTCGTTATATCGAAGTTTCGCTGTATTAAAATTAAGTACGATAAGTAATCTGTAAGAATATGATTCTGCAGATGAATAAATAAATAAATAAATAAATATAATTAGAATGAATTACATATAAATTTTCCGTTAAATACATATGTACATAAAATACAGACTGTTTAAAATATTTTACAATTTTCCATACATCACTGAACAAAAAGGGGGTTTGTACGAAAAAATACATAAAGATATTATTAAGGGAATATACACACAACACTGACAAGCCACAGTAGCACGATGATTCGTGCAATGAATTATAATCGAAAGATTCCATATTCAATCCTGGGGCACCTCATGTATTTTTAAATTTATTTATTTATGTACATATGAAAAGTAATTTTATCAGGCTCAAGTTCATTTTTTTTTATTATGAATGAAAGTTTTATTGAATTAATGAAAATTCAAATTATGTACTAAGAGTTGTTTTTTTATGTTGAAAAATATTATTATTATATCCAATCAGTTTAGCAGAATTTATCAGTACCGATTTCAAGGCCGCTACACCTCTCATCAGCGTTCAATTGTCCATCTTTACAATTTTCGGAAGAATATCAACTATTTAACCAAATTTTCAACAGAAATAGAATACGAGAATTGATTTAATTCATATTTTATTCTATTTTTACACATTGAAAAAAACTTTGGTTAGTACGAAATTCCCCATTGGAAATTACTAATAATCAACACAAACTCATAGTCACTTTTTTGTGGTTTTTTACTCTATATTAGCGAAATTCACATATTACTGTGACCCTTGTTATTAGGGTATGTAGCTCGAGCCCAAGCTTTTTTTAATAATTACGTTTATTCCTAATAATATAAAAAAATATTTATTTACAAAATTCTACATTTATTTGAGCATGTACTTAAGTATTTATGTTTTAAATTTTATTTATTTATTTAATTTATTTGCATATACTCGTAAATATAATCCAATATCAGAACAGATATTTTAATTGTTCTGATTTACAATACGATTTATATTAAGAAAAATCCTTACATTTCAGTCCAAGAACCAAGTCTTTAGCTCTTCTAGTGTCTTCGGAAAATCGATTTCACGTACAGACAGATGGACAGACGGACAGACGGACAGACGGATAGACGAACAGACTGACATGGCTCTTTCAAATTCCCTATCGATAAGGATTCATATAAATATTGTGGAAATTACACACGTAGTGACAAACCTATAAATACCCTTACCATTTTTGGTGAAGGGTATGACTGAAGTGGTTAGCGCGTTGACTACTAAGCAAACAATGACTTGGGGCCTGGTTTCAAACCCTGACCAGAGCAAGTCAATCAACATCATTAATTTATCTAATGTACTTTAGTGAGACATTGTATTAATTGTTGTCGGACTATTTAAGTTATGAAGGCATAGCACTGGTCACTAAAAAACTGTTCCGACACCTATTAATGCTATCCAAGCCAATGTACACAACTTCGCCCTCCTTCGTCGGTTAGCAGAAACATCGGCGAAGTAAAACAATTAATAAAATGGCTGCTAATACAACTTAACAAAGGTAATGCGTCTATTTAACACCGGAGACGCCTTAACACTGCCTTAAAAATTAACATAACGCGCAAAGCAGAGTTGTAAAAGAGTCTTCTGAATTTTCAACATCTATTTTTCTACGCTATCACTCTCCTTGAGTGCACTGCATAGGGGTCATCCCCTGAGTGCTGGTCCTAATTAAAAAAAAAAAAGGTTATTAAAAAATATTTTATATTTTTAAGATGCCCAATGTCCATTAAATGAAAAAAAATGCCAAAAAAATATTAAAATTTTTTTATATCTTTGGATTGGTAATTGATACTGTTTCAGACAAGCTTAAAGCTAATATTAAAGCTTTTTGTCTTAATTTAAAGCTGTGTGAAGATAATATGAAAGATCCTTAAAGTATGCTATGAAATCGTACATAGACTCGTATATATGTAGACTCTAATAGCAAAATTGTTGTCATATTACGTTTTTTATACTACCTTCCTGTCCATAAGTGGGATAAGGAGCTTAATTTTATAAAAGAAATTTTTTTAATATTTTCCGTATTTTTCCCCAACATATTTTTAATACTCCCGAAAACCTAAATATTTTTGATGCGATCACAAAAATTTTATATATTAAATTTATCACTCAACATCAAAATCATTGTTTTTCTAATCGAGCTCCGTTGTGCAAATTTCGCTACATTTTCTTATTCATTTAAGACATAATAATAATGCAGCAAAATATATATTCTTTAAAATGAGTGTTTGTGTAAGTGAGATTGAGAGCTGTAGAATAACGAATGTGTATTTGAATGCGTGTGTAAATGTTAGTGTATTAATACAAGTGACACTCATGTTTATACGAATTTCGGCAGATGGTAATAAAATAAAGATTTTTTTCTAGTTAAATCGTTGACAATTGTTGAGATAATTTCAGATTAAATTTATCATCATATATTTTATGTAAAAAGTCTGCTTGTTTTCTTCGCTTAAATTTCAATTATGTGTTCAAAAAATCGTTAGTTTCTATTTGTAAGCATATTTAAAAATAGTGGAGTAGCACAAGGATATTGTGATTTTGTCATATACGAGTATAATATTTACAACAATTTTATTTCTTATTTTTGGCAACCATTCAGATGAAGTAAACATACGAATTGTAAAGAAAATTATCGATGTTTTATGCCCACATGATTTTGGGATTCTGTAATTGAAGTTGAAAATTTCAACATATATTAGACTTTAAATATATAATTAATTTAATCAAAGAAATTTTTAATTTTTCAGGCTTAAGTTCGTTTTCTCTAAATTTAATTTTATTATAAATTAAATTATTATTTAAATTAGAAAGAAAGACAAATCTAGTGGCTCTTAATACTTGAAACAGACAAAGAAAAAGTTTTTTGACTGCGCGGAGGGTTGAACTGACATCGATGTTTCGAGACTAACCACAGTCTCATCATCAGAGTTGTCTACCGCTTAGACCTCACTGCCACCACGGCAGCTGCAATCAGACCAGTTAAAGATCCTCTACATTAATTAAATCTGCTGAATTACATGTAAGTTTTACACTACAGCTTTTTTATAATTTTTAATGGGTTGGAACTTTACTATACTTTTTTCAAAGTCTATCTTGTTCAAGTTGAGCTTTTATTCTAGTGTCTCTTATTTCATTCCCAGGTGGCAGCCTTCGGCTACCAATACTCTAGGGGTTTTTATTTGGAATGCGCTTATATATACAGCTGTTTTTTTAAATTGTATAAACAACTGTATAAACACATTCCTAGCTACGTGCCTTTAGTTTTTGTAATTTATTTGTGAAGTTTTTTTATTCGAACTGAGTGATGTTTAATCAAAGAAATTTTTAATTTTTCAGGCTTAAGTTCGTTTTCTCTAAATTTAATTTTATTATAAATTAAATTATTATTTAAATTAGAAAGAAAGAAAAATCTAGTGGCTCTTAATACTTGAAACAGACAAAGAAAAAGTTTTTTGACTGCGCGGAGGGTTGAACTGACATCGATGTTTCGAGACTAACCACAGTCTCATCATCAGAGTTGTCTACCGCTTAGACCTCACTGCCACCACGGCAGCTGCAATCAGACCAGTTAAAGATCCTCTACATTAATTAAATCTGCTGAATTACATGTAAGTTTTACACTACAGCTTTTTTATAATTTTTAATGGGTTGAAACTTTACTATACTTTTTTCAAAGTCTATCTTGTTCAAATTGAGCTTTTATTCTAGTGTCTCTTATTTCATTCCCAGGTGGCAGCCTTCGGCTACCAATACTCTAGGGGTTTTTATTTGGAATGCGCTTATATATACAGCTGTTTTTTTAAATTGTATAAACAACTGTATAAACACATTCCTAGCTACGTGCCTTTAGTTTTTGTAATTTATTTGTGAAGTTTTTTTATTCGAACTGAGTGATGTTTAATCAAAGAAATTTTTAATTTTTCAGGCTTAAGTTCGTTTTCTCTAAATTTAATTTTATTATAAATTAAATTATTATTTAAATTAGAAAGAAAGACAAATCTAGTGGCTCTTAATACTTGAAACAGACAAAGAAAAAGTTTTTTGACTGCGCGGAGGGTTGAACTGACATCGATGTTTCGAGACTAACCAAAGTCTCATCATCAGAGTTGTCTACCGCTTAGACCTCACTGCCACCACGGCAGCTGCAATCAGACCAGTTAAAGATCCTCTACATATATTATAATTAAAATTTTTGTAAAATAAGCGCCATGTTATACTTTAAGAGTTCCTAAAGAATATTAACACATGATGTAGCAACACACGAAATGCACCCTTTCTGTTTGATTGATCTTTTTTAAATTAATTCTCTTTTTGACTTTTTGACATTTTTAATCTTTATTATTTTCATCTTTTCTGATTTTTTGAAACACATTTCCTTAAGTAATTGCCTGGCAACAACTTCATGTAAGAAAATGTCTTATTTGACAAACCAACAACAACAGACAAAAATGTAAGAAGAAATCACCCAACCACAATTAAAAGAAAAACGAAAAACTCCTACGAACACCATAAGAATATTTTTACAATAATTTATTCATTGGATTTCAAATCAAAACTACTCAAGATACAAATCGCATGTTGACCTCATTTTTATGAAATTCTTTTGTTTTTGATTTCCATTTAATTTCTTATCCTTGATGAGGATGCAGTTGCTGTTGCTGTTGGTGATTCATTCTTGAAAGTATTGAAATATTTCTATTGCAAAAGAAAAAAAAAGTTTTTATTGAAAACTTAAAATTCACTTCACGTAAATGTTCTTACAAATTGTACGCGGTTTTTTCATTAACAATTTTATTTTAGTCTAATTGAAATGTTGGCTTGAGGGTATTCTATTTTTCATTTTTCCCCTCTCTTTCTCTCTCTTAAACAGCAGAATGAAAGCCATAACAAAGACACGATATACAAGACTCAAATGAATTCCATTATATTCCATTCACACACTCACATACACACACACAGAGTATAATTTTTACAAATTAACACACTCTGCTTCTGCTGTTGGTTATTTATTTTAGAGCTCTAATTGGGATTACGGTTGAGTAGATATTATGAAATGATGCAAAGGATGTTGTATGAAAACAATACAAGAATGTCGTAAACAAATTTGTTGCTTTCCTATAAATTTGCAAAGGTAAAATGGAACATGGTTTTTCTTTTAGGAATTAGATACATTTTATTAAAATGAAAGCAAAAGGCCGCTCAAGATGAGCAAGCAAGTTAATTGTAAGAATGCTCAATTCGTAAAAAGCTTTTTTTGTAGTTCCAGGACTTAAAAATTGTCTGTATATTTACATCTGCAGCCCTGCAGACCAATTCTACAAAACTACTGGTAACTACCAGAAATAAAGTGTAACAAGAACTTAAAACGATACAAACTAATCTTTTGTAGATGTTACATGTCTGTGCTAATTGGTGTGTGAACATGATACCTCTTGACGATCATCATATGCTCAAGCAATTTTTGCTACATTTACTACTTGTATTGTTATTGTTTTACTTTCCCAGGGGGAGCATTCTCTTGCAATATTCACCACTCGCATACATTTTTATAAAAAAATAATTTGAAAATATTCTTTATTTGTTGTATTTAAGCAATCGTTTTAATACTCAAAAATGGAAATTTCTATTGCCATTATCGCTTCACTGTAATAAAAATGCAACATTTATGCAGAAACTTATTCACATTTTAATGAAAACTGCGCTGGTAAGAGAATTGCAAAATTAGTTGCAAAATTCATTTGTTTTAATTATCGATTTTGTTTGTTGTTGCAAGCATAATACGAGTATTGTAGTTGCACTGGCTTTACCGCACTAATTTTAGAATATTAAATAATTTAATGCGTTTTTAAAAATTTTCGTTTTCATGTAATTAAAAAATCACAGAAAAAAATTAAATTACAAATTGCCCATTTTAGAGATGGTGGCAACGAAGCTACCTAAACTTTTATATTTTATAGCAACATTTTCTCTTATATCCAGCCCACCCACTTAAAATGAACCATCCCCGCTTAAGTACACCAACTTATATAGACACAATTTTATATATGTGACACCTATAAATACGACAATACTTCAATTCATCCTACCAGAGCTGTAAAGCAGGAAATTCATGTGGTATATTTACAAATTTTAAAATGTCAACCATATTCTCGGGATTTTATTATATTGAACAATATTTAGTATGTAGTGACCAGGCAAAAAAATATACGACAGGAAAAATAAGAAAGAAGTCCATTAATGTCGATTAATAAAATTTGCGCAGTTAACCCAGACTTTTTAAATGCATCATTTACGCATTCATCCGGAATTTTGTAAATGCGTCAATTACGCATTTATCTCAGGTTCGCTTAAATTCCCTACTTAAATGCTAAGAAAAGTGTGCGGATTTAACAGGGGATAGTAAACATATTTATAAATTTTCTCCATCACATGTGATGCCACATGCGTTTGTTTCTTCTATAAATATGGCCATAGAAGAGGCCTCCTTGTTCTTTCTTTTTACCCCTGGAATTGTATAAAATGCATGAATAAGAATCCATACAATCAACACTCATATTATGAAGTACCAACACAGCGAAATGCCTATTGGGCAATGAGCCACCACCATTCATTGTTTTTTGTTTTTTGTTTTTTTGTAAACATTTTCAATTATTTCTGTGCCGTGCAGTTTCTTGTTTGTGTGTTGTTGCCACATGTTGTAGTTGAAACTGCAACAATTGCAGGTTTGTGTAAAGATAAAAAAACAGCACAAAAATATACAAATAAATGCGTTGCACAATGTTTGTTACTAGATATGTGTGTGTGGTTGTGTGTGTTTGTGTGTGCGTTAATATTCAACAAAAATACACTCGCATTCATTCGTAAGTTTGTTGTAAAGAGTTTATGTTGTTCTTGGGGATTTTGTATGCGTTCTATTTGTTCTGTTGTTAACAAATGCTCAATAGGAAGCAAATTGTAAATGGAAATACACCGATAATGCAGCCATTAGCAATCAGCCAACCATTAAAACCATCAGTGAAATTGTAAAAAAAAAATAATAATAATAAAAAATATTTTTATATATTGCAAATACTTAGAAATAATGTCAGAGTGGCTTTAAAATTGCAGTTACAAACGTGTTAATGAATATTTAGAATCGGGATAAGAACTTTTTCTTAAATAAAAAAAGCTTCCCGAAAAATTGGCGAAAACATATTTAATTCGACGCAACGGAGATGCTACATCTGAATGGCTGAATTTTCTTATATTAAAATTTTTGCCTTAAAATTCTCTTAAAACTTTTCAAAAACTGTACTCCGATTGCCAAATTTCAGATGTCTTAAGAGATAATTTCGTACAGGATCTTTGCAGAATCCCTTCGCGAAATTTTGTACCAATTAACTTAAGTGGTTAAATGGAAGTGAAAGACAAATGTTTTTACAGCGATTTGATTGCTGTTAATGAAGCCAACACAACGGACCACGTATTTTTAGTTTAGATCCAGAATATATCGCTGAGTATCGTTGACTGGGTCTTATGGCAATTTTATATGTAAAAGTGACAGATCTCTTCGATATCAGGCTAGAGAACTTTAACCGGAAACTAGTCATGTTGGAGGTGATCTTCCCTTTTTGGGGGTGTAATGTTATGTGAATGTTATTGTAGAATACGAGAATTGTAGCTCTACTATCACTGCCAAGTAAACAACATCTTTTTCTAATAAATTCTCGTACATATTTTCTCTTTTGTTTTACCAACACAAATACTTCCTTTTTTATATTAAATAATTATTCTAATTAATTATTTCCGTTACCATGAATACAAATAATAATAAAAACAAGAAATGAAAGGAGCACATTTCAATCAAAAGAAATATATATCAAACAATTGATGTTCTTTTTCCGTTTTGTGTTATTGTTTGATTTTTACAACCATTTTGAACAGTTTGCGGCAGGTAGCAAACGTCGTTGCACTTCATTCCATTCAATTTGCATTGTGTTAATTAAGCGCTAATAACGACAGCTTCACTCTTTCTTTACTTGCATTCACTTGCACTCTCAATTCAATCTTTCAACACATGTTTGTGTGGGTGTGTGTGTGTACTGCTAAGAAATGTTTGTTCAAAGTGCTGCTGAAAGTTTCTTGTTGCTTTAAATGAAAGTTAGTTTCGCGTTAATTGTAGTAGATTGTTCTTATTCTTCTTATTGTTATTGTTGTTTCCGTGAGCTGTGTAAATTACTTACACTTTTAAATTGTAAATTGTATAAAAACGGCAGACACGGTAACAAACACGAGCACACACCAACACCCACACTCGTACAAACATACTCACTCATTAGCCCAAACAAAAATTAAATTGAAAAAAAAAAAAAGTTTAAATTCTTCTACTTGTTACTTTGAAAACTGGAAACTGGAAACTTGTAGTTAACAACAATACATTGCACTCGTCTGATTTGTTGTTTGCAACAGGAACATCATCAACAACATCAGGCTGCTGCTGCTGCTGCTGCTGCCGCCGCTGCCGCTACTCTTGAGGTTGAATCTTTTTGTTAATATTTTTTTTTGTGTGCAAATTTATTGTTGCTGCTGCAAGTGTATAAAGTAGGAAATGTTGAAAGCTGAGAGTGCCCCTATTACGCCTTTATTTATTTATGTATAGACGTTTTTTTATAGTGCCAACTGGAACAACAATAACTCTACTTAACATGAAGTTAATGGCTGTGTTTTTTTTTTCTTTTCTTTTTCTTATTTAACTTTTACAGTTTTTGCGAGTATTTTCTTGTTTTGTTGATATAAAAATGTTTTTCAATTGTTACTTAAACAACAACAAGTTATAGCCAAGTTTTCTTTACATTTTATTTTTTCCTACAATCAACAACATGGCTACAAACAAAAGCAGGGCATTGAGAAAATATGGCTTGTAACCAAAATAATGGCAACTGATATAAAAAGAAATTAAAATATTGGCCAAACCATGAAAAGTAGAATTTAGTGATTTTGTTACTTTTCAAATGTTATCAGATTCGAAGAAGATGTCACAATACATGAATGAATGAAATCTTTAAAACAAATAGATTTTTCCATTTCAAATGTTTACGTTACCTTAATGCAAAAAGGCATGTTCGTGTGGATGCGTGTGGTGGCAAGTGTGTATGAAGTCGAGAAATTGTGCATGAATTTTATTTTCAATTCAAAACTTTTCTTCACACCCACTTTTTTATTTTCTTTCGTTTTTTTTTTTTTTTTTTTTTTGTAGAAAATGTGTTGTTTTGATGTTGCTTTTATTGTTTCTTTTCCTTTTTTTTTCTTGCATTGAATGAATGGCTTTTAACATGAGTGAAGATGAGGGCTGTTAATGCTGACCCATATTGATGATAAAATACAACAAGTTTGTTGTTTTTTCCATCTATTGTTTTCGTTATGTGAGTGGGCAAAAAACTAAAAGGATTTTTTCTTCTTTCCTTTTTGTTTTTCCTCAATTCAACATCAGCACCAGCATCATCGTCATGAAAAAGCATCTAAGCAAGAACAATAAAAACAAAATGAAAAGAAAAAACACAATAGCAAATAAGCATTGAGCGTACGTACAGTGCTAGTAAAACGTATAGTTTACAGTATAAATAAATATAAAGGAAACATGAAATACATAAATAAAAAATTTAATATTCCACTAAAATACTTTCGGCCATTTTAAAATAATCAAAAGTTGATTATTATAAAAAAGTTTGTACTTTTAATTAAATTAAAGATTAAAGAAAAGAAGTTAGAAATATCTCTCGTATGTGTTATTTTACATGCACCACAGTGTCAAAGTTGCAGTGCAACAATTTAATATTTTTAATGGTGCAGTCATCATCATTACTGAAATAATAGGAGCAGAACAGAATTGATAAAAAAAAAACTTCAATAGAATGCAGGACAGACAGTTGTATCAAAAGTTGTCAAATCATGATAAAAATACAAAATGGATGGATGGATGTGATGTAGCACCAAGGAGCGACATTTTGAATTTTTCAAATGACTTCATGAAGAAAAACTTTCTATTGCTACGTAATACGCGAATAACCCCTAAAAGTATTTTAAAAAATATGTTTTAAAAAAATACTTTTGTAGAAAATTTGTTTAAAATATTATTTCTTAAAATGTGCAATTCGAAACCGTTAATTTTTAAGACTTGAAGTAAACCTTTTGTTTTCTTTTTAATAAAGTACCTTATAGGACAAAGTGCATCAAAAAGAATACCTTTAAAAAAAATACGTTTTCAAAACCCTTTTTTTTTAAAAACAGTAACTTTAAAAAAAAGCATGTAGTAAAAAAAATCTATTTAAAAAAGTGGATCTTCAATTTTAATTAAAATAAGTACATTAAAAAAAGTACATTTTTAAGAGAAAACTATATCGTAAAAGTATATATAAAACATTGGCCTTAAAAGATTGTTTTCTAAAAAAAAACATTTTTTACGAACAAGTGAATTTTAAAAAAGGAACCTTTTAAAAATATAACTTCTAAGAAAAAGGTACAAAACATAAACTATTATTTTAAATAGTACCCCTTTAGAATAGTACTATTTAACAAGAATATATATTTAAAAAAATAATCCTTTTAATATATTAAATAAAGACTTTCTTAAATAGTACCCTTTAAAATTAGTATGTTTTAAAAAATGTACTTAAAAAAGTACGATTAAAACAACACTTTAGTAAATACGCTCTTAAAATTTAGGATCTTGCAATAAGGCTCTAAAAAAACACCTTTAAAAATATGTTTCATTTTAAATTAAGATGCTGTTACCACAATACAGACAAATGATTTGTATAGAAGCTTTGTATGGGAATCACTCAAAAAAATTAGTGGTTTTCATACAAATTTTCTACTAAAACCAACTGTTTGTATTATAGAAACCACACATACGATGTGTTTAGTTGACTGAATCAGTTAGGCCATTGCAGCAGTAAGTTTTTCCGATTGATTTGTGTGCATGGCATTGCGATAGTTGTTGTTGTTTTTTTTTTAACGGACGCTAAAATAGCATTCTACACTCTACACCATTTCTCTACCGTACACCTTTCACAATTAAAGATGGGCATTACGTATTTCTTTGTAATTTTTGTTATGAAGAGTAATTTGTAACTATAATTTTTTATTTATTTTACATTTTCTGCGAATACAATGTTCTTTCAAGTTCGATTTTGGATAGTTGTGACCCATTGTGCTTGCAGAAAGTGTAACAAAGAACAAGATTATACTTCAAATTTATTTTATTAAACTTTTAAATTGATTTTTGGGGGGGAGGGTGTGGGTATAAAATCTATGAAAACAGCATCACGTAATATGTGCACAGCCCCTAAAGCACTGAAAGCTGATACCATTTGGGGGAATTTTAAATTGGCTTTGATGTCAATGATTTTTCTCTTGTAGATCGGAAATTTTAAAAGTAAAACTGCAATTTAATTTTCTTCCCTTTTTTTTAAAAATAGTATAAGTGTTTGTTATTGGAAACAACAGTCAAGTGTTGAAATGCACATGCACATGCACACGCACATTATGCATTATGCTTTCACTGTACATATGTGTGTATGTTTGTGTACGTTCATGGGGGAGAAAATTGAGAGGATATGCTAAAGGGTATTGATGTATGTACGAGATCATCTTGTATTTTACTCTGCATTTGACAGTTGCCTGATACAAAATCAACTAGATTTTTTTTATGATAAAATATGTTTTTGTTGTTTTTGTTTTTACTATTAGTTCTGTTTTATCTCTTCTTTTTTGTTTCCTCTTTGGCTGAGTGCTAAAGTATGCGTAAATGCGTACTTGAGTGTTACTGTTTAGTTGTGTGTGAGTGTGTGCGCGTGTGTGTATGTTTGTGTGTGTGTGCGTTTCTTCATTTCTTCAAAAATAGTAGTTTATTGTTAAGTCAGTCAAGTCACATTGATTGCCCTTGTTTTTTTTTAAATAACATTTCTTTATGTCTTGTTGTTATTGTTGTTATGCCACTTTTAAAACGATTTTAAAAGGCATGTCATTGTGGTCGACAACAGCAATGCATTTAATTTGTATTCGCAGTAGTTGTTGTTGTTGCTACTAAAGCACAAAAATGCAATAAAACAAAGTACATGAGAATTTCAAGTAAAAAAAAACCAACATAAAAAGAACTTTTTGTTTTATTTTGTTTGTAAAAATGCATGCAAAAGTAAGTTTTTTAATGAGATGAATGTTCAAAACACTGTGAGTCAGTGCATGAAAAGTGGAATTTTAATGAAACTTTCAGCTTTTGTAATATTTTAATTTAATTTTATTACACATTAATTTTTAGTTTATTTAAAATAAATTTTTCTGTTTTAAATCGAGAAGAGCAGAGAAGACTGCTTGACGATTACTTCTTTAATTCATATACATATAAGAGAAATATGTAGTTGTTTTTAAGTTGAATGCAATTTTCAAATTAAAGATGCTTCAAAAAAATGCACCTCTTTTTGCGTGAGTGCCACAGACTGAAGTGCTTTAATTAAGTTGACAAGATTTTATAGTTTCTATTTTTACAAAAGAAATTATCTCCAAGATACTTTAATATTGTTTTGGGTGACTCAACATCTTCAAACGCTTTTGCAGAAGCAGCGCATTGAAGAAGAGCACTTTAATTTTAGAATTTAATTTAATTATGGAAATTTAATACCACTTATTTTTGGTGCCGTTTTTTTTTGGAAAAAGAACCACCATTATTTTACTCAAACGGAGAAGTTAAATAAAACTTTTATAAACTTTCTTAAGATGTCAGAAACAGACTTAGCAAAATATGTATTTTTATTTACACTGAAAACAAATTTAATTACATTATTGCTCTAGATTCATTATTTTGTGGCAAAAAAAAAAAAAAAAAAAAAGAAAAAAAAAACATTGATTCAATGAAAATATTCATTGAAGTTCAATGTAAAACGATTCATTGAAAAAATTCGTTATTGTTATTCTTTAAAAAAATATAAAAAGTACAATTTAATTTATTTTATAAAGCGATTCGTTAAAACAATGAACTTTTTCTTGCTATTTTTAAAAATCTAAAAAAGAAAATTAGTATTTAATTTGAAAATATTCAGTTCGTACAATATTCGTTTTCAAATTCTTGTCCTGGGATCGCGGCTCTGTTACACACTCACACACACACATACACATTCTTATTTTATTTTTTAAGTATTTTTGTATGTATTTTTAATTTTATAACAACTGGGTCAAAAAGCTGTGACATCAAATTTAACTTTCAAAAAGTAGCAATTGAAAAAAAAATCCAACTAAACTAAACAAAAAAAAAGTCATGTGAAAAAAAAAGAATCACGATTTTTTATGCTTTTCTAAACTTTCAAGTATTTTTGTTGTTGTTGTTGCTACTTTTCCCCAAACTCACTTTATTTATATTTAATTATTTAAAATATATTGTAATTTGTGTATAGTATATAAGCGAATACAAACATGTAAGCGTGTGTGGGTGAGTGTGTTTGATGTGTTAATTATTTTACACTCTGTTAAACATTTTTATATGAGTTTATTTTAGTGTCGTACAATTAAAACAGAATATTTATTTTTACATGAGCTGACTTTTGTGTTGGTGTATTTTTATGTATGCGTTGGTCTGTTTGTGTGTGTGTGGTTGTTAGAGCACACTTTTGTGTGTGTTTGTAATATATTTTATTTGCATGATGGTTTGTTTGGTTGCTTGTTTGTTAAGGGTTTTTACAAAAAGGTAATAAATTTAATAAAAATGTTATAAATAACCAACATTTATGTTTCGTTTTGTTTGAAAAATTTTTTACATTCCTCCCTTTTTTGTTGTTGTCTAACATTGTATGAATGTTTAACGATTGTAACACAAAGTTACATTTCTATACCAATGGATTTTTATCTTTTAAATACAAAAGTGGTACTTTAAAGTACAGAGTATACGACGAGTGTAGCAATTATGGGAAAAAGTAACAAGGCCTTCAATGCAGAGGTGGTATTTTTACAAAAATCCCTGAAAAGTAAAATGAAATATATATTTTATCGTGGCTTATTTTAAAAGCTGTTGTATGTATCTGTTTCAGGCAACAAAAAAAAAAAAAAAAAAGAATTAGATAATAGTATACAACACAAAATAAAACGGAAAAAAATTAAACAAATTTCTCACACTCACATTCGTCTGACATTCCCTCAAATAGAGATGTAAGGACCGATAAAAATATTTATCATAATAATATTTTATGAAAATATTTTTATATTATTATTATTACGAATAAACGTAATTATTATTTGAACTTATATTGATTTACATATGGAAAGTAATATTATCAGGCTCAAGTTCAGTTTTATTGAATTAATGAAAATTCAAAATTACTAAGAGTTTATTTGTATTGGAAAATATTATTATTTATATCCAATCAGTTTTTAGCAGAACGTATCAGTACTGATTTCAAGGCCGCTACACCTCTCATCAGCGTTCAATTGTCCATCTTTACAAATTTCGTAAAGTGGATACTAATTGAGAAGAATATCAACTATTTAACCAGTTTTCAACAGAAATAGAATATGAGAATTAATTTTTAATTCAATTTTTATTCTACAATGAAACAGTGCTGGTTAGTACGGAATTTCGTACTAACCAGCACTGTTTCATTGTAGAATAAAAATTGAATTAAAAATTAATTCTCATATTCTATTTCTGTTGAAAACTGGTTAAATAGTTGATATTCTTCTCAATTAGTATCCACTTTACGAAATTTGTAAAGATGGACAATTGAACGCTGATGAGAGGTGTATCGGCCTTGAAATCAGTACTGATACCTTCTGCTAAAAACTGATTGGATATAAATAATAATATTTTTCAACATAAAAAAACTCTTAGTAATTTTGAATTTTCATTAATTCAATAAAACTGAACTTGAGCCTGATAATATTACTTTCCATATGTAAATTTTATGAAAATGTTAAAAGTGGGAACATTGTTAGAAGAATATGTAAAGGAAATTTTATAGTTCAAACATTTAAGGTATTAAATATGTTCAGCAAAACCATTTAAAACGCATCAGAAATCATTTAGAGGATTATTTCAATCCTTTAGCGCCGTCCCCGTATGGGCCATTGTGAGCAAAAATACACTACCAATTAACGACCTTTGCACCCGGCTGAATTATTCTACAAAATTAATTATAAATGGATAAAAGCACTAGACTTAATGTGAACGCCAAAAATCATATAAACCGTTTACTGTGTTCAAGGGTTAATGTCTTACTTATTCCCAATAAAGATTAAAATATCCCATAAAAAGGAATTTTTTTTATTAGAATGGAGTTTATTTTATGGGTAGTGCGATATTAAAGGCTCAACCCCTTTTTGTAGCCTTTTACTTAACATTATTAAGTAATTATGTACTTCTTTTGCAAAAAGTATGTAAAGAGTTCACCATCAACTGAGATGTAGCTGACAAAAATGTGGCATCAAAATAATGTTGAGGAACATATGATATATAAAATGTGGTGTATACGCTGGGATTTGTAGAACTTGCTACGTTTTAATTGTTTTTAAGTATATTACATTACTGATCAGCTGTCAAAATTCCATATGATACCCATTAAGGCGAATTCGCTTATCAGCTGGTTTTAATTCTACAAAAAGTACAGTATTACAACAATATTTGACATATCAGCCCCTATTCTTGCATTTACAAATTTTGACATATCGACCTCCATTATGCAAGAAAAATGTTGCTCAGCTGTATTTATAACACCATCTTTTAAGTGAGTTCGCTCTAATACCCATTTGCTTTCTTTTGCGGCTTTGTTAAAATGTTTTCATATGTTTTCTTCTTAAGAAAGCAGAGTTTTTCTACTCTTGCAACATTTTTTCACAAACTTTCCACTCAAACTTTTATACGTGCAATTTGACAGAATTCTGCAGAATACTGAACAAAATACGGGGAAAAAGTCTTGAATGAAATCGGAAATTATTTGATTTCTATAATGAAATTATGGACGATTTTGCATATGATTACGATCAGAACTAAAAGATCAATAAAATCAATATAAAATCCTCTGTTCAGTATTTTATTTGAAAAGGATTCGATCATGAAATTTTTAGAAATCGCGATTTCTGCTATAAAATTAATTCACAGACTGTGTTCAGGACTATTTCTTATATATTTGTTTTACTCTGGGTTTTTGAAATGAGTTAATTTTTTTCTTTTTTTTTATCGCTTCATTCAAATACTTGATAAGGCCTTCTATTTTCCCGCTGAGAATGTTCTGTAGATTAGTTATGCATGATTATGACCGGAAATTTTTGATTACGTATATAAATTACGTAAAGTATACATAAGAGCATAAAATTACCTGAATATTTTTTTTTTATAAACTTTTGCTGTTTTGTGTGTTTTTTTTTGCGTGCTTTTTCATTCGTTAGTTTTGTTCAGAGCTTGAGTACCTTTGGAGAGATGCATTCATACGTGACCATTAAAAAAACAGGATATTGTGAAAGTTTAAATAAATTAAAAGACAGAAAATAATATAAGTAAATGTGTGTGGTAAATTGCCACACAAGTATCATGTGTGTATGTATTTTTTTTTGTGTAATTTATTGTGGGAAAATAAAATTTTGTTAGCACTTGTGAAAAGTTAAGATAAAAAAAATAAATTTTAGGTGACATGGCAAAAATAAATTTTTATGTGTTTGTTTCTTTTATTTTATTTTTGTTAACGCACCAACAGATGCAAATCCATTTAATGGCACTGAATTTTATTTTAAAATTTGTTATTTATTTTTTTGTTTTGTTTTGTTCAAATCGTGGCCTGTGCTTGATTGTACGAGAGTGCATGAGAATTTATGCAACATGTTGTAAATGTTCTTAACACCCACTTTAGCAATTAAAACGATATACGAGTGCACATGTCGTTATACTTGAAAATATTTACGCATTTTCACACAAAAATTAAGTTTTTTTCAATGAAAGAAACTTCTTGAGGTGAAAGCAAAAATATTGTACATTAGTTTGTTAAAACATTTCCCTTTCAGCTTCAATGTGTGGGAGTTCTTTAAGAAAATAGGCAAACAGCTTTGTCTTAACAGCGAAGTACTCGTATGTGCTACCAAAAAGTATTCTAAGGCATTAAAGCTCCAAACTTAAATTAAATGCTAAAAATCAATTAAAAATAAAATCAAAACTCGTCACCTGGACTCTCAAGGTCAGTTGGTATGAAATCGCTTTGCCTGTTGACTCATAAATTGAAGTTTAATCAAAAAAAAACAAGACCTCTCGAACTGTTTATACTTTAAATTAAATGCTGCTCGCTTTAGGGCATGTTAAGAGAAAATTGCTTGAAATACTGAAAATATATTTCCTCTTGCATCACGATGTTTGTATCAGACGCCCAGTTTTAAGCGTCTGCCCAAAATCGCACTAGAACCCTTTATTTACAAAATTTTTTCTAATTAGCTGACATTTAATGTTTTGCCAGTAGCATGTTTCCACTTTCCTCAATAGCAGAGTATATTTTTAACAACATTGTAGCGATATTAAACTCATTCACACACTCGCAGCCAACAGTGACAAAAAATCCCATAATTTATTATAAATGTAATTAATGTTTTTTTATGTGTATGTAAGTGTCACTGCAACAAAAATAGCATCTATAGCAACAAAATAAATTGTAAGCAGTTCCATTCTCATTCAGAGCCTAAAGAGTGTTTATGTACGAATTGTTGTACATGTATGAGTGGCACTTACGCAGTGACACATATACAAGGGTATGCAGGAGTATATATCTTGTTGCACAATATGAAATTGCTTGTAGTTTTCATTCATATTTTATGACTGTGTGAGTGTGAGTGGGAGCGTGTGAGTGTGACATTATGTCCTGCTGCTTCTGACTGATGTTGATGGCAAAGAAAAGGAGAGCTGCAGACTTGATGTTTTAATACTACGAGATATAAACACAAACATGTATAGAGAACAACATGTATGTATACATATTGTTACCCTAATACAGAATTACTCTAAGTTCGTTTTTCCTAAGAGAGTTTGCTTCTTATTTTTGGAAAATTTACTGTTTCACTATCGATCGGTATAATCATAAAATTTGTTAAGCACTTTTTATATTCAACAAAGTATATGTGATTAAATTTATTGTTTCGTCTACATGTACATACTTGAGGATGTGTGTGATTGTGTTTTATGATTACATTCATTATTTATTTTGTTTCATTTGCTTTTGTCTCGCCTTTTGCATATTCAAAAATACTAATTGATTCCCATTGGCTTCTCTTCCACACAAAGGAAGTTTTGATTTCACTATAATGATGTAAAATATTTAAAAGTTCCCTAAAACCTTGAAAAAGGTTTAAGTTCTGATAAATGTTTGACTATGTTTCTTACAGTGAATTCATTTAAAGACCTTCACTTTATCCTTTAAATGATAAAAAAACATCATAGAAATTATGAAAAACACTTGAAAATTGATCGAAAATTTGTATATACATACATACATATGTATGTACATACATTTTTTTCTGAGATCTGTAAAAGGATCATCTGCAAGCATACCGGAAATTATAAATTCCAGCATTTTTTAACATATCTGGGGTAGAGATGCTAAACCTGATATTTCGAGATATATGTAAAATCTTAAACCTGATTTGGGATTTAGTAAAATTCTAAATACCAGGATTTGAATCGAAACTTTCTGAATTCCGTTCTGTACCCAAAAAATCAATATTCCCTTGTCACCTTTAAAAAAATATATTGGGATGAAATCCTTTGAGACCTTGTCCATAAATAAACAAACAAAAAACAACATGTGATAAATATTTTAAAAACGACTGTTCAAGTCATAATTCGCTTATTTATGTATTATTTTTATTGTCCTCCGATTATTTGTTTATTTTACTGCCTGTCATTTATTGGAAAAAATAAATTCTTTAGTTTAAAATAACGACTGAAATTTACATGCATAAAGACCCTTTTAAATGTATTTTGCTTTTTACGAGTAAATGTAAAAGTAAATTAACGCACACAAACGAACAAATGACAATTGTAATGAAAATTGCTGGTTTTATTTTATGTCACTCTTCTCAAGTTGTTTTAATGCCACTTTATTGGCTTTTAAACGTACTGGAGTCCTTTTTGGCGACTTGGTCATTTGATGTATAAAAATAATTGCAAACAAAACTGTCTGTCGCAATACGAAACTGTTCTGCTGCGTGTTAATGCTGCAAACACGTAATAAAATATTTTATGTTAATCTGTATGTGATGGCCATTTATTTTATTAGAAAATGAACTGAAAACATTTAATGACAGTTAAGCTTCTATGGTCCTAACAGATATAAAATTGCTATGAATTTAAGTGAATTGTTTTTTTTATGAAAAAAATTTTAGAAAAAAAAAAGTTCGCTTCTCAATAGAAATAATGCTCCAATAATTTTGCCAACTATAAAATAATTATTCGTAAGCAATTGCGAATGTGACTTCCAAACTAATGAAATAAATTCTTTGAAAAATACAAACTGCTTTAGTGTGTTCGACTGTGTGTATGGGTTATTTTATTTCATATAAAAGCAAATAATTAATAGTAAATAAATCTTTAAAGTTCAACCAGACGTATGATGAATGTTTATGTTGTTGTCGATAAATCATATGCTTTGAAAGCACAACTACCCAGAGCTTTCTAGCGAATTATTGAAGTGAAAATCCAAAAAATAAAGAGAAGAAAACAACTCACTACATCTTTTTATGTTTGTTAATTTCAAAAGTGCTCTTGTGTCAAAGGAAAATTTAACTTTAAATAAGTTACAAGCAGGAAAAGTCAACTATCAAAAGTTTCTAAGAAAATTCTATGTTTAAAAGGAATGATTTTTTCAGCTACTTTTTTTGCTACTTTCCCAAAATAATACGAGATTTTTTTATTTTCTAGAAAATCTATAATTTGATTCTACAAAATATCCTTGAAATAAATTTCGTTGTTTAAATACGAGTATATTTTTTTCTTTTAATTGAAGTTTTAACAACTTTATTTAAGTGGCAGTAGTTTCATCTTAGAAAGATGAAATGTTAAATTTATAATAACTTTTCCATGAAAAACAGCTTATGACATTAAGTAAACAAACACATGAACGAACACACTCACACAAGCAAACATATATACAGGCGGGCACACGCAACAATTGTTTACTTAAACACTACAATATTGAGGTTAGGTTGAGTTAAAATATGTAAAGTTTACTCAGTGTAAAATGTATTAAGTAAACATATGCTAAAAGATGATACTCTTCTATTCTATTCTATTTGAAATTTAATTGTCTCTTTTCCTTTCTAGCTCCTCAACATGGTTTGTTTCTCTCTCTCTCTCTCTCTCTTTCACAACTACTACAACTAGCATTTTCATTATTGTGGTCTTGTAAACTTGTGCAAAATTATGTAAATTATCTTAAATAATATGATAAGATTTTCAAGTGTATATGTAGAGGCTTACAAGTGAAATCGAGTGGGCGTGTAAAGTAACTAATACATACTCACTACATATCCGTTTTATGTGTTTATTCAAGAATGTATCTAGATATCTGTATACAAATTAAGTCATCCTTAAAGGCAACCTAAAGTGGATGAATGTGGAAAAGATAATGTTGAAAAGGGTTTTGTATACATACTCGTATACAGTAAATGAAACAAACAAAAGCTTAAATAATTCCAATATAATTAGAATACGAGTATAAGCTTTGAATGAGAACAAAGTCAACACTTTTCATAACTGAAAATTAAAACTGTCTAAATGATGGCAACTGATGAAAACTGTCAGAGTAAAAATAGAAAAATTGGGTATATTTAATTTATGAAATACATTCAAGTGTAAAATAAATATTCGTGATATATTCTTTTACGTTAGAGAGAGTAACGAAAGGAAGCGTTAAGAATTTTTTAACAATGGGCAGAACCCAATCATGTTACAAAAAAAAAAAAATTTTTGGACCAGTGATCAGGGTATGGCCCCTACTTATGCCATGCATTTTGCCAAAACGTAGAAAAACGGATAAATTAGAGAAGATAGATGATGAAAATTTAAAGTAATTAATTTTTTTACACTTCTGATTTTGTATGAAAGCAGGCATTTTATTAATTATTTTACTTTACCGTTCTGCTAACCGACAATAAAATCTGATTCCTTTCATTAATAACAACAAAACAAAAAACGAATTGTTTGCATTATAGAAACCTCACATTAGGTTCTGTTTATACAAGACGAACGAGTCATTTGAGAGTATATTTTGTATGGACACCACTCAAAAAATTGGGTGCTTATCATACAAAACTTTCGTCTTGTTCGTCTTGTAGAAATACCCTACAAAAATTATTGGAGTACATTCGTCTAGCACGACGAATTCGTTGGAAAAAGTTCGTTGCGTAAATTCGTCTTGTGGCGCACAACTGGGACGAACAAACAACTGCTGTCATAATAATCCAAAAAATTGTGTGCATTTTTTATTACAAATTTGTTTTTATATACATACAAACCAAGGTATATTACTTATCAGCTAGTCGCATTAGCTAAAATTGACATCAGGTGATTGATTTTTTGTTGTCAAAACTTTATTGTGTTTTTATAAAAATATTGTGACATTTTTTTTATTTAATTAAAATTTAAGAAATTGAAAAAAAACGCGTGAAAAATTTTTAAAATTTAATTAAAATTAAAAATATCGATTACAATGCGTGTACGTAGTGTCTGCAAAAAAAAATGCAAAGGGGGAAGTAAAGTTGTTCCAAGTACCCAAAGAAAAAATTTGTTTCAGGAATTTCACACCAACTTCTCTTTTATGTAGCTCTCACTTTTTGCCATCAAGCATTTTACATGCTGGAAAAAAGGTAAAGTCTAATCGTGAATTGTGCATTTGCATCTTTAACATTTTCCGTTGCTCCAACAACAGCATTTACAATACGTTCAATATTGTGTTGTTGCAAAATATCCTGGAAAGGAGGATACATAGATTTTCTTTAAATTTTACTAGGAATTTCTCGATACATATGTACATATATTTTTGTTTTCTTACCTTTCCTGTAAAAATATCCTGTAATGAAGCAACATTCTTCTCCAATGCCTCTAATACTGGTCATTTTTACGTATACATATGTATATGGGCAGTATTCTTTTATGATCTAATTCCACTTTTCGATGCAGTTTAATTATCATAACTCCAGCCTTAAACAAATGCATTTGCAAGGGGAGGAAATTGTTTCCTAGTACCCAAATAAAAGACACATCCTTTTAGATTTTATACATACATACATCTATCAACACCTTTTTGTTTTCTGTATTGTAAAAAATTTTAACTTTCATATATTTTTATTTAAGGCAATTGTTTTTTTAATTTAATTTTTGTTTTGTTTACACATCACATTTTGACAACAGCCAAGTTTTTACACTAACAAAATGCCTGTTGTTTTTGTGATGTTGTATTTGTTTTAGGGACAAAATTACCTTATTTAGTATACCTTGCATACAAACATAACAACAATAGTGTTACCGTATAAAGAACATAATTCCTTTATAAAATTAAACATTAAAAACTATTAAAAACAAATTTCATCATTAATAATTATGTATATTTAACTAAAATGCTCCATATCATAAAAAGAAGAACTTATTAAAGTAAAAATTAACATTATTTACTAATATATTATAAACCTAAAAAAACATGGTAACGCTGTACTTCTTCGTCGTTCGTCGGCGTATGAAATAAAAATAAATCTATCAGAGAATTCGTCACGTACGACGAATTTCGTCGACGTCGGTGCTGTGTTCACTTTCATATGAATGCATGTGTTCTATTTTTGACGACGAATATTCGCAACGAAAAATTCGTCGTTCGTCCCAATTATGTTCCCAGCATAATGCAGCTTTATTTGTACACAAATATTTATAGTTAAATACCATTTGGCAGCACTAAAAATTTTTGGAATTAAATTGAAACTGTAGCAGCTCCCCTGTTAAAATTAAAACAAATTCATGGAAGCTTAAAGAAACACAATTTATTTCGTGTCTTTTCAATTTCTGAATATTATTTTGTATTTGTTTTATATAAGGGCTGAATTCACACATTTGTATGTACTTAAAATATCATTAAATTATATTAGTGACAGAGAGATATATACATTTGTATGTATATATATGTATATATATGGGTACTCCATGCGGTAGCAAAATTAAGTAGTTTCGAAACTAATCCCTGTGGGTACCCCTTGGATTAGTAACATAGAGTAGTTTTTGGGTTACGTGGTCCAGCCCTAGGACATCGCAATGTAAATTGGACCATGTTTTTCCCATACATTTGGATTAGTTTTGGAGTAGTCCTACTCCTTTGTGTAGTCCATACACGCATTTAAGGACTAGTCTCAAGTTTTGTACGGTATCACCTTAATGTAATTTTTCTTGTAAAATTTTTATGAAAAGAACTCCGTTTTTAGAGTGATTCCCATACAAATTTATTACTCAAGTTGTCGCTACGGTTCTCTAAAAAGGTCGTAAATAATGGAAGATTTTATATTATTGTTGCAGCAATCATTAAATTTGAACAATTTGTTAAAAAAAATCGATGAAAGAAATTCGTAAGATTATATTAAATTTTTATTTGGTTGCAAGTGGTAAATTTGCTACAAATATTTGAATAAATTCCATTTTCACGTTAACTTTGGTTACTTTTCAGTTGTTTCCTTAACATATTTTCTAACAAACACTAACTGAAGTTTAAATTTCCAAACAAAATTTTATTTTCACACAAAAAGAAAAACTTCCACAGAGTATAATAAAATAAGTGAGATGGCAAAAAAAAGCATGAAAATAGTTAAAAAAAAAAATGGAGAAAATGTGTTACTGTCATCAATACAAAATGCATTCAACCAAACAGACATTCTATCAAAAATCATTCATGTATGTTCAAAATCAATTTGACTTTAATGTTACGGTAACGGTTACGATACAAAAAAAGCACAAAATAAAATTGTATTCAATACGAGTACAAGTGACTCAGCTTTTCTAAAAATTTGCATACACTTTTCTTTATAAATAGATGACTGACAGAAAGACATACAGACACATCGATTTGTGCAGGTACTCGTTCTCGTTCGTAATCCTTCACATTTAAAACTTTAAATAACATTTGCTTGAGAATGAAAATTAAATCGAAAACATTTACTTTTTACTACCAATTTACAATGCAAGAATGCTTACAATGATACGACTACATATGTACATACATACAATTTTAAAAAAGGTGAAATGTAAAATTTTCTGAAAGGGTTTTAAAGCGAATAAAAATATTTAAATAAAAAATTAAATAAATTTTCAATAAAATAAAATCAACAACTAGAAAATATTTAAAAAGATGAGAATGGAAATTTTGCGAAATCTTCTAAATTTTGTAGGGTGCTAAAAAACCCACTCCTTCCTTTCCAGCACAAAATGTATAAAATTTTATTTACTAAAGACAGGGATGGACAACATTCTTTTTCCCAGTTTTGGGAATTTGTATTTTATTGTGGCAAAAAATTAATGTTTGAAAACTTTTCAAACATGTGCTCGAAGATCTAGTGATTCCAAGAGATGTTCTGAGTGAGATGGTATTAGACAAATGCCACTTTTATACTAGATTTTCTGATGCTGGAAATAGCAGGTTTTCCATCAAAATATTTTGAAAAATCAATGAAAAGTTAATAATAAAAGATCTTTTAAGAAAACAAATTAATATATTTAAATTAAGTTTACCATGCCTGGCATTAAACTCACACTCACACTAACATCCACATCCATGCACTGAGTTGTCATATAGTTGTGGCTACGAATATGTCGAACAAACGAATACCTTTAAAATAGATTTTCAGGTAAATTGACTTAAGTTGTTTAAAAGCTTTAAAACACGAACACTTGCACAAAAAATTATATACCAGTATGGGTATGTGTGTATGGGCCAGCATACACTAACTCAACCTTCATGAGTAGAATATTTTGAGTTGATGTTGTGTTTAATGTCTACCATTTAGTAATTGCCTGCTATGTGCCACATCAAATTTATAACTTGAACCCCTCCAACCAACAACTGCACGAGGAGGGTCAATAATTGGCATATATTTTATGTGTTATATATTTTAACAGAGACGTGTTGGCTTGCTCTATGCCTGCTCTAAGAAACCTGCATGTTGTGCATAAAACATTTTAAAAAATTAAACTGAAATAATGCTCTTGCAACAAAGTGCAAATTGATGATGACATTTAGTCTTGAAATCTATTGTAAAGTAAAGTAGGAAACTACAAATAAATTCATGTGCAACATGAACTTTAAATTAAATAAAATGGATACATGAGGATAAATTAGCTGATAGAAGAGAATTAAGAGAGATAACAGTCAAGCTTTCTTGCAACTCCACACGGCTTTTATTTGCAAAATCAATTTGTTAATCTTATTTTATTATTTTTAAAAGATACTTTTTTTAAAAGGGTTGTATTCACTACAAGTAAATTTCGTAAAATATACGGTGATTCATTTAAAAGTTACCCACTCTGCTCTCCTTCTGTCTGTCACATCATTTCATATAGAACTTGAATTTGTATCATAAACTTGTTAAACAAACTATTCCAGCAACACTTTACATCCTTTTTTTTTTGTTTAAGTGTAAATTTTATGACCAAAATTTAGGAAAATTTTATTTGGTTTTAACTACAAGCAAATTGTTTGCATTAGAAAGCTTTTTTTTTTCTTTTTGCAAAAATGTTGGCAAACTCAGTGTGAAAATATGTTGTGAAACATCATCATGTGTCGTTGATAGTGGAGGGATACTTAAAAAGGATTTTTTCTCTTTTCGAATCTACTTGTGTTTCAAACAATTTAGTAAAAGTACTTAAGAAGCTGTTGGCAACAATAAAAATAATAATATTAAGAAAAAACATAGAAATTTGCATCAACCACACACAAAATGGCAACACTTTCTAATTTTTTAAACAATTTTATTTGGTTTTTTTTTTTGCCATAATATTTTTTGCTTTTTATAGTTTTTTGATAGACAACAAAAAACATTTTACCACCGTGAAATTGCAATTTTATTTTTACTGGAGCTTTTAAGTTTTCTTCTTATTTTCCACATCATCATCATTCCTACTTGAAAACTTCGAATATAGAACAGATAAAATGCAAAAATAGTCAAAATAGTGTTAAGGATTCTATTTGGTGTTGCTGCTGCTGCTGCTACTGACGAAAAGTGTTTTCCACAGCATAGTGAGAGAAGGACAGGAACATTTTATTTGTTAAGGAAATGTTGGTGTTTAAATTTACAAGAATATATTTTCTTTATTTCTTTTGTTTATTTTGTCTATTTAAAATGTTTATATATTTTGTGGATAGTTCATGGAATAAATGTATCAGTTATTTTGTTAATTTATTGCAACAAAATAAATGCTTAAAGAGCGGGGAAAAGGAAGCAGCGAATTATTTTCTAAAAGTGATATTTTTGGCAAATTATTGCAAATAGTTGTTTGTGAACGGAAAAGTCTTAAAGAATTAAGAAATTCAAATGCAGAAAGAAAGAAAACGTGGTAAATATTTAGTTTGAAATAAAAGTTGTGATCAAAGGAATTTTAGCAAAAAGTTAAGGCAACAAAAGAATATTTATTAACGCATCCTATTTTATTTCAACGAAATAACTTGTCTTTTTTTATTGTATACTAGCTGAACCCCATTTAGACATTTACTTTTATAAATTTCGATTTAAACTTATAATGATTACTCACTGACAGCTGTCAATGTGTATGCGTGTATGCGCTACAACGTGTATTTATCGTGTGAATGAAATCATCACATACTATACATATCGCACACACTCATAGGCGCCTACGTATTTGTTCTTGTTTTTTTTTTTTTTTTATATGGACAAAATCACATGTTATCATGAAGAGTCATAACTCACGAACGCTTCTATGCGACCTATAAGCTTGGCAACATTTTTTTGCCTTTCTAATATGGGAAAGAATTCTTGGAAAAATATTGGCAAGCTTAGAAATTGATTAAAAATGAGATGGAATTGTACCTGTGAAGAACTTGGTCCTTATTTTGATCTCAGTACTTTTTAAGGCCGAAACATTTTGGATAGGAACTTGACCTTATTTTCACATTTGTATTTTTGTGCGGATTTTTATTATCATGTACATTAATGAACATGACTTATAAAATGACTTAAATGCCTTGTTTATGAATTTTCTTTGTCGTTAATGATAATTAGAAATTTTATTCACATTTATACAACTTTTAAAATAAATTAAGCATGTGTCATTGTTGTAAAATTATTATAGAAATAAAAACAAATAACCTTGAAAAGGATTAACCTGAATATTTATAATCGTTTTATCTAACACGATGCTATTGCAGTCATCTCGGCCACATAAAATGTAATGTGTGAGTAAATTTTTGTAAAAAAATAATATTTAAATGATCTTTAAATTAAAATAAAACAAAGTGTACGTTTGAAAAGGTCATTGGAAGGACATTATGTGAAAAATTTAAAATCGTTCAAAGGTCCGCTACGGCTTCATTGTATGGAGATCATCCGAAATGTCCAACTTTCTATGACTCTCGTGCGCATAAATCACGCTGAATTTGACCGATGGCATGGGTTGTGTTGGCTTTGACGATCGCTGTTGTTTTGTGGCTTTTTTGACTTAAGAAAATGACACAAGAAAAACTCTAACGTGGAAGTCCCTGTTGGAAGAACTTTTAGTTTTGAATTCGGTTTTTTCTTCACTAGTATTTTTTTTTTTCTTTAAAATAAATTATTGTAAATATTTGTGCGATTCAAATAAACCTTTAGTTTTCGTGTATTTTTTTCAATTTCTTTTTTCAAATAAAAATGTATGGTTTGATTTGTGTCCTTTTTATGGATTATTACAACTGAATGAGAGTACGAGTACGAGCGTTTTCATTATTTTCCTTGAATTTCTAACTAAAAATAATGTTATTTTTTTTATTTTAGTCTTTAGAAAGGATTTCTATTTGTATGGTTTCTTATCCAACATTTTATGGTCGCTGCAAATGGACAACAATTTATCATTGTCAGTTAAAAAGTTGTTTATCACTTGATTGCGGTTTTTCGGTTTAATAATGTTTTTCGCTTGTTTCTGTCCTCCACATTTAAAAAAATATTTTTGTACGATTCTTACAGCATATGAAATGTATAAGCTTTTAATGTTACATTTCATAAGCAGGCAACTTTTGAAAGAGATGTAAACAAGTTAATTTTTTTTTTTGGAGGGCAGGGAAATAATAATAATATGATTGTTTGCTAATCTTTTAATTAGTGTTGCAATAAAACAATTATTATGAATTTGTAGGCATAAGTTTTTATTTTCAAATTATTTGATTTCTATTCAGCCAACCATCGCAACTTTTCTACAAATTCACTCATTCACATTCACTCACATTTACTTACATTCATCTCATATGCTTGCAGTTACAACAGAAACATTATTGCTTGTGCAAAAAAAAAAAAAGTTATTGAAAACTTTTATCCCTTAAAAAACTATCAAACTTAACGAAAGCAAAATCCCTGGAGGTGGAGTGTAAAAACAAGTGAAATAAAAAAGTGAAAAAAAAAAACTAAATTGTACACGTGATGACTTACATGTTTATGCTGGTATAAACGAACACTAAAATGTAATAAAATAAATCCAACTGAAAAGGTACAGTGGTCGCAAGGATTACAAAAAAAAAAAATTGGCATGACTACTCCTTATATTGCTTAGCTTTCCTCAAAGGGCTACGATTTTCTGTGGAAAAATTTTTAAAATTAATTACTCAAACTTTTTCTAACCACATTGATGTGCTACAAAATACTGTTTCACTTTAATTTCACTTATAGATGTTTCTCTTTGTTGGGCATATGTTATATTTCATTTCAGGACCAACCTTAACTGGAGGAAATAAACATCGATTTCGACCGAGAAAACACCAACATGTGCATGAGAAAATAATCTTAAAATAATTATTCAAATATATTAAGCGCTCTCTTAATTATTAATAAGTTAGTGTGAAAACATACAGAATTTTTATGAATAACTTTTTTTTTTTGTAAACTCGTAATACATTGAAAAATTTTAAAATTCAAAATTTTAAACTATAAATTTATAAAGTATATTATTAATATATTTTTCCAAGAATTCTTTCCCATATTAGAAAGGCAAAAAAATTTTGCCAAGCGTACAGATTGCCTAGAAATGAGATGGAATTGTATCTATTAAGAACTTGGACCTTATATTGATCTCAGTACTTTTTACGGCCGAAATATTTTGGATAGGAACTTGGCCTTATTTTCACATTTGCGTTTTTGTGCGGATCTCACTTCTTTTTGCTAAGTTGTTTTTCTATAAATATTTATATGCATTGCTTATCTGGGCCTACCTGTGTACCAAATTTCAGCTTTCTAGCTATACTGGAAGTGCTCCATACAAAGAAGAGGAACCCTTCTCCCCCGGGTGGAAAGTGCCCGTTTTCAGATTTTTCTGGTTAACTTATCACCAAGGCTTATCTGTGTACCGAGTTTCAGCTCTCTAGCTATACTGGAAGTGCCCAATAATACTGATGAGTGAGTCAGTGAGTCAGTGAATATGTACTAAAATATGGACTTTTCACACTTTAATATCTCGGGAAGCTTTCACGGTAGAACTTTCAAATTTAACTTGTGAGGTCACCTCTGTGGGGAGACCTTGTGTTTCAAGTTTCATTATATTATGATCAAGAGGAGCAAAGTTATGAGGGGGTAAAAACAGCTCGAATGGTTTCGTGTAAATATATACTCTGTGTGGCCGAACTTGGCCTGGCGTACTACCGTGCAGCAAGATAACTCATGAACACAAAAAGCTATAAATCACGCAGATCGGCTAACAAATGTTGATTTTATACACAATTAAAAGGATAAACTCTATTGAAAAATCGCAAAACGTATCTTTTATCTATTAAGTTTTTTTTACTTAATTGTGAAAAATCAGTTTTTAAATATCAATTTTCATGATAAAAAGCCTATTATATTCATGAGTCATTCATGTTTCAGATTCAATTTTAAAAATTTTGATATTTTTGCAAGTTAAATTTTTCGTAAAAAAAACAATATATTTAATACGAATTTGTAAGTAACCAAGGAATCATTGATTGGTTTTTTTTAACTTAACTCTAATAATTCTAAGAATTTTGTTTAAATTAGACACATTGTTCTCGGGCTGTAGTGAAATATAGTATGGTCCACTTAGCGATAATATTCGATTAGATCATAAAAGAAAAACCTGTATATTAAGGGAAAAAATGTGGTAACATACTGTTTAGTACATCAATCTGATGCAATAACTTTATAATTTTTAAAATTTTTTTATAGATAAAACTCATTGAAGCAAGTTAGTTGCCAGGATTTATTCTTTTTTTTTTAACAAAACTTACTTTCGGCTCACAGTCCAACCAACAATTCGATTATTGAAAAACTTGTATTAAAAGACTATAAACTTTTTTTCTTACAGTTTTCTTATTTTCTTATAAAAATAGAAACTTTAATATCGGGAGAATGTAATCCAATAGCTATTTTCTTTGGCGTTTTATTATTTTTCCTCTTTTATTCCAATAAATACTTTGACATTTAAACATAAGAAAAAAAAAAATATTTTTAAAGTTTACATTCACAAAAATCCCCAACAACAAATGAGGTGCATTTTGTTGCCTTCATTTTCAAAGTGTAAATTTTATGACATCATTTTTCGTGTCTCAGCCAACATCATATCATGTAGGTAGGATATCAAAGAATTAACTTTTTTTTTGTTTTCTTAAGAAATCTGCATTATCACTATTTTCTTGTTGTAGTCGGTTTTCTTCTCACTCGCGCAGTAAATTGTTTTCCGCTTTGTCTTTTATCTTCAGGTAAAAAACAAAAAACATTGCATTTATTTAAACAATACAATGCAATGCAATGTGTTTTATATCCGCATAGAGAATACAAACGAATATAAATACACAAGTATTAAAATTGCAACTGTTGCAACGAAACCCACCCGCAACCACCAACCACTGACTTTTTATTGTTGTCTAATACTTTTCGTTGTTGGTTTTTAAGTCTCTTTTGTATTTGTTGCGGTTGTTGTTGTCTATACAACGATTTAACTTCCGTCATGAGATACACTTTGTTTTTGTTTTAATAAACGCAGACAAGACAGCGTATGTGGGTTGACATCAATCTGTACAGGAGAACTTATAAAAAGGATTTTTTTGTCGTATAAAAACGTTACAGATTTTATTTAAATACTTTCCATACTCAACTACAAAAAGTATGTTAAACAATGTAAAGTTACTTAAGCAAATGAAAAAAAAAAAACTTAAAAAAGTCGGCTATAAAATCGGTTAACACCTGGTGTAAATATATTGTAGAACTCTCGTAATTTTATGACTTAAAAAAGAAATAAAATTTTACGCTTGCATTCAATTAGAATGTAAATAGTGGCGTTTTTACGATCACTTACATCATTTTTCTGTGAACTGTGTGATTTTTAGATTAAAACTTATTATTTCGTTTTAAGTATGAAAAGTTTATTCGTAATAATAATAATATAAAAAAATATGTTATTTCGTTTTAAGTTCATAATAAAATTTAATTAAATTGAAATAATTATAAAGACAGAAGGAATATTAGAATATTAAATCAGACTATCGGAATGTGTCAATACTGATTTTAAGTCGCAACACCATGCAATTCATCCATAAGATTGGCGGAACCAAAACAATAGAACTTTGAATGCTTTAAAAGTTTTTCTACTTTACATATCAAATATATATATATTTTTTTCACTTAACTGATCTACTCCAATAAGAGCAGCTGTTTATTTAACTTGAACTCCGTAACTATCAGCCTATCAGGTCAGCAAGGAGTGCAGGATAAGCGGGTAAAGTTGACTCATGATTCTAAATTTCGTACACTTACACTGCGCAAAGTTACCGAACCAGACCGGATCATACTTCACAGCATTTATGACCAGTATAGCCAGGTATGGGGATTTCTCCCCAAATTGGGGATTTTAGCTGGTTTTTGTGGACAGATTATCGTGGGGAGGGATTTGGGGATTTTTCATTTTCAGTATACCTATTATAAATTTTGCTTTATTTTACCATTATCTTTCATACATATACGTTTATGTATATTGGCATTTTTCTTCTCCATATTTCGATTATTTCAAGGTGATGGTATTGAGGATGCTGGTTTTTATAACAATTTGTTCAAAATTTTTTAAACCAGAATTTATTGAATTCGATATTGCCAAAATGGATGTACTAATTGACGATAAGGAAATTTAAAATATTCTATGGATTCAAAAGGTCCATTGGGCACATACGAATGCATAATAAATATATGTAATAAAATTAATAAAAAAAAATTGTTTTTTATGATGCTTAACACTGCAGTCACACGTTCAAGTTTTTTTTCAATTCTCTTTCAAGAAATTTTATAAACTGCTTGTCAAAATTCACAAAAATTAAAAGCTGTGACCTAGGCTGCACGCAATTTTAAAGCAATTTGCTTTCAAGAACACAAAAAATTATGGCGGCAGAATATATGTACTTATGTATGTATATGAAAGCAAACGAGAGTTTATAATCAAAATGGCAATCAGCTGCTTTCTTGAAAGCAATTTGAAACACTCAATGAACGAAAATTTGAAAGCAAATTCTCAGCAAATTTTAAAAGTATGAGTGTATTGGTAAAAAAATGGGAGAGGATTGAATCTTGAAACAAAAATTTAATGAAAACTTGATCGTGTGACCCCCAAGTAATATACATATCTTTAATGGGGACGAAATTGGGGATTTCCACTTTTAAAATGGGGATTTTCGGGGACAACACTCTTTAAGTTGGGGACATTAGGGGCTGTGCACATATTACGTAACGCTGTTTTCAGAGATTTTATACCCCCCCCCCCCCCCCCCCCCCCCCTTCGTAACACTTTTTACTAATTTTTCAGTGCAAAATTTTTAATCCGTAACAAATCTTTAACCTCCCCCCTCCCCCCTCCCCCCTGGAGCGTTACGTAATATGTGCACAGCCCCTTAGACAATATTTACCTGGCTACACTATTTATGACGTTGTTCATTTCGACTCACTTTAGCTGAATATGAGAAGATACCAAGGCGAATTCATTGCCAGGTGCCCTTATTATTATTGCCTCATCAGCTGTTCACCTAGAACTGTCAAAATTTGCGTATATTGAGAAGCTAGGCGAGTTTTCTTTAAAAATTTCAGTAACAACATTGTTGCATTTGCTTTGACAGTTGGAGGAAAATTTAGCGGCGAATGTTGTTGTTGTTGTAGAGATGAAGCTATCTGATACGAGGCCAAAATTTTAAATCTGATCTGGCCTCCTTTAACGAAGGACCCAATATATTCATAAAATTTTAAATACACTAAAGCTAAAAACTTAACTTAAATGTCATAAGAATCTTTAAAGCATTAAATGAGTTTAAGAGTTAATTTATTCTTTGCAATCAATAGAAAATCTAATCCATGTATTTCGTATTACAAAAATGTTTTTCGCAAAATTTCACTAAAATTTACTAAAACCAAGAACGCTCGAGATTATTGTAAAATTTTATGTAGTGATCTAGGAAATGTATGATCTACTACTTTTCAATTAAAAGTCAAGGATAATTTCCATAAAACTTATTTTAAATTACATTCATCCGCTATGGGTAAAAATACATTGATTTGATGTACCCATTCATTATTTTAATGAAAGTATTCAAAAATGTTTCCTTGAATACAGTAGTTGCTTTTGTTCATTAACAAAATTAATGTTTTTACAGTTCATGGATTTTACGTATTTGTACATCAGGTTAAAACTAATGAAGAGTTCATTGAAGCAATGAATTTTTTCATAAAATTCTCATATCAGTGTTTTATAAATCACTTGTTAAAGAAATTAAACAAATAAAGCAACACTGTAGCAACTATAGCCGTCGTAGTCGTATTTTGTAGCACAAGTTTATAAAGTTTAGATGAGTGTATAAAACTGTTGCTGCTGCTGCTGTTTAAAAATTCACAAAACTTTTTGGTGTCTGCATTTATGACAAATTCGGGGCATTTAGAAAATATGCCTGCACTAGTTTTAGCTTTTCGAAGCAAACAAGAAACTCTCACAAGAAAGAAAAATAACTTTAAACAAATAATTTAAATAAATATTTAAAACTATATGAAACTTTTATGCAACTTTTAATTGATGAAGTTTAAAAAAAAAAAAAAACTGAATAAAAACTAAATTATACTCGTAATACTCGTAGAATGTTGTTTAATAAACTCTCTTAAAATAGACTTTAATAAAGTTGAAACAATTGTTTAATATTTTCGTATGAAATAAATAAATAAATATGTTTTCCTTTTTTTTCACACCCCATAATATTTTATACTTCATATCAACATTTTAACACTTTACACCCACTTTTCTGATTTTTATAGTCGTCCCTTCAAGCTTGAGCACACAATTGTACAGACACACGCACATACGCACAGACGTACAACACATACATACATGAAATTATCCATCGGAACAAAAAGGATATACTGTAGCAGCTATTTTTTGTAATAAAATGTGATAAAAAATCTTGTATTTGAGTTTGAGTTGGAAATAAAAAATAAGAAAAAAGTATGTATAACAACTCTATTCTTTGTTATTTGCAATATAAACATAAAAACAGCTTCATAACTATGTGTATCAAAAGGAGGGGAGTATGAAATGACTGAACGAACGAATCCTTGTTATATCCTGGCGATAGCTCTGTTTTCATCCTTTTCGCTCGTATATTCACATGTTTGCTTGATTTCGCTGCATGCTCTTTGCATTGATGTCGTTGTGTTTGGTTTGATTGCATCTATAACAACTTCTTGTTGTTGTTGTTGTTGTTGTTGCAATTTTTTATGCTTTATTTTTGGAGTGTCATGAGTGTGCTTACCAGTTTGTGTGTGCATGTACGAGTGAAGGTTTGTTTATCAGCAGCATGCACCGTTTTCCTTTTTATTTTCATATTTTGAAGTTTTTTTAGTTTTTAATTGTGTTTTTTTACACCCGCGGGAGTTTTAACACCATAAAATGCCAAAATATTTTGTGGCTTTATCAGTTGCAGTGGCTAAGAGTGCCACTATTTTGTTTCCCATTTTTTTCATTCAACTCGTAGCTGTTGTTTATTTTTTTTTTTTTTTTGCTTATTTCCCTCTTTTTGCAACTTTCTTCTGAATGTAGATTTTTAATATTTTAAATGTTGTTAGTTTGTATTATTTTAGTTTCAACTACAAAATAGGCTAACAGCTACATAAAATTTCCAAAATTTTGGTTCCATTTTTTTAGTGTGCTGTTCTTGAGTTATTGTGAAATAAGCTGATATAACAGGTGGAAATATTACCAACGCGAAATATATAAATTTGCTGGTGATGGGGAAAACTATTAGACCACCATATTCTTAAGAGATTAAAAACTTTAAAAATTTTATAGAAAAATTCTCAAATATAATTGACTTACAAAGGCAATAAGTATGGATTCTTGGCTTTAGTTTCTCATTGGTCTAAATGAGTGACAAACAAATTTTATAGAAAAATTCTCAAATATAATTGACTTACAAAGGCAATAAGTATGGATTCTTGGCTTTAATTTCCCTTTGGCCCAAATGAGTGACAAACAAATTTTATAGAAAAATTCTCAAATAAAACTGAGAAATCGGACTTACGTAGTCAATAAGTATGGACCCTTGGCTTTAATTTCTCATTGGTCCAAATGAGTGATAAACAAATTTAAAAATGGAATTTCATAATAACCATGTAAATTTGCTGCTGTTTCTCAGTGTAATTTATGTAAATTTCATGTTTATATTATTTGTTTGCATTGTTGGTACTTATATAACTGAAATTTTAATATTAAATATTCTTGACCAATGAAATATATTTAAAATATCTCTGTATTAAAATTATTTGCTATCAATTCGATTTCAGACATAAACTATTTTCATTTCAATTATACTGTAAAAAAAATATTTTATTAAAAAATATTTACCATAAAAAAATTTTATGACAATTCTACAACAAAAAAAAAAAAAAAAACAAATTTGTAAATAAAAATCGCTTTATTGACAAAAACTGGCAGTTTGTATGCTTATAAGTATGTGTGCACGTGTGTGTTATTTTAGCCGCAAATATTTTTTTATTCATCACTTTTACGCCGAGCACTTTTACTTTTATGTATGTTTGTATGTTTATATACAGTTTACATTATTTTCATTATAAAAATGCTTTTTCTTTTTGCTGCAGCAGTCCAAAATGAAATTCCAACAATATAAAACAGTAGATAAAAATATAAGAGTCCTTATAAAAATATGTAATAAATAAATAAACTACAATTCAGGTGCATGTTAAGCTGCTCAGACATTGTAGTTAATTTTTCATTCCCCCCACCACTGACGCAAGTCCTTTACCTTTTTCACACTTTTCAAATTATAAATAAATTGCCTTTTATGCCTCCTCTGGCAGTACTTTAGTACTTTCCTTAGTGTGATTAATCTTTTCTATGTGAAAATATTGTAGAATGTATATTGAAAAATATGTAGTAGTGAGAGAATATGTGGCCAAGTACAAGTGGTCTCTAGTATTGTAGTAAAACTGTAAGTCTTGAAATCAAAGTACAATTTTTGTTCATACAATTTTTTGTCAGAGCACTCTCATTTTTTTTGGGGGGGGGGGGGGGGGGGGGGGGGTTTAATTATCTGATGTATTTCCAAGCAAAATATGCTATTCTGATTAAAAAAAAAAAACAAAGTGTATCAATAATATTCCGAACTTGTATGATTTTCATACAACAAAAAGGCTCTTAAACATGCCAACTTATTGAAGAAAATGTGCAAAGAGCCGCGACAGTATTTACTTTGTGAGAGAGAAAGGGACGGTAGAGAGAGTTCGTTTATATTTTATGTCCATTTGTAATAATAATTTGTAACAAAATGTTAAAATTATGCAAATCTTAATTTACTCAAGGGCCAATTGTTTTAAAATTTCCTGACGTAAACTTCCGTAGAAAACGCAAAAAAGGAAAATCATAAAAAAATACTCAACAAGGATACAAAGTTGAGGAAGAAAAAAATGTACAAAAAAACATTTAACATGAATAAAATCAGCAATTAATTTATTGTTGTTCTTGTTTGTGGAGTATTTATGGCAAAATTCCAACAAAAAGACTTTTGAATTTTCTCTTTTTTTTTCTTTGTTTTCATTTGAAATTGTGTTTTATTTTTCTGTTGCAGATATGAAAATACTTTTGAAAGTAATAAATAGTAGAAGAAGTTCTACAAGTATTGCAAGTATTCTATACCCGCTCGTTTGTTCATTGTAAATTATGATTGTGATAAATTCTTTTTTAAAGTGGCACAAAGAAAAAGAGAGGTACAATTACACAGAAAACAAGAAACAATTGTTGTGCAACGCCAAAAACATTAATTTAGATTTTTCTAATGTTTCCATTCAACTTTTTTTAAATGCATTTGAGTGTTATTTGAGAGCAGATACGGAAATTTTTGGCACAAACGTGGGCAAACATTTAGGAAATGTTTGTACGTAGAATTGGCCAAATATGAATTTTTGCAAAGAAACGGTCGACTTCTGAACTCATAAAAGGAAAATATATGAAAGTAAATTGCTCCCTCTTTGTATTATAATCGCATTCTTTCCAAAATGTATATTTCCACTCCTTTCGACGGAAACCATATTGGCGGCAATTGCATAATATATTAAACGATGAATTTTCAAGACTCTAGCTTAAGTCGCTTGAGCTAAGCGATCAATTTTTACTAAAATCATGTGATCAAATATTACTAAAATCGAAAGTCCAAACGGTGTGTGCTGCCCGATTTATTTAAGAAGAATTTTTCGAAAATTTTGCTTTGTAATTTTCTTCATTCTTTTAAAAAAAAAGAGAACTGAAGCCAAAACTGAGCCAAATCTAGTCCTTGAAGTCCGTAAATTAATTTAACGAACTTAAGTCAGCATTTAACATAAAATTTATAACTCAAATATTTTATTAATTAGAATGCTTCATTTTGTGTGTGTGTGTGCGTGCGTGTCTTTAGCGTGCTAAATTTCTAATTTATTGAAATTTATTTTAATGTGAAACTAACAACTGTTTAAATGTAATTAAATAGATATTCCAAATACCTCCATCTGCATCTCAAGCACACACAGGCACACACAAGCACATGCAGGCAAGCATACAAGAAACGGAAACGGCACAAGTAGCACAACAAATAACAATCATTTTAGCCATGAATTTATTTTTTTATCGCACATAAATGCTGTTGCTTAAAGTTATTTTCATCTTCATTTTCATTTTCATTTTATTTACTCCACACACTGCCAAAGTACATATATTAAATAGAAACAAAACATAGCAGAAACAAAAACAAGAAAAAAATATATAGAAAAAAAGGAAGAAATTAAAACAGAACTTAGAATCTTATTTTGCGTCTGTAGGGAAATCATAAAAAGCATTTGTGTCTGGTATTAAATTTCTCAACAACCCATAAAATTTATGTTAATGCAGACACTTGAAAATACGTACGAGCACTTTTCCTTGTGGTGTATTTTGATATATGTACTTAAATATGTACCCAGCGGGAAAACTCAAAAGACCTTCTAACTTCAGGCCTTTTTAGACGCCTTGTTAGGAATGTTTTTGAATCACTTTCCTTTTTTTTCTAACTGCTAAGGAAGGCTTCATAGAAGGCCTCGACTCTCCCTATGAAAACAAATTAGCTTCTCTGAGAAGGGAGAAGAGAGAAAGAGAGACTAAAATTATTTTGTGTTACATATATTCCAAAGTAGAGGAAAGGAAAGAGATCGTAAATAATTTTAGTTGAGTTTCGGAAGTAAAAAAGAGGATCGTTTCTCTTAAAAACAAGTGCTAAAAAGTGAAAAAAGTAAAAAAATTAATAAAAGAAGTTTAAAGCGTTTAATTAAAATAGAAAAAGATAAAATTTTGTTAAAATTTAACATGGAAAATATGGAAGAAGCAAAAGTGTTTGATAATAATATTAAAGTGTTATATTTTGTTCAAATATACTGTTTTTTAATACATATTAATATGAATAAGTACACATATGGACTTTTATATACATCACGAACGTGTATATATATGTACTTTTGTAAATAATTTTAACAAATAAATAAAAAATATTAAAACACTAAAATTATATTACTTTTATTAGCAGGGAGTTATCCCTTCATTTAAAAGCCTTTTAACAAGCCTTTATTACGAGCCCTTTCAGATGGGCTTTATAGGAAGGCCTTTTGACAACCATGCTCTGAAAGGCCTCCTAAAAGCCATTAATTATAAGGCCTTTCAGAATCACTCTCGAAATAAACGAATGCGGAAGGGCTTCCCCGCAATGACATCGTGTGTAAAAAATATATGAGTATGGAATGGAGCGAGGAGGCCTTGCGCATCCAAAAGAAGAGCTGAAGAGGCCTTTTAGAAGGCCTTCATAGTTCTTCTTTTTCCCGCTGGGTATGTACATATAAGTATGAATGTATGTATGTCGTTGTAGCTGTTAGTGAGTATATTATACGAAATCGTATACATATGTATGTATGTATGTAGCGTTAGCGCTTGTGATAATGTTTCATCTACTTCTATTATAAAAACGAACAAGAAAAAAAAACAGAAAAACTTAAAACTTAGTTATTAATTTAATACACGTCCATATGCAAGTATGTATGTGTGATTATATTTAATGTTGATATCTTTGAAATAGAATATGGCAACAGTAAACACTCATATACTCTCATATACTCTCATACACACACACAAACACATATAAATATTCATAAAACAATTATTTACACATTTAAGACATCATTTTGTATTTCGTTCTCTTCCAAGCTCTTTTGGCATCTTCATTTGTCGTCAGGAAAAATAAAAAAATATCTCATTTGGAAATGAGGTTTATTTCGTATGAGTAGAAATATGCATGGGAGTTTCATTATTTTACGATGTTGATGATGATGATGCTGATGATGATCTGATCATAATTATGTTTAAGTAATCAAAGGAAACTTATGCATCCTCACAACAAACATATTTTCAGCATTTAATTTTTCCATCTTTTCTTATGAGTATTTTGGCTTCATTCTCTTCTTTTTGTATTTTGATGTGGCAGCAAAAAAGAAGTCTGATTTGCCGGAAAATCGCTATTTTATTTATGTTGATTTTATTAATGGACTGAAGCTTAAATATTTATTTTATAAACAGGCATTTATCCAATAATTTACTGACAAATGAAATGGCTTTTTAATATACAATTTGCTTTAATTAAGGGTTGACGTTATAATTTTTATAAAAATTATATTTTTTTTTAACTGCTGCCTGTTTGAAAAATATTTAATTTTCATTGTGCAGACCAGGGTGATGATAGAAAATTATGTTCTTTTTAAAATTGATGAAGATTATTAATGTTTTACATTTTTAAATTGATACAATATTTTATTTGAAATTTTCTTTATAAATTTTATTTTAACCTTTAAACAAAATTTGTTGGCATCTTTGGAAAATTTTCAATGGAAAATTATACAACTGTTATTTCAAAACAAAGCCCTTCGAACGAATTTGAAAATTCAAGGAATACCCCGAAGAGTAAACAAGTAGCTGCGCAACTCCTCTATGATGTTCATCTTAGCAATAAATTTATTAACGAAAAAGGGGTGCAATTTCGAAAATTCTATCTCTGTTTCGAAATCTTGAATTTAATTTGTGAGATCAAACTTATTTTCCAAAATTAGAAATATTTTTAGCCACTTCATGGAGACTAGACCTGCTTGAAAAATACGAAACAAAAACATTTTTTCTTTCTTTTAAATCGTTTGTACTGGTAATCGATGTCTCTATTGAGACTTGAAGCTGAGATCGCACCAAATATCAGATAACTTCGTCAGAAATATGTAGGTCCTTGGCACACGAGTACTAAATTTGATTTAAAATGGATTATTTCAGTATTTTATATTTACGGAATAGCAAAGATGTTAAGAAAATACACATTTACACATACAAAAATAAAACTCTTTTATGGATGTTTGTTGATTTCAGCACATAAACTTTGTTAATGAAAAGGAAGAGATTTTAACAAGGGATAGTAGCATTCAATATTTTAAATTTTGAACTTAGGTTAGGTTAGGTTAGGTCAGGAAGGGTAGTGTGAAATACACATCCTCTCGGAGACCCAATTGGATCCATTGTGATTCCCTTCATTTATAATTTATTGACTAATTAGTCTCCTTACTGTCCAAGGAGAAACAAAGAGCCGTTATCAACCATCATTCAGCCATTTAATTCCCATGATAAAGCCCCTGATATCCTCAAGTATGCACTTCGCGATATTACTAGTGCCCCCATGGAAACGTCTACTCAGCCATCTTTGTCTATGGCGTTGCAGCCTTGGGCATCCCCACACATCCTACAGAAATCCGGAGTACCATTTTCCCATATGCTGGTACTCGCTCTAACGGAGCAATGGCCAGTCAAGGCGCCTACTAAGACTCTCAAAACCTTTCTATTCATACCCAGCAGTAGATCAGATTTACCTGAGTCTAGTTCTGTCCATATGGACCTAGAGGCTCTACAATATTCTCTATTCCTCCAGGAATGTTTAGTTCAGCTAATTACCCAATTACTGAGTTCCCTATAGTAGTAACCGATCGGAGGTTTAATCGACCTGTCACTAACTGCCTCATATAATGGTGACCCTATTCTTGCCAGCTCATCAGCGATTTCGTTTCCCTCAATATTGCAATGTCCTGGTACCCAACTTAGCCTAACGCTAAATTTGTCCATAAGCAAGTTGAGAGATAGCCTACACTTGCTAAACAAATTCGATTTGACACTATGCCCCTTCAAAGCTTTCAGCGCCGCCTGACTGTCAACGTAGAATGTAACCTCCACGCCTTCAGTTACGTGTTCTGTCACTAGTTCCGTGGGCCCTGAAGATCGCTAGGACCTCAGCCTGAAATACACTACATGCGTTCGGTAGCCTAAAAGACCTACGAATGTCCGTTCCCAAAAAAATAGACGACAGCACCCGTGCCTATTTCCATTTTCGATCCATCTATAAAGACCGCGTAGCCCTCGTACAGTCTATCAGATTTGACCCAAAGATCCCTATCCAAAATGACTAGTGAAGGCGTTCTAGTAAAATTAGTCTTAACAACCTTGGAGTATGTAAAACCAAGGGATATTGTCTCCTGTCTGCTACCGTTCTCAACACAAATTCTGAACTTCATTTATAAAGTTTTTTTTAGCATATGAAAAGTAATATTATCAGGCTCAAGTTCAGTTTTATTGAATTAATGAAAATTCAAAATTACTAAGTTTTTTTGTGTTGGAAAATATTATTATTTATATCCAATCAGTTTTTAGCAGAAGGTATCAGTACTGATTTCAAGGCCGCTACACCTCTCATCAGCGTTCAATTGTCCATCTTTACAATTTTCGTAAAATGGATACTAATTGAGAAGAATATCAACTATTTAACCAGTTTTCAACAGAACTTGAGCCTGATAATATTACTTTTCATATGTAAATCAATATAAGTTCAAATAATAATTACGTTTATTCGTAATAATAATAATATAAAAATATTATGTTTTTTTTTAGCTTAAATTTTTCTACGAAAACTTTTGCACCCATAACAGACTGATTTTTAGAAAAAATCAATTTTCATTTAAATGTTTTTTTTTTTTTTTTTAATTAACTTCGTCTAAAGTAATAATAATACTAATAATACTTTGCTGTAAAGTACTTTTCTGGTACTTTTCTAATAGAAATAATTTACCAAGAGGTACTTTTTCCAAAGATACTTTTTAAAATTTTCCTTTACTCAAAGGCACATTTTTAATAGGCACTTTTTCTAAAAGGTATTTTTTAAGGTACTTTTATAAAAGGTACTTTTCATAAAAGGTACTTTTTCTAAAGATACGTATACAAAGTTTGTATGCAGTACTACTACTGTATTTAAATCACATATGTACATATGAAACAATGCATCAACTATAAAACCGATGCCTTGTTTGCTTTCTTACTGCGTTAAAAATACTTGGCGGCGGCATTTTGAAATGGTATACATTGTATAATTATTGTACTGCGGCGTTATGAAATGTGATGCTTTGTTCAAACACAAAGCAATTGACGTTTTGGGAGTCAGCCAATAACTTAATAAAATACTGTTTCCACGTGACAGACAAATGATTTTAATGTGAAAATTTTCTGAAAAGAACTCAGTTATTAGAGTGATTAGTTCGTCATGTGGAAACATCGCTTAAATATAATTTTTTAAAAGATTCTTTTTTACATATGAATTTTTTTTTATCTACTTCTTTGTTGGCACTTTTGAAAAGGCACTTTGTTGAAAAATACACTTTTGCCAACAGCACTTTTTTAAGAGGTCCCTTTAAAAACATCTACTTTTTTTCACAAGATTTTTTTCCCCCTTCTTTGTTTTGATAACGATTTTTTTATTAAGAAAAACTATTTATTTTTGAAGAGACTGAAAAATATACACAATAATGGATATGCTCGTATGGAAACAGAAATAAAAAAAAAAATGCAGAAGCTTAGAGGAATTTAAATCAAAAAGTAATTTGAACGCATTTTTGATCACTGAAGTGTTTGTTTTTGTCGTCAAAAAAAATAAAGACAGAAAATATTGTGTAATTTGTTATTTTTGTTTGATATTTTGCAACATGCTTTTCCCTGTGTTTGTCTTTTTATTATTCTTTCCGTACACTATTTGGCAACTTATAAAGATTTTCTTTTCTTTTTACAACATATTGAATAAAAAGGCAGCATTAAGGAGCAGCTTTAGCAACTGGCGTTATGCAAAAGTAGTAGCAGCAGCTTGCAAACTGTACAATATTAATTTTTTTTAGCCAATATTCAATGCAATCATTTTTCTATTGTGTTTTTTTTTTTTTTTTTGCTTTGCTTTCTTTAATATCAATACTCCTCATACTGTGTATGTTAGTAGAAACAACTGCTGCTGGAATGCATTAAAATTAAACTTGAAAAGATTTTCTATGTGTTGCTTTGTATGTTGTATGCGTCTGTGTGTACTTCAATTTCTTAGAAAGCTCTTGCTTAACAATTTTAAAAGATAAAACGCAATAAAAGCAACAATATTGCTCACTGTAGGCACATGCAACAAAACAAAACAATTACAATGAAAAAAGAGCTACAACAGAAAGGCGTGTTATCTTTCTTTTGCTTCCCGTGTTTGTATGTGTGCGATGGTATCTTCAGTATTCTCTAACTTGTATCAGGAAAAAAAAAACTATAACAATACAGCAAAGGATAGAAAAAAAAGAAAAATCTGAATAGAAAATTCACATACAACAAAATTCTTTTGTTTCGAAATATTTTGCAGGCTGCAACAAAAAAAAACTCTAAAACAAAGAATACAAATAAAAAAAAAATACCCTAACAAATATGCAACATTTTTATGACGTTCGTTATTGTTGTTGTAGATAAATATTGACTCTAAAAGAATTATCCTTTTAAAAATATATAAGGGTATTGCAATTCTATTTACACAAATGGAATTTATTTTTTTTGCACAAAAAAGGAATGTTGAGAAAAAATCTTAAAATTATATGCTGGATATTTAAAATTTTTTTTTTTTTTTTTTTTTTTTTTTTTTTGGTTTTCTTTTTAACAAATTTCATGTCGAAATAAAATACATGAGAAATAAATGTTGCAATTTTGCAGGAATTTATAAAGAACATAATGAATTTTTAGAGACAAGACATGAGACGTTAAATAAAATAAATCAATGAACTTTTCTTATGTAAAAAGAAAATATAAGAAAATAAAATTCTTTGTTGGCTTAAGTTACAACATGATTGCACTGATATATTGATAAAATTTAAGTTTTTTAAAAAAATCCATCTTTATCGAATTTGAATTTTTACTTTTTCCACAACTAAAAAAGAAGGAAATATTTTCAAATATATTTCAAAGTATGTATGAATGTTTGTATTTTTTAAAAATTATGATATAAAGTAGAATATCTGCTTTAAATCACTAAAACACTTTTATCACAACGATAAAACGCGAACTCTTTTTTAATAAATTTCATTGATCCAAATGTTACAATTTTCATTTGCAAATTATTCTTTTTATTTTGCAAAAAAAAAAAACACAAAACTTTTTGTCAGCGCTTTAGGGTTTAAATGACACTGAACATTAACTTGGCTGGGATTAAACGATAAACATGTCACAAATGTAAGTTTTTTTTTCTGCTGTGCGTAGACTTGTGTAATTGTTTGATTGTATTGAACCAAAAAAGAAACAAAAAACAAAATGAAATGAAATTAAAACAATATCTACATTTTTTTATTTGTTATTTTTAATTAATTATCATATTGCTGATGTGTTGTTGTTGTTGTCTGTTTTATCCGGACGACATTTATCTATCTTACGATTAACATTGTATTAATCACTTTTGGTCATGTCCAATTCAAATGTTTATTTGCACAAACAAAAAAAAAAAAAACAAAATAAAAAACCAAACACACACACCCTCACAAGAAGATAACTCTCTAAACTTGTAAATTATGTGACTGAATGACTGAATGACTCTGTTTATACGAGAGAGCAAAAGACAGAGTGATAGATAAATAGTGGCAAACAGCTTTAATTATTTTGTATTCATCATCAACAAAAGTTTATTGCTTTTGTGTCATGTGTGTCAAATAAATGGACAAATCCAATTAAACAACATTTAAAACGATAACGTCCCAAACATTGATGCAAACATATAAATGCATGCATGTACACGTATAGCAGTCATTTCACTGGATGAATAAAAACACATTTGATATGGGCGATTTCATAGAAGAAAAACTCAAATATTTTATGCGACTTTTTGATGTAATTTTATGGCTCGATTATTGATGGCAATTAAAATTCAGATGAGTTGCCAACCGGCAGTTATCCCAGGTCCGCTGTGCACTTAACGGGGACAACATTCGACATTCGCATATGAAATATTTAGTATTCGAATATTAAATATTAGAATAATAAATATTCGATTATAAAATTTGATTATGAAATATTCGTATATGAAATACTCGAATATGAAATAGTCGATATTCGAATAACAATTATACGATATTCGAATATAAAATAATCGATTATCAAAAACAAAGTTCCCAATCTTTGAATATAAATATTACTCAGAACTAGTGGGCAGAATCAATATTAATTTGAAGAAAAAAAGGACGACCTCATCTAGCAAAGAAAAAAAATAGTGTTCCATTAAGACAAGGCACGGTGGCACACTGGTGTGGTCACTACACCAAAAATCCATGAGTTTCGGTTACACCTACATTCATCATACTGTCCAGCTTTAGAACTTTGTGACTATTTGCTGTTTCCAATTTAAAGAATAAATTAAGATTAAAAGTTTTTAGCATAAATAAGGACTGTCACGGGAGTTACAACTGCTCCCGTATTACACATTTACGTTTTCGGCATTGTTTAAATCATAACTGGGAAAGAAAGGGGTTCAATAACTATATTTTTTTTTTTTTGCTTTTACTGTTCACAAAGAAACTTATTTTTTTTAAAATTCGAAATCTATTTTTTGGAAATTCAAGAAACAAAAGAGGGTTTCACTCTCATCGATTAAAATAACAGAACGTTACAAAAGGAATGTTGCAATCAGTTTGTTTTGAGGTTGTCTGGAAAACCCTATTTTGCAGCAAAAAAAAAAAAAACAAACAAACAAACAAACAAACAAACAAACAGACACAAAAGCCGTCAGTTTATTTCCAAGCTTAACCTGCATTTAAAACACATTTAAATAATAATACATGTTTTAATTACATTTAAATAAAAATTCGGTTTTATACAGAAAGACCCAAAAAAGTGTAAATTCACGCAGGCACGCACACACACACATTCACAGTATTTTCAATGTTCAATGCTGCTGAATCTCGTGTTGTATTTACATACGAATATTGTTTTTTATTTCAACAACAATAATTTGATTGTTATGTTACATTTAAATATAACTTAATGTTTTTTGTATATTTTTTATGAAAATCTGTTGAAATTTCTTTAAATTAACTTATTTAATAAATTCATTCAAGCGTGTCTGTCGTTCGTGCTCAAAAGTGCAGATGTCACACTTTTTTTTTTTGCTAAAAAATTTTAATTTGTCCAAAATGTGTAAAAAAAAGTTACAACAGAATTTAAATACCCCCTTATTTTTTATATCTTGTGGTTTATATTATTCGGTGCGGTTTTTTCTTTACTGTACTTAACACTCCTTCTGGTAGAGGTCATTTACAATCAATGGTTCTGTCCTGTCCTGTGTTTAAGTGTGCGAGTATGCGAGTGTTGAAGACGATTGCTGACTTGTAGTGGATCCGTTTTTTTCTCTTTCTTTCTTTATCAGATAGAAAATAAATGCATGTTATTTATATATTTTCTTTATGCAGACTCAAATAAATCTTTTTTACATTTACAAAAAAAAAAAAAAAAACTTTCAGTCATGAATGCTGTCAACCACAAATTTTCACTTACTCACACTCAAACACACACACACACACTGAGAAGAATAAAAGATAAATTGAAGAAATCAGTTACAAAACTATAAAATTTCAAAAGCAACGCAGATAAAAACTTTTCTTAACTTTTTGGATTTTTTTTCTAAACGAAACTTTTGTAAATCATTTGCAGTTTTTAGGAATATTTCTAATATGTTGCACAAAGTGTTTAAAACATTTCGTTTTACAATGTAAGCAATCATTGAAAGAATTTTATAAAAAGAAAAAAATATTCGTAGTTGACAGTTTTGTAGGGTTTCATTATCGGATTTCAATCGTTTTTTCTCTCTCTCTCCCTCTCTGTATCTGTTTTACATTGTTAATTACTTTTACTTCTCCGATATTGACTTTGACTTTGATTATTAGAAACAACACGTTTAATGCTTAAATTGAAAAGCACACAACTTTGTTATTTTCCATAAAAGTCACGTTGAAGATTGAAATTTTCACTTAACTTGTCATTACATCAATTTTTACTTACCTAAAAAGAGAACAAGATAAAAAGAAAAAGAAAAAGCAGAAGAAAAAATTAATTATTACTTTTGTTAAAAATATTATTTAAAAAAAATATATAAAAATTATTTTAGAAAAAAAATTAAAAATCTATAATATGCAAAGATTAACAGGCACATTCACAATTTGTAAACTAAAAATTCGCAGCTAAAAAATGATTAGTTGGATCCAAAAATTGCGAATAAATGTTCCAGATATGATTCATACAAAAATATTTCATACTCGTATGTATCATCATCTATGGTCATCTGAAAGCAAACAATTCCAATTTGAGGCTCCAATGAAAACACAAAACTTTTCTTTAGCTGAGGACAAATTAAATACAATCTAATAACGAAAACTCTTTTATTTCCAGTTACTGCGCGAAACATTTCCATAATTTCCTAAAAGCCAAACAAAAATTTTTTACGATTTAATATTTGTATTCTATAAATATTGACTATTTACTAAAATTTAGTTGCTGTTTCCACAATTCAGACAAATGACTTGTGTAGAAATTTTGTATGGGAATCATTAAAAGAACTGAGTAGCTTTCAGACAAATTTTCTACTCGAACCAATTTTTTGTATTATAGAAACCGCACATTAGCTTTTAAAATTCTAAGAACTTCATTATGCAGACAGGATTAAAACAATTGAACAGTGTGCTTCCCCAGCTTTGAAAGACTAATCATCCACTTAATAAAACAGAAATAAGGTAAAATAACGAACAGGAGAAGCAAATTAGCAACAGCGATTAAAATGTTTCAGGTGGAAATTTTCACAATTTCTTTGCTCCCAGGAGGAGCAACAGGATAAGAAAAATTGATCCAAAAAAGGATAATAACTTTCCAAAACATTTCAATTTTTTTTTTCATCAACGAATTATTAAACGAAATTATATTAAATAAAACTGAGAATGTCCAGCTTCTGTTTGCTAATTATGGAATTTGCAAAATGATAAATTTTTTGCAAAAACCAAATCCGAAATATTAATTTTATTTATTATTCAATTTACAAAAATTTCATTAAAATCACATTAAATTTAGAAAGGATATAATTTTAGTTACCCCTCCACCCAACCACTCACACGAATACAACTACAAACGCGTAGGATACAAATTTGTGTGTCCAAAAATATATACAAAAATTATCACAGCCTTATTCTTTAAATAATATTAAATTTTTATTGCATATTTATGAGCACATAAGCGTGCTCTTTCATGAAATACGATGAATACGATGAGAATACAATATAATTATCTACTTTATGCAAAAAATAATGGATTTAAAATATTAACAAGAAAAACATTTGAATGAACACATGCACACACCCGCAAGCACTCATGTTATTTTATACCAATAAATTTATTCGTGAAATAAAAATGTTAGAGCTCCAGTGCGTATGAGTGTTGAACAATATTATTTCATTGTTACAATATTTGTAATAATGTCGGCTTATATAAATTGTTTCGTAAAAAAACTTGTTTATAACTTAATTTTGCAATTTAGTTTTTTACCGAACAGGTAATCTGAAATTTAAGTAGAATTATGGAAAATATTGATTTTCATTTTGCCTTGATATCACACACACGCACACACCTAAAGTCAAATAAATAAAAATGTGGCATACAGCAGGCAAAGGCTATTTTTTTAAATTTTTATGCACAAAATTTGGGTTTATCTCCAAAGTCATTTATGTTGGTCATAATCATATTAATACTAATAATACCGGATGATCAAAGTGCTGTACCATGTTGTTACACCAGAGCTCATAATTACTCAAACACTTCCCCCATTAAAGTGAGATACTCCAGCTACACTTAAACTCTTAAATATCCATTATGGTCTGGTCAATTAAATTGTATATAAAAATACACATACACACACAAACGCATACACTCACTATAGTGCAACGAAAGTACTAAATATCCACTATACAAACATGTGAGATTGTGTTTTGCTACAATTAAAATCCATTCTGTAGGCATTTTTATCAGAAAATATAATTTTGTTTTTGCAAACGACAACCATAAAGATGGAAATAGTGTGTGTGCGTATGTGTTAGTTGCTATTTTACATAATCCTGCGTATGTATGTATGTTAGCAAGTGCTGTGATTAGTTGTAGAATATGTGTTAATGTAAATTTGGTTTTTTTTTTTCGTTGTTATGGGGACAACTAAAGCGTTCGTGTGTTAAGCGATAAAATTGAATTTAATATAAAATATCGAACTTCCAAATAACATGCCGAAGGATCCAACAAATTTATAAAAATGTTTGCTTGAAAATAATCACCAACTTGATTAAATACTTTTTTTAATTCTTAATTTAATAAAAACTTGTAGTGAAAAAATGTCATATCCAAAAATTTCGTCACATGAATTTTTAAATTATTTGATTTTAAGGAAAGGGTACGACAGACCCCTCCAGAAAATAGAGAAGCGCTTATTCGATTTGGCTGTACAGCGTATTCATAGTTTTCAATCATTGAATTACTTTAATTTAATTGCAGATAAATATTTAAATTTTCTTAGAAGTTCCTTTCAACAAAATCAATTTTCTTTTTTAATAATTAAACTAAGAAACTGTTTAAATTTACATTAAACAACTTTGAAACCCATTAAGTAATCTGAAAAGCGAAACAAAAACTATTTCCTAAACAAAATGCCACTTTAATGTTGATGCCAGAACAATAGTTGCAGACGTCTGTCTGTCAGTGGTATGTTCGCCGTTGGTACATTTGTCATTTCGCTAAATTTAATATTTAATAAATTTAACAGCCATTTGAGTAATAATTTTTATTTATAAAGATGTGTGAGTATGGGTGTGTGTGTGTTTTTTGTACTGAAACCTTAACCAAAACTGAATTATTTTCTCTTTGATATTTTATTAAGCAAAAAAAAAAAAATTAAAAACAAGGTCGGTCGTCTTTCTCTAATGCACTTTTCACAAGTATTTTGTCTCGAAAAATAAATACAAACGCACACATACAAATACACACTAATATGCATATCTATTAATACCTTCAATATAAATAAAAGCACGTGTATGTGTGTGTGTGTTTGTGTATACATATTTACTTGTCACTAAAATATTAATGTTAATAAAATAGTCTGTATAGCTGTTGGTATGGTTGTTGTTTTTTAATTTTTTTTATTTTATTATATTTATAAGCTTGAAAATTTCATTCATTGTAAGAACAACAACAACAACAACAACAGCAGCACTTATAAAATTTGTAAACCTTGAACTGATGTATGTATGCCATACAGAAACCAAAAATCAGACTAAAAACAATGATAAACTAAAAACGAAAATTAAAGTGAACCAACTTTGACTGAGCTTAAGACTAACTTACACTTTTTTTCATATATTTACTAATACAGCTGCACAAACAAAACACGTGCTTGCATACGAATGTATGTAAGTTTTACGAAAATAATAGAGAAAACTGAGAGCCTTGACAGTTACAATGATAATTTCATATCTGTTCATTTCCTATTCTGTTCTCAGCATCGTACATTTTCGTGTTCATGTGGCAGGGAAAAGTTGAACAACAACAAGAATCAAAAAATCCGAAAAAAAACAAGTAGAAAACTCATGATGATGACAAAGACATGGTAACGTTTTTCGAATGAGGGCATGTTGAATTTTTTAATCCTTTAAACGATAAAGCCTTCATATTGATGTAAACGATTAAATCTTTTAAATGATTAAGTTTCACATTTTGCTACGATTAAATTTATAATTTATAGAATTTTTATTGTTTTGTTTTTTTGCGAAATAGTTAAAATTTATTGATCTAAAGCGTGACAAAGCGGCATGTGTTCAGTGAAGAGGGGAAATTTGGAAAATTATCGCCTACTCAAAAGGTGGGTCAAAAATTAAATATCTTAATGCTCTCATCTCTAAATAAATAAATATTCGAAATAAAATAATCGAAAGCATCAGCAGGCAACCTTTTTTTTATAAAACAGAGATACCAGTAACAGGTATGAGGAAGCGCCCCGTTCGCCAGTACAAAATAATAACACGGCATTTGACATTTTGGTTTCTGTGTGAGTTTCGTATTTTTTGTTGATTGTTTTTTTTTTATTGATTGATTAATTTATATTTTTTTAATTCTTTCTTGCACAAATTTCATGACATCTCTCCTGACTACTTAGAAGATCAAAACCAATGTTGGTAGAACTTAAAGATATGAAATAAAAAAAAATAATTCTCAAAACAATAAAAATTTAAGAACAATTTATTTTTGTCCACAGAATTTCCTTGTTTTTTACATTGTCTTTTCATATACATACATACAACAATAAGGCTTGTGAATTGGGCAAGTGTTGTAAATTTTTGTTTATTTTTTTACAAGCGATTTGCTTAATTTGTTTAGATAAATATTGAAAATTTCAACCAAATAATACACCAGTAACGAACTTTAGTGTCTTTAATCTCAAAGTTGACCTAAATTTGCGTAAATATTTATTATTTCATAATTATATTGGTTTTTCACACATATACACGCACATACATACAGACATATTAACACTCGTACTAAATGTTCAATTACATAAATAAATTGTATTTCGAATTAATCTACAGATTTTCCAAAGTGACATCTGACAATTATTTCAAAAGCAAAATGTTATTTATTTCGAAATTCGAAATTGTCACAAAACTCACACATACTAAAACCTGCAACAATAAACAACAACTAGTAAAACAACCATTTTGTCTTAAAAAAAAAATAAAAAGTGTGATAGAAAAACTTTACAAAGAAAACAAAGAAAAAAAAAAAGAGTTAAATAGAAAACGTAAAGGCACAAAATTTTAATGTCTGTCATTTTATCAAACGTGTTCTTTAAAACACAGAGTACGAACCAGTAGTGGGAAAAATAATACAACAGAAAATAGTAAAAGAGATTTCGAAAAAAAAGTTTCGTTATACAAAATAATTTTTATCTGAAAAATAAACGTGACTTTCGGCGGATGAAAATACAATACGATCATACCTGAATTTTGGCACCATTTTCTTAAACAAAATTGAAAAAAAAAAACAATCAAAAATAAACCGAAAACATTTTACAACATAAACTAATGCCATTATGACATGTCATCATAGTACTGATGTCACATATGGTTTATACAAATTGACACATACATACATCGAAACATACACCCACACATAAATAAATTTCTTAGAAATTCATTTCTCTGTAACATATTTAAATATTTATGCCTCAAAGTTACATAAAAGATAGATACAGAATCAGGAAAAATCTTAGCACATTTTTAAGGAAATAACAAGAATTTCAAATCATATTCCAACAACAACAACAGCAACAGCAGCTGAAACCCACAAAAGGTACAACATGATGAATATGTCACACATACACTTGGAATAGAAAATTACATGTTTAAATGTGTGGTTTCTTTTTAGAACACAAGAAAATGTCTAAAGGACAAATAGTTTGTATCTGTCAACCCGCCAGCCTGATAGATTGACTGAGTGACTGCCTCCTTGCCTGCCTGCTTGTTTACTTGTATGTCTGTTTTTTATATTATTTCAGCATGTTCCTATAAATGAGTTTTCTCTTCTATTACACACTTATTCTTATCAATTTATAATGTGGTGCGAGTAGTACCACATACAGATACACACACACACACACATGTATAAGCCCTTTAACTTGTTGGGCGTAAAAAGTGAAGCTGTGAAGCAGAGCGTTAAGGTAAGTGGCCAAAGTTTTGTGGCAGACACATACATGGATTTGCCAAAAAATAAAAACAGCTATAAAAATTACATAATCCTCTGCTTCTTACTAACAGTCGACAGCATAAAAAGTCTAACTAACTGAAATAATACTATGCGCAAGATTAGTTAAGCTGAGGGTGGTTTTGGCTGATGTGGTTAGCGCGTTGACTACTAAGCAAACAATGACTTGGGGCCTGGGTTCAAACCCTGGCCAGAGCAAGTCAATCAACATCATTATTGTCTCTAAAGTGCGGTCTACACCTGACATAAAAACACGGACAGAAACAGCAAAATCCTGTTACTGTCAGGTGTGGACCGCAAATGTTAATGTTTTCTAGCCGTCTTAACACGGCTGTTAAAACGTCTGTCTTGAAAGCTCCGTCTTAACAGAAAATGACGTTTAGCTGTCAAAGTTTTGTTTTCGTTGTTATTTTAAGGGAAAAAACTGAAATAGTATTGTGGAAAAAGTAATAGTTGTGTATATTTTATAAAAAAAAATTTGTGAAGAAAACTGAATTTTTGTAGTAAATACGTCCTAAATAGGAAAATAAATAACAAAAATAATGTGAGTTTACAATTTTAGTTAAAAAGAATTAAATTATACATATGTAGATATATACTACATATGCACATATGTATGTATGTATTTTTTTCGACACAACCACAAACAAATGACAAAACTAGCGTAGTTAACTCGTTGACGAAACAAAAATAATGAAAAATTATGACATACGTATACTCCACCATTAAATGTTTCGCGTGTTTTAACAGCACGTCTTAACAGCATGTCATGTCTAATGTAGACGTGCAGTAATGTGCTTTAGTGAGACATTGTATTAATTGTTGTCGTACTATTTAAGTGATAAATGCATAGCAATGGTCACTAAAAACTGTTCCGACAGCGATTGATGCTATCCAAGCTAATGTACACAACATCGCCCTCCTTCGTCGGTTAGCAGAAACATTGGCGAAGTAAAACAATTAATAAAATGCTTGCTAATACAACTTAACAAAGTTAATGCGTCTACTTAACAGCGGAGGCGCCTCCACACTACCTTAAAAATTAACACAACGCGCAAAGCAGAGTTGTGAGAGAGTTAAGTCTTCTAAATTTTTAACATCTATCTTCTCTACCCTATCCCTCTCCTTGAGTTCCGGCACAATGCACCTCTAAATGCCGGCATATTCGAAAAATATAAACAGCTCAGCTCTAGACATCAAAAAATGTAAACCTCTTGTTTCGAAACGAAGATGTGAGTTATTGAAAAAATAAATCTATAATAAATTGTTAATTTTTTTAAACGTTTTCTTGATAATTTTTTTCTTATAAATTAGAAATTGCAAGATTATTGTTGAAAACTATTGTAAATTTATAAAATTGGTACCGAAATTATAAAATAAAAATGGCCTGCAGCTTATCATCTCTATCACTATCAAAGTCTAAGTAATTTCTTCCACATGACAGAAGAATAATTTGTAACGAAATCACATTGCAAAAACTGAGTGATTTCGAAGCAAATTGTATGCCCGTCTTGTGAAAACATCACCTTAAATTCATTTTTGGGAATTGACTATAAACTCTTTCATTTCAAGAAAACAAAGACCCCTTTTTATCAACACACACTCTTCATGTATAAATTTTGCACTAAAATACACATACTCTGTCACAACACTCAATTCTAGGTGAGGGCACTTATTTATTTAGTTAATCATTTGCCGAAAAAACAAATTACAACATACTTTGACATACTGGATAGCCAACTTTAGTTATTAAAGTAATTTCGTAGATAAAATGTTTTAATTTGCACAAATTTTTCAAATTTAATTAGAAAAAGGCTTTTAAAGTTGCCTTAGTATATAATTTTAAGAATCTGATTAAATAAATTTGTTGGGTATCTGTGGGCAGGCATTTAAACTAGAAATAGTAATTGTGTAGTTAAGAAATGTGGAAAATCTATTCTAAATGTAATTCTATGTTTCTTTGTTGTTTGCTTACTTGCTTGTCTTTTGGATTCTAAAACAGTTTACCATGACGTATGATTGATATTTTTATAAACTTGAATGTATTGCATATCACTCATACGTCTCTACCACAAATTACAATCTTCTAATACAGTTTTTTGTTTGTTTGATTTTTAATTTTTTTTATTTTTAGTTGTCCGCTTTCTTGTCGTATTCGTCTGATAAAAATTGATATGGAAAGAAATGTCAAAACTGGTTACAATTTTTTCGATAAGACTTTAGTTGCATCGCATTTGTAAACTATTCGATTGGCTTTCAGGGTCGGTTTAATTTTGACAAAATTATTCTATAAAAGAAACAAATCTTCAATTCATTTTTATCACAATACATTAATTAAGGTGAATCTAAAAATTTTCATTATTAACAGCCTAAATTTCAATATGCTTTTGCAACATATCAAAGATTAAAAATAAAAAAACTGTCTATAATTTTAAATTTCCAGGAACACTTGAAAAAATTTTACTTCAATATAATTTTTATTTTATTTGGGTGCGCTTTTTATTTTAAGAAAGAACGTTTTTTTTTACTAAATTTAAGTACATTTTATCATACTAATGAAATTATTTATAAAAAATGATTTAGGAAATGCTTGACCCTGAATAGTGCATAAAAATTTGAATACTTAAAAACGGAAAACGGCTTCCCTTAATTTTAAGTTCATATTTTGTTCTCATATTGGCAATTTTTCCAAAATTTGAAGAACATAGTACATTAATAGTAATTTCTAAAAATTATTTTTGTTAATAGCTGTGTTCATTTACTAAAAATTGTTTCAAATTTGTAACAATTGTTACTAGAAAGCGTTCATTAACCCAAAAAATTTGCAACGACAGAGCGTCGAAAGAACGTAAAAAATTGAGAGACAGAAAAATTCTAACAAGTTTTTACAAGTAAAATTTTTACTTGTAATAATTATTCAAACAGCTGTTTTGCGTTTGTGTTTACAAAACAATATTTCTAAATTAAGTTGCAAATAAAAATATTTTGGAAAATTTACGAAATTGTAAGTAAATGTGAACTTTTAAAACGATAAAAAGTATTAAAAAGATGTATCTTAGGAACAACAGAAGCAAAATTAGATGTCTAATGGAATTGAACTAAGCAACACAGTATCTGGTACATCAGTGGCAAAGGATGTTTTTGTTTTCTTTTTTCTTTAATTTTCACAGACCAGCGGTTACTTTTAGTATTGTAAATTTTATGAGTACCTAGGTACTCGGTACTTTACACTAAGCAGGCAAATAATTCAATTAGTCCAGATATATATGTATTTATTTGCAAATAAACTAAATTATTTTTAAAATTAACTTTTAAATAGTTTTGTTTTTAACTGTCAAATTCTATTTCTAACACCATATGTCGACATGTGGACCGCAGAGAGTTTAATTTGCACTAATATTGCGAAATGATATTTTATTTTGGATAAAGCTTTTTATTACAGTACCTACAAGGTAGAAATTTAGAAATTAAAAGCTACAATAATCTTACGTTTTTTTTCTAACAAATAAAGAAAGCGGACAAAAAAATTTATAATAATTTGTAAAAGTAAATCACGAAAATCATCCATTACAAAAATATATTTTGAAGGAACTACTATTATCTGGCATAATTTGTTAAATATGCCAGATAATATGTTATAGCGTATAAACTAATTAAAAATAGATATTTTATTCATTCATTTTATTCAAAAGTAGCTAATCACCCTTATCGTGTTTAGTTTATTTCGACTACGCCTAGTACTAGATTAAATAAAATTGCAAAACTTTTCATCATTCTATTACAAGCAGTACTCGAAAAACGCCACTCACGACAATGCTGAATATAAATGACCATAATCACATTATTTTTATAATAATATACATATATGTATAATTTGTCCAAAAAAAATATAGAGGTAGTTATTAAGTACTCATATATACCTATACATTACAACACTACTTTAACTTGCAAATTTTTACTAGTAAAGTGTTCATTTACTTTTTCACATTTTTGAGAGTAATTTTGGAAAAATTTTTGTTACTCTCTCGTTACTAATTTTTACTAGTAAAGTAAATGAACACACTTAATGTAAGAAATTAGTATTTACAGGTGCTTGCAGTGCCCGTCTACTAAACCAAAGTTCCTTGGTTCGTCGCCTAAAAGACGTAAGTTTTATAAAAATGTTTTCATCACCCCTCATTCCAAATAATACAACTTCATGTTACTTCGGCGCTCTGATGACATCAAAAGCTTCTTTGTAGCAAATGGCCGGTTTTGAAGAAAGTAAAACAAGAAAATTAAAAATGACCAGCAAGATGTGCAGATATGACGCACATGACAAAATTTTTACCAATATTAGTAAATATTTTTTAACTTTTTAGTAAAAATTTCCTGTTAAAAACGAAATTTGTCTTTCCCAACATTAAGGAAAATTTTACTTAGTTTCTGTCAAAAAAAAAGGCATTGGCACCATACGATAACCGATTTGAACTCAAATTAAACAAAATTTCCAAAAATTTTAATTAATTTTTTTTTGAGTGAATAATATTTGCTGTTGTACAAATTTCATGACTACCATTTGATTGTCTGGTACAACACGGCGTATAATATTGACTAAAATGTTTATTTGTATGTGAAAAAAATCACTCATACGCCATACAGAGCCAATCGTTCATACCAGTGTTGCTCAAACGTACACCTATGTTCCGAACACCATTAGGTTTCATATATGTACACAACCGAACACAGCCGAATGAAAATAAAACTACTCACCAAAATGTAAAAAATAAACAACAATTTCATTCAGTTGCTTTTGCACAAGCTGATTTATGTCGCCTTGCTTTTTGATATTTCTCTTTAAATTATTTTTACTAGATACACAGCAAATATTTACAAGAACGCACAATTACTTTATTTTATTCTAGCTTTCAATTTAATAGTAGATTTTTAATAAAAATTAAATAATAATGAGCATGATTGTTCAATGATAGTTTTTTTAATATCTGCGACCATACCAATCTTAAATGTTGAAGTTTTTTAAGTTTTGGCATTTTTATATTGTTTCTGATAAAATACCTGTCTGGTGCTTTTTATTAACTTAAAAATGTGTCCATTAATATCAACCTTTATACAAAACAAATTCAATGTCGGTGTTGTGTTATGTTCATGTATTTTTTTCATTGCATTTTTCTCTAATACATACTCATAAACACTACTACTACCTACATTCTCTCTCACTCTCTTTGTGGCCGACACTGGTTCATACGCTACGTTAACAAGTATGGAGCGTAGCAGACATAAAACAATCCAAGAAAATATTTATTTAATACAATTTCAATTGTTTTTATGGTTTTTTTTTTTTTTTTTTGATTTGTCTGAATGTCGTTGGCCTAAATGTTGCTGTGTTGTTGTTGTTGTTGTATGACATGTGTAGTACATTTTGTACGTGCTATTCACAAATTTGATTTGTGATTAAATTTACATGAAAAAGAAACAACAACAAAAAAAAAACTAGTACAAAGTAAATAACAAGAATTAACAATTATTTACATTTCGAATTAAGCCAATAATCTGTAGTACAGACAGACATTTGATTGTTTAGTTTTATGCACTCAACATGCAAAAGAATTTATGAAATCATCATCAGGAATGCAGAAAATATTAATGTTTCTATGTGTTGGAATTTGTTAGAAAGCTTTATTACAAAATGTATCGGTTTGTGCATGAAATTCCCTAAAAGTAAAATATTAAAATTATTCATTTACGAAATACACCACAATAGTTTTCCGACAATTTAAAATAAATGTTACATTAAGAGACTTTAAAAAATATTTTAAAAAAACTCGCAACAAAATTGAGAAAAACGGAAATAGTGAAAAACTGGTCATGTATTTTAAAATTCAATTTTAATCGTATGCCAATTCTTCATAAAAACTCAATCGTAATTGTTATTCAAGCAACAGAGTTTATCGCATTTACTTCACTTTAATCTTTCATTTTATTCTATTCTCTGATATTTTTGTAATACATTCGACTCAAATGGCCAACACATGTTTTGCATTCCAACGAGACTTGACCTAAAGAAAAATGAAAAAAGAAATAACGACTCAGAAACACCATGAAAGAGTCATGTATCAATAGAAATTGTTTATGTAAATATTTGTCCACCTCCTGTTGAATCAAGGAGAGCAAGACTTGCAATGTCGTTTTTATTTACTTTTCTCATGTTTACTTGGGTCCTTATACGTTGCCATGAATTTAATGAATTTTGAAATAGAAATGAACGCTGCTCAGCAGCAAGAATAGAAAAGAAAGAGATTTTTTTTTTCAATTTAAGTTTTGTAAATTATTTGTGATTAGAATAATAAATTTATTGCGGATCCTATATAACAGTAAATTAATGGATTGCCGAATTATTTTTTATTACTTTTCATCCCGCTGCATCGACTTTAAAGAGCATTTGATGGAAATATTTTAAGTAGGGTTAGAGGTTTGAAATAAAATTAAAAATAAAACTGATGAGATGGTCCTCTTTTCTCGATATCTTTGCTTCTCTTTATTTTTAAACAATATTTTTTTCTAAAATCAAACATATATTTAAATTAAATTTCATATAATTTGTTAAAAAAAAAACTTGCAACAATATTTAAAATCATGTTCCCTTCAATTTCTAATATGCCAAAAAAAAAAACTAACATTAAATTTTAAGGACAGAAGTATTTTTAGAAAATATGCAACAAAAGCTTTTCAAATAAAAGTTTTATATGAAAATTAAATGGCTTCTGGACAGAATGAGACAAAATAAATTAAATTAAATTATAAATTTATTTATCTCTTTCATAATTGTTTTGCCTTAAAATCTTCATAATATTTTGTATAAAATATTTATGCATAAAACAGTTTCTTTATTCTATTAAAAAAGGTAAAATATGATTTCTTTCGTGCACAAGTAAATGTGTCAATTAAAATTGTATCAAAATAAATTTTACTTTTTTACATCAAGAATTTAATGAAAACAAATATGAACAAATTATATGGAATTTTTTCTTTTCTTGTTTTTTTTTTTAACAAAAATTTTACATTTTGAGCCAAATAAAACTTTAAACATATGAAAAGTACATATGAAAAGTAAGTTCGAATAATAATTACGTTTATTCGTAATAATATCAGTTCCTTTAAACTCCTACAGGGATCATAGGGCCAAATTCGTAATAATAATAATATAAAAATATTAAAACTTTTCAAATTCCTCAATATTTCTTAACGACAATTTTGTGGCAGTTTTGAAAAAAAAATTTAAATTTATTGACATGACTACAATTTGTTTTAGCTAAAACTGAGAGTTTATTCAAGAAAAGTAACCCAAATAATTTCGTTAACAACAACAGCGTGTTTAACTACACACAACCATAACTATACTGTACCTACAAAAATGAACACTTAAGCACACCCCCAAACACAAAAATATGCATACAACAAGCAAGTGTCCTTTTAAAGTCGTACATTTAAGTTAACATGCCAGAATATTGTTAAAACTTTGTGATAATACAAAAGTGTCATGTAGCCAACTAAATATATAAGAAAACACACTCACATAAAAGAACAAAAAAACTGAACACTAAAGCAACAAACTACAAGTATATTGAGGAAGCCCTTGTGCAAAAAAAATAGACTGCAGTTGAATTCAACAAAGGGAACTCAAGTATGCAAAAACTTTGTAATAAATTGAAATAACTCGCCAAAATATTTACATGTAAAAACTATAAGCGCGCAAGTATTTCTTATACTGACACTCTACAACAACATCAAGTTTCGATCAAGAGGATGACACAGAATTTTTATTGATTTCGCTATGATACAAAATAGAGTTTCAAATTTTTTATAAACAATAAATTTAAAAAGTACGATTATGCAGAAGATAAAATTTAAAAACAAAGATTTTTACACAAACTACTTCTTCACAATATGTACGTACTTCTCTTATGCAAAAAGTACCTTTTCAATAGCCGTATGTCCATAAAGTACCTTTCCCACAATAAGTACCCTCTTTACAAAAAAAAAAACTGTAAAAACTGGTTTTTTTTTCATAACGTTTTTATAAACATTTTATAATTTTAGCAAAAAAAAGTACCTACCAAAAAACAAAGTACCTAAAAGTATTCACATAAAACACCTTTTCAACGATCTTCTGTTTTACAGAAAGAGCGTACGTAATTTTTTAATATATCGAAGGTACTTTTTTTTTCCAAAAATGGACTTTTTCTATAACAAATAAAGGGTGTTTCAAAAAGTGTCTTTTTGCAATAAAAAAAACTACATTTTTAACAAAAAGGATTATTCGAAGTTATATTTCCACTTAAAAAAACTTAAATTTTTACAAAAAGAACATTTTTGCAAAAAGAATTTTTTAAAATAAAAACCGAGTTTCCTTAAATTTTTAATGATCTTCGCCATCTTACGTGAAAGTTTATTTGTCTCTTAAATTATTTTCTCTACATTCTTTTCAATTGTCCGGTGTCATTTTACAGAAGTTTTTTTATTATCTGTTCCTCGGAAATACAAAGTACACATACATTTTTTAAAAAATCTTGTTTAAAAGATTTCATATATATACGTTTCATTAAAAACTACGCTTCGAACAAATATTTTAGCTGGCCAGTGCTGGCTACCTACCATGTTCATCATTATTTAGAATATCACAATAATTTATCGATAATTTTTGTGTTTTTATATTATATTGAAAGTGATATTTTTAAATTAACCCAGTTGTATGCCGTAGAAAAGATGCTCTTACAATTTTCATATATTAATTTCAAATAAAACGAGCTTTCGGGCTTCACAAAAAAAAAAAAAAAAAAAAACAGCAAAATAATTTAGTAGCCGTTTTATTAACCTGACCTTCGTTTACAATTTTTGAAAACTTTAGCTGGATCTCAACCATAGTCCTACTCAAACATTCAGCTCGTTTATTTCTTGACTTTATATATTTTCAACCCACACACAGTTGTACAACTAGAAATGTTCCCAGCGGCGGACAGAAGCACTAAGCAGGCCTTCTAAAAGGCCTTACGTGGCCTCTTGCCCGATTCCATACTCATACATTTTTTACACACGATGTCCTAGCCAGCCAAGGCCTTCTAAATTCCCTTCATACACAGGCCTGATAGAAAGCCTTATTCAGTCACAAATTTATTTTTAAATTACCTTTAGAAATGCAAAAACGAAGTAAGAACCCATGAAGGTGCCAAAATATCAACTCTACAAAATAGCGATTATTGTATTGTGTTGAATTTCAGGGTTAACTATTTATTTATTTATTGATGTAAACATACCTATATTAAACACTACATTTTTAGAAGGGGGTTGGTAGGTCTTCCATAATGCCTTCGTGAGAAGGCAAGCGAGCATGAATAAAAAATCTATAAGAAGCTCTAGGAAGGCCTTACGGAGGGCCTTATATATGAAAGCCTCCCAAATTCCGCCGCTGGGTTAGTTTATGCTCCCATATACTCGTACAAACATTTATTTCTATACGTGTGATTAGAATATAAAAAAGTTTGTCGGTCACATATTTAGCTGCAGGTGGTTAAGATGTATTTTGTACTTTTGTACGGAGAATACAAAACGAACTCATGAAAATATTCTTCATGTGCTCCCTTTCCAATGGAGTAGAGTAGTTTTTTAACGCTTTTGATTATTTTTTTTTTTCTTGGTTACACAGAAAAAAGGTCACTACTTCATTGGTGGCGTAAAAATTTTTGTAAATAGCCTCAAAGCAGACTTTGATAATTTAAACTTTCAGTCAGTTTCAGGAAGTTTAAGTAAAAGTTTAATAATTCATGTACTTGACACAGGGGATGGTTTATTGCAACAAGAACGAGCTGGTTATATAAAAACTTAATATAAAAAAGAATATTTTTTTTAAAAAAGAATATATTTATTATAAAGATTATTTTACAGAATTTGTTTGTGTTGTAAATGGGCATAATTTTTTTCTTTAATTATTAACACCAAGAACAAACAAACAGCCCTTTTCTATCATTAATCATGAGTTGAAAACAACACAATTCTCTTTTTTACATTTTTATCCTTTTTTTAAGTGAAAATATTTTATTCTGGGTGTTGTTACAAAAATCATTGAGGTAAATATTTTCATTATTATTTATTCACATATTCTCCTCTATATAATTTGTTTTTTTTTTATTTCTGTTTGTTTTTCGTTGCTTTTTATGTTTGTTGCATTAAATTGCTAATCATTAAAGAGAAACAAACCAATCAATCGTTGAAGCAAATAAAAATAAAATGGAAATAAACACCATCAAATGCTGTTCAAAAAAGAATTAAAACAAACAACCATAAAATTGAAAATAAAAGAAAATGAAAAGGAAAAAAACATGCCCCACAATGATGCCAAATTCACGCACGACAACCCCTGTTACATTCAATAAATAAATGCAAGCACACATACATTAATATTCGCACACACACACAAATGTATGAAACAAAAAAAGGCAAGAAATATAGGACGTCGAATCGATATGCAACAATGCTTTTCAATGATTTTATAGAAAATAAAAAAACAACAACAAAAACACATTCTTACGTATTAACAATTTCACATGCACACCAGCACACGTTTATTTTTTTTTTTTTACTCATAAAAACCAATAAATGGCTGCAAAGTGCAATTGCAATTTTACGAGTACGAGTTTTACGGTGCGAAATAAAAAAAAAAAATATATTTTAATAGTTAATGCCAAATATCTCATTTAAAAAAATAGATCAAATCGAAGAAAAGAGGTCAAAATAAACATACAATTTTCAAAAATGTATTTTTGAACTGGAAAACAGTGATACGACAATTATTAATTCCAAACAAAATCTTAGATTTTCAAGGAATTTCACAAATTCTTTCATAACAAATATTGAAAAAAAACCTCAATTCATACTCGGGGTTGTCAATATTAATGAACACACACACAATACAACTCAATTTATTACAACTTTAAAAAAAAAATTTAACAAACAAAAACTAAAAGAGTTTTTTCTTTGAAGCCCTTCATTACTTCATAAAACTAATTTTAAAAACTACGAATGAGTCTAAAGAAACAGTCTCGATTTATGAAAACTGAACATTTGCAGCTTCAGTTGTGTACAATTTTTGCATGTTTTATTTTCTCTCATCAGAAATAAACCAGGAATAAAAGTTCTCAATCATTGAATTGTGTTGGATAATAATAACAACAACGAAAATTGCCGATTAAAAAGACTTCTTACCAAAATTCCATTGAACACTCATGCAATAATCTGGATTCAGAAACACACACACATTTCAGCAAATCCACTTTTGAGAAGAGAAGACCGTAAAAAACTTTAACGAGCAAAAGAAAAATATTCCAGATTTTATTGAAAAATAAACCACATTCATTCATACAAATGTACTCACATACACACACCAACATAAGCACACAATCACTGGCGGGTGATATAATGCCAGATTTTATAACAATATTGGCAATTTAACAACACATATCAAATCAATTAATAAAGTTAAAAATGGATTTCTCTTTTCGGACACTCATCTGTCATTGTGAGCTTATGAATATTTTTATATGACAAAACTGAATACGAAAATATTAAAAAGATTTAAGCAATTAAACTGTTCAACTACAAATTGAATTGGCATTTTTTTATTCATATTTTCTTCTCTGATATCAACATGTTTTCGTTGCTGTCATAACAAAGATGACACTTAAAATATAATGAAATTATATATGTAAGTATATTGAATTTTCGTTATAAGTTAAAAAATAATCTTTTTCATAGTATCAATTCGTTTTATCGTCGCAGTATTACGACAGCGGAAATGTGACACAATTTTACAATCAAATTTTCCATCTCATTGATGCCATAATGTAGATGACATGGTGTCATCAATTCATGGATGTGGTCAAGTGATCAGTTCTCAAGTGCTTGCTCCCTCTATCTTGCTATCAAATAGAACTACAACTTTTGAGTAGATATTGAAGACTTAAGCTCTGTACAGACAGTTGTCAGTTCTTACAATATTGTCAGTAAAATGTGCTGACAATTTCGTACAACCGTCTGAACTTGCAATTAATTGTCTGACAACGTTGCCAGAAAATATATTGTCAGTGAATTGTAATACTACAAACTGAAAAAAAAAATTATCAGACATCTGACAATCGTCAGATAATCGTCAGACATTTTAAATCATCAGATATTCGAGTTTTGTGCATCTAACAATTTTTTCATTGTCAGTAAATAAACAAACGATAAATTTTATTGTCTTTCTCTTAAAAGTGTGCCCTCTGAGTGAATCTGACAATTTTTGCTCCTGGTAACCGTCTGACGGACAACGTTGCTAGATAAATTTATTGTCTTACAATAGTCTGACAATAAATTGTAAGCTTTTATTAAATTTTTCTTACAACCGCGTGAACTTAATACAGGACATAATTAAGTGAATTAAGTGAACTTTGCGCGTTATGTTAATTTTTGAGGCAGTGTTGAGGCGCCTCTGGTGTTAAGTAGACGCATTAACTTTGTTAAGCTGTATTAGCAGGCATTTTATTAATTGTTTTACTTCGCCGATTTTTCTGCTAACCTGTTAATGCTTTTGATTGACTTGCTCTGCCCAGGGTTTGGACCCAGGCCCCAAAGTTATTGCTTGCTTAGTAGTCAACGCGCTAACCATTCCAGCCAACACCACCCTTATTATTGGCACTCTTTTAAGATTCCACTTAATATAGGACAAAATCCTATGTGATCATTTGTCATCAGACTTATCTTTATTGATAAGATTCAAGTGATGATAAGATAAGTGATGATTCAGATCACAGACAGTCATCAATGCAGTCAATTTCTTACTTTTGCTCTTTAGTTTTACATGAAATCGTACTTTTTTCATATATTTTTTCTAATAATACAAAGAACTCTCTTCCATAATGGGTCTTTCACACCATATTCGAAATTGGGTGAATGATAATCCTAAATTAGATTTAAAACTAAAAATTAATTGAAGCTCAAAGCTCTTTTTGAATATTTTTTCTAATTTTTTTTCATTACATACTTAAAAGATTTTTTTCTGAGAAACCAATACTCGTATAAAGTATTTTTAACACACCTTGCACTTTACCACAAACCCAAATTGGGCCACATATAAATTCAAATCGATTATTTTGTAACAACAAATAAGATAGACTCATACACACATACGTATATGGGGCATGAGGCAATGACAGAACGGATTATTTAGTATATGATTTTTTTGATTATAATAAATAATACTGTTGCATTGCAAACTGGCTGCATATAGAAATTCCATACGTTTACTCCAGAGTCCATTGCTAGACAGAGATACTGCTCTGCTTTAGTTACCGCTGTTGATAATACAAAATTTTGTAGCAACATACAATATCAGCAGATATGTTTATTATAATGTGGTAAGTGCTTGAAATGTATTTAAAAAACAACATTTATCAATTTCAAAATGAAACTTGTGTTGTCATAATAAATGAGTGACTCTTGACGAGTGTATATACATATGTATGTGTGTGTGTGTGATTGTATTTGCTTGTTTGTATTTAAGTCTAATGCCACATAAGAATAGAACTAAAAGTTTAGATGGATGAAATTGTCTATATTCGTTTAATATTATGACATAATCTTGGACAAATGCCAAGTCGTCCTAATCATGTTTACTTTGTTGCAAAATGTTGTGGCTGTTGATGTTACACTTCTTAATGTTGTTGTTGATGTTGTTGTTGTTGTTGTTGCTGTTGTTGTTGTATATTAGATAGCACGACAAGTGGCATCAACATCACTCTCACTAGCAAATAACAACTAACACAACAATTAGACATTAGCTACATATTCAAACCCAAGCAAAGTACAACAGTCAGTGACTGTCAACACCATTCAAAACATCTATCGCTCTCTCTTTCTCTGCTTTATTACAGATTAATACTGTGGACACATGTGTTGGGATTTATTTAAAATTATTACAAGGCTCAGTGTATATGTGTGTTTGTGTGCGTATTTCGCTTAAAAGATAACCCAATACTGCTGCTTATACATACGAGTATTACAGTTTCATTTGAAAATGTATTGATGGTAATTATTTTAAATGGTTTACTACTTAATAAAGTTAATTATCTTTGATGTTGATGCCTCTCTGATTTCCCTGGCCACTTGGTTGCTGTTTTAATTATTTCTGCCATTCCTAGTTTTCAATGATGGATAGTAATTTTAAGAGCTGCCTTTAACCATCCATTCCCACCGCAAAAGAAAAAGGCCATTAAGAGAATAAATACAAGATTTATAAGAGTTTAATAATTCAGTTCTTTTTTTTTTCTTATTTATTGTTTGAGTTTGCAATTTTTGAGGCATCCAAAAATTATTTATGACTTAATTAGCTGTACAGCGCAAAAGCGATATTTATTCAGACAAAAATATTTTTAATTTTATATTATTTATGGTTGGAATTAAGCATGATTTTATCTTAATGTTTTTATAGTCGTTGTGTAAAATTAGTGAAAAAAAAATTGTTAATGACTGTTTGTGTTGCGCATAAAAATATGACAAGAAATTTTTATAACAAATATTTTTAAGGACATTTCACCGCCCCAACTCAACGTTGAAAAAAGTTTTTTCTTTAGTATTTTTTGATTTTTATTCTGGAATTTGACGTTCTTTCTTTTTTTTTTCTACATGACAATTTTCTTTTTGTTTTAATGGTGTTTTTCTTAATATTCATTAAGTGGAGTTACGCATATTGTTGCGATTCTCGAGAAATACGAATAGAGACACAGGAGGCTGGCAAACGAACAGCGTAGTCCGGAAAATAAATATATAGTTGGCTTCAATTTTGGGGATTACGCTAGACAAAAAACTAAAATCGCAGGATGTCTATAATAAAATTAATTAAAATCTTTACAAAATTCAACATTCTGTCACTCTTCCGTTCGTCTAAATATAAAATATGGTGCAATACAGATCCTTTAAACAAATTTAATAATTAAAGAAGATTTTTAGAGAAACATTATAATAATTTAATTTATGTATTTTTATTTCATTTTCTTTAACTTCATGTAACAGCTTTAATCACCATCAAGTTAAATAAAGGTTGCTTGTTTTAGACGGGAAACTGAATATGAAAAAATTGGAAATTTAATATAAATTTCAATTTCCATGAAACAGTTGTTGCGGCGTACACGGAAATAAAGTGAAAAACAAAGAATAAATACCGCAGTCAGTAGCGTCATCTGCCGTAGCAGTTAATTTAAAAGCAAACAGTTTGGCGATTCTGTACTTCTAAAAAATATTTGGCTTAATATTTTCTTATTCTCTGTACAAAACATTGTGTTGCTTTATGTGCCTACAACACAACAGACAGTCATAAAAAAACAGCAATTTTATAAAGATTTGAACGTATACCTCGCACAATAAATTTATATTAATTACATGAACGTCAAAAAATAAAGAAAACAGAAATCTGCGTGGAAGAAACAATAAATAAAAACCGACAGCAACAGCAACGAAACAAAGAAATAATACAAAATCTTTTAAAAAAAGGAGGCAAATATATATATATTTTTGTAACACACACATACAAACAACATTCTTATATACATATATAAACAGGAACGCCATCTTAAAGTATTTAAGCAAACATTTTGCACAACGAAATTTATTAGAAAATACCAACAAGCAAACAGGACTAAAGAAATTGTACCGAAATACCACGGGCCAGAATGTGTGTGCATACGTTACACACATTTAAACATACGTATGTACATATGTATGTGTCTTCCCACATATAAATAATTATAACGGTATTTTCTGCTTTTGGAGCAAAATGTAAAACAGAACAACAACCTCTCATTTTTTGCATTCAATACACATGTTTAATTTTCTACCACACTGGAAAACACACAGCCACAGACACACACCACTACGCAGCTTTAGCAGCTTAATTGCTGTAAGGCCTTTGTGTAGATGCGTGTGTGTGTGTGAATATGTATGTGGCTGTGTTTTTAAAATGTTAAAAAGCTGTAAAATCCTTTTGGTAGTTGTAAACATCAACATCATTTTCTTACTTTTTGTTTTAATTTTCGCGTTAGCAGGGAAAAATTTTACAAGTTGAAAAAAAATTCAAGAATTTTAATTAAATGCAAGCCAAACACACACACACACACACACACATGATATTCTGTGTAATCCGGTAATCCATAAGGCAGTGTGTGTGTATAAGCATACAAAAAATATATCTTATTTAATGTCTGTTAGAATATTAAGTTAAAATTACCTCTTTTTTAATTTGTAAACAACATTTAATTGTGTCGTATGTATTACTATTGAAGAGAGATTAAAGAAGAAAAATAAACACAAGGCATCGCACAGTGGGGCAACATTTTCAAATATGTAATAATAGTAAAGAAAATCTAATTTTTAATTATAATTTCGGATAGTTTAATTAACGAAGACGAAAAATATAACAAAAATTCATAATTACTAACAAAGAATATAAAAAAAACATTGGTTTCTGGTAATCATTTTCATCAACCAATCAAACTACTCTGACTTACTTTTTCTCTTTTACAGCTTGCCTTACTGTGATGATTATAATTAGTAAGTTTTTTCTTAATTCTTTAATTATTTAAATCAACTTCTCATTAGAAAACTACAATCTATTCTAATCTATCTATATTTTGCATAACTTTGTGATCACTGATCGCCAATAGAATTTTGACGTCCTGCAAATTATCATGTATCCTAACAGAGAGATCAAGAAACGAAGTTTCGCTAAGTGATAAACACACAGATTTATTACCATTATTTATGTAATCGGCCCTAGTGTGCAGCATTTATAAGAGCAAAACGAAATAAAAAAATGTTTAAAAACCCATTTATTACAATATTAAAAATAACTTAATATATTTTCTTTGTACGAACAACAGATTTAAATATTATTTAATAATCATTGCACAGTGCTGCGAAATAAAATATTATATTTATTTATTTATCAAATGTTGGAAATCATTATATTATAATTTTATTTTAATTGCGAATAGCAAGAAACCTCTTTTCGCGATGTAAAGAAACAGAACTTATTTTAGTTTTTTTAAAAACCAAAATTCTTTCATTAAATCCTCAATCTCAACAGTTTTGTAACAAAACAAAGAGATCATTGATTTTAAAGTCCGAAAGGCTGAAGTGGTTAAAGCGTTGCCAAATGATAATACTAAAATAGGCTAAGTTCAAATTTGTCTGAATATGATTGAGCGCCTACCGTACTACCAACATACGATGTATAGGATTATCAAGACATTAAAATAATCAACAACAATTTTTTGTAAAATGTAATGATTTCATTAAAACTGTAAATAACTTCATTAAAGTAATGAAATATTTCAAATTAAACACCAAAACATTTTCACTGAAATAAATATGAAATAATTTCATTAAAATAATGAAAAATTATATTAAAGTTATCGAAAATTGCATTGCTAATATGTATAATTTAATTGAAACAATGAAAATTTTCATTGAAATAATGAAAACAGTTAAAAATTAGCTTTGGATCAATTAAGTTTTTAGGGTGGCTCGGTAGGCAAGTGAGTAGCTTACTAGTCTATCAGTGTAAAGGTTAAGGGTTCGATTTGTACCTTCGACTCTGGGTCTGACTTCTGACTATTTTCGTTTAAAACTAAACTAAATTTGTTTAACATATGAAAAGGATACACAATACTTGTTTTTTAAGAGCTTCTAAATGTCCTGCAGTTTGTATTTGCGCATAATTTCACAAAATTTATCGGGGTCTGACTTCTGACTATTTTCGTTTAAAACTAAACTAAATTTGTTTAACATATGAAAAGGATACACAATACTTGTTTTTTAAGAGCTTCTAAATGTCCTGCAGTTTGTATTTGCGCATAATTTCACAAAATTTATCGGGGTCTGACTTCTGACTATTTTCGTTTAAAACTAAACTAAATTTGTTTAACATATGAAAAGGATACACAATACTTGTTTTTTAAGAGCTTCTAAATGTCCTGCAGTTTGTATTTGCGCATAATTTCACAAAATTTATCGGGGTCTGACTTCTGACTATTTTCGTTTAAAACTAAACTAAATTTGTTTAACATATGAAAAGGATACACAATACTTGTTTTTTAAGAGCTTCTAAATGTCCTGCAGTTTGTATTTGCGCATAATTTCACAAAATTTATCTGTAAAAAGAAATTTTCTTAAAGCAGCAGTGATAAAAGTCTGGGTTATCAACTGATAATAAAACTACATATATTTAAACAGAAAATATATTATTTGACCTGATTACTATACATATTTAATAATTCAAATTATTTCAATTACTACGGACTTTAAACGATTCAAGCTCTTTGTGTGCATTCGATTAACTAAACATTAAAAGTAAAATAGTTATCGAAATTACTGAGACTTATCAGCCAACAAGGATGTGAGCAGCATATTTCTCCTTCAGCAAATTTAAAACGCAACGACAATGATTACATCAAAAATGACTTAAATTATGAAACAACCCCCAGGGGGTTTAAGAATAATTTATTGAAGACAATGAAAGGGTTAATTCATGAAATACATGAGTATGTGGGAAAGTGAATGTGTGCACAATTATTGTCGAAATTTACAACATTTCAGAATTGTTTATGTGCTACCATTCGTAGTCAATCTTAAAAGAATTTGCAATAGCCTGTCAGTCGATATCTTCCTTAAAATTAATTAATGTTCATTCCTATTACTTTTTTTAGCAAATAAAGTTACATATTCCAGAGAAACTTCTTCCGCACAAATTTATTTTTAAATCTTGCTTTTATGACTATTTACCATAGAAGCCATAGTATTCACATCTTAGGAAAACAGAACTTTTAAGGAAAACAACTGTCGACTTTTAAAACCTTCATCGTAATTGTATGTATGTGTGTTTTGCAAAATATGACTATGTCATAGTGTGTGTGTGAGTGTGTGTACTTGTATTTTTGGTTTTGTTTTATGTAAATATGTTTATATATCACTTTAATATTTTGTTTTGTTTAATTTTATTTGCATTTGTCTCTCTTTGATTTAAATTTTTGGAGACAAACAATTTTCTTGAACATGAGTGTGTGTGTGAGCTTTTGTATAATTTTCATCCAACAGCATCGCATGCATGCCTGGTTGGAGATCTTGTCGAATTTTCATTTTTATTTTTTTTTTCTTCGCTTCATGTAATGGTTGCTGCTGCAGCTGTTTGTGGTTGTGTATGAATCCACTTATACCAACTGTTGGCAGCTGTTAACTAAAACTGTTTGTTATTAATATCATGAGTGACATAAAGATTTTTATTTCATACTCCTGCGAACACAATCCCACTCACACAGATATAAAATTTGTTATTTGTTATGTTTAACTTAAAGTTTATTCAAAAAGTATTTAATAATATCAGAATTCTTTTTTTACAGTTCATAAATTAGTCATACTAAACTTTGGGGGATTTTCGGATATAACAGAGTATGTATCAAAATTAATAGAGTCGAGAAGATCATATATTTGAAAAATATTTGAGAAGACATTAAATTTCCTGTCAAATTTAAATCTCATCTTTCATTTGAAGGGCGTGTTATAATGAAATTACGACATATTTTTAAAACAAAACAACTTCATAAATTCCAGTTTGTAGGAAATTTAATCTCTTTAAAAATTATTCCCGCATGTAAACTTGCAAAATAATGCTACACATATATTTCTCTCTATTTATCAGAAACATTCGTTAGAACCTCACATAACTTTATAATTTCATATCAGATGCAGGTTTAGTTTAATTTTACTTTGTAGCTTGAAGCTAGAAGACTTAAATTGAAAAACCACAAACATCAATGATGGCAACAGCAGCAACAACTTTATTAAATAATATTTATGTTTTTATTTTATTATTTAATATTTTACTCAACAAAATACAAAGTGAAAGAAAAGTGATGGCGAGAACGGCTGTGAGAGAGACAAAGTTGAAGTATTATATTTTAAGAGCAATATCATGATTTTCATGTTAAAACATTGAGTAAACAAAACAACAACAGCTCAATTACAACAATAAAACAAATGTTAACAACAATCACAACAACAAAAACAATACATAAAAGTATGAACATTGGCAAAAGCTTCCAACACCAACCAGTACGGTATCATGTATTTGAACACAAACACACAAATAAATATGCTACCGAAAACATGGATAAAGAAAAAAACACACGTTTGTATGGATGTACATACTTGTATGTATGCATGTATGTATGTTTTGATGTATGTTTTGTATACGAGTTTTGTATATTATTTAGGGAACAGCTTTCCCCCTTTTATATGGTTTTAGTTACTCATAAATAAAGTTATTTACTCATTTGTGCAACTTCTTTATATGTAGTAGTAAACGTATGTGTTTTACTTAATATCCGTATCCGAGTTTGTGTACGTTCACTTTTAAAATTTCATGAGATCGTGTTTGCAAGTCTGTGCACGAATTTCGTGTGGGTGTGTATATGCGAGCATTTGTGTAAAACAATGGTAATCATAGTATTTGAATTTATGAGGGTGAGAGAGAGTTGATGTTATTTTTTAACTATAAAAACTATATATGATAGAAAACAATGTTTTCTACACAATATTAAATGATTTAACAGAAACGTCTATATTATTTTTAATTTTTTTTTCTTTTTTGGTTGTTGCTGTTGGTTTTATTAATAAGTTTGCTGCTTGTAACGTTTCGTTTTATATGAAACTTTTTTCTAAAAATCCAACGAATGCACATGATTGACTCTTGAATTCAAATATTTTGATGTTGTTGCTGAAAGGTTCCTGGTTTTTTTTAAAGCTAATTGCTTGCTTTATTAAACCTTTTGTAATTAAAAAATGTAGTATAAGTTTTTTATTCGCAATAGAAAAGTTTGAAATTAAAATTCCATGCAGTATTTGATTGTATAAAGCCGTCATAATTATTGTGAATAAAGTAGTAAGAATACAGATATTAATTATTAGCGTACTGTAAACGAACGGTGAAAAGTAAGCCTATGGTTTTTTCTACACTGTCCGTATATCTAACTGTCGCTGGCTTCTATCTCGGAAACCGAAAGAGTAATAAACTTTTATAAAGTGCAGCTATGGCTGCTACTTAATCTTCGCCTCCATCAAAAAAGGCCAAAACTAAAAATAGGAAAAAAGGTCACAAGAACTGTTCTTGTTGTTTTCAATGTTAAAATTCTGGAGCCAGTTTCCATATTTCAGTTTGGAACCATTGTAAATTTTTCTCCCAAAATTTCAGGAAAAATGGCCGCAAAGTTCGTGTTGTTATTTTTAATACAAAATTTGGGGAGCAGTTTTCAAATTTTAGTTTGAGGCCATTTCTTATCGAGCCTTAAACCTCATTTTTATAGAAAATGTTAACCCTCTTATCCCAAGGTTTATTGGTGTTTTTGAACCCTTTTCTTGAAGCAACAAAAATCTAGCCTTTAAAAGCAATGAAGGGGGTAAAATGTCCTAACAAAATCATTTGCCATTGTGTTCTACTCAGCGTGATCACTAACACCAAGCCACCGAGCTTAACCTGAACGTAAAAAAAAATTTGTTTTTGTTCACTGTACTTCAGTACAGTATATTTATTTAATTTATCGTATGCCTATTTTTTATAACATTCTGAAATTATTTGATACTCTACTTTGCAGTATTAAATCTGAAAAAATAAAGCTACGTTCACATTTATCAAATATTTGCCCAAAAAAACGTAACCAATAGTTTTGCTTAGGGATAGTGTCATTTAAAAGGATTTTTATATTACAAAATAAAATTAATTCTTCTCCAAAAGAGTATTTTTATACAGTTTTTAAAAAATTCGAACCCAAAATTTAACAAATATTGGAATTAAAGGAAATAAATTATTAGTTTTTTTCTTGGTTACGTTTTTTTCGACAAATATTTGATAAATGTGAACGTAGCTTAAGTTACAAAATATGCCGCTAAAGGTGAGTTTACATGGTAATACCAAGTATTAAGACTTTGTAGAATCAAAATATTATGAAATTCTCTTTGTGTATAAGAAGAGAGAACAAAAGTCTGTTGCAGGTATTTTTTATGTTTACACGGATAATATTAATAAAATCAAAAGTCTGCGCTTCGAAATAGCTGGTGGTTATAGTTCTACAATATTTACAAAAACAACATGAATTTGTTTTAGTTGTTTTTGTAATTATTGTACAGAAATGATGCCACCTTCAATATATACTCTTAAAGCTGCCAATGTTTACTTAAAACGACACCTCTGATAAAATGAGTATACGTAAGTTTCTAAAATGGTTTAGAAAATAAACATTTACCGAACGCTTGTCAGATTTTTTATCCGTATTCTCTCTTACTAATAACAATTTGCGTTTACATGATAAGATCTTTTTCAATATATATGTATTACCATGTAAAGAGGCCTTAACATACACAAAACAATTTATATTAAATAGTAATTTTATAAAATATGGCCCAAGGAACTGCTTTTATTTTTTCATAAAAAAATACAGTCCATCAAACTAATTGAAGGGATTTTGATTGCCAAAAGTAAAAGTAAAAAAAAGACAAGAAGAATATAAAAGTAATAATTTTAAAAACTTTATAATCAAATAATTTGCCATAAAACAAATTAAAATAAGAGATACTCGTCGTCACATAATGATAAACACAAACTTTAACGTTTTGATGTTATGTAGTGTTGTTTTGTATAAAATGAAATCCAACAGCACTTCAATATAGTGTTTGCATACACAAATTGACCTACAATTTTGCTTTTTATTATTTATAAATTTAAATCTTCTATTATTCATTCGCTCCATCTCCGTTTTCTTTGCTTTCGAAACTAATATGCCCAAGTCCATACACATCATACAGTGGCCAGCAAATTACGAGCCAGAATTTACAAGTAAAAATTTTTTCATTACGAAATTATTGTGTTGTATTCATTCAATGCGCACAAATGACTGAAGAAGAATCTTTATGGCCCTTAAATGAAAATCACATACAAGAGACAAAAGAAACAAAAAAAAATCTTTATGAAAAAGGACTGAAGATGAGTAAAGAATAATAATTTGTGAGTAATGACACAATCAAAGTTTCGTATTTTGCAATAATATCTGCCCTTAAGCGCCTTCAATTGAACTTAATGCCATAAAAGCAATTGACACTTTTCAAAATTATATAGATGGACACACACACACACACACACACACAAAAAAAAATTAATTTCTGAGATTTCTGTAAACAAAAGTAATTGTTCCGATTAAAAGCAGAATATTTAAGATGTCGTGCATGCATACGATTTAAAAGACATTTTTATAGGTATCACGCTGGAAAAATTTTTAATCATTTAAACATTCATTTTTTCAAATTTTTAGGGAATTATTATGGCGTTCTTGGAAATTGTTACATATTCCGATATGCTTTATAATATAAATTATCCACTGAAAACCTACAAACGCACATACTTTTTCATTGTTACATATTTTGTTCTTTTTTCCACTTTGACGTTCTTTTATTTTCAACACTATTCTCGTGTTATTTAAACCATGATTTTTTTGTTCCTCATCAGCTTCTATAAGAAATTGTTAAAATATTTGTAAAACAAACTCACAGCCATACACACAAACAGATACCCACACTCAACCACACCCCAAAAACACAAAGAAGGGAAGAAAAGAGAAAGAAATTTCACTCATTATGACCGCGTGAAGGGAATTGTGCATTTGTGTGTGCGTGTGTGTGTTCGTATTTTTAAGTGTATGCGTGCGTATATACATGTCATTGTGGTATTCCCACCATTTCATAATTGTATTAAAACTCTTAAAGCTCAATGATTGTAATGTTGCAAAACTGGGAGATATTTGCTGCATTAGAAAACGATAGAGATGGTGAGCGGGGGAATGAAATGAATATTTAAAAATATACACCCACGCAGTAAGAGAATGAAAATGAGTTAAACTTGTCGTAGTTAAATTATTGCAATTATCGCATTTGTATGCAAAAAAAGAAAGAAAAACTTAATATGAAATTTTATTAAAACCATCATGGCAATTTTATTTAAAGTGAAATGACCCTCCATTTAGTGATAATGATTATTATGTCGCCTTTGGTTCAAATTTAATTAATTTTTATATTATTCAAATTTTTCTTTAAAATTACACAAAATGATTTAGTGATAAGTATGAAACAGTAGCAGTCCTACATTTTTCTAGCTGTGGCACAGTTTCACTACCAAGTCATTAAACTAATTATTACGGTTATAGTAATTTTAAACAACCAAGTTAGTAGTTTGGCAGTAGCTGGAATAAATATGTTTGTTATTGATTATATTATGGTTAATATATTGTTCTCTAAAATAGCGGTGTTGTTTTAAATATGAAAAGAATAAAATCTAATGAATAAAAATAGAAAATGTAAGTATTTTAAAAATGCATTAAGAAAGAAGTAGAAGAAGAATAAGAAGAAGAATTGCATCCCACTACAACCAATTTTTGAGTATATTTATCATAAAGAGATTTCATTGCAGCAGTTACGAGTTCATATTTTATGTTAATTATTTACTTATTTAATGTTAAAAATTATTTACAATATTTTTGCTACTTTGTAGTTGTAGTGTTTTATTGTATTACAAATAAATAGTATTAGAAATGTTGTTATATAAATTTAAAATTTTAAGTAAAATTGATTTGTGTTCTTTATTCATTTCACATTTTTTTTTTTCGAAATAAGCAAACTTTAAACATGCACTAAATTTGACGTTTTTCTCAATCTTGATTTATTTATTTGTTTCTCTAATTAATTTCTCACAAGACACTATTTTAAAAAAAATCTATGAAATATTATATTAGAAGTTGCAGAAAAAAAACAAGATCATCTATGAAAAAACTAGAGTATGTATGTGTTTTATTTTTTTTAAATTTGTTTTAGAAAGAAAGAAAAATCTAAAATTTTTCTAAAGAAAAAAATGTATAAAAGGTATAGGTAAGTATCATGTTTAGACATGCCTGTTTTTAGATATTCAAAATTCTGGAATATTTAACGTTTCAATACACTTTGAACAAGTTCAAGCAAGATTCTTCTCTAGTTAAGTTTTCAATGCAAAATCCTCTCTTTTTTTCTCTCTCATAAATTGGTTGGCTTTATTTCATTTGCTGGATGAGAAACTGAGTTTTGCTTGTTTTTTTTTTCGCACTTTTCGGTTTTTCTTAGCTAGACTCTCAGTTGTTTAACTTGTTGTTGTTAAATGTTTAGTCGATTGATTCATTCATTGATTGATTGATGTTGGGGTGAAATAATTATCAAAAATTGATTGCATTAGGAGAAGTGTGTGGTCGTAGAGTTTTAGTCACAGCAATTAAGAGAACCGCAGTTGGTTTTTTTGTTTGCATTTTTTTTAGTTTAGTTTTTTTTTTTAAATAGAAAAAGATATAAAAAATACAAACATGAAATTAAACGTGCATTAAATACAAAACACATTAACAAAATTAAAAATCGCTTTTTTATTTGTTTGTTCTTTCTTGAAATGCTAAAGAAAGAAAAATACACTGAGATAAAGAATTCGGTATATCATCAGCTTTTAATATAAAAAAATTAAGTAGTTTTTTGAGTTATGCCTTTCTTGCAGCAAAGACGCGATATGAATATTTTTAAAATCATATTTTCCGAAATTATTCGTAAACTCTATAGAACATTGTTTTACGCATGCCTGCGCTCTAATTTTGCGCCTCGCACCGCCCCGTCTATTTAATAGTTTTTAGAGATTATAGTGGTTTAGAACCAGCATTCCATATATACAGTATAAAAAAAGTTTCAAAATTAAGTAGAAGAAAGTTCCATGGAGTAAAATACAAAATATTTATTCATTGAACATCAGTTAGGCAGCAATAACAGATACCGTGTTCTACTGCACAAAATTTGCTGTGAAACTTTATTTAGGGCGGTATTAATAATCGATAGCGAACAATGATATTTAGACGGTTTTATTTATTCAAACAAATTCTTTAAGAAAACTTAAGTAAAAGTTTACCGAAATAAATCAAAAATGATGTTACGGCCATGAAATTCCTTTATCTCATAGTATTATTTACCAATTTCGTAAATTGTTTCAAATGTAAAACGTAAAAAAAGAGAAAACAACAACAGAAAGAAAATTTTCATAGAAAGTTTGTTAAATGTTTTAGCTTACTTTTGCCAGTGACTTTTTTGGTGGCACATAAGTGGTGGCAGTGGTGTCACGTGCTGTAGCAATTGGTGTGCCGCGTTTATTCGAACGATTCTTTTTCAAAACTATAACGCGCATTTTCGTTAACGAATTTCAAATGGAATCGAAAGACGCGGAAAAATAAAATGGAATTTTTTTAAAATTTTATAATAATTTTTTAAAACTGGTTGGTTGCTAACGGTGATTTTTTTTATTTCTTTGTAAAATTCTTAGTTGCAATAATTGATTTGTAACTAATTCTGTTTTAGATTTTTTTACAATTTAAGTTGAGCACTACAAATTTTCTTTTTTGTGTTATTTGCTGTTTTGTGATGAAGTTTAAATAGAATTTAATACCGAGACTGATATGGACTTATATACACACATACATAGATTTATATGTACATATATTGTTCTATTTACTCGTATATACATGTATATTATATTTAAATATGCTTTAGTCTATTTACATTTACATAAATAGTGGATGTGTGTTGTATATAAAATATTTAAATTACATACTCAAGCATTTGTGTGGGTGATGTGGCTGGTTTATATTCTATTTTGTTTTTTAATTTTTTCTGTGGTTTCACAAGCAAAACTAATTCGTTTTAGTTTCTAATTTGTAAATTTTTCTTCTTGCTTTAATTTTTTGTGTCTAGTTGGTTTGCTTTTTTTTTTTTTGGTTTTACTTTCAATGGTTGCAAAATTTATTTTCAGTTTAAGTAAAAGTTCTTCTATAAATATATTTTAGCTAAGTTTAGAGCGAGCAGTTGATTGTATGTAGTTTATAAAAGATTTACGAGCTTTTTCTTGTCTATATTATTTAGATTTTTTGTATTTACACAGGCTGTGAGTTGTAAATAGAACAGAAATAAAAATTAATTTCTATATTTTTACAAAAGGAAGGAAAACGAAGGAAGATAAACTAAAATAAAGTAAGAAGAAAAATTAACTTATATATAAAAGAGAGGGAGAAAGAGTGTGTGGAAAGTGTTAAAAGTGCTGAAAGTGTTAAAAGTGGTAAAAGTGTTTAGTTTTAGCAAAAAATTTTTAAAACAAATAAATTTTTGAAATCAACGGAATATTTTTTAAAAAGTAATTCATATACTCTGAAACATTAAATTTAAAGAATTCCACTGACTATTTTCATCTTTTAGTGTTTGTGGTTTTTAGCTATCAATTTTCTTTTATGGCGACTTTGAAAATAGAATTTAAGGCTTTCCAAAATATTTTTAAAATAAATTTACAAACAAAAAAATAAATATTTACATCCGTTAAGGGAATATTATCACAGCAAGATCTAATTCTGATACGCGATTTTTTGCTAAATGACCGTTTCTCTTATAGTCTTAAGAAAATAATCAAAAAAGAAATAAAAAAAAAATATTCCTCTATGAACGCTGTGGCAGGACAGGAATAATAAAAATGTGTCACATACGAGAACTTTCCAAGACTATAAATTAAGTTGCCTATTTGAAAATACGCACTTTTTTAGGAAACTATCGGGTATGATCGGGATGGTTACAATTTTTATTTCAAGTCTTCAGATTCAATTTTATTTTTTATTTCGATTTTACAGAAATGAAGTTGTTTATACCTAAAAACGTTTATTTGAATTGCTTTTATTAGGAAGTTCTTTTTATTACCAAGCAAATCTTATTTTACTAACACTCCTAAAAGTATGCATGTTTTTTTTTTATTATATACAAAAAATTAAGTTCATAAAAAAGATTATTGCCAATATCATTTTGAACTTTTTAAAGTGGTTTCATGACAAACAAAATTTTCGTTTTTAGTCTTCCAAAAGCAAAATTTTTGGAATTGAAATCACTTTCGATCGGAATTAAGTTTTGTGACATGGCTGTAAATATGCAAGTAAATTTCTATGTCCTTCTATTTAGTTTAAATTCTATAGTCTTCTCCAAAAATTATCTGTATTTTCAAATTAATGACAATAAATCTGCTAAGACTAAGTGATTTTCTAAAACTAATTTCGTGTTGTTATGGCCGAGTGAAATAATTGAGAAGTACAAAAACAAGAAATAGTTTAAGAACATAAATTGAATAACAAACGAAAACAAGACAATAAATCAATTTCAGTTCAACAAGGACAAATGGAATGCAGAAGAAGAAAAAAACAAACGTAACATTTATTGATTTATAATAACAACAAAAAAAAAAAATAATAATAATAAATAAAACTAAAATGCATGGCAGGTGTTTAAATTAATTGTAGTATAGTGTTATCGAAATCAATAGCAATAGCAATGTTAGCTGCTACATTCATTTATACATTCAGCCGTGTTCTGAAGCACTTTCTAAACATTTAAGAAAAGGAGAAAATATTTTGTTTTTTTTTTTTTTTTAAGGAAATTCTAAGTAGAAGAAAGATTGATTTGTTATTTGTTGAAATTGATGGAGTGCTTTATTAAAATTTGTTTGGTTGTTGTTATTTTTGTTAGTAACTTTTATTTGCTATTTTGTATTGATATTTTTTTTTTTTTTTGAATTGTGGAAAAATGTACTTACGCCAAAACTCGAAATTGATTTATTATATAAACGAAATCAATTCAGAATATAACAACTTGTATATTAGAATTTACGAGATTGCATAGATTGGTAGTGTTAATGGTGTGATGTACGATTAGTTAAAATTTTCAAGAGACTAACAACACGATAATTGATTGAAATATTTAGATCCTTATAACAAATTCCTATTGCTAACTATTTATTATTTAATGGAAATTTTAACAATTTAACAGTTAAAGTGTTTGGGGATTATCGTTCTAAATTATTTAACGTTTTTTTTTTACTTTTAACAATTTGTAGTCTGTTTTTTTTTTTTCATTTAATTACAGATAAAAGGCTTATGGTGGAATTGTGCGTTTTGTTTAACAAGAAGATTTCGTTAATGTTTTTTTTTTTTTTTTTTTGTTGAATTTTATAAAAGTTTTGTGATATTTTTAAAAGGCTTTAAAAATAAAAATTAGTTTTATTTTTTGTTTTTAAAGCTGTTCAACAAGACCTAAGACAACTTTTTTGCAAGTCTCTGTTCAACGTTATTTTGTTTTCTAAGAGTAGACTTATTTTCCGTTTCCTGTTGTTGATAACACGCACAAGCTCACACACAGTCGCGTAGAAAGAACAACAAATAATTCATTCATTCATTTTTTAAAACCCCGAAAATTCTGCAACAATAAAACCACACAATTTAACACAAGCAACGAGACACTTTAAAGAAAAAAATTGTGGAAACAGTAGCAGTAGCAACAACAATATCGTGATGTGAAAACAAACTAACAAAAAGTTTTAAAGCAATAACAATTTTTATTGTTGCAAGGAATAATGAATACACGGCAGTTTTACTATCTATTGTTGTTTTAGAGAATTTTTTGCTTTTATTTTATTTTATTTAATTTTTTTTTTTTTTAGTTTCGGCCAATGGCGAGACGCGCGTCCAGTTCTTGTCGTTGTAAAATCAGCACGTGACTGACTCGATTTAATTCATTTAGACGACTTTTATTCACTATTTATGCACACAAACACATTTATTTTACTTCAATTACATTTCCACACTCTCATACTTTCATCTGCTCTTTGTGTTTTTTTATCTCTCTTTTACATGATTTCTTTTCTTTCCTTTCTTAATATAGAGGTGAGTTTCTTTTGTTTATATCAGCACACTTTATTGTTACAGAGAGCCGGAGAGATTGAAAATTTATTTATTTGCTCTTCGAAATTTCTCTGCTGTAAGGCAAACCCACCTTAAGGCAACTTGTAAGGATAAAAATGATTGTTTTGCAGTTTTCTAAAAATTTATTTTTGTTTTCTTTTTCATCAAATAAATAAAACCTAACAAATTTAATATTGTGCGCTTTTGTAGGTCTATTAAGGCGTTTTTATATAAAAAAAATGTTAGATATCGTTTATAAAACTGTTTGGTAAAACTTCACAAATTTGTTTGTCTACAAAACACGACGACCATAAAAAATACACTTTCACTTTTACTTTCATTTCCACTTAATTTGAGTCCTTGGAAAGAAAAAAATCCTTGATAGATTTTAATAACTTTTACGTTGACACGACCAAGTTAACACTTTCAAAACTCATGAATTCTTGTAAAAAGTCCTTTCAAATTCGAGAAAATTCTTTTTCTCGAACACTAAATGAAGTATTTTATTTATTTGTTTAACATTTTCATGTTTTTTGTAACAAACACTTTCGTTGTGTATGTTTCTACAATTAAAATTTCTATGACTTTTTACCCGCTCACTCGCCACTAAACTAAATTACAGACTCCCGAGAAGCTGCTGTTTTATATTATTTTCACCACTTGCAATTTATCCTTTTTCTTTAAGTTCTTAGAAAAAAAAAAAGGTCACATGCTCATTGGTCAACTGTCAGTTAAACAGCTGTAAAAGCTTTGTATGGCAACTACGCAGTATATGTGTCACTAGGTTTGAAGTTCAAATTTATGCAAACAGCTGTTAAGTGAAAGTTTATTAAGCACACGTTAACCTGTTGCATCAGTTCATGTGGTAAAATTAATGCAAAAGCTAATTAACATAAAGCATTATTTTGGGAGGAGACTTCTGCGTAAGCTTTTAACTAAGCTTTTAACTAAACTTTTCGCCAAAAATTTCTGTGTTTAAACTTGCAAGGTTTGTGAATTAGGTAAATGCTGTTTGTCCTACATTAACAAAGCGGTTGGTGTATTAACTATTTAACGTTCTAAATATTTGCATACTTTTATATCTTACAATTAATTTTTGCTCGTTTACTGTGGCCATGTTTTAAGGAACTAAAATATTTCTAGAAATGAGAACTTAAATCGTGGAGATTTGTTTCAACGGTACAACAGTCTTTTGCAGCGAAAGAATCGATTATATATTTCTGTTGTTATTTAAAACGAACATTTATTTATTGTTAAAATACGGATCTGAGTAGGTTTTTTCCAGAGACAAACCCTAGAATAATATATATCAAAAACTTGGGTCTGTACCAGGGATAGGCAACCTATACTATTACATTTTCGATTGTATTAGTTATATACTCTCTCTGGTCTCACCATGAATCGGTGTTGCCAATCACATTTCTTCACTTTTCCCCAATTAAAAGTTTAAAATCTCCAAAACCAAACTTAATTTTATTATGGGTATTTGCAATATATTAGAAAATCAGTCTCGGCAAAATTATGTATTATGGACTCTGTATGTACTGATGGTATGTAAAAAAGAAGGTTTTGTAGGACATTTTAAAAATATATGTTGTTCATTGCATTATTCACCAACAGGCATTATTTACAATAAGTTTGAATGTAATGAGTACAATGAAAATTGTGGCTCAAATCATTTTTTTATAAAGTTTTCTTAAGATTTATAAGGGGGGCTTCTCTTGCATCACCAGTAATACTTTCGTATTCCTTGTGATATGCGAGAAAATGCCTTTGTATATCATGTTTTTTAGTACGTGATAACGCACGTTGCCAAACCAAACATTCTGGTTTGCCAAAGTAATTTAAAGAAAATAAACAATTCATTTCATATTGTTCATCACACATCTTTTCTTATTGTACGTACAAAAAAGTTGGGACAAATTTTTATTCTCTGGCAACACTGATTGTTAAAGCATGATATATACACAACCTGCCAGTTTGAATGCTCAAGATAAACTGATTAAAGTTGTTTATTTCTCTACTATGCATGTACACACGTACGTAATAGAACGGCACATGAAAAGGGGCCGCGCCCTGCATTTGCCTATCACTGGTCTATACTAAAGAATATTCTCCACTCTGAAAATATTATAGAATTCAACAACTCTAAGATCTATTGAGAGTAGAGAGAATCGAAGATAGAAAATATCCTTAATATTAAAAGAAAATTATGCAAAAATTAATAATGGAAACCAGTATTTATAGTGATACGTGTTGCCTTAGAGCAGGCTAAAAAAATATTTCGAATAATAAGATAAAGAACATAAGTGAATTAAGAAAGCTTTTTAAATAATTTTAAGCGTTAATTGAGCTCTAGGTTCATTTAGAGCATGATTAGAGACCCTTAATAACACAACCTCGATATTATCACTTTATACCCTTTTTCGTCAAAAATTCAGCGAAAAAATTGTTGTAGTGTTAAAATTTCCAAAATTGCTTGAGATTTTATTAAAAGTGTGAGAATTAATAAAATTTAAGAGTTTAATAAAATTAATATTGAACCTGACTTTCAAGATAACAAAATGTCTAATCTCTAATGTAGAATCTCCACAATTCCCTGGCACTCAACTTCCGCACTTATATCCCGTTTGAGCTTGAATGAAATGTTTGCACAACATTCTGATAATTGCATGATAAACTCTGCACTGCACTGGGTCGCATGAGCATTATGGAATTTTTAAAGTGTCGCATTCGTATACGTACCAGTGCACCATTTTATTTAAAACAGACTCATACATACTCTTCACAGTGATGAAGCGATTAATCTAATAATAATTATTTATTTTGTTGTTTATGGACTGCAAATTAATTTAATTTAATCACACAATGTTTTGTTAAAAATGTTTGAGTTCTTAAACTGTTCTTATTTGTAAATTTTCAAATCATCTTTACAAATAATAAAAAAAAAGCAAATTTAATCCAACAACTATTTTAGGAAGTCTGTTATTGTTCGATTACAATAAACTATTTTAAATTATAATCACAAATCATAAAGTAATTATCACAAAAATAACTTTTAATCTCTTAAAAGGCATTTTTATCAACATTTCATAATGCGTCATAATGTGGCAAGACTTAAAATTAAATGCTGTATGCAGCTGTTTGCAATTTTTCAACTTATTTTCATAGATTCTGGGAAAGTTTTATTGAATATTATTTTTTATTTTTTTAATTGTTTCAGATTTTATTTGCTCTCATAATTTTAAATGAAAAGTGATTGAAGTTTTCTAACTTATTTCTACCACACCACTTATTTATGAAAATAATTATAAAACTATGCAGAGATTAAGACCGTTAAATAACTTCTGGGCATGAATGAGTGAACAAGTTTTATTTACCTTGATAGAAGAGCAGCATAAATCTTGGAAGCAATAATTGCTTCAGACACTTCGCATTTTATTTTAGCAGCTGAGAAACTGTTGAAAACTAACCGAAGAACTTAAAATAACTTTATTTGTCTATCAAGTAGAAATTGTTTAACTTTTAACACGATTGCCACAAGAAAGTTAATAATGATGAAACAACACTTCACTCGTACAATTTTTATAGACATAAACATAAATATTTATGGAGTTTAGCGAAGAACACTAAAGTTGAGTTCGAACAAATTTAACTAATTTTGGTATTCATGGCTATGAAACTTCAAGGCGAGTCTTTAGTTACAAATATATTAATATTTTAAAAATTTGGCATCTCTCTATAGTATATTGAGATTATAGAGATTTCCTCACTAATCTTTCGATACTAAAACCAAACCAAACATTGCAACATGGTTCTGACAGCTATAATGTTTGCTCTACAAAATATTAATGGTTGTGGCAAACATATTATTATTACATATTTTAAATAACTACAAGAGCTAGTTAGTGTACGATGAACAGAGTCATGCTTAAACATGGCTGCTTGATTCTGATTATAATCAAAGTATAGTATAAAAACTGCTATGTAACAATAAAATGATATCAAGGACTATACTTTTTTAAGTAATTTTATTTGTAACTACTTTAAGGCCTTTAAAGCAGTTACATACCTTTTTCTTTAAAAAAAATGTTTGCTCCTACATTTGGCAAATCGCTTCGTTGCTAAACAACATATTATTATTATCGACAATGTAGTTACAATTATTATCCCCGTTTAAATTAATTTTCTTTTAAAATATTTACAATCTTAAATATCATTTCATCTACCAACAGAAAAAACAACTAAATGAATTTGAACACAATGAAAGCTGTAAATCATAAAAAAAATCAAACGAAATCACGAAAATTGCTAAAATGGCAAAATATATAAAGCCTCAGTATTCTTCATAGTAAATCAACACAAACAAAAAAAAAACTATCTCTCACAAAAGGCAATAAAATAATATCCTGTTAAATGCTGCTTCAGGTCATAATCATCGTAATAAAATAAAAACTAAACAACAATACCCATCCCATCGTACTTGCAACAAATAATACAAACTCTCAAGTTAAAACGAATAAAATAGAAATAATAAATATTAAGGACACTCTTTATCATCCTTAGCGAAGAAAAATCATTCATCTGTGTATATTTTCAAGCACTTACCTGTGCACGTATTGCTGCCAGGTGAAGCTGTTTGGCGCGTAAATCAAATTTATTCATTAACAAATCTTCTTGTGTTTCGTTCACTTTATTATACAGTTGTCCCTCTATGCCACGTATTTGATTGCGACTCAAAGCATCTATGGTATCCTGTGAAAAGGAGTCCAAAATACAAAACCACAAATTACACTCATATTTACACACACACCCACACACACACACACTAAATGAAGGTGTTTCTTGTTTGTAATTACCTGCAGTTGACGTATTTGCATTTCCAAATCCATCGCTTCCCGTTTCAATGATTCCAATGCCAAACGTAATGATACGGAGGAATGACGATCAAATACCAGCTCATTGCGTAAAATTGGTGCCATTTCCTGTTGCAAAAAAAAAAAGAAGTGCCAAAATATGAGTAAAAAATGCATTTTAATGGAAACAACATAATCGCATCAACAACAGTGAAAAACAAAACAAGTTAACGGAAAAGTAAGAAGTGTTTTCAAAGCTGTGGC